>OX328277.1:5012500-7512500 GCA_946814005.1 Chamaenerion angustifolium | reverse complement strand
AAGGATAAAAATAAATTAATTTGTGACATTTCTATATTTTCTTGTTTCCATTTCAAAGATCATTATCAGAACAAGAAAGATAATAATCAATTGCTTCCTTACCAGAGGATGGAACTAGAAGAATGGTAAGGGTGTTAAGATCCTTGGAGTTTAAACTTCCAATCAGAAATTATGAAAGTGGTTATTTTACCCTAAAAAATAATCAGTTGCTTCATTGATATATCATATACTATGGATGTAATTATCACACAGTAACCTTACCAAGAAGAAAGAAAGAATTCGATTATCTAATAGCATGCAACAGCAAACAGTTTTAAAAAAAACACTCACGTTATGAATGAAGCATGAACCCTAATCCTCAAAGGGTATCAATCCAAGTGCATTCTCGGGTTCGGTCTCTGAAAATCTCTTGTTGATGCTGACCTTCTGATCTGATGCAACCTGTACATTTGTTCCTCAGCCGTGTTATATCTGATGGAGGTGGAGGTGGGTGATTTCGTGAGACCAGGTAAAAGCAGCATATCTTTGGAACCAGACAGCCTCTTAGGTTCGTCAGGAGATTCCAACCGTTTAGGGCTTTGATCTTGCTGTGTTGTTGTTGTATTCACAACGGATGAGTTACTGCTGTTATAATTCTGTGTTATCTCTTCCTGTTCCTGCATCATCAACAGCAAATAATGCTCACTTCCTCAATAACTAAATGCACTCTCCACAATTAACATTATAAAGTGTATATGTATTATATACTACATACTTCTTCCAGTAATTGGTTTTCTACGGCTGGAATTTCACTTTCTAAGTTGTTTTTCATTTCTCGTTTGGCTCGAGCTTTCCGTCTTGCTTTGGATCGACGACGCCTGATTGAAATCCAACAGAAGTAAATGAAAATATTGCTCATTTAATATGCATATGTTTTGTTCAGACATTATTTTATCAAAGCTCCATTACCTTCTTTGTTCATTTGTTTCTTCAACTTCATCTTCCTCTATATACATCACAGGCAACTCAGAAACATCACAAGCCATTGGGTTTACGTGGAAGAACTGCAAGATGAATCGACGGAAATATTTTCCTTAAGAGCCAAACTCGATATTTACAGAGAGTTGGTTAACAAAATTCATACCAAATTTTTGCACGTTTCTTATATGACAGCCTAATGTCGAAGGGAATTACTACTCACTTGAGTATCGAGCGCAGATGCAGCACTACCACGGTAGAAAGGATCGAGCGCCAGAAGAGAGCTCAATAAGCCAATCGACGAATCCGGAAGTTCCTGAAACAACTCAGCAATGCTCGATTTATATGTTTGTCGCGGACGTAACGTTGTCGGAAATTTCATCTTCTTCCAATATTCCTCAGAGGGCGACCCACATAGTTTGAAGATCTTATGAATTTGCTCAACCTTGAGAAAACAAACATTAACATCATAATTTAGATCCCACAAAGTTACAAGATTTGACTTACAAAAATTAATGACTTGTCTTGGGTAATCTAACCTCGGTTCTACCCGCCAAAATCGGTCTCCCTGCATACATTTCTGCTAGGAGGCACCCTGCACTCCAAAGATCGATCCCGACTCCATAGTCAGTGGAGCCTAAGAGCAGCTCTGGAGCTCGATACCACAGAGTCACAACTCGGTTCGTGAGGGGTCTACGACTATCCCTTCTTGGCTCGGTATAATAGTTCGCAAGTCCAAAATCCGCAATTTTCAATGTCCCACTCTTATCAATCAATAGGTTCGATCCTTTGATGTCTCGGTGCAGAATTCCCTTGTCATGACAATGGTTCAATCCTGACAGCAGTTGTTTCATATAACACTTGATCTGCATTTGTCAACTAATGGACTTAGGAACTTAACACCATTGATGAAATGAAATTTATAAGAACAGGTGAAACAGTTTTTCACATTTTAGACCTGCGATTCGGTTAGTGTTGTATCGGGACGGGATATGACTCTCTGAAGATCCGACACCATGTAATCGAAAACCAAGTAGAGGCTGAACTGCATTCTTGAAGTTGCTAACCCCTCAAGTTTTATTATATTTGGATGGTCCAACTCCCTCAGAATCATAATCTCTCGAGCCATAAATTTGACGCTCTCGGGATCGGAGGTATCGAAGCGGACCTTCTTAAGGGCAACTAGCTTGCCCGTTTCGCGATCTCGAGCTTTGTATACATTGCTGTAAGTTCCTTGTCCAACCTGAAAATCCAAAATTTTCAATAAAACTTAGAACACAAGATTGTATAGTGAAAGAAGGAAATCAATTTCATCAAATATTTATAGAAAGTAGTGAACGTGACTGAATTATCATCAACTTGTCATTGTATTTGCTAAGGGCATATGTAGGGTGGCTAAAAGTTCGAATGGTTACCTTGTCAATCTTGTCATAGGAATCGGCACTTTTAGGAACCAACCCTTTTAAAGCATCCCTAGGTATGTTGTTGACTAGCCATTTTGGCCATCCATCCACCAGCTCCTCTCCTTCTCCGTTCAGGCCAAAGACATCATCTCCGACACTGCTGCCACCACTGCCGCCACTGCCGCCACTTGGTCTTGAGCCTCCTCCGCTTTCTCCGCTGCGGTTGCCACCCTTACCTCCACCTCCACTGCTACCGTCTCTTTTATGCACAGATGGACGAGCAGGATCCAACCTCTGGCTAGTTGATCTACGTTGGTGGTGGTTTGCCGCTGCGTAACCATTTTGTTGCTTCAGCTTCTCTACTCCGCAGCCATTACTGGGGGGAGAGTCAATGGAGGAGGGCCTCGTTTGAGCACAGCCCATTTGGTTCAAGGGTTTTGATCTCTGTGCAGTTCTGGCTTTTGAAGAAGTACGTGGGTAATTCATTGGCTTGAGAGCGTAAACTGACACAGAGTGCAACTGTGGACGAATCAGGTGAAGGAGATGAAGACACTTGGTGGAGTAGTATAGAGAGAGAAAGAGAGCATATGCCTGGCCGCCCATGGCCGGCAAAATCTTGGAATTTGAGTGTAAAAAATATATATATATCAAAGAATATTCCTTTGATATCCACGGCTGAGGAAGGATGTGAGACTCGTGTTTTGTCTTATCGGATCGCGTCTAAACGGATAAGTATTAAACGTGTTTTAAAATTTCAAACACAAACACGAATCATGTCTACACGTATAAGAGTTGTTTAGACACAAGATTCGTTAAGGTTAAACTCATATACACTTTAAAACAGATATATACAAAGTAAGGTCTTCAAAGTTCAATATTAAACAGTAAGTGAGTATTTTAATATTTTATTATTATTATTATACTTAAATGTGTCTAAACGTGTCACAAGTATACACAACACGATTAGTTAATCGTGTTTATACATATATCTGCAGATCTGATCTGTTTAGACACGATTATTAATCGTGTCTAAACATATAAGACTTGTTTATACACATGATCTGTTAAGGTCAAACTCGTATACGCTTTAAAACAGATCGTGTCAGTATCAAAAATTGTCCGCACTATGTGAGACAGAATTGAAGTTGGCGAGAATGTAATAAGTCAAAGGACCGGTGAGACCCTCAGTTTAACAATTCGATGAGCAATGAACCGGTTCTTGGACCGGTCCAAAAGATTACATGAGAGAGTGACAAGGGTAAGAACTAAGAATAGATTAGGAAGAAAGACAGAAGGATACAGCCAAATGAAATCTTAGGAATAACCTTAACATTACCATGGGAAGAGATATTATGCATTAATTACATGAAATCCAAATTATTCAGAGACAAATTGACAAAATCCTGCAAATAATGAACTTAACAATGGCAGACAACATTAACAAAATTGAAACCTTGCACTGCTCCTACACCCAGTTGTCGACAATAGAATTTGACAATAGAAAAACCGAGCACCTCATATAAGACAATGAATTCTTGATCAGGCGTCGACTTTCTCGGGTATGAAATGAAACTAAACTACATGATCGAACATGAGTAACTCTTTTCATTTCCTCCCTGCAACTCGTCATCAGATGCACCAGTCTCACTGCAAAATTCGGACAGTACTCATAGCATGAGGGCGAAGTGCAGGTGCTATGAATGAAGTAAATAACTCATTTTGTTTAAGTGAAATGATCGAAATCAAATATCTTCCAGCAAGAAAGATACAGTGCAGCGCATTGATGTTGTTAACTTGGACTTGGAGATACTAGGAGTGAGAAAGGAAATTTATAGTTGCTTCAGAAACTTAGTGTAATTGATTGAGGCCTTGTTTAGTATTGGCAAAAACATTTGCAGATGGGCCAGGGCAGTAACAGAACAATTGAAATCACATTCAGCTTGATTTGATTCAATTTTAAGCAATGAAGTTGCAAGTCAGGCAGAAGTAAGTTATGAGAACGATGAGGAGACATACTTCAAATAACGAGCATTACTGCAATCTGATCATAGAATATGCTTCAAAATTCCACTCAAAGAGTAGCAATCTTTTCCTAAACACAAATAAAGAGAGATTTTAGCTGAGTTCATAGTGACAGTCTAGCAAGCATCCTCATCAAACCACTTATGAATGCTACTGAAACAGAAACCTCCTATATGCAAACTTTCTGAAATTTTCATTGAGGAAAAGAGGAGCCATAGTTACCTGGGCTCAAACTCTCGAATCTGGAAAAGTTCTCTTCCACAAGCGTCCATCCACTGAACTTTTCTCCTCACTGCATGTTCAGCAGCAGCATCAGTGCCCTCCATATTGTGCTCACTGCTTCTGTGAGTGGCAGCAGCAGCACAACCCTTTACTGACTTCTTCATATTACTCTTGAGAACAACTTTAGCCACATCAATATCATCCTCATCTGCAACATGATCCTTGCCCTTATCAGAAAGGGTGGCAACAGAGTCATCTGGCCTCTCCTGCAGCTGAGCAGGGCCGACTTTAAGAGTAGAGGGTGTGTCAAGCCCCGCAGAGGTGCGGCCAAAGCAGATAAAGGAGGTGCAACCGCGGGAAAGGCGGTTCTTGGTGGAATCCAGCTGAACCAACCGATGCTGTTCCCACGGGGACACTCTCATGGGTTCATCTTTGTTCTTCTGCTGTCCAAGGAGGAGAAGGGTCAGACCCTTACTATACCCAGAAGCCGAAGCAGAAAAGAGTCCTCCTCCTTCCACTGCCAATAACATCAGTCCTGCTCATCTGTGCATCACACTCTTCTTCTACTTTCAGCCACCAACTGACCAACCCTTTTCATCAACCAATTCATAAAGTATAAGTTGACAGCATATCATTATCTTATTCCACCATCCTTTTTCATTGTTCAAAAAGATGCCAGACTAGAAAACTCATACATCTACTAAAGTTTGAAACTTTAACAATTTCGAGAATGACTTTTATACTTCAACCAGCTATTGAGGTAATAAAATGTTAAGCCGCACCTTGAACTATCAGCTCGAGACATTAGATCAAGTGGTCAATCTAAATTTCACTAAAGCCTAATCATCCAATTTGATTCTTTTCTATACACTTGATCAGAAGATAGCAAATTCTTAGAAATGGATACTGTAAATCTATAATTATTTATTTACTAAAGTGGAAACTTTTACGACCTTTGAGAATGCTTTTCAGCACTCAACCCATCGAAATTGATCAAAATCCATACACTTGATCAGGAGAGCAAAATCTACAAAAAAAAATAGATACTCTCAAAGACTTCAATCTTCTCTAAGTGTAAAACAATTAAGAAAAATATCGTCTAAATGATCAATCAAGATTGGAACTTCACTTGATCAGCAACAAACAAAAGACCCGGATCGAACAACGACGAAAAAGGGACTGAGTTCATGGGAAACATACTCGAAGCGGAAATCTCGAAGCCCAGCAAGTGGATGGTGGTAAGCGAGTCAAATGGGCAAGCTTCGTTGAGTAGCCGAGGATTTGCAGAGGGGGAGGAGAAAGCTGACTGGAGCTCGAAACGGCTCTATTTATTTATTCAGAGTAATGCTCCTGTAATGTTTCTGAGTGTTATTCAATTAATTTAGGAAAAAGTATGAAAAACCACATTATGACTTGGTCAATTTTGTTAATTGGAAAAATTGAGGTGCAATTGTATCAGAACCTACCGCGCGCGTGTCTTGACGCGCTCCTCTCCTTGGGAAGATATGCGATTATCGCGGAGTCCTTGTCGGAGCTCCTGCTAGCCTTGGCGAACGTTTCATCCAGCTCAAATTACAGTTACAGAGCCCATAGCTCACTCCAGTCATCTCTCCTTCAAGCTTAGGGAGCTGCCCAGTGTTAAATTGAACCAATCGTCCACTATATTTCTGGATCGGTTTCAGTTCTCTCTTGGCGGAAACCTAGCTCCGACTTCCCTATTGACGATCTCTTCACCGGCGATTCTCTTCCGTGATTGCTGGGGCTTCTCCTCATACTGCCTTCCTCCGACCCAATCGTCATCTCTCGGGTTAGCAATCTCAAATTATATCTGTCTCTTTTTGCCAGCCTTTCTCTGTGTGTGTAGGTAGGTCTGCGATCGTGGTGATCTTCTCTGGACTGGACCGTCTCTAATGGCGTCCCGAGCTAGCTCCGATGAAGAGAACATACCTGAGATACCGATGCTGAACTTGATTCCTTCGATTCCTCCCGTTCAGACTCAAGGCTCGACTGACAGGGTTTTGGGAATGCTAATTGCGGACAAACCGATCAAGAACAATGTAATCAAAAACGTGCTCAAAGAAGCTTGGTCTCGGTTTGGCAAGGTTCGGATGGCTGAGGTAAACCAATCCACTCTTGTCTTTGAATTTGAGAGCTCACAAGATAGGGAACGGATCTTGGAATTATCACCTTGGTCTGTGCATGGTTTCTGCTTGAATTTGAGAAACTGTCCTGCTAAGATGTCAATCAATGAAGTCGACTTCTTTAGGGTGCAAGTGTGGGCTCAGATTCATGGCTTAAGCATGGAAATGTTGAATAAGCAAAATGCCGAATGCATAGCTGCTAGAATAGGGAGGTGTATCCGCACTGAGGAGTTGTCCACAATTCAAATGAGAACGTACCTTAGGGTGCAAGTCGATGTTGACCTTTCGGAACCCCTACTGCCAGGCTTAAAGTGGGTTAACTCGGAAGGCATTCAGAAATGGGCGAGTGTTCGTTATGAGCGCCTGTCAGATATATGCTACACTTGTGGGAGGATCGGCCACAACTCCAAGTCTTGCACGGAACCAGAAAGACTGAATGATGCCCAGGAGCCCCTTTATGGTCCTTGGTCCACAGCTACTCGTCCAAGATCTGTGAACCAATGGGTAAATGTGGGGGGTGGTGCACGGCCGGCCACCTCCAGGGACCCGGGGAACAGATCTTGGCGAGATATCATGGAGGACAGGAGGATCTATAGACAGCAGAGTCACCAAACTACTTGTGCCGATGATGGAACCAGCAATACCCAAGTTAGGACCAACAACTCGACATCCAGAACACAAACCAGTCCCGTGCTAGATGCTGCCTCTCCCTCAGCAGCCAACAACTGCCCTACACCCCCACCAACACCACCCTTTGAAGGGAACACACAGAGCCACCCCTGTCACCAAGCTTTCTCAGCAAATTCAGGTCTGCCCGAGCTGCCAATCAATCGTACCTCTGTTGTCCCGGAACACGCAGTGGAGACCTCATAGTTGCCTCGCCCACAACTATTCTTTTTGATCTGAATTTCTCTCCTCCTGAGGTGGCGGAGGAAGGGGAGATCCTGGACACGGACTGTGACTTATCGCTGTCCCTTGCACCCCAAGCTACCGTGGAACCCTGGCCTGACCCTCTTGCTGCAGCCTCTGAGGTCCAGAACATAGACCCACAGCCTGCATCAGATCAACCAACCCCCGTGCCCGTCGCGTCTCTGAGTGCCAGAGTCCCTTGCACCATCCCCAACCCCACAAACCTTCCTACCTCCCAAGAAGCTTTGATCCATTCCCAATCCTCTCGAACAATGGCCGGGTCAGTTGGGGACAGACCTCCAAAACGCACCTCTGTGGCCCCTAACCCACCCGTCCAGACGCATGATCAACCAAGTCTAAGGGGACCCAGGGCTCAAACAGGACCGCAGCTGGAAAGGGCCTCCAAGAAACGTAAACTTGCTGGGGGGCTGCCTCCTACCCCGGCGACTGGAAGGGATCTGTCTAGGAACTCCATGACAGCTAGAGGGGCAGAATTTGCGGGTAGAAAGCCAAGGACCATGGTGAGGTCAGGAAAGGATTCAAAGGATTCCGGTGGTTGTTTTGGAACAACCACCGGGTCTCAATGATCTTCATAAGTTGGAACTGTCAGGGGTTAGGGTCTCCCCTGACAGTTCGTCACCTAAAGGACCTGGTGAAAGGCTCTCGCCCGTCTATAGTTTTCCTAATGGAAACTAAGAAGTCCGAGACCTACTGTGAAAAAGTTCGTAAGGAGATTGGAATAGATTCTGCTTTTTATGTCCCACCATTGGGGGCGAGCGGGGGGCTCGCACTTTGGTGGACTACTTCGGTTACTGTCAACATTTTCCACCACGACAAGAATTTCATCGATTCATCTATCACTTCAATAGCATCAATGGGGGCATTTAGAATCACTTGGGTGTATGGGGATTCGAATTATGCTAGACGCACACAGAATTGGGACACGCTCAGACAGATGGGCCGACATCGACGGGATCCGTGGGCTTGCCTTGGTGACTTCAATGATATCTCGCACCACAGGGAGAAGGTGGGAGGGGGACACAAGGAACAGTTTAAGATCGATGGTTTTAAAAACCTTCAAGATGACCTCCTCCTTGAGGACATGGGCTTTACGGGCCACCCGTTCACATGGACAAACAACCGCAGGGGAGCTGACCGGATCATGGAAAGATTAGACCGTGTCCTTGCTAATCAGGCGTGGTACAACAGATTCCCTTCGACTAAATGCTTCCATGAGCTGATGATCGGGTCGGATCATACTCCTATCATACTACACCTCCAGCATGTCGAGAGAAGAGGGACACGTCAATTCCGGTTTGAAAACATGTGGCTCGAGAAGGAGGAATGCCTTGATATCATCTCCCATAACTGGACCCGAGGAGGTTCGGTCACAACCTTGGAGGATCTGAAACCGAAACTCGACAGGTGCAGGGAGTCGCTTACCCAGTGGAGCAAACGGGAATTCCGAAACAATTTGGTGGAGATTAGCAAAGTAAAGCACAAATTGCACAGAATGAGGCCTACGATGCATAATGATGTGAGACTTGGCGAGGAGAGGGCTCTCAAGTCGAGGCTCCACGCCCTTTGGAAACGAGAGGAGATATTCTGGAAACAACGATCCAGAATCCGTTGGCTTGCACATGGGGATAGGAACACCAAGTTCTTTCACCAATCTACCATGTTAAGACGGAGAAGAAACAAAATTGTTCGATTACGGGGATCAGATGGCTCGTGGGTGGAAGGGGACCGCAACATCAAAACTGAGTTGCACGACTTCTACTCGGGCCTCTTCACTTCAGACAGACTAGGAAGTGCTACACAACCAAACTTTGATCAGTGTCTGAGTAATGTCACAGAGCAAATCACTCCTTCCATGAATGATAATCTCACTAGACCGGCCACTATGGAGGAGGTCAGGAAAGCTTGTTTCCAAATGGGGGGGTCGAGGGCTCCAGGTCCGGACGGGTTCTCAGGTATGTTCTATCAGAAGAGCTGGGACTCGACCGGTCCAGATTTGCTCACCTCTGTCAACGCCTTCCTCACCTCAGGTATCATGCCCTCTTTCCTAAACCAAACAGATATAACTTTGATTCCTAAGGTTGCTAACCCATTATCTGCCTCTGAGTTCCGTCCTATCAGTTTATGCAACTTCGGTTATAAAATCATCTCTAAGGTTCTGGCAAATAGGTTGAAAACCTTTTTGCCGGAACTGATAACCCCTTTTCAAAGTGCATTTATATCAGGAAGACGGATTCAGGATAGCATCATCATCGCACATGAACTATTCCATTTCTTGAAGACAAGGGGTAGACCTTCGGGAGCCAACGGTCGATCAGAGTATGCGCTAAAGATTGACATGCAGAAGGCTTACGACAGGATCGAATGGGACTTCCTCATTGCGGTCATGAGGAAACGAGGCTTCAACGACAAATGGACTCAATGGATTCACGCATGCATATCAACGGTCTCATATAGGATTATGGTTAATGGGGAACACTCCGAGGTCATTACCCCGACAAGGGGCCTTCGTCAGGGTGATCCTTTGTCTCCATATCTTTTTATTCTGGTTGCTGACACCTTATGTAGAATGCTTGAGGATCAGGTCAACAAAGGGCTCATATCCGGTATCCGGCCTAGAAGAGGTTGCCCAGAAATCCAACACCTCTTCTTCGCGGATGACTCTATCTTCTTCCTCAAGGGACCCATCCAGAAAGCAACGAACCTCAAGAACACATTGGCCCTCTATTGCACTTCATCGGGCCAACATGTCAACTTCAACAAGTCATGTCTATACTTTAACTCAGGTGCCAAGGATGATTACAAAAGGGATATTGCGACTTTATTTGGGGTCCAGCAAACACTTGACCCGGGGCTCTACTTGGGCCTTCCCACTGTCTGGGGGAGATCCAAACGGGAGGCTCTCAACTATCTCAAGGAACGGGTCAGAGACAAAATTCAGAATTGGAGAAGTAAACTTCTCAACCATGCGGGCAAGGAGGTAATGATCAAGGCCGTGCTTAATGCCATTCCCACTTACATTATGCACATATTCAGACTCCCTACAACCTGGTGCAACGAGGTAAACGCACTCATAGCTCGCTTTTGGTGGGGATCGAAAGAGGACTCGAGGAAAATCCATTGGAAGAGCTGGGGCACCATGACAACTTCCAAAGCGACGGGAGGCTATGGATTCAGAGACATGCTAGATTTCAACCGGGCCATTCTTGCTAACATGGCCTCGCGGATCCTTGAAGAGCCGAACGCTTTATGGGTAAAGGTCCTCAAGGGACTTTATTTTCCGAATGGCTCGTTCTTGCAGGCGCAATCAGGTAGCAGGGCCTCATGGGCTTGGTCTAGCTTGCTCGAGGGACGATCTGTTCTTCTACGGGATGGAATGTGGAACCTAGGGGACGGGCTTACTATTAGGCCTTTCGACGACCATTGGGTTCCCATACTGGCTCCGTCTCGGGTCCGGCCGATGGACCCACAGGCAGCCACCGACAACCTTCGGGTCTCACACTGGGTCCACCAGGACTCGGGGACATGGGACCAATCAGCAGTTCGCCAGGCAGTACATACCGAGGATGTTGAGGCCCTCCTCAACGTTCCCATCCCCCTTGACCGCCGCCCAGACCAACTCCGATGGCCACATACATCGACAGGGGCAATCTCTGTCCGCTCCGCATACCATCAGATCCATACTCCGGCCCAACCACAGGTTAATCTTAATCGTCACCCATCTTTGGATCTTCCTCAGGTTTGGAATGCTATATGGAAAGTCGACGCTTGGCCTAAGATTAAAGCGTTCATGTGGAAACTCGCAAACAATGTCCTTCCTACCCGACTTTCCTTGGCAAGGCGCGGGGTTCCTATTGATGCGTGCTGTCCTACTTGCAATATGGAGGAGTCTCGGGAACATCTCCTCTTCGGGTGCCCTTGGACTAAACAGGTATGGGCCCGTTTCATCACTAGGGAGTCAGTGGACAGAGGACTCGCCTCGGTTGAAGGGTGGCTGTCTGAAGCCACCCACAGAACTACAGGGCCGCGACGAGGGAGACCATCTCCCGATCGGTGGAGAACTCACATGGTTGTATGCTGGGCTATATGGAAAGCTAGGTGTCGACTTGCCTTCGACAACATCACGCCAAATGTCGACAGCTTGTTTTGTGAGATCCTTTCGACTACCTCCGAGATGATCAAGCCTGCACCACGCGGGCGACATGTTCCAACCATCATGGCTTGGAGCCGACCTCCACCACCAACTATCAAAATTAACTGCGACGCGGCCTGGGATCGCCACTCCTCGATCAGTGGTTTGGGAGTCATAGCGAGGGACCACCTCGGATCGGTTCGTGCTGGCCACTCTGCGGTTACGAGGTCGGGATCGGTGGAGGAGTGCGAAGCCGAGGCAGTTCTATCGGCGGTCCACTTGGCTTTGGCCAACGGGTGGACGAATGTTATCATTGAAACCGACTCCTCCATTGTTGTCGACCACATTCACCATAGGGTTTTCGCGTGGCGGGTGGATACCATTTTGTCTAATGCGGTATCACTATCCTCATCGATTAGTGACATCGCATGGGTATTTACTCCACGATCCGCTAACTCATGTGCAGATTGGGTAGCGAAACAGTCTTTACTAGGGTTGTGTCCTCCGGATTGGGTGTCTTCACCACCAACCCCTCTTCTTAGATGTATCTTTGCGGATAATATTTTGTACTGAAACTCGGATATTTCAATTGCTATAAATTAGTATGTTTACCTTGGCCAAATTTTTTTTTGTTAATTGTATCCATGTAGTTTGTTTTCACACTTGTATGTTTGCACACTCATATGTTTCCAATTGTTGGTAACTCCACATTTCCGTTACGTTCGTTCATTTCCCGTCAATGATAATGAGAAATCACCTGTTCCGCACATGATATAATAACAATGATATATACCTAAAATACCCCTAGCATGTATTGACCATTCTTTATTTGAGAAGTTAAGAACGTTCCAACCATTTTGAGTCTCACTCCTCCCTTGAAGTCGCAACTCTTCCCACTTAGACCTGTCAATTCGGGGCAATCCGCCGGGTTCGACCCGACGTACTTCACGGATCGACCCAAACCCGACCCGTTGATTGTCACGGGTCAGTTTGTGTGACCCGAACCCAACATGGCGGGTTGACGGGTCGACCCGCCTGACCCGCCCAGAAGAGAATAATAGAACTTAGAATATATGAATATAGGGTTAATAGGTCCAATAGTACCATCAGTTTGGGCCATGTGATCGGATGATACCATATGTTTTTTGATGTGGTTAAATGACCTGTTATGTTTGGAGCATGTTGTCCTATGGTACTCTGTTAGTCAACCGTTAGATTTTTCTGTTAAATGGTCAATGTCAGCACCACGTCAGCGCCACATCAGCGCCACGTAGATATATAATATAATATTTAATTTTAAAAATAAAAAGGAAAATTTAAAAAAATAAGGAAAAAATCGGAAAAATTATAAAAAATTTTCAAAAAATATTTTAAAACTTTATATATTAATAAAATGTATTTTATTTTTAAAAAAATCGAAAATTGAAAAAAGAAAAAAAAAAAGAAAAAAAGCTAGGGTTGGACCCTTGGGGTCCAATTGACCCAGCCAAGGGTCGAACCCTGGGCTGGGTTGGACCCCTACCAGGTCGCCTGACCTGGGCGACCAGGTCTGACCCAGCCCTGGGTTCGACCCTGGCTGGGTCAATTGGACCTTGGGGTCGAACCCTAGTTTTTTTTTTTTTTTTTTTTTTTTTAAATTTTCAATTTTTTTAAAAAAAATATATTTATAAAAAATACGTTTTATTAATATATAAAGTTTTAAAATATTTTTTATAATTGTTTTCGATTTTTTTTGATTTTTCCCCTATTTTTATTATATTTCCTATTTATTTGTATTTTCCAATTGCCACATCAGTGCCACGTCAGCGCCATGCCAGTGCCACGTCAGTGCCACATCAGCATTCCGTTAGTTAACATTGACGGCAACAGTAATTTGGACAAAATAACAACATTCCGAAACTTATGGTACCATAAAACAACATAGGGGTACCATCCGATCACATGGGTCAAACTTACGGTACCATTGGACCTATTAACCCTATGAATATATGTTGAAATACTCATCACAATTCACATAAGACATCACTTATCACACACCAATACACCATACATCCAATGATCCAAGTACCATTGTACCAATGTACCATCACATAAACTTCTTCAAAATAAACACACTAAGAAGAATCCAAATTCCAACCAAAAACATCTAAATTCAAACCACACATAATTTCAAGTTTCATGCGTGTGACTCTTCCTCATTCGGGATAAAATCGTCAATCTCTTGCTCCAAATTTGTTTCTTCGTCTTCTTCTATGCAAACATATATTTGTCATATATATAATCATAAAACAGTAAGAAACTAAAATTTAAAAAGATTATAGATATTACTTGTCTCGTCTGCAATCCAATCTCTAGTGCACATAATAGCTTCCACAGTTTCCGGCTTGAGCGAACTCCTGTATTGAGAACACGACCTCCAATACTAAATGTTGATTCAGAAGCAATTGTTGTAATAGGGATGCTGAAAATATTACATGCCATAGCAGAAAGACTAGGAAATCGAGTCGATTTCCCATGCCAATAATCAAGAACATTCAAAGTCTTCTTCCTATCAAGTAGTTCTTCTTCCAAGTATCGATCAAGTTGCGATTTTTGAGTTGATTGACTGCTGGATGTTAAATCATCAAATTCCTACAACACATATTAAGAAACATATAAAATAGTTGAAAGATTAGGGGAAAAAATAGAATTAAAGAACTTACATTGAGCACATTGCCTCCAGCGGTCGAATGATGCAACACTTGATCAGTGTAAGAAAAGGTTGAACCACCCTTTTTACCAGCTTGAGATTTCTTCTGTAAAGAAGAAGATGCTACAACTGACTTATCCATATACACATTATATAACTCATACAACTTAGACCGAATCATTTCAGCTTCAACGACCCCATACTCTTCACCATGCAACCTTTTATAAGCAAACTCGACAAACTCAGACTTGTATCGAGGGTCCAAAATAACAGAAATTGCCAAAATGACACTATAGTTCGTCCAATACTTATCAAATTTGGACCTCATACGATCAACCATACCTCTCATGAACAAGCGCTCACCGTCATAATTTTTCTTCAATGTGTAATTGATAACAAACACCAACGGGAAGTACAAATTTGCAGTAGGATACTTCGTTCCCGAAAAAATCACAGTCAAATCATAGAAAACACCTAGAAAATCTGCAATTGCTTCCAACTTTGCCCATTCAGCATGGTTAGGACACACCAATGAATTTCCTAAATCCATGTGACGAATCGCACTCTTATAGTATAAAACACTTTTAAGCATAAAAAATGTGGAATTCCACTTGGTTGGTACATCTTGCCGCAAAACTTGACGATTATCCAACCTCATATCACTGACATGTTTAAGAAATTCAGTTTTTCTAACCTGTGAGCCTCGAATGTACTTGACAATTTCTCTTATACTTTTCACCACATCATCAACTTCTTTCAAGACTTCTTGCACAATCAAGTTAAGAATATGAGCACAACAACAAATATGGAAAAACTCACCATCCAAGATAAGTGGATTGTGAAGTGACAACTTATCCTTTAACACTTCAACACAAACATCATTTGATGAGGCATTATCCAAAGTCAAACAAAATACTTTATCAAGAATTCTCCAACTCCCCAACATGTCATAAATTTTGTCAGCTAAAGCCCTACCAGTATGTGGAGGTGCCATAAAGCAGAAACCTAAGAGGACCTTACGCAATACCCAATCAGCATCTATAAAATGTGCAGTCAAACATATATAACCATTAGTTGTAAGAGATGTCCACAAGTCTGACGTTTTTGTTTTTTTTTTGGCCGAAAACCCGGTTTAACCAGGATTAATCATAACAGAGTTTGAGTACAAAGGGAAATCCCGAATAAGTGAAGAAACAAGAGGGGAAGGTGGTCTAACGACCCACTCCGAAGGACACGTCCCCTTCTTAGCCTGCTTAGCTAACCAATCCACACATTGGTTAGCAGTTCTAGAAATAGACACCCACCTAATAACATCAATAGGTGACCCAATAACCTTAGTATTTTGTACTATGATATCTATCTTCCAAATAAAACCTATACCGTTGAAGTGTTTGATTACCATTTCAGCGTCAGACTCGATCAAAATTTGTTGCCACATTTCATCGGTAGCAAGCTGTACACCTACCATGATCGCCATTGCCTCCAACTCCTCGATGGACAACGCAGTTATCTTTGCGGTTCGGCCACCTACAATGTGACCGTCACTATTCCGAGCTACGACTGCAATGCCGCCCCCCGTGGAGGATGGGTCCCAAGCTGCATTGCAGTTTACTTTGATGAATCCCGGGCTCGGGGCCGCCCATTGATCAGGTCCACCTCTAGCATTCGGTGCAGCTGATCCTCTCCGCACCTCCCCGAGCTCTTCCTGCGCCTGTCTCACCTGTTTAACAACGAGCCACTGCTGTGGCGTGATGCAGTCGAAGGCCATCCGACATCTTGCCTTCCAAATAAACCAGCAAGCAAGTGTCACGGTTGTCCAGCGTCGATCCCAAGCGTCCCTTCCTGGCGCGCTTGCTCTGGCAGGCCTCCCCGCAACCATATGCCCGAGCCACCTCTCTAATGAAGTCGAGACCCCCGCCATGTTAACCTATAACAGGGCGTGCCACACCACCTGCACCCAGCTGCACTCCATGAAGATGTGCTCCCGTGATTCTGGTCTGGAGCAGATTTGACAGAGAGGTGAGGTAGGCACTCCACGCTTGACGAGGTTCAGGTTTGTGGCGATTGAATCCCTCCCTAGCCTCCATAAGAAAGCCTGGACCTTCGACCAATTCTTTGTTTTCCAGATGGACGCCCAAAGCTGCTTTGATGAATGGTCGCCCTGTCCCTCCAGCTCCATACGTGAACAATGGATTGCATGATATGCCGAGCGGACAGTTGCACGTCCATCACCTGTGGCTGGCCAGCGAAACGAATCCGGTCTCCTTGTAAGCGGGATGATCGACTGCAGCACCACCTCAGCATCTGCCTGTGTTAGGGCTTCAGACACAGCCCCAGCTTTCCATACCCGAGCTTCCTGGTCGATCCAGTCGGCAACCAGCTCCCTCCCATCAGCTACACTGTCCGGACGTGGCTGCAGTCGTCTGTTAGGCGCGATCCACACGTCAGAGAATGGATTAATAGAACGTCCATCCCCCAAAGACCACATGCCATGAGCCTGCAAATGACCTCGTCCGTGAATTAAGCTTGACCAGCCCCAAGAGGGCCGACCCCCCCGGGATGCATGCATGAAGTCCGTTCTTGGGAAATAAAGGCCCTTCAACACCCGAACCCAAAGGCTATTGGGCTCGTTCATCACTCGGGCTGCCATGTTCGTCAACAATGCGGAGTTAAAATCTTGGAGTTCCCGGAACCCGAATCCCCCTTGATCTTTCGGTCTCGCCATAACGTCCCACCTCTTCCAATGAATTTTTCGGTCACCATTATTAGCACCCCACCAGAATTTAACTATAAGTGCATTAACCTCCAAACACCATGACTTCGGGAACTTAAGGATAGTCATAGCATATGTCGGTATCGCCGAAATGACCGCTTTGATAAGGACCTCTTTCCCCGCATTCGAAACAAGACGTCAGCCACTAAGATAAATAAATAAGGGGAGAGCGGGTCACCCTGCCTGAGCCCCCTCGAGGGCTTGATTGTCGATGAGCGTTTCCCATTGATGAGCACTGTGTAAGTGACCGTGGATATACATGATTTTATCCACCCAATCCATCTCTCTGAGAATCCTCGTCTTGCCAAAACCTCGAGAAGGAAATCTCACTCGATCCGATCGTAGGCCTTCTGCATATCAATCTTAAGTGCACACCCCGTTCGACCCCGACCCGATCCAGCTCGTCTCCTAGACTTCAAGAAATGGAACATCTCGTGGGCAATAAGAATGTTATCCTGGATCCTTCTCCCTGCCACAAAAGCGCTTTGAAAAGGGGTGATAAGCTCTGACAAAAGAGGCTTAAGCCTATTTGCCAGAACTTTGGAGATAATCTTGTAACCAAAATTAGAAAGGCTAATGGGCCTGAACTCCGAAGGGGAGGTCGGTTTAACAATCTTAGGAATAAGGGTAATATCAGTATAGTTGAGAAAAAGGGGCATGATACCTGTCTCGAGGAAGGCGTTGACAAAGGTGACGATGTCTGGGCCGATTGCAATCCAGTTCTTTTGGAAGAAAGTGCCTGAGAAGCCATCCGGTCCCGGTGCTCTGGACCCACCCATCTGAAAGGTGGCCAACTTAACCTCCTGTGTAGAGGACCTAGCAGTCAGCCCCCTGTTGTCAACCTCCCCGATTGACCGTGGCAACCAAGAACATGACTGACTCCAATCCACCCCACCTTCCCCGAGCACCCTTTCTGATGAAAACAAGCCTTGGTAGAAGGCCTGGATCTCGACCATAACGCCGCGCTCCCCTTCAATCCAACAACCATTCCTCCCCTTAAGCCGAGTAATCTTATTGCGACGTCTTCTAGCTAGGGTTGTTTGGTGGAAGAATTTTGTGTTTCGATCTCCATCCTTCAACCACTTCACCCTAGCTCGTTGGTTCCAAAAGATCTCCTCCCTCTTCCAAAGTGCATGAAATCAGGATTTAAGTGTCCGTTCCTCATCCTCCTCATTAGGTCCTCTATCTCTAGAGGCTAGTGAACTCAACCTCAATTTGACCTTGTTCATCTCAATTAAGTTGTGCTTGGATTCCTTCTTACTCCATCGCATTAATGAGGTCTAGCATCTATGCAGTTTCGGTCCTATGTCCTCCGCCTCCCTGATCAGTCTGAAGTGTCCCCAAGCGTCACGAATAACATCATAGCATTCCTCCTTCTCAAGCCACATCTCCTCAAATCTGAACCTTTTGGGTCCCCTTATGTCTCTCGAGTCCAAAGATAGGATGAGCAGTGAATGATCTGATCCTATTTGGATCTCGTTGGTGCATTGTGCCGTCGGGAAGGTAGCAAACCAAGAGCTATTTGCCACCCCCGATCCAATCTCTCGCAAACCCGATCCGAGCCTTGCCTATTATTTGACCACGTGAAAGGTTGGCCTTTGAAGCCAATATCCTCAAGAAGAAGATCCTCGAGCATGCAATTAAACCCGTAAATTTTTCTTTGTTCCTTCCTTCGTCCACCTCTTTTTTCATAGTGGTTTGAGATGTCATTGAAGTCCCTCAAGCAAAGCCACGGTTCCAATCTGTTAAGCCCTAGCCGGCGGATGTCTCTCCAATTTTGCTTCCGTCTTTCAAAATCTGGATCTCCATAGACCCAAGTAATCATGCATCCTTGGTTTCCCTGGTTGAGAAAGAGGCGTGTGTCAATGAAATTTGTTCCCATAGACATCACCCAAAGAGTGACATCGTTCGACCACCAGATAGCCAACCCACCCCTAGTACCAATCGGATCCACGTACACTGTATTATCCATACCCACGTTCCTACTCACCCTGTCACAGAAGGTTTCATTGTGTTTCGTTTCCATGAGAAAAATAACGCTCGGTTGAAACCTTCTTTTGAGGTCTTTTAGATGACGAACTGTAAGGGGAGACCCCAACCCCTGACAGTTCCAACTAATGATGCTCATTTGGCCCGTGTGTCTGTTTGGGGACAGCCACCAGAGCCCCTTTGTTGCTCAGCAGAATTCTTCTTGGTCTCCTCCTTAAAGGATGGTTCAGACGTGACCTGGTTCACCCCAACGCTGAGGTCCACCTGTGTTGAGTTTTCAGGCCGCCTACTAGCCTCCACCTTCCTGCGCTTATCCAGTCCACGACCAGTGTTCATATCCCTCAGTCTCCCCCTTTTGCCACCCGTTAGGGGGGCAACAGACTGCCTACGAGAAGGCCTGCGATTGTTTGGATGACCCAAGGAGCCTGATGGCTGAGGATGACAGGCATTGAGGTTAGGGTTGGGGTACATGGTGTCCGGGGGCTTAGGATGACAGGCTGAGCTGGTTGGTTTCGGGATGACATCGGGAGAGGAAGATAGCAGGGTTTGGGGTGGGGATATGGGTGTGGGCATCAAGGGGGGAGGGGTGTGGTGGAGAGCTGCGGTAGAGGAGGTGGAGGGGGTAAACGAGGTGTTTGGTGCTGGATAATGGCTTCAGGTGTTGCTGACAGGTTTTGGGGAGGGTGGATGGGTGAAGGCAACAAGGGAGTTATAGATGGGGTGTAGGACAGTGGTAGCGGAGGTGACGGTGGTAACAGAGTGGTTTGGTACAGGTTGGTGGCTTCAGGTGTCTCTGGCAGGGATATGCATTGTCGGCTGCTGCACGGTGTGGCAGAAGGGAACGAGGGAGATGGGTGGCTAGGAATGGGGTTGCAGGCCATGGTGGTGTGAAGGTGGTGCGGGGCATGGGAAGAAGTGGATGTTGGATTGAGAGAGAGGAGAAGGTTGGTATGGGGGCTGGTACAGGTTACGTGGGGGTGATCCCACTGCTGGACAGGATGGTTTTCACCGATGATAGGCAGGGAGGAGGATCCGATAGAGTGGTTGTCATGATTTGCAGAAGGCACATTCAGGAACAAAGTCAGGGCAGGCTGAGGCAACTTAGGGTTGCCATGGGGCAAGGAGGGTAATGATTGAGAGGCTATATCATCAGCGGATGGGAGGTTCAGGTCGAAGGTACGTGAGGGTTGTCCTCCTGAGGGTGATCGAGTGGGCAAGCCTGTGTCCAAAAATTCTATCACCTTTGGTTGCACCTCTTGGACAGGTACATTACGAGCCGTCGAGTCCGCCGAGTTGTTGTTGGTCTCCTTAGCGCTGTCCCACCTAGCCCCGTCTCTCGACGCGTTCATAGCATCCTTCCAAATTTTCCGGTTGGGATCTCTGTGAGATGACCCCAGTTTCTGCCCCCATCCTCCACCTATTTGGTGCCACCGACTTCGTGCCGGTCTCTCAGCTTGCATCCATGGGCCAAATAACGGACGCCCCGAACCATGATCCTCCAAAACGATCTCCTCATCACAGGATTGAGAAGTGTGACCGAGACGACCACACCCGTAACAGAAATCCGAAAGGCGCTCAAACTTGAAGGTGGCCCATTTTTCTTGGCCTTGCTCGTTGTTCCATTTGAACTCTGTGGGCAGAGGCTCTTTAACATTAATCTCCACTCGAACTCGCAGGAAGTGCCTAAGCATTGCAGCCCTAGGATCCTCAGCTTCAAGAAACGTTCCCACGGAGTTGCCAATTTCTCTAGCATTCGCAGCATTGCATGCTGTCAAGCTGAGCCCATGCACTTGCACCCATATAGCCTCTGAATCAAAATTCAGCTCGGCCATACTCAAGGAAGGCGAGCAGGGGCGGAGGTTGAGACAGTGCCCGTGCACCGTCCAAGGAGATAAATCAAGAATCTGAGCTCTATCCCGATCATAATTGAATTCAAAAGCCATGGTGTTCCCATCAATATCAATCATCTTAACATCACCAAATCTAGCCCAGGCAGCTTTTAGGACATTTCTAACAATAGAATTCCGAACAGGCTTTGAGGAAATAACCCTACCGTAGACCCGATTATCCTTTCTACCAAGCTGCTGATGCACGATGTTCACAGACAGAATCCGAGGTTCCCCTCTCCCGCCAGAACTGGACTGCGCAGCCATAGCCGACTCGACCCAGACACTTTCACCTGAGTCTCAACCGACCTGTTCGACAGCAAAGAAGAGAAACAAGAACATAAGCTGGGTTAGGTAAAGAGAAATTAGGGTTCGCAGGCTGTCTACTCTGGTTTATGCTTCAGAAACAGTTTGCATGGGACTGTTTGAGAGGACCAATCGAAAGACAGAAACGGACAACAAGAGATGGGATTGAGTAATTATGAGATGAGAGATGATTGTACTGTGGAGGTAGCAATCAATTGCAAACTGCAAATCGTAAGATGCGGCAGACGGATTTCCTTTGGAAAGGAACCTTCACAGGGTAACCCCTGGAAGGGGAGAGGCGCGTAGCTCCACGCGCATGATTGGGCCAAATTTTTAAAAAAAGATGAGTTCGTCGATCCAAGTCTGACGTTAGACAAATCTTACTACAGGAACAACCTAGCAACATCTTGATCTTCTCCTTCAAAGAAATGTACTTATTCATAACATCATATTTAACTGTATTTCTACTAACCAATTGCACATTTTGTCGTAGATATTTGAAAACTTCTTTGATACCAGCATATTCAACAAACTGAAAGGGCAAGTTATGTGCTACAATAGCATTTGTAAGCAACTCTCTAAATTTTAGAGGATCAAACTAAGCACTTTCGAGAGTAACAGTGTTTCTATTTGCTACAATGAACATTTGACATATGTCCTTAAAATATCTTTTTCCACATTTATTCAAATGACGCTTCATATTTCCAGTTCCATAACTAGCATCACAACGATATTGTGCTTTACACTTCAAACAACTACTTTTGGTTATCCCATCTATCTTATCTAACAGAAGAATTTCAAAATAATTCCAGTCATCAAACTTCAATAGCTTTTTCATTCTCTTACTATCACCTTCAGAACTTTCTGGAATTCATTTTCCACTAAACCTTGTCAACACTTTCTTCTTGTTTGCGCTTGCCTTTAAGCTTGTTTAGTTGTTGATCCGGTCTCAAGTACATCAACATCACCTTCATTAAATCTATCATCGTCAAAATCAAGCCTCCAAAGTTCTTCATCATCCATGTTCACAGTTCACTGCATATACAATTAAATCTGTCATCGTCACTATCACAGTAGATTTTAGAAGGATCACTAATCACTAATCTATCACATATCACAACACACAAGATCTGGTTTTCATCTACGTTTTCATCGTGTACGTTTTCACAGTTACACAAACTCACAGTTACACAAATCAGTGAAGTAAAATCAGTGAACCAATATCACAACTCACAACATGTATCATGTGAACCATCTCCAGAACACAGAACAAATACTACAATATTTGAACAAATACAAATTTGTATCACAAATCAGCGTGTATCACAGAACAAATACTGTAATATTTGAATCATCAATCACAGCACACAACTACAACCATCTCCATTGTCCATTGTCCAACAAGCACACAACTACACAAAACACAAGCACACAATCACACAATCACAGTAGAAGGACTTACACGAGGTAGCAGCGAAGGCGAGGTAGCAGGCTGTCGGTCGAGAGCAGGCGAAAGGAAGGTCGGTTGCGCGAGCAGCGAAGGCGAGCGCGGCTTCGTGAGCAGGCGAAGTCGAAGGGACTGAAGGCGAGGTCGGTTGTGCGAGCAGCGAAGGCGAGCGCGGCTTTGCGAGTAGGCGAAGGGACTGGCGAAGGTGAGCGTTGCATGACTGCGTGGTGAGTACTGAGAAGTGAGAAGACCTGTCAAAACTAACGAACGATGTTGAATTTAGGGTTTTGTTTTGGACGGGTCGGGTCATAAGGGTCAACCCGGAATCGACCCGTATTTTGTGGCGGGTCATATGGGTTAACCCAAAAATGACCCGTCAGACATTTTTTGTGACCCGAACCCGACCCCAGGTCGATTCTGGGTCATTTTCGGGTCGGGTCATATTTTGACAGGTCTATTCCCACTCCTCCCTTGGCGAATTCAGACATTCCAGCTCGTCTAACAGTATGGGTGGTAAGTATTTGAATGTTCTTCTCATTCTTCATCTAACCCTAACCTTCACTATGCTGATGACCCACTATGTTTCTACGACATTCAATCTCGTGCAAGAATTGCTTGGACCATGAAAAATTTCGGTCGTATGTTCTATGCATGTCCTAGATACCATGTAATGAAGTCAATTATTTGATTTAATTCTGAAGGCACAGTTGATTGTGTGGCATTTTTCAAATTTAGGTTTTTTTGAAACCCTAATTTCTTGTTAATTCGGTACAACACTCAAATTATTTGAAGAGTGGTTATGATTTTTTTGTTTGGGAAGATCCACCGATGTGTGTATACGGAAGAAGAGCAACAACAAAGTTTGTATCAAAGGAATTCGAACTGAACAATGAAATTGCTGTGTTGAGTAGTAGAAATCACCAGCTGCAGTGTCTGATACCCTTCTTAGTTGTTGTTGTTGTTGCCCTTATGTTGAAGATGTAGTCAGTTACTTGTTTGAAGGTTTAAGTTATGTACGTTGTAATTTATTTGACCTATATGCATGTTTAATGAATATTTTCTGAACCTACTACTTTATGTAATTTCAATGTTTCTTGCCCTTAAGTTATTATATGTATATGTATTTTCACCATTATGTTTGTCTGAATATATTGGCAACCTGACTTGTGTTGTTGAAGAACAAAAAACTGACCTGTTTCGCAACAATCCAACCAAGCATCCAACAAAAGCACCAACAATTGTACTACTTCAACCGAAATGTTTAACACTTCCAAAACATCCAACAGTTAGGTTTGTCGGTTGAAAACACGGGCAAGTTTTAGACTTTACAACATTCAACAAAATGTTAACCTTCCCCAAACAAAATAACAGAATTTGTAGTAGTTCACTGAGTAGATCTTTTTCCAAAAAGCGTTGAAGTGTGAGTCCACTATTTTGTTTGCTTCTTCTTTGTTTTTCCAGTCTTCAGTGGTTGGGGAGATAACACTAGAGCCCAACAAGTTGATAACTCCGGGCACTTGACCTAACCCTGTCCACCTCTTCGTCCGACTCAAGCGGTATAGGGGTTGATTTTGACGTACTTGGTCGACCCACCTACATAACCCAAACTTAGTAAGATTAACACTGAATTAACACTGGATGTACTTGGTAGCCTATATCCATATCTTTGGTTTGACTCTTCTAACACTTAACTTGACCCAACGTGTTCTTTTTGGAGCCTCATTCATTGGAGTCTCTTGTATTGGTGTTTCATCCATTTGCGCAGTTGGGGCATCTTCCATTGGTGTTTCATCCATTTGCACCTCCGTTGGTTCGAACTCGGGGTTCAACTTCCTCCGAACATCTCATTTTCTCGCCTTTCATACCCAAAACAACATCGGTTTTATAAAGTTGACAGCATGCTTGCAATTGATAATATAATTTAAAATCTACATAACTGTGTTACCTTTCGTTGAGACCTAGAAGCCTGAGATTATTGAGTTACTGGTTCCTCAATGTTGTGTTCGATCACATACTTCCTGAAGGTGAGACCGTCTACAAACCTCACCCCTAGTTTAAGTTCATGTTTTAGTCTTTGATTGCCGCCATTTTCCTTGTTCACGTCTTCATCGAATATTGTATATGTACGACCGCTTGTAATGTCACCCTCACATTGGTGTTTTACCTTTGTCAACCGACACTTGTCTTTGTGACTCCTCTTCTATCTGAGCTATTGATTTGACACGCAACCCTTCCATGAATGGATCCTTAGCACATACATCTGGATCAAATGGGGGCAGCACATACACGGTAACGTCCAAACAACCATGCTGCTTCTCCAACATCTCCCTAACATTGACATCCGATTTCAACACTTCCACTTCCGTTTTTGTTTGACAACCAGGGGGACATAGCAAATACATCCGCTTGTTACTAAGCCGTAGTACTCCAAAAACATCTCCACTGTGTCATAACTGATTAGATCCTCAGTTAAATCAGTGACTTTTTTCTTTCCAGCCCAATTTCCATCGACAAAACTTCCGTCGTAGTTAATTGCAAAAGTGTAAATACAGTTCTTGTCCATTACGATTTCGGGGCGAGAAATAAAAAATTGGACCTACACAGCAAGCGCGGGGCGGGACAACATAAAAAATGGAGTTAACCCTAAAATGGACTTCCAACATTCAGACCAAGGCATTGAACACACAACAACAACAAGTGCAACACCAGTCGAGAGGCAGTTTAGACTAACCTTGAATCAGTTAAAATTCCAAGCGTTTCCACGGCAAGGTGAGACTCCGGCGTGACGATCAACACTCAAGTGCAAATCCAGTCGAGAGCGAGTCTTCTGTCGGGACGACCATCACCAGTCGGGACGGGAGAAACAAGTTAGGGTACGGTTGGGTTTCAGGAGAGACAGCAGGGGATTTCGGAGGGGAGCTTCGGTCCTATACTGTTTTGGGGGGAGGGAAGAATGAAAAAACTGATGAAGATAGAGAGACAAGGTGATGTGATGTTAGGGGTACAAAAGTCATTTTACAACATTCGATTCAAAATTAACGGTGTCACGTGCAAGACACATGACAATTAACCGGTCAAATTGACGAAAGGTGGTGTTACAAACAAAATGAAACATACAAGTTTTATTAATTGCGACAAAAAACATCCTGGTGATTTTTCATACTTTTCCCATGAATTTAAGTAAAAGTCTCAAAATGGTCCATGTACATATAAAATGTTTTTTAACTTCAAATATTTTCAATAGTCCAACATGTTTGAAAATGATGATAATTGATACCTCTGTTATTTTTTTTCATATTTACAAAATTAACTGAATATTTTTCTAAATGTTACAACTAAACCCAACAAACTTATATTAATGTTACAAACAAGTCTCAACTCAATTCGAGCCACACCAGGGGTCCCCTAGCCAGGATCTGAATCCAGACTAGGTCACCTAACCTTGGGGGTCATGATCTGGGCCCAGACCATAGGACTCCCGATTATGGCTCAATTGGAGCCTCAATTGTTTGAATCGAATATGACTGAGTTCGGTTCAAACCGATTGGGAGGTACCAATTACCATCATTTTCAAACATGTTAGACCATTTTCAGATTTTCCCCATGAATTTATATATATATTGTTTTCCTGTCTATTTTGTATCCAATATTGAAGGTATAAATAAAGAAGGGAGATGCAATTCACTGACATGGAATTTCTCTGTATTGCAGAAATCATATTCAAGTTCCACCATTGGATAAAAAGTACATTATAAATTTATAATACAGCATGAATACATCAAGCTTTCCATCCGAATAAAGAGATGTTAGATATTGTTTTATCAAATTGTCAAAAATTGCAAGTCTGTTCAAGAGAAGCTAATAATATAATATTAAGACAATCAGACAAACTGAATGTAAAGCAATCCAAATCTTTCTACTCACACTTTGGAGAAAGACCAGACCAGATTACATAGACTGATAAATAGATAGAAAGCATCACTTTTGCTTATTCTTCTTCTTGTTGTTGTGTTGAGGTGGTAACACTAAATTAACCCTTTTGCTCTTGACTCTTGAGCCGTGAAGGACCCCACCAAGCTTTGACTGCCAAATCTGTTCGTTGACTATGAACACACACACACACACAACAATTGGATTGTGGAAATAGGCAAACTCCATATCATATGCATCCATCAGACTCAGTAGGTAGATTCATTTGATGGGCTATCTGCATGCATGTCCATTACAGAATCGCTATTGGTTTGAGTATTTGAATCCCGAATCTGGTTTTGATGATAGACGTTGGGATCATTGCTACGGACTCCATTGTTACCCTGAGGTGGTGCACCACTAGGATAGTACCCTCCTTGAGCTATGTGGTAAGGTTGGAGGCTTCTGCGAGTTGGGCTGGAGAGTGCATTAGAGAATATGGAGTTCTTGGCTTGATCATGCACAGCTACTGCTGCTGCTGGGGCAGAAGAGCCTGAAGAGACTGGCAACCCCGAGGAGTGTTGGGGTTGCTGATGTGGTAGTGGGGCTCTTGGTGACATGGATGGTTCCTCTCCAGGGTAATCTAGTTCTTGCTACATTATTAAGAAAATAAACTCCATATGTTATATACCAACTTGCAAATCCGAATTAACTTAGCAGAATGAATCAGTCATATGCACAAGTTGGAAGAAATTCAATAAGCTCAAGGAAATACAGTACAACGAATGCTTGTAATATGTGTTGGGAAAAGTAGTAACTATCACAGGAAAGCAACGTATGTCATGAACAAATTCAGTTGGATCTGCTGAATGGAGCACAATACCTGAAGATAACTAAGCACATCAAATGTTGTTACTCTTGTTCCTCCTTCTTGCTGCCTTAGGATCCATTGGTAGATTTTCTCCTATAATCAAAAGAAAAACATAGACGAATAAGTTGCTAGAATTCAAACAATACAATCCAAACACATCCTTCTGTAAGTGGTTATAGGCCAACGACCTAAAACAAATGAGGCGCCACAAAAACACAAGACATTACACACAAATGGAGAAGAAGAAAGCCTACTAGCACTATCAAATGCATTTTTGGAGAAAAAGACATAAAGTGGATGGATCATACTGGAACCGAACTAATAACTATGATAGAGCAACACCTAACGATTTAAGTAGAATTTTTCATAGCAAACAACATCGATAAAAGCATCAAACAAAAAAAAACAGAAGACGCAATCAATGCACTAGTTGCATAAGGAGACTGTACCTAGTAGCGCTTCTCAGACCTGGTTCATTAACATTGGTACTCGCTCACACTCCACTGCTTTACTTGCAACATATATTCAAAGGAGAAATAGAACATGTCTTCTCGAAACAAATAGATATGCATGGAAGCTTTAAAATATCTTGTCATTTGAAGGCTAAAAGGGAAAGGCACAAGCTCTCATGTTCAACTACTCAAAGAATTGATTAACAATTTTTTTTCATATAAAAATTGACCGGAAACACCGAAAAAATTCAACTTGAATCATCATCTCATTAGATGCAGTAAAACCATACCATGACACGATTTTACTCTCTATATACGAGCTCAAAATTAATCATTGGCAAAACTTCAACTCAAGACAAAATTAGGGTTAGTGAGCACTTTCATCACCAAATTGATTTAGCCCTATACCAAACAGACCATAAAAATTTAACAAATAATATATGAACCCTATAGAGAATTCGGACGGATGCAATCATCAACTTACAAGGCCGTGACGTTCACCAGCTTGGAAAGAAAGCTTCTGGTGATTCATGGCATGAGTGTAGAGCTGCGACAGAGAATTCGCGGCGCTGCAAAAGGAAGCGTACATGGTCCGATCCACCTCGTCCAGGCTCGAGGCTATAGACTTCCGCTTTTTACCCATATTCTCCGGCGTTATGATAGTCCGATTGCTGCGAGAGAAGGTGGTTCCGGCGATCAAATCGTTTGCTTTCGTCTGGGAGACGAGGAGGGTCGTGACTTGTCGGTCTGTTGAGAGGAAGGGTGCACGTAACAAGAAAGAGTTACGGCCCATATGATTCATCATTTCATTGCCCTTGCTAATGGAGTAATGGGTATGTTTTTTTTTTTTTTTTGATACATAAGGAAAAATAAAACATGATTGGTCATAATAAGTTCGCACCCAAATCTTTACAACAAAACAAGATAATCAACTAAACTTTATTGTCATCGGGGTAGACAAATTTCACGTCGTCCTTATAGATAACGTTTGTTGTTTTCGTCAGTGGAATTTCATGAATAACATAGATTTGACTTTGGTTAATCGTCATACCCACCATAATGTCTGCAACCACATTTTCTTCTCGAAAAATATGTCGGAACTTTATTCTGTCGAACTGTAGCATGAGTTTCCTATAATCCGTAATGATGGACATTAATTTTAAATTTGAAGTATTATCATCAGAGATAAGCTTATGGGTTGACACTGTAGAGTTGAGCATAAAAAAAAGGTTTGACTGAACCGGTTAACAAACCAAACATTTTAAAAAAAAAAAATGAAGCGGTTCAGAAGAGGTACAAAAAAAGGTAAACCGAATCACTTTTTGTACAGATTTTAATATACTCCTAAACTACTAAACCAGACCAGAGTTACCAAACCGAACGATTTGATCTAATAACCGAAGTTGAACCACTTCAGTCTTCACTTCCTCTTTTTCTTCATTCTTTGTTGTCTTCAATCTGACTTAGTTATTTACAGTAGAAATTACTCATACTTCACTTCTTCTTCAGTCTTCACTTCTTCTTCCTCGTTTCTCTCTTTTCCACTTCAGTCTGCACCACACTCTTCAACATCGACATCAGCTGGCTCAGACTAAGACATCAGAAATCAACGCGTCGCCGCCTTTGGCTCAGCTGGTTCTTCGACTTCGACATCGGCATCAACTGGATCTTCCTTCGTTCGACTTCGTTCTTCCTTCGTCCATGGATTCCATGGATTGTCGATTCCATGGATTTCTCAAAACAAGGTTGAAATTAATTGTAATAGGTAGCCGATTCCATGGGTTTCTCAAAACAAAGTCGATTCCATAGATTTCTCTCAGAACAAAGTTGATTCCATGAATTTTTCTAAATTGCTGATTCCATGGATTTCTTCTGTATTGGTATTACTTTTAAAATATATATATATGAAGTGGTTCGGCCGAACCGGTTCTTAACCGTTTTTTAAATCAGTTCAGAATAGGTACGGAAAATTGGTCAAAATCTGGAGCATCCAAAAACTGGACTGGTAACCGTACCTGTTATAAAATGTGGTAAATGTATAGTTCTGAACTGGTTCAGCCCCGAACCGGTTCATGCCCAGCCCTAGCTGACAGAGCATCTGTTTCTAAATGGATTGATTTGAAACCAAGATGTTTTGTCAGGAATAGTCCATCACGGATGGATCACCATTCCGCTATGAGGCTGTTGGAGCATCCCAGCTTTCTAGAGAAGGCAGCCATCCACTGACCCATACTATTTCTTATCACTCCTCCCGAACCGACATGATTCAGATTTCCCTTAGACGTTCCATCTGTATTGATTTTTACCCACCCTTGCTCTGGGGGAGGGGCATCTAACATCAATAGAGATAAGCAACTTAGATTTCTCAATCACTTGAATAACATTTTGGTGAAACCTGTTCTGAGACAAAGATATCTCTAAAATTGAAGTATTTAAGGCTTTATCTTTAAAAATGAAAGAATTTCTATTTTTCCAAATATTCCAAATTGCATAGGGAAAGAACACGACCCATTCAATTTATTGAATAGGAGTTTCTGATACTTGACAGTCAAGCTTGATTCAATCGTTCAAAGGGAGATGAGCTGTCTGAGCCACTTTTGATTTGCATGCTCACACTCACGCAAAATGTTATTGATGTTTTTGACTTCCGTTTGACAGATTCTGCGGATAGCGCTAATATTGCAACCCCTATGATTCAACAATTTGCAAGTTGCTAATTTATTTTTGAGACACATCCAAATGAAATACTGTTTTTTTCGGAATTGTTGAAGTTTTCCAGACCCAATCTCATTGATCTTGAACATAGCTATTACTATCGTGACCCATTAAAAGAGAATATACAGAAGCAGTTGTAAAGTTATCCGACCTAGAGCAATTCCAAACTTGTCTATTCATGGATTCATTTGTTCGGTCACCTGGAACGCTCATCAACTGATCCAACATGATTTTAGGAAATTCAAAGGAAGTTCTATCTAGGTTCCACTCGACATTGATGAAAACATTCTCAACCATTAGATTGTCTTCCTCAATTGAAAGTGGACCATAGATAGAATAACGCAAGGTTTTATCACCAACTTAAATATCATGCCAAAATTTAATATCCCTACCATTTGCCACCACCCACCCAACTCCCAGTTTAAGAGTATTCATACATTCGTTAATTGCTTTTCAATTACAAAGTGTTTTGTTCGAAGAGGGCAATGTCGAGCCATTTTGCCTCAAGAATCGTGGTCCACGAGCTCGTTTCCTTTTTCAATCTCCAAACAAGGCTACCCAACAAGGCTCTATTTTGAATAAAAGCCGATTGAATTCCCAGACCCTAGTTTTTTGGTTTTGTAATGTCCTCCCAACTAATATGGTGAATTATCCTCTTCTGGTATGTGGATCCCCAAACAAAATTCATGTTTATCCTATTCATTTCTTTACAAACTACAATAGGAATCATAGTAAATTGAATATAATATGAAGGAATACTAGACAAAACTGACTTCGCCAAAGTTACCCTACATGCCATTGATAAAAGATTAGCCCTCAAACCCGAAAGTTTGTTCCTAACTTTATCCAGGATAAAGTTAAAGGAATTAGCTTTAGAATTGGACAATTTAAGGGGAAAACCAAGATATGATGCAAAATTTTCCACCATCTTGAATGTTAAGGCTTTTGACAAATTGTTTCTTTTTGTAGTTGAAACATTTTTTGGAGAAGAGAACTGTCTACTTACCTTGTTGACTTTTTGGCTAGACATTGCACAAAATATTTACAAAATCGAGTTGATGCAATTAAAATTTTCAAGAGTAGCCTTTCCCATGAGAATGATGTCATCAACAAAGAGCAGGTGAGACAGATTCAGACTACCTTTTCCTACTTTTATTAATTTTCATTGACTCTGCATCACTTTGTCATCAATAAGAAATGCTAGATATTTCATGCACAAAATGAAGATATATGGGGATAAAGGATCACCTTGTCTAATACCCCTTGAAGGGTAAAAGGTGTCAAGTTTACCCCCATTAAACAAAATCTCAATTGAGAAAGTACAAATATAACTCATGATCAACCTAATGATTTTACCCAGCAATTTAAAAAATTGAAGAGTACTTCTGATGAAATCTCATTCAATTTTGTCGTAAGTTTTTCAAGGTCAAGTTTTATGATCATGCAACCTTTTTGGCCCTGTTTATGCTTAGCAAAGTGGAGGACTTCTCTTGGTAAGACCACATTGTTAGATCCCCTTCTTCCTGGGACAAAACTAGTTTGAAAATGAGAAATAAGATTTTTCAGGCAATATCTAATTCTATTTACAATTTTTTTTGAAAACACCTTGTAAATGGAATTGCAAAGATTCCTATGAAGATTCTTTTCCAAAGAGATAATAAAATTGTTTGGTGCATTAGCAATACATCTTTGAGTTCCCAAGATCCTCCCCAAAACCTTATCTTTAAAAAAAAATAAACGTTACCAAAAACTTCTATATTCCAAGATCTGACTTTATCAGGAAAAAGGCTTATGGCAGGGGTAATCCTATTGCTACACTCATTCCAAGTGTTCTTGATAAGGATTTCAAACCCGGGGTAGTCCAGCCACATGGGTTCCATCCTAAAAGGTCTAAAGTTCCTATTCTCACTTCTCCCTCCATTTCTAATGAGAAGCGGACAGTGATCCGAATGCATTCTCGTAAGGTATGTTGATAAATCACGTGTTAATACTTGTTATTACGTGTATTAATAAAGAGAAAAGTATGAAAAAGTTGTAATATGTTTTCCCAAATAGGTAAAAGTGACACAATGTTTGTTTCTGATGCAATATGTTTGGTCTTGTTGATTTTTGATGAAACATGTTTCTATCCGTTAATAATTTCCGTTAACACTGCCCCTCATTTGGTGTGAAATTCATCAAATGCCCCTCACTTCTTCACTGTTGTTATATACAGTTGTTCCCTTCCTACTTGTTCAAAGTGTTCGTCTCCTGTCTTCTTCCCGAAGTGTTCGCACCTATTCTTCTTCCCAAAGGGTCCGCCCATTTCTTTTTCCTGAAGTCTTTAACACATCCATGTCGGATCTCCTGCTCTCCCAACAATAATGACACCACATTACCCAACCATCTTTTTACCAAGCTTGAAGCCACATCTAGAGTACCACATGTTGATTTGCTACTGTGGGATCACCACTCATGCTAAAACCGCTTCAACATGGAAAAATTCCAGTCGAATGTTCTATGAGTGTCCCAATTATAAGGTATGTTTGCTGATTTCTTTGGGTTTTAACCCTAATTTTAGTATCAATTGAAAAACCCCTCTCAAATTTCTTTTCGAAACCCTAATTTTAACGTGAAGAAACTTGATTGCAGAACCACAGTTGTACTCCCATGCACCAACATAATGCTCTTTCAAGTAATCCATATGCGCCTTATGCCTATGAAAATTGTACGAACAAGCCGCTGCCCCGAAACGTGACTTCACTCCAACGTCATTGTGTTTGGCAGCAAGCATGTTCTGATGAATGTGTCATTCATAGAAACGATGTTCTGATGCAGGTAGGATCTCCTATATTGCAGTTAATAAACCCTAACAAACATAATTCATCATGTGCTTAGAATTCGAAACATAATACATCAACTTTTTAAAAACTGAAAACGTAATACATACATTTTTTAAAAACTAAAACCGAATACATAAAATTTTTAAAAACTTAAAACGTAATACATAAAATTTTTTAAAAATTGAAAATGTAATATATTCAACAACATACCTTCTACCTATCTAACATGATGATCCAGGGAACCCATCAACAAAGTATCACTAAAAAAGCTCCAGGAACCACGTCCACAACTCCCTGGTTTCAGCTTCGAGTCATGCATAACATAGATGGAAAAATCTATTGTCAGCATCCCCAGATACGACACTTAACAATTGTCCCCCATCTAGGCCTTTCAGGTGACAACCATCCAAAACAATGAAGGGTCGACAACCAGATCTAAACCCTTCGAGAGAACCCTTTAAACAGACGTACAAGCGTTCAAATATAGGTCTTAATGGGTTGGGTACCAGATCAACCTGTATGTACACGCTGCTTCCTAGGTTATGCATCATCATGATCCTGACGTAGTCCTTTAGACGTTCAAACTGCCATAACCTATCTCCACGTAGTTTCTCCCTTCACATAAATTCCATCTCTTGGCATCGAAGTTGAAGCGTCTTTGAATTTCTTCTGTTATTGTCGCACTTCAAACATTTGGTTCGTTCTGAATCAACTCCATGAAGTTTCCGCATATCCACTTGCTCCCAATCTTCTTTGAATGGAATGCTCGACCGTATGTATGATCCTTCACTAACTTTCATAACTGAACAGTGGATTGTTTCTGAAGCCGAACAACGCACGCCTTGAAGTCACCGTTCGCTTGTTTGCAGTGAAATTTTATTCGGTTTGGACCATTCGATCCCTTTGACTCCATCTCATAATTCTCTTGAATGCTATGTACAATCATGTAATCCCTAAACATATTCGCATCTACAAACTCCATACCAAGTTTGAGTTCGTATTTTTTGGTTTCTTGATCGAACTCAACATTCAGTTTGAGGGGCTTTGTTTTGTTGCCCATGCGTTTTCGATCTCTTTGGTTACACGTCGTCATCTTTGCTGTCAGACTACTCTTCACCCTTTATGACTTTCCAATTTGGGTCGGAAATGCCCTCAGAGTCGGAAGACATCTATTCAGATCGTGAGAAAGCACTAGTCTCGACCATGGGTGTTTTTACTTTCACTTTCTCACTCAATCGTTGTGCGGACAGTTCGTCTATCCTTGCGGATGCCAACTTTCTTCTATTTCGCAATTTGCTTCAATAACGTGTTTTTCCACAGCTCTTTCAACAATGGATCTTGACAACATGCTTCCTCATCAAATTGTGGAAGCACATACAAATTAGCTCCGCGTACACCTTATTGTTTATCCTTAATTAGGCAAACATCTTCGTTGCTACATAGAATTTCGATTCCTGTTTTATGATATCCATTTGGTGGAACGTAGGTGATAACACTATCCATCTTCAAACTGTAATACTCTAGGAGGACAGCGACATTGAAGTAGACAAACGCTTCGTCAGACATGTCTGCCAAACAGACTTTGTCGTTGTAAACATCGTCCACCTAATTGCCATCGTAGTGGATGTTCAAAAACCACTTCTCCTCACCTGAACTTGACATTCTGCAAAAAACGTTTCTGTTAGTAGTGAACCTTCAAAACAGAAACATACAAGCCCTACATACACATCTCTGTAAACATATCACCTCTTTATACAACCAGGACATATCTACTCCTCATTCAGTTAAAACAACCAGTAAACATATTAACCTTTAAGGAGGCTTTTTTTACATAAACTTTTGAAAATTTCGAACAGCAGAATGAGGTTTTTTGAGATGCAAAGCATTTATACAAAAGGAAGGACCGGTCGAAAGTTACCTTTGAAGACGTTTCGTCCTGACTTCGACGAGAAGAACCGATTCACCAATAGACTTTGAAATTGCAGGGGTGATATTGCACTAGACGTCGAAATTGCAGAGGAGAAATTGAACCAGACGTCGGCAATTCCTCGCTTCAGTCGCGTCGCCTCAGTCACCAGGGGAAGGACTTCGTGTCGCTTCAGTCATCGCACCAGTGGGGAGGTTAGGGTTCCGAAAAAAGGAACGAATGGGGAAAAGGAACCAATTCAGGAGGTTTTAGTCAGGAGAGTTCGGTTTGGGAGAATTCGGTAATGAGGATAGGATGGATGAAGGGGAGATAGAGGGACACTTCATTTCGGTAATTGGAGGAAAAATATGATGATGGTAGTTTCAGGTGTACAATTTAAACAGACAAAATAACGGAAGAACAAACGTTTCTTAAAAAACCAATAAAATGAAACATAATACATAAAAAACTGTTGGATCGTGAAATCCTGAATGCTGATCTGGCAGTGAATTGAATGCCAGACAAGGTTGGGATGACGCTTCAGCTCCGACTCCGGTGAACCTGCAAATAGAGGAGCGCAACAGAGGGGGTGCCTCTGGGTCCCTCTCCGATGCAACAGAGGAGACCATTTAAGCATCGGAGAGTGATCTGACGCGGTTTAGTGCGTAGGCGACCATCTTGTCTCCTTAGTGGACTTTTAGCATTTAATAACTGCACAGTTGTCCAGAAATCGAACGGTCACTTGAGGCACGCCTGACATTTACTTTTCCGTAAACCTAGGGTAGTCTGACAGCTGTCCATGTCAGCCAACCGTCTGTCTCCCCAAGGTGTCTCTTGGAATTCTGACATTGCTTCAGTTTTTTCCAAAAAGGTGCCATCATTCCTCTGTGTCGCTTCGATTTGCTTGTGGCGGTTACTCCCTTCTTGGTCTATATAAGAAACGTCAGTTTCTACATTTTGTTTTTTACGCTTATCCACTCCTTCAGATTTCCAGAACTTCGCTGCGAACCTTACTTCTTTCTTTTCCAACCTTCTTCAGCCTTCTTCATCCATTTCCATGTCTCCCTGAAGTCAGAGAGTCAAGCATATGGCCTCTAAGGGCACTAGCAAAGCCAACGCTCCTAGGAATGCCAATGCTCCCTTGACCATCCGGGATGCCGCCGTGCCCCCCTCAGTGGGGGAACCGACTGATCTGGGAAGGTCCGCAACCGCTCCCGTAGTGGTGGACGGGCCTGAGCTGAACACGCCTATTTTTTCCCCAAAAGGTAAACTTTCGCCCTTTTATTGCTCTGTTTTGGCAATATCCTCTGTTCTCCTTTGTTTTTATACTTGCTGTGCCATACTTGAACCATTCTGAGTAGATATCAAGCCTAACGAACTGAAGCCGGCTTACTTTAAGACCGTGGTGGCGCTCGGTGGCTTCAGCGTGGAGGATGCTCCTAGGTATCCTGGCTTAGGTCTGCATTTTCCTCACGACGGAGAGGTTTACATTTATGCGGCCCAGATCGATGCTGGGTTGCGTTTTCCTCTCTGTGAGGATTTACAGACCTTGTGTCAGTTTTACGGGATTCACCCCACACAGCTTGTCCTGAATGCCCTCAGGATGTGGGTCGGTTTCAAGTTCCTGTGCTTACGCCAGGAATGGGTGTATTCACTGGCCCTGTTCCGGTGCTTCTTCCGACTGGCAGCAGGGGCAAACCACCTTCACCACTTCCAATCTCGCTGGCCGAAGTTTTCAGAGTGGGGAGGCCCTCAGGGATGGGTTTGGAACGTCCATGTCCGCCTGGTCGACGATTTTCGGACCACCAACTCCAATTATAAGAAGTGTTACTTCTTTTATAAGGGGGGGTGCCCTGGAAATTGTCGATCCCGGACAAGGATTTCCCTCCTTCCTTCGAGGAGCTATCAGAGAGTGATTGTAACGCCATCGATGACCTATACCGGTCGCATCGGTCGTCCCAATTCAAGTCCATTCGCTCAGTGGTTGAAACTACTGAAAACATGCTTGAGATGGCAGGCATTCATCAAGCCACGCCAATCTTCGATGATTGGGTAACTTTCTAACATTTTTCCTTGTTTTATCGTTTGTAGGCAAGGTCGTAGGAAAGAGCCAAAAACTGATAGGTCTCTTTGATGACCAGGAATCGACGGGACTGTCCTCCGACCAGGCATTGCTGAACTCTCCTCCTCCCCCCTCTAGGCGTTTGTCCAAGAGGAAGTATGAGGAGGTGCTTCCCTCGGCCACTGCTGACCCTCGCCAACCAGGTATGTTGCTTTGTTATTCGTAGATTTAACGTCTTCATACTTTGCGGTTTTTTGTTTTTGACATTTTGTCTTGTTGTTTTGCAGAGGAGTTCTCGAACGACATGGCCCAGGATCATCCTCCTCCTCCCTCCAAGAAGGTCAGGAGTGAGGAATGTCCGGAAGTCGACCAGCATCCTCCTCCTCCCTCTCCTGGGGGCCCTTCCGCTAATAAAGGGAAGGGTCTGGACGTGGTGCCCCCTTCTCCCTTTCCCCAGGGCCCTTCTACCGCCAAGGGGAAGGTTTTGACCTTAGCACCTCCTGTTCCTACTGTGCCCACGGTTCCTCCTAAGGAGTCTGGGACCAAGAAGAAGGGGCATGCTGCTTCCAGCTCATCGAGGGCTCCTGTGGAGGAGCATTGCTCCCTTGCCAGCTTGTTTTAGCCGCTTTAATCAGCAAATTCTCGGGAGACTTGGGTCCCTTGTGGGGACCTTATGAAGAAGGGGTACCCTCCCCAGAAGAGCCTCCGGGGTAGCCCGGATATGTGTATGCGGCTTCTGGACGGGATAATTCCCCCCACGGACCGCTCGATTGTTCCCACAGAACTTCATCAGATTGAGGGGTTCCTTCGGTCCCACTTTGAACGAGTGGCTTTGGTAAGATCTCATATTTTTATTTCGTAGAGTCCTCTCTTTGTCGTTCCCTTATTGTTCGTTGTCCTGACAGCCTTTATTCTATATTTGTTACCAGTTCGTTCGGGAAGAGGTGATTCTTGGTCGTGTCTTCGGGGAGCTCGCCGACAAGTATTCCAGTGTGCTCGTCGAGCTGGAGCAGTACCGAAGCACGGGGGTCACTCCTGAGCAATTGGGGACTATCAAGACAACTGCGGATGCAGCGATCGCCTTGGCAAATGATACCCGTGAGGAATACCTCAGGAAGGAGCAGCGCCTCCTTGCTGATGTCCAGAAGAGGGAGGCTGAAGCCGCTGCCGCTCTTCAGGACTTTGACGCTCTTCACCTGTGTTTAGATCAGGGAGAGATCGTCCGAGTTCGCCTAGATGCTGAACTTAAGGAAGCTCAGGCGCAAGGGGCAGAATCGGAGGCTCGCAGGGTCACTGCCGAGGCGCAAAGGGCCGCTGCTAACGCCCAGAGGGAAGCTGCGGTGGCTCAGATGGAAGCTGCGGAGGCTCAGAGGGAGGCTGCGGAAGCCCGGGGGATTGCCCTGGAGGAGGATAGGGATCGGTTAGCTGCACAATTGAAAGCCGTCCCTTCGCCCCAGAGCGTAGTTGAGGCATTCAAAGCCTCTGAGGATTTTGAAGACTGCGCTCTGAAGGTGATGAAGTCGGCGATCGCCGATTTTCTCCAAGTCCTGGTGGATGATGTCCGGGCGGTCGATCCCAACTTTCCTCTTGGGGAAGTTGTCTCCTTGAAGACCTTCCTGCGGAGTCGCCCTTCGCAGCCCTCTGTTGCTGGAGAGGCTGCTCCTGAAGGCGAGCCCAGTACTTCTGCCCTCGAAGGCGAGCAGAGCGCCCTTGCCCCCGAGAACCCCAAAGCTTGAAGTCCCCAACTCCTTGGCGGCCGTATTTATCTTTTTAGATAGCTATTTTTGTATTTTCCGTTTTTGGTTTGTAATTATTTATTGAAGACTTGGGTTTTTCTATTGAATGCCTTTATGTTCTTGAGCCTTTAATCGACTTCGAACACATTTAGCTATCCAATATCTTAATCATAATTACTTTCCGCTTTTTCTTGCGTTGTAATGTCGTCGACCCTTAAAGCCTTAGACCAATCATAAGTTAAACTTTCTAAGGATAACACTTTTGACACTTAAAAGCGTAAACTTCTAAGTTCAAAGAGATATTACCTTCTTTGAAGTTTAAACCTTTGAGGTGTTGGCATAATAACAGGGGATTTGTAATTTGTCAGACTTTATCATCGATAGTGATCGCCTAAACTTTCTTTGTCCTGACTTTGGCGTCAGGGCTTTTATTTTGCCTAACATTTTGCTAGGTCTTTTGGCCTGACTTTGGCGTCAGGGCTTTGCCTGACTCTTGGCGTCAGGTTTTTTTTTTTGAGGCCTAACTTTGTTGTTAGGGCTTTTGTGGCCTAGTTTTGTTACTAGGGCTTTTTTGGCCTAACTTTGTTGTTAGGGCTTTTGGCCTGTCTTTGGCGACATGGCTTTTTGGCCTAGCTTTGTTGCTAGGGCTTTTGGCCTGTCTTTGGCGACAAGGCTTTTTGGCCAAGCTTTGTTGCTAGGGCTTTTGGCCTAACTTTGTTGTTAGGGCTTTTTGGCCTGACTCTGGCGACAAGGCTTTTTGGCCTAGCTTTGTTGCTAGGGCTTTTGGCCTAACTTTGTTGTTAGGGCTTTTTGGCCTGACTCTGGCGTCAGGGCTTTTGGCCTGTCTTTGGCGACATGGCTTTTTGGCCTAGCTTTGTTGCTAGGGCTTTTGGCCTAGCTTTGTTGCTAGGGCTTTTTGGTATAACTTTGTTGTTAGGGCTTTTTGGCCTGACTTTGGCGTCAGGGCTTTTGGCCTAGCTTTGTTGCTAGGGCTTTTTGGCCTGACTTTGGCGTCAGGCTTTTGGCCTAGCTTTGTTGCTAGGGCTTTTGGCCTAGCTTTGTTGCTAGGGCTTTTTGGCCTAACTTTGTTGTTAGGGCTTTTTGGCCTGATTTTGGCGTCAGGGCTTTTGGCCTAGCTTTGTTGCTAGGGCTTTTGAGGCCTGACTTTGACGTCAGGGCTTTTTGGCCTAACTTTGTTGTTAGGGCTTTTGAGGCCTGACTTTGGCATCAGGGCTTTTTGGCTTCAGCTTGCTTCGAGTGGACACGCTTTATGAAGGAATGGCTTTCTTTTATTGACATAATCAGTTTGATTACAAGCTATGCATAAAATCTTCTTAAATGCTCAGAATTAAATGGACGGGGTAACCTCTCGCCTTCGATGGTTTCCAAATAGTAGGATCCTGGTGCGGCGATCTCTACTACTTTGTATGGTCCTTCCCATTTGGCTGAAAGTTTGTTTTTACTGTCCAGCCTTGTGAATTCATTCCTTCTCATAACCATCTCCCCCACGAAAAATTGGCGAGCGCTAACTTTTCTGTTGAAATACCGAGCGGTCGCCAAGCGCATCTTTGCCTGTGTCTTTTCCGAGAGCCATCTCTTTTCCTCTACTAAGTCGAGGTCAGTTCTGCGCTCGATCTCATTTGCCTCCGCGTTAAAGTGTAGGACTCTGTGGGTAGGCACTGCTAATTCAGCTGGTGCTACTGCTTCTGATCCGTACACTAAACTGAAAGGCGTTTCTCCTGTGGCCGCCTTAGGCGTTGTTCTGATTGCCCATAATACGTTTTCCAGTTCGTCTGCCCAGTTCCCCTTGAATGCTCGAACCCTTTTCTTGAGTCCTGCTAAGACAACCTTGTTGGCTGCTTCAGCTTGCCCATTCGTTTGAGGGTGATGTACTGAACTGAAGCGATGGTTGATATGATACTCTTCACAGAGCCATTTCAACTCCTTTCCAACGAATTGCGGGCCATTATCACTGATGAGTATTTTGGGAATACCAAACCTGGAGAATATGTTGACCTGTAGGAACTTGATAACTTGGAATTCTGTTGTCGAAGCTAGAGCTTTCGCCTCTACCCACTTAGTGAAGTAGTCGATTGCCACTATAATGTGAGTACGCTGACCAGTGCTAATGGGAAAAGGACCCAATATATCGATTCCCCATTGAGCGAAGGGCCAGACACCCGCCATTGGGGATAATAATGTCGATGGTCGACCCGATCGTGGTGCAAACTGCTGGCAAATTTCACACTTCTGTGTTAATTCGACTGCGTCTTTTCCCAAGGTCAACCAGTAATATCCCAATCTGAATATTTTCCTGCTTAGCGATCGAGCGCCTTCATGACATGCTGCTGCCCCTTCATGAGCTTCTCGAAGAACCTTTTCTGTTTCGGGCAGAGCAACACATCTCAAGTAAGGCGTCAAATAACCTCTTCTGTAGAGTTCTCCATCGATGATCAGATAACTGGCTGCGAGTCTTCTAATCCTAGTGGATTCACCTTCGTCCTCTGGGAGGATGCCTTCTTTCAAATAATTCTGGAACGGGGTCATCCAGGTGACCTGTTCTTGAATGTTGAAGACCTCCGCTCTGTTTTCAAGGACTGAACATAGGGCCTTTTCCAGAAATTGCACATCCTGGATTGTCGCCCCTCCGAAGGCTAGCTTACTTAAAGAATCTTCCATCTGGTTTTCTTGGCGAGGAATGAATTCAATCGCGAAATTTGGGATTTCTGCGACCAGTTTTTTGGCAATGCCGAGATATTTCTTCATCTTTTCTCCCTTCGCCTCATATGCGCCATTAACCTGATTGACAATGAGCTCTGAGTCGCTTCTTACTTTAAGCGCAGCTATACCCATTCCTTTTGCTAGTCTGAGTCCAGTGATAAGAGCCTCATATTCTGCTTCGTTATTGGTCGCCGGGAATGTCAAGGCGATCGCGTATTTCAGAGGCTCGCCCTCAGGAGGAATAAGAATTAAACCTGCCCCCGAGCCTTCTTTTAATGAAGACCCATCCGTATAGAGTTCCCAGATTTGATTGTCGTTTGCTGACTGACTTGGCCTGTTTTCTGCCTCCGCTTGACCGTTACTCGTGCTTTCCACTATGAAATCAGCTAGTGCTTGACCTTTGATGGCCGTTTTTGGCGCAAATTTGATCATGAACTCGCTGAGCTCGATCGCCCACTTGACCATTCTTCCTGAAGAATCTGGCTTCATCAGGAAGTTTTTGAGAGGTTGATTGGTGAGGACCGTGATGTCGTGCGCATGAAAGTAAGGTCTCAGCTTCCGAGCAGCAATAACTAAGGCATAGAGATACTTCTCAATCTGGACATATTTTATTTCTGCTGAGTTGAACATTTTGCTAATAAAATACACTGGACTCTGAACATTATTCTCCTCCCTTATTAAGACAGCACTGGCTGCCACATTGCTAATGCCTAAATAGAGGAAAAGCTGCTCGCCTGGAACGGGTTTTGCCAGAGCTGGGAGTGTTTGAATATGCCTTTTCAAGGACTGGAATGCTTCCTCGCAGTCTGGCGTCCACTCGAACTTGCGGTTGGCCCTCAAGGTTTTGAAGAACGGGAGGGACCTGTCGCTTGCTTTGGAAAGGAAGCGGTTAACTGCAGCTAGTCGGCCGTTCAGGCACTGGACTTCCTTATGGAAGGTTGGCGACTTCATTTCTTCTATGGCCTTTAGCTTTTTCGGGTTTGCTTCAATGCCCCTTTCGCTGACCATAAAACCAAGGAACTTCCCGGACTTGACTCCAAAGGCGCACTTTGCTGGGTTCAGGCGAACGTTGTGTCTCCTCATGCATTCAAAATCTTCACGGAGGTCGGTGGTATGAGGATTGCCTTTGATGGATTTGACGAGCATATCATCTACGTAGGCCTCCATGTTCCTTCCCAGCATGTCCTGGAACAGTCGGTTCACCATCCGCTGATAAGTTGCCCCGGCATTGATGAGACCAAAGGGCATCACCTTGTAGCATAGAATGTCCCCGTCAGCATAAAAAGCAGTGTGGGCCTCGTCTTCTGGATGCATTCTGATCTGGTTGTAGCCTGAATAGGCGTCCATGAAGCTCAGCATCTCATGACCCGAGGTAGCATCGACCAGCTGATCAATTCTCGGAAGGGGATATGAATCTTTGGGGCAAGCCTTGTTTAAGTCGCGGAAGTCGACGCACATCCTCCACTTGCCGTTAGATTTTCTGACCAAAACTGGGTTAGCGACCCAGCTCTGGAATCTTACTTCTCTGACGAAGTCAGCTTCAATCAACCTGCCGACTTCCTGCCTGATCGCCAAACGCTTATCAGTCCCGAATGATCTTCTCTTTTGGGCGATCGGCTTGATGGAAGGATCTATCCTGAGCTCATGAGAGATAATATCTGTGCTGATTCCTGGCATGTCGCTCGGCTGCCAGGCGAAGAGCTCTTTGAATTCCTTGAGGAGGGCGGTCATGGCCTCCTTCTGATCCTCTTTCAAGGTGGTCCCAATTCGCACCTTTTTGTCTGGACCATCGATCTCGACCTCCTCCAACTCCTCCATGGGTGGTAGCCGAGCCAAGTCCTCGCGGGGATCGGCCTCTGTCTCGATGGCGAGCGCCTCCCTTTGGTTCTTCCTGCGTAAACAGTTCACATAGCATTGCCGCGAGGAAGGCTGATCTCCTAGCACTTCTCCAATCCCGTTCGGAGTGGGGAACTTCATCTTCTGGTGGACAGTGGAGGCCACAATCTTATTTGGGTTGATCGTGGTCCTCCCTATGATGGCGGTGTAGGATGTAGGCAAATACAGGGGGTGATGTGACCCTACAATGGCCATAGCATCATCGTCATTGTCATCGGTGGCACGACGAGCTGCCTCCTTGACAACCTTATCCTCAGCCATGAAACAGCAAACACCAAATATACAGGTAATATATGTTTATCTCAATAATCACAAAAAGAGTGATACAAACCGTCAATCGGGGCTTCGGTTACAGACAACCGATTCGTCAACTAGGTCACCGCCAAGGAGAAGATTCGGTAATGACACGGTTGGCAACACAGGAAAGCAGCCAAAGATGCGATTAAGGGAATCGCAAAAGAGAAACGAACCGTCGGGACCAAGATTGCGAAAGAATCGCAAGAACGGAAAAACGTCGGGACAGAAGAAATGGACCAAGAACAGCCAAAGGAATATATCACAGGTAAGATGAAACGATCGTAGGCTCTGATACCATGTTAAGATTGGAATCAATCGACAAATAACTCTCGTAAAAACCCTAAAACCAGAATGACGAAGAGGCGACAATTGGGGATCATTTTATCTGGTTCCTTCACTTGGCAGATCATCACCCTTAAATACCCTAAACCTAGCAATTGTTCATTTACAATTAATGAAAGAAACTGAAACGACTAAAGGAAATAACGAAACGACACAAAATAACTATCAGAACAAAAAACGGGCTGAAACAACAATTGGGCCAAACAATAATATCTCTGTCCATATGAAAGAAGCCCATAACAGAAGCAACATGATATCTCAACAACATGGAAGAATCTCACCATGACTGCTATTTTTCTAGATATATATCTGCAATCGACCACAAGCATGTTATACAATTGTAGATAGGGTTAATTAGCAAACTGCTACCTCACTGTCAAGTGAAGGTTTTGTAGCAGAGTATAAATATAATGTTGGGGTCACACATCGATTATAATGGCTTGAATCCTCATTTTTACAAGCTATTTTCGAATGAGTTAAGCCAAAACTTACATCTTTACACACATCCACTCAAGATTGGACGAAGTACGCCACTATCAAATCCTTGCAGAAACCGAGAAGAAGCCAATGTACTCCTCACCCTCATTACCCTTCTTAAAGCAAAGCTCTACGCCAACTGTAAAAGTTTTTTTTTTCAAATGTACAACAGAGAGAAATAGAGACTCAGATTAGGGTTTTGTATTCAGGCAAAAGAGACAGAAACGATGGAGGAACCCCACGATGGCTGCGACACGCCCCCAGAGCCGCCACGCCAAGATATGAACAGTTCTCTTGCTTTGCCTCGCCTGTTATTCTACGCCAATCATCACAGTCTCCCTATTATACCTGTTCATTCAGATATGGGAGCCGGTGAAGCTCCATCTTAGCATAGCACCATAGGTGCTTTAGCTGTACATGTTATATTTCAAACAGAAACGAGACCGAGCTTCTCTGCAATTTCCAAGAAGGCACTGCGATCGGTGGTCGGACTGGAGCCGCAACAGAGTTTATTCGTCGGAGTCACAACGCCAGGTTCGTTGCAGCAACCACGGAGGAGACGTCTTCGTCGGAGCGAGGTGATGAGTATGGAGGTTTAAGTTTTGACAACTTCTCAAATGGGGAGGGAGAAGTCAAACCACGGTATGAAGAAACAATCGGGTGAGTAAGAAGGTGATGGGATGTCAAAAGGGCAAACTTGTATTTTTACATTGCATTTTTTCAAAATAAACGTTCGCACATGATTACCACGTGACAGTTAACGACTATAATTAACGTTTGACCCAATTACCAACAAATTAAAACATACGGGTGTCATAACATACGCCAAAAACACATATGGGTCCAATTACAAAAAAAAACATCCGAGTGTGTTTACCTATTTTTTCCCTTTTATTATCTACTGCACATTTATGCTTCGAATCGTGGTTGGATAAACTCACTCTATGTTGATAGTTAAGTTTGATTAACAAAATGGTAATTGTACGAACAAGTAGAAATAAATAGAAAAATATATTAAACTTTAACTCTACAAAGTTTTGTATTTTTTAAATACATGATCGACCTAACCAAGGTTGTCACTACCTTGACTCCAACTTAAATCAGGTCACCTGACCTAGGCGGTTTGGATCGATTCATACCCTAACAAAATTCGACCCTAGATGAGTCATAACATCATGACATGGGGTGAATTGACCCAATTAGGATCGAGCCATGGCATGAGTCCAATCTAGATTAGGTCACACATGTGCAAGTGAGTTAGTTTGAGCTAAACGTTGTCTTCCATAAGAGTTAGAGGTGGAGTTGCGACTTCACGCAACAACCATCTTCTTGTTAGGTTTTAGTGTTTTACATATCAATGACTACTGTTTCATTTGGGAGAAAAAAACGAGTTAAGTCGAGCCAATTACAAAGACCCATGTCCCTTGGTCAACTTTATTTCAATTCTTTAAACATAAGAAAATTTATATATTACATATTGTACATTAAATTTTTCATTATGAACGAGTCTGTATTTTTTCATTCTTCAAATTATTTTTGAGTCGCGAAAAGTCTATAATTTATATATATATAATTTAACGACTCATTTTCGTTTTGAGCCGCTTTTATTTTTAACATAAACTTAATTTAAGTAAAAATAAAATATTTTTCGCGGTTCGTTTTACTATCAGTCGTAAAAAGTCCCCAAAAAACAAATCACAACTCATTGAGGTTTGAGCCGTCCTTATGAAAAATAATTCACTTTTTCCCTCCTAGTGTCCTTCGTCCTTTTACATGTCCTTACCGCTCCTTCACGCCATATTTTGAGCGTTTTGTCTTCTTCTTCTTCACCAACTCTCTTAACCACCATGTTCGTTATACCTCCAGCCACATCTTCTCGTCTCACCCTTCCTTGAGAATCCCTCTTCACCTCAACCCTCACACCCACTTCCACCGCCATCAACCTCACATTCACTGACTGATCCAAATGCATAGGCATGGCTATGATCGAAACCCCAACGGTCATGCTCTCCATCACAGAGCTCCACCCGCAGTGGATAACGGAATCACACACGCTCCGGTGCTGCAGAATCCTCGTCTGAGGAGACCGTCCCTATTCGCCCTATTTTTGAACCTCGACTGGAACTTTCATCCTATTTTTTAGCCTTCTACTTCTTATTCACGAAGAAGCTGAGGAATCCGGCACCAGAGTCTGGGGAGCTCAAGTGGACAGTTCCTCCTTACCCGCCGCTCACTCCACCGTTACCAGTCGCCACTCACTCCGCCAACCCTTCTTCCCTCTTGACTACATCTCTCTGTCTCAACCACCTTCGGGTTCTCCTCCTTCCCTTCCATCTTCGTCTTCTCTGAACTACCCTTTAAGCCTGAAATTATCACGACTCATCATACATTAAGCCATAATAATTATCCTGACACTTCATATTACGGTTCAACTTCTGTTAAACCGTGAAAATTTAACGGCTCAATTAATGAGTCGTTAAAAATACATTTTCAGTTGTTATTTGCAAACTCTCTCGTAGTGCATACCATATAAGTAATTTTAGAATCCTCTAAATGTTCTCATTCATTCTAAAGATAATTTATAAAATTTAATTATTTATTTTTATTTCACATGTGTATTTATAATTTTGGCTTACTATAAACAATGTAAACTCTATAACAGTAAAACAAATTTAAAAAATTGTAAAGTTTATTTATTTGAAGACTAAATTAAATAAATTTATAATATGCATTACGAAGAATAAATTAAATTTACTACTTACTGCGCAAAACGCAAGTTAGATACCTAAAATTATATATATAGCCACATAGGGTTAATTAATTGAACAGTAACTTATGTTTGTCTTATGTGATTAAACGGTAACTTATGTTTTTTTGTGTAGTTGAACAGTTACTTAAGTTAGAGAATGTGACTGAAACGTTATTCCGAGAATCATCTTTTTATTTTTTTTCTGTCTGTCTGTCATGAGCAAAGCACGTGATTTCATTTGAACAAATTAAACATCTATGGAAGCCAAGGACCATTTTATCATTTTGGCACAGTTTCGTTCCCCCTTTTCACTAGATTCTTATCTCCATCCATCTCTTGTAGAATCAAGCGAAACGCATATCAACTCTAAGTCTCGTCTGTGAATTCTTGCTATAAATTTTCACATCAGGTATGTAATTTTGTTCTTGAATTTGGACATGTTCATTATTCGATCCCTGGATTACAAAAGATTTGCCTTTTCGCTTCTCTCGATTCTTTTCATGTTAATTTTCCAATTCCAATTTCTATCTAAATATGGGTCAAAAAACTTCTACTGGAAGCTCCAATTCATATTTCTATCTAATTTAAATTCCAATTCAGATTTTTATATACTCGAATATTCTTATCTCCATTCAAATTTCTATCTAATTTTTCATGTTAAACATAGATTTGACTCCAGAACACAGAAAGCTTCTATTAGAAGCTCAAAATGCGAAAGAGATTGACTCCACTGCTGGTTTAGGCTGATTATCTCCCTTGTTAGTAACTTCATCATAAAAAGACCGAGCCACAAGCTTCACCATCCTGCGCCAAGTCATTCCGTAGTGTCACCCAAAGAAAAAGTAGAAGGTCGAAGCAACATTTTTCCTCGCACACGAAGAAACTTACCTGTTAAATGGCTCGATGCTCATTGTTCTTTGGATTCAGGGCTTCGATTGACTTGTCGTGGTAAGGAATATGATGATGATGATTCAATTCAAGTAAGCTATAGAAGAAGAACCCTTGATTCTTGACTCGAAGAAGAACAAAACTCTGTCTGGGAAACCGAAATGAAAGGGAAAGACGAATCCTTCTGTTAAGCAATTTCTTGTTTAATTTTTCAATTTGCTTCTCTCATTCTTCACATGGACCTAATTCTGCAACTCTTTCTTCCTTTGGTTGTATGTGAATGGAGAATGAGAAGAGTATATTAGGAAGTTCAAGTTTGAAGAAGGTCACGTGCACAGTACATGTCTAATTTTAACGGGAATAATTAATGGTAGTTACTGCTCTGAACTATTTACTCACATTTTGAAATATGAGTAACTGTTGAACTCAAGTTTCAACCGTTCAGTTACATTTGCCAACAAAAATAACTGTTTACTTAATTAACCCTAAAAATACATTGAGAATCTTCAGATTTTTTTTTTACCGTAGAATTCCGTATATTGAAACTATGAAAAAGGGGGTCGTGAATGACTCGAGTACAACTCATTATCTATCATCAAAATTTGTAAGAGGGGGGGGGGGGGGGGTTGTAACACCAAAGTCGTATGTCCCATCCCCCTATAACCTATTTAGCTATCCAGTCCGCACATTGATTTGCGGATCTTGGTATCCTATACCATAACACATTTCTAACTCTACCCGCCAAATGAATACTATTTGCCACTATAGTCTCAATTTGCCAAAATTTAACCAACCCTTTGATGTGGTTGATCACTACCGCCGAATCCGACTCAATTTCCACTGAGTCCCAACCGAGATCGTTAGCGAGCTTAATACCTTCATACACCGCTTTCGCCTCTAGAATATCAATAGATGCAGCCCATTCCGCACGATGCATGCCTCCCATGACCCGTCCCTCATGGTTACGCGCCAAGACTCCTATGCCACCGCCCCCGGACCCTCCGTGCCAGGCCGCATCGCAGTTGACCTTAATGGTCCCTGCGTTCGGTCTTCTCCAATGTTGTGTCCCTGCCCCAACTCCTTGCTGTGTGGGACTTGGTTGCTGTTCATCCCCTATCTGCAGCATGGGTCGGTGATTCTGCAGAAGTTCGCATTCAATAACATGTTTCCGTACCTTGTCAATGACTGACCAATGATCCGGGATTCTCCCTTCAAAGATCCTTGAACATTTGGCCTTCCAGATGTTCCAGCACGCAAGAAGAACTGTGTTCCATCGGGTTGCTTTCCTTTCTTGCGAGCCCATCTGATCTATCAACCTGTTCATCAACCATTCGTGGATCGAACCACAACCTTCCCCTGGGTCTTGGATTCCCAGCAGCTCCTCCCACACCTTTGCCGCCCATGCACAACCCCAGATCAAGTGTTCGACCGTCTCCGATTGGTTGCACACTGGGCATCCAGCCGTGACCTGCATCCCTCTCCTGACTAGCCTTTCCCTAACAAAGATCGACTTAGACAGCATCTTCCAGGCAAACATACTTACCTTAGGCATGAGTTTTGACTTCCAAATTGCATCCCACAGGTTCGGTTCTTCCTAGAGCTGAGAACACTGGAACTGTTGCTTGTTACCTCAGCTTCCCCAACCCTCGACCTAATGAAATGGTAAGCTACCGAGCCGTGATCCTACCTGTTCGTTCATGTTTAAGATTCGATCAAAGGCTATATGACCGACAAGATCTCACGTGGGGGCCAGTAACTCAGCCGCTGCCACGTGGATATATATATATAGATAGATAATACTAATAGATTATACAATTTCATCTTACACTTTTTAATGTTCGTCTCGGTTCGACCCGGTTGACCCGGAGAGACTATTGGCGGCTTTCAGTTTCACTTCGCCCATTGTCATTGCTAGGTGTATCCTTTCCTTGATCTCTCTCCATCAGTTACCGATCTATGGTGTACCATCTACTCCATTAGCAGGAACTCGAGCCTCCTCGGCGATCTCTCGTTCCCTCTTTTCAGTCGCAGCAGAGTGGATCTGGGTTTCCTCCAAAGGTACATTACCTATCAACTTCTTTAATCCCCATGTTTTGTTGATCCACGCCTTCATCTTCCGTTCAACTAGACGAGCATCGAGAACGATTCTCTCTTCATATCTTGGATTGTTTAGTTGGATTATGTCTTTTGATTCTGATGTCATGATAGCGGAATTATGCAGAAGAAGTGGTTCTTTCACGAAGTTTGATTGATGTGTCCAGTCGACGTAACTGCAGTGGAAATGCCTGGTTGCTGCATTGTGTTCAATTCAAGTAGTTAGTGCAATTTTAAATCATTGCCATCAGCATTGTAGATTTAATTTGATCAGCTTATTTATTCTGAAGAGCAGTGTGTCCCGGCCATAGTTTTAGTAACTGGTTCTTTTTGTTAATGAAATGCCTCAAAATTGTCTTATAATTTGAGTCGGCTGAGGTATCTGAGATCTTTGTAAGCCTTAACTTGGTTTGTATCCATAAACAGAAAATGTATTTCTATAGTTGGACATAGATATTTCAGTGTTGCTTATCAAAAGGTCATAGATCATAATTCATTAGATTTACAGGTAAGACTTCAGGATTCCTGTCTTCACTTCTTTCTGATATTTTGGTCCAAAACTCCACATTAATTCAAGTTCTTTGGATAATTTTTATTTTTATTTGCATATCAGGATGCCTTTTTCTGTAATTATCGTGTTGATCATGTGTAGATACTAAATGAATGATACCCATGATAAATTGCTTGTCTGAAACCTTTCATCATTTGTCATTTTCTTGTTATGTTCTTTCCAGATTCTCAGACAAGCATTTCTAGGCCACTTGCTGGTGTGTCCCTGATTATGAGTTTGTGGGTATACATTGTGGGTTAATAGTTTGAAGATATTGACGATAGAGATGGCTCAAGCTAGCAAGGCTAATAGAAAAGCAGCTGTAGATGCAGCTGCTTGGATGTTCAATGTTGTCACATCAGTTGGTATTATTATCGTCAATAAAGCTTTGATGGCAACCTATGGCTTCAGTTTCGGTAAGCTATTTCTGTAAAGTTATCAATTTATAATCTATTTTGCTCGTTATTGGATTGTGTTTGTGCTTGGCCTTCATCTTTTTTTTTTTTATATAATATATATAATGAACTATTCATGTGGATTGTGGTGGAATGCTCATAATCATGTTCGACTTATCCATCTTGGGAATTTAGTTGCTGTGCAAAAAACTTGTTATGAAACTGATTCACAAAAATATGATTTGCTACCCAATAATGACCGAGTAACATATTTATGAGTAACAATATTCATTTCTTGGAGCATTCTTGGCATTGAGAATAAAATACCTGGCTATTGTTGAGTACGTTAGTGTTCTTTAACTATTGTTTTCAGTTAGTTAAAATGCAGATAATTTGGATTTATAATAGTAGAAGTGTTATAAGCACATTACCTGCGATGTAATCTCTGTTCAACTAAAGGCCAATTTAACTTTCTTGCAGCAACAACATTAACGGGTCTTCACTTTGCTACCACAACACTGATGACTGTTGTTTTAAGGTGGCTGGGATACATCCAGCCCTCTCATCTTCCTTTCCAAGAGCTTCTAAGATTTGTTATCTTTGCCAACTTTTCTATTGTTGGAATGAATGTCAGTCTAATGTGGAACTCGGTCGGATTCTATCAGGTATATCTACTCTGTACTTTAGTTTAGATTTCCGTGCTCTTTCTCGGTCAAAGTTGCAGAGAGAATGTAAACACTAATAACAATGATTTTAATTTCTGTCAGATAGCAAAGCTGAGTATGATTCCCGTTTCCTGCTTTCTGGAAATTGTTTTGGACAAAATACGATACTCAAGAGATACAAAACTAAGTATCGGTGTTGTTTTGTTGGGTGTTGGTGTCTGCACGGTGACTGATGTCAGTGTCAATGCAAAAGGCCTTATAGCTGCTTCCATTGCAGTCTGGAGCACTTCACTTCAACAATATGTAAATACACTGTACTTTATTTTCCTTGCACATTTAATGTTCCATTTATTTTATCATCTGTAATCATGGTGTTGGCTTGTTTTATTTTGCAGTACGTTCATTATCTTCAGAGAAAGTATTCATTGAGTTCTTTCAACTTGTTGGGGCACACAGCTCCTGCCCAGGCTGCTTCCTTGATGCTATTAGGCCCATTTCTTGATTACTGGATGACAAACAAGAGAGTCGATGCTTATGACTACAACATAGTCTCCGTGGTAAGTGCAAGTTTTTCAATAAGTTGGTACAGACAAATAGTGATGAAGTATGTATTTATATTATGCTATGCAGATGTTCATCGTACTATCATGCACCATAGCCGTAGGAACCAACCTGAGCCAATTCATATGCATCGGGCGATTCACTGCAGTTTCATTCCAAGTAATAGGGCACATGAAGACAATCCTCGTTTTAGTAATGGGCTTCATCTTCTTCGGTAAGGAAGGACTGAATCTGCAAGTTGTTATTGGGATGGTGATAGCTGTGGTAGGAATGATATGGTATGGCAATGCATCATCCAAGCCTGGTGGCAAGGAACAGCGAAGAACACTCCCTACCCACCAGACAACACAATAAGTTCGACCCCAATGTTTAGAAGACATCTCAGTTTAGACATTTACATACCCCAGGCAATCCTTTTCTCATCTCTTCCCATACATTCCATAATTTTTCTCTAGTTTTGTTTTACCTTTCTGCCCCCCCTCCCATTTAGGAAACATTATATCGCTATACTGAATAGAGTTAATAGCTTCCCTGCAAAATTGTTTTACCTACAGTTTTGTCAAGTTATAATATTTATAGGTGCGAGAAAGTGAGAACATACCTGAATCATTCTACAATGACATTTTATTTTTTGAGTATACATAGGGTTATTATATGACATGTGCGAAAATGTGCAGTTGGTAGTTATGTTAGTTGAGTTATATAGACGGGTTTGACAGGCGTTCTTGTAATTTATATATCAAGAAGAATGTTACCATTGTGTTGTTGCGGCAGCTGCTCTGCTCTGCTCCGAGGAGTCAATTGAGGAAGGTGGGATTGATCTCAACCCAGGTCTCACCCGTCTCAGGATCTTGCTCGTTGCTAAAAAAAAGGAGAGGCCTCAAGTACACAATTCGTCCTCAAACTTATATCAACTATTGTTTTGACCTCAAACTTATATTAACTATTAGGGTTAATAACTAAATCGTTAGCTCAACTTTAAGCACTTTACAAATTGTTACCTAAACTTTGTTTTTTCAAACTTTGCTTCCTATACTTTCGGAATTGGGGCAAAATGCTATCTCAGTTAACTTTTCCGTTAAATATGAACGGAAAATGATGTGGCAGGATATAATTGGTCATGATTTAAAAAACTAAATAATTTTTTAAAAATACAAAATTGAAAAATTAATAGAGAAAATAAGAGTTTTTAATATAAAATTTTTATTGAAAAATATGAAACAAAATAAAAAATTAATAAAAGTATAATATTAAAAGCTCATATTTTCTTTTTTCTTTTTAAAAATTTTCAAATTTTTTAAAATGTTATGGGCTCAAACTCTAAGTACGATTACTAACTCACAGTCATAGCTACATGAAAAACACCCTACAAGAACTCGAGCAAAGAAGAAACCTATAGGAGCTATCAACTCTAAGGGTCTGACCCGAACACAACACCACAACACTTACATGACCCGTCGATGGTAGTAATAGAAGCCCGAGCAAAGAAACTCCATAGGAAGTTGCAACTGTAATGGGTTAACCCAGATACGACCATTAATAGTACATAACCCATCTATGGACACAGGTTGTCTATATGATATTTCCTTATATTTTACTTATTTATGAAGTTTTTGTTTTTTAGTATTTGGTTATGGTTTTTTTCCTTCCATTCTTAGTTTAATTGGTTTTGGAATAAGTTGTACACTATGCAGTTCTCTATATATTAATTTGGGTAAAATGGATAAAAAATTAAAAAATAAGTCTTGTATAATATTCGTTTACTCTTTTATTCTATTAACATTTAATCCGTAAACCTAAACCCTAAACAATATACAAATTGGTTCTCATATAACTCTCACGATGCGCTCAAAGTATATGTAAGATGGAGTTACAAGATTTTAGTGTTCCTTTATTGGGTGTAAGTCTTGGCTTCAAATATTGTAGATTTTTTTCCCCTGCTATAGAAAATATATTTTATATTTGCATACAGTAGATAAATATAGAACATGAAAATATATAATCTAACCATTCAAAAATAACTCGAACAACTAGATCATAGCACTCATTCTCCTTTTTTTTTTTTTTTTGCCAACAACAAGATTTTATTTCGAAACAAAAACTCATTACATAGAGATGTCCAACATAATAAAATGACATAGATCGGGTGAGGGTCATGAGACCCAATCCGAAGGACATACCTTTAGTTTAGCTATACAATCCACACTTTGATTCACGTTTCTAGAAATAGTCTCCCAAGATACATTACCTATACTCCTCGTCAATGCTCTAACGTGAGATGATATCGTGTCAATCCTTCATATGAAATATGTGCCTTTTAGGTGATTGATAACTATCTCCGTGTCTGATTCGACTGCAACGTTTTGTCACCCCATGTCGACCGTCAATCTTAGCCCTTCTAGAATGGCCTTCACCTCCACTTCTTCCACCGATCTTCCCATGATGGAGTCGTGTCTACATCCACAAATGTTTCCCAAATGGTCTCTTGCTATAACGCCTATTCCCCCGAGCCTAGTGGACGAACACCATGATGCATCACAATTTATTTTAATAGTATCATATTCTTGTCTTTTCCATTTCGGCACTTTATGTGGATTGGGTGGGCGCCTCGCCTGGACGCTGGGCTCCCGCTGCTGGACCGACTGCATTTCCATCTTCGCCTTGTTGATCTCCAAGACTATGGCTGCGACATTTAGCATCCTGTCCTCGAAGGCGAGTTTGCAGTGCGCCTTCCAGATTGTCCAGCATGTTATCATGCAGATGTCCCATTTCTCGTCCCTGACTGTGCCTCTGTTCGCACTGCCGACAGCATTGGAGACACCATTGAAGGTCCAGTCCGACACTTTCTGTCGGTTTGCTGCTGTGTCTAACCTGAGTGTGTCCTGCCAGACCTGGTGAGTCTAACAACATCCCGTGATCAAGTGCACCCCTGATTCCACTTCTTCGCAGACCGAACAAAGTGGCGAGGTTGGGACCCCTCTTCGCACTAGGTTTGATCTTACCGGTAATGCATTCGATATCAGTTTCCATATAAATACTTTAACCTTTGGACACACCTTAGCTCTCCAAATGTGTTGTCATCGGTCCTATGTACTGGTGTTCCCGTTCACATGTCTCCCCCGTTCCCGCAGTCGGTGGTAAGCTGATTTCACCGAGACCCTCCTGTCCCTCGAAAACGACCATATGATAATGTCTTCCTGCCAGTTTGCTTGGATTGGTACATTGAGGACATGCTCTGCGATGTTTGGTCCAACCGCAAGTCGAACAACTTCTTCATTCCAGCATTGTTGGTCGTGTGTAATCCAACTAGCCACCCTTTGATCGTCCTGATTATCTCCATATGATTCATAATTTGGTGGTAGTCAGAAATCCGACATTGTTGTCACCCACCTGTCTGTGAATCGGACTGCTCCTCCATCTCCAATACACCAAACATCATCTACTTTTATAACGTCACGACCCGAAAGAAGGCTCGCCCATCCCCACGACGCTCTACTTCCTTTCTTTTAATTAACACTGTTGCAGCAAGTTCTCCAGAATTGACATTGTCGTCTTCTGAGCTTGCCATGACTAGAAAACACAATCAGGTAGATGACGTCGAACGTCGTGAAAGGTCGATCTTTTAATTTATCGAGACGTCCGACTCTGATACCATGATAAACAACAAAAATAGAGAAGCCAGCCTAGGAGGGGGCCGAAAGGCATATCGCAACCAAAGGGAAGGATTTCCGTGTATATATTTCCATTATACTTGTTACACTTATAACAACATGTTTAAGAAGGGAAATACTACAAAAGGAAACCATATCTATGTGATTTGTTCCTTAAGCATAACTTTCTTAATGTTAATTGTTTCTATTTCTAATGTTATTTCTATTTCTAACCAAAACATCTAATATTATTGCTATTTCTAATGTTAAGTTATGTAGAATTATGACAAGTTTTTTAAGAAATTTTCTCATTCCTAATGTCAATTTCATAACTTCTAATTGGTCAAATATATAATTCTCACTCATATGTGGCATGCCATGTAACTTAGTTTAAAATCTTTCAAAGCTTCTCATTCATTCTCCCAATAAGTTACAAAATTTCATTAATCTCTTCTTATTTTCCATGTGCATTTATGATTTTTCTTAAGTCTATTTTATTTATTTATTTATTTATTTTTATGAAAAAGCAACTAAATGCATATATTAAATTTTTTCTTACAATATAATTTAAGATGAAATTAAGGATAATTATGTATATTATATATCAAATTTATGAAAATAATAATCACATGTTAATTTTATGTAAATATTTATAATTACGTATGCAACATAAAAATTTAGGGTATGAAAAAATCATAATCATAATTTTAATATAATTTCTTCATACGTTTTTTAGAACTATTGTTTATAAAATATCATTGTTATATTCTACTAGAATCAACATTTATTACAAAATAAAAAAATATAAGTTATAATTACTATACTAATATATACATATATATTCTAATAGTTTGTATTTATTTAAAAATATACGAAAATAACAGATGTCATAAAATGAATTTTAAAATCATTAGTTAACATCATATTCATTTTTTTTTGATAATAATGGATTAAAATAAACGCAAGAGGTGACAATTAATCACCCAAGTTCAAAATACATAACCGAAATTAACTAACTTTAACAACTCGCGAAACAAAAAAGCCCACAACGTCCTTCCGGAGCGCGATAATAATTTCCTTCGGAGGAGAGTTATGAATTTCAAACACATGTCTCTGATTGAGAGCCATACCCGCCATGATATCCGCTACAGCATTCGCTTCTCGAAAAATATGTCTGAACTTCATTCTTTCGAATTGCATCAATAACTTCCTGCAATCGGCAATGATCGGCATAAGTTTTTGATTTGACATATTATCATCAGAGATTACCTTATGGGCTAAAAGGGCGTCCGTCTCAAGGTGAATAGATTTTAGTCCGAGTGTCTTTGCCAGAAGCAGTCCGTCTCGGATGGCCCAACATTCCGCAGTGAGACTGTTTGAGCAACCCAAATTCCTTGAGAAACCTGCAACCCATTGACCCCTGAAGTCTCGGATGACCCCACCAGCTCCTGCGCAACCTTGATTTCCCTTAGCAGCTCCATCTGTATTAATTTTAAACCAATCCTCTTTGGGAGGAACCCAACTAATATCAATGGAAATAAACTCATTAGCACTGTCAGTCTCAAGATAAACATTTTTGTGAAACTTTGCCTGAGATAAAGATAAGGAATAAACAGAAGAAAAAGCAGGTTTATCATTAAAAATAAGAGAGTTCCTATTTTTCCAAATGTTCCATATCGCATAAGGAAAGAAGTATTTCCACTCAACACCTTGAATATTGACATCCGATTCCTGACAACCCTTCTTGATCCACTCATTCAAAGGGTAGACGATAGATTGACCCAGGTTAAGCGGACCAGTGGCAGAAATCCACATCTCTTTAGCATGCTTACACCCACGCAATATGTGATCTATGTCCTCCACCCCAGAGTAACAAATTTGGCACAGGGGGCTCAAATTACATCCTCTATGGTTCAGTAATTTGCTGGTGGCAAGTCTATCTTTAAGGCATAACCAAATGAAATACTGAATTTTTGGGATAGTCTGAATCTTCCAAACCCACTCCCATTGGTTAATCACCTGGTTATTTGTGTCATGACCAGCTAAAAGAGAGTATGCAGATGCTGTAGAGTAATTCCCCGAGTGTGTGCCATTCCATATTTGCGTGTCCGAGGATACATTGGTCTTGTCCCCTGGAGTACCTCGAAACATATCCAAAATATTTTTGGGGAAGTCAAAGGAAGTTCTATCAAGATTCCACTCTTCATTTTGGAAGACATCTCCTACCATCAGACTATCTTCTTCATAGTTGAGAGGACCATAGATAGCCGCTCGCAGGGGTTGATTACCCACCCAGTTATCGTGCCAAAATTTAATATCTCTACCATTTGCCACCACCCATCCAGACCCTAAATTAAGGGTGGTCATACCTTCCTTAATTGCTTTCCAATTACAAGGCGTTTTGTTTGAAGTAGCGAGAGAAGTTCCATCCTGCTTAAAAGTTCTGTTTCTAATGACCACAGCCCAAGGAGCCGTATCCTTCTTCAATCTCCAAGCCAAACTCCCCAAGAGCGCTTTGTTACGATACACAGCTGACTGCAAACCAAGACCCCCAAGTTTTTTCGGCTTTGTTATTTCATCCCAATTGATCAAATGGATTTTCCTCTTCTGGTCCGTGGAACCCCAAACAAAATTCCTATTAATCCTGTCTAGCTCTTTACAGACTGAATTAGGCAGCATAGTACATTGCATATAGTAGGAGGGTATAGTGGACAAGACCGATTTGACCAACGTCACTCTACCAGCCATAGATAAGAGCTTAGCCCTCCAACCCGATAGTTTATTTCTAACTTTATCCAAAATAAAGTTAAAAGAGCTAACTTTCGAGTTGGACAAATCCAAAGGAAAGCCAAGGTAAGATCCAAAGTTATCAACTGTTCTAAACTGTAAACCCGTAGCTATCTGGGTTCTTTGGGTAGGTGGAACATTTTTGGAGAATACCATGACTGACTTCCCCTGATTTACCTTCTGTCCTGAAGTATCGCAAAACTCTTTTAAGACCGAGTTGATACAGTTACAATTTTCCGGAGTCGCCTCTCCCATGAGAATGAGATCATCGGCAAAGAAAAGGTGGGATAAAGTCAAGTTGCCTCTTCCCACTTTTATTCCCTTCCATTGTCCCTGCATAACTTTTTCATCGATAAGAAAAGCCAGATATTCCATGCAAAGGATAAAGATGTACGGGGATAGGGGATCCCCTTGCCTAATCCCTCTGGACGGATAGAATTTTTCTAGTTTCCCCCCATTGAACAAAATTTCAATTGAAGACGTGGAGATACAACTCATAATCAACTGAATGACTTTATCCGGGAATTTAAAGAAAATGAGCGTTCTTCTGATGAAATCCCACTCAATTCTATCATAAGCTTTCTCAAGGTCAATTTTGATGATCATACACCCAATTTTGCCCTGCTTCTGATACTTGTACATATGTTTTTATTACCTAATCATTTATTTTCAATTTTTATAAAATATAAATAATCATTATATTGAATAATATTAGAAAAATAAAAATAAATTTAACATTTTTTCATAAATATAATTATTTTTTTGTGTTGTGTAATTGAATTAATATTAATTAAATATACTTTAATAAACTGTAAATAATTATGTTATAAATATATATTTATATTTATTTAAAAAAAGTATTAATTTATAAACTAAAATAGTTATTATATTACCCAAAGCGCGAATAGTTTAATGAGTATATAATTGTGAAAAGTCAACTAATCTAGTGGATGGGAATCTTTCATACTTATTTATTGCACTCATTCTTAAATTATTATAATATAAAACAAATAACCATGTGTTTGCTTTAAAAATCTTCAAAAGTTCAAATATATTATCAATATCAATATGTTAGAAGAGGGAAAAGATACTCACGTAGGATGAATTTATAAATTTGTTTGAACGGTAAAAATTAGAGTAGAAACAAATAATTAAATTAATAAAGATTAGGAAAGAAAGATAATTTTTTATAAAATTAAATTGAAAAAATGTACATATTATAGGTTTAAAAATACACAATAATGAAAGTTGAGAAAGCATTTCCCCCCTTGCCCTCACTTAGCTCCGTCTTTGCATATGTGCGAATGAGGGTCGGGTTTTATTGGACTTGCATATGTTAATAAAAGAAACTTTCAGATTTGATGTTCACTATTTGAAGATTATGAAGAGTGATTATTGAATGAACAAGTTTTCTTTTCAGAAGTAATAAATATCCGTTTCTTTCTGACACGTCAAGGAAACCAATGTAACAATGCTGTGTATGGGTAGCCAAATTATGACAGTTAATGATCAATTTCCGGGACCAGAAATTAGAGTTCGTAAAGGTGATACAGTTTATGTTAACACTTACAATCACGGGTTGTATGGAGTAACCCTTCACTGGTAATAACTTTGCCTTCTCCATCTCCATTATTTATATATCTACTTGCCTGCTTAGCTAAGAGACTAAGAATGAAGAAGAGGAGGTAGCTGCCAAAGTGGATACTAATTAGCAGACATGCTCTAAGTAGATCCGATTGGATGAACCTATATAAGGATCCCATTATGGAGTTATTTGCTAAAGATGTTGAAACAAATCAATATAAGATCATAATAACAATGGTTGTAGGCATGGAGGGAAGAATCCAAGAAATCCATGGTCAGATGAACCGGAATACATCACACAGTGTGCACTTAATCCAGGACAAAACTTCACTTACGAAATCATCTTATCTGATGAAGAAGGAATGCTTTGGTGGCACGCTCATAGTGATTGGACACGATCTACTGTTCACGGTGCATTTATCATCTTGCCGGAAGAAGGAGACACATTTCCTTACCCACAACCTGATGGTGAAGAGATGATCATGTTGGGTAGGAAAATCACACAGTTCAGTTATTGGTACCCCATATGGGCTAGAATAACATTTTATGAGACTATTTGTTGAACATATGCTTACCTGTCATACACTTGCTTACCTGTCAGACTCCCTCCACGTCATCCATGTGCAGCATGGACATATGGAGCACACCAGACAACTGTTAGTGCTAACTTTGCATGACAGTTAGTGCAACGGTAACAGAGCAACAACAGAGAATATCATGGACACTATTTAGAATAATAAATGTATTTGTATTATAAGTAGTTAAGTGTTTGTGTACAGAAGTTAACTAGAATAGCTACGGTATTGTAAGCTACGGTATCTTGTTCATTGAGCAATTGGTCCACCAGAAATATACATGTATGTTTTGGTATATGATTTCTAACATGGTATCAGAGCCGGAATTGTCGATCAAGTGATCGGTACCTCTCTCGGCGATCATCATTTACCAAGACGTACCTTTCTTATGGCGGAATCCAAAGGGGACAGTACCCGCACCAATGAACCAAACTCAGCGAACGAGTCGATGGCGGCTCAATGGGCGGCAATGATGTCGTCCCTGCCACAATCCAACAATACAAGGGGTCAGTCAGTAGCAGTTGCAACTATCAACTTAAGTACGAAGTTGAATGAGAGCAATCACTCCCTGTGGGCGAGGCTGATTCGTATGAAGATTGGAGGCCAAGGTAAGCTGCATCATATAACAGGTGATCCAGCCCCTCCCCAGCCCGGGGGACCAGGTTACGCACAATGGGAGCAGGACGACTTGATCGTCTGCTCATGGATGCTCGATAACATGGTGCCCGAGCTGGTGAATCAGTATGTTGAATACCCTACAGCAAAAGACTTGTGGAACGGTTTAGCTGCAACTTACAGTAAGGGAAAAAATGGCATACAATTATTCGATTTAATTCTGCGTTCTAACAGTATCAGGCAGGGCAACGAGTCACTTGAGAATCTATATAGCACAATGCAAAGCTTATGGAGGGACATCGAATTAAGGGACCCAAATCCAATGAAGTGCCCTCAAGACATTCAAATCTGGAATGCTAAACGTGCAGAGGCAAAATTGTACCAATTTCTACAAGTTGTAAGTGATGAATATGACAATGAGAAACGTGACTTAATTAAATGCAGCCCTTTACCAGAAGTCGAATCGGCATACGCAACTATCCGGTCAGAACGTGACCGATGGTTGGTAATGGGGGCAACCAGGAGACACGAACCGGCGGGACAGGAGCTGGGCGTGGGACTCATGGCCAGGTTCTTTCCATAGGGAGGAGCTGCAGGGACCGGCCTCGGAAGTGCCTCCAGGCCACAGCCTTTCCACAGGAGGGGCGTCAAACCAGCGAAGGGCGGTGGTGGCATCGACCGGAGGGCGATCCGCTGCAGCCACTGCGGGAAGATGCGCCATGGTCGGGCCAAGTGTTTTCAATTGATCAGATTTCCAGAGGGCTGGAAGAGCAATCGATGGGACGGGAACGGCGCCGGCAACCAGGTCACGGTGGTGATTGGCCGTGACCATGCGTGGAAGGGCACCGAACCCTTTGGCTCGGTGGCAACTGCGGCGAGGGTCCAACAAAGTGGAGACCAACAGAACGGGGAGAACCGAGATGGGAACCACGGGTGGCCAAATCGTGGTTGCGGTGACGAGGAGAGGTCCGTCTCCTCTCCGGCACCATCGTTTTCATCGGAGGAGCACAGGCGGCCAGGAGGGACACACGGAACCCTAATCGCACCAAGGAGACACTTGGAAAGGGAGGCGGCACCAAATGAAGATGGATCCGCAGGTATAGGGTTAGGGTTTGGTAAATTACCACCCTACCCTCAGCAGCTTAATAATGATTTGTGTTCTGGTTTAATTACATTAACTGCTGGTTCAACTGAATTTATGGCTGGTTCCATAGACAAACCGGGTTTAAAGTCCAATACTTCGAAACCCGGATGTAGTTCCACTATTGAGAGAACTTTTATTGCTCAGGAGAAAACCACGGGCAAAAATGGACAGTGGCTATTTGATTGCGGAGCCACGGACAGCATGACCTTTGACAAAGGCGATTTTGTCAGTCAGAAAAAATCCGACAGGGAGATGATTCAGACAGCCAATGGAGAACTAATACCGGTTCAAGGAGCAGGAACCATTGATATTTCTTCAGATATCAAATTAGAAAACTGTCTTTATGTACCTAGCTTAGCCTGCAAGTTACTATCCATAAGTCATGTAACTAGAGAGCTAAACTGTATGGTACTAATGTATCCTAATTTCTGTCTTTTACAGGATATTCAGTCGGGGAAGGTTATTGGACGTGGAGTTGAACGTCAAGGCCTGTATTATGTGGAAGAAGTGGCTCAACACGGAACTGCAATGCTTGCTCACGGAACTGTCACCAGACAACAATGGTTGTGGCACCGGAGGTTGGGTCATCCATCTGGAGGGTATCTTCATAAATTATTTCCAAGTTTATTTCCGTCAAATTTAGAAATATAGTGTGAGACTTGTATTCTTGCTAAGAGTCATAGACAATCGTATTCCATATATGAATCTAGAGCTAAGTCTGTGTTTTCATTAATTCACTCTGATGTTTGGGGACCATCTCCAAATAATGGAAAATGTATGTCAAACACTGGTTTTAGATATTTTGTCTTGTTTATCGATGATTATTCTCGAATGACCTGGGTATACTTTCTTAAGCATAAATCTGAAGTCTTTACTAAGTTTGTAGAGTTTACCAAACTTATTCGAACCCAGTTTAGCAAACAAATCCAGGTACTCCGATCCGACAATGGGGGAGAGTTTGTTAACTCTCCACTTCAAGGATTTCTTAAAGAAAACGGTATCATCCACCAAACCTCTTGTCCTCATACCCCTCAACAGAATGGGGTAGCAGAAAGGAAAAACCGTCATCTTTTAGAAATGACAAGAGCATTAATGCTCGAGTCCAATGTTCCCAGCTCTTATTGGCCCGAAGCTGTGGCAACATCCGTCTACCTTAGTAATCGTCTCCCTACTAAGGCAATTCAGTTTCAGACACCTCTCCAAATACTATCTAGTCATATGAGTGTTCCTACAGCCTTAACACTCCACCCACATATTTTTGGATGCTCTACCTTTGTCCACATCCCTAAAATGGATCGATCCAAGTTTGATCCGTGTTCTGTCAAATGTGTGTTTGTCGGGTATGGCATTCATCAAAAAGGCTACCGCTGCTTTAATCCAAAAACCAATCGCATGTATATTACGATGGATTGTACGTTTCTGGAAACAGAATTCTACTATTCATCCCAATCTCATGTTCAGGGGGAGAATAATGTTGAGGATAGTCCATTAGATTGGTTGATCTTGACCACTCCGACCACACCAATGATGACTGAGATATTTCCAAAAGAGCAAGTTGGTGGAACCACCGAGTCGTCGACTCCCATAATACAGGTCTCGGATGATTCCACAACCATATCAACCTCGACTGATATCCCTGAGGTCAGTAATTCCATCCCTGTAATTCCATATAATGATACCTCTATTGTTGTGGAAGAATCACCAGTACAGGAAAGATATGTACTGTCAGCTAGGAGAAACAGGGGAATTCCTCCTGTGCGCTATGAACCGGAGTATAGCCCAAAGGCGAGCCGATATCCAATAGCAAACCTGGCCAGGGGGAGCTTATCACCAGTGGCACGTGCCTTTGCTGCGGCGGTATATTCTCAAGATATACCAAGTACGTTGGAGTCAGCAGTCAAGCATCCAGAATGGAGGCGTTCGATGCAAGTAGAAATGGAGGCCTTGGAGAAGAATCAAACATGGGAGAAATGCGATCTCCCATATGGGAAAAAGGCGGTCGGATGCAGATGGGTGTTCACCGTGAAACATAAGGCAGACGGGACAATTGAGAGATACAAAGCATGTCTTGTGGCAAAAGGGTATACTCAAACTTATGGTATTGATTATTCTGAGACATTATCTCCGGTGGCCCGAATTGGTACTATAAGAGTTCTGTTCTCTATAGCGGCTAACCTAGATTGGCCACTACATCAGTTTGATGTAAAGAATGCATTCTTACATGGTGATCTAGAGGAGGAAGTCTATATGGATCCACCACCAGGGTTCATGACAGGGTTCCAAGGATCAACCGTGTGCAGACTGAAGAAAGCCCTATATGGTCTCAGACAATCACCCAGGGCATGGTTTGGAAGGTTTACTATAGCTATGAGGAAGTATGGCTATAAACAGAGCAATGCAGATCATACCTTGTTCTTCAAGAGAAGAGGAAGTCAAGTAACCTGTTTAATTATATATGTTGATGATATGATTATTACAGGTGATGATACATAAGAGATAATCCTACTCAGGAAAAATCTCTTTCAGGAGTTTGAGATGAAAGACTTGGGGGAGCTCAAGTATTTTCTAGGGATTGAAGTCCTACGGTCTAGAACATGTATTTTCATATTACGGAGAAAATACATTTTAGACCTGCTCGTGGAAACAGGGTTGATGGACTGCAGGCCAGTAGACACGCCAATCATTCCAAACCATGGGCTTCGAATAATGGAGGGAGCAGAACAGGCAGATCAAACCCGGTTCCAACATTTAGTAGGGAAGTTGATCTACCTATCCCACACCCGGCCTGATATTGCATATGCGGTAGGTGTGTTAAGTCAGTTTATGCACAAACCGCAGGTTGATCACATGGAGGCAGCAGTAAGAGTCCTTCGCTACTTAAAGGGGTCACCAGGAAGCGGAGTATTGTTCCAAAAGAATGACCACCTTAAAGTAGAAGTATACACAGATGCAGATTGGGTAGGAAATCCAATAGATCGGAGATCAACCTCAGGTTACTTTGCCAAAGTTGGGGGGAACTTGGTGACATGGAAGAGCAAAAAACAGAAGGTAGTGGTACTCTCGAGTGCTGAGGCAGAATTCAGGGGAATCGCTCGAGGTCTAACAGAAGTCCTATGGCTGAACAAATTATTAGGAGAGATTGGATTCCCTATCCAGGAACCATGTAAGATACTATGCGATAATCGGGCAGCTATAAGTATTTCTGAGAATCCTTTTCAACATGATCGAACCAAACATGTTGAAATTGATCGGCACTTTATAAAGGAGAAACTTGAAGATGGAACGATCATAATTCCATTCGTCCGCTCGGAAGACCAACTCGCAGGCATTCTCACCAAGGCAGTAAACAGGACGAGCTTCAAGAGAGTATTGAGCAAGCTCAACATTGGCGACCCCACTGTTCAGCTTGAGGGGGAGTGTTGAACATATGCTTACCTGTCATACACTTTCTTACCTGTCAGACTCCCTCCACGTCATCCATGTGCAGCATGGACATATGGAGCACACCAGACAACTGTTAGTGCTAACTGTGCATGACAGTTAGTGCAACGGTAACAGAGCAACAACAGAGAATATCATGGACACTATTTAGAATAATAAATGTATCTGTATTATAAGTAGTTAAGTGTTTGTGTACAGAAGTTAACTAGAATAGCTACGGTATTGTAAGCTACGGTATCTTGTTCATTGAGCAATTGCTCCACCAGAAATATACATGTATGTTTTGGTATCTGATTTCTAACACTATTATGATTCCATTAGCTTCTTAATTACATGTTTGGTTCTTGGGTTATGGTTAAATTTTTTTTTTTATTTTGCAGGTTCTTGGTACAAGGTATATTTAAAAGAACAAATAGATTATGCCTGGGAGAATGCAGGAGCAATACCTAAGACAAGTGGTTACACAATCAATGGCCAACTTGGGCACTTCTCTAATTGCTCTAGTAATGGTACTTGTCTTCCATACACTTTGCCCTATTTATAAGACTTTGATATTAATACATTTTATTCTCTAATCCAAACAGTAATTGAATTAACAATGTTTTTGTATGGTGCAGAGACAATTTCTTATAGGATAGTTGATTATGGGAAAACATACCTTGTACGGATAATCAATGCAGAGGTAGATGATGAGATTTTTTTCGCCATTGCTGAGCACCTGTTGTCGGCATGGATGGGGCATACCTAAAACCCTTTACTACTGACCACATAATGATTAGTCCAGGGAATACAGTAGACGTGCTAGTCACAACAAACTAGTCAGCTGAGAAGCGCTACTACATGGCTACAAGGCAGTATGCAACTGAACATGAAGGCTTAACTTACAGCAATGGCACGGCTATTCTTCAGTATAGCAACACCGATAATAATACATCATCTCCAATTTTTCCTACAAATACTCTACCATTTAATGTTGATCGTATCGCTGCTATGAGTTTCACGGATCGGTTGAGAAGCTTGGCGAGTGAGGATCACCCGATAAGTGTTCCAATGAATGTTCCCAGCAGATGTTTGTAGTGATTTCTATGAATAAGCTCGATTGCCCTAGCAAAGTCAATTGCACCAAGGACTCTTCAGACTACAATGGCACGACACTCTCTCCCAGCATGAACAATATCAGCTGGTGGGCTGGCCATGAAATAGATATACTGCAAGCCTACTACAGGTAAATTACACAATCCATTTAGTAATGATGTTAGTTAATTAATGATCAGTAGTGGACTTTCGACTAGTAGGACAATCCGCTCAATCGACATCAGTGAACGCTGCAATCCTACTATGTCCTTGATCAGAATATACAAGTCCTTTACCTGAGAACCTTTAAGGTATCTAAGGATTCGAATTGTTGCGTCCCAGTGTGTAGTGTGCAGAGCTGACAAGAATTGGCTTACTACGCTTACTGGATAAGCAATGTCTGGACGAGTAACTGTTAGATAGTTAGTTTCCCGACTAATTTTCGATGCTTTTCAGGGTTATGTAGGGGTGTTCCCTCATTGGGTATGAGTTTGGTTTCAGGAACCATTGGTGAGTTAACAAGTTTGCACCCAAGTAATCCGCATTCAAAAAACATATCAAAAACATACTTTCTTTGACACATAAGGATCTTATTAGAATATCGTGATACCTCAAATGCCAAGAAAGTATTTGAGTTTAACAAGATATGTAATATGAAATTGCTTGCTCAAAAACTTCTTTAACGCTGAGATCCCCTCAGCATCATTACCGGTAATATGCGACTAACATGACTGTTTTCTTCTTCAAGTGTCTATAAAAGACTGAATTATCATTAGCACTTCTGGTCATGCCAAACTGAATAAGTGCTTGGGAGAGTCGTCCAAACCAAGCGCGAGGGGTTTGTTTCAGACCGTATAGAGGCTTTCGCAGACGACATACTTTAGAACTCACCTCCTGAACAACAAATCCAGGTGGCTGAGTCATGTAAACATCCTCCTCACGAATGCCATTGAGAAATGCATTCTTTACATCTAACTAGTGTAGTGGCCAATGACGAATAACAACAAGAGATAGGCAGATGCGAACAGAGACCATCTTAGCGACAGGAGAAAAAGTCTCATATCATAGTCAAGTCCATAAGACTGAGAGTATCCCTTTGCAACTAAACTAGGTTTTAGGCAGTGCAGTGACTCATCAGGATGAACCTTAATTGTGAAGACCCATTTGCAACTGACTTCCTTTTTACCAGGGGAAGATGACAAAGATCCCATGTCTTATTGTTCCGCAAAGCTGACATTATTGTTCCTCCTGCATAGCACTAAACCACCCTGGATTATGCAGAGTTTCTGTCACATTCTTAGGAACTGAGTAACTGTCAAAACTGAAAGTATTGTTCCTTCTGTATAGCACTAAACCACCCTGGATTATGCAGAGTTTCTGTCACATTCTTAAGAACTGAGCAACTGTCAAAACTGTAAGTAAAGGCCCAGTGATTTGTGGATAGAGAGGCGTAAGAGAATAAGTTGTCTATGGGATATCGAGTACTGGGGAAGTTACGCGAGTCTTTACGAAGAGCAATGGGAAGGTCGAGATCAGAGACCGGTAGTGGTGGAATTGAAGATGGATCTGGTGCAACTGGAGATGCACAAATTTCATTGTCCTGCATGGTCTGGACATGGTTAGTATTAACAGAATGCTTATCTCGTCGAGTATATACCTGAGTAATAGGAGCTGTATGAGGTGCATTATCAGTATATAGTCCACTATTCTCAATGCAAACTTTTGGATAAGTCAGAATAGTCATGATAGGTGGAGGATTACTAGGCAAACTGGATTCACATTGGAGATAACACATTACGGATTCCATAAAAGTAACATTAGAAGAAATGAAGTATCTCCTAAGAGTGGTGCCATAACATCGATAACCTTTTTGAGTTTCAAAATAGACGACAAAAATACACCGAATTGATTTGGGATCAAGTTTCGTATGACCTGGTCGATCATCATATATATAACACGCACAACCAAAGATTTTTGGAGAAACATGGAATAAAGGTGCAGACAAAAACAAGACTTTATAGGGTATTGCACAATCTAGAACAGATGATGGCATCCCATTGATCAGGTAACATGCCGTTAGAACCGCATCAGACCAGAAACGATGAGGGACATGTCCATGTTTCATCATAGTGCGATCTACCTCAAGCATGTGACGGTTCTTTCTTTCGTCCACACCATTTTGTTGAGGTGTATAAGCACATGAAGATTCATGGACAATGTCATTAGTAGTAGTATATTTCACAAATTCATTTGTAAAGTATTCTTTGGCATTGTCACTGCGAAGAGTTTTAACGGCGATGTTAAACTGAGTTTTCACAAGGGAACAAAACATTGAAAATTTTGCAAAGATTTCTTGTCTAGATTTGATAATAAAAAGTCAAGTGCCACGAGAGAAATCATCTACAAAACTAACAAAATATCGAGAATCAGATATAGATGTAACTGGGCAAGGACCCCATACATCTGAGTGTACTAAATCAAAGATACCGGCAGATCGACTGATGACTCTAGGTGGATGAGAAGCACGATCATGCTTTCCCTGGATACATGACTCACATACTAATTCAGAAATAGACTGAAATTTGGGACACGACTTTTTTAGTACCTGTAGAGATGGATGACCCAACTGATAATGTATCTCCTTAGCACTTCTAGTGCTCGAATATGCAACTCGATGAGCTGAGATCTCCATCTAATATATATTGTGTTCCTTATATGCAATGGCAATCAACTTGTTTGTCCCCAGTTCCTGAAAAGTGCATTTAGTTGGGGTGAAAGTAACTTAACAATTTAGTTGTTCAGTTAATTTGCTCACATGCATAAGGTTTGCAGAAAAAGAAGGTACATATAAGACAAACGATAAAGACAAACGTTTTGAAAATTGGGTGGATCCAATTCCTTCTATTTTACAGGTAGAACCATTGGCTATACGAACAGGTGATTGTGGGATAACAGTAAATCCCGACAGTATATTTTTGTCCCCAGTCATGTGATCAGTTGCGCCTGAATCAACAACCCATAATGATTTAAATGCTATAAAACAGTTGGAAATCATACCTGGGTGGGCATGATGGCTGGAGATACACGACAGGGGTGACAACAATAGGGGCCAGCAACAGGGGCGGCAGTTGGAGATACACGATGGCCAGCAACAGGGGTGGCAACAACTCGGTCTCTGCGTTCGAGGCGATCAGCTTCTGCGAACCGAGCTGATGTCAGGCGAGACGTGAGGCGGAAGCAGTTAGGCGAACGTGGATAATGTCGGAAGCCGAAGCAGAAGACAAGGCAGAGTCAACGAAGGAAGTGGCAGACGGTGACCAAAGCAGATGGAGGACGAACAAAAAACAGGTAAGGCTTTGATACCATGTAGAAATACTCTTTAATTGTTCTATTAATCATCTAAGTGTACACCAATCCATCTCAATTTAAAGCCTAAAACAGGAATAACGGTAATAATCTAACGTTCTAATTCTAACATCTCTAACAAAACCGATTCATCTTCATACAATTTGGTTGATCCTCCTCTGGTTAATACATTTGGAGTACCAAAGCTTAGATGTCTGGCATTAATATTAAGAGCTAACAATCCAGGTATAAGTTGTTCCCAGAAAAGGGAAAGATCAAGTTTACATTCTTTCATTGTTATGAACCATTTATCTAGCGAGCAACAAGTTAACATGAAGGAAATAAACCAGACTTATTAAATGGTGTATATATGGTTTCGTAGTTGTATGGTTTTGGCATTGTCACTATGATAGGCACATGATTTGGGGAATGGACACTAAAGTTTTCATTGTGAAAGATGGCGGCACTGAAGAAACGAGCCTTCGGCCACCACCACTTTACATGCCTTCTTGCCTCAATTCAACCATATTGATGGATGAAATTAGGGTTGTCGAGTGTCGACGGTTAGAGTATGGTCAGGGTATGACAAATACCATAACCATACTCTATTTTTAAACCACATACCATAACCATAACCATTATGGGTATAATTTTCAATACCATAACCATTAAAATAACTGTGGTTATTAACCATGGTTTTACTCGTATACCCATATTCATTTCACACATGTAATATAATAAAAGATCGAAAATTTTATTTTAAAAAAATCATCAATCTATATTACCATCGTTGGACTTTGACGCATTCAATCTTCAACAGTTTCAAATTTTCAATTATATAATTTATATTTAGTATATTATAAAAATTAGTTTATTAATAATAAATAAATATTATATTTATATAATAACTATGGTTATAACCCTGTGTATAACTCAAATACCATAACCATAACCATTATGGGTAGAAAATTCATCACCATATCCGCACCGCACCATAATGGTACAGTTAACCATATTAAACAATAACGGTTATAACCATAGTTATGGATTTTTCACCGCACCATTGTCTGTTCTAGATGAATAGGTCAGAGTGCACTCTTGAAGAACGATTAATAACAAGTGATTTTGGATTATTATGAGTAAAGTTATGATAGCATGAGGGTGTTTATGGTAAACGTTTCGCAGTTCATTATCTTGCAAAAGGGAATCTTTGCAAATGGAATGTTTTCTTTTTTCGTTTTCAATATGGGGCTTGCCTCTTACTTTCTGCTAAGTGCTAATGATAGCCTTTTTCTACCACACCAATGATCATAAGCATTACGGCCAAAAAAAAAATGATCATAAGCATAACTTCAAGTGTTAGATTCCTAAAAAGCATCATCAACGATTTCAAATGTGATACAATTGAACGGTTTGTAATGATATGCATTTCATCATATATGAGTTTGACCTTAACTTATTTCTTGTTTAAATAATTTTTATTCATTTAGACATTGATTAATAACCGAAATACTCCTAATATATAAATATACGTATAAACACAATTAATGATAATTAAATATATGTATCTAATATTTGAATTTTTTGTTGTACCTGTTTTTGAATCACTTGTGAATTTCAAACTTGATTGTAAAATTTAATTATAAATGTTATAGATTTTGTGTCGTGTAACACGACTTGTATATGACATTAATAGAATCTAATTAAGTATTAAGAACTTGTTGGTACTAAAAGGTACGATTTCAATACTAACTAGGTAAGGTTTTGGTACAAAAATCAGGAATCGATTTATATTAGTTAGATATAATTTATATTATTACAAAAATGTTTATGAATTATATACTAGATAAAATAAATTATAAATATTTCTCTCTTCTTTAAGAAACTCAATTTATTCAAACTCACGAGCTTTATTTTTTTTGCCCGAAAAACCCGATTCATTCGGGATTCATAATAATAGAGTTTGTGTACAACTGTAAATCCGCACAAAGTAACGAAAGAAGAGGGGAAGGGGGTCTATCGACCCACTCCAAAAGACACGTCCCCTGCTTAGCCTGCTTAGCTAACCAATCCGCATAAAGGTTGGCGTTTCTAGGAATAGACACCCAAGAGATACTATCAATAGGGGATCCGATAACCTTAGCATTCTAGACTAAGGTATCAATTCTCCACAAAAAACCTATACCGTTAAAATGTTTGACAACCAAATCGTTGTCGGACTCGATCAAAATTTATTGCCACCTTTCCTCAGTAGCAAGCTTAACGCCCTCCAAAATTGTCATAGCTTCCAGTTCTTCAATAGAGAAAGCCGTGGCTTGGGCGGAACTCACGAGCTTTATTCACTAAGAGTAAATTTATTTAATAATAATGTCTGAAAAATATACTAAATAATTAATCCCTAAAATCTGTGATATGTAGTTTCTTAATCTCGGATTTAGCGCGAGATTATACCTAATAAATGGATGACCTGTCGATTAATAACAGAACACGAGGATAATTTATCAAAGCTAGCCTCCACACTGATGTCACGTTTGATAAATTCCTGGGCAATCCCACGTTCTAGATCCACCACTACTCCATACTATACTTTAGTTGGTACATTAACTATACTTTGAATTTTAAATGTCTATCTCTATCCATTTTTTTCATCAACTTGGAAAAAAATAATCAAGTTACATGTAATACAATGTTTGGGGCAAAATGCATCCCAAAATTTAATCATGATTATAGATAATACAAATTAATTATCATTACACACTGCAACGTAATAGTGTAATTAACAACATAATAAAACTATGCGAAAAGTTACTAATTTTGAATTTTCGATAGGCCTTACATAAGTTTAGGCGATTATTGGAACATTACGTTATACCGGTGTATTTTACATTCCCATACAAAGTTATTACCATCTTCGGTTCAAACTGTTGAAAAATCGATAAATATTAACAGTTAAACATACTTATAATTAGGGGTGAGCGACAAGACCACGAAGACCGAGACCAAACCGATACAGACAGAGACCAAATCAAAAAGACCGAACCATTTATGGACCAAAACCAATGGTCTCAACTTATGGTCTTTTTCGGTCTTGGTCTTATTTCGGTCCTAGACCGTTAAGACCATGGAGACCATTAACTATTGTTTAGTGAATTTATTAAATATGTCTTATTTCGATAGAATTAATTATAAAAAAACGCTCGAGAAAAAATATAATATAACTTGAATGAAAAACGTTTAGATCAATAATAAATTATTATAACATTAATAAATTATATTAGATACTATCATGTTATAGTAATTTATATAATTCTATATTATGATATTAAATTATATTGGATAGTATAGTTATTTTGATTTTTAAATGATTTGTAAAAAATAGGTCTAATCGGTTGATTTCAATTTAGAACAAAATTATGTCAATTTTATGTCAATTGAATAAAATATTATTTTGATACATTACATATTTTATAAAGAAGTAATAAAATTAAGTTTTTATATTGTGTTCTTGTATAGCGATATACATAAATAATAGAAAAATATATAAAATATTATATCTAACGGTCCAAACGGTATAAACCGATCCAAAACTGAAAAAACCAAGACCATATAAACGGTCCAAACAGTTTCGGTTTCAGTCTGACCGAAATTAATGAACCGAAATTTTCAGTCTCAGTCTTAAGACTGAACCAGACCGCATTTTACTCGCCCCTACTTATAATAGTTCTGCTAATTAAAAGATGAATAAAATGGTTAAGGTAGCAAAAAGCTGAAGTGTTATTCTCAAGACACTTCCTTTAAGGTACTGAAGTGGTTATTCTCAAGACAGAGATACTGACAGCTCGAGAAAAGCTGTCTTCTTCTTCGACAGGAGATAAGAACAGAAGATAGAACCACAACAGTTTGAACGGAAGATGCTTGAAATACGTACAGAAAGTTTGTTCATTAACCGCAGAGTCTACCAACGACATGAATGTATAAATACAGCCGCTTGTAGTTCTCTGTTGCTTATATTTCTTCAGTGACATTCTTTATAGAAAACAAGAAAATATAAATTGAAACACTGCTTAGAAATCGACCAATCCAAAGGTACAGGGACACCTTAGCTGAAGACAAGCGGAAAGTCGACAGAGATGGAACCTACTCCTAGGTTTACAGTGCGGTTGTGCTGCCTCTTCTTGTTCATGATCACAGTAGCTCAAGCCTCTGTGCATTATTACGACTTTGTGGTATATGTTCTTCTTTCACTCGAAAGTTTTACTGCTCTCTATAGTTACTGCATGCAGCAACCCGTACGTCACTAAAAAAAATATGTGTTTTAGGCTTATATCATGGTTTTGAAACATTTTTAATTAACCCTTATTATTTTATCACCACAAAATCATTTTTTACACAGCACACGGTAATACATTTGAGTATAAAAGAAGAAAATATAATATAATTTTGTTGTTTATATGTGTTGCCATCATGACTAATAAATTTTCATTTTTTTTACAGCTGAAAGAAACAAATGTGACAATGCTATGTGTTAGCAGCAAAGTTATGACGGTGAATGATCAATTTCCAGGACCAGAAATTAGAGTGCGCAAAGGTGACACGGTTTATGTTAACACTTACAATCAAGGGTTATATGGAGTTACTCTTCATTGGTAATTATTTATGCCTTTTCTAATTTGTTATTATTAGTAAGTAGATTTATTTTCTCATTCATCAAACCAAAAGTTATAGTTACAATGCATAGGCAGTTTAAAAATATAATAAAAAAATTGGGTTAATTATATAAAAAAAACCTGAATTTTGAGTAAAAACTAAACAGCAAACCAAACTTTATTATTTGACAAACAACAAACCAAACTTTTGGATCTGAGCAATCAATAAACCTACCTCAAATCTCGGTTATTTTTGAAAAAATATTTCAATGTTTGAGGGAGTTATTAAGTCGCAATATCATTTTCTTAGAATACTTCAACTAATGTTTACTTAATAATTTCATCCAATACTGGAAAATACGTTAAAAAATAATGAAAAATGAGGTAGGATTGTTGATTGCTCAATTCCAAAAAATTGGTTTGTTATTTGTCAAATAAAAAGTTCCGTTTGATGTTTGTTTTTTTCTCAAAGTTCGGTTTATTTTTTTGATAATTAACCTGATTATGTTGGTTTCATCTAAAATGAATATTGTTTTCTCCAAAAATAGTATTTTTAATATAAAATATATCCAATGACACTTCTCCTCCACTAAAATTAAAGCCCACAACATGCAGAGTAGTAGTACAAAGATAATCTTCACATTAGACTTCTCCTCCACTATATATAAATATATTTTAAATGACTTTAATTGTTTTTTAAAATAAATTGGAACTTTTTTAAAAAAGTATTTATTTTAGATTTTTTTTTTGAAAAAGTATATATGTAAAAAAAGTATTTAGCAAAATGCGCATCTGCGCAGGTGGAGTTAGCGTTTTTCTTTTTTTGAAAATAAATCAAAAAAATCATAAATTTTTTTAAAAAATTACAGTAAGTAGATATTTGAATTTCGATTCAAATGATGCAAAAAATATTAAATTTGGACTTACGGATTGATTGTAGGCTCTGCCGTAAGTTGAGATATGAAAAATTTGACTTAAAATAATATAACTCATACCCTGTAAGTCCAAACTGGCCACGGTGAACGTTATTTATGTCGTAATTATAATATCTACCTAGATTGATTTTTTTGATTTTTTTTTGAGTAAGTACATAATTAAATTTCTCACCTAATGCATTTGATTATTTCGGTCAAATTTTAAGACAAGCGATGTTAGGTTACAAAATCATTGTATTTCTAATCAAAAATATTACTCTAGGTAGATAATTGAATTACGACATAAATGACGTTCACCGTGGTCAGTTTGGACTTACAGGGTATGAGTTATATTTTTTTAAGTCAAATTTTCATATCTCAACTTACGCCAGAGCCTACAGTCAATCCGTAAGTCCAAATTTAATATTTTTTGCATCATTTGAATCGAAATTCAAATACCTACTTACTGTAATTTTGTAAATTGTTTTGATTTTTTTTTTTCATAAAAAAAAAAACAAAAACGAAAACGCTACTACCCTACCTGCGCAGATGCACATTTTGCTAAATATTTTTTCTGTATATATATTTTTTCAAAAAAAAATTCTTACAATGTTACTTTTTGAAAAACATCACTAAATTGTGTTGTTTAATAATATTGTCGGACGTTAATCATCATGAGCGAGATTGGACATTGGAGTATGCTCATCAGTTTGACATCGAGATGGTACTAAACGTACAGATATCGCTGGATGAACTGTACTAAATCTCCGTACTTCTTGCAAAATTTCATTTCAATACAACTTCATTGTATATTGGGGATTGGCCAAAAAAAAAAAATTTGTTTATTGGGGAAAAGTTATTCAACTTCCAATCAAGTTGAAAGTCAATAAATATACCACCAAACCCACAACCTACGTTAGAATGCTCAATCCGTGAATGATGTTTGCATGTAGAGAAGTTGGTAACTTCTACCCGCTAATGGAATTTTTGGGTTGATCTAGTTCGATAAAATAAATCTCTACTTTGGTATTTGACTTTCTATGTAGGTTTACTTCGGGAAAAAAAAAAAATCTCGAAATGTTGTTGGCACACGTAAGAGCTTTCTTTCTTAAATCCAGATTTAGCAGTGAAATGACACCGACTATAGCAAATGATGGTGACCTAGATTTTTACAACTATTGATCTCTATCTAAAATGTATGGTGACAAGAGTTTCTCTATTAGGAGAGTATGCAGTTTCTACCTTGAATACACCTATATGTAATCATATATAATAGAATGTTTTTGAATCAATTTATTACTACTTTGTTTATCTGAATAAGTTCACACCAATGGACGTACTAATACCACAAACCCAATAGTACCGAAATCAGTTATATACTGTGCTTAAAAATTATCTATCCTTGTTTTGAAATACTACTCGATGTTATAACATTTCAACCACTAGTTTTTTTTTTTTCATTTCCCTTCGCTAGATTCAAAAACGAAAGTTGGGACTTACATTAAATCATATGCAACTAACTAAATGAGATTTTTTATGATGTGATTGTGATGAATATATGCAATGTTGTAGGCATGGAGTGAAGAATCCAGGAAATTCATGGTCTGATGGACCAGAATATATTACACAATGTCCAATTAACCCAGGACAGAACTTCACATATAAAGTTATGTTATCTGATGAAGAAGGAACTGTTTGGTGGCATGCTCATAGTGATTGGACACGAGCTACTGTTCATGGTGCATTCATTATTTTGCCTGAAGAAGGAACTGCATATCCTTTCCCAGAACCTGATGGCGAAGAGGTGGTCATCCTAGGTAAGACACTAGTTGGGTAACTTGCGTTCAGTAGAAAAGATTCCGAAATAATAAGGGTTAAATACCGAATTGCTAGAAGAATTTTAAATAAGTTTGCAATTTGTTAGCTAGTTTTTTTTATAATTAAATTGTTTACTGAACCTTTTATATTGCACAAAATGGTTAATTATCAAAAAACAAACCGAATTTTGAGGAAAAACTAAACAGCAAACTAAACTTTTTTTGTTAACAAACAACAAATCAAACTTTGAGAATTGAGCAATCAACAAACCTATCTCAAATTTTTATTATGTTTGAACGATTTTTTCAATGTTTGAGGGAGTTATTAAGTCGTAATACAATTTTCTTAGAATACTTCAACTAATGTTGACTTAATAACTCTCTCAAACATTGAAAAATCTGTTCAAACATAATGAAAATTTGAGGTAGGTTTGTTGATTGCTCAATTCCAAAAATTTGGTTTGTCAATAAAAAAAGATCGGTTTGCTGTTTGGTTTTTCCTCAAAGTTCAGTTTGTTTTTTTGGTTATTAACCATCGTAGAAAATAACTAGCTCTGTTAAATTTTATACTCAACTAAAAAGAAAATATTTTTAAAAATGACTAAAGAGCTCGATGGCGAAGACGTGGTGCGCTTGGTTAGATAATAATTACGTTCATTAATGTTCACCATAATTACCCGTGTTAGAGAATATATAGTGAGTCTATCCTATATAATTAGGTTAGATTTTTGGGGTTGGATAAACATTTGTTTAGTTGCTCACTTATGCTTTAAAATATTAACATGATACCAAAGAAAAAAATGGCATAGCTGCCAACACACAAATCCTATGACCCACATGAAAACATAAATCCTCAGACTCATAACTTTGTCCAAGGAGCTCAAGCCTAAACACAAAAAAAATTCTAATAACTCAGTTAAGCAGAACACAAACTCGGAAAAATTGGATGAATGTTAGAGTATATATAGTGTGAGTCCTAAATTGGTTAGTAGTAATGGATTTGTGTAGTATATATTTAATGACTTACAACTTATGCTTTTAAGTTGAATATACACTTTTTTTTAGTAAATGCTCACTTATATTCTAAAATACTAACAATATGGTTGAATTAGGTTGAGTAAGACGATTCCATTTTTTTTGTAATCATGTCTGGTTCCTGACAAATATTGCAGCTCCTTGGTACAAGGGAGATTTAAAAGCACAAATCGATTATGCCTTGGCAAATGCTGGTGAAGTACCTAAGACGAGTGCATTTGCTATCAATGGCCAACTCGGCTACTTCAGCAACTGCTCAAGTGATGGTACTTTCTTTTCTTCATCTTTGTTTCCATTCTAACATGTGGCTAACTCAATACAAAATGAATCAAAGCAATAATAATGCATGATTTCCTATTCGTTGTGTGATACAGAGACAATCCATTATTGGAACGTTGATTATGGAAAGACATACCTTTTACGAATAGTCAATGCCGTTGTTGATGATCAGATGTTTTTTGCCATAGCTGGGCACAGCCTAACTGTTGTCGGCATGGACGGAGCATACCTTAAACCCTTTGTCGTAGAAAACATAATGATTAATCCAGGGAATACAATAGACGTCCTAGTCACAACGAACCAGTCAACACACAATCGCTACTACATGGCTACTAGGCAGTATACAAGTGAACATGAAGCCTTGACACCTTATGTTGGGACAGCTATCCTTCAATATAGGGGATCTGATAATTCATCATCGCCAGTTTTTCCAACGGATACTCTACCATTTAATCATAACTTTAGTGCTGCGATGAGATTCATGGATCAGTTGAGAAGCTTGGCGAGCGATGATCATCCTATAAGCGTCCCAACAGATATTACAAGGCGAATGTATATAGTGGCTTCGATGGGCAAGCTTAATTGCTCTGACAAAATCAATTGCGCAAGTGACATTGCATCCTACAATGGTACTACACTCGGTTCCAGCCTGAACAATAACAGTTGGTTTGTTGGACAACAAATAGACATATTACAAGCCTACTACAGGTAAACTATATATATATAACCAACTTTTAATGATTCTTGTCATTAGTTGTAAATCAAGAGTAGTGGATAGTGTTGTCTTTGTTGGTCATCATGTTTTCTAACAAAATGCAGTATGCAGAAACATAAGTGGAGTCTATACAGCAGATTTCCCTGATTATCCACCGACTTGGTACAACTTCACTGGAGACGATGACTACGACGGTGTCTTCACTAGTCAAGGGACAAAGGTTAAGGTTCTTGAATATGGTGAAACATTGGAGATTGTGTTCCAAGGAACGGGTCTGTTGGATGGTTCGGGGGATCACCCGATGCATATGCATGGTTATAGTTTCTACGTGGTTGGAAGCGGGCTTGGGAATTTTAACAATGAAACGGATCCGAGTTCATATAATTTAGTTGATCCTCCTCTTGTTAGCACATGTTTAGTACCAAAATTTGGATGGCTCGCTTTAAGATTCCAAGCTAACAATCCAGGTACGTACTTACTTCATTAGTACTCTGTCCAATCTTATGAAATTCATTCATTTACAGTATATACTAAGCGCTGTACACATTGTCTCACAGGTGTATGGTTCTGGCATTGTCACCTGGAACGGCACATGAGTTGGGGAATGGACACAGTGTTTATTGTGAAAGATGGAAGCACCGAAGAAACGAGCCTCCGCCCACCCCCGCTTTATATGCCTAGTTGCCTTACTTTTACAGTACCATTGGGAGGATTAGGCCAGAGCGGACTGTTGAAAATGCATTAGTCTTTTTTTTTTTTTGTCATAATAAATACTTCTATTTCAAACTCGGTTACCATTGTTTCCGAAACTATTACAATCATTGCTCAAAATACTACGAAGTAAGTGTGGGGTCTTTCGACCCAATTACTTAGACAAACTCCTAGTTTTGCTTGTTGTGCGATCCAATTCGCGCTCTCGTTTGCGGTTCGTCGGACTTTCCTCCACATAATGACGTTCACTCCCCTTGCTAGTACTTTGATGTTATCGCACACGGTTTCAATTCGCCATTGATGTGTCTTACCATTCAATTGGTTTATCACTATTTCCGAATCCGACTCTACCACCACAATATGCCAACCTTTCTCTATTACCAATCTCAATCCGAGTAGCACGGCTTGTGCCTCCATCGTTGTAGCATCCGACCCCATCATGTTTCTATTTGCTTCTCCCAATACTTGTCATCGGTAATCTCTTGCAATTACTCTGAGCCCTCCTTTTTTCGAAAGAGGACACCAAGCCGCATCGCAATTGATCTTGACTTCACCTTGATTTGGAGCAACCCACCTCTCGGTTAGGACCTGAATTGGTTCGGCCTGGTTCAATTCTGGTTTGGTTGTGTGCTCACCTTGGACACGCCTAACTTCCTCGATGATATGCCTTGTGTTCGGTATTTTTCCTTCGAACGCCGCTTTGCATCTTGCCTTCCAAATCATCCAACATGTCGTCATACATATTTTCCACCTCGTTTCTTGGGTGTGTCTTGTTATCCCCGTCTCCACTTGGTGAGACCTTACCCAATCCTCAAAGCTTTGTGGTCTTTGTTGGTTTGGATCAAGCTTTAACAACTCGGTCCATAGATCCTCCGTCCACCTACATTTGTATAGCATATGTTCCCGATCCTCATCAAGACCACATATTGGACAACTTACCGGCACATTCATACCCCTTATTCAGAGGTTCATCATCAGAGGTAAGGAATTTGATTGAAGTTTCCACATGAAGTGCTTGATTTTCGGCATTATGTCACTCTTCCATATTGCTCGCCACCCTTCCTCATTTCCCGCTTCTAGGTTCGCCGGGCTCGCTTGGTTGACTTCGGCCTTCTCCTTGATCCGGTTATAGACTGACCGAACCGTGACGGTTCCTTCTTTCGTATGTGGCCAAATCAATTGGTCTTCCCCTTCAATTTGTGGTATATGGACCTGCAAAACATGTAAAGTCTTTACCGGTTCGATCATAGCATGGATCAAGTCTGCATTCCACGTTCTATTTTCATTGATCAAATCGGCCACCATGAGAACCCGGTTTGTCTCACATTCCGGTCAGATGTCGATTTTGTACCCGTCTATTGTGTCTACCCACGGGTCCCCGAATGCTCTTATGTTCCTCCCGTCTCCTATTCTCCATAGGCCTTCGCTTACTAGCTTGTCTCGTCCACACAAGAGACTTGCCCAACCCCATGATGCACGTCCTCCTTTTTTGGCTGAAAGGATGTCCCTCTCCGGGTAGTAAATCCCCCGCATTACCCGTACCCATAGAGCATTTGGTTCGGTTTGCATCCTCCCCACCATCTTGACGAGTAAGGCCATATTGAAAGTTTCCAACTCTCTCAAACCCAATCCACCCTTAATCTTGTTTTTTGTAAGTATATCCCATTTTCTCCAATGAATCTTATGGCCCTCATTTGATTGTCCCTGTTAGAATATAGAAACAACATATTATGTTAGAATATGGAAACAACACAATAGGAAAAAACACAATAGGAAACAACATATTATGTTAGAATATAGAAACAACATATTATATGGAAACAACACAATAGGAAGTAATCTTTTGTATTATTTACTTTCCTTTTCTAATTGTTTCATATTCTCACAATCTGTACACTATATGTAATAGTCATGGATGGAAAAAAATACAAGTTGACAAGCTTCAAACAAATCCCAATTCAACATGGTATCAGAGCGGTGTAATCGATCCTAGGAACTCAGAAAGGATTCATCATCGTTCCTTATACCTTACCCGACCAATCAACCAAAACCAGCAGAACCCTGCACAAACCATGTTAGAGTACAGTGAAACCTCAGACAATAACCCAAGCCGAAACCAAACCAGTATTCCAGAAGATCTAATGCAGCAATTCACAGCATTCCTACGCATGGGAGCACAATCCAGCGCAGCCTCGGAAAACCTGTCAATCGCGATCAAGCTCAGTGGAGACAATTATTCACTATGGGCAACCTTGATAAAAAAGGCAATCGGAGGCAGGGGAAAGGTTCTCACATCACAGGAGAACCTTCACCTCCACAAATATTCAATCCAGCATATACTCGATGGGAACAAGATGACCAATGCGTCTTTACCTGGATAATCCAGAATATCCATGCAACTCTAGTGAATAACGTCTCACAGTACCCTATGGCGAAGGCACTATGGGACGGGCTAGCAACTACTTACGGATCGGGGGTAGATTCGTTACAAATCTTTGACCTTCACAAGAAGGCCAATACAATCAAGCAGGGAGGAGGTACCTTGGAAAAGTACTGGAATTGACTTCAACACATCTGGATGACAATCGACCGAAGAGATCCGAACCCGATGAAGGATCCCGAAGACATCCAGATCTACAACCGAAAAATTCAGGAACAACGACTCTACCAATTCCTTACCGCAATAGACAATCGGCTGGAACCAGTCAAAAGGGATATTCTCAAGCAGGATACCCTCCCCTCAGTTGAAGCCGCATATTCGACCGTACGGCGGGAGGTCGCTAGGCTCCACATTTTGCAGGCGGCAACCTCCGAAGACGACACATCATCGGGGGTGGGAGTGAGTCTAATGACCCGAACCGATCGCAACAAGCCGACCATGAAGAACAAGAGCAGATCTGACTCAAATCAGTCTAAAGACAAGGAAGACAAATCGAAACTCACCTGCACACATTGCGGTATGAAGAAACATACCAAAGAAATGTGTTTTAGGCTCGTGGGTTACCCGGATAGGTGGGAGGACAACCACAAATCGGCGGGACAGAGGGTCACCGTGAAGCAAGCCGTCGTCGTCGCTCACCCGGGCACCAGCGCAGAGCCGACACCTTCGGGGAAACAAGGGAGCGAGGCAGCATTCGGAGGCGCGGCCATAGGGAGCTCGACCGAAGGAGGCGCAACCATGGGAGAAACAATGGGTAACCCTAATTTCTCTCCCAATTTTAGAAGTAATGAGCTACTAGGGTTTGGGTTAACAGATATGTTAAGTGGCTGCGGTTTAAAGGGGAAACAAACCAGCTCCTGGACCAACGGGAGTCAACAGAACCAGACCGAGGCAGAGAACCGGACCGAGGCAGAAAAGACTGGTCTGATGACTGGTTCATGTAATCAGACCCGATCTGCAACCAGAAAATGAGGTGACTGGATATTCGACTGCAGGGCGACTGATACGATGTCCTATGACCCAAAAGATTTCTCTGATCTAGCATTGCCATCGAAATCTCACATTGAGACCGCTAGTGGAGAACTTGTAAAAGTAACAGGGGGAGACTCAATTATATTGTCAGACCGGATAAAACTGAATAATTGCCTCTATGTTCCAACATTATCCTCGAAGTTATTATCACTTAGTCAAGTGACCCGGGAACTTAATTGTGTCGTGCTAATGTACCCTCGTTTTTGTCTCTTGCAGGACATTCTTACGAAGGAGATCATTGGGCATGGTATTGAGCGAGGAGGCCTTTACTATGTTGATGAGGTAATTCACCAGGGACATTCCATGCTTGCTCACGGAACGGTCAACAGGCAACTTTGGCTATGGCACCGGCGTCTCGGTCATCCTTCATTTGGGTACTTGAAACTGTTATTTCCTAGTCTTTTCGCGAATAAGTCTATTGATATGACATGTGAAACTTGCATTCGAGCAAAGAGTCATAGAGTCTCGTATTCTCCAAATAATACCAGGGTTGAGTCAGTTTTTTCATTAATACATTCTGACGTATGGGGTCCAGCTCCAAATTCGAATAATAGCCAGTTTCGATATTTCGTATTATTTGTGGATGATTTCTCTCGCATGACCTGGATATATTTTTTGAAACATAAGTCAGAAGTACCCCAGAAATTCTTCCTATTCTATCAAGTGATTCATACCCAGTTTGATAGGAAAATACAAATCCTCCGTTCTGACAATGGAGGAGAATTCATGAACCAAACCATGCAAGCCTTTTTCCACAAAAATGGGTTGGTTCATCAGACATCTTGCCCAAACACACCCCAGCAAAATGGGGTTGCCGAGCGGAAAAACCGAATCTTACTTGAGATGACCCGAGCTATGATGATTGAGTCTCAAGTTCCCAAGCATTTCTGGCATGAAGCCCTAGCTACATCTGCATACTTGATCAATCGCCTCCCCACCAAAATCTTGAACAAGAAAACTCCTTTACAGATTCTAAGTACTCAGACGAATATACCTTCCATCCTCACCCTTCCACCTCGTGTCTTTGGCTGCCAGTCTTTATCCACATCCCACAAGCCAACAGAAACAAACTTGAACCCTGTGCAGAAAAATGTGTCTTTGTGGGGTATGGTGTTCACCAAAAAGGGCATTGTTGCTACAATCCATCTACTCATCGCATCCATGTCACTATGGATTGTGACTTCTTAGAGTCACGGGGAGAAAATCAATGAACTACTTAGTTGGTTTCCTAGCCCAAGTTGTCCTGGTGAGACTGATCCAACAGAGCGTGTAGATGGAGCCACAGAGTCTGTTTCCGACATAGAAAAGGCTGACGAACTCATACCCACAACCAATGAATCCCCTTTAGACGATGTTCAAGAGGTAAATGAGTCGTGCTCTGATCTGTCATTTCCTATCAATGCCTCCACTAATCATACTGACAGATCAACTCCAGAGCCCAAAGAACCTGAGACGTATGTCTTACCTCCCAGAAGTAATATAGGGATACCACCAAACAGGTATTCACCAGAGCATGTTCCCCGTGCTTCCAGATATCCAGTGAATTTAGCTAGAGGAAGACTTGGTGATGCTGCGAAGGCTTTTTCTGTCAACCTATTGTCAGAAGAAATACCAAGAACTCCTCAAGAAGAAACAAAGAATAGTGAATGGCGGGAAGCGATGAATGCTGAAATGAAGGCACTGGAACAAAACAAAACATGGGAGGTATGTGCGCTGCCTACAGGGAAACGACCGGTGGGCTGTAGGTGAGTCTTTTCCATCAAATACAAGGCAGGCGGAACCATCGAACGACATAAAGCAAGGCTAGTTGCGAAGGGGTACACGCAGACATATGACATCGACTACTTAGCGACCTTCTCTCCGGTGGCCAAGATCAATACTATCAGGGTGCTGTTTTCTGTTGCTGCAAACCAAGACTGGCCATTTCATCAATTCGATGTCAAGAATGCGTTCTTACATGGAGAGCTGGAAGAGGAAGTGTACATGGAGGCACCACCGGGATTTTCCGATGGATTCCGAAAGAATGAAGTATGCAGGCTCAAGAAAGCTTTGTACGGTCTAAAAAAATCTCCACGAGCATGGTTAAAGAGGTTTACACTGGCAATGAAGAAGTATGGGTACATACAGAGCAATGCAGATCACACTCTGTTCTACAAAAGACGGGAATGTTTGGTTACTTGCCTGATTATCTATGTAGATGATATGATCATAACAGGGAGTGATGACGAGAAAATTGCACGACTTCGAGGAAACCTCTTCTCAGAATTCGAAATGAAGGATCTTGGTGGACTTAAATACTTTCTGGGAATCGAAGTGCTCAGGTCGAGAGAAGGAATTTTCATATCCCAACGAAAATATATATTAGACCTCCTGGCAGAAATTGGTATGCTAGATTGCAAACCCAGTGATACTCCGATGATGGTGAACCACAAGCTCAAGGTGACTGAAGGAGGTAGACTAGCAGATCGAGAAAAGTACCAGAGGTTGGTGGGGAAGCTAATTTACCTGGCCCACACCAGGCCAGACATTGCGTACGCAGTTGGGGTAGTGAGTCAATTCATGCACCAACCTAAGGAAGATCACATGGAGGCAGCTATGAGGATAGTGAGGTATCTAAAAGGTACACCCGGAAGGGGAATCGTGTTCAAGAAAAATGGACACTTGGAGGTCGAAGCCTATACTGATGCAGATTGGGCTGACAACCCAAATGATAGAAGATCCACTGCAGGCTATCTCACTCGAGTCGGAGGAAACTTAGTCATGTGGCGAAGCAAGAAGCAGAAGGTAGTGGCCCTGTCCAGTGCAGGAGAGGAATTTAGAGGAATTGTTAAAGGAATCACATAACTCCTATGGCTACAGAAGCTAATGGATGAGATTGGCTTTCCCTTGAAACTCCTAGTACGGCTAATGTGCGATAATAAGGCGGCAATCAGCATATCAGAAAATCTGGTTCAACATGACATAACCAAACATGTGGAGGTAGATCGACACTTTATAAAGGAGTAGATTGAAGAAGGCACAGTCATACTTCCATTCGTGAGATCAGAAGACCAGCTAGCAGATATGCTCACAAAGTCTGTTACCGGAAGATTATTCAACGAAGCACTGTGCAAGTTCGGCATTGAAGACCCCACTGCTCAACTTAAGGGGGAGTGTTAGAATATAGAAACAACATATTATGTTAGAATATGGAAACAACACAATAGGAAACAACATATTATGTTAGAATATAGAAACAACATATTATATGGAAACAACACAATAGGAAGTAATCTTTTGTATTATTTACTTTACTTTCCTTTTCTAATTGTTTCCTATTCTCACAATCTGTACACTATATGTAATAGTCATGGATGAATAAAAATACAAGTTGACAAGCTTCAAACAAATCCCAATCCAACAATCCCAATCCGACAGCCCCCACCAAAACCGTGCTATTATCGCATTGACCTCCGCACACCATGTTTTTGGAAGTTTGAAGAGACTCATCACATAAGCCGGTATCGCCGTTATCACGGATTTGAGAAGCCCCTCCTTGCCCGCTTGATTAAGAGTCTTTACACGCCATCCACTAATCTTGTTTTGTATTCTTTCCTTAAGATATCCCAAAGACGCCTGTTTTTATCTTCCCCATACCGCTGGTAGGCCTAGGAACTTTCCCGGTTGGCGAGTGCTCTGAATTTGTAATACATTTTCAATCTCCCAGCATGTAGACCGATCGGCTCCCCTATTGAAAGTAAGGGTGGATTTTGCCTCATTTATTCTTTGACCCGAAGCCTTACAATACTGACGGATCGTGTCCTTTAGGTGACTTGCGTTCTCTGTTGTTCCTTGGAAGAAGAATAAAGAATCATCCGCAAAGAACAGGTGGTGGAGTTCCGGACAACCCCTTCCCAAGACTATACCTTTCAAACTCCCTACTTGTATGTCTCGTTCCACCATCCGTGACAAAACATCCGCCAAAAAAATGAACAAATAGGGTGATAAGGGATCTCCTTGTCTGATTCCCCTGCTTGGTTTGATAGTTGTGGTACGGTTCCCGTTCACTAGCACCCTATATGTTGGCGTTTGCACACATGCTCTCATCCACCCGACCCATTTAGCACCAAAACCCCTCTTTTCCAAGCTCTTTAGTAAGAACTCCCATTCAACCCGATCATACGCTTTCTGCATATTCAGTTTTAGTGCACATTCCCTCTGGAAAGGAGTGATAAGATCTGACAGATATACTTTCAATCTATTCACCAACACTTTTGATATCACCTTATACACAAAATTGCACAGACTTATGGGCCTAAATTCAGATGCATGTATCGGATTTGAAACTTTTGGCAACAAGGTTATATCAGTTTGAGTAAGGGATATAGGGAAGATACCTGTTTCGAGGAAAGCTTTGACCACGGTGAAGACATCTAGGCCCACTATTTTCCAGTTCCTCTAATAGAATAATCCCGGAAATCCGTTTGGTCCTGGAGCCTTTGAGCCCCCTAAATGAAACACCGCATCTTTCACTTCCTCCATTGCCACCCTCCTTGTCAAATCAATGTTGATCTCTTCACTGATCTGGGTCGGTAAACTATCCAGGATAGAGTAATCCGTGTGTTTTGCCTCCGTAGTAAATGCATTTTCGTAGTAACCCCGAACCTCTTCCAAAATCTCCCGATCCTTTGTAATCCATTCTCCCCCTTCCCCTTTGAGGCGGGTTAAGTGGTTTCTCCTTCTTCTTGAATTTGTTGTGAGGTGGAAAAAGCTTGTGTTCCGGTCTCCTTGGGTAATCCATTTAACCCTCGCCCTTTGTTTTCAATAGAGTTCCTCTCGCTTCCATAGATCTCTAATGCGGCATTTTAGTTCAATCTCCTCTTCTTGAACCTCTATATTTCGAGGACCTCTCCCAATTTGTTGTAGTCTTTGTTTTGCCTCCCTCATTTGTACCATATTGTTTCCAAACCTACTCTTGCTCCACCCAATAAGACTTCGCCTACACTTGCCCAATTTCGGCCAGAGATTTGGTTGGTTCAACCGGTCCACCTCATTCTCCCCCCATACGGTTCGGATCACCTCCTTGCATTCCGGGTTTTTGAGCTACATTTCTTCGAATCTGAATTTCCTTGGACCTATATGTGGCTCCCTCCATTTCGTGATGAACAAGGGTGAATGATCCGACCCTACTGCCACTTCATTAATGCACTCGGCATTTGGGAATAGAGATGCCCATCCCGCATTGATAAGTACCCTATCCAAATGTTCATACACCCGTTCCAAGCCTCTTCTATTATTACACCAAGTATACCTTTGCCCTTTCGAGCCCATATCCTCCATCCTTATATCTTCTATCAAGTGATTGAACGCGTCTAGTTTTCTTTGCGGTTTCATTTGTCCACCCTCCTTCTCATGGTGATACATAATTTCGTTGAAATCACCTAGGCAACTCCAAGGAACAGTTCGACCCACTCCCACCTCATGGATCTCCTCCCAATTTCTATAACGTGCACCTTCTTCCATGTTTGCATGCACCCAATTGTAAAAAGATGGATTTCCCGTTTGATCCACCACCCTTGTGTCTATCATATGAACACTTGATCCCACTACTTGTATTTGATAGTTTTACTCCACCATAGTGCCAAACCTCCCGCTCTCCCAATTGGTGGTACATAGTATGCCTCCTCCAAACCAACTTGCTCACGTATTTTCTCACAGTAAGCATCACCATTCTTTGTCTCCATTAGAAATATTATTTCCGGGTGATACTTTACAACGAGGTCTTTCAGATGTCGAATCGTCAAGGAAGACCCCAGTCCCTGACAGTTCCAAACGATTGTGCTCATTGATCCCGTGTGGCTGTTTCAGGACAGCCACCAGAACCTATTTCAATATCATCTATCTCTTCGTTCATCATAATCGGGACCTCAACTAGAGCCTCCTCCCCCACACTTTTTGTGTATTTTTCCTTTCTAGTATGTGTTTTGATGTATTTTTCTTTCTACCTCTTCCACCACTTATGCATTTACTCCACTTTGGTTCGGTTTGATCTTCTTCCCCGTGTTTGGCTCTTTTTGACACAAAATCCTTTTCCTCCCCTTCCCAACTCCACTTGAGGTGCATTTTGTTCATAAACAGGCTTAAACCCGTCTTCTTTTCCTTTTTCATTCGCTCGCTCCCCGATTGTGGTGACTCAGATGGAGTCTCCACTATATATGCTCGAACCTTCGTTGTATCCATCGGGTCGGTTTTGCGTTTGAACCCCCTCCGACATTTGGATAATGATTGGTGGAACACATGGTTGGATAGGGAAAGTGTTTCGTTCATTTGTTTGTCTGTTGCGGTCTCATGCCCTTGGTGCGGTTGTCTCGGTCGGTTCCACCAGGCGTAACTCTTTTTTTCTCCATACACCGCTGGATTTTTGGGGTTGCTTGGCTGGGGCGAGTGGTTTGTCCTAGGCACCTGGGTGGTTTGGGTTAGGATATATGGTTCGGTCTCTTGGGCGGTGTGGTCTGTTCTGGTATGGGATGACATGGTTTGGGTAAGGTTCGGACTATGTGTAGTGCTCGACTTGAGTATGGTTGGAGAGGTAATATGGTAGTTCGGTTGGGGTTCGGTCGGTGTGGTTTATGTCTCACGGCATGGTTCGGTTGTGAGCATTGGTTGGTGGTAGGTGTAGTGAGGTATGGTGTGGTAGTCAATGAGGGATGATCTGGTGCGGTGAGGTTGGCTAGCTGGCCCGGAGCAAGGCACAAACGGTTTGGCATTGTCCCTCTCGTATGGAGTGATAATAGTGTTGTCGCATGTATCCTTCCCCTCCTCGTTTGTGTCTTCTCCACTCAGTGACCTTTCATCCCTCTCGGACGTCGGATCCGACTTTCCCGACCCGTTTTGGAAAATATTTTTAAAATGTCATTTTTGAAAATGTCGGATCTTGGCGAGCGACGGGTCCGGTCGAGCAGGGTCATGAAATTGCCTAAAATTTCCTAGGGTACATGAAATTAACATCCTAGGGCTTAGAAAGGTCTACGTCCAGAGAATCGAGTTCGGGGGTTTGATTACGTCTTAAAAGCTCGCAAGCTCATAATCCGCCCTTTCGGTACTTTAGTTTGCTTTTTTAAAATTTCTTCATTTTACCCGAATTGCTCGTTTTGATCATGCTTGGCCAAAAAGACTATGTGCATTTTCCTTAAACCATGTATATTTCAAAAAGAAAAGAGACTATGTTAATTTCAAATAAACAAAAGAGAACTAAAGTTAATCGTGCTCGAAAAAAAATGGTTTAACTCTCGAGCCATTTTAAACGTGTCAAAACATGCACGAATGATTTATTTTTGAAGATATTAAGCTCGTTGGACTAATTTGTCCCATCTTGAGAAGTTACAGGATGTCCAAACAAATATGGGGACCAAAATGCAATTTATTAAAATTTGAGCTGAATTGGACAAATATTTCGAAAATTCCAGAAATGACCCTAAACTATTCTGCACTTATTTGTAACACTTGGTAAAGTTCTAAAATAACTCGAAAATTATTCTAGACTTATTTGTAACATTTTTAAAAGTGATGGAATGTCCAGAAAAATTTAGGAATCAAAAATGTAATTTTTGAAAATATTATAACTAAACTGAAAATATTTTTTTAAAAATACAGAATTGGCCCTAAACTATTCTAAATTTATTTGTAACACTTGATAAAATTCCAAATATAACCCCAAAATTATTCTAGACTTATTTGTAACATTTTGAGAAATCATGGAATGTCTAGAAAAGTTTAGAAATCAAAATGTTTTTTTTTTAAAACGAGTAGAATTAAAAAAAAAAAAAAAAAATTGCACAAATGGCCCAAAAAATTTCCGGTTTGGTTTATAACACTCGATAACGTCCCAGAAATGACCCGAGAGTCCAAGGACCGAGTTGTAACCTTCATCAAAGTTTGGGAATGACCTAAGTCATTTTTGAAATTATTTTTTGTTTCACATATACATAATATATATATATATATATATTGTACATATAGATAGATAAATAACATAGACATAATATAAATATATATTATACATATAGATATATATAGTATAAACATAATATAAATATATATTATACATATAAATATAATAGTATTACATAAACATAATATAAATATATATTATACATATAGATATATATAGTATTACATAAACATAATATAAATATATAATATACACATATATATATATATATTAACAAGTATATTATACATAAATAGATAATATATGTATATAAACTCTCAATTTTATTTCACATTTAGAAAATACAAAATATGATATTGAAGATGAGAGAAATATACCTAACTCATGGGAGGCTAAAATACCGTACGAGAAACCGAGATCGATAATTACCGATTTTTTTTTTTACTCTCTCTAATCACTCTTCTCTTCCCTATTTCTCTTCAATTCCTTCACTAACTCCTCCTTTAAACACCATAGCATTCACCTTGTATTTATAGAGTTTTCTCCTTCAAATAGATGATAAACATGGACAATACATGGTGGATGGCAAAGGTGATAGCCATTGGGTAAAGGTGATTGGCAATTGGGAGGTGATTAAACATTGGGAGGTGATTGGCAATTAGGAGGAGTTTTGATGATAATTGAAGAGAATTTGGCTAAGGATGAGCAAAGGTGATCAAGTGGTCAAATGGCAATGGCAATTAGGAGACTTTTGGTACCAATTGGGAGAAATTGGGAGTGATTTGGGGCATGGTGGGAATTTGGACGAAAATGGATGCAATGGTGGATGTTTGGCCAAAAATGGATGCCATGGGTTTAGGGGTTTATGGTTTGGTTTATGGTTCACTACAAGAAACTCGAGCATACACATCAGCAAAAATGCGTTGCTAACTGCATAAATACCGTTGTTAAGTCTGAACAGCGACAAAATCTTCGTCGCGGTAGCCCCCGTCGTTAAAGGTCTATACGTCCACACTTTGCCGTTGTAAAAGGCTTGCCGCTGTTAGCATGTGGCTCCCAACGTCAACTTTACAGCGAAATCAGGTTGTTGTTAAACACAGATGAACGGCGACAACACTTTTCCGATGTTATAGCGGACTCAGGTTGTTGTTGGTCGATTTTTTTTCTGCGATTCTTTTGTCCGATTTTAAATTATTTGTGTTCATCCATGACTTCTTCATCCTTATTCATCCATGGTTTCTTCCTCCTTCTTCATCCATGGCTTCTTCATCCATATATCGTCACTTCATCATCTATGGCTTCATCCACAGTGAAGGCATCAGAGAACCAGCACTTCTCGAGCTCCACCTCGCCTTCTACAGGTCCAGCTCGACTTCTCCAGCTCCAGCCCGAATTCTCCAGCTCCAAGTCGCCTTCTCCAGCTCCAGCTCCAGCAGGCCTTCATCCATGGAACTTTGAGCAGCTCCAACACTTCATCCATGACAGGTCGGTCGAGCTTCAACTCGCCTCCAGCTCGAGGTCAAGCTTCAAATCGTCGAGAGGAAGCAGAGAGGGTGAAAGGAAGGGAGGGTGAGCTTCAATCCTATGGAAAACGTTTTGAATGAAGAGAATGTGAAGGGAAGGAAGGGAAGATAAGAGGAAGCTGCAGTTCTGTAAAACGTGTAAATAAATTGTTGAATTTCAAAATTTTGAATTTTTAAATCAGAGCGGGAAAAAAATTTGAAAATTTGAATTTTTAACAACAACAATAGTCGTCACTAAATAAACTATTTTACAATAACAATTAAATCTGTTGTTGAATGACTATACTAATGTCGACAATATATTGACACGTAAACCTATTCTTACATTTTCCCGGTACTTATGTTTTAACGACGACAAAAAATGATTAATTACGGCAAACAACCGTTGTTGATATCACTATATTTACGACAGAACGTTTCGCACTTGAATATGTACATTTGCAATGAAATATTCACCTGCTACTGATGGAGTTATTTAACATCAAGTGTTGGTCGACATTACACATTCATCCATGTAAAATATAAAGTGACGGCAAAAATTAACACTAAATGTATCTTATAATGATGGAAAACATATTGTGCCTAATAAGTAATAATAACGACAGCAAAAATTGTCGACACAATATACATATATTTAACTGCAACTGTTAGTGTCAACACAGAAGTTTCGTTGCTGTTGCAACAGATTCTTGTAGTGGTTTGGGGTTTAGGGTTCGTGTTTTAAGGTTTAGGGTTTGGGATTTTAGGGTTTGGGGTTTAAGGTTTAGGGTTTAGAGTTTGAGATTTAAGGGTTAGGGTTTAGGGTTTGGGATTTTAGGGTTTGAGGTTTATAGTTTAGGGTTTTAGGGTTTGGGGTTTAAGGTTTAGGCTTTAGGGTTTGGGGTTTAAGGTTTTGGGGTTTGAGAATTTAGGGTTTGGGGTTTAGGGTTTTAGGTTTAGACTTTAGGGTTTGGGTTTTAGGGTATAGGATTTATTTTATTTTTGCTTTTTTCTTAGTCTCCATTTTTCTCGTCTCGGTTTCTCGCGTACGGTATTTGGACCACGAGCCAAAATCAGGCGTTTACAATCCCGATCCATTGGATTGTCATCTTGGGCTTGTTTTTCCCCCTTACTCGGCTTTGTCCTTTCCTTCTCGTGTTCTTTGAATTCATTCATGATATCAAACCATGACCTTCGAGCACTACTTTGTCCCCCCCTTCTCACCACTCCTTGTTCCACCCTCCATTCTACTTTCTCTTCGTATCTTGGGTCTTTGGACTGACATTCACGACCCATACATCGGTTGACCCCTTGTTGCTTCAGACATAATAACCACCTCCTTACACACCTGAGAGGTGTGACCCAACCTCCCACATCCATAACAGTAGTCAGATAGGCGTTCATACTTGATAGATGCCCACTGTTTTTCTCCCCGAGAGTTACTCCACCAAAAACCAGGCATCAAAGACTCATCCACTTTCACTTCGACTTTCATTCTCATAAAAGTTTTTTGGAGACTTTCCATCTCCTCATCCACCTCTATGACCTCGCCTATTTTCCCACCAATGAACATAGCATTCTCCACACTGTATTCTCAAGCCCCAAATCGCGTACTTGCACCCAGAATTGAACTTTCTTGAAATCTACCAATGCTAAGCCAACAGTAGGACTCCATTTTTTCATGCTCATACAATGACATTGGACTGACCAAGGTGACATATCAAAGATCTGCTTTCTATCATCCTCATTTTCAAACTCAAACATGACTACCCTGTCAGATACATCAAATATGATTACTGATCCGTACCTCTCCCATGCCTGTTTGAGTACCGTATGGATTGCCCCCACCTTGATCGGTTTCTGTGATATGATCATTCCCACATATCTGTCACTTTTTTCCAATCTGGGATTTGACGGCAATTCCAGATCATGATTTCACGGGATTATTCTATCCGTCGGACTTCCACTATGATCACTCATCGTGTAGGGATCGAGTCCAGATGTCGTCACCGTCGTCGCACCTATTCCTGCAAAACATGTACTAAGAGTCCAAGTTTCGGTTTGAATTATTGATTCATTAATATTATTAGTGCTAAGAGATAGAGCTATACATTGATATACACATATATGATTTTTTCTTTTCTTTTCTGATTTGACCATTTTTTAATAATTAATTATCAAAATCAAAATGACCTTTCAATTTTAAATTTTCAAAAATAACTCAAAACACTAACTAGGTTAGTTAATGTTTAGGATGTTTGTCTACCTCATAATAAAGTATTACCTCAATAGTTTACATACATTTGGCTCAAAAATACAAATAAAAATATATGTCAATATTTGTAATAGTTTATCATCTAGGGTATCCAACACCTATGACTACCACTCTCACTACTACTACCAGATGTACCACCTAGCCCGACCCCAAACATTTATCATCTTGTTTGGTCGGGAGACTTTAGGTTGCACCTGTGAGAATAAGGAAAAAGCAAGATTAGGAAAGTAGCAATTGTGTAATATTCATGTAATATTTTCTTACGTTGTTTAGAAATAATTACCATGTTTAGAGAGGTACAAGTCTATAAGCTGCAAAGTTTGTAATGCAAGAATTAGAACATAATTGAAATAATAAAATTCTTGTGTTATCATAGCAAACATGGTATCAGAGCAAATTCGGTTTTGATCGACTGATTATTGAGTCATCATATACCAATTTTTTTATGCATCGGGACTAGCCACCTCACTCGGATCCACCATGTCGTCCACACCGGAGACAGGCAAACTGGAACCACTGAGGGGTCGGAAGATCTGTCCACAACATTACTCAACCTTCTCAGGAATTCAACCACAACAATCACAAACCAACCAAACCAAAACTCACCAGAAACCTTGACAACAACAGTTAAGCTAAACGAATCAAACTATCTGCTATGGGTAATCGTAATGAAAGTCGCGATTGGGGAGTGCCGACGAATCAGTCATGTTACAGGGGTACCGTCGCCACCATCCCCATCAGAACCAACATATCAGGAGTGGGAAGAACGCGACTTGTGCGTGTTTTTCTGGATTATTCAAAATATTGAACCAGATCTAATAAGCAACGTAGCAGTTTATCCGAGTGCTAGAGCTTTATGGAATACACTGTAGGTTACATACGATGCTAGAGGAGACACCTTGCAGACGTACGACCTGTATGTCAAATCCAACAAACTGAGGCAAGGCGAAGTGCCCCTAGAATGCTACTTCAACACCCTGCAGGGAATATGGCAAACAATCGATAGAAAACATCTGAATCCAATGATGTGTGAATCAGATGTTGCAATATACAACAAAGAACGACAAAAAAAAAACTCGGTTATTTCAGTTTTTTGCAGGTCTCAATCTCAAGTATGAAACAGTCAGGCGAGAAATACTTAAGGAGGAGTCATTACCGTTAGTCGAACGAGTCTATGCACACAGGTCCGACGAGAGGCATCCAAAACCGGCATCCTCGGTCAATCGGATGGCGAAGAAATGTCTACTGGTGGTAGTCTCACAGCAGAAGTGTACGCAGCGAGAGGGAGGGGGAGATACCGGCGTGAAGATGTCGGAAAATCCTCCAGACCCCCGTCCCGTGAAGATTGAGCAAAGCAATCGGAGGAACTAAATAAACTCCAGTGTTTTCACTGTGGAATGAGTTGTCACACAAAGGAAACCTATTTCAAGTTTGTCGGATACCCGGATTGGTGTGAAGATGGGCACAAGAAGGCAAACAGACGAGGAAAACCAGCCACCGCCGTGAGCAACCTGGCGACTACCACTGATAGCAGTGGCGGCTCTCGCGGTGGAACTGAAAGAGGCGGAGGAATCTCGGTCACAGCTCACGAATCGCACAGGAGCAGATCAGAGATCGGAAGAGAACAACTCTAGAAAGAGAATACACTGAAGGGTGGTTTGGCTGCTGCGATGCAATAATGGGAGGATGAAGGGATATATGAAAATAAACCCTACAGTAATTGCAATTTTACCTGTATAGTTTGTGTTGTGCAGAAAGTCGGTCTCAAAGAAAAATTCAAGTGGATCTTTGATTGTGGAGCAACGAATACAATGACTCATGATAGTCAGGACATGATTTCGTGGACAGATCCACTAAAAGAAAAATTCAGACGGCAAACGGGAGTAATATACCCATAATGGGTGTCGACACGATAAAAGTGTCTCCAACCTTAAAAGGGTCTAATTATCTCTATGTGTCGTCGCTTTCGTGTAAACAGTTATCTGTTAGTCACGTGACCAAATAATTGATTTGTACGGTATTAATGTATCCAAATTGTTGTATTTTACAGGACATTCAGACAAATGATATAATTGGGCGTGGAATTGAGCGAGATGGACTATACTAATGTGGATGAGGTGGATCAACAGGGGACTGTGTTGCTAGATCATGGGACGACAGATAGATAGTTCTGGTTAGGGCATCGTCGGTTAGGGCATCCATCTCATACATATCTCAGTATTTTATTTCCTAGTTTTAAGAATAAAAATGTTATCCATGTGAGACATGAATTTATGCTAAAAGTCATATATAGGAGTACCTTTCCAGCGAATAATACTCATGTCAATTCAGTTTTCGAATTAATTCACTCGGATGTTTGGGGTTCTGGTCCAAATTCAATAAATAGTCGTTTTCAGTATTTTTTTTTTATATTTAATGACGATTATTCTAGGATGACTTGGGTATATTTCTTGAAAAATAAATCTGAAGTACCATATATATTTATAGCCTGTTTAACCTTGTCCATACCCAATACCAGAAACAAATTTGTATTCTTCGATCAGACAATGGGGGAGAATATGTAAACCAAACTCTCACCCAATTTTTTCAAAAGAAGGGCCTCATTCACTAGACCACATGTCCAAATTCCCCACAACAAAACGGAGTTTCTGAACTCAAAAATCGGACTATCTTAGAAATTACCCGAGCCCTCATGCTTGAATCTTAGGTACCTCAATATGTTTGGCCAGAAGCCGTAGCTACATCTGTATATCTTATTAACCGACTACCTACAAAAAAAGTATTGATTTTAGCACTATGTTCCACATATTATCCCAACAAACCACAACATCTCCAGCCTCGACCCTTACACCAAGAGTTTTTGGGTGTTCTGTATTTGTCAATATCCCAAAGTCTCAAAGGATCAAATTTAAACCTTGTGTTGTAAAGTGTGTCTTTGTCGGGTATGGTCCACATCAAAAAGGATATAGGTGTTACAATCCAGTTACACGACGTATTTATACTACACTGGATTGTAATTTTATTGAGACTGGGTACTATTACGCACCTCAACTTAGCGGTCAGGAGGAGAACCAGATTAGTCAATATGACCGTCTAAGTTGGGTTAAGATGCATGACCATCGCCATAATTTGTTCAATGTTAACCCAAAAGAACCATATATTAGTCCAACTGATGTAACCTCTGAAACAGAAGGACGACCCATCGAACTTGGTGATACGTTCCAAGAATCTCTGACATCTGGAAATTCTGAAGTATGTACTTCTCCGGATATAGATCATCAAGTTCCCATTTTTGAAACTGATCGATGGTTCAGATAAACCAAGGGAAGTAGTAGAAGTGCAGGAGAACTCTGGGAGATACATACTACCTCCATGAGCGAACAGGGGAGTACCTACCAAAAGGTACTCACCAGATCACAAACTGAGCAGACCACGGTATGCTGTGGATGATGATGACAGGGAGAGTCTATCTGCGACAACCAAATTTTTTAGAGTCGCACTCTACAATGAAAACCTCCCAAGAATAGTAGAGGAAGGCAAAGGCAACAAGTAATGCAAGTTGAGTAGTGTAGACCCCACTACTCAACTTCAGGGGGAGTGTGAGAATAAGGAAAAGGCAATATTAGGAAAGTAACAATTGTGTAATATTCATGTAATATCTTCTTACCTTGTTTAGAAGTTACCATGTTTAGAGAGGTACAAGCCTATAAGTTGCAGAGTCTGTAATGCAAGAATTATAACAAAATTGAAATAATAAAATTCTTGTGTTATTATAGCAAACATCACTTCATCAATTTTCAAATGTTAAGTGATTAGAGGCGTTGAATATGCATGATGGTGAAACATATGTTCATCAATATTGAAGACATTTTTCGGTTGATCTGTGTTTACTACCTGTTCATCCTCACTACATTAACACAACTTTTGTCATCATCTGATTGAACCTCGATAGTTCACCAGTTATGTCGTGGGAGAACCGGCAAGCGTTCATAATCTTGTCCACATACTTATTCGATCTCCCGGTTGTGGTCCTAAATAATTATTTGCAATAACTAGCAAAATGTTTCCAACCTCGCATATGTATAATAAAAAAGGGTTAAATACCAAGGAGCTACCTGAATTTTGGACATTTTGCAACGAGCTACCCGAACTTTAAAAAATCAAAATGGGCTACCTCAACTTTTGACGAAGGTGTAATGATCTACCTCTGTCCAATTTCCGACGAATTTCCTACTACGGTTGACGGTAATTTGGACGGAGGTGCAACGAGCTACCCGAACTTTAAAAAATCAAAATGGGCTACCTCAACTTTTGACGAAGGTGCAATGAGCTACCTCCGTCCAATTTCCGACTATAGTTAACGGTAATTTGGACGTAGGTAGCTCGTTGCACCTTCGCCAAAGTTGAGGTAGCCCGTTTTGATTTTTTATAGTTTGGGTAGCTCGTTGCAAAACGTTCAAAGTTCAGGTAGCTCATTGATATTTAACCCAATAAAAAATAAATATTGATAAATACACCAAATAATAACAATTATAGTTGAATTTATATATACCAACAAATTACCAACAACATTGTTTGGTTGCCTTGTGGTTTGAAGTGCATGGTCGGTGTTACCTAGCATTTGCATCATCTCGTAAAGGTGGTCTTGCATCTCTGATTAATGTAATTGTCATCCTTAAAAGTACCACGTCAAGTACTCATAATGGGCTATGTGTATTTCTAGTTCATGAACTAGATGCATAACACGATTGTTCCACAATTGGATGTATACGTCGTGTCGTGTGACCCATGGCTTGCGCCGCTTAGTATCTCAACATAGTTTGTGCAACGAATGGTTCAGGTATAGGTTGATAGAGGTCGAACTGCTGCATTACACGATCCACCATGTGTCACACTACATTGTTAATGTGTATGAGTGACACCTTGACCAAGCATAAATACTCATCCTCCATACAGACCGGGGCACATTCGATAGTCGGTCATGTCTGTATCGGTTCCAGTTTACCTTCAGTATATAACAAAAAAAAAATTAATCTTATAATTGTACGAGCAAATATATATCTTATATGATTGAATATCTGAAGCTCTCCAAGGGCAACCAACTCGTCTTTATAGAAATGACGAACGCTAAGTTTTAGATTCCCATGCACTAGTTTTCTCCTACTACACTTCTAAATTTGTGAACAAAGACCCATACAGTTGCTGTCAAGCTCCTACCCTGTGAGCTTTGCTGCTGTTGTCATATGCAGACACGAAACTGTGTTAGGATGATGAGAAAGAGTCAATTGTCTGTCTCAATTTTCTGGGTTGTGTAATTTTAAATCTAAAAAATGATATTTTTCAATTCAGTTATTTGAAGTTTGACGTCTAATACTTACCCCCACTAAAATTATTTGTTCAACTGTTTGTCCATGGTCTAATTTTTGTCCACAATATTAGTTCTAACAATTTTATGACATCATCCCTATAAAGCAGATGAGCCTGTGAATAGAGATATATGTGGATGTAAACTACTGAATGCGCAAGTGCTACGTGTAGGAAATTGTGAGACTTACATCTAGGTAAATATCGAAACATAAACCAAATGATATAACACGGAATAAATCAAGATATGAGATTTACATAATTTAATTAATTCGACCTATATCTACAGGGTAACATTCTAAATTTCACTAACAATTCTGAGCCAAGAAAAAATACAAGACATAACTAAAAACTCTTAATGGTCCTCCAATACATCACTATGCCCTTCTTGTAAGACACAAACGATCACATGAAACACGACTTAGTTCATATCATTTCGATTTCACTCAGAAAGTGATACTCTATCTCTCACACGACTTGCATCTCTCACCAAGTTGCCATATCTCTACGTATTTAGTTTCACAAATATATCTGCAAATATTCTCACACACATACATATAAATATATATTTATATCATATTTATATATGATTAACTAATAAATATGTAGTTTAAATATATTATCTCCTAATATTTAGTATTTATAACAAATCAGACTAAAAATTCAAGGGGCAGAGCCCCTGGCTGCGAATTTTTTATTTTTGATAAAGTCACTATTCTAAAAATTCATTGTAAATTTGAATTTTGGAATTAATGACTTAACACTTTAACCTCAAGATTCTCGGTTTTGGGACAATTCCTTTGGAGCCAAGTTTAGGCCGAAATGTTGCAATAACTTCGGCTCCAGGTCATCATCCCAAGGTGTCCCTTTGCTTTTTGGAGCCAAATTTTGAATTCAAGGGACATGGTTTGGCTGAAATGTCACATGGGTTGCCCAAAGGGTGTAGTGTCTCTTCCAAAGGGCATAGTGTCTCTTCCAAAGGGTGTGGTGTCTCTTCTAAAGGGTGTGGCAAACACTATAAATTGGTCATAGGGGAGGTTCGAAAATTTCATCTCAAATATTCACAATCCTTCTCAAGTTCTAGTTCAGTATTATGATTTTATCCGATTGAAAGTTTGGGCGCCTCCAAATTGTTTCAATCTGAAAGTGTCGTCACGACTTCAGTTCAACAAGAAACCCCATTCGAAGTTCAACAAGAAACCCCATTCGAAGTTCAACATTATAGAGCTGATGATGTTGGTACAATATACTCGTATGTGTAGCCTATGAGGAGACAAAATATAGTCAATCTGCTGCTATCTACTAGTTATTAGTTTGTTGATGCATGAATACACAAAAGTGAAGTCCCTGTTTTACCCTCCACTCCAAAATCCACCATTCAACTTCCCCCCAGTTATTCTGCTCTTATCGTCTATCCATCCCTAGTCTCTGCCACCTAAATCAACGCCTCCCTCCCGAACAGCCACCACTTCTCGTGCTACTCACAATCATGCTTCTACTCCAATGCATCCTTCTGCTTTGTTTCACAACACCAACTCTCTGGTGCGTTTCGTCACATACATAAAATGCCAAACCCTAAGTATAGTTACTATGTAACAACTATATTAGATGTTGTAGTTGCTTTTACGCTTCACTAGATGATTCTAGCATTTGTTAGAAATTTCTAATTATTTGTACAAATAGTGAGTTAAACAGTTAGATGAGGTGGCGCCATGTTTTCCTTGTATAAATATAGACTTCATTCAGATAATAAAGTACATAGTGAAATTTTCCACACTTCTAAACTTTTATAGTATCAGAGCTCTGATATTCAATCAAACTCCATTTCCTTTCGGGGGGTTTCATTCTTCCTCTCATGGATGCTCCTGCTCACGCTGCTCCGCAAATTGGCGATGCTCCTGACGTTCCTGATATAGCAGTTGTTCGTCCACTTGAGGAGTAACGGAGTAAATCCATATTTCATTGATCGATCGGATAATACAAATCAAGTTCTTGTAACTCAGTTGCTTACTGATGAAAACTTCAACTCGCAGATGGCTCGATTCCTAAGCCTGATGTAGGTACCGAGCGATTTGATGCTTGGACCAGAGCAAATAACATTGTCAGCTCTTGGATCATAAACTTATTGTCCAAGGATATTGTGATTAGTGTGATCTATCTGGAGAATGCTGCAGATATTTGGAAGGATCTCCATGAACGGTGCTGCATATATTTGGAAGAATCTCCACGAACGGTTTCATCGTCGCAATCGACCTCGTATGTTTCAGCTACGTCAAAATCAGGTCGATCTTGTTCAAGGAGATTTGTATGTCACCACTTATTTTACTAAGCTCAAGATTCTATGGAATGACCTCTTTGCATCTAGACTTGCGTGCACTTGTGGTTCTTGTATATGTGGTGGTGTTCGTGCCATGCATGATGGACGAGTTGCAGCATGATTGCGTTTTGCAGTTCCTTATAGGGTTGAACGAGTCATTTTCCCAAATCCAAGGACAAATCTTGATGCATGATCCTCTGCTTCCAATCAAGAATGTCTTTGCCCTGGTTATTCAAGAAGAAAATCAACAAGAAATCAAGACATTTTCTTCTCTACATGGAATTGTTGTTGCTGTTTCAAATGGCAGGAAAAAGAATCATCCACAGTGCACTCATTGTCATGCCATGGGTCACACGAAGGAGACATGTTTCAAGCTCCATGGTTATCCACCTGGTTATACTCCAAGAGGAAGGGCAGTTTGAGGATCGGTTAATGCTGTTAATAATGGGAAGAAGACAGATTATGCACTTTCAACCGATTTGACCACATTCCAAATGCAGCAACTCGTCGCTATGTTGTCTGCAGAGTTGAAGAATGCTACCACGGCTGACATCAATGGAGCTTTTACCATGATCAATGAAGCTATGCAGGGTGATCTTCTCACCTTTGTTATTTCTTTCTCAAATCTTGCACACGATTATTGGATTATCGATAGTGGGGCTTCGAATCATGTTTGTTTTTCCAAGACTTGTTTTGAGTCTCTATTCCAATTAATCAGGGAAAAGTATGAAATTGCACCCCGGATGTTTGCAACAATTGGTAATTGCACCCATGATGTTTGTTTTCACACCCCGTATGTTTCTGTTTGTTGGTAATTGGACTTTTTCGTCCAATTTCGTTGGTTCTCATTAAATAACTGTCATGTGTTGTCCATGTGCCCTAAACCCAACCTGATATACCTAAAATACCCCAGCCTCTTTTAATAAAGTCTCCATGTCTATCTTCCCATTTCATTTGCGTCTTCCCAATTCCACCGAAGTATAAACCCACCTAATCGACGAAGCTCCCAGGTAAAGCTGATTACTCCAAGGTCTGTACATCATGGGTGGTAAGTATGATGAATGCTCTTCTCGTTCTTCTTCCTCTTGGGCATCGAAGCCGAACATGGCATCCATGGAACCCCTATGCTACCCCTATGCTACTACGGCCTCCAATCCCATGTGACAACAGCCTGGACGAAGAAAAATTTCGGTCATCTGTTCTTTGCATGTCCAAGATACCAGGTAATGAAGTCAATTTCTTGTGTTAATTGCGCTTATATGACTGATTGGTCTACGGTGAGCAAATTAGGGATTTCTGAAACCCTAATTTATTGTTACTACTATGAAGCCATCAAGTTCTTTGAAGAGGAGTTGTGATTTCTTCGCTTGGGCAGATGCACCTATGTGTGTGTATGGAAGGAGAGCCATGAACAAGTTTGTGTCAAAGGAATCCGAACTCAACAATCAAATTCTGTGTTGCGTAGCAGAAATCGGCAACATCTGTGTGTTATAGTGTTCTTACTTTTCGTTGTTGCTGGACTTATGTTGAAGATGTAGCTTTGTTTAAAACGTTTGTTGTACTTATGTGAGTTGTCATTCAGTTGTACTTAATGTTTGTTTAATGAACACTTTGTGGACCCATAAGTTATGTACGTCGTTATTCAGTTGTACTTGATGTTTTATGTATAGTGTCTGTTTCCACCCTTATGTTTGGACGAAATTGGTGAAAGCACCCATTTGTATGGGCATGAAATCCAACATAATACACATCATCCAACAGAATACACATTATCCAACAGAACACACAGATAAACCTGTTTTAGCAAACCTGTTTTAACACAACACAAAGTTTTACCCGACAAAAAATCATTCAAAACAAACCTACTGAACTGACCATCCCAGCACAAAACATCACTGCACCTAACATACCATAAAACATCGCGGTGACGTGTGAGTACCGCACATAACAAACATACTTTCACTGAGTAGATCTTCGCACAAACCGGGGTGAAGTGCGAGTACCGTGAACTGGTGTCTTCTTCCTTGTTTACCCGTTTTAAGTGGTTGGGGAGATAAGACTAGTGCCCGACAACGTGATAACTCTGGGGCAGTTGATCTCACCCACACAAAATCGTCGTCCGACTCTATGTTCACTAGGGTCTCCTTCGACGAAGATGGGCGTAGAACCTACATAAAGAGAAATATTTTTAGACGTTGTCCATATGTGCATTAATCGTAAATACCCAAATTTCATACCGTCACAAAAATCATCGTCCGACTCGATATTGACTGGGGTCGCCTTTGACGAAGATGGTCGCCCACCCCTTGTTTTGGTTCTTCTCACTGTCAACTTGGCCCTTCTTGTTCTCTTTGGAGGCTCCACATGCGGTTATTCTGCTGCTTCCATATGTTTGTCGGCCATTGGTGGGCGACTTGGTCGAACAGTTTCCTCCATTGGGGTCTGACTTGCTGCAAAGGTGTCATCCTGTGGAGGCTGAACGGTTTCTTCGGGGTTCAACTTTCGCCGAACAGGTCCCCTTCGTTTCTTTGAAACCTAAAAATTAAATGTTTATTAATGTAGTTTAAATGCAGTAATTTCAATGCGATGAGCGATCGTACCTTTCTTTTCGACGCAGTAGCCTGAGACTGCTGTGTTGCCACATATTCGGTCGCCTGACTTGTGCATCTCGATCCCACACCACTTGTTGTTCCTCCAATGTTTGACCTCAGACATCCTCGCTTGTTGTGGCCCGTTTCATGGCAAGCCAAGCAAAACTGTTTTAAGCCATGCTTTGTCAACTTAGATGTGCTTTTGTTGCTTGGTTCATGAGTTTCCCTAGTGCGTTTCTTCTTCGGTCTTCCACCTCTCTTCCTAAACTCTGGTTGATCAATAGGCAATGACTCTACCCGGACCCAGTCGTCCACACCAGGTAATGGGTGTATTATTGGTGCATAAATCTTCCTCATAGTGGTTACATGATAACATGGATCAACATAGGCCGAGAAGTCGAACATCCGTCCACTCATCAAACATGCAGCTGCATGAGGGCATGGAATCCCCGATAGATCCCATTCGTTACTTTTCACAACTTCCAAATCTGATTTGACATCATCATTAGGAGGGAGATAGCAAATACAACCCCCTGGACTAAGCCATAATACTCCATGAACACTTCGATTGTCTCATAACTTAATATATCCCTCCCTAAATCAGTAACTTCAGACTTCCCAACCCAATTTCCATCAATAAAAACCCCGTCGTAGTGAATCGTCAAGTCGTAACTTTGGTTGTCCATTTTTTACCCTAACAAAACATAAATACAGAAATGGAATCAGCAGTGCTCAACAAACCGATAACGGTAATCAACGAACCGAGAACCAACAACAACAACTGAAATCAACATTCTGGAATCAACCGAACTGACACTAACACAAAGAACAGACTGACTGAAACCAACACAAAGAACTGACACTAACACTAACAGATGCAGAACAGACTGAAATCAACCGAAATCAACAGATGTAGCAAGCTGAAATCACCCACAACAATAACAACCGAGACACCCACATCAACGACGGGATAGGCGAACTCACAGCAACAACCGAGCACCCACAACTCACAGAAATCATCAAGGCGAAATCAACAACAACAGTATCAATTAAACTGAAATCAACGAAGAGCAATGAACGAACCGAAATCAAGTCGTGTAAACCGAAGAGCAAGCAAGCAGCACGGGAAAGCCGACGGCAGCAGCGAACGACGGAAGCTACCAAGCGGACGACCGCATCACAAGAAACGGGAGAGGAAGACCAGCAGCAGCACACGAACGCCGACGGGAGAGGAAGACCAGCAGGAGCGAACGACGGGAGATGAAGCCAGGCGCGCGGGAGAGAATAGTAGAATTAGGTTTTGGTTTTGGAGGAGTTCAGAGTGAATTTGGAGGAGTTCAGTTACAAGAAACCGAAACAAAGGTGATGGGTTTGCCTTAGTGTAAATTGGTCATTTAACATGGCATCGTTTCAAAATTAACGACGACACGTGCCCTTCACGTGACACTTAACGGGATTTTTTAACGTTGGGTGCAATTACAAACAAAATGTAACATACGGGTGTAAGTAATTGCGGCAACAAACATATAGGTCCACTGACAAAAAATTGCAAACATCCGGGTACAATTTCATACTTTTCCCAATTAATCATCTGGACATTGTCCTTCTGAACAAGAGCATCGTCCCTGGTACATTGGTTGGAACTGTCCGATTGTCAGATACATTGATTCTTCATGATGTTCTATATGTTCCAGCATTCCACTTCAATCTTATATATGTTAGTAAGCTGATTTCTCGCTCTTCACTTACGATTTTCTTCTCAGCATCTTGCTGTGTTATTCAGGACTTTTGAAGAGTGATTGGGAAGGGTGAACAATATCGTGGCCTACACCTTTTGCATGTTGAAAATAATCTGAATCATGTTGCGCCTATTCATTCTATTATAAATAAGTATGTTGTATCAGATAGTGTTTCTTTAACCAGCTCTTGGCATTGCAAGTTAGGTCATCCTGGAGTTGATGTAATGCGATTATTAAGCAATAAAATTGGTTTTTAGCTTTCAGATGTCCCTCCTTGTACCGTCTGTTCTTTGGCCAAATAGAAACGCTTACCATTTCATGCATCCACATGTTGCTCAAGCATCAACAAAATTCAGTGGTTGTTCCTCAACAAAATTCAGTGGTTGAACGGAAGCATCAACGTCTCTTAAATGTTGCTTGATCTCTTTTGTTTCAGTCCAAAGTTCCCTTACGATTCTGGGGGGGACTGCCTTTTAACAACCATTTACTTGATCAATCGTTTGCCTTCTCCTGAACTTGTGAATAAGTCTCCTTATCAACTTTTGTTTGATCATGATCCTGACTATTCATTTCTTCACTCTTTTGGTTGTTTGGGATATGTTTCCACATTGAAAAGCATTAGAAACAAGTATTCTCCTCGGGCTTCAATGGCGGTTTTCTTGGATTATCCTAGTGGTGTGAAAGGCTACAAGATGTACCTTTTATCTTAACATCGCATTAGGGGTGGCAATTTATGACACGGCACAGTTAAATGATCTGCAATTTACAACTAAGTGTGTCTAAAGAACTCTTATACGTTTAGACACGATTAATATTCGTGTCTAAATACATCTAACATGCAAATACACGACAAATACACGTTTAGACACGATTAATTAATCTACTAGTTCTAATTAGAATTGATTATTTAAAAAATACTCAAATTTTAGTCTACTTAGACCTTTTTCATTTGTTATTATTTATAATTTCATGTTCAATATTCAATAAAATAACCAAAATTTGAGTACTACTTTTTGTAATTAATCATTTTCTGAATAAGGTAATTTCTATAAATTCTCAAGGTTGAAATATTAAAATACTCATTTACTTTTTAATATTGAACTTTGAATACCTTAATTTGTATATAAGAATTTGTGTATATATCTACTTTAAAGTGTATATGGGTTTGACTTTAACGGATCCCGTGTCTAAACAACTCTATACGTTTAGACACGATTAACAACTTATACGTTTAGACACGAAACATGTTTAGACACGTTTAAGATTTATCCGTTTAGACACGAGATATGTTTAGACACGACACGATTAATGACACAACACAATTAGACACGACACGACACGATTGCCACCCCTACATCGCATTGTCATATCTATGGATGTGATTTTTCACGATGACATATTTCCTTTTCATCATGTTACAACACATGTAAATCCTTCAATGGATTTTTTTCAGTGACTTTGTCCTGCCCCGATCACTTGATGATTCTTCTATGGACCGATGTGCCTCTGTCTCACCACCTGTTCCAGAGTCACATATGATGGGATCTTCTCCAAGTTATGTTCCAGATTCTGTATTACCTACTCCAGATTCTGCTCAAGGTTCGGCCCCTCGCCGGTTGACACGAGCTCGTCATCGTCCAACTTATCTCACTGATTTTCAATGCAACAATGTGGTTCATTCTTCTCCCACTTGTTTATATCTGATTGAGAACTTTTATCTGGTCATCGATTATATTCTTCTTACAATGCTTATCTTAATTTGTGTGATTCATTGGTGGAGCCAGAGTTCTTCCATCAAGTAGTTGGTCCCAAACAATGGGAAGATGCTATGCAAGATGAGATAGATTCCCTTGAGAATCAACATACTTGGACACTAGTTCCTTTACCTCCGTATAAGAAACCCATTGGATGTAAGTGGGTCTACAAAATTAAACGAAAAGTCGATGGTAGTCTTGATCGGTATAAAGCTCGGCTTGTCGCTAAGGGCTTCACTCAACAAAAAGGTGGTATTGGCTCTTACTTCGGTACATCATTGGCTCTCTTAAGGTCTTGTCGCTAAGGGCTTGTTGAAACGTTTTCCCCGTTCGCAAAGATGACTACTCTTAAGGTGTTATTGGCTCTTACTTCTATACATCATTGGCATCTCAAGAAACTTGATATCCATAATGCTTTATTGAATGGTTCTATCAATGAGGAAATTTATATGAAACTTTCGCCAGGTTATAAGACCAAACAATCGGGTACGGTTTGTCGTTTGCAAAAGAGTCTTTACGGTGTGCGTCAAGCCTCACGACAATGGTTTGATGCTTTTTATGTTGTTGTGCACAAGTTTGGATTTGTATAGTCCCCTGCTGACCCAACTTTGTTCACTAAGGGTACTGGCATCGATTTTGTGGCTTTACTGGTTTATGTTGATGATATTGTTCTAGTTGGGAAATCACATAGCAATTTGGATGTTGTCACTTCCTTTTTGCAGCAACATTTCAAGGTTCGGTTGTTGGGAGATTTGAAGCACTTCCTTGGATTCAAAATTGCAAGAGGCTCAAAGGGAATTTATCTTTCTCAGAGACATAAAACTCTCCAATTGTTATCAAATACGGGGTTTTTAGGTACTAAACCCAGTTCTTTTACCATGAATGTTGTTGCCAAGCTTGTAGTTGATGGAGGGCCTCTCTTGGACGATCCAAAGCTATATCTTCGGCTGGTTGGTCGTTTGTTTTTTCTCACTCATACTCGCCTGGATATCACATATGTGGTTCATTGTTTAACTCAATTCCTATCAACTCCTTGTCAATCTCACCTTGCCGTGGCTAATCGTTTGCTGCAATATTTGAAGCAGTCTCCTAGCCTTGGATTGTTTTTCTCCTCAACAACTTCTTTCTAGTTAAGTTGTTATGTTGATGCCGATTGGACTGCCTGTTTTGATATTCGACAAAGTGTCACTAGTTTTTGTACGTTCCTTGGATCTTCTTTACTCAATTGGTGTTCTAAGAAACATGGCATTGTTAGCCGAAGTTCTGCGGAAGCTGAATATCGAGCTATGGATACTTGTGAGCTCACTTGGTTTGCTTCGCTGCTTCGGTCATTCCACATTTCCGTTCTAGAAGCTGCCTTATATTGTGATAATCGTGTTGCTATGCACATTTCTACTAATCCGGTTTTCTATGAGCGCACGAAGCATCTCGATATTAATTGCCACTTTGTTTGGGAATGAGTCAATTCGGGTTTCTTACGTATGTTTCCTGTGCGTTCTCTACAACAACTTGCTGACATCTGCACTAAACCTTTGTTCAGACCTTCTTTCAGCAGTCTTATTGCCAAGATGGGCTTGTTTTCTCTACACTCGCCATCTTGAAGGGGGGATAACAACTATATTAGATGTTGTAGCTGTTTTTACGCTTCACTAGATGATTCTAGTATCTGTTAGAAACTTCTGATTATTTGTACAGATAGTTAGTTAAAGAGTTAGATGAGCTGGCACCATATTTTCCTTTGTATAAATATAGTATTCATTCAGATAGTAACGTACACAGTGAAATTTTCCACACTTCTCAACCTTTCATATTTTACTTTGAAAGGGTCCTCTGACAGTATATGTTATGAATATGGAGACGAAGTTGAAAATCTGATGATTATTCAACTAAGATTTCAAATCAAGGGGAAAAAACTCAACGAGGGAACGGTCCTAATTACCGAGAAGGCATCACCACCTAATGTACGAGTTAGATTCTTACAGAGTTTATGTTCATGGAACGTGATTCTCTCTAGAGAAAGATTGATGTTCATAATGACAGGTTCAAATCTGTGGTTGTTAGGCTTTGAAATTAGACTTTAGAGATCCCGGAAAAGCTAATACAATTAACAGAACTGAATTTCGTTACACCATTTGAAACATCGGAAGTTGCAGTAAATTACATGTTTGGTTTGCCCTTTTATATATATTTTTAATCCACATATTATATTCTCTGACAAAGGACGTTTTCCAACAATTAACTTCCACATGTGAATCAGTGATTTTTTTTTTTGGCCAAATGTGAATCAGTGATGGCGACGAGGAACACAAAGGTGCATCGCCCCACCCCCACATGGTGAATCCACATTTTAAGTGGTTTCCTACATACAGCAGTTTTCCTTACCTGAATAAAATATCCAAACACACTCTAGAAACAAGACAGCAGGTAAAATGTTCTCTGGAAAGAACAGAACATGTTCTGCAGAACAGAATATAAACTAATAAAAGACAAAGGTTGAACGAAAGCTGCTCAGACAGAAAGTTAGTTAAAATTCAAACTTGTTTCTCTATAGCCACTTGTGCATTTGTTTCAGTGATATTAATTATTACACGGACGACACGGAACCCTACTATATGATGAATACAAGAAGGTTGGCCAACAAGCAAGGTTTTAAAATATATTTTTATAAAGAATATGACCTGGTTTAGATCCAACCTATATCGTGCGCAGTCACTTGCATATCTTAAAGGCATAAATATATTTGATTACAGAAGACAGAATTCAATCCAAACCTACTATATAAATCCAACTAGTCCATAGATCGAGGACCATCAACATCGCAGATAAAGGTTGAATAGATATGAACTTTCTCAAGTTCAGCTTACTGCCATTGCACCTCTTCTTTCTCTCAGTGTCACTATCTCAAGGCGCTGTGCATTATTATGACTTTGTGGTACGTAATTCATTTCGTTAGTTTCACATTTCACATGTCTAAATCTCCTTTATATACATACTATTCACATGTATATGGAATAGCCATTCAAGTTTGATCATATAAACTTGGTTGTAATTGCTTCATATAATTTACACTTATATTTGTTTGATTTGTGTACATCCCCAAACCCGCAACTGACCTCACTAATCTAACTCAACATGACTTGGACTTGAGTATTACATCTCTGCTTATATGGATTCTAAATCACTTCTTTCTATCCGATATGGGATATCACAATCTACTCTCCTTAAAGAGTACGAGAGACTCAGTCTTGCAATTCCTATACTTTTCAAATACCCTTTCAGGACTTGGCCAACAATTTTCTCCTGCTAGCACGGACCTTCAACCTTGCAAGTCTGATCACGGTCTTGAGTCGGGTCTGATACCATTTGAAATGCCTCAAACCCGAGCAAGTGTCCTCACTAGTCCAACTCAGCCTGACTGAGCTTGTTTCACTTAGTCCAAGAAAATGAAAAATTATTGTTGGACTTGAGTAGTACATCTCTGTTTATATGATTTCCAAATCATTTCTTTATATCTGATGTGGAACATGGAATCACAATTTGTCCATGCAGCCTAGGTGTAAGTTGTATTAACCAATACACTTAGTTGCCCAATCCTCAAACAATCCACATAAATCTTAGGATAACTATTACTATTATCATAAGATTTACCTTTTCATTAGTGGAGATGTTGATAGGTAATTTGAAGGAATGATGTACTTCAGTTATCATAATCATATTGGAGCATGGAGGTAATACAAACTCTGTGTGTGTATACTAAAAACCATAGAGACCTTTACATTCAAAGTTAATGGTGTACCCAAAAAGGGTTAATTATAAAAAAAAAACGAACTTTGAGGAAAAACCAAACAGGAAATCGAACTTTGTTTTTGACAAACAACAAACCAAATTTTTGGAATTGAGCAAACAACAAACCTATCTCAAATTTTCATTATGTTTGAACAGATTTTTCATTGTTTGAGGGAGTTATTAAGTCGTAATACTCTTTCATTAGAATATTTCAACTAATGTTGACTTAATAACTTTCTCAAATATTGAAAAATTCGTTCACACATAATGAAAATTTGAGGTAGGTTTGTTGTTTGCTCAATTCCAAAAGTTTGGTTTGTTGTTTGTCAAAAAAAAATCGGTTTGCTGTTTGGTTTTTCCTGAGTTCGGTTTGTTTGTTTTGATAATTAACCCACCCAAAAATTAACAGTTTCTTTTTGTTATCTTTCTTATTAACAGCTGAAAGAAACAAATGTGACAAAGCTATGTATAGATAGCCAAATTATGACAGTAAATGATCAATACCCGGGACCAGAAATCAGAGTACGGAAAGGTGACACAATCTATGTCAACACTTACAATCAAGGGTTATATGGAGTAACCCTTCACTGGTAATCAGTTTGGCTTCCTTCATTTCTTAATGTCATTATATCTATATAGACATAGCTTTGTTAAACGCAATAGTTTCAGATCACTTCATTAGAGTTCAACTGAAAATATATGACCTGATTTATTGTCGATTTGACCTACGAGAAAATTGAATTGATCTACATTCAACCTCAATGAAATACTATGTCCCACATCGGAAAGAAAAAATGATTTGAAACTCATATAACTAAGTGATGTACTACTCTAAGTTCAACCGAAATTCTTTCTTTTTTAGGTCAAATAGTGAAAACATAGGCTAATTGGAACAGCGGCTCAGGGCTTGGGGCGTTACACTTAACTATTGATTGAGAGTCCACTTCCAGTAGACCCAATACAGTTAGACTGCTAGCTAAACCAAGGCTAGATCTAGGTCCCATTGACCGACCTTAAGATGGTCAGCAAAACCTATTTGTAGTCTGTGACCCTAAGTTGAACCGATCTTCCATAAATTATGTTTAGAAAAAATATAGGACAACATCCTTTAGCAAGACACTATGAATATGCCTTTGGCTTTGGTAATAATGCAATGTGAGCTATCTTTCTCGCCACAAAAGGAGCAAATATGCAACCTATATGGTAAGTCAGGTTTAGTATTAATGGGATCTTCTGTGTTGTGATAATATGTTTCAGGCATGGAGTGAAGAATCCAGGAAATTCATGGTCAGATGGACCAGAATTCATAACACAGTGTGCAATTAATCCAGGCAATAATTTCACCTATGAAGTCATCTTATCTGATGAAGAAGGAACTCTTTGGTGGCATGCTCATAGTGATTGGACACGAGCTACTGTTCATGGCGCATTCATTATTTTACCTGAAGAAGGAAGCACATATCCGTTCCCAGAACCCAATGGTGAAGAGGTGGTCGTGCTTGGTAAGAGAGTAGTTCCAATCCGATTAACACGTTTATCATAAAGATCCTATGTATAGTTCAGTTTAGCTTACCAGCACCCCGAGGTTATACATGTTCTAGTTCTTGGGATTACTGGCAATGCATGTATGGTGAAAGAAATGTAACAAAAATTGCAGGTTCATGGTACAAGGGAGATTTGAAAGAACTAATAGACTACGCCTTGGCAAATGCGGGTGCAGTACCTAAGATAAGTGGTTTCACGATTAATGGTCAACTTGGATACTTCTCTGATTGCTCTAGTAATGGTACTTTATCTCTCGTGTTACCTTCTTTCTCTATATCATAACAATTGCCAGTGTTAGTGTGAAGAATCCAAACACAGTTGACGATGTTTTCTTTTCTTGTATGAAACAGAGACAATACATTATTGGACAGTTGATTATGGAAAGACATACCTTCTCCGGATAATCAATGCAGTGCTAGATGATGAGATGTTTTTCTCCATAGATGGGCACAACCTAACAATTGTCGGCATCGACGGAGCATACGAAGCCATTTACCATAGACCACGTAATGCTTAGTCCAGGGAATACATTAGACGTGCTAATCACAACAAACCAGTCAACTGACTATCGATACTATATGGCGAGCAGACAGTATACAAGTGAACATCAAGGCCTAACGTACGCCATTGGCACTGCTATCTTGCAGTATAGTGGATCTGATAATACATCATCTCCAATTTTTCCGACAGAAACTCTCCCGTATAATGTAGATCGTATCGCTGCTATGAGTTTCACGGATCAGTTGAGAAGCTTGGCGAGTGAGAATCACCCGATAAGTGTTCCAACGGATGTAACCAAGCGGATGTTTATCGTGGTTTCAATGAATGATCTCGAATGTCCTAGCAGTGTGAATTGTACAACCGACTCTTCAAACTACAACGGTACTACACTCGCTTCCAGCCTTAACAATGTTAGCTGGTTTGCCGACCACCAAACAGACATATTGCAAGCTTATTACAGGTATTCAATTAAGGGCTAATTAAGGTTTATTAGCAAAAAAAATAACGAACTTTGAGAAAAAACCAAGCAGCAAACTGAACTCTTTTTGTTGTAATACTCTTTCATTAGAATATTTTAACTAATGGTGACTTAATAACTCATTCCAAAGTTGAAAAATACGTTCAAATATAATGAAAATTTGAGCTAAGTTTGTTTATTGGTTAATTCCAAAAGTTTGATTTGTTGTTTGTCAAAAAACCAAGTTCAGTTTGCTATTTTGTTTGTTTCTCAAAGTTCGGTTTGTTTTTTAGTTATTAACCCGCTAATTAATTACTGCTACTAAAGCTCTTAACCACCGATTTGAAAGCAGTACATGCTGCCGCTGTTTACCATCTTTTTCTAAAACAAATCCTTTAATTACTGCAGAAATATAAGCGGAATTTATACAACGGACTTCCCTGATGAACCATCAACATGGTTCAACTTTACCGGAAACTATGATTTGGACAGTGCTTACACAAGTCAAGGGACCAAGGTTAAGGTTCTGGAATATAACGAGACAGTGGAGATTGTGTTTCAAGGCACCGGTTTGTTGGATGGATCGGGGAATCACCCGATGCATATGCATGGTTATAGCTTCTACATAGTTGGAAGCGGAGTCGGGAATTTCAACAATGAAACCGATCCATCTTCATACAATTTGGTCGATCCACCTCTGGTTAATACATTTGGAGTACCAAAGCTTGGGTGGCTGGCGATAAGATGTTGGAAAATTTCGAATGGATGGTGGTAATTGTATGCTTGGATTATTCTGAAGTCGTGACGACACTTTCAGATTGAAACTATTTGGAGGCACCCAAACTTTCAATCGGATAAAATCAGAATACTGAACTAGAACTTGAGAGAAGGATAGTGAATGTTTTTGGATGATGATTTAGGACCCCCCCCTATGACCAATTTATAGTGTTATTCACACCCTTAGGAGAAGACACCATGTCCCTTAGAAGAGGCATGCACCATTTCGGCCATAACACACCATTTGGTTCAAATTTTGGCTCCAAAATCAAATGGACACCTTAGGAAGACTCTAGAACCATTTCGGCCCTTAGCCATGGTTCAACCCTTAGCCAATGGTTCGGTCCAATACTTGGTTCTATATCAAGTGTCCAAAAACCGGGAATTTTGAGGTTTTAAAAAGTTAAGTCATTAGTTCCAAAATTCAATTTTTCAATGAATTTTAGAATAGTGACTTTATGTATTGGACCCCGCCAGGGGCGCTGCCCCTGGACCCGATAAAGGGGGCGTTGCCCCCTTTGACCCCCATTGCCTCATCTCTTAATCAACCGACGAATCTCCAATACAATGAATCATAATATACTTAAACAAGCGTGCACTCCGCACCCTCCTAACTTGTTTAATGAGATACTATGATCCCATTGGTCAACTAGTCAATCCAATTACACTAAAATATATAACATAAGATTCAAAGCTAACAATCCAGGTATAAGTTCTTTTCCGAAAGTTGTAGCAGTTAACTAGTTCAAGCTCTAAATGAACCAAAACTTTAGAAGAAATATCAAGTGTAAGGATAAACTAGCTAGTCATGGATGAAGACCGTATTGAAGCTTTGCAACTAATTCAGTTGAACATGTGTTGTCTCTCAGGTGTATGGTTTTGGCATTGCCACCTAGAACGGCATTTGAGTTGGGGAATGAACACAGTATTCATTGTGAAAGATGGAGGCACGGAAGAAACAAGACTCCGTCCACCTCCACCAAACATGCCTTCTTGTCTCAATACGACAACCTTATTGTCAGGAGGATCAGGTCAGAATGGAGTCTTGGAAATAGTTTAATCTCAATATATAATTATGTTTGGGTTATTATATAATCTGTCATAGGAAAAGCTGTGCGAGTTGAAAGAGTCTCTTTGCATGTTACGGTGATACAACGAAACATATGTAATAAACTAATCTACTTTACAATTTAATTTGTATTATACATACTGAACAAATGGTATATATATATACACGTCATTGGACTTTAGTCCATTTTATTTTTGTGTACTATATCACCAACCAAAGATTACATTCAAAGCTATTCAATGATATACATTCAATCAAACAACCTTATTTCTTCATTAAAATATGACGGAAATCATATACGTGACAACTAAGTGAGGCATTTTAATGTGATGTAGGAAGAACAAATTAACATAGCTTCTGTTATTATGTGGATGTTTTCTTCAAAACACTCAAAGTTCGATTCTCTTTTATAATTTACTTTAAATTTACAAATTATTTATAAGCCGTATTGTACTACCCGAGAGTCACGTCCCTTCCTAACTGGGAATACATGTTAGATATTTTAGTGTAATTGAATTGACTAGTTAACCAATATGATCATAGTATTTCATTAAACAAGTTAGGAGGGTGCGGAGTGCACGCTTGTTTAAGTATATTATGATCCACTGTATCAGAAATTCATCAATTGATTAGGGACTAACAGAGGTTAAAGGGGTCGCCCCTTTACAGGGGTCAAGGGGCAACGCCCATGGGCTGGGTCCCAGGGCAGAAAATGTGGGTATGTAATAATGAGACTTTAAGTATATTTAAATTTCATTATTTTTAAATAAAAAAATGACTGTACAAAAATCCCGTATTTTGATATTTTCACATGGATATATATTCATGGCCACTAATTTCTAAGTGCACGTGCTTCTTGTAAGGTCCATTCTTTAGTTATCTAGCTATTAGGGCAGCTGATAGCCCTGCACTTGTTGTTTGAATGTTCGATCGCATCTCTATTCTCTACGTATATATTTTTTATCCAATCCACAGTTGAATGGTAGGTTTTACTACACCAATGAGAATAGAGGAGTCGATGAATATGATGAGGGGCGGTGTTGAATAATACGTCGCATGGCGGCATTATATTGGTGGCCTGACTAATTGAAGAGACTTGGTGGTGACATTTTGCTTCACACCACATTAGAATTTTCTTTGGAGAATACAGTTGGAAATAGTTTTTTTTGGTCAACTTAAAATAGTTTTAAAATGACACTTTTCCATATAACTATATTATTTTAATGAATGTTAAACGTCCACATCTCAGTCAGACACTGCACTTCCAACTCCCAGGATTGAAAATGACATGAGAAGTGAGAAGTGAGAACATCAGCTATCTGCAGCATAGTTATCAGAACCGGATCGGTTATCAGAACCGGATCGGTTATCAGAACCGGAGAGGGAGTCGGTTCACTGTTCGGCCGGTCCAGTGAGGAAACAAGAAAGTGTTCACTGATAAGTGATAACTATGATTCTGCCGGTTCATTTATTAATTAATTAGTTCTTTTCTCATTCTTGTAATTGTGTACAAGTCGATATATTTTTAAAAAAATAGTTAACAACAAACTAGAAAATATAATTATTCAAATTGGAAGGGATTGACTGTGACCGCCAACTGGACATAATGACAAATATCAAATTGAATTATATAGTAAACTTAACTTAACTCAACAAGTAAAATAAAGATTTATTTTTTTACAAATCTTGTTTTCTAAGAATTGATCGGTTTTCCGATTTAATAAGGAAAACTGAAAAATGAAGAAAAAAAAGGAAGAAGGAGAAGGAGGATGAAAAAAATTCTATTTTCCAATCACGTTTTTTTTATATGGTTAATTATCAAAAAAAATAAACTGAACATTGACAAAATAATTTAACATCAAACCAATCTTTTTTTTGCAAAGAATAACCCAAACTTTTTGAATTGAGCAAACATCAAACGTAACTCAAATTTTCATTATGAAACAACATACCATTTCCTTATAATACTTCAACTAATGCTGACTTTTATTTTGGGTAAATCTAATGCTGACTTAATAACTCCCTTAAACATTGAAAAAATTCGTTCAAACATAATGAAAATTTGAGTTAGGTTTGTTGTTTGCTCAATTCAAAAAGTTTGGTTTGTTGTTTGTTAAAAAAACGAACTTTGAGAAAAAATTAAACAGCAAACCAAACTTTTAAATTAAAAAAAAAAATTTTGAATTGAGCAAACAACAAAACTACCTCAAATTTTCATTATGTTTGAACAGATTTTTTCAATGTTTGAGGAAGTTATTAAGTCAGCATTAGAATTACAAAAAAAAAGTCAGCATTAGTTGAAGTATTCTAAAAAAATTGTATTACACCTTAATAATTCATTCAAACATAATGAAAATTTGAGATAGACTTGTTGTTTGCTTAATTCTAAAAGTTTGGTCTGTTGTTTGTCAAAAAATAATAATTTACTGTTTAATTTTTCTTCAAAGATCGGTTTGTTTGTTTTGATAATTATCATTTTTTATGATAAATATTTTTGAATCCCATTTTCTATTTGGTTACAGAGAAAGTGAAAAAAGAGAACTTGGATCAGAAGCTGAAGTGAAGAGATCGATAATGATGGATACCGGTTTGATTTGATGAACCGACGATTTTATTGTTTGAATTGAAAACCGGCATCTTTACCATTTTATTGTTTGATTTGATGAAGGGAAACATAAAAGGGTTGACGAGAAGCTGACGGAAAGAACAGTAGTTAAAATTTAGACATGACGGAAAGAACAGTTGTTAAAATAGACTGAATCTGACTCAATTGTAATATATTAAAAAAAAAATAAGAATTTAGTTAATTACTATATTTAAATTATTATATTATTTTTACAATTTTTTAAACGTTTTCAGACTATATTTAACAGCAAATGGGAGAATTAAAAAATTGTAAAACTTAAAGCACCAAAACTTTAAAGTTACACATATGGGTTTCTTAAAAACTAAAAAGTTTCCAAACGAAGAAATAGTGACAGATTACCCTTATAAATAATACTGCAAAGAATCCACTTGGAGTGCATATTTTATTCAAATAAAAGAATCTAACATACTATAAGCCCAACGTCAAGTCCAACGTCAAGTCCATATAGGCGGAGGACATCCACACGCGCCGCCGTACACAACAAAAGCAATGGAGATGAAGCTCCTTCGGTTTATCCTGCTGTCATTGTATCTCGTGTGTCTCGCCGCATCCTTAACGCAAGGCGCTGTGCATTATTACGATTTCGTGGTATGTTGTCATAATCTTCTCTTCTTCTTCTTCTTCTACGAATGTAAATAAAAACAACAGTCTCTGAATTTTATTCTGTAAACACGATTTGTGTTAAGGCTGCAAATTCCGCGCTGAAGAATCACGGACCATTTGTGCTGTGCAGGCGACTAAATGTTTAAAAAGGAGTTACAATGGTCCTCCATCTTTCCATCAAAGTTTGAGTTAGATTTTCTATAATTTTTACAAGTAATAAAATATGGGTCATTATGTGGTCAAATAACACCAGTTTACATCCATTTTCATTGGAGTGACAGTGTTATGAAGGTAAATATATACTTAAGAGTTTTTTCAAACAATCTCATTGCATTTTTTTTAAAAAAATATATATATTTTTGTTGTTACACTTGCTTATAATTTAGTAATAATCCACAAAAAAAAACATAAAAGTTGTTACTTCTGGTACACGTTTTTTATATTATTATGTTAATATTAAAATTATTAAGTTTGATATTAAAAAAATTACGTAAAGCTTAATATATGTAAATTTTAATAATAAATGTAATAATTTAATTTTTAAATTAATATTTATTATATTTAGACAAAAAAAATTCTTACAGACTCTTTTATGCATAAAAGTTTATAACAATATCACACAAAATTATATTTTATAAATATTTGTATTTAAGAAAATGAAGATGCTATTTTCTTATACGGCTTACATGAAGAAAAAAATATTATTATATAAATTGTGAGTGTTGATAAACGAAAATAGACTTGTGAAAAAATGTATCAAATATAATTATTATCTATAACAAAAAAATCGTATAAACTATTACAACAAAAGGCAATAGTATTACAAGATATGAGATATATGTTATTTTATACATAAGATTAACATATTAGCACAATAGATCCATTAATAATTATGAATAGAAATATAAGCAACCATGGCTTTAGGAAAAGTACCACTACAGTAGTAGTGCCGTAGTGGTACTTTATAGCAAAATTACTAAACAATTTCAGCATATTTACAACAAATATACGATTATAATAATAAATATTGTATAACCTTAATTAAGTTTAGACAGCATTAATTAAATCACAATAATATAATATAATAATTTGCTAAGTTTTAATAAGAGATATTTAGTATTTTTGCAAAATATATTCGTAAGATAAATTATTCATATTAATTATGTAAATAGACATATATATGATTAATAAAGAATTTATACAATTTATAATTTATATATATTCAACTTAATCCATTAATCCAAATAAGGTTTTTACAATTTTGCACAAAGAATGAGTCAATTTTATAAAGTTGCTACGTATATATCTATTTGTATCTATTCAATATAAATATATGTACAAACACAATAATACACTGTTCTATTCTATGGAGACAATCAGACAACTATTATTGCAACACAATCAACTTTTGGACCAACTAAATTTAGAGTAAAAAGGAAAATATTTGGTACGACAAATATGGGATTTTTTTCAAAAAGTAGCTACTTTCGAAAAAATATTTGAAAAAGTGTATATCATAATTTTTTTTTTAGGAAAGTATGCATACGCGTGTCGCGCCTACGGCAATAGGCGCGACCCGGGGGTGCGCCTATTGCACAAATTTTTTTTCCCTTCGGGAAAACACCGGTCTATCAGAAACCACGTTGATTTTGAGTCTGCTTATGGTTTTCCTCCTAAATAGAAATTGAGAGATAGTCTCACGCGTTGCTTTATCCCAGTATTCACAGGTCCAAATTCCTCTACGCTAGTCTCACCAAATTCCTCGGCTAGTTCTCTATCAAGAGAAATCTAAAGCCCCTGGCTGGTGTTGTTAGATATGCAAGTGGAAACAATGGTCTATCAGAAAACCATGTTGATTTTAAGCTTGCTTATTGTTTTCCTACTAAATAGAAATTGAGAGATAGTCTCTCCAGTAAAGAAGAAAGGAAGTTATAAGAAGGTAAATACTTTTTTCCTGTCCTAAATTTTCCAACTTGTTCTGAACAACATCCGCGAGGTAAAACATTGAAACAAAATTGTTTATTCACAAGTTTCTGAATGAGACTTTTCTTCAAATACACTAGCTAGTTTGACATTTTCAGGAATTACTGCTGCAAAAGAGCTCTTTGGGGTTACTTTAGGTTCCTGTCCTACATGTTCCAACTTGTTCTGAACAACATCCGCGAGGTAAAACACTGAAACAAAGTTGTATATTCACAAGTTTCTGAATGAGACTTTTCGTCAAATACACTAGCTAGTTTGACATTTTCAGGAATTACTGCTGCAAAATAGCTCTTTGGGGTTTCCACTCTTGCCTCTCGGCTGGTTCTCTAAAAATGTGAAGTTTAGATACTAACATTGTTAAAGCATAAGCATAACACATTAACACTAACCAGGCTAGAGAGACGTACATATCTGACTCAACATCTTCCGAATATCTTGTAAAGCTTCTCCAATGACTATAGCTTTTTATTTGAGTTCTTTTGCAGCAGTAATTCCAAAGAGCTCTTAAAATCAACTAGGAGGAAAACCATAAGCAGACTTAAAATCAACATTGTTTCTACTTGCATATCCAACAACACCAGCAAGGGTCTTTAGATTTCTCTTGATAGAGAACCAGTCGAGGAATTTGGTGAGACTGGCGTAGAGGAATTTGGACATATGAATACTGAGATGAAGCAACGCGTGAGACTATCTCTCAATTTCTATTTAGGACGAAAACCCTATAGTTGGTCTCAATTCTCAACGGCAGACTTATATGGAAGGTTGAGACTGAGAGCAACACATACACCATAATTAAGCTTATGCCAGCCAGTATCTCCGTTAATGCCTGAGTGGGGTCCAGTACTCTACGGGCTGCCTCACCATAGTTATAATGAGTCATCCTACATTTCAATTGATGATGACCAAAGAGCTCTTTTGCAGCAGTAATTCCTGAAAATGTCAAACTAGCTAGTGTATTTGAAGAAAAGTCTCATTCAGAAACTTGTGAATAAACAACTTTGTTTCAATGTTTTACCTCGCGGATGTTGTTCAGAACAAGTTGGAAAATTTAGGACAGGAAAAAAGTATTTACCTTCTTATAACTTCCTTTCTTCTTTACTGAAGAGACTATCTCTCAATTTCTATTTAGGAGGAAAACCATAAGCAGGCTCAAAATCAATGCGGTTTCTGATAGACCGGTGTTTAACGGAGAAAAAAAAAATTCTGCAATAGGCGCGACGCGCGTATGCATACTTCGATATACACTTTTTCAAATATTTTTTCGAAAGTATCTACTTTTTGAAAAAAAATCCAAATATGGATATAATCCATATGATTGTTGCCCCCGAATGACTGATCCGTGCCTTACCACATTAAGCAAGTTCTAGGTTTATTCATGATAGTGGGAAAAAATATGATTATGATGTAACTTCCATTACTTTTTAACAGCTAAAAGAGACCAATGTGACAATGTTATGTGTCAGTAGCCAAATTATGACAGTGAATGATCAACTTCCGGGGCCAGAGATTAGAGTGCGTAAAGGCGATACGGTTTATGTCAACACTTACAATCAAGGGCTTTATGGAGTAACACTTCATTGGTAATTACTTTGAAATTTCTTATTCATTTCTTATTATGTTAATTTCCATTTTTATATTCAGATGGTTTAGTTTAATAACAAAAATGATATCAGTTTGTATGTGGTGGTTGGCTTGATCTAAAAAAAAAACTTTTAAGAGAATATCAGATTATTACTTTAACAAGATAACTTAATAACAAATACACAAAAATATAGGCAATTCTTTTAGAAGAGGTCTATGAATGTGTACGAGAATAGATCCAGAAATTTATCTGGATGGGAGTAAGAATTATAGTATGGACAAACTATTAAAGTAAAAAAATAAATTAAGGTTAATAACCAAATTGCTAGCCCAACTTTGAACACTTTCAAATTGCTACCTGAATTTTGTCTTTTCAAATTTTGTTACCTATATATACTTTCGGAGTTTGGGACAAATTGCTACCTCAGTTAACGTTTCCGTTAAATATGACGTGACAACACATGATTGATATTTGATTTAAGAAACTAATGATTTTAAATGTGGGGGGAAATCTGGAAAATTAATAGAGAAAATAAGAGTTTTTAATATAATATTTTTATTGAAAATATGAAACAAAAAAAATAATAATTATTTGTTATTTTTTTATTTCATATTTTTAATAAAAATATTATATTAAAAACTCTTATTTTCCCTTTTAATTTTCTATATTTTTTTCTAAAACTTTTCAGATTTCTTTGGTATTTTAAAAAACTTATTTAGTTTTTTAAATCAAGGATCAATCATGTGCTGTCATGTCATTTTTTGTTCATATTTAGAGAAAAGTTAATCGAGGTAGCAATTTGACTCATGTCAAAGTTTAGGTAGCAGTTTTTGAAAAAATAAAGATCAGGTAGCAATTTATAAAGTTTTCAAAGTTGGGGTAGCAATTTGGTTATAAAACAAAAAATTAAGGGATAAATGTATGACTTTAAAGAATTAAATAAAAAAATTAATTATATTTTTTATATCTAAAATTACACAATGCCGAAAAGTGAGGTATTGAGTGTGTACCAGTACAACTAGTACCAAAATACAGTTAACTGGCTCTTTTGCCCGGTATAATGAAGGGAGAATAGAGTGTTCAAATCTGGGATTGTAGTGGGATTGTAGACTGCATATGATTTTGTTTTAACTATCTTGTCTTATAAAAATGGGTGAAATTTGGATGTACAGAAAACTGAACTCAGAATTAGATGGCAATTTTTTATGATGTTGTAGGCATGGAGTGAAGAATCCAGGAAATTCATGGTCTGATGGACCAGAATATATTACACAATGTCCAATTAACCCAGGACAGAACTTCACATATAAAGTTATGTTATCTGATGAAGAAGGAACTGTTTGGTGGCATGCTCATAGTGATTGGACACGAGCTACTGTTCATGGTGCCTTCATTATTTTGCCTGAAGAAGGAACTGCATATCCTTTCCCAGAACCTGATGGCGAAGAGGTGGTCATCCTAGGTAAGACATTAGTTGCATTCAGTAAAAAGATTTCATAGAAATAATAAGGGTTAAATACCGAATCGCTAGTTTAAATACATTACAGAGAGTTTAACTATCAATTTGTTGAAAAACAAATTACCGATTCATGTAAAGTTGAGTTAACAATTTACAATTTATACTTATTGGCAATGTCTATATCGTGGAAAAACACTTCAAAAAATTGCAGGCCCTTGGTACAAGGGAGATTTGAAAGAACAAATAGACTACGCCTTGGAAAATGCGGGTGCAGTACCTAAGATAAGTGGTTTCACAATTAACGGCCAGCTTGGACATTTCATTGATTGCGCCACGAATGGTACTTCGTCTACCTTAATTTTCCATCTCACCATTATGACAATTCAGAAGTTTATATCTAAACAATCATTCATATGTTTGTTCTCTCTATATGATGCAGAGACAATTTCTTATTGGACAGTTGATTATGGAAAGACATATCTTGTAAGGATAATCAATGCAGTGCTAGATGATGAGATGTTTTTCTCCATAGCTGAGCACAATCTAACTGTTGTCGCCATGGATGGGGCATACCTAAAACCCTTTACCACAGACCACATTATGCTTAGTCCAGGGAATACAGCAGACGTGTTAGTCACAGCAAAACAATCGACGAACTCTCGGTACTACATGGCTAGCAGGCAGTATACAAGTGAACATCAAGGACTAACATATGAAGTCGGCACGGCTATCTTGCAGTATAGTGGATCTGATAATACATCATCTCCAATTTTCCCGTCAGACACTCTCCCGTATAATGTAGATCGTATTGCGGCTATGAGTTTCACGGATCAGCTGAGGAGCTTGGCGAGTGAGGATCACCCTATAAGCGTCCCCATGAATGTTACTAGGCAGATGTTTATAGTGGTTTCGATGAACACGCTCGAATGCCCTAGCAAAGTCAATTGCACCAGTGACTCTTCAGACTACAATGGCACAACACTCTCTTCCAGCATGAACAATATCAGCTGGTGGGCTAGCCGTGAAATAGACATACTGCAAGCTTACTACAGGTAATCTTGTAGTCCATAAATTATCACCCTTAGGCAACACTACCACCCTATGAAAACATCTAACAAAAAGTTGTATATGCAGAAACATAAGCGGAGTTTATACAACAGACTTTCCTGATCGCCCATTAACTTGGTACAACTTTACCGCAGACGATGACGAGACCTACGCCGTGACCAGTCAAGGGACCAAGGTTACGGTCCTGGAATATAACGAGACAGTGGAGATTGTGTTTCAAGGTACTGGAACAGTGGATGGGTCGGGGAATCACCCGATGCATTTTCATGGTTATAACTTCTACATAATCGGAAGTGGAGTGGGGAATTTTAACAATGAAACGGATCCCACTTCATTCAATTTAGTCGATCCTCCTCTTGTTAATACATTTGCAGTACCAAAACTTGGATGGGTTGTCATAAGATTCAAAGCGAATAATCCAGGTAAAATAAAATTTCTTCATCTTCCCCAGAAAGACTGGTTTTGGCACTCTCCTTTCAATCTTATATGGACACCATTGATTACCTTGTAGGTGTATGGTTTTGGCATTGTCACCTAGAACGACACATGAGCTGGGGAATGGACACTGTTTTCATTGTGAAAGATGGCGGTACTGAAGAGACGAGCCTTCGGCCACCCCCACTTTACATGCCATCGTGCCTCAATTCAACCATATTGATGAGAGGATCGGGTCAGAATGGACTCTTAAAAACAAAATAAACTCAAAGGTTATCTATTTATTTATAAAGGGTTGATTTATTTAGATACCTCACTGAATTGATACTCAGATATGTGTCAGTCAAAGGTTATCTATTTATTTATAAAGAGTTGATTTATTTAGATACCTCACTGAATTGATACTCAGATATGTGTCAGTACCAGGAGTGTATTTAGATACCTTACTGAATTGCTCAATTCATTATATTTATGTTACTTCTGAAATCTGGTGTTGTAGTCCTTCGGTGAAAATGTATGTTGCATCCATGTTGTAATAATTGAATCATTTATAGATGTTTGATTGGCCAACTCGTTGATTATGACGTGTCGTGAGCCTGATTTATTATCGACCTAACTTCTTCACCATGTTAAGACTTTTGCATACATTATAGCAGATATTAACCATTAAGTTATTGGCCAAAAAAAAAAACCATTAAGTTCATGACTAGGGCATGTTGTAAATTGAATATTGGATTGTATTAAGCAATTGAATTGATTTACATGTATTCTATTTATACAATTGAACTAACAACCCTCTAACAGCTATATTAGTGTACTAACAGCTAAATTACTGTATCTAACAACTCTATTATTGTATCTAACAGCTATTTCTAACACTCCCCCTTAAGTTAAACAGTGGGATCTCCGATGTTGAACTTGCTGAGTATAGTATTAAAAATTCTCCCGTTTACTGCTTTTGTCAATATATATGCTAATTGGTCTTCAGATCGTACAAATGGTAGTTCTACAATTCCCACTTCAAGTTTTTTTTTTATGAAATGTATGTCGACTTCTACGTGCTTGGTGCGATCATGTTGTACCGTGTTGTGTGCGATGCTGATTGTGGCTTGATTATCGCACATAATTTTGCTAGAATGTGATAGAGGAAATCCAATCTCAGTTAACAATTTTTATAACCATAAGATTTCTGTCAATCCTCGGGACACTCCTCGGAAATTCTGCTTCCGCACTTGATAATGCCACCACTTTCTGTTTCTTGCTCTTCCATGTAACTAGGTTTCCCCCCAATGAAGGTGAAATATCTTGATGTCGATCTTCGATCTGTTGGATTTTCTGCCCAATCCGCATCGGTGTATCCTTGTATCTTCAAGTGTCCGTTTGGCTTGAAGAGTACCCAGTGACCTGCTGTCCCCTTCAAGTACTTTATAATTCTCCATACATCATCCATATGCTCATTTTGAGGTTGATGCATGAACTGACTTACCACTTCTACATCATATGCGATATCCGGACGCATGTGTGAGAGATATATCAATTTTCCCACTATTCGTTGATATTTCTCTTTCTCTGCCAGTTGTGCTCCTTCTACTATCGGAAGTCCATGGTTTGTTACCATTGGTGTATCTGTCGGTTTGCAATCGATCATTCCTGTTTCTGCTAATAGATCTAAAATATATTTTCTTTAAAATATAAAAATACCTTGTTTAGATCTTAGTACTTCTATTCCCAAGAAATACTTAAGTCTTCCCAAGTCCTTCATCTCGAATTCAGTGAATAGGTTTTCCCTTAGTATTGTCACTTCTTCTTTATCATTTCATGTAATGGTCATATCATCAACATATATAATTAAGCATGTTATTAATTTACCTCTTTGTTTGATGAAGAGAGTGTGGTCTGAATTGCTCTGCTTGTATCCATATCGTTTCATTGCTAAGGTAAACCTGTCAAACCATGCTCGAGGTGATTGTTTAAGCCCATAAAGCGTCTTCTTCAGTCGACATACTTCTTTTGATTGAAACCCATATGTGAATCCAGGTGGTGCTTCCATGTATACTTCTTCTTCTAACTCTCCATGTAGGAAAGAATTCTTTACATCAAACTGGTAGAGCAGTCAGTTTTCATTCACAACTATTGAAAACAAGACTCTGATTGTATCAATATTGGCTACTGGAGAGAATGTCTCGGAGTAGTCAATTCCATATGTTTGAGTACATCCTTTTGCAACCAGCCGAGCCTTGTATCTTTTTATAGTTCCGTCTAGTTTGTATTTGATCGTGAATACCCATCGACATCCAACTGGTTTTTTTCCTGTCGGTAGAATACATTTCTCCCATGTGTTACTCTCCTTTAATGTTTTCATTTCTATCTTCATTGCTTCTGTCCAGTTCTTTGATTCCAATGCTTGTTGACCTGAGTTGGGAATTTGTTCTGAATATAATGTTGTAGCAAACACCCTAGCTTCTTTGGACACACTCCCCCTGACCATGTTAGTTATTGGATACTTTGATCCTTGAGCTTCCTTTTCAGGGGAGTACCGTTTGGGTGGAACTCCCCTATTACTTCTTGGTGGTAGTGTATATCTCGTTGTTTCCTCATGTATTGGTTCAACCTGTTCTACTGCTATCTCATGATCACTATGGTTAGAGGAAACATATGGATTTTCAGAATTTTCAGCATTACTTACTTTAGGCACCAAGTTGAGTATGATATTTTCAGTGACACTTGGTTTTGCCAGGGATTGTATGGAAGTCTCAGAAAGTGACTCATCTTCAGGTTGGTTTTCAGGGTTATGATTATTTGGGATAATTTCTTCCGAGGATGGAAGCCAACTTAGTGTGTCTATATATTCTCTATACTCCTGACCACTAGGTTGAGTTTGGTAGTAGTATTCGGTCTCAAGAAAATCACAGTTCATAGTGGTGAACATGTGATGACTCTTTGAGTTATAACATCGATCGCCCTTTTGATTAACACCATAACCCACAAAGACACATTTTTCAGCACAAGGGTCGGATTTACTCCGATCGATTTTGGGAATATGAACAAAGACCGAGCACCCAAAGATCCTTGGGTGAAGAGTAAGGGCATAGGGTATTTTAGTAAATTCTGATAGGGCTTGGATAGGAGTTTTTAAGTTGAGAATTTTTGTTGGAATACGGTTTAGGAGATAAGTGGTTGTGGCAAGTGCCTCAGGCCAAAAAGACTTAGGAAACTGAGATTCAAATAGAAAAGCTCGAGTCATTTCTAGGAGGATCCTATTTTTCCTTTCAGGTACTCCATTTTGTTCTTATGTATGGGGGCAAGTAGTTTAATGAACTAATCCTTTAGTGTGAAAAAAGTCTCATGTTTGTGTTAATGAATTCTCCCCCATTGTCAAAGCGCAAACTTTGAATATATTTTTTTGAAATTGGGTTTGAATCATAGCATAAAAATGAGTAAATTTTTCAAAGACCTCAGATTTTTGTTTTAGAAAGTATATTCATGTCATGCGAGTGCAGTCATCTATAAATATAAGGTAAAAACGATAACCTTGTCCTCCTATTACTGGAGCTGGGCCCCAAACATCTGAGTGAATGAGTGAAAAATGTGAGTCTACTCTTGTGTTATTAGGTTTGAATGTTGGTCTATGACTTTTAGCTAACACACATGTTTCACAATTTAAATTATTTGACGAAGCTAGCTTAGGAAATAAAATGTTTAAATACCTCGTGGACGGATGTCCCAACCTTCGATGCCATAGCCAGGCCTCTTGGTTTACAGACCCGTGAGATAGCATTATAGTACCTTGTTGAGTCACTTCGTCCACGTAATACAATCCATGACGTTCAGTGTCACGTCCAATAATCTTCCCTGTAGTGATGTCTTGAAGAACACAAAAAGTAGGATGCATAATCATAGTACAATTTAGTTCCTTTGTTATATGACTAACTCATAATAATTTATATTTTAATGACGGAATATACAAACAATTAGACAAGGTTAATATTGGTGAAATTTCAATAGTTCCTTCTCCTTCTACAGTGATTATTCCTCCACTGGCTGCTTGAACATGTGTTTTTGTTGGTTTAGACGGAGATCTAATATCAGATTTTTCAAACGTCATTGTATCAGTGACCCCACAATCAAATATCCATGATTGTTTTTAGTTTATTTGAGTTTTTGACCATATTTACGGTCCCTAGCCATTCCAGGATTATTTCGTTATTTTCTAAATTTTCCTTGAGTCTATTTGCGAGTATATCATTTTTATGGGTCTGATTTGGATAATTAAAATTCGAATTAGGTTTATTTTGTAAGAATATTGATTCTTTTGGGGGGAAATTGCTAGGGTTAAAAATAGAGGGGTTTGAAAATAAAATTCCAAACCCTTTACCTCTATCAACCGTTCCAGCAACCCTCCCCCCTTCATTTGAACACCTAGCACCTCCTTGCTCCTTGCTAGAGCTTGGAAATCGAGCTCCTTCCATTGCAGCTCCTTGAGATGCTTGCACCTCGATGAAGGGTCTCTGATCGCTGCTGGTGTCTCCTTAGTCCGTCAACCGATTCTTCCTCGCAACTCCTTGCGATGCTTACACCTCGGTGGAGACTTCGCGGTTGTTGCTGGTGACGACGGCGATGTTGCCCACAACCGCTCCTCCGAAGGTATCGTTTCTTGTTTCCTGTTGGATTTCTCCACCGGTGTTGGCGACCTCTTGGTTGCCCACAGTTGAGGCTGCCCTTCGGCTTCCTCGCTTGTGACCTTCGTTCCATCATTCGGTTCTGTCGAAGGTTGTTCCTTCGTTCGGCTCCTTCATTCGATCTTCTTTCCGATCGATTGAAGCTTTCAGATGGGGTCTCCGAGGGCTGCTGGTGGAGGTGATGTTGTCGAAGGTTATTCCTTCGTTTGGCTCCTCCATTCGATCTTCTTTCCGATCGATTGAAGCTCCACCATTCGGTCTTCGTTCGGCTCCCATGTTTCTGCTTCGTTTATAGTCGACTAGTCGGGATGATGATCCTTCATATCTGACCGGTATTGCCCCTTCGTGTTTGAGCGATTCCGGTATTTTCCCTTTGGTTTTTGAGCGATCGATAGGGCTACCATCGTTCAACATGGCAGCTCATCCTATTCGGTATTGGTCGAATAGATTTCGCTTGGGGGTTTGATTCAGAAAATTGAAACTTTGGTTGATTGAGCTACCGTCGTTTGACATGGCAGCTGATCTTGATTCGGGTATTGGTAGGTAAGCTGAAGGTAAATGATGAGCTATAACAGATTTGGTCATAGAATCATTCAATCTGCTCTCATACCATGTTGTAAATTGAATATTGGATTGTATTTCAGCAATTGAATTGATTTACATGTATTATATTTATACAATTGAATTAACAACTCTCTAACAACTATATTACTGTACTAACATCTATATTACTGTATCTAACAGTTTTATTACTGTATCTAACAACTATTTCTAACAGGGCTGACAATGGTGTGATGAAAACTCGAAAATTGTTGTTATAAATTATAACCGTCATTTTTTTATATGGTTAACCGTACCATTATGGTGATGTGCGGGTATGATAATAAATTTCATACCCGTAATGGTTATGATATTTTATTCATACAAATGGTTATATCCATGATTATTATATAAATATAATAATTATTTAATATTAATATATTATACTAATAATAAAAAATGATTTTCACTTTCATATTTTACGAAACCATAATTCTAAAAGGATTATAATTGAATGATACTAATGTTGAATGGTGTTAGTGTTTAATATTATTTTTGTTTGTGACATAGATTTATATATTTATTAAGATAACATTTATAATATTTCATTACATTTCACATGTGTTAATAAATATGAGTATACAGTTAAAATCGTGGTTAATAACCACGGCGGGTTATGATATTGAAAATTTTACCCGTAATAGTTATGATTTTGATATATAATTTAAAAATATAATAAGACTATAATATTTATAATACTCATAGTACCCTCATTATTGTGAGTCCTAATAATGGGAATCTAACTTTTCAAACGCGGTCCCAACTCTTCATTTGGCCTCCCATTCTCTGTCACAGTGTCTTATTTCTGATATTGTGGGGGAGTGAACATGTTTCTTCGTCCACTAATGTTACATCAGTGATCTTGAGACTTGATCTGACATACCCTTTCTAATCAATAAAAGTTAACTATTTCAGACACGATATGATACAATAAAACGAACCACAATTCGAGTGCGGAAAAATGTCATAGTAGTGTGCATAAAGGGCTTGGGGCACACTAGCGTGGGTTAGATTCATATCAAGACGAACTTAATGTCAACTTCAACTCTACAGTTATATAATCTTGCATGAAATCTATTAAATCTCCAATTAGGTAACTTAGTTGGTTAGAGTGTTGCGCTAATATAGCGCGCGTAGCTTAATATACCAAATTTATTGTCACATACAAAACACAAGGGCGAAATCATTTCAGCTCATGAAACCATCCAAGACATTGATCGAAGTTACCAAGTTTATTGTCATATACAGAACACATGGCCAAAACCATTTCAGTTCAAGAAACCAGCCCAGCCATGAACCGAAGTTTGCTGATGATTGAGTTGATTAGCTGTGCATCCGAACCTCTCGTACCTACAAACGGAAGGTGCTTTGCTGCCTTGGCTCTATCAAAGTAGAATTCACCAGATTCTAGATTCTCTTTTGGTTGCAGAGCCAACCAAATAACCGTATCAGCACCTTCCTCTTCCGTCCGAAGCTTCCCAGAGAGCCTAGCAATGAAGAACGAATAAGAGTCAGACAGTGACAAGACATGAAACACGACATAAGAACACAATGGTAAAGGAAACAAAGTCTATGCATACGTTTTAGAGAAACCAGGCATGCTTGAGGCAACACCGGGTGTTTCTGCCCATCCAGGGTGCATTGAGTAGAAACCAATCCCCTTTCCCTTATAAGCTTCCGCCCATTTTTCAGTAAGCGCAATCTGAATATTGAAAAACATCCAAACCTGAGTTTTACGACATGCTCTATTTAAGCCAAGGGCTTGGATCATCTCCATTTGATCTGAAATGGACCGAGTTCATTTCACAGTCAGGACTTAATTAAGGACATGATGACCAATGAAGGAGATTTTGCAATATCTTCAAGTTTTATGGTAGAGGATGTTGATCATTTTTGTAAAAGTTTTGAATGAGTTGGTAGAATATTGTGTTGAACTTTCGATGGGGTTTCTTGGATTGATCTGAAGTCGTGACGACACTTTCAGATTGAAACAATTTGGGGGCACCCAAACTTTCAATCGGATAAAATCATAATTCTAAACTAGAACTTAAGAAGGAATGTGAATGTTTTGGATGAAATTTTCGGACCTCCCCTATGACCAATTTATAGTGTTTGCCACACCATTTGGAAGAGACACCACACCATTTAAAAGAGACACCACACCCTTTGGAACCCATAGGGAACCATTCAACCTAAACATGTCCATTCATTTAAAATTTTGGTTCCAAAGCAAAGGGACACCTTGGGATGATGACTAGGAGCCGAAGTCATTGCAACATTTCGGCATAAACTTGGCTCCAAAGCAAGTGTCCAAAAACCAAAAATTTTGAAGTTAAAATGTTAAGTCATTAATTTCAAATTTATAATGAATTTTTATAATAGTAACTTTATCAATAAATGTTATTCAGCTCGACCCTAGCCAGGGGCTCTCGCCCCTGTGACCCAGCCCAGGGGCGCTGCCCCCGGACCCCTACAAAGGGAGTGTTGCCCCCTTTGACCCTCATTGCTCGTCCCTAAGCACCTGATAAATCTCCGATACAGTGAATCATAATATAATTAAACAAGCGTGCACTCCGCACCCTCCTGACTTGTTTAATGAGATACTAAGATTCTATTGGTCAACTAGTCAATCCAATTACACTAAAATATCTAACATATTGTTCATTGATCAAACCCCGACTGTAAGAAGCAAAATGAAGAGAATCCAAATCCTTAAGCCAAACGAATAGAGTATAGCTAGAAAATCTAGAAATTCATTCATTGACATGGTTTAGCTGACCTGGACCCTTTTATTCCGAGCATACTGTTGAACCCCTTCGAACTTGGCATCACTGAACTGCATCAGCAACAATATTACCCCAAATTCAATTAAGATTGTTGATGAACCTGATATATACTTGTGGCGAAGAACTATATTGGTACAGAAAATGACCTGCAAGTCTTCAGTCAAGGGAGCAGTATACATTCCACCTGACGCAACTGTAATCACCTTAGCATCCGGTGCAGTTTTCTCAAGCAATGGCAGCAGGAGCTCTGTTACTGTAAAGGTTCCTAACACATTCACAGCAAAGTTCAACTCGAAGCTGAACTTCACAAAAGAAAAGAGTTTTAAAAATACAAAACAATCAACAAATGCAGCTAGATTTATAATAAAGTAGGGAGCTGGAAACTATATCTACAGTCCAAAGAACATATGATCTGAGACATAAATATAAGTAGCTCAGTAATGCACCCTTCAGATGTCGTGATTCGGTTGTTCTCGAGTACACCAGCATTATTGACCTGACAAAATAATAATCAGTCATTATTCGGATGTTCTTGATTTACATGTAAGTTTCAAAGATAATTGTAAATTAGTAATTACAGCATCATCCTTAAGTACAAAATATGACTTTTTTACCAGAACATGAATGGGTATATCCTTTAGAGAAAATCTGGATGTAAAAGACTTGATGTCGCTAACACATGAAAGATCACACACCTGCAAGGCGTAGGACTTCGTAAGCAGTTTGAAATAGATTTTAAGGTTTCTTATAAATTGGATGGAACATTAGCTGATTACCTCCAAATGAACATTAGAATTTCCTGTGGAAGACAAGATTTTAGATAATGCAGCCTCTCCTCTTTCCTTATTTCGACAAATCATGTATACTGTTGCCCCACTAAAGAAACAACTCAACACAGATATAAGATAGTCAGTCGCCAACAAGACCTGTTAAGGTTGTTCTTATCTTTATGGAGGACATGTTAGCATCATAAGTTTCATGTTTAATAAAATTCAAATGAATACCGTGAAGCAAGACCCTCTGCAGTGGCATAACCAATTCCAGAATTTGCTCCTGTGACAATGCAGTTTTTCCCCTCTATTTGAGCTTCCATATCCTCTGGTTTGAACTTCTTTGCGTGTTCACTTAATTGGAGTTAAGAAGAAACACAATAAAAAGCACAATTAAGAGCGTGATAACTAAAATTTTAGATTATAAAGATAATTGCATAAACACAAAATTGTCATATAGGGAAATAGTAAATACATATATTGGATCATGGTTATCAAACATGACCATTTTAGTTTAATCAACACAAATAACTTCTGAAAATTCTGTTCTGCTCTTTCATCAGTATAAATTTATTGGAGAAGTTTTTCATCACTGGAAATTTATTGGAAATTCTGTTCTGCTCTATTATTGGAGAAGTTGATCTCACTTTTTCAGCTGCAAAAGGCAAATTACGATCGAAACAGTTAAACCACGCCTACACCTATCTTGTTCGACTGATCAAGTGGTTCATCATATTTCCACACCAATATCATCCAAAGCTACTTATTTTACACAAGTAATCTAAGCATAAACCCATCAGAGCAGTATGATAATCAGACTCACATGAAGCCAGATTTTGTGAAATTCTGGTACCCATAAGCACCAAAAGCTGTAGCTCTCCATGCCTGTTGAATATACATATAAACAGACAACAAACCACTATCAGTATCAATGAGTAAGAAACTGGACAGATGAGTCAATTTCGAATAAGGAACATGACAAAGAGGGCAACCGTACCTTAAGAAGGAACATTGCAATGTCGGAAATGGAGACCCGAACTTGGATTTGCAGAAATTTTGAGTCTGAGTTTTCCATGAATCTTGGAGAAGAAGATTAAGCGGCTACCGTTCTGCCAAGTCGCAGCAGCCCAACCGCTACTTTGCTGGCTCCTACGGGACCAGGCTAAAATACTTTGCAAGCATCCTAGTCTATAAAAATAATATTATTTTAATCTGAACTGTACCCACCAACTCAGATAAATACATCATTATTTTATTACAGAAACAAATTATAACTTCTAAAAATATTACTTAACGATTTTACCAGATTATATTAAAAAAAAATTGAAACGATAATTAAACAGATAATACTATAAATTATATTACAAATATAATTACTTAACAACAGATTATATTAAAAAAAAAAAATCAAAATGATTACTAAACCGATAATACGCAACATGCACGATTAACTTTTCGAACGAATTTTTTTTATATATACATAATACAAGTCGTATTACACGATATGAAATTATATGACACAAAATTCCCAAATTTTATAATTAAATTTTAAAATCACAAGTGAATCAAAAATAAGTATAAGAACAAATTTAAATATTAGGTACATATATTTAATTGTGTTTATGTGTATATTTATAGATAAAAAATGATTAAATATGATTATTAATTGTTATTAAATATATAATAATTATTTAAATATGAGAAGTATTAAAGTTAAATTTATATCTATAAATATAAAGCATAACTAAAACCGGATTTGAAAGGAAAAAATAGTGAAACCATCTAGAAGTTACTAAAAAGGAAGAAAAAATCAGCCTAGTCTACAAAGCCCATTATATTCAGTTCTCAAGGCCTCAAATCCAGTATCTACTAGTTCTCTCTGAAGTCTTTCCATGAAGAACGAAATGGATAAAATTCCGAGCAGATATCGAAACCGCGAAAAACCACTTCACTCCATTCAGACCAAACCAACACATGAGGAGGACGAAGATTCGGAGCTTGTAAGCTTAGCGGGATAAGAATAGTAGACATGGTATCTACTTTCCGACCATGTAAGTCCCTTTCCCTCCTGAATTCATCGTCACTGTCGCTGAAACATGTCTCTGCTCAACACATCACCATTATCCCTACCAAGAACCACCAAACCCCGATTCTTCAAAGCTGTAAATTTGTATCCTTTTGCTCTAGAAAGTATGTACTGGATGGTACCCAATTGTGCCGAGGACTTAAAAATGGTGAAACGGAAGCGAACGAAGAGCTTGAATTACGAAACAAGCCGTCTCCCGTTAGTTTGCCAATTGGGTCTTCCCCAGATTCCAGCAAGGAACTGGATAAGTCCGACGATGACGAGGCTTTGGCGCCTTTCTTGAAGTTCTTCAAGGGTAAGAATCCATTGGCGGATAATTATGAGGAGGAGGAGGAGGATTCTTCAGGTGAAATTGAGGTGTCTGAAGAAATCAGCGAGGGTGTAGAGGAGCACGAGAAGGTTAATGTAGAGTACTATGATCCAAAGGCAGGGGATTTCGTGGTCGGAGTTGTGGTTTCGGGCAATGAGAACAAGCTGGATGTTAATATCGGAGCGGATTTGTTGGGAACCATGTTGACAAAGGAAGTTCTGCCTCTGTACGATGAAGAGATGGATTTCTTGTTGTGTGATTTGAATTGTGACGCTGAGGATGTTATGGTGAATGGAAAAATGGGACTTGTGAAGTACGATGGTGTTCTTGCTGGCAGGACTGTGCCGGGTCGACCGGTTGTGGAGACAGGGACTGTCTTGTTTGCTGAGGTTCTTGGTAGGACTCTGAGTGGTCGGCCTCTGCTTTCGACGAGACGTCTATTTAGGAGGATCGCTTGGCATCGAGTGAGGCAGGTTCTTTTCTTTCACCCTTTTCCAATATTGATTTTTGGTGATTTAATGAGATCCATGTATATGATACTTCAGCTGGGTTGTTGATTAATTGCAGATAAAAGAACTGAATGAACCTATAGAGGTGAAGATAATACAATGGAACACTGGGGGTTTACTTACAAGAATTGAGGTTTGTTCACTTTTGTTTTACTATGTAGTTTTCATCTACATATACACATATAAAGACCAATTTGGTGAATGATTCTTAGGGTTTGCGAGCATTTCTTCCCAAAAACGAGTTGTTGAATAGAGTGAACAACTTCACTGAGTTAAAGGAAAATGTAAGTAGAGTTCATCACAATGATTCTATGTTTGATATGTGAATGTTGAAGAAAATGCACACATGTCTGTTGTTGATTTTGCTAGTACAATGATGATGTTCTAGGTTGGGAGGCGGACACATGTGGTGATCCGAAAGATTGATGAAGCTAAAAATGACTTCATCTTAAGTGAGAGAGAAGCATGGGTAATGTTCATAATCTTAAGCTTTATTCTGGTCTGGCTAAGGTTTGAGGTTATAATGATGCAAAAAATTGCAGGAGATGCGACACCTTCGGGAAGGAACACTGCTTGATGGTTCTATCAGTAAAATTTTCCCGTATGGTGCACAGATAAGAATAGCTGAAACGAATAGAAGGTGTGGCTATTGAGTTTGATATGGCATTGCTGTTCTTGGGATATTGTCACTTTGCTCTATAACTAACTAACTAGATTTGGTATACTGTTTGGTTTTTTGGCAGTGGGTTGCTGCATATATCGAATATTACTCGGTCCAGAATTAGTTCAGTGATCGATGTACTTGCTGTTGGTGAGAAAGTTAAGGTTTTGGTCGTGAAGTCGATGTTCCCAGAAAAGATCTCCCTGAGGTAAATAAATGTTCATCCCCGACTTAACTAACAGCTACGGTTCATTTGACATTGATGGTGGTATTCTATTCTCTGATTGCAGCATTGCGGACCTAGAAAGTGAACCGGGACTCTTTCTATCAAATAAAGAGGTGAAAAGACGATATTCAAGTTTGTGTGTATTTATTTATACAGTAACATAGTAATGTTTTGAATTTTGATTGCAGAAAGTATTTGCTGAGGCCGAACAAATGGCTAGTAAGTACAGAAGAAAGCTCCAAGCAACCGCCAGTGTTTCAAAGAGAGAAAAGCCTCCCACTACCACCACCACCAGTGATGTGGTTTTTGACAGCGAATCCATCATGTATGCTAACTGGAATTGGTTCAAATTTGAGAGGGAATAGCGTGAGGATATCTATCTAGTTCGATTAAATCCAATAGATAGAGCAGAGAGCTTGTTTTTGAATCCAACACAGGAGTGGACAACACAGCACCACAGCAGGAACAGGGAGATCATGAAGCATCATCAGATGGAGATGAACAGAGTTTCTTACATGGTGTAAATGTTTACAGAAGAGCTGTCGGAACTTAGAGGTACTGATTTAGCCACCGTGGTGTTCCTCACCAATGTTGTTGCTCAATATCTTTAGTATCGTTTTATTTTCTTTTCTGAATCTTCATTCATTATTGATTTGACTATGCTCTAGTAAACAACTCTTCTTTGTATCTGTAGAATATGAACCCTAATTTTTCTCACAGCAACAGCTTTTGCTGTCCAAGAAACAGTTTTACAGCAATTTTTCATATGTGGAGCGAGGTCTACACAAACGAGCGCTAAATTGGGCAAAACTTGATCTAAAAATGAAACATTTTTCACTTACATACTGAATTTCACTTCATGTTTCATACTTTTAGAACTCTCCAGCAAAAATATTGAAAAATAATTAAGACTTTCGGAAACAACTAAGACACACGTACTAAATTAACATGACTGGCTTAATGAATGCTAGCACCTAATCCACACTAGGGTAAATGTGCAGCAGCAGCAAAAACATGTTATTCAAATTGATCCAAATTCGATATCAGATGTTACAGCTGCATCTCAAACTGCACCCAAGAAATTGCACTGCAGAATACAAAGGTAGCACCAACCTCACCTCAAACATCATTCATCGAGCTGTTTAAGCTCAGATTTGAGCTGCTCAATCTTGAGCCCCATCGACCTCTGTAATGCAGCCCTTCCACTCTCCGGAAGCTTCCCCAGCAACCCTTCGAACAAGTCCAGAACTTTCTTCACCGCCGCCCTAGCGCACTCAGCCTCTTCGTCGAAATACACAGTCTCCTTGGACTCCATGGCCATCTCTATCTCCTCCCTCGCCTCCGCGAATTTGATGTTTATCAAGTCCACCACTTTGTCCTGGTCGAACTCACCACTCCTAGAATCAGTACTCAGTCCCCTCCTCTTCAGACTCCAATTAATTGACAACCGATTCTCCGGGTACGCTCTGGAGTTCAAACCGGAGGTGTATTGTCGGAACGTAGCATACGCAGGAGCGGGAATCGCTCGGAGTGAGCTCAGCGCAGACGGATGCTTCATCCTCTGTGATGCTTCAAAGGATTGCGGCCTCAGGAGCGATTTGCAGAGAGAAAGCTGCTGTCTTCTACCCATGATCGATCGAATGGAGGGTTCGATTTTCAGGGATGAGGCGACGCAGGAGAAGGGAATCAGAGGTCGGTTTCCTCCGAGTTGATCAGGAAACGGTTTTCTCAGGTTTTTCCATTTTGGGCCTCTGGGCCTTAATCTTTTTGTACAATTTGAGTTTAAAAATGGCACGTGTCAGTCTCTAATTCGGCAATGCAACGTGACATAGATACAGGTAATTATAAAAAAAAAAGACATAGATACAGGTAAAAAAAAATCACGTGCATATAATAATAGAAGGGTTAATTACCTCAACCGTTACTTATGTTTGACCCATGTGATTAAAAGGTTACTCATCTTTTTTTGTGTAGCTGAAACGTTACTTAAGTTTGAACATGTGATTGAAAGGTTACTTCGTGAAGTTTCCGTCACATATTTCAGTTAAACTGTCACGTGCAAGTCACGAGACCTAATTTAAAGACGATTCTACCCCCCTTTTATGTTTATGGATTATCAAGTAGTAACGGTTAGATAACAAAATGTTCAAACTAAAGTAACCGTTTAATAACATTTAGAAGAAGATAAAACGTCATTTAACAACTTCTCCACAAACATAAGTCACTACATTTGCAACCATTTCATTTTATTTTCTTCTTGAATATCTGATTTTTTTTTATGAAAAATCAGTTAAATAAACATCAAGTAGCATCAAACGAATTCATAATACATACAGCAATTTTATATTTTCTATATTTTCTCACTATCACTATTCCTATTCGTATATGTCAATGCAATATTTTCCTACTCGGTTGACACCTCAACTTGATCATTCTTCTCTTCTGTCAAGGCAATATTTTCCTATTCGTATCTGTCAAGACTGTCAATTTGATGAATGCAGACAATTCCACACCAGTATACACAGATCCTGCAATCAGACAGCACGGTACATTGAGATCAGGATCACATAAGAAAATTGCATGATTGAAGAAGTATAGAACGAAATTTTTAACAAACAAAAGCCACATCACAAGAATAACAAGAAACTTTCTCAGAAGCAGAAGCTACCAAAGCCGGATACAATAAAGAGAAAACACAGGTACACACATTTTGATGTAAACTCTATTGACGGCTTTATCTTATAATTTAAGAGGTTGAGGATGGAACATCTCCGACAAAAAAAAGCCTAGAATAACATCTGAAAAATTGAAACTTTTATGAAAATCTCAACATCGGTAAAGGGGATTGGCTGCAAAGAGTGATGCATCAGTCAATCGAGAGAGTGTGTGCTTTGCAACAAAGTTGATTGGCTGCAAAAGGTTTCGTGAAACACTTAGAGGAACATGCATCATGACTGACTTATCCAAGCAGAACTTGAAAATCTTCCAGCATTTCAAGTTTAACCAAAAATGATCAGCAACAGAACAACAGTCTTCTTCCGTTTTACTTTTCTTTCCATAAAAATTCAACAACGATTGGATCCAATCATTGAGGAAAACTATCAAACGTGACAGCTTCACAGTTTCATGATCTTGCTCAGCATCCTCACTCCTGTGTTGCCCTTCTACTTTTACAAAATTGATGTCCAAATATTCCATATCTACTGAGCAAGTTGAAAATTTGCTCTGGTAAACGCTTGGCCAAGATAAAACAAAAGGAAGTCAAACTACCAAGAAAAAATCACTAACTTCTATATATTTAATTATAGGATAGAATATCAATGTTCAGATTACGTCAAAATCAGAGAGTAGCATCTTATATTACTGAAACCACCTTACTGTCTTTTGAACATCATTTGCTTAGCTTTGTAATGATAGAATCAATTGCAGAATCGTCCAGGGATGACCAAGGAATCAATTTTGAAATGCCGCAAGAAACAACAACAAACAGTATCTAACACAGACACAACTATAGTTGTTCTTTACAACAAACAGTATCTAACGCAGACAAAATATCAAATAACCAAAAATTGTCCAACTTTTCAATCGAAGACGAGAGTTGTTCTTTTTGTTGGACGATTGATTCGTCCAATAAGCTAACCCGACTCACAGCTCCTTACATACTCGAATTTGAAAATAAATTGGATGATCGATACATGAATTATGCCACAGAAGATAATCGCAACAATCAGCTAATGAAGATCTACTGTATCCTGTAGCTTAGTCCAATCTCAACATACTTTGAGAACAACAGTGTCAGAATTCAAGAATTCAAGGCACCCATCAAAAGCCCCAGAATCAACAAATCTGTATTAGGAGAAGAAGATAGAGGATGGAAAATCAAAAACCTTATGGACAGAGCGCCGAGCGCTTCTTTGGATCGTTGAGGATGGAAAGTCCGTGCTTGAGGACCTTGTCGGAGCGGCGGACCTTGAGCTTACGGACCAGACATAGCTACTCCCAAGCTCCGCCATTATCGACCTCATCCGCCATTTCCTGTCCAGACCTAGAAACGGAGTCAATCCATTGTAGCTCAAACTTCTCTTAAGTAGACAAGCTAGGGTAGTTTCGGAACTTCAGATTACAACTACATCACGTGACAAACACATGTGACTACTTAACGGGAAGAAATAACGTCAGTTAGGTGATAGTAACGGTTCAGTCACATGTGTCAACATAAGTAACGGTTGAGCTCAAGTTTGAACGGTTCAGTCACATTGTCAAACATAAGTAACAGTTCAGGTAATTAACCCATAATAGAATGATAGATGAGTATGGGGTTACATAATTTTTTTACCACCTATTCAGACTCAGACGTTTAGGCACGTGAAAAAATTATGTTTTATAGGGGTGTCAAAATCTGACTCCATGGGTGACTCGCCTATGAATTGTGTTTGGGTCAGAAGTTTTGACCCACGAGTCAACATGTGACATGTTTCATTTATATATTATATTAAATTATTACATGTGTCAAGCATCAATAAGTCGAAGGTAGCCATAGCAAGTTGAAGTTGCTCACTTAATGGGTCATGGTGGGTCGAACGGGTCAGTATGACTCAACCCTTACTATTTCTGAGCGAGTCAGGTTTGAGTTTCAAAAATTGACTCATACTATTACACGAATCGTGTTTCGGTCAGAGGATCTATGACACGACCCAAGACCGACACGACTCATGGGTCGACCCATAACCCGTTTTGACACCCCTAGTTTTAGTAGCATGAAATTCGTATCATGTGATGACTTTGAATATTATCTAGGGTTAATTAATTGAAACGTTACACATGTTTGACCAATGTAATTAATTGGTTACACATATTTTTTCGCGTGACTGAAATGTTACACATGTTCCAGCATGTGACTGATTGGTTACTCCGTCACTCAACCGTTAAAATCTTCTGTCTAATGCTCATGTGCAGGTCACGTGACCCTTCTGAAATGACGGTGCTGCCCTTTCGTCTCTTCCACTTTCTTATCCTCTTCAAGCTCGGATACTCCCACGTCTACCTCCCATGGAGGATCTCGGGGCCAGGATTCCACCCCGTGTTCAGAAACATCCTCGAGATCGGGCGTCTGTACACCGAAGCTCAGGCAAAGTCGATGTCATCGAAGGCCTTGAAGGCGAAAAGTAGGAGGGGCATCGAAGGATAGCAAACCAGACTTTTAAGTTGGAGAGAATCAAGGTATTATCTCCTTTCTCTTTCAAATTATCTCGTTCTTTTTGAAATAAATTACTAATTTTTCAATCACAATAGAACTGGGTGCCAGAGATATTGTCGATCACCACAAAGATGCTCGATAAATGGGAGGAATTGAGAGTTGATTCAGAGTCGATCACCACAAAGATGCCGAAAATATATATGTTCCTTTAAAGCCTTTAAACAAACCTACCTCTTCTTCCTGGCGGTCAGAAATACCTCTTCTTCCATAACAATTACAATGTCATTACCTATTCTTTGACATGTTGGTAAGTATTTCAACAGTTAAATTGGTTGAATTGACAGTCTAACAATTTTGTTTTTCTCCCTATCTTGCATGCTTTGGGGCAATTCCAGCAATTCCTGTTCTCTCCATGTAAGTGTAACCTGGCTACTTAAGCCTTAGACGACTTTCCTTCTGCATCATGTTATTGAAAAAATGGGATCATTGTTATGTATGTGCTTCTCTACGACAAATCGACAATCATCTTATCATCGTTTTCTCATAATTTGCTTTCTTTAAATCGTTTCAGTTTTAAGTTTGGGTCCCAAAAGAGTTATTAGTGAATAGGACTCTGATAACCTGAGAACTTACTAGGTTGTGTTAGTAGGTGTTTTGCACTTCATTAGCAACAACAATAATCTTGGTACTAAAAAATGGATCTTTCACATATTATTTTTTGTTTTGTTTTATACTTGTTCTTCCAGTCATTACCTTTGAAGATTGAATTGTTCTTCAGTGACATTACGGTATTTGGTGGTAGAATTTTCACATGCTTGTTACGAATCCAAGAAAACAAAAGCTGGTCATTCAAGTAAATGACTCTCTTGGTTTTGCAGATTTGTCCATTGGTATAGGAGAGGTATGTGAAATCTGAACCTGTATTTTTGAAAATCTATATTCAACTATATTTAAGAGTTACGATTCTGTTTTTCATCTTGCTATTATATTTTTTCAAAATATGTAAGTGTTAGTGTAGTGGTCCCGCATATTCTTTTTGCAATCTAAAGCTCCTACTACGATCTTTTTGCCAGTTCTGTTTTCGTGGTTGAATTAACTTCTTGACGTGTTAATCTTTGTCCCGAGATGAATATTGTGAAGTTCTTCCAGCAGATCTCTCCAGTGAATTTGCATGTGAAAGTTACAACATGAGTCAAAGAAAGTGAGGAAACCAGTAGACAACATGCCGAGAAATGTTCCAAATCATGCTGAGAAAGACCATTTCCATAGCCAAAGAAAGTGTAACTGGAAGTAATATGAAGAACAGTTTCACTTAAAGTTAGAATAGGTAGTATTGTAGCATTAATGGTTGAATTTGATGTAACTATATAATGTATTCTTGATGAATTAGAATATATAATAATGTATGAGATTTTGCAGTATTTGGAATCATTGAAAATCTGAGTTTAGTTTTTCAGGAATCAACACTACTCTTTTTTAACCTCAGTAATAATGCTCAATTTTAACGTATTGATCACATTTTAAGAAAACATATGTAACCATTTAATTACATTACAAGGAACATACATAACCATTTAATCACATTCTAGGATAACATATGTAACCATTTAATCACATTCTAGGATAACATATGTAACCATTTAATCAAATTTCATGTTAGAATGAATTCTTAAATATCAGGATCTGAAGAACTCAAACCCAGGTTCTGAAGAACTCACACCCAGGTTATGAAGAACATCAATACAGAATACATCTTCTTGCTTCCATTTCAACAAAAGATGCATCAACAAATTCAAATACAACGACTTGTTTAGTACGGAATACATGTTCTTGTCATCAAAATCTTCGATTCGGTGCTTCTCTTACCAAAATTAGGGGGTTTTCAAAATCGAAGGAAAATTGGGTAGAATATTATGAACGGAACTGCAGAAGAATAAAGAGTGGAAGAAATCTGGGTGCTATGAACCACCAAATCGTTCATGGAATCTGTACGAACATATATCTCAATTTGAATCATCTTTCTTGAATTCAACTAATTGATTAACAAAAATTTAAATACACAGGATTTTGCGCGACACCCAGGTCGAGATTCGTCTCAAATTCGGCGAAAAAGGAAGCTCCTCAACAATTCGCCTATCCAGAATCGATACCCAGAAGCCACGAACGATACTTAATTTGACAGTACTTAATTAATGAAGGTAAGGGTAATTTGGTCATTTTATGTATCCAAATAGTGACTTAACGATGATTTTTAACGATGAACAGTAAAAATAATCAATTAGTCACATGCTGAAACATGTGTAACCATCGTGCACAAGTTATAACCTATTAGTCACTTGCGCAAACATGTGTAACGTTTCAGTTAATTAACCATATTATCTAATGCAAGACGAATGACAACATTATATGATTGTATACTAGTGATTTTAATTTTCGTTTTGTAATAAGTGAATGGTTTCGCCAAATAAAATTCTTCTGGGAGTAATTTTTAGTATAATTATAGTATTTGTTTTTAGGAATTTACCAAAAAAATAGTATTTTTTAGGATTAAATATTAAATTTCTAACTGAATTTTAAGTATTTAAATAATTTGTTAGTTGAACTTTTTGTGAGTATTGATAATTTGCTAATTAAACTAAAAAAAAACGTAGACATGTGCATATCTCTGTTTATATTTAGTAACAAATTAGGAGTTATCAAATTGTAATTTTATTTAAATCAACTAACAATTATTAAAAAAAAAAAATGTTCATATGAGACCAAGCTAGGTCTCCAAGGTTAGACAACTTCAAACCCAGATCAGGGAACCCCGATTGGGTCTGAATTGAAGTTTCAATAAATGTGGAATCGGATTAGATGACTTAAGTGTGACTCAAATTTAGTCAGAATTTGTTTGTAACATTAGTGTAAATTTATAGAGTTTAATTGTAATATTTAAAAAAATAGTTAATTTTATAAATATAAAAAATACTTAACAAACATTTTTTAATAGAGAATTAACAAAAATATCAATTATTATCAAACATGTTAAATTATTTAAATGTATTGAATAAAAAAAATATTTTATACAAAGTTAGATATTATGCATGTTTTCTCAAAATATAAATATCCAATTAAAATAGTAAAAAACAATTAGGCCGCTTTCGCGCACTTTTCAGGTTTCATCCCTTTGCGCTTTTCTCTGATCCCTTTTGTGTACGGCCAGCCATTAAATTTAACTTTTAGTTGTCACTTTATTGGATTTATAATTATTAAGTGCTTTAGCAAAAATAAAATAATAGTAATAAACGAATAAACACACCATCGGCAACAAGAGAAAGAGCGATCAATCGTTACGACACAGAGTTCGACTTGGATCGAAATTGGCGCCCCTTCATTGCTTCTCTCTCTCTCTCTCTCAATTCCACATTTCAATCTCCATAACCTTCCATTTCTTCATTTGGCCTCACCAATTTGGAAAAACCGCGGAAAAAGCTTTAGCTTTCGGTCTCGGCTCTGTTTCGACTGGGCTGCTACCGTCATCGCTGTTTTAGCTGCTTTCGATCGAAATGGCGCTGCGCAGACGGACTTTGCTAAAGGTCATCGTTCTTGGCGATAGTGGGTACGGTTTCTAGTCTATGCATGATCAATTGTGGCGTCTTCTTTGTCTGGGTGTGAGTTTCCTTGAATATGTGCCGAGTAGTTGTGCTGATTGTGAGTTTCTCTCGATTTTAGGGTTGGCAAGACATCGTTGATGAACCAGTATCCTTTTGCAGATACCAATTTCTTAACTGTATGCTTTTTCTTCGGTATATATCCGTTAATTTTCATTTTCGTGTTGCCTAAATGGTGCCATTGATGCTAATGTGTTGGTGAGAACATTGTATTTATTTTTTCCTGGTTTATTGAAAAGCTGCTGTTCTTGATCTGTTTTCGTTGTATTGAATGGAGATTGATCTTTTGGACTGCAGTTTTGGTAGCATGATGCAACATACAATAGAATACTTTGAATCATGAATTTCAAGGGAGAGTATCTTTGTCTTTGCTTTCTCGTGTTCTTTAATGGATTATATAGATATGTGCACAAGAAGTTCAGCCAGCAATATAAGGCTACAATAGGTGCTGACTTTGTCACGAAGGAGCTCCAAATTGATGATAAGCTTGTGACTCTCCAAGTAAGTTCATCTTTTATAGGTTTGTTTATGTTTATTTATGTTGCAAGTGACTCTCTGAGTTCTTCGATAGAGACTTACAGTATATTTTTTTTCCGGCAAAGATATGGGATACAGCTGGGCAAGAAAGATTTCAAAGCCTGGGAGTTGCATTCTACAGAGGAGCTGATTGCTGTGTTCTTGTCTATGATGTTAACGTTATGAAGTCCTTTGACACTCTTGACAACTGGCATGAGGAGTTTCTCAAGCAGGTGTGTTGCCTTTCAATGGATATCTTGCATTATGTCCCTTCCTATTTTATTTTTCCTTTTCCATGTTGGAGGTTGCTAAAAATTCTACTTGGACACCCTCATTGACCTATTCAATTATGCAATGATGCCGCAAGTGGGCAAAGGAACTTAGGAGATGGCAATTGATTTTCCAGTTCATGTCCTTTCTTTTCAATAAGTAATAACATATTCAAATCCAGTAATTTATAAAGAAAGTTATATTGTACAAAGTCATCTGTCTCTCCCCATCTAGTGAAGCTTTCTTCAAGGCAGGCATAGTTACAGTTACAGATAGAACCATAACTTACAGATTCACCCACTGTTCATCACATGAGAAAGATGCGGTGCATAAACAAACTTGTTCTAATGGATGTTATCTAAACAAGGTTATAATTCTATTTCAATTTAGAAGCGCAACAGTGAGTCACCTCCACCAAATAAGAAGCTATACATGATTCTTACACAAAAAGCAAGTAGTTGAATTATAGATTGTGAATGATCTTGAGTTAAAGATTTGTGTGAATACTTGACAGTTACCTGAGGATTTGATGTTTATCTAGCATATGGTGCAATTAGTTCAGTTCATGAACCATAAGCAAGTGCCTATACAGACATGAACTTAAGAGGAAACGACTGCTATGGTACTTCTTAGATGCCAAATTGTGTGTGCTTGAGCAGTAAGTAGTACTTAGATGGTCAACCTCATGGAAAGCCCTTTGTGTTGCACCTGACTTTTTGTTGGTTTACAGTTGTGACTTGTGAGCATTGCTTATCCATCATTTGCACTTTGAAGCAGAGAATACTGCCTTGATTTGTCTGTCCTTGTAAACAGTATCCTTGCAAAATACATGTTCTTGGTTAAGGCTTCCTCCTAGAAATATAAACTTTGCGAGGAGAAAAATTATCTTCGTAGCCTGACATACAACTTCCACAATCACAAAGATACAAACTTGTTTGTCTTATTAACTATAAGCTCTCAAGTTGCTTAGAAGGTCTTGGCTTGGGATGGAGTCTGTTTGAAGAAGCATTTCCTAAGATTCTTCTAGCTTTTCCATGAACGCTGACGTGGTTCTTCTCACTCTTTCCGGTAGGCAAACCCACCTGATCCAAGGACATTTCCATTTATACTACTCGGTAACAAGATTGATATTGATGGTGGGAACAGCCGAGTGGTAAGATAGACACTACATAGGCTGCATCATCAGTTTGGTATCTGGATTCCATGTTATAGTTCATACATAATACAGCCTGTGGATGATTAGGTTTCTGAGAAGAAAGCCAGGGAGTGGTGTGCTGCAAAAGGAAACATGCCTTACTTCGAGACATCCGCTAAGGAGGACCACAACGTTGATGATTCATTCTTCTGCATTGCCAAAGCTGCATTAGCTAACGATCATGAGCATGACATGTAAGTTGAACCCATCTTTGAATAATCTCTCAAGCTTCTGTTTTCGTTAAAAGTGGTTAGTCCTTACTCGTGGGAGTCATGTATGGCAGTTATTTCCAGGGCATTCCAGAAGCTGTGTCGGAGTCTGAGCAAAGAGGTGGCTGCGCCTGCTGAATCATCATCTCTTCGACCCCTCGTGAGAGTCTTTTGCAGTTGAGGCAAAAAGAAGAGAGGAAATATTTAGGTAGGTGAAACTGTTTTGGTTGTGTATTCTATTCTATTGAAGGACCTTATTGATTTTCTGGTCATGGAAGCAGTCGTTGCTTCTGGCTTTTTTTTGTAATTCGATTTTAAAGAGTTTGATGACTTTCAATATCGTGTTTGATGTCGTTGAAGCTACAAGATATGTCAGAATCTTATTGATCCAATCCTCACAGTAAAGCATTACTAACTCTTCAAACAAATAAATAATAATAATAATATTTTTGTTCATCGTCATCCTGCTGATGCTGATGAATCCCAGTTTGGTAGGAGCAGATGATGAATTAGGGGTGCCGTGGTTGAATTAGGACAAGTAGGCATATCTTTCGGAGGCGGTAACATGGTGGTTTCTGGGCTATCCCCATTCTTCACAATGAATACCGTCTCCATTCCCCACGATAGATGTCGTTCGTAATGGCAATGCATGAACCAAACACCTGAAAACAACAACAATATTAACCAAATTATTACTTATATTTTTTTAATGTAATTAAACGGTCACGTACGATTCAGTTTCAGAAATGTAACTTTTGAATTAAAATTATCATATTCAGTCACAAATGATAACATATTCTTCCCTTTTATATTGTTCTTCATATTCTTCATCTTCTTCCTTGATTCAAACTTGAAATCTGATATTTCGTACTCAGATTTGCGCATATCTGGTTCGAACTTAACCTAAATCTGCAATTTTGTGTTCAGTTCGAACTTAGATCTGCATTTTTGGGTTCGATTCGAACTCAGATTTGCACAAATGTGAGTTCAAAATCAAATTCGAATTTGAATCGAAGAAGAAGATGGAAAATGTAAAAAAAAAAAGTTAAATAATATTTTAGTAAATTTTTCCTTTTTAATACATTTTGAAATATAATCAACTATTCAACATAAGTGTTGAGTTAAATTTACACTAATATACATGACAGATAAGTGGATTACTATATAATTATTATTACCTGGGTTACTTGTTACGAATCTGACCACAGCCCACCCTTCTTTAGGAACCCAGACCGTATTCAAATAGGGAGGATCGACGAGGTTATAACTTTTGGGATCGTTCTCTGGATCGAAGATTCCAACTCCCGTGCCGACCACATAAAAGGCGTAGCCATGGAGATGCATGGGGTGGGCTTCTGCAGCATCAAGAAGGTTGGTGCCCTGAAACACAATCTCTACTGTCTCATTGTAGTTGAACTCCTTCACCACTGTCCCTCGCCTTGGAATAGAGATATTAACCGGCAAATCATTCCCTGTAAAGTTGTAGAATGTCTCTGGGAAATCTGGAAACGTGGCATTGTAGATCGCACTCTCGTTCCTACATCCAATCCCCGACGGTCAACGTAACAGAAAAATGCATGCTTTTTTACCAAAGAATTTTCATTGGTGAATTCTGTAATACATTCACCGACAGAAATCATCCCGTCGCTAAATAAAATACTCTTTTAACTGACAAACGAGCTTTTATTGATCCAGTTTTTTTATACGTACCAGTAATATGCCTTTAGAATATCAGTTGTTGACGGGTTGAGCCACGAGAAGTTGTTCATGCTCGTAGCAAGTCTATCTCCATATATTCCCCCACACGAACTATTAGGGCAAAGAAAAACACCCATGGACACAACAACAAACATCCTCCTACTCACGTTCTGTGGCACGCTAACCGGGTATTCCTCGTTCGCTAAACTCCGAATCTTATCTGTAAACTCCAAAGCAGCAGCGTTATCCTTATACCCAGGAAGCGTCGCAAAAGGATACAAAGGATCCGTCATCGTATAGTTTCCCGTATACTCTATAATCGCCGTGGCATTCATGTGATCGTAATTGACAACGGTTAGACTGTCGCTGGAGTATTGATGCGTCGCAATATAGTATCTACCAACCGACTGGTCTGCTGTGACCAAAACATCTATTGTCTGTCCAGGGCTTAGCATAATGTAATTTGTGGTGACGGGTTTAACGTAGGATCCGTCCATTCCGACCACAGTCATGTTGTGGTCTGCGATGGAGAGATACATGTCTGCGTTTAGTACTGCGCTGATTATGCGGAGGAGATACGTCTTGCCACTCGCGACGGTTATACGATGCGTCGTCTCTATAGTAAGGAAGGGAAATATATACATGATTAATTAATATTCAATTAGATAAATAAAAGTAAACATGAAAAGTTTCATATAGTTATAATTATTCATGTACAAGTGATATTTATAATATTAATTTTAAAATATTTTTTATTTAAATAAAATTCCACATGACACCGATTAATTATATAGATATAATTATTTAGGTAGCGTACCGTTTGAGCAAGCAAGTAAATCTCCCGGTTGTCCGTTAATGGTATAGGCATCAGAACGGGGCGTGTCCGCACCGTTTTCAAGCGACTCTTCCAACATCTCTCTCAAGTTCCCCTTATACCAGCAAGCTAGAAAAACAAAATGATAACATAATTAAATTAATACAAAATGCATTTTGACTTAATCAAATAAGTACGGTTAGGTTAAGTAGGGTTTTTTACAAAAAAGAAAAGAAAAAAAAGTTAAGTAAGAGTGAGCGGTTATCTGATAACTTGTAAATTTATAATTGTTTAAAACTCATTCAGTAATGTTTGTATTAGAACCAATGCATAAGATACTAACATGATTTGGATACCTAATTGGATCCTGTTAAAAAAAATTCTTCTAAAATGAATACTAATATATTTTACAAAATTTATTTTGAATTATGTACTAAAAGTAAAATATATCACAATGAACAAATAAAAATAAGTAATCAATAAAATAGTATATATATATATATATATAATAAATTAATATTTATTTAAACATTTATTGGGTTTGGAAATTGGAGTTCAATATACAATAGGGCACTCTATTATTGAAACTAAAATCAGACTGATTTAATTAATTTTATATTTTTCTTCCGGAATTTACCCTAATTACAATCATCCTTTTCGAACTCTAACAGGTTAATAATCAAAATGACCTATTTTGCTCACTCCTCTGTACCGTTGACAGAAGTAAATTCGTATGAAAAACTTAAATACGGATGCAGACAGAAGTAAATGTGGGGGGATATACTCAAAGTTTTTTATTCCTTAAGGAAGGACAATAGTGCAAGTGAAGCAAAAGTATTAACAGTAGTGTTATGGACCGGAGGTCCCATGGGGAACCAGACCTCTGTCCGGTTTGGTTCAGTTAAAAGACCGACTTGATTAGTAATAGTGTTTGAATCGGTGTGAACCGAACTTTTTTTAAAAATCAATTGGTTTTCGGTTCATTTTTTTGGTTGTTTTTCAGTTTAACCGTTTTATTTTGTTCATTGCATTTGGTCCGACCGATTCACTTCAGCTGATCTGCCTAGTTTAGGTTTGTCTTCAAAATTCAGGAGGAAAGTAGGCAGACTAAAAGGAGGAGGAGGGGGTGGGCGGGAGGGCGTCGAGGAGGAGAAGAGGGGATAGACAGACTAAAAGGGAAAGCAGGGGGCTGGGGAGTAGGTGAGAGGGAGGGGACAGGACGGGGAAGAGTGGGGGAGGGGGTAGTTTTTTTTAACTTATAAATAGTGAATCACACGTTGAATTGGGTCTGGTAGGATTGGACCGGACGAATCGGGAACCAGTCCCCTCGCTGGTTCGAGGGTCGGTCCGGTTCTAATAACACTTGTTAAGAGTGTAGTACATCCCGCTAATTTTTTTAAAAAAAATACACCTCACTTCACTAACACAGATTTGAAGATGCCATGATTTTTTTTATTTTTGAAAAAAATGTGTTTTTATTTTGAGTGTACTCACATAGAATGAGCACTTCCTCGTCATCCGGCTTGGAGAAAGGAAACGTGGTTCCTTCCTTAGGTAAAATAACGATTGCACCATGAACTGTAACTCGAGTCCAGTCACTATGAGCATGCCACCACAGTGTCCCTTCCTCATCTGTAAACTGAACCTCGTACGTGAAGTTCATCCCAGGTGCTATCGGGCACTGAGTGATATACGCAGGTCCGTCGTGCCATGGATTTCGAAGCTGCTTCACTCCATGCCTTGTTAGTTAATTAACAAACAACAACAGAGTAAATTAATGACTTACGTACGTACAATATATATTATCATAGACTCAAATAATGCATATATATACCAATGAAGGGTGACCCCATAGTCGCCTTGGTTCGAGACCTTTACGTAAACCTTGTCTCCTTTGTGCACCCGAATGACCGGACCGGGGAACTGCCCGTTTACGGTTAGTATACTTGTTGTGCTGCACAGTCTCGTGTAGTTTTTCTCTGCAACCTGCATTCTCATCACAGAAGTCATTAGCATTTGCTCGCTCATATACTGTAACCTTTTACAGAGAGATAATGAGAGAGACTTACTACAAAGTCATAGTGGTGAACCCGGGCATCAGCTATGCCGATTACAGAATCAAGAAGAAGCGGAAGAAGAAGAAAGCTCGAAAGAGCTGCAATGACAATTGCCATTATTAGAATCTAAACTGCCAATAGTGAGCTCCGAATAGAGGGTCAGCTCATAGTGCTCCACTTATACTTCAGAAGCGAGAAAGTACAGTTCATTGTCGGCCATGATTGGTGGGGCTAACTAAAAGTCAATTTCCACGTCATCACAAAAAGACACTAATTATAAATAAAGCCAATTAGTAAGATTGGGGGTTTGTGGTGGGGGTGATGGGGGTTGCGGGGAGGGGGACCGGTTGGGCCAAACCGTCATATCACATGTGACTCGTACCTTTTTGGAACCGGTCGAACTCGTTTGAAAGTGATCAGTATTTTTTATGCAATATGGAACGGTTCGACTGAATCATAAAAAATTGGTTCGTAAATGGTAAAGTATATCATTTTATAAACAACTCTTTATATACATTTTATTAATTTTTTTATCATTTCAAGTGAACCCACTTTATTCATAAATAATTTCTCTATTTTAAAACATTCCAGTTTCAATCTTTCAGTTGATATTTTTATGTATTATCGAATTATGTATTAAAATTTATAAATTTAAAATAATTTATATTATTTTTTATTTAAAAAAATGTACGGTCGAACCGGTTCAAAATCGGTTTTCAGATTAATTCACAATTGGTATGGTAAATAGACAAAAAAGTGAAATGATTCAGACGAAGGGATCGAACCGTACCTTACCATGTTTTATGTAAGGTACGGTTTTAAAACCGATTGACCCTGAACTGGTTCGACCCCGAACTGGTACATACCAACTCCTACCAATTAGGAACCAACTTAAGATTTACATTCAAGGAGTCAAAATTATAATAAACATATTTATGGAAAATGATTTTGTTTTTCAATAGACAAAATATAAAATAAAATTAACGGCTAAAAAGGGTAATTGTGTACTAAATTTATTAGAATTTCAAACCCTTTTAAAGACGTTGAGTTTTATGGTGAGTGGTGTGACAATGATCTGTGTTTTTACATATATGTTTGATTTTCCTTGTGGACACGTCGTCACTTTACTTTTTAATTTAATAAATATACGAGATTGATATAATATAGTATTCTTATTTTTCTCTTCTTCCTTGTTAGTGTGTTAGTAGTTACTGAAAGTTATTTAAGTAATTAGTTATTGATTCACGTGTTGCGTGAAATTGTATTTAATAAGAGGTTATACTATAATAGTCATTAATACACATAGTCGGTGAGATTCTTAAAAATAAAATGATTACTATATAAAAATTATATACTTTATATTCTTGATGAAATCATTAGAGTAATATATAAATAAACAAAGAGTTACAAATTTACATAATTAATTATATTTATATGATGATACATTATGTACGTGGTCAAAAAGAAGAAGTTAACTCAAGTTAATAGTTGATAACACGATCTTTAAATGTAGAAATGATGAATTCGATTATCCGATCAATGGAGTGGTTCGGTCCGACAACAACGTGTTTTAAGTAACTTTTCAAGAGAAGTATCCGCATGACGCGGGATATGGTCGGGAATTGACCAACTAACTGTCTAGGAGACACGAACTTGACTTACAGTTGATACCGTTAGATAGCTAGGGGAAGGCATTTTACAATCTCAATGTGTGTGTTTTGGGCATTTTTTTAGTATAGGTCTAACTATTCAGTATCTTGATTTGGTTTGAATATATATTTCATGATAGATACATACATACATTTAAAATTATTTACGATTTTCTCTCGAAATGATTATAGAAAACTCTGTCATTGAAAATGACAAATCAAGATGTCAAACGTATTGCTCTCTAAATTTACAAGTAAAGGATATCAGCAACTACTTATATAATTATTTAAATACTATAACTATAGAGAGAGAGAGAGTCAAAACTCACATTATACTTACATTATTAATTTAGTATTTAAATAATTATATACTATATAACTAATTCACAACTGATTCGCGCAACTCCGCATATCATAAAAATTAATAGAGTTGTCGTTATATAAATTTAGTTTAATATGGAGTGTAATTATTATTTTATTAATTAACAAAACTAATTAACTCAAATGATTTTTAATTATATTATTATATTAATATGATTAATTCAACTTACAAAATAAAAATATTTTTATTTTTGTTATTAATATAATATTATTCAACTTACTTTTTTTTGTAATATTTATAATATATTCATTATATAAATGTTAATTTCATTTTGCAACAAAACTATATAAGAAAACTCATTTATAAACATTTTATTTAGTAATAGTTAGTTGTTTCTTGTTTCTTATTTATTTATTTTCTTAGTTAAAAATATATGAAGACTATATAAACAAACATAATTTAATAAATTAGATATATATATACACTATTTAGAATATTATTAGTTTATTATATATATATATATATATATATTTACTTCAAATATAATAATAATTGTTAAATAGAAATAATAAATAATAATTTTTCAAAATTCTATTAAAATATCATTTTAATTTAATTTTTATAATTACAAATACTTAAATAAAAGTATAACATGTGTATTTATATACATAATTTTTAAAAATATAATATTATTGTATTATAATTTATTTTTTCCAGAAATCTTTCCTCAACAAACATTTTTGTGTACACACTTTGTTTTTTTCCATAATTGTGTACACATTTAGGGATGTGTACACTATCTATATAGTTTAGTTTTTAATTAACTTAATTACTATTATTTATCATTTTTTCCATTCTAAATATTATGTACTTTTAACACTTAGTTCATTTTTTAAGTTAATTAAGCTAAATTATAATTATAAATTAGATTTAAATTTATATTAAATACAATTTATATATCATAAGTCTTGTTTATCATTTATTTATTTAAAATTATTTTACAAATTTAAAGCAAAAAATTATTGTGTTTTCATTCTTATTTATATATTTCACTCTTAATGTTTGTGTAATTTTTCATAGTAAATTGTTAGATGCAAAATTTGTAATTTACTATTGTTTGAAGACAAAATATAATTTAACATACTTATAAATGTAACGATTTTTAAAATATGAATGTGAAGTTTTTGATTATTTTTAGAGTGCCCTATGGATGTTAAAGAATGATGACATAGATGTAACCTTTTTTTTACATGGAACAATCAAATTACATTATTTTAACACTATGATAGAGAAAATTGAAAAAAATTACTTGTCAAAATTATAGAATGCCTAGTCAAATAAATATAGATAGATAGATAGTAATTGTTGATAGTCTTTACTATAAATTTAGAGAGCAATGCTTTTCTATTTAACGTTTTTTTCCAATTAAAAATTTATATTTTTTAGAGATAAAATTTAAAATGAAATTGAATTTATTACACTAGACTAATTGCTAAATCAATAAGTAGTAGAGCTACAAATATGATGTAGATAATTGAATTCATAAGTTTACGTAACGTTGACCAGAATAGAGAGGATTTAGTGTATATCTTAGATGTTTCGTATTTTTCAAAAAAACGATTCGATTGATAGGATTTAGTGTCATATAGATGATATTGATGAGACAGATATGTGAGACTTATGACGTACGCCTTAATCAACTGTCTCAAAAGTCCGAACTTGTGAGTGAAGGCGATCGGTATACTCTTAATGAGAGTGTATCAATATTTTCAACGTCGCCAGGATTTGAACCTGCGCGCTCACCATGTGAGACTTAAGACGTACGCCTTAACCAACTGTCTCAAAAATCCGAACTTATGAGTGAAGGCGACCGGTATACTCTTAAGTCATCTTAACAGGATAAAAAAATATTTGATCTTGCCGCTAGAGGCAAACACCCATACACCCATAGTTCTTCTACATAATATAGGTTATAAATTTAATTATTTATCTATTAAATTACGATCTTAACGTATCAAATGGATACTCAAAGTATTTCTTACAACGTTTTAATAGATCGTAACAACGATTTTTACAACGTGCGATTACGACCGTTTAACTATATATAAATTACGATCCGTTAAATATTTCTAGTTTTTTTTTTTTTTAAATGGTACTCAAATTAGCGCACGTTGTAAAAAACACTACCCCGAGTAGCGCTTATATACATTTTGCTAAATTTTTTTTTTTTGTATAATTACTTTTTCAAATACTTTATGAAGAGTGCTTAGTTTTTAAAAAAAGTTCTGTCAAATGGTGTTGCCTTGAATTTTTCACTCAAAATTAATCAATTTTAGGTTGGCTGGATGAGAGCATTCTGAATAGTCAAGAGTTGAAAACTTATCACTTGTGATATTTCTATTATATTTTAATTTGATTATTTATAATATAATATTATTCATCTTAACCAAAACTTTTGCAACAGAAAGTCACCTATCTGAAAGTCAAATAACAGACCTACAACCCAACCAACAACAATGACTCATAGCTATAGCATTTCCCATATATTGAAGTTGCAGTAATCCTTCAAACAAAACAGCCATCCATCCATCCTAATGTATCATCAATAGTCCGCCCTGACCCGATCCGTCTGTCGATATAGTCGTATTGAGGCCATTCCGGTAGGTTCGGTGGTGCCAGGCAACGACTTGTTTCTCCTGTCCCTCCGTCTTTCACAATGAAAATCATATTCATTCCCCAACTCTAGATGACAATGCCAAAACCAGACACCTGAAAAACATGATGAACATAGACTTATAACTTAGTCTCTAAGCTTCATCTCAAATTTGTAAATGAATCGAACCCGAATTTGAGCTCCATAATGTCCTCAATGTGTCATTGTAAGAACATGTACCTGGAGTGCTGGCCTTGCAAGCCTGGGTACACTAAATGGATTGACTAACGGTGCATCCATCAAATTGTTTAATCGTGCCGTGTAATAGATTGTCAAGTGTACGTATAATTGATCTATTATAGAGAAAAAAACGATATTATTTTAAAAAATTGAATATAATATTGTTGATTTCTTTTCGATGTAGGACAAACTAGAGTGTCGCAATCAACAAATTATTTGAACGTATTCTATCTAAACTTTTAGATATAGAATAACATTGTTAAGATATCTTAAAAATACATTGAATGCATTCACTTATAAGATCAGATTTATGAAACATTTGACTTAAGATCATATTTATGAAACATTTTGCTTAAGGTGTACCTCTAAAATTTCTTTGCAATGACACAATGGCAGTTGCATGATTGCATCATCTCCTCTTCTCCATTTCTCTGCAATAGTGGAATTGGATTTATAGTACGCACCATATGTTTCTGTTTTAGTAGTCCCTTTTGTCTTCCATATAACGTCATGTGTGTTTGTATGCCACTGTTTTTCTTTAAAGCACGATGAACAAATTTCCGTGGCAATTTCTTACTCAACATGATAATACGATACGAACAAATACGAAAAACCGTGTTTGTGGAAGTATATAGCAGAACTATAACATGATAACACAAACACAATAACACAAAATTATTTTTGTGTCGTGTTCGTGTTTATGTATCAAAATACGACACACACGATAATACGATAAAATTAGATTATTTTTTGTTAATTATAAAGTTAGACTAGAAATTTTATTCTTTTAAATAAATCTCATTTAATACCTTTTCAAAGTCTATTTAGATATTTAAATTTTAGAATTTGTCAATTCTATATTAAAAACTCGTGAAATTTGGCGTTTGAATATAGATTCTTAATATGAATAATTTATTATTTTGATATTTTCTTATAAATCTCATATGTGAACATATAATTGATTAACTTAATAAAACACGATAACACGACATGAACATGCACGAAAAGTTGTATGACGTGCTCGTGTTGAGAAACATAATTAACACAATAAGTTTATCATGCGTGTTCATATTAAATAAGTAGTGTCACACGATAAATATATTGATATACTCGACAACTTATATATATATACGCACACTATTTGCTACTCCTACCTTCTCTCGTGCAATTGTTTTTTTTTTTTTATATTTAATCTAAACCTTCTTTTCCTTATTTAAAGAAGGGTACCTTTGCTTTGTGTATTAATGTCACCCGTTGATTTTATTTTTTGTATTCTTAATATTATCGTTTAAAAAGAAATTACACGAATATATATATATATATATATATATATATATGTATGAAAGTACATCCATATATTATGTAGCTACATATATAGCTACCAGCAATCACACACATATATGATATATAACTGCACTGCAACCAACAATCACACGCATATTTCCGCAGCTCTACCAACATATATAGCTATTAGCTACCAGCATGGGATTAATCCGTCTTTAAGAGTCCACCCTGAACCAATCCTCTTGTCAATATAGTCGAATTCAGACACGAAGGCATGTTCGGCGGCGGCGGCCGAAGGCTCTTTTCCTCCCTGCCTCCGTCTTTCACAATGAAAACCGTGTCCATTCCCCAACTCAAGTGCCTCTCTAGGTGACAATAATGCCAGAACCATACACCTACGGAAAAAACAAAATACGACGTACTTAGTTTCCCTAAAAAAACAAGCTTTTATTCTACTAAAATTTCAACATGTACGTACCTGGATTGGTTGCTTCGAATCTTATAGCGACCCATCCAAGCTTCGGTATTCCAACTGTATTAACCGACGGAGGATCGACCAAATTGTATGAACTAGGGTCGGTTTCATTGTCGAAGTTCCCGAGCCCGCTTCCAATCACGTAGAAGCTATAACCATGCAAATGCGTTGGGTGAATCCGATCCCTGAGGCTCCTAAATCACTAGTGCCTTGAAACACAATCTCCACTGTCTCATTATATATAGTCTAGAACCTCAACCCTTGTCCGTTGCACAGTTGTGCTATTGACACTATAATCTTCGGTCGTAAAGTTGTACCATGTGTCCGGCCAGTTAGGGAAGTCCGATGTATATACGCCGCTCATATTTCTAACATTACGAGGGGATGGGAAATTAGTGGTCTATATCAAATTAGAGTTAATAACCAAATCGCTACCGACACTTTATAAATTGTTACATACACTTTTTCTTTTCTTTTCTTTTTCGATTTTTGCTATATGTACTTTGGAGTTATGACAAATTGCTACATCTATTAATTTTTTTTTGTTAAATATGAACGGAAAATAATATGTCAACACATGATTGATTCAAAATTTACAAAACTAAATGATTTTTAAAAAACAATAAAAAAATAGATTTAAAATAAGAGTTTTTAATATGATATTTCTAATTACAATGAAAAAAAATATTTTATATTTTATATGTTTAATAAAAATATTACATTAAAAACTCATATTTTCCCTATTAATTTTTCATTTTTTAGAGTTTTTTTTTCTGATTTTTTAAATATTTTTAAAAAATAATATTGTTTTTTAAATTATGCACAAAGCATGTGTTGTCACGTTATTTTCCGTCCATATTTAACGAAAAACTTGATTGAGTCAGCAATTTGCCACAAATTTCAAAATTTAGGTAGCACTTTAAAAAAGGAAGAAGTAAAAATCGGATAGTGATTTATAAATTGCCTAAATTTAAGGTAACGATTTGATTATTAACCCATTAAACTATTATTATGCCATATTTTCATGTAATTTTACCTGTAATAAGCTTGCAATATGTCGACTTCACGGTCGACTCACCAACTAATATTGTTCATGCTCGAAGCCAGCGTAGTGCCGCTGCCCGATGAAGAGTCGGCCGAGCAGTTGACAGTGCTAGGGCAGTCGAGCAAGTCCATCGAAACCACTATATACATCCTGGTGGTAACATCAGCAGGAACACTTATAGGGTAATCTTCACTAGCCAGACTCCTCAACCGGTTCGTAAAATCAGTACCAGATGCAAAGTCTAGATTTTTCGGTAGAGTTTCGGTCGAAAAAATGATAGGTGATGTATTATCTAATCCTCTGTATTGTAGGATCGCCGTCCCGACATAATCGATCACGGGTTCATCTTCTGTGCAGTACATTGTCGAAGCCATGTAGTATCGGTAATCAGACGACTGGTTTGTTGTGACGAGCACGTCTACTGTATTCCCTGGACTAATCATTATGTTCTCCGTGTGACAAAGGGTTTAAGGTCTGCTCCGTCCATGGCGACCACGGTTAGGTTGTGGCCGGCGATAGCAAAATACATCAAATCGTTTAGCACGGCGTTGATGATTCGTACAAGGTATGTTTTGTTGTAATCGACGGTCCAGTAATCAATCGTTTCTGTATTGCACAAGAAAAGCATATGATAACCTTTGTGATGTATTAATATATAGAAAACGTGAAGTTAAGAATAGAGAGGAAGTACATACCATTAGCCGAGCAGTTATTGAAGTGTCCAAGCTGACCATTGATTGGGTAACCACTTATTTTAGGTACGTCACCACCAGTTTCTCCAGTGCATAGTCTACTTGTTCTTTCAAATCTCCATTGTACCACGGACCTGCAAATTTATAAATATACAGTGTCAGTAAAACTATGAAACAAACATAATAAATAAAAGTGTGATTCTATTTCGGTAGTTTTTTTTTTTTTTTGGCCAAAAACAATCACATTTATACACTTGGAACATTGTTCATTACATCCGTATCCGAGATCAAAATGGTGAGTAGCTGGTGCGGTGGCGTCGAGACCCAGTTTCCTGGGCATCTCATGTCCCTCGACTGTTTTGCAACCCAATCCGCTGCTCGGTTCGCTTCGCGTCGAACAAAACTCCATTTAATCGAATTGCACAAGTAAACTTCCTGTCTTATGCTGTCCAAAATATTTCTGATGGTCCAGTCCGGTTCTTCTTCTGGCCTCATCAGCTGCCGAATCAAAATTGCCGAGTCCGACTCGACGAGTACCTCGTGCCATTGGTGATGTCTTGCGAGGGTGACACCATGAAGCACAGCTCGTGCCTCGACGTTGATGGCGCTTGTGTCCGTGCCCCTCCAGTTGTGACCGTCTAACACTTTGCCCGTGTGATCCCGCACCACCACGCCTGTCCCTCCTCTCTTGTCACGGTCGCTCCACACCCCGTCGCAGCTAATCTTGATCACACCTGGTGGTGGTCTGCTCCATTTAGCTGCTGCAGATTGTTGTCCTTCCCGTTGTTTGGATTGTCTCTGCTGGAGATGGTGTTGCCATGTCTTGTTGGCCAGCTGTAGGCCCTTCTCCATCGTCCCCTCGGGATCGGGCTGCACACCCTTCTTCTTAGCTTCGCATCTTCCTTTCCAAATCTCCCATCCCATAGAGACCATCTTTGTTTTGGCGATCTCCCCTTCATCTCCCCTGTTCCTTGCCATTTCCTCCACCTCCATTAGCCATTCTACCCATGTGGGTTCTTGGTTCTGGGGCCATCTTGCACCCATCCCCCCGAACCACACCAGTTTGGCCTAGCCGCATCTCAGAAGTGCATGATCAATAGATTCAACTTGGCCACAGAAACTGCAGTTGGGTTCAATGGGGATACCTCTCTTTTGTAGGGCCTCCGCAACTGGTAGTGTCCTTGCGCAGCTTCTCCATAGGAATTGCTTGACCTTAGGGATTGCTGGTCCTTGCCATACTGCTTTCCATGTTCGTTGCTGGACTGCAGATGACGATGATGCTGCAGAGTGATGGTCTGCCATCTCCTTCTCCACCAGCTTCCTGTATACCATCCTAGGTTGGGCATCTCCCTTCTTCGTGGTTGGCCATACCAGCCTGTCTTGTGGTCTCTGTCTGTGCAGCTGTATTGCTTTGATGCACTGTGACTCCTCTTCCGAAATTTTGTCCCTTAGGCTCACCAGGTTCCACCTCGGCCCAGGTTCCTCGATTAAGTTCACCACTTTCATCTCAGTTCCGAGTTCGGTTCTGGCCTGTTCCGTGAGTCTGTGATCAGCTAATCCTGGTATCCATCTGTCACTAGATACACGGACTGATTCCCCGTTCCCTATTTGCCATACCCCTTCACTGGCTAGGACCTGTCTACCCTCCAAGATGCTGGACCACGCCCATGAGGGTCGCTGTCCTCTTCGAGCTTCCAGGAATGTCGTATTAGGGAAGTAAATCCCTTTCATGATCTGTCCCCACATACTGTCTGGTTCGTTTTGCAGCCTCCAGGCAGTTTTTGTGAGCATGGCTCGGTTGAAAGTCAGGATGTCCCTGAATCCCATTCCCCCGTCGTCCTTTGGCCTCGCCATTTGGTCCCATTTTTTCCAGTGCATGCGTCGTACCGGTCCTCTGGCCCCCACCAGAAGCGTGCTGTGATTGAGGCTATCTCCCGGCACCACGTCTTGGGCAGCCTAAACAGCGTCATGGCGTATGTCGGTATCGCCGTGACCACTGCCTTAATTAGTGTCTCTCGACCTGCCTCATTCAGAAACAGGTTTTTCCAGCTATTGAGTTTATTTACAACTCTATCCTTCACGTACCTGAGTGCTTCTTTTTTGGATCGCCCCCATTGGGTCGGGAGGCCAAGGTATTTCCCCGCGTCGCCTACCTCCTTCATCCCCAATATGTTCTCGATCCTTCTCCTAGTTGGCACTGATGTGTTTTTGCCAAAGAAGACACAGGACTTCGCCAAATTGATGCTTTGGCCCGATGCTGATCCATATGTGCGGACCAGTTCTGTTAAGGCCCTCGCACTCCTATCATCCGCTTTGATGAACATCAGCGAGTCATCGGCGAAGAAGAGGTGGTGGATCGTTGGACAGTTCCTTGTGATCCTTATCCCCTCCATCTCCCCCCGCTCCACAGCCTTCGTGATGTTCCTGGATAAGACATCCGCGACAAGTATAAAAAGGTATGGTGACAACGGGTCACCTTGCCTTATACCTCTAGTTGGTCGGAATCTCACTGTCTTCTTTCCGTTGACGACTACGCTGTATTGGACCTTTGTTACACACTCCTTGATCCAGGCTATCCACTTTGTGTCGAATCCGAGTTTTGCCAAAGTCGCGAATAGGAACTCCCACTCGATTCTGTCGTAGGCCTTGTTCATGTCCAGTTTTAAGGCGCACTCCTCCCGCTTTGTTTTCCCTTTTCTTCTCAGGTGGTGGAAAGCCTCGTGTGCCACAAGGATGTTGTCGTGAATTAGCATGTCTGCAACAAAAGCACTTTGGTGTGGTGTAACAAGTTTGGGTAGGATGGTCCTAAGTCGGTTGGCAATTACTTTGGATATAATTTTGTAACTGAAATTGCATAGACTAATTGGTCGGAATTGTGTGGTGTGTGTGGGGTGTGGCACTTTGGGTATCATAATAATATCTGTATATGTAAAACCAGGGAGTAGATTACCTGTTTCAAAGAAGGCCCGTACTTCGCGGATGACATCGGCTCCGACAACCTCCCAAACCTGAAGGGCCTGGCACTTCTCCTATCCTTGTGGCTTGCTTGGATGACCAGTGGGCAGTGATCAGAGCCGAACGCTGGCTTGTGGAAGATAATCATGTCCGGGAAGCTTTCGATCCATTTCTTATTGATGAGGGCTCTATCGAGCCGTTCTCGAACTCTATCACGACCTTCCCGATTATTGCTCCAAGTGAAACTCTGCCCCTTGAAACCTGCATCGATCAGCCCCGATTCTATTATAATACAATTGAAAGTGTCCATCATACGGCCTTGCTTAGGGTGTCCCCCCTCCTTCTCGTGGTTAAAGCTGATATCGTTGAAGTCGCCCACGCACATCCAAGGTCCGCGTTTATCACTGGCGATCTCTCTTATCTGCGCCCATGTCCGTATTCTGTCATTCCATCTCGGGTTCCCGTACACCCAGGTAATGTCAATCTGCTTCGCTGGGTGGCCTAGTTCAATCTTGGTGTCAATTAGGTTCGGGCTCTGTATTTGCACCTCCACTGTTATATCTGTTCTCCACCATAGGGCCAGCCCACCAGAGATTCCATCCGGGTCTACGTAGGTGGCCCCATCATATCCTAATCTTCTTCTTATTCGTTCACAGTATTCCTGCTTGTTTTTTGTCTCCATGATGAAGACGATGCCTGGCTTGTTTTTCCTACATAGATCGGCTAGTGTGGGAACTGTCAGATCCGATCTTAAACCCTGACAGTTCCACACAATTGCATTCATTGATTTTGTGGGGCTGTTTGGGGACAGCCTCCAAAACCCTTCATTGCTAACTTGCCTTCCCGTTTCTTGTTCTCACCATGTTTCTTCTTTCCTTCCTGATGTTTCCCGCTACTTCGTACCAGTATGAGGCCAGCCTCGACCTCCTCCTTTCCTTGGTCTGCTCCGTGTGCATCGAACTTTATTTTCCTTCGCTTGCTCTCCTCTGTGTGATCGGCTTCTTGTTCCTCGTGTTTCCTCTTGATGTCTAGCTTTTTCACTAGTGGGCTCAACCCTGTTGGGTATGTGATGTACCGGTCGGTTCTAGGACTGCTATCTGGTTCAACAGGTAGTTCCACATAGTACTCTCTCTGGGGGCTAGCTGGTTGTCTCCTCCTCCATGTTTTCCTTTGTGTACTCGGGCTTGATTCCACTTTCTTTTCCCTGGTTTGTTCATTCCTTCCCTTTCCTCCTGTGCTAAGGCGTGTGCTGTATCTTGTGTAGGTGGCTATTTCCGCTTGTTCTGTTATGGCTTGCCTCACTGTTATTTCGGTAGTTTAATTTCCAATAATTATGTAGGATTATTATGACAATTTAGCTTGTTTCTCATCGGAAATTGAAAAAGTTATTAGACCTCTTATAAGAAAATGAAGTATTATTCAAATTCAATTATTATTTTATGGGCCTAAATAAGAATAACAGATTCATTAGACTGAATTGAGTTAGTAAATACAGTTGTTGTTTTAACTTAAATAGTATTATAGCCGATATTTGCAAGCGTGAGAAAATAGTTGGTTAAATGAACCTTGAAGGATATGTCACGACGAGGGCGTTTTGATCTTTCAAGATGGTATATTGACATCATAGTTTGTCTCACATCCGAAAGTAAAAAGTGATTTGAACCCACTATAAAAAAAATAAAGTATTACTCAAGTCAAATAAGAATTTTTCGTTTTTTTTTTTTTTCCAGAATCATGTCAAACTCAGTCATTATTATTTGGACTATTTAGAACAGTCCTTCGTACTTAAAGCGACATAATTTTAGTATGGTGAATCGTATGGTTCTGTGTGTTCTGTTCAATCCTAGGACCGAGACCAAAACACTTAATGATCTGGTATGGTTCTTATAGTCTTTAACAATTTAAGACCAAAATTAAGACTAAGATCAATAACGTAAGACTACTTGTTTTAGTCTACAAACGATCTGATTTTTTGGTTTGGTCATGATCCGATCATGATTTAAATGTTCTACTCAGTCAGCCAGAGTGAATCGAGACCAACTGTATATGACCTTTGTTGATTCTAAGACAACCAAATCATGTATTGAGAAGTATATGTGTTTAGAGCTGCAACAATACTCATAAACCGTAACTTTCACTTTAGTTCATCAGTAAATTACATCTCTACTTATAATACAACACTATTGATTATTCTATTACTTATTCTATTACAAGTATGCTTATTCTATTATAAGTCACCCATGATATTCGGTTGATGGGTGGTAAGTAGGTCTGACAATTTCTGACACGACACGATTAAACGACACGACACGATATGCTTTAAAGCGTATATGGGTTTGACCTTAATGGATCCCGTGTCTAAACAACTCTTATACGTTTAGACACGATTATTAATCGTGTATAAACAACTCAGATCTGCGGATATCTGTATAAACACGATTAACTATTCGTGTATAAATCGTGTTGTGTATACATGTGACACGTTTAGACACATTTAAGTATAATAATAATAATAAAATATTAAAATACTCACTTACTTTGTAATATTGAACTATGAAGACCTTACTTTGTATATTTGGATTTGTATATATATGAATTTGTGTATATATCTGATTTAAAGCGTATATAAGTTTGAGATTAACGGAACTCGTGTCTAAACAACTCTATACGTTTAGACACGATAAACGACTTATACGTTTAGACACGAGACATGTTTAGACACGTTTAAAATTTATCCGTTTAGACACGAGACATGTTTAGACACGACACGATTATGACACGACACGACACGATTGCCACCCCTAGTGGTAAGAGCAGCACCAGTTACTGTCTTGGATGTCCCATGCTTCTGTGTTCCACGCCAGGTATCTTCTGCTCTCCACTTCAGTTTGCTGCACATGTCTAACATTTGTTGTTGGTTAGCACATGTTCAACACTCCCCCGCAAGCTGAATAGTGGGATCTCCAATATTTAGCTTATACAAAACTCGCCAAAAACTTGATCCATTTACTGCCTTGGTAAGTATGTCTGCGAGTTGATCTTCCGAGCGAACAAATGGAATTACAATCGTTCCATCTTCTAGTTTCTCCTTTATAAAATGTAGAAATAAATTTCGACATGTTTGGTTCGATCATGTTGAACTGGATCCTCAGAGATACTTATCGCCGCACGGTTATCACATAATAGCTTACATGGTTTCCGGATGGGAAAACCAATCTCCGCTAATAGCTTGTATAGCCATAAAACCTCTGTTAGACCTCGAGCAATTCCTCTGAATTCTGCCTCAGCACTCGAAAGTGCTACCACCTTATGCTTCTTACTCTTCCAGGTGACCAAATTTCCTTCAACTCTGGCAAAGTATCCTGAAGTTGATCTTCGATATATCAGATTTCCTGCGCAATCCGCGTCTATGTATACTTCTACTTTAAGGTGACCATTATTCTGGAACAATATTCCACTTCCGGGGTGAACCTTTTAAGTAGCGAAGGACCCTGACCGCGACTTCCATGTGGTATGCTTGCGGCTTATGTATGAACTGACTTAACACACCTACTGCTTATGCAATATCTGGTCGGGTGTGTGACAGATAGATCAATTTCCCTACTACGTGTTGAAATCGGGTTTAATTTGTCAACTCAGCTCCTTCAACTATTCGGAGCCCATGATTGGTGTTTCTGCTGGCTTGCAGTCCATCAATCCTGTTTCCACCAATAAGTCTAAAATGTATTTTCTTTGTGATATGAAAATACATGTTTTAGACCGTAGGACTTCAATTCCCAAGAAGTACTTGAGTTCCCCCAAGTCTTTCATCTCGAACTCTTGAAAGATATTTTCCCTCAGGAGGATTATCTCTTTTGTATCATCACCTGTAATAATCATATCATCGACATATATAATTAAACAGGTTACTAGACTTCCTCGTTTCTTGAAGAACAAGGTATGATCTACATTGCTCTGCCTATAGCCATATTTCTTCATGGCTATAGTAAATCTCCCAAACCATGCCCTGGGTGACTGTTTGAGACCATATAGAGCTTTCTTCAGTTTGCATACGGCCAAGTCTTGGAACCCTGTCAAGAACCCCGGTGGTGGTTCCATGTAGACTTCTTCTTCTAGATCACCATGTACAAATGCATTTTTCACGTCAAACTGATGTAGAGCCCAGTTTCTATTTGCTGCTATAGAAAATAGGACTCTTATGGTATCAATTCTAGCTACAGGAGAGAAAGTCTCTGAGTAATCAATACCATAGGTTTGGGTATACCCTTTCGCCACAAGTCGTGATTTATACCTCTCAACCGACCCATATGCTCTGTGTTTGACAGTGAACACTCATTTGCATCTGACCGCCCTCTTCCCATACGGAAGATCACACTTCTCCCATGTTCGATTTTTCTCTAAGGCCTCCATCTCTACTTGCATTGCACGCCTCCACTCCGGATGTTTGACTGCTGACTCCACTGTACTCGGTATATGCTGAGCATATACTGCAGCAGCAATTGCACGTGCCACCGGTGACAGGCTCCCCCTGGCTATGTTTGCTATTGGGTATCGACTTGCTTTTGAGCTATACTCCGGTTCATATCGTATGGGAGGAACCCCCTGTTTCTCATGACTGGTAGTACGTACCTCTCCTGTACTGGTGATTCTTCCAAACCATTAGAATTATCATTACAAGGAGTTACAGTGGTAGAATTACTGACCTCAGGAATCTCAGTCGGGTTTGACATGGAGGCTGAATCATCCGAGACCTGTATTCTGGAGTCAACGTCTCGGTGGTTCCACCAACTTGATCTTTTGGGACTATCTCACACAACATTGGTGTGGTCAAAGTGGTTAGGATCAACCAATCTAATGGACTATCATCATTATTACTCTTCCCCTAGACATGAGATTGGGATGGATAGTAAAATTATGTTTCTAGAAAAGTACAATCCATCGTAACATACATACGATTTGTTTGGGGGTTAAAGCAGTGGTAGCCTTTCTGATGAATCCCATACCCGACAAACACACATTTGACCGAACATGGATCGAACTTGGATCGATCTGTTTTGGGAATGTGGACAAAGACAAAACACCCAAAGATATGTGGTGGGAGTGTTAAGGTTGTGGGAACACTCATATGACTGGATAGGATTTGTATGGGTGTTTGGAACCGAATCGCCTTAGTGGGTAGACGATTATGAAGATAGACTGAAGTTGCAACAACTTCAGGCCAGAATGAATTTGGAACCTTTGACTCCAACATTACTACTCTCGTCATTTCTAAGAGGTGATGATTTTTCCTTTCTGCTACCCCATTTTGTTGAGGTGTATGTGGACAAGATGTTTGGTGTATGATGCTCTCATTTTTAAGAAACTGTTGTAGTGAGGAATTAACAAATTCTCCACCATTATCAGACCGAAGCACCTGGATTTGCCTACTATACTGGGTTTTGACAAGTTTGGTGAATTCTACAAACTTATTAAAGACTTCAGATTTATGCTTAAGAAAGTAAATCCAGGTCATTATTAAATAATCATTGATAAACAAGACAAAATATCTAAAACCAGTATTCGACATACATGTTCCATTATTTGGAGCTGGTCCCCAAACATCAGAGTGAATTAATGAAAACACAGATTTGACTCTAGATTCAGACATGGAATATGATTGTCTATGACTTTTAGCAAAAATACAGGTTTCACACGGAATTTCTTGATTTGACGGAAATAAATTTGGGAATAATTTATGAAGGTACCCCGCAGAAGGATGATCCAACCTTCGGTGCCACAACCACTGTTGCCTGGTGACTGTCCCATGAGCAAGCATTGTAGTTCCGTGTTGAGTCACTTCTTCCACAAAATACAGGCCCTGACGTTCTCCACGTCCAATAACCTTCCCCGACTGGATATCCTGTAATAGACAGAAATTTGGATACATTAGTACCATACAGTTTAGCTCTCTAGTTACATGACTGATAGATAGTAACATGCATGCCAAGCTATGTACATAAAGACAGTTCTTCAATTTAATATCTGAAGAAATATTAATGCTTCCTGCTCCTTGAACCGGTAATAATTCTCCATTTACTGTCTGAATCATTTCTCTTCCGGATATTGACTGATTGACAAAATCTGTTTTGTCAAAGGTCATACTGTCTGTGGCTCCGCAGTCGAATAACCACTGTCCACTTTTTCCTGATGTAATATCCTGAGCAATAAATGTTTTACCAATTGCCAAATTCGGATCTACATTTTTATCATAATCGGAACAGGAGTTATCAGGTTTTAAACACGAATCATTGTAAAACCGGATTTAAACCGCCGGGGGTAGGAAGGTAATTTCACCCTTCCCAACCCTATACCCTAAGTCCCGCTCCTTCCTTGCGTAGTCAGTGTGTCTGGAAACGTCTCCCTTGTTGTCTGAGCTAGGGTTCCATCCACAGCCGTCACGCCTCTTCGCCTGGCCTCGTCTGATGGGTACAGTGGTACCTGAGTGGCGCCGGACCTCTTATCACCGCCCCGACTCTGGTCTGGCCAACCGAAGCTTCGGTTCCTTTCTTCTTCCTCTGGATGAAATCTGTTTGACATTGCTACAGAACCGAAGGGTTCGGTTCCCTTCCAGACTCCGTCGCGGTTTATCGCCGCCGCGACGTGGTTGCCAGAGCCGTGTCCGTCCCTGCGTTGGCTCTTCCAGCCGTCGGGAAAGCCGATGAGTTGGTAGCACTCGACCCTTCCATGCCGCATCTTCCCGCAGTGATTGCACCTAATCGTTTTCCGATCGACGCCACCGCCTTTCGTCGGCTTCCTGCCCCTTCCGGTGAACGATGATGGCTTGGAGGCGCTTCCGGTTCCGATTGCCGCGACTCCTTCCTTCGAGAAGTATCGGGCCGAGAGTCCCGATCCTAGCTGAAGTCCTCCAGGTTCTGTTCCCTTCCTTGTGGCTCCCATGACGATTCTTCGGTCACACTCTGTCCGGATTGTCGCGTATGCGGCTTCCACCTCCGGTAAGGGTTTGCACCGAAGTAAGTCACGCTTCTCATTGTCGAATTCGTCACTTACTGCATGTAGGAACTGGTATAGCTTTGCCTCAGCCCGTTTTGTGTTCCAAATCTGGATGTCTTGTGGGCATTTCATGGGATTCAGATCCCTGACTTCAATGTCCCTCCACAAGCTTTGCATTTTGCTGTATAATGCTTCTAAGGAATCATTTCCCTGTTTGATGTTGTTAGTTTTTACAATCAAATCAAACAATTGAATACCATCCTTTCCTTTGCTATATGTTGCTGCTAACCCGTTCGACAAGTCTTTCGCAGTAGAGAATTTAGCATATTGGTGGACTAAGTCCGGCACCATGTTGTCTAACATCCATGAGCACACGATCAAGTCGTCCTGCTCCCACTGTGCATATGTCGGTTCTTCTGGTTGAGGTGGTGCCGGAACACCCGTCAAATGATGTAGCTTTCCCTGTCCTCCGATCTTCATTCGGATGAGCCTTGCCCAAAGGGAGTGATTGCTTTCATTTAATTTTACACTCAAATTGATAGTTGACACTGCAATGGATTGATTGCGTATGTTGTTTGATTGTTGCAGAGATGAGAACATTGTCGCCCATTGAGCCGCCATCGACTCGTTCGCTGAGCAAGGTTCGTTGGTGCGGGTGCTGTCTCTTTCGGATTCCGCCATTACTGAGGTATGATTTGGTAGATGATGATCGCCGAGAAAGGTACCGATCACTTGATCGAATATTCCGGCTCTGATACCATGTTGATTCTAAGACAACCAAATCATGTATTGAGAAGTATTTGTGTTTAGAGCTACAGTAATACTCATATACCGTAACTTTCACATTAGTTCATCAGTAAATTACATCTCTACTTATAATACAACACTATTGATTATTCTATTACTTATTCTATTACAAGTATGCTTATTCTATTATAAGTCACCCATAATATTGTGTTGATGGGTGGTAAGAGCAACACCAATTACTGTCTTGGATGTCCCATGCTTCTGCTGCTCCACGCCAGGTATCTTCTGCTGCTCCACTTCAGTTTGCTGAACATGTCTAACATTTGTTGTTGGTTAGCACATGTTCAACAACCTTCACCTACCGAGCACGATCACCTTTTCGCCGTCGGGTTCTGGGAATGGTAAGGCTGTTCCTTCTTCCGGCAAGATAATGAATGCACCATGAACAGTTGCTCGTGTCCAATAACTGTGAGCACGCCACCAAAACGTTCCTTCCTCATCACTGAAGAGTATTTTATAAGTGAAATTCTGTCCAGGATTGATTGGACACTGTGTTATGTGTTCTGCTCCATCCGACCATGAATTTCCTGGATTTTTCACTCTATGCCTGAAACATAAACAAAAACAAACTAGTTATAGACGTGGTGCAAACTTACATCTCCAGTCTTAAACAAAATAATGATAGAGCAAGCAATTACCAGTGCAGGGTTACTCCATATAACCCTTGATTGTAAGTATTAACGTAAACTGTATCTCCTTTATGCACTCTGATTTCTGGTCCTGGAAATTGATCATTTACCGTCAAAATTTCCCTCGTTACGCATAGCTTTGTCACGTTCGTTTCCTTCAACTGTAAAAATAAAATGAAATGGAGTTAATTTCTTCCACAAACTCCTTCAATAATTAACCCAATTTGGGGGGGTAAGGAAAACAAAGACGTACCACAAAGTCGTAGTAATGCATAGCGCTTCGAGTCGTGGTGGCTGCGATGAAGAAGAGAGAATATCAGTGTCAGCAGCAGGTTGATAAACCTGGAAGCTTCGTCTCCATTCTCACTCTTTTTGCCTTAAAGGCTACAGTCCATTTGTTATAAGAACTCAAATTTAATACACTCCTTATTTGTTTGAATGAAGTTGTACGGTCTTCAAATCTCTTAATACACACTCCTATTTATATTAATACTTGACCTTATTTAATTTGTTAAATCTGAATCCTACCAAATTGTTGACAATGTATTACAAATTCTACCTAATTATTGACAGTTAGGTATAAAGTCCTTATTTGCCGCTCATTTCCTATACTCCCCTCAAGTTGAATTGTGATATCACACACATTTTGCTTGCACCATAATTCATCGAATAATATTCCGTTAACCGCTCTCTAAAATCTTCTTCAATCACTTTTCCGAAGATTGGTGGAAGCTTCTTTGAAGAACTTCTCTGACAACTCCGGGTTGATGAATAACCCTCTTGTCGTGCCAAACAGGTCTCTGTACATGTTCATATACTGAAAGACATTTTTGATTTTTATGCAGGTGAGCCTTTTTAATTTTGCATAGGCTCTTTCTTGCTTGGATGTAGACCCTTCGTAGGGATCCTCTAGCCGGTAAACCTTAGACTGATGGAGCCTCATGCTCCTTTGTGGTGCAGCGCACAGACTCGTCTCATCATGAGTCTTATGTGGACATACTGCATCCCTTCTTGTTTGAGCCTTTGGAAGGACTCACGTTTGAAGAAGGAAAGCTCGACTTGCTCTCCATCTGATGTTATCCAGTCTCTTTTCTACGAATAATGTTGGTACACCATGTGCATTGACTCAACCCAGTTTGTGGTGTATAGATCTTCTGCAGGCATGATGCCTACTTTTCTTCTTGATTTGCTTGCGCCATATACTTGTCGCGGATGACGTCTGTCTGAATTGGTACCACCCTATCGGAGTCAAGGATTCTCCAATTGTTTTGTTGAACCTTATCGGAGTCAGGGTTGCTCTGTTTGGACCCTATCAAAGCTAGGGATGCTATGTTTGGACCGTATCGGAGCTAAGGCTGCTCTGTTTTGGTTGTGGAAGTGACGAAGGAACTTTTGAGGTTCCTCTTTAGCCAAATTCTCCTATGTTCCTCCGCCCTTCGACACTCCCCCTCAAGTTGAGCGGTGATGTCTTCAATACTCAACTTGCACAGTATTCAGTGCTCAAGGAGTGCCATTTTTTTTTGCTTTCAATGTAAAATTCTTTAACCCTGTTAATAGTAAAAAAATCAATCAAATAATTTTTTACTATTGGTGACAGATCGGACTTGGTATATTTTGGGTTGGACTTCATATCCATAGAGTTCAGCCACAAGCCACAACCCACTTCTCAAAAAACGCAGCAGGCCCACTTCTCAAAAACTGCAGCCCATTTCTTTTTCACAGGAGCCGCAACCTACTTCTTTTCAGAAGAGTCACAACTCAGTTTTTCCCTTTTCTTTTTTTATTCATCATTTTTTCTTGTTGGCCATCATTTCACCACCACCCCACTATCATCATTTTTTTTGTCATTATTTTATCACCATCAATAAGGTTGTCGATGGTTAGGGTATGGTACATGTATGACAAATACCATAACCATATCATATTTTTAAACCACATACCATAACCATAACCATTACATGTACAATTTTCAATATCATAACCATTAAAATAATCGTGGTTATTAACTATGGTTTTACCCGTATAAACATATTTATTCCACACATGTAATATAATAAAAGACCAAAAATTTTATTTTAAAAAATACATAAATCTATATTGTCAACAATAACAATATATAAAACTAACATCATGGTTATTTATTACGTATATGTATAGTAACTTTCATTATTTAGTATATATTAGTTTATTAATAATAAATAATTACTATATTTATATAATAACCATGGTTATAACCATGAGTATAACTCAAATACCATAATCATTCTGGGTAGAAAATTCATCATCATAATCATACCGCACCATAATGGTACTGTTAACCATATTAAACAATAACGGTTATAATCATAGTTATGAGTTTTTCACCGCACAATTGTCGGTCCTAACCATCACCAAGTTCATCACCCTACTATCTATCTACTTCTACTATTACAATGTCTTTCTAGCCTATCAACATTTTCTTCCTCAACGTCATCCACGTTATCTTACCTGCATCAAGGCACATGGTGTACCAACGTTATCTTACAATGTCATTATCAACATTTTCATCCAACGTCTTTTCTTCCTCTAGATGAAGACTTGTAAAAGTAAAATATATTTGTCGAAAAGGAAGGTTTTCAAGGTACGGTGGATTTATTTGTCGATCTTTGTTGTTGCTAGAGTTAACGCTAGAAGGTTATGTTTGGTCCATTGAATTTCAACAACATTCCTTTGTTGTTCCGACTGCTCTGCTCGAGCTCGTCGTCGTCTGAAGAGGCTGCGCTCGGTGGTTTTGGCTGAGGCTCCACTCGATGGCTGAGGCTGCGCTCAGTGGCTTCTCATTACCCGGGTCTAAGGTTGCGCTCGATGGCTTCGGCAGAAGCTGAATCAGCGGTATGAAGCTGTTGTCTACGCTCGATCTGATCTGGTGCTTGGGTCGACGGTGGCCACGGCGACTTGACGGTTGAGGTGGTTGAAGGGTGGTAACCCTAATCTCTGATTACTATTTTTTGGTTTCTGATTTCCTAAAATCAAGAACACTGCTTTAATACCATTTTATAATTCTAAGTGTGGAGAGATAATGAAAAACTCAAATATTTAATTAAAGAGAACATTGTATTTGTTTGAATGAAGTTGTGTTGTCTTCAAATCTCTTAATACACACTCCTATTTATACTAATGTCGGACGTCGATTCCGACTTCCCCGACCCGTTTTGGAAAATATTTTTAAATTTCGTTTTTGAAAATGTCGGGTATTGGCAAGCGAAGGGTCCGGTCGAGCGGGGTCATCAACCGGACCGAAAAATTTGAAAGTGTCGCCACCGATTAATTGAAGGCTAATCGGAATCCTAAAATTGCATAGGGTGCATGGACTTAACATCCTAGGGCTTAAAAAGCTCTACGTCCAAAGAATCGAGTTCGGGGGTTTGATTACGTCTTAAAAACTCGCGAGCTTATAATCCGCCCTTTCGGTACTTTAATTTGCTTTTGAATTTTTTTTCAATTTAGCCCGTTTTAATCATGCTTGGCCCAAAAAAACTACATGCATTTTCTTTAAATTAAACAAACCATGTACAAACAATTTTTTTTAAATTTCAAATAAACAAGAGAGAACTAAAGTTAACAGTGATCGAAAAAAAATGGTTTAATTATCGAGCCATTTTAAACGTGTCAAAACATGCACGAATAATTTTTGAAAATATTAAGCTCGTTGGACTAATTTGTCCCATTTTGAGAAATTATAGGTGTTGGGTATCGATAGTGACGGCCCAGTAAGAAAAGGCCTCGAAGGCCCAATAACTATAGAGGGGGTAAACCCATGACATCCGAACCGGATCGGCCCAAGTACAAGCCAAACTTGGCCCACCATCGAGTAATCCAGAATCGAGCCCAAAGTCTATAGAGACGCCAAAGGCTCTCAGACTGCTCGCCATTCTCTACCAAGTCGCGACCTTCCACTGCTCGACATGGGAGTGCTCGCCCCGAAGAGAGCCTTGCCTCTCTCCTCTGGTCCCACTAAACCGTTAATAACAGAGTGGCCAAGATATCCCGCATATCTCGGTCACATATTCACTAAAGATTAGATTTGGTAACTGCAATATCTCGCAGTAACTGCCATATCCCACGATCCGAATCTTCAGCAACTCAATATACATTAAGATATTCAGTTGCCTTTATACGGTTCTATCTCTCTTACCCTATAAATACCATTGCTTTACATACGTTCTTTACGTTTTGAGTTTTATACACACATATACTCATTTAAGCATCGGAGAGGGACCCAGAGGCACCCCCTCTGTTGCGCTCCCCTACTTGCAGGTTCACCGGAGTTGGAGCTGAAGCGTCATCCCAACCTTGTCTGGCATTCAATTCACTGCCAGATCAGCATTCAGGATTTCACGATCCAACATTTGGCGCCGTCTGTGGGAAACGAGCAATTAAGCCATGAGAACTCGATCCCAAAGCAACCGTCGGAATCAGACTAGGGAGCGATCCTCAGATAGCTCTGATTCCGCCGCCGCTTCACCGCTTCAACAGGAACCTGCCAGCCGAGCAGGAGTTAATGCTGTTCCTCTGCGGACAGCCCGAGAACATGTCGGTGATTCAAGACCGACCCCAGCTGCTGATCAAAACGGAGCCCCTGCACCGCAGACAGTCCACATTGCGGGGCAGGATATTAATTTAACCCCCGAGATGGTCTCCTTGCTGGAAGCCATCCTAGGACAGGCGCGCCGCCAAGCCCCTGTTCCTCAGGAAAACAATCCCTCTGCTCCTAAGGAAAATCACCGCCCTGCTGCCACAGGGCCTTCACCTTCAGAAGCGGCCAATCCTAGTCCTGCTGCGCCTCAGGAGGATCAGGAGATGACGTCAGGTCAGCAGTCCTTACCTCCAGCGCACACCAAGGAGCCAGCAGCCGCATATACTGCCAATCCTTCCGGTCCGCCTCCACCCGGAGCCTCTCCCATGTACTGCACTGTGGATCAGATGGATGACCTCCTCAACAAAAGGCTCCAGGAAAGACAGTTGACAGTCATAGCTCCCTTCAAGGAGCAGTCCTCTCATCCATTCACCGACGCGCTCGTCGCTATCAAAATCCCGAAGGATGTGGTTGCTCGGGCCATACCTGAGTATAGCGGTGGAGGAGATCCCACCGTACATGTCAACAAGCATGAGGCCTCCCTTCTGGGTAAGTCAAACGATCCCAATCATTTGGCTTTGCTATTTCCATCTACTCTTTCGGGCTCGGCTTCGTCCTGGTTCTTCGGCCTCCCTGCAGGATCAATCGGAACTTGGGCAGAGTTGAGAAGCAAGTTCCTGGAGAGATATATGGGCGAGCGCCAGTTGCTGAAGAGCGTGGTCGCCCTTGACTCGGTCAAACAGCAGCCTGAAGAGTCGCTGTCCAACTTCTACGGGCGTTTTCATCAAAACGTCACAGAATTAGATCGCCGAATCTCGGATGGGGAGATCATTCGAGCATTCTACAGAGGTCTGGATGTGGCCAACAAGGCCTCGAGAAAGCTGCGAAACAACTATCACGTGAAGGAGATAGAGACATTGGAGGAGTTGGCGTCCAGAGCAAAAGGTTTCATAGACCTTGAACGCGCAAACATCGAGGCTAATCTCCTGACGGCCTCGCTAAGGGTAACCCATGAACCCCGACGCGATGGTAAGAAGGAGATAAAGAAGGAGAAGAAGGGAAAAGAAAGTAAGCCCCGAGTCGAGTCTCTTCCAGCACCTCGCCATCCAGAGGTCCCTGAGTATTTCACGCCTTTAAATAGGCAGATCTCAGCGGTACTAGTCGAGATGGAGAGGAGATCCTTGGCGAGGCCACCGATGTCTCGCCGAGGTGGGTTACCCATGGGCAAGGATGTCGAGAGCTATTGCAGATACCATAAGTGCAAGGGCCATAAGACAGACGATTGCAAGATTCTGAAGCGAGATATAGAGAGGCTGATTCAGGGGGGAATGTTGAAGGAATTTGTGGCAGGGCGAGACCGAAGTCGAACGCCCCCCAGGAGACATCGTTCACCAGCCCCTGCAGATCAAGCTGAGCCTTCTGGAAGCAAGAGGAGAGTGAATCTGATTGCGGGAGGATTCGGCGCAGGCGGCGAGAGGTCAAGCGCCAGAGAGGTCTACGCCACTCAGATCTCTACGGCAGTTCAGTTGGGGAAACGGCCAAGACCTGAAGAAAACATTGTCATCTCATTCTCTGAAGATGATTTGGCACATGTCACCATGCCCCACAACGATGCTCTGGTCATTACGGCAGATATTGACGGCTGTGATGTTGCAAGGATTCTGGTCGACGGAGGTAGCTCGACAGACATCCTGTTTCTGGACGCCTTCGAAAAGATGGGCAAATCAAAACGTGACCTGAAGAGGGTCGACTTTCCGCTGATCGGATTTGCGGGAAGGACAACTTATCCACTGGGGGCTTTAACCATGCCAGTGATTTTTGGCGAGGGGTGGAAAAGCATCAAGGTGTCGGTCACTTTCTTGGTGGTCGATTCACCTACATCCTACAACGCCATCATAGGGAGGACCACGATCAACCCAAATAAGATTGTGGCCTCCACTGTCCACCAGAAGATGAAGTTCCCTACTCCGAACGGGATTGGAGAAGTGCTAGGAGATCAGCCTTCCTCGCGGCAATGCTATGTGAACTGTTTACGCAGGAAGAACCAAAGGGAGGCACTCGCCATCGAGACAGAGGCCGATCCCCGCGAGGACTTGGCTCGACCAGCACCCATGGAGGAATTGGAGGAGGTCGAGATCGATGGTCCGGACAAAAAGGTGCGCATTGGGACCACCTTGAAAGAGGATCAGAAGGAGGCCATGACCGCCCTCCTCAAGGAATTCAAAGAGCTCTTTGCCTGGCAGCCGAGCGACATGCCAGGAATCAGCACATATATTATCTCTCATGAGCTCAGGATAGACCCCTCCATCAAGCCGATCGCCCAAAAGAGAAGATCGTTCGGGACTGATAAACGTTTGGCGATCAGGCAGGAAGTCGGCAGGTTGATTGAAGCTGACTTCGTCAGAGAGGTAAGATTCCAGAGCTGGGTCGCCAACCCAGTTTTGGTCAAGAAATCTAACGGCAAGTGGAGGATGTGCGTCGACTTCCGCGACTTAAACAAGGCTTGCCCCAAAGATTCATATCCCCTTCCAAGAATAGATCAGCTAGTCGATGCTACCTCGGGTCATGAGATGCTGAGCTTCATGGACGCCTATTCAGGCTACAACCAGATCAGAATGCATCCAGACGACGAGGCCCACACCACTTTCTATGCTGACGGCGACATTCTATGCTACAAGGTGATGCCCTTTGGTCTCATCAATGCCGGGGCAACTTATCAGCGGATGGTGAACCGACTGTTCCAGGACATGCTGGGAAGGAACATGGAGGCCTACGTGGATGATATGCTCGTTAAATCCATCAAAGGCAATCCTCATACCACCGACCTCCGTGAAGCTTTTGAATGCATGAGGAGACACAGCGTTCGCCTGAACCCAGCAAAGTGCGCCTTTGGAGTCAAGTCCGGGAAGTTCCTGGGTTTTATGGTCAGCGAAAGGGGCATTGAAGCAAACCCGGAAAAGCTAAAGGCCATAGAAGAAATGAAGACGCCAACCTGCCATAAGGAAGTCCAATGCCTGAACGGCCGACTAGCTGCTCTTAACCGCTTTCTCTCCAAAGCAAGCGACAAGTCCCTCCCGTTCTTCAAAACCTTGAGGGCCAACCGTAAGTTCGAGTGGACGCCAGACTGCGAGGAAGCATTCCAGTCCTTGAAAAGGTATATTCAAACACTCCCAGCTCTGGCAAAACCCGTTCCAGGCGAGCAGCTTTTCCTCTATTTAGGCATTAGCGATGTGGCAGCCAGTGCTGTTTTAATAAGGGAGGAGAATAATGTTCAGAGTCCAGTGTATTTTATTAGCAAAATGTTCAACTCAGCAGAAATAAGATATGTCCAGATTGAGAAGTATCTCTATGCCTTAGTTATTGCTGCTCGGAAGCTGAGACCTTACTTTCATGCGCACGACATCACGGTCCTCACCAATCAACCTCTCAAAAACTTCCTGATGAAGCCAGATTCTTCAGGAAGAATGGTCAAGTGGGCGATCGAGCTCAGCGAGTTCAGGATCAAATTTGCGCCAAAAACGGCCATCAAAGGTCAAGCACTAGCTGATTTCATAGTGGAAAGCACGAGTAACGGTCAAGCGATGGCAGAAAACAGGCCAAGTCAGTCAGCAAACGACGATCAAATCTGGGAACTCTATACGGATGGGTCTTCATCAAAAGAAGGCTCGGGGGCAGGTTTAATTCTTATTCCTCCTGAGGGCGAGCCTCTGAAATACGCGATCGCCTTGACATTCCCGGCGACCAATAACGAAGCAGAATATGAGGCTCTTATCACTGGACTCAGACTGGCAAAAGGAATGGGTATAACAGCGCTTAAGGTAAAAAGTGATTCAGAGCTTATTGTCAATCAGGTTAATGGCGCCTACGAGGCAAAGGGAGAAAAGATGAAGAAATATCTCGGCATCGCCAAAAAACTAGTCGTGGAAATCCCAAATTTCGCGATTGAGTTTATTCCTCGCCAAGAAAACCAGATGGCAGATTCTTTGAGTAAGCTAGCCTTCGGAGGGGCGACAATCCAGGATGTGCAATTTCTGGAAAAGGCCCTATGTTCAGTCCTTGAAAACAGAGCGGAGGTCTTCAACATTCAAGAACAGGTCACCTGGATGACCCCATTCCAGAATTATTTGAAAGAAGGCATCCTCCCAGAGGACGAAGGCGAATCCACTAGGATTAGAAGACTCGCAGCCAGTTATCTAATCATCGATGGAGAACTCTATAGAAGAGGTTATTCGACGCCTTACTTGAGATGTGTTGCTCTACCCGAAACAGAAAAAGTTCTTCGAGAAGCTCATGAAGGGGCAGCAGCATGTCATGAAGGTGCTCGTTCACTAAGCAGGAAAATATTCAGACTGGGATATTACTGGCCGACCTTGGGAAAAGACGCAGCCGAATTAACACAGAAGTGTGAAATTTGCCAGCAGTTTGCACCACGATCGGGTCGACCATCGACATTATTATCCCCAATGGCGGGTGCCTGGCCCTTCGCTCAATGGGGAATCGATATATTGGGTCCTTTTCCCATTAGCACTGGTCAGCGTACTCACATTATAGTGGCGATCGACTACTTCACTAAGTGGGTAGAGGCAAAAGCTCTAGCTTCGACAACGGAATTCCAAGTTATCAAGTTCATGCAGGTCAAGGTATTCTCCAGGTTTGGTATTCCCAAAATACTCATCAGCGATAATGGTCCGCAATTCGTTGGAAAGGAGTTGAAATGGCTCTGTGAAGAGTATCATATCGACCATCGCTTCAGTTCAGTACATCACCCTCAAACGAATGGGCAAGCTGAAGCAGCCAACAAGATTGTCTTAGCCGGACTTAAGAAAAGGGTTCGAGCATTCAAAGGGAATTGGGCAGAAGAGCTGGAAAACGTATTATGGGCCATCAGAACAACGCCTAAGGCGGCCACAGGAGAAACGCCTTTCAGTTTAGTGTACGGATCAGAAGCAGTAGCACCAGCTGAATTAGCAGTGCCTACCCACAGAGTCCTACACTTTAACGCGGAGGCAAATGAGATCGAGCGCAGAACTGACCTCGACTTGGCAGAGGAAAAGAGATGGCTCTCGGAAAAAACACAGGCAAAAATGCGCTTGGCGACCGCTCGGTATTTCAACAGAAAGGTTAGCGCTCGCCAATTTTTCGTGGGGGAGATGGTTATGAGAAGGAATGAATTTACAAGGCTGGACAGTAAAAACAAACTTTCAGCCAAATGGGAAGGACCATACAAAGTAGTAGAGATCGCCGCACCAGGATCCTACTATTTGGAAACCACCGAAGGCGAGAGGTTACACCGTCCATTTAATTCAGAGCATTTAAGAAGATTTTATGCATAGCTTGTAATCAAACTGATTATGTCAATAAAAGAAAGCCATTCCTTCACAAAGCGTGCCCACTCGAAGCAAGTTGAAGCCAAAAAGCCCTGACGCCAAAGTCAGGCCTCAAAAGCCCTAGCAACAAAGCTAGGCCAAAAAGCCCTAGCAACAAAGCTAAGCCAAAAGCCCTGACACCAAAGTCAGGCCTCAAAAGCCCTAGCAACAAAGCTAGGCCAAAAAGCCCTAGCAACAAAGCTAGGCCAAAAGCCCTGACGCCAAAGTCAGGCCAAAAAAGCCCTAGTAACAAAACTAGGCCACAAAAAGCCCTAGCAACAAAGCTAGGCCAAAAGCCCTGACGCCAAAGTCAGGCCAAAAAGCCCTAACAACAAAGTTAGGCCAAAAAAGCCCTATGTTGGATCGTGAAATCCTGAATGCTGATCTGGCAATGAATTGAATGCCAAGGAGATGGTGATCGCGCGCTTTCGCCGGAGCTCCGATGAACCTGCAAGAAGGGGATCGCAACAGAGGGGGTGCCTCTGGGTCCCTCTCCGATGCTTAAATGAGTATATGTGTGTATATAGCTCAAAACGTCTTGAATGTATGTAAAGCAAAGGTATTTATAGAGTAAGAGATACCAAACCGTATAAGGTAACTGTATATCTTCGTGAATATTGTGTTGTTGAAGATTTAGATAGTAGATATTGCGGTTACAGCGAGATATTGCAGTTACCGTATCTAATCTTTAGTGAATATGTGCCCGAGATATGCGGGATATCGTGGCTATATCCTTATTAACGGTTGGTGGGACCAGAGGAGAGAGGCAAGGCTCTCTTTATGGCGAGCACTCTTATGGCTGCGACCTTGATTGTTGGCGAGCACTCCCATGGCGAGCAGTGGGAGGCTTTGACATTGGCCAATGGCGACCTGAAGTGGCACTTTGGCGTCCACTTTAGTTTGGATTCGATACTGGACCACTTTATGAGGGCCAGAGTAACCTTACTGTGGGTTGGCCTTGTTTAAATGGTATGGGTTTCACCCCCTGCAAATTTATTGGGCCTTCGAGGCCTTTCCCATATTGGGTCGTCACTATCAATACCCAACATTTGCCCCCGAAGCTTGAGTGAAGTTTCTTCGGTCGAGCTTGATTTTGTGATAGGGTTTAAGATAGTGACTTTTGGAATGGATCTTTTGCTTTCCTTATCTGCTATTTGTGCATTTTGATGCTCTGTATCCTTTGGCGAACGATTTTGGTTGCGTAGAGTTTTTCGGAATGTGTGATACCTTACCCCATTAGGCGAACGCTTTGGGTTTCCAGGGTTTATGGATGCTCATTCTTCACTCTTTGTGCGAACACTATCGTTGCGAGGGTGTTAGGAGAGGTCTGGTATAGCTTTTGGCAATCACCTTTTTTGTGTAAGATTTCGAACATTTTAATGAATAGACAGTTAGCGAAAGTCGAGAGGACTTTTGAGGCATGTCCGTCTCTTTGTCTTCCGTAACCAGTGGGCAGACTCACAGGTTTTTCGTGTCGTTCCAACCTTTTGTCTCCCCGATGTAACCATTGGAATTCTGACATTACTTCGGTTTTACCCAAAAAGGGTGTAATCATTATCTGAGCCGTTTCTCACATGCCCGTTCGGTTTCCTTCGTTTTGGCTAAAAAGGCTGAACTTTAGCATTTAGTCTTTTACGCACTCAATTCATTTGCATTCCAGAGTTCATATCTTCTTTCAGCCCTCTGTTTCAATTTTTCATTTCTCTCTTTTTATCCTCGAAAAAGCTTTCTCAGCCAGAACGGGATACTCCTTCGAGCTTTGGAGAGCTGTCGGGGAATGATCGGAACATCATTGATGACTTCTTCCGACATCATAGGCAACCAAACTTCTGTTCAATCCGCTCAGGGGCGGAAACTTCAGAGTCGATGCTTGGGTTAGCGGGCATTCATCAGTTCGTACAACTGACGCTCAAGGTCGGGGTTCATCATTCCACGCCAGTCTTTATTGATTGGATAAATTTCTGACCCCTCAGTCTGGGACCTAAATTCATTGACCGCACTTGAGGACCTAAATTCTTCAGTCTATTTTCCAAGCGGGCTAAGACGAGGTTGTTAGCTGCCTAGGCGTCTATGAGTTTCGGATCAAGGATGTCGACCAGTACTCTGTTTGGCTAGAGGCAGAGAATGGTGACCTCAGGGCTCAATTGAAAGAGTCCTGGGTGCAGAGGGATGCCTCGATGGCTGAGCAGGAGCATCCTTCCTTAAATCATAAGGTTGTCCCATCCCCCCTTAGCGTGGACTTTAAGAAGTCCAAGGAGTTCTCTGTCTGCGCCTTGGAGGTGATAAAGGCCGAGGCTGCTTCCTACCTCCAGATCTTGGTCGACGAGATTCAAGGGATTGATCCCAAGTTTCCTCTATGGGAGGTGAGGTCTCTTCAGGACTTCATTGAGAGCGGCTACACCAAGGAAGCTCCTTGGCGATGAGGCTGCCCCCGAGGCCGAGAAGGAGACTGCATCCCCTGATGAACCCAGACCTTGAGGTCTCAGGCCTTCAGGCGACCGAGTCGATGCAGAGTTTCAGGTCAAGGGAGCCTATTCATCCTCCTGCTTTTTGCTCATCCTTCTTTTTATCGATAATCACGTTTACTTCCCTTTGTTTTTGGGATAGTTGTAATTATTCTTTTGATTTCAGACTCGGATATTATTATAATGAACGCCTTTAATTTCGTAAGCCTTTACTCTTTTTCGACTTCGAATGTGTTTGGTCGTTCCTCCGATATCTTTTCGTTCGAACGCTTTAGGAAGTTTTACCATATTTGTTTTCAACTTCTCTTTAGCTTATGTAGGAGAGTCTCGCCATATAGGATCTTGGACCATCCATTCCCTTCACCAAAGTTTTTTAAGGGAACTGTTACTCGAAGATCATACCTTTAAGGAAACTATCATCTTTTGTAGATGTGTTCGCTTTGTTAAGGTTTTAGACCTTTGGAGTGTTCGTCTAATCCCGGGGAACTGTTACCCGAGGCTCATTCATCTTTTAGTAAGTGGTCGCCCTAGGTTCATTCGCCCACTTTCTTTGTGTTTGTTTCGCAAAGGAACTGTTACCCTTGATATGGATTCATTCGCTTTGGATGTTACTTCTCAATTTTTGCCCAACTTATAAGAGAACGGACTCCTTGACGGATTGCTCGCTTTTTGCGCTAGGACTTATGTCTGATTTTTATATTTAGGCCTTATTTGCCTAACTTTTTCCTTAGGTCTTTTCGCCTGATTTTGATAACAGGTCTTGTGCCTGACTTTGGCATCAGGTCTTTCGCCTAACTTTGGTGCTAGGTCTTTCACCTGATTCAGTCATCAGGTCTTTCAGATCTTTTGGTTTGCCTAACTTTGGCGTTAGGTCTTTTTGCCTAACTTTGGCGTTAGGTCTTTCGCCCAATTTTGGTATCGGGTCTTTTTGTTTCGTAAGCCTTGGTTTTTGTTTGACTTCGAGTATACTTGGTTGTTCTTCCGATGTCTATCTTGCTTTAAAGCTTTAGGAAGTTTTACCATACTTGTTTTCAACTTCGCTTCAGCTTTTGTAGAATAGTCTCGCCTTTTTGTTTTCATTCAAAGGGTCTTGGACCTTTCTTTGGAGGAAACGTTACCCTTTAGAGGTTCTTTTCGCTCCTTTAGGTTTCGGGGGAAGGACCGTGGCCTCTTATCGGCTCGTCCGTTCCTTTCGCCATGTTTCTTAAGGAAACTGTTACCCAAGGATTATGCCTTTAAGGAAACTGTCATCCTTTATGGATTCGTTCGCCTTTTAGGATTTTGGTCCTTAGATTCGTTCGCCTAGTCGTAGGAAACTGTTATCTAAGATTTGCTCGCCTTTTAAGAAGCTGTTACCTCGGATTCGTTCTCCCTTTTTGGGGAACTGTTACCCAAGATTCGCTTGCCTTTTTAGGAAGCTGGAAAGCTTTAGGAAGTTTTACCATACTTGTTTTCAACTTCGCTTCAGCTTTTGTAGAATAGTCTCGCCTTTTTGTTTTCATTCAAAGGGTCTTGGACCTTTCTTTGGAGGAAACGTTACCCTTTAGAGGTTCTTTTCGCTCCTTTAGGTTTCGGGGGAAGGACCGTGGCCTCTTATCGGCTCGTCCGTTCCTTTCGCCATGTTTCTTAAGGAAACTGTTACCCAAGGATTATGCCTTTAAGGAAACTGTCATCCTTTATGGATTCGTTCGCCTTTTAGGATTTTGAAGACTGCGCTCTGAAGATGATAAAGTCGGCGATCGCCGATTTTCTCCAAGTCCTGGTGGATGATGTCCGGGCGGTCGATCCCAATTTTCCCCTTGAGGAAGTTGGGTCCTTGAGGAGCTTCCTCCGGAGTCGTAACTCTCAGTCTACCCTTGTTGCTGAAGGGGTTATTCCAGCTATGGCTGAAGAGGTTGTTCCCGAAGGCGGACCAAGCCTTCCTGCCCCCGAAGGCGAGCAAATCGTCCCTGCCCCTGAAGGCGAGCCAGTGCCTCTGCCCCCGAGGATCCCCAAGCCTGAAGTCTCCATCTCTTTTATTAACAATATTTGCCTTTTGGATAGCTGTTTTTCTTTGTAATTTTTTGTTTTCCTTTTATTTGATTTAAGACTTGGCTTCTTTTATTGAATGCCTTTATATTCATAAGCCTTTTATTCGACTTTGAACATGCTTGGCTATTTATCCAACGTCTTAATCATAATTACTCTTCGACTTCCTTTTGACTTGTAATGTCTTCGACTCTTGAAGTCTTAGACCAAGCATAAGTCGATCCTTCTAAGGAAAATACTTCTGATACTTAAAAGCATAAACTTCTAAGTTCAAAGAGATATTACCCTCTTTGAAGTTTAGACCTTCGAGGTCATCCTAAGGCTTTGTCATCCATAGTGATCGCCTAAAATTCTTTGTTAGCAGATCCCTTTGTTTAGTTTTGGCGTCTGCTTCTCATCTTGCCTAACTTTATTGCTAGGTCTTTTGGCCTGACTTTGGCGTCAGGGATTTTTTGTTTTGCCTAGCTTTATTGCTAGGTCTTTTGGCCTGACTTTTGGCGTCAGGGCTTTTTGTGCCTGATTCGGTTATCAGGTTTTTGCCTGACTCTTGGCGTCAGGTCTTTTGAGGTCTAACTTTATTGTTAGGGCTTTTGTGGCCTAGTTTTGTTGCTAGGGCTTTTGGCCTGTCTTTGGCGACAGGGCTTTTTGGCCTAGCTTTGTTGCTAGGGCTTTTGTGGCATAGTTTTGTTGCTAGGGCTTTTGGCCTGTCTTTGGCGACAGGGCTTTTTGGCCTAGCTTTGTTGCTAGGGCTTTTGTGGCCTATCTTTGGTGATAGGGCTTTTGGGGCCTAACTTTGTTGTTAGGGCTTTTTTGTGGCCTATCTTTGGTGATAGGGCTTTTGGCCTGACTTTGGCGTCAGGGCTTTTGTGGCCTAACTTTGTTGTTAGGGCTTTTGGCCTGTCTTTGGCGACAGGGCTTTTTGGCCTAGCTTTGTTGCTAGGGCTTTTGTGGCCTATCTTTGGTGATAGGGCTTTTGGCCTGTCTTTGGCGACAGGGCTTTTGTGGCCTAACTTTGTTGTTAGGGCTTTTGGCCTGTCTTTGGCGACAGGGCTTTTTGGCCTAGCTTTGTTGCTAGGGCTTTTGTGGCCTATCTTTGGTGATAGGGCTTTTGGGGCCTAACTTTGTTGTTAGGGCTTTTTTGTGGCCTATCTTTGGTGATAGGGCTTTTGGCCTGACTTTGGCGTCAGGGCTTTTGTGGCCTAACTTTGTTGTTAGGGCTTTTGGCCTGTCTTTGGCGACAGGGCTTTTTGGCCTAGCTTTGTTGCTAGGGCTTTTGTGGCCTATCTTTGGTGATAGGGCTTTTGGCCTGTCTTTGGCGACAGGGCTTTTGTGGCCTAACTTTGTTGTTAGGGCTTTTGGCCTGACTTTGGCGTCAGGGCTTTTGTGGCCTAACTTTGTTGTTAGGGCTTTTGTGGCCTATCTTTGGTGATAGGGCTTTTGTGGCCTAACTTTGTTGTTAGGGCTTTTTTGTGGCCTATCTTTGGTGATAGGGCTTTTGTGGCCTAACTTTGTTGTTAGGGCTTTTTTGTGGCCTATCTTTGGTGATAGGGCTTTTGGCCTGACTTTGGCGTCAGGGCTTTTTTCTTCGATTTGCTTCGAGTGAACATGTTTATGAAGGAATCACTTGCTTGTATGGTCCTTCCCACTTAGCTGAAAGTTTATTCTGACTGTCCAGCCTTGTGAATTCATTCCTTCAACATTCCTATCTTTATCAGCTTTTCGATGTCGCGCTTGTGCTATCTGCAATAGCTCTCGGTGTCATTCCCCATGGGCTGACCACTCTTGCGGGGTCTCGGTGGCCTTTCCAGAGACCTTTCCATCTCGACTAGTACCGCCGAGATCTGCCTGTTTAAAGGCGTGAAATACTCGGGGACCTCTGGATGTCTTGGTCCTGGGTTTTCCGATCTAGGCTTTTCTCGACCCTTCTTACCCTTCTTGATCCTGCAGAGACACCAAAGAACCAAGACGGCGCCGAACCCAAAAGGGTCGACAGAAATAATAGGGCTAAGTGATTCGGATCAGTCGACTTACCCAACAGAGAGGCTTCATGCTTATTAACATGTATAATGGGGGCGCCTCCACCTCTATACTCGGGGATGGCCCTGACGACGACATCCTTTGGGGTCTTGACGCGTTGTTCTTTGAGTCTCTTAGTGATAAGCTCCTCAACTTGGTCAAGAGTGAATTGGGGTTGCTGTCCTCCCGTCGGTGCAGAACTTGATGGACTGACAGAGCGAGTGACCGCCGGCGTCTCAGTGGAGGCCGGAGGTAAGGATTGGTGTCCAAAAGTCATCTCTTGATCTTCTTGAGGGGCTGTGGTGCCAGGATTTCCAGTTTCTGATTCCGGTGGCCCCGCAGGACGAGGATCCTCATGAGGAGCAGGGGGTTTTCTGCGGGCCTGTCCTATGATGGTTTCCAAGAGGGATATCATCTCTGCGGTTACCTGAATGGTTTCCCAAGCCACTTGGATGGTTTGTCGATCTGGAATCTCTGCGACGTTTGGAACAGGGGTCGTTCTCGAATTGCCAATGTGTTCACGTGCCGGTCTCGGAGGGACGGCATCACAGACTGCTTGGCTAGCAGGTTCTTGGTGGAGTGCGAAGCGGCAGCGGAATTAGAGCTATCCGAGGATTGTTCGTTAGCTTCTTTCCGATGATTGCGGTTAGAGCGAGTATGTATGACTGTTTTGCTCGTTTTCCCACAGACGGCGCCAAATGTTGGATCGTGAAATCCTGAATGCTGATCTGGCAATGAATTGAATGCCAAGGAGATGGTGATCGCGCGCTTTCGCCGGAGCTCCGATGAACCTGCAAGAAGGGGATCGCAACAGAGGGGGTGCCTCTGGGTCCCTCTCCGATGCTTAAATGAGTATATGTGTGTATATAGCTCAAAACGTCTTGAATGTATGTAAAGCAAAGGTATTTATAGAGTAAGAGATACCAAACCGTATAAGGTAACTGTATATCTTCGTGAATATTGTGTTGTTGAAGATTTAGATAGTAGATATTGCGGTTACAGCGAGATATTGCAGTTACCGTATCTAATCTTTAGTGAATATGTGCCCGAGATATGCGGGATATCGTGGCTATATCCTTATTAACGGTTGGTGGGACCAGAGGAGAGAGGCAAGGCTCTCTTTATGGCGAGCACTCTTATGGCTGCGACCTTGATTGTTGGCGAGCACTCCCATGGCGAGCAGTGGGAGGCTTTGACATTGGCCAATGGCGACCTGAAGTGGCACTTTGGCGTCCACTTTAGTTTGGATTCGATACTGGACCACTTTATGAGGGCCAGAGTAACCTTACTGTGGGTTGGCCTTGTTTAAATGGTATGGGTTTCACCCCCTGCAAATTTATTGGGCCTTCGAGGCCTTTCCCATATTGGGTCGTCACTATCAATACCCAACACCCTAGTAACAAAACTAGGCCACAAAAAGCCCTAGCAACAAAGCTAGGCCAAAAGCCCTAGCAACAAAGCTAGGCCAAAAGCCCTGACGCCAAAGTCAGGCCAAAAAAGCCCTAGTAACAAAACTAGGCCACAAAAGCCCTAACAACAAAGTTAGGCCTCAAAAAACCGGACGCCAAGAGTCAGGTAAAGCCCTGACGCCAAAGTCAGGCCAAAAGCCCTGGCGACAAAGCCAGGCCAAAAGACCTAGCAAAATGTTTGGCAAAATAGAAGCCCTGACGCCACAGTCAGGCCAAAGAAAGTTTTGGCGATCACCATCGATGATAAAGCCTGAACAAATTACAAATCCCCTTATGCCAACACCTCAAAGGTTTAAACTTCAAAGAATCTAACATCTCTTTGAGCTTAGAAGTTTACACTTTTAAGTGTCAAAAGTGTTATCCTTGGAAAGTTTAACTTATTATTGGTCTAAGGCTTTAAGGGTCAACGACATTACCAAGCAAGGAAAAAGTGGAAAGTAATTATGAGTAAGATATTGGATAGCTAAATATGTTCGAAGTCGATTAAAGGCTCAAGAATGTAAAGGCATTCAATAGAAAAACCCAAGTCTTCGATAAATAATTACAAACCAAAAACGGAGAATACAAAAATAGCTATCTAAAAAATAAAAATACGGTCGCCAAGGAGTAGGGGACTTCAAGCTTTGGGGTTCTCGGGGGCAAAGACGCTCTGCTCGCCTTCGGGGGCAGAAGTACCGGGCTCGCCTTCAGGAGCAGCCTCCCCAGCAACAGAGGTCTGCGAAGGCTGACTCCGCAGGAAGGTCTTCAAGGAGGCAACTTCCCCAAGAGGAAAGTGGGGATCGACCGCCTGGACCTCCTCCACCAGGCCTTGAAGAAATTCGGCAATCGCCGACTTCATCACCTTCAAGGCCTGGTCCTCAAAGTCTTCGGAGGCCTTGAACTCCTCAATCACGGCATGGGGTGAAGGAACCGCCTTCAGCTGATCAGCCAGTCGGTTCTTTTCCTCCTCTAGGGCGACCCCCTAGCTTCGGCAGCATCCCTCTGGGCCTCCGCGGCGACCCTAAGAGCGTCTGACTCGACCAACTGGGCACGAGCTTCCTTCAACTCGGCCTCCAGGCGAGCACAGACCGCCTCCCCTTCATCAAGGCACTGATGAAGGGCCTCAGCTTCATGAAGGAAGGCTGCAGCATCAGCCTCCCTCTTCTTGACATCAGCAAGGAGGCGCTGCTCCTTCCTGAAATACTCCTCTCGGGCGCCGTCCACCAAGGTGATTGCCATGTCAGCGGTCTTCTTGATGGCCTCCAACTGCCCGGGGGTGACCCCTGTGCTTCGGTATTGCTCCAGCTCGACAAGCAGATCAGAGTGCTTGTCGGCGAGCTCACCGAAAACGCGACCGAGGATCACCTCTTCCCGAACGAGCTGACAACAAAAGCACAAGGAAAATGTCAAGTCATCAAAATGAAAAGGAATGACAAGGAATAAATAATGGAAAGAAGGCGAGATCATACCAGGGCAACTCGTTCGAAGTGGGTCCGTAAGAACCCCTCGATCTGAGGAAGCTCCGTAGGGACAATCGAACGGTCCTTGGGAGGAATTATCCCATCAAGGAGCCGCATGCACATATCCGGGCTACCCCGTAGGCTCTTCTGGGCGGGGTACCCCTTCTTGGCAAGGTCCCCACAAGGGACCCAAGGCCTCCGAGAGTCCCCAGCCTTAAAAGGCTGGAACAAGCTCGCCATGGAGCAGTACTCCTCGGCGGGAGCCCTCGAGGAGCTGGAAGCAGCAGGCCCCTTCTTTTGGGCCCCAGACTCCTTAGTAGGAGCCGTGGGCACTGAAGAGGCGGGAGGCGCCAAAGACAAGGCCTTCTCCTTAGCGGCGGAAGGGCCCTGAAGAGAGGGAGAAGGGGACGCCGTGTCCAAACCCTTCCCTTTGCTGGCAGAAAGGCCCTTAGGAGGGGAATGAGAAGGATGTTGGTCGACATCAGGGTGCTCTTCACTCCTGACCTTCTTAGAAGGAGGAGGAGGAGGGTCCCGGGCCACGTCCGCCAAGGACTCCACTGCAAAGCAACAAGACAATAAGTCAGGAGTCAGAGAACCGCAGAATGTAAAAACATTAAATCAACAAAAGGCGAGGTAGTACCTGGTTGACGAGGGCCAGTAGTGGCCGAAGGAAGCGTCTCCTCGGGCTTCCTCTTGGTCGAACGCCTAGAAGGAGGAGAGGGAGAGCTTAGCAGCACTTGGTCGGAGGACAATCCCGCCGATCCCTGGTCATCAAAGAGACCTATCAGTTTTTTGCTCTTGCTTACAACCTTCCCTACAAGTAATAAAACAAGGGAAGAGTTAGAAAATTACCCAATCATCAAAGATTGGCGTAGCTTGATGAATGCCCGCCATCTCAAGGGCATTCTCGGTAGTCTCCGCCACTGAGCGGATGGACTTGAACTGAGATGACCGATGCAGCCGATATAAATCGTCGATGGCATTCCGATCACTCCCGGACAATTCTTCGAAGGAGGGAGGAAAATCCTTGTCCGGAGCAAACAATTTCCAAGGTACGCCCCCCTTATACAAGAAGTAAAACTTCTTGTAATTGGAGTTAGTGGCCCGAAAATCATCGATCAGGCGGACATGGACGTTCCAAGCCCATCCTTGAGGGCCTCCCCACTCCGAAAACTTCGGCCAGCGGGATTGGAAGTGGTGAAAGTGGTTAGCCCCTGCTGCCAGTCGGAAGAAGCACCAGAACAGAGCCAGTGAATATACCCATTCCTGGCGTAAGCATAGGAACTTGAAGCCGACCCACATCCTGAGGGCATTCGGGACAAGCTGTGTGGGGTGAATCCCGTAAAACTGACACAAGGTCTGTAAATCCTCACAGAGAGGAAAACGCAACCCAGCATCGATCTGGGCCGCATAAATGTAAACCTCTCCATCGTGAGGAAAATGCAGACCTAGGCCAGGATACCTAGGAGCATCCTCCGCACTGAAGCCACCAAGCGCCACCATGGTCTTAAAGTAAGACGGCTTCAGTTCGTTAGGCTTGATATCTACTCAGAATGATTCAAGTATGGCACAACAAGTATAAAAACAAAGGAAAACAAAGGATATTGCCAAAATAGAGCAATAAAAGGGCGAAAGTTTACCTTTTGGGGAAAAAATAGGCGTGTTCAGCTCAGGACCATCTACCACCACTGGGGTGGCCGCAGACCTTCCCACGTCAGGCTGTTTCCCCGCCGAGGAGGGCACAACTTCATCCCTAATGGTCAAGGGAACACCGACATTCTGAGGGGCGCTGGCTTTGTTAGCACCCTTGATGGCCATGTGTTTGACTCTCTGAGTTCTGGGGGCCATGGAAATGGTCTAAAGGAGAACTGAAGAGGATTGAAAGAGAAAGGAGAGGGATTCGCAAAGAGGCTCTGGAAATTTGGAAGAGTGAATAAGCGTAAAGAACAAAACAGAGAAATTGACGTTTCTTATATAAGACCAAAAAGGAGTAACCGCCACGGATGAATCGAAGCGACACAGAGAATAATTGCGCCTTTTTGGAAAAAACCAAAGCAATGTCAGAATTCCAAGAGACACCTCGGGGAGACAAACGGTTGGTTGGTGCAGACAGCTGTCAGACTACCCTAGGTTTACGGAAAAGTAAATGTCAGGCGTGCCTCAAGTGACCGTTCGATTTCTGGACAACTGTGCAGTTATTAAATGCTAAAATTCCACTAGGGAGACAAGGTGGTCGCCAACGCACTAATAAAGCTTTAGCAGAAATACCTCGGGTAGGTAATGATCGCCTAACTAAGAAAGATAGACTTCCATAAGCCTGGGTCACCTCGAGTGATCGCCAAAAGGGAATAAAAGGAAGGATATTCTTTCGGCTTTGAACAGATAAGGAATTGCTCGCCAAATGAGCTAGAGGTGTCTCAAAGGCACTGAACCATTACCAAAGACGTCACTATCTAAAACCCTACCAGGAAATCAAGCTCGACTGAAGGAACTTCAATCAAGCTTCGGGGGCAAATGTTGGGTATCGATAGTGACGGCCCAGTAAGAAAAGGCCTCGAAGGCCCAATAACTATAGAGGGGGTAAACCCATGACATCCGAACCGGATCGGCCCAAGTACAAGCCAAACTTGGCCCACCATCGAGTAATCCAGAATCGAGCCCAAAGTCTATAGAGACGCCAAAGGCTCTCAGACTGCTCGCCATTCTCTACCAAGTCGCGACCTTCCACTGCTCGACATGGGAGTGCTCGCCCCGAAGAGAGCCTTGCCTCTCTCCTCTGGTCCCACTAAACCGTTAATAACAGAGTGGCCAAGATATCCCGCATATCTCGGTCACATATTCACTAAAGATTAGATTTGGTAACTGCAATATCTCGCAGTAACTGCCATATCCCACTATCCGAATCTTCAGCAACTCAATATACATTAAGATATTCAGTTGCCTTTATACGGTTCTATCTCTCTTACCCTATAAATACCCTTGCTTTACATACGTTCTTTACGTTTTGAGTTTTATACACACATATACTCATTTAAGCATCGGAGAGGGACCCAGAGGCACCCCCTCTGTTGCGCTCCCCTACTTGCAGGTTCACCGGAGTTGGAGCTGAAGCGTCATCCCAACCTTGTCTGGCATTCAATTCACTGCCAGATCAGCATTCAGGATTTCACGATCCAACAATAGGATGTCCAAAAAAATATAGGGACCAAAATGCAATTTATAAAAATTTGAGCTGAATTGGACAAATATTTTCGAAAATTGCAGAAATGACCCTAAACTATTCTGGACTTATTTGTAACACTTGGTAAAGTTCTAAAATAACCCAAAAATTATTCTAGACTTATTTATAACATTTTTAAAAGTCATGAAATGTCCATAAAAATTTAGGAATAAAAAATGTAATTTTTGAAAATATTATAACTAGACTAAAAATATTTTTTTAAAATTACAGAATTGACCCTAAACTATTCTAGATTTATTTGGAACACTTGATAAAATTCCAAAATTAACCCGAAAATTATTCTAGACTTATTTGTAACATTTTGAGAAATCATGGAATGTCTAGAAAAGTTTAGAAATCAAAATTTAATGTTTTTTAAAAAAACGAGCTGAATTAAAAAAAAAAAATCAAAAATTGCACAAATGGCCCAAAACGTTTCCGGTTTGGTTTATAACACTCAATAACGTCCCAGAAATGACCCAAGAGTCCAAGGACCGAGTTGTAACATTCATCAAAGTTTGGGAATGACCTAAGTCATTTTTGAAGTTTTTTTTTCACATATACATATATTATACATATACATAATATATATATATATTATACATATAGATAACATAGACATGATATAAATATATATTATACATATAGATATATATAGTATTACATAAACATAATATAACTATAAATATGTATTATACATATAGATATGTATAGTAATACATAAACATAATATAAATATATATTATACATATAGATATATATATAGTAATACATAAATATACATTATACATATAAATATATATACAGTAATACATAAACATAATATAAATATATATTATACATATATATCTATATATATTATACATATATATATATATATTAACAAGTATATTATACATAAATATATAATATATGTATATAAACTCTCAATTTTATTTCACATTTATAAAATACAAATATGATATTGAATATGAGAGAAATATACCTAACTCATGGGAGACTAAAATACCGTACGAGAAACCGAGACTGATAATCACCAATAATTTTCACTCTTTTTTTTCTTCTATTTTTTTCTCTCACTCTCATTTCTTGAAGATGAAACCCACGTAGCTTTCCCATTTATTGAAGCATTCATCTCCAATTTATAGAAGAAATGAATACTTATTTAATTAATTAATAATTATTTTGTTAATAATAATTTTTTTTTTTTAATAATAAAAAAAATGTTTTTTTTAATAATAAAAAAAATGTTTTTTTTAATAATAAAAAAATAAAATCGGTAGAAAAGAGACAATTTTTCACCGTTGGAATTTATTATTATTTTTTAAAAAAAATTGTTTTATTTTTTTTTTTTGTTTTCAAATATATATATGTATATATATATACTATATATATTTTTCCAATCTCGATTCCTCGCATACAGTATTTTGATCCCGAGCCAAAATCAGGTATTTACAACTAATATTAGACATTATTTGTCAAATATAAATCCTACCTAATTGTCAACAAGTAGGTATATAGAAAATCATTATTTGCTGCTCATTTCCTACACCATTGCCTATGGACTGGTTAGATTTATAGTAAGCTCTCAGGCTGTTGCGTAATATATATATATATAACATTTCGTCCCTTAATTAAAAATTTCGAAATCAAACTGTAAAAATAAAAAAAATATTCACCATCATTCATCATGTAAGTATACAAACAGTAGGATGCTATAAACAGAAATACAGTTAAAATGGTAACCGACTTTTTTTTTGGGTGGGGTGGGGTGGTGGAAGCACATGATTTTTTGTGGCCGCATAGTTTTTAAAAAAGTATGCACTGTGCAAATTCTTTTTGAAAATGTAAGTATACTGAAAAAATATTTAGCAAAATGCATATAAACGTTACTTTGAGTTGCGTTTTTCAAAAAACGCTGCTTAGGGTAGCATTTTTATGAATTTCGCTACCCCTAGTAGCGAAATTCTAATTTTTTTTTTACGATTTTGATTTTTTTTTACGATTTGATGTTTAATTTAAAACAAAATCACAAAAATTTAAATTGTTTTTTAAAAAATTACAGTAAGTAGATATTTTAATTTCGATTCAAATGATGTAAAAAATATTAAATTTGGAGTTACGGATTGACTGTAGGCTCTGCCGTAAGTTGAGATATGAAAATTTGACTTAAAAAAATATAACTCATACCCTGTAAGTTCAAACTGACCACGGTGAACGTCATTTATGTCGTAATTCAATTATCTACCTATGTTAATTTTTTTTATTAGAAATACAATGATTTTGCAACCTATCATCGCTTATCTTAAAATTTGACCGAAATAATCAAATGCATTAGGTGGGAAATTTAATTATGTACTTACTCAAAAAAAATCATAAAAGTTAAAGTGAGTAGATAATTTAATTACAAATTAAATGACGCTAACTAGACGTTAATTTTTTGCTTTTAGACTGACCGTATAATACAATACGTAATTTACTTTATATTATATCGTATTATACGGTCAGTCTAAAAGCAAAAAATTAACGTCTAGTTAGCGTCATTTAATTTGTAATTAAATTAACTACTCACTTTAATTTTTTTGATTTTTTTTGAGTAAGTACATAATTAAATTTCTCACCTAATGCATTTGATTATTTCGGTCAAATTTTAAGACAAGCGATGTTAGGTTACAAAATCATTGTATTTCTAATCAAAAAAATTAACCTAGGTTGATAATTGAATTACGACATAAATGACGTTCACCGTGGTCAGTTTGGACTTGCAGGGTATGAGTTATATTTTTTTTAAGTCAAATTTTCATATCTCAACTTACGGCAGAGCCTACAGTCAATCCGTAAGTCCAAATTTAATATTTTTTGCATAATTTGAATCGAAATTAAAATATATACTTACTTTAATTTTTAATTTATTTTTAATAATGTTTTGATTTTTTTAAAATTAAACATCAAATCGTCAAAAACGTAAAAAAAACAAACGAATTTCGCTACTAGGGGTAGCGAAATTCATAAAAACGCTACTCAAAGTATAATGTGTTTATAATGACAAACCTAATTTATAATGTGTTTAAAAGAATTTTATCCTTGTGAAAGGAAATTTGTCAAAAAGTAACTGTTTTGATAAAAATATTTAAAAAATTATATATCCAAAAAATATATTTAACAAAATGTGCATATGCGCAGGGTGTGCTGTAGCGCTTTTTTGAAACACGCTACTGGTGGTTGCGATTTTAGAAAATCGTAACTGGGAGTAGCGATTTTAAAATAAATGCTACTGGTAGTAGCGATTTCAAAAACGCTACCACCAGTAGCGTTTTTGGCGTTACTTATTTGTAACCCTACCCCGCCCCCTTAAATCCTCCCGCCCCCTCCCTAAGCTCCCCGCCCCTGAAGCTCCCACGGCCTCCATTTGTGGCAGAGTCACCCACCCAGCTCCGGAACTCCCCAGAGCGTTGTCGGCACCCCCGACCAAGCCCCGACCCCCCACCACCCAAGCCCCGTCTCCTTCCTCTCACCTCGCCTCGGACCCGTCTCCTTTCTCTCGCCGGAGTCTCGCCGTCCAAGCTCGCCGGAAGTACGTCGCTGTCGTCCCTCACCGTAAGGAGCCCTCGCCGTCCCAAGTCGGCGGAACTGTGGCCCTCGTCGTGGCCTCCTCTGTTGCAGGTGAATATACATTTTTTTTTTACAAATATATTTTTATGCTTAATTATTTTGTTAATTGTTAATTAAAAGTATTATGAATAATTATTGTATGGATTAAAGCTTGCCTAGTTAGTTATTAAAGTTAAAATTTAGAATTTGTATTTTTAAATTGTAGAATTCAAATACCGCAGCGCGTAATTATGTCAAGTGGTGAAAATGTTGTTAACGTTGGTCCGTTTGATCAATCAGTAGTCTGGGGACAAGATCAACATCGTTCGTCAGACCTGAGTGAGAACCAACAAATAACATTTAGGTGTTTAAAATTAGAGGATAATCTAATATCAGAAGAGGCTAAAGCTATTGTCCAAGCGGTTGGATTATGGGATGTAGTTATTATGTCACATCCCAAGCTGGATCATAAATTGTTGACCGCATTGTGCGAGCGTTGGCGACCCGAGACACATACGTTCCATCTTAGACATGGGGAGATGGCGATCACACTTCAGGATGTTTCTGTGCTACTGGGACTACGGGTACACGGAGATGCAGTAACTGATGACCATGTACCTGAGGAAGACATGGTTGGTGCATGTCTGGAGTTGTTGGGACTGAATGTACAAGGTCGTAAAGATTTTGTGAAAATTACTACTTTACGAAAACATTTAGTTAAACCTAATCTCACAGCCGAACAACAAGCGAGAACATTTATGTTGATTATAATCGGTGGTGTTCTGTTTACAACAACAAAGAAAGATAATGTGTCGTTGATGTACTTACCCCTAATTTGAGATTTAGAAAGAGCAGCACAGTACAGTTGGGGGTCAGCTGTGTTGGCTGCAACGTACCGTGGACTCTGTGAGGCATCTGAGCTAAACTGTGCAACATTCCATGGTTGTGCCATCCTTGTGCAGGTAAACTATATGAAAGTCTTGTCATATCATTAATATTGGTTATTAAGAATTTCATAATGAGGTTTTCTACTACAGTTATGGTCGTGGGAGCACCTCCATATTGTATACTTTTATTTGGCACATATTGGTTAATTTTCACCATTTTGTAACCTTACTTAATATGATGACAAAATCTTAAATATTAGGTGACAGTTCATCAACGTCCATATACAACTCATCTGTTGATTGAAAGTCATCAATCCAGTTACTATCAATCCAATTTCCAGCAGTGGGTTGCATCATTTGAAAGGTGTGGGAGCTACTTCCACCATGGGAGCTACTTCCACCCTCGTCACCCTCGTCAAACTCAAACACCTCTTCATTTTCTTCATTAATGTGACCCGTAAAATGGTCCATATACGGATCTTCTTCATTTAGTGAGGCATCTGAGAGTGCATCAACGTCGACCTCGTCATAGGAGAGATCATGGGTGTGGCCATGCAAAACATTCTCTGTCTCACCACCATCAGATGTGTTTGACATCAAGCTACCTTCTCTAGTTAAGCTAAACATAATAAATAGACAATGCACTTTGCGATCGAATCCGTACAAACTTGCAAAGTCCATCAGTATCTGTAAATTTATAGGATATGCTTATGGACCTAGCGTCAACGTCATGCCAACCACACTCGATACATATAATTTCCCTTAGTCTATAAAGAGAAATATCCAAGGTAGCTATAGTAATACTGGAAGTACCACCCACATAGACCTCATTACCATTCTGAGACAATATTTCAACGTCATACATGCAAATGATACCGATCTCTGTCATGTTTGATCCTAAATAATTAATATTATAACATTCCATATCAGATGTGCTTATTTTTTAGATAATCTAAAATTTATGTAAATATAACTGCAAACAGTTTTAAAAATATTGTAATTAAAAAATACATACAAATATATTACTTACCTTATGCCAATATTGCAGATGAAGAAGATGCAGATGATGAATAAAACGCAGATGATGAAACAGACAGAACAAATTCAAGCGGATGAAGAAGGTGAGACGCGTTAAATAGAAAAGTATACGGTAATAATTTAAAACATTGCACAGAAAAACGCAAATAATTGGGGGTTGGCACAAATAATTGTCCAAAATCGCTACCTACAGTAGCGAAAAATGTATTTTCGCTACTGGTAGTAGCGATTTTTAGATTTTCGCTACTGTAGGTAGCGTTGTTTTTTTTCGCAGCCTACAGTAGCGAAAATCTAAATTTCGCTACTACCAGTAGCACTCTAGTAGCGTAGATAAACATTTTTTCAAATATTTTCAGACAGTATTTACTTTTATAAAAAAAATTCGGACAGAGATACTTTTTGAAAAAATTCTTGTGAAAGATACTACGTAATGAAAGTCAGATATTTTTCAAAAAGTAACTGTTTTGGAAAAAATATTTAAAAAAATATATATTCAAAAAAAATATTTAACAAAATGTGCATATGCGCAGGACTACCAGTAGAGTTTTTATAAAAATCGCTACTGCCAGTAGCGTTTTTGGAAAAACCCTACTAGCATCAGCTTTAAAGACCCCGCCTCCCAGCTCGTCTTCATCCCGCCTCCCAGCTCCTCACTCGCCTCCAGCTGCCCCTGTTGCCTCCACTCCCGCTCGCCCGTCCCGCTCTGCCTCCCAGCTCCCCCGGCCGCCTCTGCCTCCAGCTCCCCCTCTGCCTCCAACTCCCCTTCTGCCTCCAGCACGCCCACTCCCCTCTGCCTCCCAGCTCCCAAGCTCCCCCACCCCGACCCCGTATCTGTCCTCTCGCCCACCAAGCCCCGACCAAGCCCCGACCCCGTCCCCGTCTCCCCAGCTCCCCCACCAAGCCCCGACCCCGTCTCCTTCCTCTCGCTGTTCCTCTCGCCGGAGTCTCGCTGGAGTCTCGCCGGACCTCTCGCCGTGCAGGTATACATTTTATTTTCAAATATATTTTTATGCTTAATGATTTTGTTAATTGTTAATTAAAAGTATTATGAATAATTATTGTGTTGATTAAAGCTTGCGTAGTTAGTTATGAAAGTTAAAATTTAGAATTTGTATTTTTAAATTGTAGAATCAAAATACCGTCGCGCGTAATTATGTCAAGTGGTGAAAATGTTGTTAACCTTGGTCCGTTGGATCAATCAGTACTCTGGGGACAAGATCAACATCGTTCGTCAGACCTGAGTGAGAGCCAACAAATAACATTTAGATGTTTAAAATTAGAGGATAATGTATTATCAGAAGAGGCTAAAGCTATTGTCCAAGCGGTTGGATTATTGGATGTAGTTATTCTGTCACATCCCAAGCTGGATCATAAATTGTTGACCGCATTGTGCGAGCGTTGGAGACCCGAGACACATACGTTCCATCTCAGACATGGGGAGATTACGATCACACTTCAGGATGTTTCCGTGCTATTGGGACTACGAGTACACGGAGATGCAGTAACTGATGACCATGTACCTGAGGAAGACATGGTCGGTGCGTGTCTGGAGTTGTTGGGACTGAATGTACAAGGTCGTGGAGATGTTGTGAAAATGACTATTTTACGACAACATTTATTTCAACCTAATCTCACAGCCGAACAACAAGCGAGAACATTTATGTTGATTATACTCGGTGGTGTTTTGTTTACAACGACAAAGAAAGATACTGTGTCGTTGATGTACTTACCCCTACTTCGAGATTTAGAAAGAGCAGCACACTACAGTTGGGGGTCAGCTGTGTTGGCTGCAACGTACCGTGGACTGTGTGAGGCATCTGAGCTAAACTGTGCAACATTCCAGGGTTGTGCCATCCTTGTGCAGGTAAACTATATGAAAGTCATATCATATCATTAATATTGGTTAATAAAAATTGAATAATGAGGTTTTCTACTACAGTTATGGTCGTGGGAGCACCTCCATATTGGTCACCATGTGCTTCAAGGTGAAGTGCCTGCTGGAGAGATACATCCATTAGGATACAGGTGATGTTTGTAAATTTATTGGTTTGTTGGACTACGTAAATTTATTGGTTTGTAAATTTATTTGTTTGTAATGTAAATTTATTGATTTTTTGTGATTTTGCTTAATAGGTGGGCATTCCTAAAGAGGTCGTTCAGTCACCAAGTGAGAACTGCAAATTTGGTGTACTATAGAGATGACCTGGAGTCCCAATCCCAGGACCAGGTTTGTGTACTTTTATTTGACACATATTGATTACTTTTCACCATTTTGTAACCTTACTTAATATGATGACAAAATCTTAAATATTAGGTGACGTGGATGCTATATCCCGCCTTTAGGTTAGCTAGTGCACCACCTGTATGTCGTCAGCACGCCGAGCTATTCCGAGCAAGGGTTCCACTAATCCATTTTAATGTGGTTGAGTGGCATCGTCCAGATAGAGTAATGCGGCAATTTGGATTGCACCAACACAACCCGGAGATGAGCCCCAATGAGATAGAAGAGCACATGGGACTGCATAAGTTCTCCCGTAGAGTCATGCCGTCGGGACATCGTCGTTGGTCAGTGCTGCACCAAGATTGGATTGCTATGTGGAATAACCGGGCTGATTATGTTATACAGGAACGTCGACCTTACATACCTTGGGCGCAGTACATGAGGTGGTATCGTACAATAACGTGACGTTTCATTACAGGTCCAACAATCGAGACAGGTAGTTCTTCACGGGGTCAGCCATCGGCCCCATATATTCCGCACGGGGGCCAAGTAGAGACAGTGGTAAGGGTAATTATGGTGATTGATATGTAACTTTAATTCATTTCGTACTAATTATATACAATTGTTTTCTCTGAACATGGAGTGCAGACGGGTATTATGGCTAGAGGAATTCTAATGGCACGTAAAGCTGCTAAAGGTACCCTGAAGTTCACAAAGAAAAACATGAGACTGCTTGGAGAGACTTATCTCGAGACATGTCGGTCCTCTTATGATGTCGCCGGTCAAGTACCCGTGTACGAATAACATGTTCGACAAGCGGATGAATTAATTACACGTGAGCAACCCCATGTACGTACTGCGTGGGGATCTGAGCCAGTCCGAGGAAGAGGACGTGGTCTAACAGCTCCAGGGCGTGGACGGGGTGGAGAAAGTTCAAATCGAGGGCCATCTGGACCGTCACGTAAATTTAGAGCTGTTGAACCTCGTCATGGACAACCCACCTCAACCGAAGAAGATGATGAGGATGATGATTCCGAGTAGTTTGGAGGTTTTAGTTTGTATTTTGCACAATGATTTGCTCGTTATCGAACGTTTTCGTTGGTCGTAAATTATCTATCGTATTTAGTTTATAATTAGTTTATATTTTTGTTAATTGCATGAACTAACTATTGCATTACCCTTTGTTGCTATGTAGAAACTTGTATTATTTTTGTGGATTTTTTTGGAGAATGTTCAAAAAATGACATCTCTTAGAGAACCCTCATTTCCCCCCCCCCCCCCCCCCCCCCCCCCCCCCCACCACCACCCCCCCACCACCACCTAAAAGGGGTCCCCCGGAAGGTGACTAATTTTTCAACTATTTTATTTTTTTCCTAAAATTTTAATGGACGTACATACGTATATAAGAAGACGAATGACACAAGTTTCATCTCATTTTGACAGTCACATTTGTTATGCAAAATATTACAAAACCCAACAATCTATGTGCAAAAAAAACTTATTATGCAACATATTATAATACAAAACAACAATTATTATACATTTTTACATGTCTTCCTATTATGACCATTTCCACCGCACTTACTGCAGTTGTTTCTCCTGGGCAATCCTTCTCTCGCGTCCATTTCGTTATGAATACAACTGCTTTTTCTTCTACCACGCTTGGTCCTCCACCTATCTGGATCGTGAGTGTATTGTGGTAAATTAAACTGGGGCCAACAATATTCATCCGGGATGGGTTGTAAACATGGAGTGTATGCAGCCAGACGTGCTTGATTCGAATATAGATGATCCACGTAAGGAGCCCATTGCATCCCCGCCTTGGTCAGTGCTGCCATTCCATGTGCACAAGGGTGATGATATATTTGCCATAGTCCACATTCAAATTTGTTTTCAACTAGGTTGACTGTATAATTTCCTAGAGTAGTCCAACCTACACCTTGGACAAATCTACCAATATCACGCACTTGGAATACACCGTGTACTTGCGAAAATTGAGCCACTTGCATCCTCCCAAGTTGTTTTTGTGCCCTAGTAATTGTTTTTTGAACGATGTCAGACGGTACCTGAGACTCCGCAATTGCCTCCATTGCTTGTTGGCGACGAGTGAAAAAGTATGTGTTTGACCTCCAGTAAGTGAGTTTCACTAATTCAGTCAACGGTAATGCCCCTGCCCCTTCCAGCACTCCTTTGAACACTTCGACCAAATTAGTAGTCATGTTTGCATATCGAGCGCCTCCATCGTACGCCAGAGCCCATCTCTCAAGGGGGATGTTCGAAATCCAATCACAGTACTTTCCATCTTGCAGAGTTAATAGATTAGAATACCACACATCAAACTTACGTTTATCAGGGGTACTTGCCATAATATACAACTGCTTTTTCAGAAGTACGCTTTTGAATGTGTGATTGAAGTTACTCGCTAGATGACGCGCGCAAAAGCGATGTGTTCCACGACCATGTTGAGCGTATACATTCTCGACCGCGTTAATTATTGATCGGTGTCGATCAGACATTAGACAGACAACTCTCTCCTTCGTCACGTTATCCCGGAGATGCTGCAAAAACCAGTTCCAACTCTCATTTGTCTTTGCGTCTGCAATACCAAATGCCAAAGGATAGATGCCGTTGTTAGAATCATATGATACGGCTACGAGAACTTTTCCATTATATTTTCCATACAAATGCGTCGCATCAATACTTATAAGTGGTCGGCAATGGACAAATCCTTCAATAGCTGGACCGAATGACCAAAACATCATACCAAATGTGGCTACTTGAGTTTGAAAATTTACTCTTTTGGGCAGAAAATCATAGACTGTCCCAGGGTTGTATTCGGACATGGCTGCCAGTAGTCGCGGGAGGTTTACAAAGGCTTCTTCGTGTGTTCCGTATAAAGACTCCAACACTACTTGTTTGGAGTACCAAGCCTTCAGATATCCAATTTTCAAACCGAACTCATTCTCCACCATCGACTGGATTACTGAAATTTTCAATCCAGTGTCAGCTAAAACAGAATTTCTTATTAACGACGCTATCATCTTGCAATCGATGTTTTGGTGTCATTCAATGATGACTTCATTCGTGCATGTATGTGGAGTTCGTAATTTGGATATTCTCCACAATCCAGTATGCTGAAAAAGACTTCCTCTTAATGCCCATGAACAATTTATGGGATCAACTTTACACTTGAAGACAATTGATTTTGGGGTCGATGTCTCAACAGTGCAAATCTTAGAATTAGAAATATGGCATCTTCTCACAGCCGCAGATAACTCGTCCTTACTGCTAAAAGTCATGTTTCTGTTTAGGAAACCTTCAGTTGACGGTTCATCAACGTCCATATACAACTCATCTGTTGATTGAAAGTCATCAATGCAGTTACTATCAATCCAATTTCCAGCAGTGGGTTGCGTCATTTGAAGGGTGTGGGAGCTACCTCCACCATGGGAGCTACTTCCACCCTCGCCACCCTCGGCAAACACCTCTTCATTTTCTTCATTAATGTGACCCGTAAAATGCTCTATATACGGATCTTCTTTATTTAGTGAGGCATCCGAGAGTGCATCAACGTCGACCTCGTCATCGGAGAGATCATGGGTGTGACCATGCAAAACATTCTTTGTCTGACCACCATCAGATGTGTTTGACATCAAGTTACCTTCTCTAGTTAAGCTAAACACAATAAATTGGCTAGACACGCTTAACTGTAAAGCAATAGACAATGCACTTTGCGATCGAATCCGTACAAACTTGCAAAGTCCATCAGTATCTGTAAATTTATAGGATATGCTTATGGACCCAGCGTCAACGTCATGCCAACCGCACTCGATACATATAATTTCCTTTAGTCTATAAAGAGAAATATCCAAGGTAGCTGTACTAATGCTGGAAGTACGACCCACATACACCTCATTACCATTCTGAGACTGTATTTCACTGTCATACAAGCAAATGATACCGATCTCTGTCATGTTTGATCCTAAATAATTAATATTATAACATTCCATATCAGATATGCTTATTTTTCAGATAATCTAAAATTTATGTAAATATAACAACAAACAGTTTTTAAATTTTTTTTAATTAACAAATACATACAAATATATTACTTACCTTATGCCTTGCAGATGAAGAAGATGATGAAGGAAAGCAGATGATGAAGAATCCGCGGATGAAGAGGTGAGTCTCGTTAAATAGAGAAATATACTTAATAATTTAAAACATTGCACAGAAATGGCAAATAATTGGCGATGACACAAATAATTGTCCAAATTCGCTACTGATAGTAGCGAATTTAGAAAACGCTATTAGTAGTAGTGTAAATAAACATTTTTTCAAAATTTTCGGACGGTATTTACTTTTTTTTTAAAAAAAATCTGACATATTAACTTTTTAAAAAAAGTTTTGAAAGTCGCCATCCCTGAATATTTATGGTTGGTCAGTCAGACTAGACGATTGGCCAAAAAAAAGAAGTCAGACTAGACGTGGACAGAGAATGTGAACTGTACGTGTCATCTCCTGAATCACTCTTGTAGCTGCCAACAATAATAGGGGCTGGAGCTGGAATTATCGGAGGTATGGAAGATAGAGGAGTTTATACTTTATATTCTCCCATGTGAAAATTGTTTGAGGTGGGATTTACGGACAATAGTGTAAATAATTAATTAGTTATATATTATAAATTAATTATAATATTAAAGTCAGAATATGAATTATGTCATACGGCAGATCCAGCCATCAATAAATTATGCAATGTAGAACACCGAATCCATATCTTGTTATATGATATGAAATAGTGAGTCATGAAATATTGAGTCAACATTGAATTATATGATACTAGATTTTTTGAGTCAATATTGAATGATATGATACAAAACATTGTGTCAACGTTGAATTGTATGATACGAGACGTTGATCCAACATCGAATTGGTGTGATTTTGAGGCACGTCGTGTAGTCGCTTTAAAAAAAAAATATTTACCTCCTCTCGTAAACGAGTTTTGCTAACAGGTTATCAGCTAATCATTTTCGAGTATACAACAAAATCACAAGGTCGACGAGTAGTAAAATTCGGAGACCTTCTTTAAAACCTCTATCAGGACATATCTTTTATTGGATATCTCATGATCTAGAAGAATCACACTCTGTTGATTCTTGGATATAGTGTTTGTGGGGTATGTAGTCATATTTATAAATATGGTTAATATATTCAATGGTCACATATGTTTGACCAATGTGATTATTTAGTGTTTTTTTTTCGTGTGAATAAATAATTACTTATGTTTCAGCATGCGACTATTTGATCACTCTTTTAAGCAATTGTTAGTTTTTTTCCCGTCCATTAACCATGTTAACACATTTTTCAATTGTTAAATGACTATTTTACCCTTATTTATATATTCATAGGTTCATCTTCCTCAATTATCAATACATTTATTTTTCATACTATTTTTCTTGAATCATCTACTTCTTCCAAGTTTTGAGTGTGGATTCGATTATTTATCTTCTTCGATCCTTCATCTTCTTCAATTCTTCATCTTCTTTGATTATTCATTTATGATGCGTCGTTTTTTCATCTTCTTAGGCACTACGGGAGAGTAGGTGGATAACGGCTGAAAGTAAAATAGTTAACGACTCAAATAATGAGCTGCTAATTTTAGACGGCTCAATACAAAATGATCTGTCGTATTAAGTGTTGTCATATATATGATGGCTCAATGAGGAGTGAGCCGCAAAAAGAACGACTAAAATTTATGAGCCGTAAAAAACACGGCTCAACAAGAAAGTGCCGGCAAAAAAACTTTTATTTTTTAATTTTTGACGGCTCAATATATCGAGCCGTCCAAAATATGATTATTTAAAAAAAAAATTGGTTTGTCATAAGCCTTTCGTCGGAAGTCTCGTCCTCGACCTACCCCTTCTCCACGGAGGTTCGTTCTCGTCTGAGGTTCGGTCTCGTCGGAGGTTCGTTCTCATAGGAGGTTCGAAGAAGAGCTCGGTTCCCTATTCAAACAACGAGAATGGTTGTGGGAGACGTGAATCCCTGTTCAAACGATGAGAATGAAGACGCAGTTGTGGGAGGGTTCGTTCTCGTCGGAGGTCGAAGAAGAGGGAGGTTTGTTCTCGTCGGAGGTTCGCGCTCGGTTCCCTGTTCAAACGACAAGAATGGTTGTGGGAGACGCGGTTCCCTGTTCAAACGACGAGAATGAAGATGCGGTTGTGGGAGGGTTCGTTCTCGTCGGAGGTTCGAAGAAGACGGAGGTTCGTTAGTTTATCTATATTAAGAAGTCTAGATTAGTCTTTATCTTTAGTTTATCTATATTAGTTAGTTTATCCTTTTAGATTTAGTTTATTATATATATAGTTAGATAGATAGTATGAGTATCTTTATAGATAGAATAAATATATATAGATAGTTATCTCTATACTATATATATCTAGTTCTCTATGTACTAAATAACAAGTTTCTCAATAATGGAGTCAGATGTTTTTCTTATTCATCTACTTCAAGTCTTCATGTTCTATTAAATCTAACATGGTATCAGAGCCTTCTTTCCAAGGACCGGATCATTCATGTTGCTGATCTGTGATTTGCTGATACAATGCGTGTTCAACAATGCTAAATTAATTGTGCTGAAATCCCGATTTGATATCCCGATTTGATATCGTGAAGATGTGTGATCGAATTGAGTTTGCACAACCAAGTTTTTTGACGATTTACAATGGATTCAATAGAAGATTGGAATGCTAGAATTCAGATTTTAGATTAGTTTGTTAGCTACTACGGCATGACCACGACGAGATGACCGAGATGGCACCGTGATGGCATGACCGAGTTTTTTTTGTTTTTTTTTTTCATTTTCATCTGGATTTTAGTTTGAAAACTTGTATTCGAATGTGTAGTATTTCACCAATGATGCAGATGTGCAAGCACAATTCGATTGGGGATTTGATCAAGATTGGATTTGGGATCCGACACAAGCGAAGAAGCATTGGAAATTTGGGGACCAATTCAGCAAATTTCAAGAAAAACAAAGAACATGGGTGAATGTTAGAGTAGATTAGTCTTTATCTTTAGTTTATCTATATTAGTTAGTTTATCCTTTTAGATGTAGTTTATTATATATATAGTTAGATAGATAGTATGAGTATCTTTATAGATAGAATAAATATATATAGATAGTTATCTCTATACTATATATATCTAGTTCTCTATGTACTAAATAACAAGTTTCTCAATAATGGAGTCATATGTTTTTCTTATTCATCTACTTCAAGTCTTCATGTTCTATTAAATCTAACACGAAGAAGACGGAGGTTCGTTCTCGTCGGAGATTCGAAGAAGAGCTCGGTTCCCTGTACAAACGACGAGAAATGGTTGAAGCCTGGACGATTGTGTGGAAGATGAACGCTTAGGTGTTGACTATTGTGTGGAAGATGAACAACTTGGGAGATGAAATGGTTGAAGCTTCGATGAAATGGTTGGAAGCTTGGATGAAATGGTTGGAAGACGTGAAAAATGAAGGCTAAGAGAATAAGTTAGGTTGAAAGATGAATAGGTTAGGTTGGAAGATGAATAGGTTGAGAGAGACAAATTTAAAGTTTGAAAAATTGAATATTTTACATGTGAGGAAAATAGTGCGGGAAAACTAAATGAGCCGTCAAAAATATATTTTTTTTTTATTTTTTTTTACGGGTCAATAGTGATTGAGCCGTGAAAAATAACGAAAAGAAAAATATTAATTCCTTAAAATAAGGACGGCTCCACAATATTGGGCCGTCAAATTTACTTATGATTAAAAAAAAAATGATGGCTCAATATTATTGAGCTGTGCAAATTATTTTTGATTTTGAAAAAACAACATTTTTAATGACGACTCCACATTATTGAGCCGTCAGAAAGAATTTTGATATAAAAAAAAATAGTTTTAGCGGCTCATTCAATATTGAGCCGCAAATAAAGATGACGGCTCTATAAGTTGAGCCGGTAATTTAAAAATTGACGGCTCAACTTACATTTAGCCGTTAATAATTGTAAAAAAAAAAAAACACGGCTCAAACTTGCTTGAGCTGTTTGCTTCAGCTCTTAACCAAAGTTTCTCCCGTAGTGAGGGTTTCTTCATTTTCTTCTATTCTTCATCTTTTTCGATTCTTTGTTTCTTCATCAATTTTTTGTTGAACTCCACCTAAATTTTGAATTTCTTCTTGAAGGTCAACTAGAAATTGAATTTCTTTGTTAAACTTCACCCATAAATTTGGATTGCCACCGCTAGTGTTGACGGTGATCTTGGACTTGAAGCTATCAAAACAACGTCGTTTAAACATTCCGGACACCGCAAAAATTCCAGTTCTCCTTTACCTACTCAATCGATCGACCATCGATCGCGTACGTGGTGTCTGTTGTGGTGAAATATGCAACATTTCAGGGGACCTTCATCTTCTACTAACAGCAACACACGGTGGCTTAGCATTCATCACCTAGTCTGCTTCTTTGGATTCTTCTATCTTCTCATCCTCTTCTTCGTCCAGTCCTTCCTTAACACAAGTTACTCCATGCTTCCATTTCTCTTCAATCGTAAATATGATGCTCAATTTGTATCGACACAAATCAGTAAAGAGTTTGTTTGCGATTTATCCGACTTCCAATCCAATGTACAACAATGCATGGTGAGATTCAATAAAATTTGCTCCAACGATTGTATCTATTAAGAAAAAATTGGAAGAGTTTTAAGGGTAATTTAGTCATTTCAACGACTAGAATAGTCAATTAAACCGGTGAACAATAAAAATGATCAAATAGTTCATGACTGACTATGTGTGATTTTTGCACACAAGTTATAACTAATTAGTCACATGGATAAATATAAGTAACCATTGAAAATATTAGCCCTTATAAATATATATTCTAAGTGTCACTTAAAAAAGATTGCATCTTTTCATTTGTACCATTTCAAAGAGTTGCATTGCAACATTTCATCAAACCACTTCAAAGAGTATCACTTCAAAGAGTATCACTTCAAAGTAGATGCACCCGTTAGTAGTTTCTAGATTCTAGACTTTTTAATTGGTCCTTGAACTTTCTTCAATTGATAAAAACATCTTCAATCTTATTTATAATAACATTTACCCTTATAGGATTACAATCTCCCACAATGCTCCAACCAAAATTTCAAGATGGTCGAGGAACAATAAATTAGGCTTGTTCATGAACCGGTTCGACCCTGAACCAGTTCATAACTGAACTGGTTTGTAAAAAATCAGTACTTTTTTCTGTTTCTAAAATAACTTGTTTGGTTTAGGTAAAAAAACTTGTCTGGTTCGAACTGATTCAGAACCGGTTTGACATGTTTTTTTTTTAATAACAATTTTGGTTTGGAAATAATCTGATTCAATTCAAAACTGAACCGGCTAAAAAACATGTCCAACACACTGAACCAACTGAAAAATATACTGAATCGACTGAAAAATACACTGAACCGACGAAAAACACACTGAACCGATTGAAAATCTGTTCCACAACCAACTGAAATCTTGTTCAACATCAACATACGAGAGTCCAATACATCTTTAGGTTTGGTTTATTGAAGACATCTCTAGGTTTGGTTTAATTTTAGACCGGTTTAGTTGATTTTGCAAAAATTTGACTTCAAAAAAGTGGTTTGAAGCAAACCAGTATAAAAAAAAAAGTCGATTCGAACTGAATTTTTGGTACTACTTTGAACTGATCTATTTGAAACCTAAAAATACTGGTCTGGTTTTGATACTAGTTTGGCTGAACCGGTTCGAACCAAACCAGAACCATACCCGTCAAGCCGAACCGGTTTAAATGAACAAGTCTACAATAAATGATCACCATAGACATGAACATATATAACAATAAAAATAATCAATGATCGTTATCATCAATGTTTAATTGAGTATACGTGGACCATTGAGTTGATGATTACATCCATACTAGGGTTTGATAAAAAAAATTACACAACACGATAATACAATATGAATATGCATAAAAAAGTGTGTTTATGGAAACATATGTCAAAAAAATAACATGATAGTACAAATATAATAACACAAAATATTTTCGTATCGTGTTCGTGTTTATGTATCAGAACACGACATGCACGATAAAGTTGGACTTTTCTTTTTTCAACTATAATGGCATGTTCTTTTCACGGAATGGAAAAGGAATTCGGCTTACGGATTCCGTAAGAAGTTGTTCTTTTCGCGGAATTGTAAAAATTTGGCTTACGGATTCCGGGCGGGGTAGGCTTAGACATTCCGTGTGAAAAGCTCAGAATTCCTAAGCCGGGCGCGCTAGGAATGAGGAATAGGAGGCGAAATGACTGAAATGCCCTTACTTTAAAATTTATATTAATTCAACAATTTTATCTTAATTAATAATTAATTCAATAAGTTATTTTTTTTAATTATTAATTAATTATATTATAAGTTTGTATTATTCTTAATTTTAAAATTAATTAATACAAATTATATATATTATATACTATACATATACAAGGAGGGGCAAATATGTCATTTTACCACATTCCATTCCCTTTCCATATACAATTCCACCAAATAAACAACAGAATTCCTTATTCCATTCCATTCCACAAAAGAAACAACTTCATATTCTTATCTCCTATTCCTTATTCCCTATTCCTATTCCGTATTCCTTATTCCGAATTCCATGAAAGAAACGCCCCGTAAAGTTGAACTTAATGAAAGTCTATTTTTGTTAATACTTTTCTAAACAAGTCTCGTTTAATACCTTTATAAAGTCTATTTAGATTAGGCGTGATCATGGGCAGATCGGTCTGGTCTTGGAGGCAAGATCGAGATCGAAATTTCGGTCCTGAATTTTGGAGAACCGAAACCGACTTTGGAAAATAAAACACCTGAATCGGTCTTCCTTAACTCAAACCGAAATTTTTGGTCAAAATCAATTCACTGAATAGTGACACACAAAATCAATAAAATACATTGAACTTAGAGGCGAGAAGTGTACAAACACTACATAAATCCATATACTATTAAATCGTTATATACATTGCGGCTCATATAATATGGGTTTAAAAAATAATTATTTATGGCGGCTATCGGACGTCGAATCCGACTTTCCCGACCCGTTTTGAAACATATTCTTATTTTCATTTTAAAATATCGGGTATTAACGAGCGACAGGTCCTGTCGAGCGGGGTCATCAATCATGCCGAAAAAATGAAAGAGTCGCCACCGATTAATTAAAGACTAATCAGAATCCTAAAATTCTGCCTAGGGTACATGGAATTAACATCCTCGGGCTTGGAAAGGTCTACGTCCAGATAATCGTGTTCGGGGGTTTGATTACGTCTTAAAAGCTCGCGAGCTCATAATCCGCCCTTTCAGTACTTAGTTTGCTTTTGAATGTTTTTCAATTTACCCGAATTGTCTGTTTTGATCATGCTTGACCCAAAAAGACTACATACATTTTCTTTAAATTAAACAAACCATGTACAAACATTTTTTTTTTTAGGTAATTTCAAATAAACAAGAGAGAACTAAAGTTAATCGTGCTCGAAAAAAATGGTTTCACTCTTGAGCCATTTTAAACGTGTCAAAACATGCACGAATGAGTTTTGAAGATATTAAGCTCGTTGGACTAATTTGTCCCATTTTGAGAAGTTATAGGATGTCCAAAAAAATATAGGGACCAAAATGCAATTTATTAAAATTTGAGCTGAATTGGAAAAATATTTTCGAAAATTGCAGAAATGACCCTAAACTATTCTGGACTTATTCGTAACATTTGGTAAAGCTCCAAAATAACCCAAAAATTATTCTGGACTTATTTGTAACATTTTGAGAAATCATGGAATATCCAGAAAAATTTAGGAATCAAAAATATAATTTTCAGAAAAATTATAACTGAACTGATTTTTTTTTTAAAAATTACATAATTGACCCTAAACTATTCTAGATTTATTTGTAACACTTGGTAAAATTCCAAAACATAACCCGGAAATTATTCTAGACTTATTTGTAACATTCTGAGAAATCACGGAATGTCTAGAAAAGTCTAGAAATCAAAATGTAACTTTTTAAAAAAAAAGCGAGCTGAATTAAGAAAAAAATTCAAAAATTGCACAAATGGCCCAAAACCTTTCCGATAATGGTTTATATCACTCGATAACGTCCCAGAAATGACCCGAGAGTCCAAGGACCGAGTTGTAACCTTCATCAAAGTTTGGGAATGACCTAAGTCATTTTTGAAATTATTTTTTGTTTCACATATGCATAATATACATATACATAATATATATATATATATATATTTTTTGTACATATAGATAGATAGATAACAAATATTTTTCATAGAGGAAACATGGCCATGTGTGCCCATGTGGCAATTTTCCACGTTGGAAAATGATTTTTTAAAACAATTTTTTTTAGTTTTCAAATATATATACTATATATATTTTTTCAGTCTCGATTACTCGTATACGGTATTTTGAACCAGAGTCAAACGTGGAATCGAGATTGGAAAAATATCACTTCCATTATCGCGCAACTTTCGGAAGTTGGATATCTACAAGTCCCGATTGTTGACGATGATTTGCGGAGACTGAGCGCCTAAACGTTCCTCAGCTTGTGATTCCCAGAAGTTGGACACTTATAGATCCTGGTTGTCGAGGATGCCTTGCGGAGGCTCCGCTCGTCGGCTTGTGACTTGTTGTGGATGACTTGCGGAGGCTGAACACCTAAAGGCTCCGTTTGTCGGCTTGTGACTCTCAGAATCTATATAACTACAGGTCATGGTCGTTGAGGATGACTTGCGGAGCCTGAACACCTAAAGGCTCCGTTTGTCGGCTTATGACTCCCAGAAGCTGGATAACTACATGTCCTGGTCGTCGAGGATGACTTGCAGAGGATGAACACCTAAAGGCTCCGCTCGTCAGCTTTGTGATTCCCAGAAGCTGGATAACTACAGGTCCTGGTCGTCGATGATGACTTGCGAAGGCTGAACACCTAAAGGATTCGCTCATCGTTTTTTTTCCCAGAAGCTGGATAACTACAGGTCCTGGTCGTCGATGATGACTTGCAAAGGCTGAACAACTAAAGGCTCCGCTCGTTGGTTTTTTCCCCAGAAGCTGGATAACTACATGTCTTGGTCGTCGATGATGACTTGCGAAGGCTGAACACCTAAAGGCTCCGCTCGTTGTTGTTTTTTGTGACTCCAAGAAGCTGGATAACTACAGATCTTGGTCGTCGATGATTTTTTTTATTTTTACTTTTTTCTCTCGATTTTCTTTTCTTTTGCTACTTTTTTTTACCGCACCTCTCGGTTCCCTTAATTTTTGTCTAGGTCGCCCTTTAAGGTTTTCAACCTAGCAGAGATTTGATTCCTCTCCTTTTGCCATGATTTTCCTTTTGGGGATTTTCAATCACGCCCCTCTTCCCTAAATTTTACCTAAACCGCCCTTACGGGTTTTCGATTTAGCAGGAATTTTCTCTCACTTTTGGAGGTTCGTATTCTGGTTACGAAGTCCTTAAGGATAGTATTTTCTAACTGTGTCCATATTGATTGGACTGGGGAGTTCTTGTCCGTCCATATCGGTAATGATCATGGCTCCTCCACTGAAATCCTCTTTGACTACTTAAGGCCCTTCATATTTAGGCACGAACTTGCCCCGAGAGTCTGAATTGACTCGCAGGATTTTTCTGAGAACTAGATCGCCTGCTTGCAATTCTCTTGGACGTACCTTCCTGTTAAATGCAGGAGTCATGCGTTGCTGGTAAATTGCCCATGACACAGCGCGATGAGTCGCCTTTCATCTATGAGGTTTAATTGATCGTATCTGCATCTCGCCCATTCTGATTAGTCCATCTCTACTTCAACGAAGATCCTTGCTGACAAGATTTCTACTTCAATTGGCAGCACGACTTCAGTCCCGTAAACAAGGGAAAATGGGGTTGCCCCTGTTGATGTCCGTATTGAGGTCCTATATGTCATGAGTGCCCAAGGCACCGTGTCGTGCCAGTCCTTATAATTGACAGTCATTTTCTCTATGATCTTCTTGATCTTCTTATTTATTGCGACCACTGCGCCATTCATTTGTGGGTGATATGGAGACGAATTTCTATGCTTGATCTTAAATTGGTCACACAACCCATCAACCAATATATTATTCAGATTTTTGGCATTATCTGTGATGATTGGCTCTCGCACCCCATAACGCGTGATGATGTCCTGCCTAATGAAACGCTCGACTGCTTTTGCTGTTACTGACGCTAGGCTGATCGCCTCTATCCACTTGGTGAAATAATCGATCGTCACCAATATGAATTGATGACCCTTGGACACCTTTGGAGAGATCATACTGATTACATCGATGCGCCACATTGAGAAAGGCCACGGGGAAGTCATAGGATAGAGCTCGTGTGGTGGCGCATGGATTTGGTCTACGTACACTTGATAGAGGTGACAATGTTGGACGTGTCTCGCACAATCAGACGTCATGGTGGACCAAAAGTCTCATTATCTTTTTTGATAGCATTCGCCCGCCCATGTGTGGGCCACAACAACCTTCGTTAATTTCTTCCATTAGGCGCTCAGCTTCTTTGGCATTCACGCATCTCAAAAGAGTATCATCAAATGATCTTTTGTATAAGGTCGGGCCACTGAGAAAATAATTGCAAGCCATCCTTCGTACGACCTTCCGATCATTTCTTGTACCACCCTCTGGGAACTCTCCGGTCTCTAGGTATTTTATTTATGTCACTGAACCACGGTTGACCTTCTGACTCTTCGAATGCACAACAATAGGTTGGAACCTCTTTGATCTTGATCTCAACTGGCAGTACCTGATTTCCCGACGAAATTTTACTCATTGATGCGAGTATTGCCTATGCATCTGCAAATTGGTTCTTATTTCTCGGTATACGAGTGAAAGTGATGTCTTCAAATTTTGCAGCTAAATCCTCAAGGTGCTCATGGTATGGATGGAGTTTGGCATCCCTCGTCTTCCATTCCCCTGTCGTTTTGAGGATGATTAACGTTGAATCTCCGAACACTTCTAGTTTCTTCACTTCGAGGTCTAGTTCATCGCGCATGCCGAGAACACATGCCTCGTATTCTGCGAAGTTGTTGGTGTCGTGGAAGGTGACCTTGGATGCCACTGGGAAGTGTTGCCCCTTTGGTGAGATGAGCACTGCCCCGATACCCTCTCAAACCGAATCACAGCACCGTCGAAGTACATCCTCCAATTTTCCTTCGCCATCCCTTCTTCTTCTACTTGCATGATCTCACCATCTGGGAAATCGGAGTTGATCAAGTGATCGTCGTCTATGGGAAACTCCGCTAAATGATCGGTGATTGCTTGCCCCTTCACCGAAATTCGAGGCACAAATTCTATGTCATATTCAGATAGTTGAACTTGCCACTTGGCGATATTTCGTGTCCATGCTGGCTTATCTAAGAGGTATCTCATGGGATCCATCTTCGAATACAGACGTATGGTGTAGTACAACGTATACTGGCGAAGTCGTTGCATTACCCACACGAGTGCACAACATATCATTTCCACCTCTTGATACTTTGTTTCACCCTCCGTGAACTTCTTACTCACGTAGTATATGGCATGTTCATTCTTTCCAGTCACATCGAGTTGTCCCAACATGCACCCCAACGAGTCTTGGCGCACTGTTAAATACATAATGAACGGTTGTCCTGGAGTTAGCGGCACTATGACTGGTGGGCTCATCAGGTATTTTTTTTATGGACTCTAAAGCGTTCTTGCATTCTTCATCCCATATTATCCGAGCGTTCTTATGTAAAAGACGAAATAAAGGTTGACACTTGGTTGTCATATTTGCGATGAAACGCGCAATATAATTCAAACGTCCTAAATGGCTTCGGACCTGCTTGACGGTCGATGGTGGGGGTAACTCTTGTATCGCCTTGACTTTGTCAAGGTCTACCTCAATTCAATTCTCATTGATTATGAAGCCCAATAACTTGCCTGATGTGGCTCGAAAAGTGCATTTAGTCGGGTTTAAACGCAACTTGTACTTCTTGAGCCTTTCAAATAGCATGCGTAAATTGATCAAGTGATCTTCATCTTCTTGAGACTTTTCAATCATATCATCTACGTACACCTCGATCTGTTTGTGCATCATGTAGTGGAACAGTGTCACCGTTTCCCTTTGGTAGGTTGCCCCAGCATTTTTTAACCGAAAGGCATAACTCTGTAACAAAATGTGCCCCACATCGTGACAAATGCGGTTTTTGACTAATCTGCCTCCGACATCTTGATCTGGTTGTATCCTGAGAACCCGTCCATGAACGAGAACATCGTATGACGTGCTGTGTTGTCGACCAACATATCGATATGAGACAGAGGGAAATTATCCTTCGAACTGGCTTTGTTAAGATCTCGATAGTCGACACAGACGCGGACGCGACCGTCCTTCTTGGGTACTGGAACAATATTTTCTACCCATTCAGAATAGTTGCAAACTTCTAAGAATACAACATCGATTTTCTTGATGATATCTTCCTTAATTTTAAGGATTAGGTCGGGACTTTGTCTCCTTAGGTGTTGTATCTTGGGTCGAAAGTTCTCAGTGTCTAGTGGCAGAACGTGCTCCACGATTGACGAATCAAGGTCTGGCATGTCAGCATATGACCAGGCAAAAATCTCCTAGTACTCTTTTAGTAAACTGATCATCTGAGTTCTTTGGTTAGGACTCAGACTTGTCCCAATCTTCAATTCACGTGGTTCCTCGGGAGTGCCGATGTTTATGACCTCAGTGACTTCTGTTGTTAGGAGCTTGTCTCTCTCGTACCTGTCTCAACTTTCTTCAATTTCTTTCGTGACATCCTTCTCACCGGATCCTTCTCTGTAATGTACAGAGTCATATTCGGCGAGGGTGTCCTTGTACGAGATTGAATCATGGTTCCCCTTGTGTTCTCTAGAGGTATTGTTCCTAAAGAAGAAAGCAGAAGAGAAGGAAGATTAATGTCAGAAGTAGGTAGAAGGAGATATAATATTGACAACATGATGAATTAACAAAAGAAGTGATTCATTTGATGTGGTCATGACAAATTTTCCCTATTCCAAAACGTGAGGCTCATACATATGTCCTACGCGGAATACATCCCTTTTCAAAAGGTCTTACTCATTATTACTAAGATAAAATGCATTAGCAGGTAATGTCATCCAGTTTGTGACATTCTCCCCACTAGCAAATGGACAGACGAAAAGGCTTGAGGGAGCTTCATCAAGCAGGGTTCCAATGGTGACACCGATCGAAAACAAGCTTGACAAGCCTTCGTGAGAAGCAACGTCGTCGGGTTGAATCATTTGTGGTGGTCTAGGAAATGAAACAGCGAGGGGAGGAAACAGCAATGCCCGTGAATTTCTGGTAAAATGTTTCCTTCGAGTGACTTCGTAATCTTTCAAATTAGGAAGGAAACCCAGTCTGAAAGTGCCTTTGTTCTTCCTTGGAGCTATTGGGTGTATGATGCCCTGACCGTGGATTTCCAGACCGCGTTCTAAGATGAAGTTGTTACCCAACATGATCTTCCCCACCATTAGCTCAACTCTGTCTGGTGCTGACTCTCCCCAATCCCTAATAACAGAAATGATATCGAATGTATGGAAAGATAATGCATCTTCGGTCTCGATTCCGATGAAAGGTACGGAAGTCTCCTTATAGATGTTGTAATCTTCCTCCCCATCGGTCACAACCAAGTGATCCTCATATATAAATTTTACTTTCTGATGCAGGGTAGAAGGTACTGCCCCAGCGGCGGGTATCCAAGGTCTTCCCAAAAGTAGACTGTAGACCCCTGGAATGTCCAAGACTTTGAAAGTTACGCTAAACACGTATGGACTAATCTCCAATGGTAATTCAATTTCTCCTTCTACCTCTCTTATATTTCCATCAAAAGCTCGAACAATACTCTTGGTTGGACGGATGAGTGACAGATCTATATTCATATGTTGGAGGGTGGACATCGGGCATACATTTAAAGCTGGGCCGTTGTCAATCATTATTCTTGAGAGCATGTATCCCTTGCTCTTGCACACGATGTGAAGGGCCTTAACATGTTGTTGTCCCTCAGAACCCAACCCTTCATCCCAAAAGGCGATTTGGCTAGTAAAAACTGAACCGATGAGATTCTTCACTTGGCGGGTTGAAATTTCCTTTGGTACCAGGGCTTCCTTCAAAACATTCATTAATGCATCTCGGTGTGGTTCAGAACTCAACAACAGAGCCAACAAAGATATTTGCGCTGGGGTTCTGCGCAACTGGTCCACAACCTTGTACTCATCATCCTTTACAATCTTCATTAACGTCGGCAACTGGTCCACAACCTTGCAACTGGTTACCTTCTTCTTTTGGGCTCCCTTTACCTCCTTCTCCTTGGGCGGGTTTTCTGGCTGGATATAGCAACGTCTAGATCGAGTCATACTGAAAATGTCTTCATTTTTCGCCGATCCTTCCGCGTGCCCCCCATAGTTCCACAGTACCCTTTTGTTGCTCCCGTACTTGAATGGTGTTGGTCCTTGCGGTACATAGTCAATGATTTGTGGAGTGATCATCGACACATAATTTTTTATCATCTCCCGGCCTATGGGGCTGACCAAAGGGGTTGGTCATTCTTCTAAGAAGATCATGTTGACTGAGCCTGAAGCGTGGTTAGGTAGCGGATTCGTATTGACATTCGGTGGCGAAATGGGATTTAAGACCAGGTACTTATGATCGATAAGATCTTGTATTCGGTGCTTCAGGCGACGGCAATTGTTAGTGGTGTGCCCAGGTTCTCCCATGTGGAACTCACATTTTGAATTTGGTTCATTAGCCAGAATTCTCGTTTCGGGACTCAGAACCTCAGGATCTATAATCCCTTGAGCAAAAGCCTTCTTGTACAATTCAACCAACGGTATTGGAAGCGGAGTAATTTGTCGAGGCTCTCGAAATCTCCTTTGGTTCTCACCTCGGTTGACAGAATCTTGTGGGTTAGGTAGGAAGCTTGATCCTTGTGGGGCTTGAGGAGCCTGAGTCATCAGGACCACCAGTGATGGTTGGTATTGTTGATACGGAGACGAGTAAGGAGCTTAGTAAGGGTTTAGATAGACCGTGCCTATGGTTGGGGTAGGCTTCTTTCTTCCAATTTTCTTAGGATCCGCTGCACTTTTGTATGAGTCTTCAATCTTTACGGACTGAATCCCTCGCTCGATCAATTCGCCTGTCATGATGAGAATTGAAAATTCCGCTGTGGATTGACTCATCATTTGGGTATAATATATACCCTTAAGAGTGCTGATAAAAATCGGGACCGCCTCATTTTGCCCGAGAGGCGGGTTCATGCAGTTAGCCTTTCCCCTCCACTCAGACACATAATCTTTGAAAGATTGTCCCTATTTCATCTCCATAGCCTGAAGATCAAGGCGAGTAGGAGCGTTATCCAGATTGTGCTTATATCGGCGGTGGAAAAGCTTGGCCAGCTCCTCCATATTTCGCGTTTGCTCCGTTCTTAATCCTGCGAACCAGACCAGCGTCTCCCCTTTCAAACTTTCCTGGAAAGTCTGGACCATCAACTTGGTATACTGCTGATATGGAGTCATTTTTGCCATGTAGATCTTGAGGTGAACAATCGGATGTCATGTTCCATCGAACCTTTCAAAGTCTGGCACCTTGAATTTATCGGGCATTGGGATTTTCTGAAATAGAGCAAGATCAGAGAAATTCAAGTATCCCAATCGATCTACTCCTTGAATAAACCTCATCTTTTCTTCAATCTGCTTCAACCGCTTGTCTTGTTCGGTCTCGACCGGGACGACTGTGACCGAGTAATTGGGGAGACCAAACACGGGTTGTGCGACCTGGTTGGGGTAAACAGGTACCGGAAGTGCAACCCGATCATGTTGAAGAGGAAACGCTTTCTCATGAGGGTCATGTACGGGTAGTGAAACTTGATTAGGACAGTCGTATGTAGGAGGTGGAGCTTGGTTGGGATGGCCATATGTGGGAGGTGGTGGAGCTTAGACAGGATGACCATAAGTAGGAGGTGGAGCTTGTCAATTGTCGCATGGGTTCCGGAAAACCTGGTGGAGGGCTTTGATTTTTTTGCTCCATTCGTTCCCGTTGAACGAAACAGCGAGTGCGTATCTGGCTTGTTCTTTCCAGATGTGCCTAAATCATTCAAATACCATAGTAAGAATGATAAATACACAATTGATCATGCATGTTTTTTTTAAATATGCATGTTCCGTTCATTCCATTCGTAGACTTTTACGACATATACGACAAAAGTTTTTTCAAACAATACTCTAAAAGGAGTTGGTCAAACAAAGTCTAATTCTTAAGACGTTTCACACGTCGGCGCAGCTCGTTGAGTGCATTTGTCGCTTGCTCCTTGGTTCGAAGGAAGGTCGTGGACATGCATTTCGAAAATCTTTTTATATCCTAGATTCCATGATCGCGTAGATGTCCTCGTGAGATGACGGTGATTGCTCGGACCTATTCCCGATTATCTCCTTCGGGTCAAAAGGCGGACTTGCGGGTGCCGAGTAGAACTAATGAATGTACTCCGTTGTCGCATGGTATTCGTTTTCCTTTGTCGTGGAGCCTTCCATCAGATTTATGAATAGTGGGACTCGGTTTCCCCAATCATCATTCACTTGTCGAACTGAGTCTCGTAGCGAGTTTACAATGTCTGCTCGGTTGTGCCACTTGTATGCTATTGGGGGTCCATGAATGTGCACCGGAATATCTTGGAAACCACTGAATTGTCGAATAACTCGGGAAGGGTAGGTGGTCATGGATCCTCGATGGCTGAGAAGCGGAACTCCCTCGAAAGTTTTGCATCTAAGGATCGTAGGGCGGTGGATGGGTAACCATCTAAACGTCCATAAAATGTCCTTAAGCGTTAGTTTCGAAATATAAATTTTCCAATCGAGGGCTTTCCATTTTTCAGCTTCGAACAATGATCGGCCTAACATCCTCGAGATGACCCTTTTGTCGCCTAAAAAGTTTGCCCGGGGAAAATTCATGCCAAATTCTTTCATATGGCTTAAAAACCAAATCTGAAGTAAGGCCGGACTTGCTTTTAGTTCTCCATTTCCTTTTGTTTTTAAAATATTTAGAGATGCAATGGTTTCGACGAGCAATGTTGTTACGAAACTCTTGCCTTCTATTATTTGGGTGACGACTTTGGCCATAGCTGAGTCGATGAGACCATTAGAAAAGGGGAATATGACTGTTCCCAAAACAAGTAAAATAAAAGCATGAAATCTCCCCATAGCATTTGTTTTATCGACAATTCGGCGCTCGATCCAATATACCAAAAGTTCAATAGATAAGCCATGACCCCCATTCAACTTGAGCTCGGTGGATATTTTATTTGTTGTGACTTTGAGCAGTTTGGCCAATGTACTATCTTCGCCTCTTTGTTGGAGGTCGGGTTGAACAATTCCACGATCCCAATCTACCCCTTGAACGAGTTGACGGTATTCTTCGAGCGTAGTGTGAGTTCATTGTTTTTTATCACGAAGACGAAGTTTTTTACATCCCAAAAATCAGACAAAGAATTTAGGAAAGCCCAGTTGACTTTGTAGTTTGCGAGTTCATGAACCTCGCTAATGTTCTCGTTCACGAACTTATGATCCTCTTTTGTCATGGCTTTCCATATTTGGGCAATTTCGACCGTGGGGGGCTGAATGGCCTTGGTGCGAGGACAGTGGTTTGTCTGCTTCATCCTTACCAAAGATGATATGTGAAACATCCTAAGGATACAAGACAAAATGAACGGAACTTACATTTTTTTTAGAAAAATGCAATGCAAGTACGAGAAAGTAAATGTCGCTACTAAGTTATTACATTTACAGAGGTTTATGGAATACAAAAGGCTCAATCCTTTACATGCCTTGATCTATGGCCAAAACAAAACACACACACAAAAAAAAACGAAACTGGTAGAAGGCTAAGCGCGGTGTGGAGCATTTGTTTTAACGTGATGGAATTTCTAGGTCCTTTGAACCAGCGGAACCTCACCCCCTGTAGAGGATCATAGACCCATCCTGATCATTGAGTTGAGTTTTTTAGGTGCGTGTCGGCGATCCAAACAGCTCCGGGCGCATTCCCCTACTAAACTCTCTAAGCTCTTAATGTGCTCCGGGTCCGAGCGGGTAATGGTAACCAGCGTGGTGTGTGCAAAACGAGGGTTTACATCATTTTGAAATATTACATTTACATTGCTTATCGGACAAAAATTTAAAAACTGCAAGCATGAGCAAACGGTCAAAACAGATAGGTAAACATATAACATGGCAAAGCAATCATGGCAAAGCCTAAACCCTCTACAAAAAGGTCTCCAACAGAGTCGCCAAATTGTTGAACGTCGAATCCGACTTTCCCGACCCGTTTTGAAAAATATTCTTAATTTCATTTTAAAAATTCAGATATTGGCGAGCGACGGGTTCGATCGAGCGGGGTCATCAATCATGCCGAAAAAATGAAAGAGTCGCCACCGATTAATTAAAGACTAATCGGAATCCTAAATTTTGCCTAGGGTACATGGAATTAACATCCTCGGGCTTGGAAAGGTCTACGTCCAGATAATCGAGTTCGGGGGTTTGATTACGTCTTAAAAGCTCGCGCGCTAATAATCCGCCCTTTCGGTACTTTTGTTTGCTTTTGAATGTTTTTCAATTTACCTGAATTGTCCGTTTTGATCATGCTTTGCCCAAAAAGACTACATACATTTTCTTTAAATTAAACAAATCATGTACAAACATTTTTTTTATGAGTTAATTTCAAATAAACAAGAGATAACTAAAGTTAACCGTGCTCGAAAAAAAATGGTTAACTCTCGAGTCGTTTTAAACGTGTCAAAACATCCACGAATGATTTTTGAAGATATTAAGCTCGTTGGACTAATTTGTCCCATTTTGAGAAGTTATAACATGTCCAAAAAACTATAGGGACCAACATGCAATTTATTAAAATTTGAGCTGAATTGGACAAATATTTTTGAAAATTGCATAAATGACCCTAAACTATTCTGGACTTATTCGTAACATTTGGTAAATCTCCAAAATAATCTGAAAATTATTCTGGACTTATTTGTAACATTTTGAGAAATCATGGAATATCCAGAAAAATTTAGGAATCAAAAATGTAATTTTCAGAAAAATTATAACTGAACTGAAAATATATTTTTTTAATTGCATGATTGACCCTAAACTATTCTAGATTTATTTGTAACACTTGGTAAAATTCCCAAAAATAACCTGAAAATTATTCTAGACTTATTTGTAACATTTTGAGAAATCATGGAATGTCTAGAAAAGTTTAGAATTCAAAATGTAACGTTTTTTTAAAAAATGAGCTGAATTAAGAAAAAAAATTCAAAAATTGCACAAATGGCCCAAAACTCTTCCGGTTTGGTTTATAACACTCGATAACGTCCCAGAAATGACCCGAGAGTCCAAGGACCGATTTGTAACCTTCATCAAAGTTTGGGAAAGACCTAAGTCATTTTTTAAATTTATTTTTTTTACATATATATATATTATACATATAGATAGATAGATAGATAACATATACACATATAGTATTACATAGACATAATATAAATATATATATATATATATTATACATATAAATAGATAGATAACATATATATATATATATATATATATATATTATACATATACATATATAGCATTACATAAGCATAATATAACTATACATAATATATATATTATACATATAGATATATATAGTATTACATAGACATAATATAAATATATATTAACAAGTATATTATACATAAATATATAATATATGTATATAAACTCTTCTCTTTTTTTATATAACATTAGGAAATACAAATGTAATATTAAATGCGAGAGAAATATACATAAATCGTTCGGAACTTAAATACCGTCCGAGAAACCGAGACCGATAATTACCGATATATTTTTTCACTTTTTTTTTTCTCTCCAATCACTCTTCTGTTCTTCAATTCTTTCCTTCTCTTTTATCCCCATTCACTATAGCATTCACCTTCTATTTATAAAAGAAATCTACTACTTATTTAATTAATTTTAAAAAAAAATTAATAATAAAGAAAACATTTTTTAATAATAAAAAATAAAAATGGTGGAAAAGAGGAAACATGACCATGTGATTTTAATTCCTTGGATCTTCCAATCTAGCACAAGTGTTTCTCTAAATCAACAAACAATCGATGTAGAAAAACAAAAACAGAGTTGCCGCTGAGAACCGAGTATGACAGGAATCTCACCTTCAAGAATTTATCTCACGGAATCGACCGAGAAAGGGATGGTCGGATAGGATATGCTCGTGTTTTTGAAGGACCTCTTTAGCTGCTGTCAGACGTCGGATCCGACTTTCCCGACCCGTTTTTAAAATATTTTTAATTTTCGATTGAATATGTCGGGTCTTGGCGAGCGACGGGTCCGGTCGAGAGGGGTCATCAATCGGACCGAAAAAATTGAAAGAGTCGCCACCGATTAATTGAAGGCTAATCGGAATCCTAAAATTGCCTAGGGTACATGGAGTTAACATCCTAGGGCTTAGAAAGGTCTACGTCCAGAAAATCAAGTTCGGGGGTTTGATTACGTCTTAAAAGCTCGCGAGCTCATAATCCGCCGTTTCGGTACTTTAGTTTGCTTTTGAATTTTTTTTTAATTTACCCGAATTGCTCATTTTGATCATGCTTGGCCCAAAAAGACTACATGCACTTTCTTTAAATTAAACAAACCATGTACAAATATATTTTTTTATGAGATAATTTCAAATAAACAAGAGATAACTAAAATTAATCATGTTCGAAAAAAAATGGTTTAACTCTTGAGCCATTCGAAACGTGTCAAAACATGCACGAATGATTTTTGAAGATAATAACCTCGTTGGACTAATTTGTCCCATTTTGAGAAGTTATAGGATGTCAAAATAAATATAGGGACCAAAATGCAATTTATTAAAATTTGAGGTGAATTGGACAAATATTTCGAAATTTACAGAAATGACCCAAAACTATTATGGACTTATTTGTAATACTTGGTAAACTTCTAAAATAACCCGAAAATTATTCTAGACTTATTTGTAGCATTTTGAAAAGTCATGGAATGTCCAAAAAAATTTAGGAATCAAAAATGTAATTTTCGAAAAAAATATAACTGAACTGAAAATATTTTTTTAAATTACAGAATTGACCCTAAACTATTCTAGATTTATTTGTAACACTTAGTAAAATTCTAAAAAATAACCCGAAAATTATTCTAGACTTATTTGTAACATTTTAGAAATCATGGAATGTCTAGAAAATTTTAGAAATCAAAATGATTTTTTTTTTAAAACGAGCTGAATTAAGAAAAAAATATTGCACAAATGGCCCAAAACTTTTCTGGTTTGGTTTATAACACTCAATAACATCCCAGAAATGACCCCCGAGAGTCCAAGGACCGAGTTGTAACCTTCATCAAAGTTTGGGAATGACCTAAGTCATTTTTGAATTTGTTTTTTAACACATACATATTATATATATATATATATTATACATATAGATAGATAGATAACATAGACATAATACAAATATATATTATACATATACATAAATAGATAACATAAACATAATATAAATATATATTATACATTTAGATATATATAGTAATACATAAACATAATATAAATATATATTATATATATAGATAAATATATAGATAACATAAACATAATATAAATATATATTATATATATATATATATAGTAATACATAAACATAATATAAATATATATTATACATATAGATATATATATATTAACAAGTATATTATACATGAATATATAATATATGTATATAAACTCTCAATTTTATTTCACATTTAGAAACTACAAATATGATATTAAATATGAGAGAAATATACCTAACTCATTGGAGGTTTAATACCGTACGAGGAACCGAGTCCGATAATTATCGGTATTTTTCACTCTCTTTTTTTTCTTCTTTTTTTTTTTTCTTCTTTTTTTTTTTCTTCTTTCTTTTTTTTCTTCTTTCTTCCTTCTCCTCCCTCTTTTTCACGAAGCCTACCTTCTATTTATATACGAAATTTGTGTAGATATTTTGTAGATTTTTTAAGATATTTAAAAAAAAAAAAAAAAATTATCGATTCGTCGCGTACGGTATTTTGACCCCGAGCCAAAATCAGGTGTTTACAGCTGCGACTCAGGTTGAGCACTACATCGGCTTACGGAGAGTGGAGACTACTTACGGAGGTTGAGTCTTAAAATATGTCACCTCAGCCTCACTCAAGATTCCTTCTTTGTTTAGACTCACCAAATTGAGGATCTGATGGAACGAATTCTGCTGCCATTTGAGATTCTCGGACTGCATCTCGGCGAGCTTCTGCTTGGTTGAAGGCAATCTCAGCTTTTTTAGGGAGAAAGGGAGGATGTTCTTGCATAAGGAAGCGTTGGCGTCGTGTAGAAATGGTCGAGACGTAATGGCTCGTCTGCTGAGCTTAAAAGGAGAAAATCATGGCTGACGAAAGAGAAAATTTGGGCTTAAAAATGGAGTTGTTTATGAGGCACACACAAATAAAATAAAAAGATATAGAAACAATTGGTAGTTGTTTCTACATTTTACTTCCAATAAAGATGTTTATTTCTAATTTAATTTTGTAAAAATATTATATTTACTCAAGCTCTTTTTATTCATTTTTTTTTTGTATAAATGGCTAGCTCTAACATGGTTTGATTGAGAATTTTGACCTTCCCTATACCCAAATTATTTCTTTCTTTCTTGTGTAATTCTTTTTTTCAGCTGTCCTGATTTAAACTCTTTAAAGTATTTGACATCATTGTCATTTCTCGTTGGTACAGATCTTCTACTTTAAAAGTTTAATCAAGTCTCGGATCTAAGTAACTATTATCAATAACTCAAGTGAGTCTCACTGATCTCGTGTTCTGACTTGGGGCAAGAAAAATAGAAATGCATGTTGAAGTTGAGTAATATTTCTTTTGGTTATAAGGATAAATGCAGAATCTTTGTCGAGATAGGTGAATAAAACATTGTAGGTTATATTTTTCACATACCTTTGTTCTAATTATTTTTTCTCTCGTTGCCATGAGTGTTTTACCTAGCAAGCCCGATTACGGTCCCAAGTCATCTATGATATCATTTGTAATGCCCAAATCTCGAACAATTATATTTACTAATCCAACTTGGCATGACTGAACGCATTGTTGCCGCTTGCACCCAAAAATAAGAATTCATATTAAACTTAAGTAATATTTGTTTTTTATAAAAATCCAAAACACTTCTTTCTTTTTAATCTAATTGTTATCGTCTATTTGGCCAAAAAGAATAATTTGTTATCGTCTTAAATCAAATTCTAAATTTTGTTGCATGGAATGAAAGCGTCAAATTTAGTGTAAATTATTAAATATAAATATATATTTTTTCATATGTCAAGCATAAATTTATTACTTAATGGACAGTTCAAGATTTATGTTGATTGAGAAATTTTAAAATTGTCAAATAATATGTAATATTACTTTATTTAATTAAGTAGATTCATTTCTCTCTAAATAAGTCATTTTACTGTTTAATAAAGCATATGCCAAAATATACCATATTTGATAAATATATACCAAAATGTCATAGAATAGAAAATAAATACAAATCTATATCTATCCGTGACTCCCATTCGCGGGTAGAAACTCCACCCGCGTAGGAGAGTCGCGGTTGTATTTTTTAATTATTTTCAGCTCCACTCGCGACTCTCATTTGCGGGTGGAACTAACGGCACAGTTCCACCCGCGACTCCCAGTCGCGGGTAGATCACTAGATCTAACGGAAGAACTCCACATGCGAATTGGAGTCGCGGGTGGAGCTGAAAATAATTAAAAAAAATACCATCGCGACTCTCATTCGCGTGGAGTTTCCACCCGCGAATGTGAGTTGCGGGTAAGTATACATTTGTATTAATTTTCCACTCAAGGACATTTGGGTATAAATTTATCAAATGTGGTATATTTTGGTGAAATTTTTGAATAATAATGTGATCTAATAACTCTAACTTTCACATAGGGTTGTTAACAAAACGGTTTGGCTGAACTAAATTGGATCTGATCTGGTTTGAATCAGTTTGGACGAACTAGTGCCAAAATAAAATTAGTATAAGGTTAAATTAAGCCAATTCAAAACATTATATTTAATTTAGTTCGAATCGACTCGTTTTTTGTACTAGTTTATACTAAGATTTCAAATCAAACTGAATTAAACCTATACAATTTTTGAACCCTCCAAAACAAAACAAACACGTCTAACTTAATTGAGTTGTGGGTAGGTATAGATTTGTATTTATTTTCCACTCAAGGACATTTTGGTATCTATTTATCAAATGTGGTGTATTTTGGTGAAAATTTTGAATAATGATGTGATCTAATAACTCTAACTTTCACATAGGGTTGCACCCGAATGTTTGCAACAATTGGTAATTGCACCCATGATGTTTTTTCTTACACCCGTATGTTTCTGTTTGTTTGTAATTGAGCTTTTCCATCCAATTCAAACAGTAACCGTTAAATAAATATCATGTGTTGTCCATGTGCCATAAACCCAACCTGATATACCTAAAATACCCCAGCCTTTTTAATTATTAATGAGGTGAGGTTTGATTTGCAACAGCTACTGAGAGCTCCTTCAGAAGTGCTAGATGTGGTGAGGGGAAATTTTGGATCTAATTCCTACAAAGCCATCATTAATGTCACCTCGAGTACTCTCGAATTAGGAGGATGTCGTTGCTTGGTGGTGAAGAGGTACAACAAACAACTGATGGGTACAATTAGTAGAGAAGACTTTGAGGAGCACATGAGGAGGCTCGGCAAGTTGAATCATCACAATGTGCTGCCCCTTACTGCTTACTTTTACAGGAAAGATGAGAAACTGCTACTCTATGAATTCATTCCAAACACATGCAGCTTGGCTACTTACCTTCACGGGGGTCACTTACGTACGTCCTTACCCAACATGCATGCTGCATATAGTACATACATGAAATTGCAACAGATCATCCCTACTATCACAGTCATATATATATATATATATATATATACATTCGATTCTTAATTTAAAATTAATGAACATACTGCATGAATGAATTCAGGAAATAAGAAGTTGCAAGGAGTGCTTCAATGGAAATACAGATTGAACATCATCAAAGGAGTATGTAGGGGACTGCAATATCTTTACAGTGAATTTCCAGACCTCGTCATCCCCCACGGACACCTCAAATCCTCTAACGTCCTCCTGCAGCAGAAGCATGACAACACCAGCAGTAACTTGGAATTAATGGAGCCTCTCCTAACGGACTATGCCTTGGCCGCAGTCACCAATCCCGACTATGCCCACCAGATCATGGTTGCATATCGATCCCCCGAGTCATCTACTCCTCATCACGTCTCAACCAAGTCAGACATATGGTGCCTCGGAACACTCATATTGGAGCTTCTTACTGGAAAATTCCCAACAGTAGTATACATCAATTATCAATCCTCCGACGAGGAGGAGGAGGAGGTCGACCTTTCAACATGGGTCTCCTCTCATCATCATCATCTATCCGCTACAGTACTAGACAAAGATATATTTGGGGCCACAAAGTTGGGCTACTACAAGAACCAGATGATGAAGCTTCTCCAGATAGGCCTAAGCTGCTGTGAAAAGGACGTCCATAGAAGATTGAGTATAGTGCAGGTTGTCCAGAAGGTTGAAGAGTTGACAGACCACGAGTAAAATAATGTGGAGACTCCATCAACATTATAATACCAGTGTTGATTAGGACGAAGCAAGTGCAGCAACCATAGGATCATCATCTTAGAATTAGAGATATGAATTGTTGATTATTAGTTTGCATTGACTGCAGTAATAAAGACGGGAAGACGATCTTGATAATCAAGGAACATTCAATGGGTAAGTCATTACACCTTTGTTTAATCTCCATTACGTTTGTTAATTTTGCTGATTTGTGGGTAACTTGCCATATTAGTGTGCTGCGAACTTCAGTTCGGAAGACATTACAGCAGCAGTAAATACGAGCAGCACCAGCTCTTCTCTGTCTGTAGTCCGATCTGGTCTCTCTGTCTGAGTTCCAGTTTGCCTTAGGTTCCACTTTCACACGCCCAAAGGTGATGGTTTGCCTTAGGGGTAAATTGGTCATTTAACATGACATCAGTTCAAATTTAACGACGACACGTGCCCTTCACGTGACACTTAACGGAATTTTTTAACGTTGGGTGCAATGACCAACAAAATGTAACATACGGGTGTAAATAATTGCAGCAAAAAACATATAGGTCCAATGACAAAAAATTGCAAACATCCGGGTGCAATTTCATACTTTTCCCTTAAAAAAAACGGTTTGGTTGAACTAAATCGGATCTAGTCTTGTTTGAACCAGTTTGAACGAACTAGTTTCAATATAAAACCAGTTTTTTTAAGGTTAAATTAAGCCAATTCAAAACATTAGATTTAATTTAGTTCGAATTGACTCAATTTTTGTACTAGTTTATACTAAAATTTCAAATCAAACTGAATTACACCTAAATAATTTTTGAACCCTCCAAAACAAAACAAACACGTCTAACTTAATTGATTAAATAATAAAGAAGAGTAACCTTTTTTGGATATTCTGGTAGTTCAATGTTCAAGGACATCTATTTATTGATTTGGTTCTATTTTTAGATCGAATCGGATGTATTTTTGACTTAACCGGAACTGAGTCGTTTTTCTTTTTTCTTTTTTTTTTAAAGACCAAAGCAGTCTAAATCGGTTCATGAACTGATTCTAACCAGACAAATTGTTTATGTGTTAAATTGATCACTTCTTTTAGTGAGCCAAACAAAATACTAATTTTTTTTTAAACAGTTCTAGTTAGGGCTAGGCATAAAAAGTCGGTTCGGCCGAACCGAACCATACTGGTTCTCAAACCGAACAGTTTTTTTGCAAAAAAAAATGGAGTGGTTCAGAAGAGGTATAAAAAACGGTTCTCAAATGGTAAACCGAACCACTTCTTGTACCAATTTTTATATAATATTATATTTAATTATTAAACCAGACCAGACTAACCTAAATCACTAAACCAAACCAGGCTCTTCACTACTTCAGTCAGCTGGCTATTCCTTCATCACTCCTCTTCAGCTGGATCTTCACCCTCTTCAACTCTTCGAGTCTTCGACACATTTCGTCTCAAGCGAGCAGCAGGCGGGGCGAGGTGTCGAGATGAGAAGCAGCACGTCGAGACGAGCAAACCGTCAGCAGCTGTGCGGCAAGGCAACAACAGTTGCGACGCGACAGCAACAGGTAGGGATTCGATCTGAAATCACTGTTAAGGTTTCATATGATAGGGATTCGATTGCAGTTCTTAGACTCGAAAGTTTTGTAAGTAATTGATTTTGATGGACTGGTGATTCACTAATTTGTTCCTCGTTTGTTATGAGTTGAACCCAATAATACGTATAGGCCCATTGGACCTCAGTAGTTTAGCATAGAACAATCTAGATCCATGTAACTAACCCTTATAAGTGGGCATGGCTCAATGAAGAAGAATACAATTTCTGACAAAACAAATCTCTCTCTCTCTCTCTATCTCTCTCTTCCGAGCCATAACGACTTTGTCCCTCTGCTGTCCTTGCTAAGGACAGTATCACTGGTATCAGAGCCTTGTCGGCTGCGGACGGCCGCCTCATCATCACCACCGACCGGAGGAGGACCTACCTAGTAGGGAAGTCTCCGACCGCTGGTTCCATGGCGACCAATGCTAACGAAACGAGGGCTCAACGGGAAACACGTATCGCCGCCACCATAGTGGAGCACGGAAGGATCCTCACCGAGCTCAACGAACAACTCACGGCGGCAAACCACCGTCAGCAAGATGTCGATGAGCGTCAGCAGCTAGCCAACGACCGACTGCAAGCGGCCAGCGAAATACAAGCAGCTGCCTTTGAGAAACTTACTGTAATGTTGTCCAACATCTCGCCGAAGACCTCGGGCCCTTCGATCCTCGAACAGGGCATCCTAAGTTCGGGCTCGGGTAACAACCGCACACCACCAGCCATGTCACCCTCAGTAACAGCAGTAGCCTCGGTCCCACCCAATCCAACAGTGACCGCCACTTCTGCAGCTCGTGGTGCAACAACTTTTCCACCAGCAACCCACGGAACCTTAGCTGCGCAAGGACAACACACAACGCCAGGCTTGGAGAACGAGACACGAGAGAATCAACATTAGTATCGCGTGGGCCGCATCGACTTCCCGTGCTTCAATGGCTCGGACGTGTCGAGTTGGTTATTCCTGTGCGACCATTATTTTGAAGTCGACGAGACACCGGAGGAGGCCAAGCTGAAGATTGTGATCATACACTTGGAGGGGGAAGCATTGCAGTGGCATCAAGGGTATGCTAGGATACAACAACTCCAAGGCAAGAAGCTGTCATGGCCAGAATGCACGGTGGCACTCCAGTCCAGATTCGGGAACGATTTGTTTGGTGATCCAATGCTCGAGATGAAGAACCTTCGCCAGGAAGGATCGTTCGAGGACTACCAGAGGAAGTTCGATGTTCTTCTACACCGAGTCTCCCTGACAGAGCAGCTCTCGGAGAAGGCCGCAGTCAGCCAATTCATCGGAGGGCTAGACTATCACCTCCAAGGTCCGGTTCGCCTCCAACGAGTCGAGACCCTCCACGAAGCGTACGCGATCGCCAAGATCCATGACTCGGTTGCAGCATTCGGGGCAAGGACTCCCTACTACCACTCCTCAGCTCAGCCCCCGACAACAAGGTCATCTCCTCCATATGTAAGAAACTCAGTTGTTACACCCTCTTCTTTTTCAAATAGCAGCATGCCTAGGAACTCAGTTGTTAGTAGTAAGGGTAGCATGAGTGGCAAACGTACTAGGATGACTACAAGTAAAGAAATGGATGCTCGTAGGGCCAGAGGGCTGTGTTATTGGTGCCCAGAGAGGCACAGCCCGAGCCACATATGCAAAGGAAAACAGATATTCACGATAGAAGTTGGAGAAGGGGAGTATTGCAGTGAATAAACGGAACTAGCTGAGGCAGGGCAGGAGAAGGAAACAGATGCTGATCCTGAGATATCGCTGCACGCAATATCAGGTACAGTAGGATGCACTACCATGAAGGTGGAAGGTATTGTTGACAGCCGAAGGTTGCAGCTCCTGATCGACTCAGGGAGCACCCATAACTTCCTAGGCACCGAGACAGCCGAGCGATTAGGATGCATCACTGAACGGATCCCTCCATTGCGGGTGATGGTGGCTAACGGTACAGAGATGGCGTGTGATTAGGTCTGCAAGGGCTTTAGGTGGAATATGCAGGGACACAGCTTCGAGGCAACGTGTTCTTGGTTCCCCTAGACAACTACCACATGGTCTTGGGGGTCCAATGGCTGGTCACGTTGAACGATATAGTCTGGAATTTTGGAAACTTAACGATGAAGTTCATGAGGGGTACGCAACCGTGTGAACTAAGGGGGCAAGGGTCGACAGCAGTCCAAGTCAGTCAAGTGGACAAGATGGACAAGATCATGGCTAAGAAGTAAGGGGGCAAGGGTCGGCAGCTGTGCAGTTTATCAGTTCAGCCAACAGCAGGTAGTCATGCCTTCATCTTCTCGGCTGAAGTAAGTAACGAACACCGTGAGCTGCCTCCAGGATTGAAGGCACTGCTAGCTGAATTTGAGGACGTTTTCGCCGAACCCCAAGGGCTGCCACCGGTGAGAGTGGTCGATCATCATATACCTCTTAAGGAGGGTGCATCTGCAGTCAGCTCGAGGCCGTACCGCTATCCGGTTCCACAGAAGGACGTGATAGAGAAGATAGTCGATGAAATGCTAAAGAGCGGCATAATCCAACCAAGTTCAAGTCTGTTCTCAGCACCAGTTGTCCTAGTCCGGAAAAAGAATCGCTCGTGGAGATTACGTATAGATTACAGGCGGTTGAACAACATCACGATCAAGGACAAGGACAAGTTCCCTATACCCCTAGTGGATGAGCTGCTTGATGAGCTACACGGAGCCACGATCTTCTCCAAGATCGACCTGAGATCAGGATATCACCAGATACGGATGTCAAGTGTAGACACACACAAAACCGCCTTCCGCACACATGAAAGTCACTACGAGTTCTTGGTGATGTCGTTCGGCCTCACTAACGCACCCGCCACTTTCCAAGGTCTTATGAACAGCGTCTTCAAGGAGCACCTCCGGAAGTTCGTCCTCGTCTTCTTCGACGACATCTTGGTGTATAGTAAGGATGCAAATCTACATTTGGATCACCTGAAAACAGTGTTGGGTCTGCTACGGGGGCATTCATTATTTGCAAAGAAGACGAAATGTAGTTTTGGAGGCAGTCAAGTCGAGTATTTGGGGCACGTCGTCAATGCTCAGGGAGTCTCAACCGACCCCACAAAGGTGGCCGCCATCGAAAACTGGCCACTTCCTCAGTCGATCAAGCAGCTGCGAGGGTTCCTTGGACTCACAGGATACTACCGAAAGTTCGTCAAAGGCTACGGGTCCATTAGTAAACCGTTAACGGATATGCTCAAGCTGGACTCATTCCACTGGACAGATGGATCGAAGGAGGCATTCAACAGACTCAAGGAGGCGATGGTCACGGAACCCATCTTAGCTCTTCCTAATATGAACGAGCAATTTGTGATAGAGACTGACGCGTCAAACACGGGTATTGGAGCGGTACTCATGCAAGGGGGGCACCCGATCGCTTATATAAGCAAGGGCCTATCAGCAAGACAACAAGCACTATCAGCTTACGAGAAGGAGCTCCTCGCCATACTTCTAGCAATCAAGAAGTGGCACTTTTATCTGATCGACCGTCGTTTCGTCATCAAAACTGACCACGGGAGTTTAAAGTTCTTGCTCGAGCAAAGGCTGTCTACACCTCTCCAACATACATGGTTGGCAAAGCTATTGGGATACGACTACGAGATATCGTATAAAAGGGGAGTGGAGAACAAGGTGGCGGACGCGCTCTCCCGAGTGCAGAGTTCAAAATTGCTCGCAATAACGGTTTCGACCCTAGCACCAGAATTGTTAGACAAGGTGAAGACGAGCTGGACTTCGGATGTGGACTGCAGCCACATCCTCGACCAGATTAAACAGGGAAGTGAGCTGCGACATTTCAAACCGGAAGGGGGGTTATTGAGAAGGAAAGGAAGATTGGTGATTGGTAGGGATGATGAACTGAGACGGGAAATCCTAAGCATATTTCATGAGTCACCCATGGGAGGCCACTCGGGCACGGAGGCGACATGGAGGAGAATATCTGGGCTCTTGTACTGGAAAGGGCTTAAGAAGTCAGTACGGGAATTCGTGAGAGCATGCGGGGTTTGCCAACGATATAAGTATGACCGATCCGCATCACCAGGGCTGTTGCAACCATTGCCCGTACCGGAAGCAATTTTCACACACATATCTATGGACTTCATCACCGGACTCCCTAAATCGAGTGGTAAGGAGGTCATACTGGTAATAGTGGACCGACTATCTAAGTATGGGCACTTCATTGCCCTCGGACATCTGTACTCGGCCGCTAGCGTAGCCCAAGTATTTGTGGACCAGGTCTATAAGCTGCATGGTTTACCTAGTCGAATTGTGAGTGACCGAGACCCCGTGTTTGTGAGCTCGTTCTGGCAAGAACTATTCAGAGTATTGGGAGTCACATTGTGCTTATCTTCGGCATATCACCCACAAACCGACGGCCAGACTGGAGTGGTAAATAGGTGTCTCGAGACCTACTTAAGATGCATGGCCGGAGAAAGACCCTCGACGTGGGTCAAATGGTTGCCCCTAGCGGAGTGGTGGTACAACATCTCGTACCACACCACGATAGGGATGACTCTTTTTGAAGGGATTTATGGATTCGCCCCGCCTTTCCACATCCCGTACTTCCCTAAGGATTCAAACGTCGAGACAGTTGATATCATGCTAAGAGATCGGAAAGAGCACATTAGAATGCTGAAGTTTCATCTAGAGAGGGCCCGCAACCGAATGAAGCAAGTCGCGGATCGTAAACGGTCGGACCGCAACTTCGAAGTTACACCCGTACGCTCAGCATTCAGTGAAGAAGCAAGGACCCCAAAATCTGCAGCCCCGTTACTATGGCCCGTTTAAAGTGGTGAAGAAGGTTGGAGAAGTAGCGTATAAGCTCGACCTACCGAACACGGCACTCATACACTCCACCGTGCACGTGTCGCAGCTGAAGCAGGCATATGGAGAGATACCACAGTTCACACCCTTACCGGAAGAGTTCTCACGTCCTCATCGCCGTGTCCCAATGGCAGTGCTCGAGAGGAAGATGGTTCGGCGAGGTAACAGGGCAGCTACAAAGGTTCGTGTCCAGTGGGAAGGTCAGACTGAAGACGAGGCTACATGGGAGTTCCTGGATGATCTAAGGCGCAGGTTCCCTGATACCGACCTTGAGGACAAGCTCGTTGTCGAAGGGGGGGTGATGTTATGAGTTGAACCCAATAATACGTACAGGCCTATTGGACCTCAGTAGTTTAGCATAGAACAATCTAGATCCATGTAACTAACCCCTATAAGTGGGCATGGCTCAATGAAGAAGAATACAATTTCAGACAAAACAAATCTCTCTCTCTCTCTCTCTGTCTCTTCCGAGCCATAACGGCTTTGTCCCTCTGCTGTCCTTGCTAAGGACAGTATCATCGTGATTCATTGATTTTAACAATTCCTTATTACATGTGGAAATTTGATGAAGCCTACATCGTTATGTTCTTGTTCATGTTTTGTTCTTGTTCATTGATGAAGCCTACATTAGTAGTTTTTTTTAATATATATAAAGTGGTTCGACCGAACCGGTTCTGAAAGGTAGGGTAAATTGATCAAAATCTGGAGCGATAAAAAACTGGAGCAGCAAACTGTACATTTTTAAAATGTTGTAAATGTACGGTTATGAACCGATTTATGCCCAACCCTAGTTCTAGTTCAGTTCGGAACCGGTTCGGAATCATATCGGTTCATGAATAAACCTATTTTTTTTATCGGGAAATAAGCCTACTTTCACAATACAATTTCCCCCCTAAATTATTCAATGTTCACAAATTGGAGTTATCTAATTTAGATATTATCACTTTGAATTCACAACCAACTTACAAAATTATTCGGGGGAAAACACGTGAAACAGATGATACATCCACATTGCGCCACGTGGAAGCCGAAAAACCGATCGAAGATGTCCCAACGTCAACGCAGTAATGGAAAATATCGCCTGAACAGTCTACCATTCAATCTGCTCTCCCGTCAAAGCTCGAACTTTTGGTAGTAATTTTCGGATTGAAAGCAAACAGTCCTCTACTTGCAACATTGTTTACATTAAACTATCAATAATATATATATATATATACCAAAAAAAATATTAATTTACCAAAAAAAAATCTCAAAATATGAGAGAGGTTTCGTTTTTTAATTAAAAGTTAATTTATCATTTTTATTATTTTATGTGGGGTAGAATACAATATTGTCTCATAATATCTAACAAGATTTTTAATTTTATCCTCAAAGTTTAAATCATAAAATTTTCTCATCTCATATTTGGCCAAAGTGAAAATTTGTCCCCTCCATCAATTTTTCAATCCAAATTTAACATGATAAAGTTTTAACAATTACAAAAATTACAAAAAACATTCAAAAATATCACATTTTAATCATCCCAAACTTTTTGAAATGTTACAATTGAGTTCTGATTGATCGAGACTCGATTGAACCCCAATCGAAGGGACTAAGATTTGGGTCTTGACCCATACTGAACCCCCATGGATGGGTGACTAGGTCTGGGTCAATACCCAGGCTCGAGCCCCCTCCCCCTCCCCCCAATTATGGCTCAATCGAGACCCAATTAAGAGGGCTCGAGTCTGTGTCATGACTCAGACTTGGTCCTCCATTCATGAGGGTTAGGCTGGGTCAAGACTAAGACCCGAGCCCCCTCGAATGCTCATTCAAACTCCGATCGAATCATGACTAAATTGTAACATTTTAAAAAGTTTGAGATGGTTAAATTGTGATATTTTTGAATTTTTTATGTTATATTTACAATTTTTAAAACTTATTCCGTTAAATTTGGATGTAAATGTTATAACGTGGGGGACAAAATTGCACTTTGATCAAATATTATAAAAAGAAATTTTACTATTTAAATTTAAATTTCAGAAGGAAACTGAAAATTTGGTAAAACATGATAGAGCAATTTGATATTACGTTTTGTGCGTTGAAAAGTATAGTATTCTGTATTCTACTGTCCTTCATATATTGGTACCAGCGTCTTTTTAATTCGTGTTTTTTACCCCATTACCTAACTATCCACTCTCTGACTGTCTCTCTTACTTCTCGCTGTCCGCGCCACCATGGCCTCTGCAACTGAATTTCAAAACAAGAAAACCCTAGCTAGCTAGTGGGTACACAGACTATTCGATGATCCCTTCTTCCCACACCAGACATACAGGCAAGCATATATTAGAGCCAAATACATTTTACAACTTCAACTCAAACACAGAACAAGACGGAGCACCTAACATTAGAAGAGATCAATGTTGGGACTGGGAAGAAGGCGCGATCTTCACTTAACAAAGGCACAATGCATCGCCATTGCAGTCGTTATGGCGGCTGGGATGCTGCTGTTCACTGCAGATTTAGCGCACGGTGATGAACATTACTACGACTTTGTTGTAAGTCTATTGACCTCTCTCGAGTTATTTCGTAAATGATCCTGGATTAATTTTTAAATTTGAAAAATACGCATGAACTGATTGATTCATGATTTTTTTTGGGAGGCAGCTTACAGAGTCGAACTTTACACGATTGTGCACAACTAAATCCATGGTGACCGTAAACGGTAGCTTCCCGGGGCCAGTGCTTCGAGTACGAAAGGGAGACACGGCTTATGTCAATGTTTACAATGAGGGACTATATGGAGTTACCATTCACTGGTATTTACTCCTTTCTTTTCTACGTAGATCATTATGTACAGAGTGAAGGGTTATTTTGCCACAAAAATAAAGTGCAAGGTTCATATGTGCAATTTTTCATTAAAAAACATACTTAATGGGGTCGGCTCTAACGCACGTGACTTTTATAAATATTTATAGAACTAGAAAGAAAAAAAATATAAACAATACGAATTACGATGCTGTTGAATTTTCCTATCATGCTTTTGCGTAAGGACGTAACTGCCCGTCAACCCTCTTATTATCTCTTTTTAGTCATTTGAAAGGAGGATGTCAATTGTATGGATGGGTGGTTAATCTGTCCGATTGGGTTAAAATATATTGAATTCAAACATGATTAATGATGAGTTATGTTTTAAGATTCAAACACGATTCGTGGGTCTGCGAGTCAGTAGGACTTGTGGACCCATGTTATTTCAATTTGTAGAATATAAAGTTTGTGGGTTGAACTATCGATACGTCAACCCATACGATTCATATGACTCATACGACCCATGTGATCCATATAACTTTTATATTATTTATTAGAATACATATTTAATTATACAGATTCACGGGTTGACCCATAGATCGATAAGTACAACCCAAATCCGACTCAATTTTTCATATGGGTTGGACAGGTCGTATCAAAATAACCTGCGAGTCCAAAATGTTCGACTCAAACCCGACTCATAAACATATCACTCATGTGTGGTGTCCAAAATTAACACTACTATTTGGAAGTTTGGTAGTCAACCATGGACTTTTTACACACAATATCATAAATTTTTGTGTTGTGTAATTTTAATCCATTTATAAAAAAAAAAAAAAAAAACTTTTATTCACCTTGTATCTCATTTGATGCAGGCATGGCGTGAAGAACCCTAGAAATCCATGGTTCGATGGTCCCGAATACATCACACAATGCCCTATTGCTCCCGGAACAAACTTCACATACCAAATCATATTTTCCACAGAAGAAGGAACTCTTTGGTGGCATGCACATAGTGATTGGTCGAGAGCTACCATTCATGGAGCCATTATCATTGAGCCTGCCATAGGCACAACATACCCTTTTGCAGTGCCCGATGAGCAACATGTTATTGTTTTTGGTGCGTAAAATTGAAATTAATTTGAGCTCTAATCGTTTGGGATATGTTTGTAATAATAATTTGGTAAAAATTGCAGCCTCTTGGTACAACGAGGATGTGATGTCCTTATTGGCAGAGGCAATGGAAGAAGGTGGATTAACAACATTATCCGATGCTTATACTATCAATGGCCAGCCAGGCGATTTCTATAATTGCTCCAAAAGTAAGTATTGTTAACTCTATTTAATTTATTGTGATAAAGAAAAAATGCATTTTGTTTATTATTATTATTTATTGAAAATTACTAGTTGAATTTTTTAGAATTTTGACATTTGCTAGCTAAATATTGAGAAAATTTGCATTTTCATCACATACACATGCATGTCTCTATTACCATTTAATGATAAATTAGACAGAGTTAACAAATTGTATTTATTTTAAAGTCAGCTAAGAGTTTGTTAAAAAACTCAAATAACAAATTATTTGTACCTTAAAAGTTTAACCCACAAATACAAAATTAACTTTTACTAATAATATGATATTCTCATATACTATTTATATATACATCTTACATCATCAAAGTTCCGCTAGCAAACAATTAATTAACTCTTAATTATTTCCGACTTCTTCCCTGCATATAAATCGTTTATTTTAATTTATTTGCAGATGATACGTTTCGGTTATCAGTTGATTATGGAAAAACCTACCTTATTCGGATAGTTAACTCCGTACAAAACACCGACATGTTTTTCGCCATTGCGGATCACGACCTGACCTTGGTCGGGTGGGACGGGTCGTACGTCAAACCCTACACTTCAAGCTACATCCTAATAACCCCAGGTCAGACCATGGATGTCCTAGTGACTGCCAACAGGCCGCTCGATCAATACTACATGATTGCTAGTCCTTACTTCGACGGTCAAGCCGATGACTTCGACAAAAGCATTGCGAGTGCCATATTTGAGTATAGTGGTAATTACACCCCTCCTTCGCACCCAGTATTTGCAAATGGGACCCCAGGGTTTTACGATATTGGCGCAGAGAGCTACTTTGTGCAACAACTAAGAAGCTTGAACTCTGTGGAGCATCCAGTGGATGTCCCAAAGGAGGTCGATACGAGAATGTTTATAACGGTGTCGATAAGCATGTTGCGGTGCCCGAATGCATCTTGCGAGGGGCCGGACGGGAACCGAATTGCTTCGGCATTGAACAACGTCACCTTTGCCAACCCGTCGGTCGATGTACTGCAAGCATATTACAAGTAAGGAGTTGATATGTTGTTAGTTACCCTTTTTTTTGTCCTTCAACATCTAAACTTAAGGGGGTAAAGTGACATTTTACCCGAGAAGTATCCTGCATGTTCGGGTTTGGAAAGGGAAAAAAATAAATACGGTTCGGCCGAACCGAACCATACCTCATGTGAATTATGCCTCTTTTGAATCGGTTCAGAAGTGGTATGGTGTTTTGGATGAAATATCGAGCAGTTTGGCCGAAAATCAAAAAAAAAAATAGGTTCATAAGTGGTTAACCATATCATTTTATGACCACTTCTATATCTATCTATATATTAATCTATTCTATTTTTTTTTTATCATTTTAAGTTAACCATTTTATTCATAAGTGCTTTATCTATTTTAAAATATTTTAGTTTCAATCTTTATGTGGATCCTGTTATGTATTAGTGGATTATGTATTAAAAATTATAATTTTATAATATTTTATATTAGTTTTTTTTTATGTAAAGAAAATATACGTCTGAACCGGTTTTCGAACTGATTCACAAGTAGTAATATGGTAAATTATCAAAAATAGTGGAACGATTCAAGCGAATGAGTCGAATCGCACTTTACAACATTTTAGATAAGCTATGATCATTAAACTGGTTCATGTCCACACAGACTAGAGCATGTACACTTTACAATTGTGACCTTGACATGAATAATTGCTCAAGTTTGATCCTATTTGTTTTTTTTTTGTGTATAATTATCAGCAACATGAGCGGATATTACACGACGGATTTCCCTGACCTCCCTCCGACCTTTTTCAACTTCACCTCTGCCGATCTTGATTCCGACAATGTGACCTTGTCCGACCAAGGCACAAGGGTGAAGGTGTTGGACTACAATGAGACCGTGGAGATCATATTTCAAGGGACCAATGTGATGAACTCTGGGGAGAACCACCCCATGCACTTGCATGGATTCAGGTTCTATCTTGTCGGTCAAGGCATGGGAATATTCGACAATGAAACCGACCCGGAAACTTATAATCTGGTAGATCCACCAGAAGCAAACACAATACCCATTCCCAAAGATGGATGGGCAGTCATTAGATTCAGAGCTGATAATCCAGGTAAGATCGATGATCAAATAATTAAGTCATTAACTATGTGTGTTCTAGAGTATTTTTAAATTTATAAAGCATATATATATGCATATTTAATATTTATATAAAAGTTGAAATAGATAAATTAAAAACAAATAAATTTTTAGAATGGTTAAATAGCAAGGAGCTACTTGAACTTTGGACGTTTTGCAACGAACTACCAAACTTTAAAAAATCAAAATGGGCTACCTCAACTTTAGACGAAGGTGCAACGAGCTACCTCCATCCAATTTCTGACGAATTTTCGACGATTTTCTGTCAACAGGTTAAGATAATTTGGACGGAGGTAGCTCGTTGCACCTTCGTACAAAGTTGAGATAACCTTTTTTTTTTTTTAAGTTCAGATAACTCGTTGCAAAACGTACAAAAGATATGTGACTCATTAATATTTAACCCTTTTTAGAATAAAAATGCAAACATAAATGGTTCAACTTTTAAGAAATGAGGATAGATAGGTAATTAATATGAATTGAGTAATTTTGCCATATTTGTTTTTTACTAATACCTAATATCAATCCACAATAATACTAATATTATGTAATATGTTGAAGATGCTTTTAAAGATATTAGATGAAATTCTAATTAATAATTTTATTATTTAACAATATTTTTGGATTGGATTGTTCTTTCAGTAACCGTGGTTGATAATGTGACACCTAAACAAATTGCCCTTTTGCACACATTTTAGACCCTAAACTTTTCATTAAATGACAAAATCCTCCCTTACTAATTATTTTCACTAATTTTGCGTTTGTTTACAGGAGTGTGGTTCATGCATTGTCATTTTGATCGACACATGACATGGGGGATGAACACAGTCTTCATCGTGAAAAATGGAAATACGACCGAGACGAGTATTCTCGACCCTCCGGCTTATATGCCTCCTTGTGGTAGAAACTCGTTGTATGGCGCGTTACGGTCGGAAATGCAACATGCGGAGTGATGATACCAAGTTGCAAAACATTGGGATGATTATTGCTGATACATTTTTATATTGGTAGTAAGTTTTAGTGAAGCTTAAATAATTCAAATTTGTGGGGGACTGAAATGATATTATTATTATTAATTTATTACACTTAGTGAGATTAATGATATATTCTAGATTTGTTTTCCCCCCCAAACTTAACTATAGTCTTTATTGTAATATTGAGTTATTCAAATTATAAAATGGTAACTAAAGATGAATATATTTCATACCCATAGACTCTAATTATATCACATCCTAATATTCTTAAACTTGTAAACTTCTTCATTCTCGATTAGTTGGAGTTAAGTTGATATATCCATGAAATTGTAGTATAATTTATAATTTATTATGAGATTTTGCGATTTTAAGGTTCCAAATATACTGCCCCTCTCTAATTTTTCTCGAAAGTTAATTCCCATGTATATTGGAGTATGCATGGGCTACCATCCATATTTATTTTTTGATTAAATATAAATTATTATAATTTGCTAGCTAATTTTATTTTGAAAAAAGAATTGCTAGCTGACTTTATAAAAAAAATACAATTTGCTAGCTATGTTTAATTTGTCGTTAAATGGACTGAGATATGCACACATTTCATGTGTCAACTACCAAATTGCAAAGTTTCTCAAAGTTCGACTATCAAAATTTCCACAAACTTTAGCTAGCAAAGTAAATATTTTTGCAAACATCGGCTAGTAAAGTGCACAAAAAAATAAAATAATAAATAAAATGCAAAATTCTATTACGAATTAACAGAAAATTAGACAGAGTTAGAAAATTACAATTTTTCGTAAAATCAGTTAACAATTTGTTTAAAATAAAAAATCAGCTAGTAAATTGTTCATATACTAAAAATTTAGCTAGCAAATTAGTACTTTAACTTTTAAATATAATATAATCTTAAACATTATATAAGAGCAGGTGTGTGTATGGCTCTAGGGTAAAGGTTAAGGATGTACTAGTGCAATATTATAAAAGAAGAATTAAAGGCCTTGGGTCATCCCTTTTTAATTCTAAGAACCAACGGAAACAGAGTGATCGATCTTCGCCTTATTCTGTTCTTCCCTCTTTGCTCTCTCTAGCAATTGTTTTTTGCTCCAATTACATTCTGAACTTCACGTTCCGATTCGATCTGATTTCCATCTTTTGATCTCTCTCCTCCATTGATGTAATCAACCTTCATCAGCGGACACTAACTGATACGCAAAGATGATGGTAGAAGATCTGGGCGTGGAAGCTAAGGAATCTGCGGTGCGTGAAGTGGCCAAGCTCTTATCGCTTCCAGAGCTATTGCAGTCCATCGCCACCATCAAAGCTGACTACATTGCTCGCCAGCAGGTGAAATTTCGTTGCATTTCTCTCCTATTGCCATATTTGATTCAGTTGGAAAATCCATTTGGCCAACTCTTTATTGGTTCGTTCTCGATCAATGTGGGTTTGATTGTGGACCTAGGTTTCTGGAGTAGAGATTGTGACAGTTGTACAATCGATTTTTTCTTGGGAGCTGACATAATTCTCTTTATTGGCAACTGCTAGGCTAATGATGCACAACTTAGTACGATGGTTGCTGAACAGGTACGTTTTCGATCATTTCTACAGATGAACCTTCAATGATGTTGCAGAATTTTTTCGAATCCTGTCTGGTTTCTTCAATTCACGTTTCTCTTTTTGTCGCATAATCCGTTGGCGTAGTTTTTAAGAGACATAATGTTTTAATGCAGGTCGAAAAGGCGCAAAATGGGCTTGAAGCGCTTAATTTATCTCAGAAGACAGTAAACCAGCTTAGAGATAATTTCCTTTCCATTGAAAAGTACTGTTTGTTGGCACTTTTTATCATAACAATATGTTACTTCTATTAGTCAAACAGATGTTTTGCTTCATTGCATACGTATTGATCAAATTGGAGAAGGGTGAATTTTTCTTTCTAGGGTTTTCTTGTGTTTTCATTTTCTTTTATGGCTTTCTTCTACAAGTTGGATTTGCTTGTTGGCTCAGGTTGTGTACAGAGTGCCAAAATTTGATTGAGAATCATGATCAAATAAAGCTCCTCAGCAATGCGCGGAATAACTTAAATAAAACTCTTAAGGTGGGTTATGTATCTTGTTTGCTGACTTTCTTGATGATATTGCAAGCTTTTGACGCATTAACTGGCTTCATGTTGTTAAATTTACAGAAACAGCTAGCTATTCGCAGCATTTTTTTTAAAATATTGTTTATTGTTCTTACCAAAAATATTGAGCTGAAGATCATATGTAGGATATTGAAGGGATGATGTCCATTTCGGTTGAAGCAGCCGAGGCACGAAATTCCTTGAGTGATGATAAAGAGCTTATTAACACTTATGAGGTAATATGGACATTTTTTAAAAAAAATTGGCTACACAATTTTTTTTTGAATTATTTTAACTTAAGTTTTCTTTTCTAGAGGTTGACTGCTCTTGATGGGAAGAGGAGGTTCGCCCTAGCAGCAGCAGCATCTCATAAAGAAGAAGTTGGAAGGCTAAGGTTGTATATCTTTACAAGGAGCTTGTATTTACGGTTTTAGAGGTGCTGGTTCAGGAAGAATAATAAATGTGATGCTCCTGTTAAATATGCAATTAATTAACCATTTAAACTGAGGTGCTACCTTGCAGCTAGAGCGCAAAGCAACCACTTCTAAAAACATGTGATCGATTTGCTCGATAATGCTCATCTGTTACTGTCTCTAAAAACATGTGATCAGTTTTATACATAAGTAATTGTAGCTAGTAAGTTCAAGAGTTTTCAGTTGGATAACTTCTCTACAGTATGTTTTATGCATCAACTTTGATTCAGCTGTTGGAAATGAACTCTGATTACCATTTATTTTGAACATGAAATTTCAGAGAATATTTTGAAGATGTAGATCGCACGTGGGAGACTTTTGAGAAGACATTGTGGGCTCATATTTCCAACTATTACAAACTTGCGAAGGAAAGGTTAGTGTGTTATATTTCATAAGATTCAGTGGTTACACGTGGGATGTTAAATGACCATCGTATAGTGTCAATATAAATAGTTACTAATAAGTAGATGGTAACATAACATGCTGATAGGAAGCATAATTTAAATTATCAAATACTGATCTGGATGGTTTATTCTTGCATTCAAGTTTCAAGGGAAAATTAGTGACCTTGTGCCTATTTTTTTTATTTAAATCTCAACTGCAGCGGTCGGTAATTAATTTAGGTGAATCACAGTTGTTTTCATCTATTAGAGAAAGGATATCTGCATGCTCTTCATTGCTTGGCTCTTTCATCTCAAAATTTGAAGTTAAATTTGTCTACTCTCTTTTGCAGCCCACAAACTCTTGTCCGTGTCTTAAGGTACCTTCACTATTGCTATGTTATTCCCGTTTATTTTTTTTTTCTGATTGCTCTCTGCTGTGTTTTGATCTCTGTTTTTTTTTCGATTATCTGGAGCCTCTGTTCTGGTCTGCATACTCTTTGGGACTTCTGACTTTTACTGTTGGCTATTTGTGTCTTCTGTTAAATTTTCTATCCTTGAAGTTTTCTGTCTTAGACAATTACAATGGATTATGGGTTGTATGCTTTTTGTTGGCCAAAAAGAAAAGAGAATGCAGACCATCATTAGCGAACAGTCAAGGAGAAATGCCAAATTACTTCAAATATTATATAGTTGTTTAGATAGAATCTTCATTCATGTGTCTACTAGGGTCCCTTGGAATACACTTCAAAAGAATGTATAGAATGATCATAAAATAATTTCGGGTGAGTGTGAAACTTCAAGTAACTGGAGGTGCAAAAACTTAATGATTTTGCTATCTACTTTTGCAGTGTCTAAGTAGACACTGCCGATATTCAGCAAAACAGAGAAAGATAGAGATTTAGTGCTGCGTTTTCTTATTAGATATCATCTTGCTCTAGGATTGTCGAAATGCAGGAAATCCATGATCAACAGGTTGCAGAGGAAGCAGCTGAGGCAGAAGGAGACGGTGCAATGGCAATGGTTGCAAATCCTCGTAATAGAGCTGCCAAGTAATTATATGGCCATTTCAATCTTTGAATCATTACTCTCTTTCCTGGTGGAATAAAATGCAATTTTCCTCTGCTACAGGAAATCTACCATTGCATCTGCTTCTTTCAGACACCAGACTCAGCAGAAGCTTAAGATTCAGGGGAAAGGTTATAAAGATAAATGCTATGAGCAGATTAGGCAAACTGTTGAAGACCGATTCAATAAGCTTCTGACGGTATGGAAACTAACAGAAACACCTATATAGGTTCATTGAGGGGAGTTATTGATAGTTTAAACCATAAATGACTAGCTCAAATCTTTGTGTTAGCCTGGAAATAGGATAAACACAGTATCAAACTGTAAAAACTTTAATAATAATGATCAGTGCACGTAAGAGTGGCCATTGAAGTCCCACAATTATTAGCAGCATATAGAATAGTGTGGAATAGGGGAGTGAAGGTATCACTAAGCTATTAGCTTAATATTCTGGTTAGACAGTCACCAATATCACTTGGTTACTTATCTTTTTGGTTAAAGTGACTTGCTTTCTTTTTTGTTTCCAATATGCTTTGTGTTTTTCTAATAACTTAAATTCTTTGAAATTTCATCAGCTTGTGTTTGAGGATTTGAAAACAGCATTAGAGGAAGCTCGAACGGTATGTTGAACTTATTTCTACAATTTATGCAAATGGTATTATAGTATCCATAAATACATATAACTCCTATTTGTATCTCCACTATACCAAAATGTATATTTCTGACCCTATTTCCTTTGAAAGTGTCGGCGTTAGATCCAAAATCTTTGAACGCCCTTTTGTTTCTTTCCCTCTAGATGGATCATGTCCATTCTACCGAAATAAAATAGAAACCTATTTCTAGTTTTTCCAATTTGCTAATCTATGCTTCAAGTTCTAGAATACTGTAAACTTTGTATAAGTTACTACATATATGAAGAAAATATAGATCGGCTAATTGAGAATATTGTCCCTCATTGTAGTACTATTTAATGCTAATTGAAAGTATTAGTCTGTCTCCTGTTCCTGCTCACCCAATTGTATGAGCTTATACTAGAATCTGATATTTCATGAGCAAATATAATGTCCTGTTAAATCATTCATCTCTCAAAGTAATCTGTTCATAAGTAAATCTGTTAAATACATGTCAATCTCACAATAATTTTGGCTTGTATGAACTACTGTCTTCAGATTACCGTATTGCTCATTATATAGTGAATAGGAAATTACAAAATAAACTGGATTCTACATTTTTTATTCTGTTCTTATGATGAATCTTTTCTTATTCTTTTTTTTTTCAGTTCTGCTTTTTTTATACAACTGGCAATTCTTAGTTGACTGTCTATCTCCCTCTCTCTCCCTTTTATTTAGGTAGGAGATGAGCTTGGAGATATATACGATTATGTAGCTCCTTGTTTTCCCCCAAGGTTTGCATGCTAATGAATTTGCTTATTCTCTGTGATCTGCTTTATGTATACTGCCTATAATGCGAAGTTGTCAAGTTTGTAAATAAATTACTTTGTAACTTCAAGTGAACGTTCGTACTTAAGTTTCAAATGCATCATATGAAGCTGGAGTCGAGATCTACCCATGATTAGCATTCTCAAGACTATGCTTGGAATTGATTTTGCTTTAATTGGTTGGATGTTGGACCATGGAAGTAATTTTTTTGTTTCAGAATATTGGACCTAAAGAAACCCTGGTTTTATCGTATGCTTGAATTCTTATTTGTTGCAGTCACTGAAAAACAATCCTTACTATTTTCCTGTTGTGTTCCTCATTTTTAAATACTTAGTACCGATAATAGTCTCTAGCATGAGTGGTTTTCAATCTGTAATGGATACTTTTAACTTTTTGTTTGTCTTGGTGATCTTCTTGGCAGATACGAAATTTTCCAACTCATGGTAAATCTGTATACTGAGCGGTTTATTCAGATGCTTAGGTTGCTCAGTGACAGATCTAACGAGCTCACAAATATAGAGATCTTAAAGGTGTGTATGAATTATCTTAAAATGTCTTGTTGATGTTCAACTAGCTGCATATAGTGATCCAAGAAAAAAAACTAATATAAAATAAAAGTTGCTGCTTGATTCACTCTTTGGAGAAAAAAACCTTTCCCTAGTGTATTAAAGCTTAGTACGAAGCTCCCATATTTTTTTAAGTCTTTAAGCATATCTCCCACACTCAAAAGCCTCAAAGTCCATTTCCTTTGGGTGTTTGATTATGTGAATGGCCATTGATAGTCCAATGTTGACCCTGAAAGCAATCTCTGTAGTTAATCTTCTAAAGAAGTAACACATATTTCATTTGATAGATTACCATGTTAGATTTTTTTTTTTTAAAATTTGTCCATAAAAATCGTTCATGATGTCCATAGATGGTTGCCCATCTGTCTTGTTTTACCTGGACGCTTCCCCTCACCCCACCCCCATCCCACCCCCACCCCCCCCCACCCCCACCCCACCCCCCACCCCCCCCCACCCCCCCACCCCACACACACACACACAAATTTTGGGCTTTATGTCATACATGACTATGAGTTGTAATTACATCCTATAGTTGTAAAATTTTACTTTATTCTTTTTATTTTGAATTGTAATTATTATGATTTTACAATTAGGTCACTGGATGGGTACTCCAATATCAAGAGAACTTGATCGAGCTTGGGGTTGATGAGTCCTTGGCTCAAGTTTGTTCAGAAAGTGGTGCAATGGATCCCTTGATGAATACATATGTTGAGAGAACGCAAGCTACCACTCGGGTAATACTTTGCAATCTTCTTGATGCATCGGTATAAACATATCCTTGTTTTCGTCTTATGAAATTGATCCATCCATTCTCTGTTTTATTAGAAATGGTACACGAATATCCTTGAGGCTGACAAAGTGCAACCGCCAAAGAAAGCAGATGATGGAAAATTATACACCCCAGCTGCTGTTGATCTATTTAGGATTCTTACAGAGACAGTTCAAGTTGTTCGGGAGAATAGTACTGATGTGATGTTATATAGAACTGCTCTAGCAATTATCCAGGCAAGTTTCTAGCGGTAGTGCTGAGCTGCTGCTCCCTTATGATTCTAAAGCCTGCTCCTCTTGAACCTGGATAATGAAATTTTGCGTCCCCTTTCTATTAATAGTAAATATATTTTCATAACAAACGTTAACTAACTTTGAAGTGGTTGGTTCAACTAAGCAAAGGGTCATTGAGGTTGGCTGGATCCTGTACAACTAAATTATCTATTGTGCTGTTATTTTTGTGTCTAAGGGTTTTATCAATTGTATTGCTTCTTAATCGTTATGTCTCCTTTTAAAATATTTTTAGGTTATGATCGACTTTCAAGCTGCAGAAAGGAAAAGGCTTCAAGAACCTGCTTCTGATATTGGACTGGAGTCTCTGTGTGCATTGGTGTGTCTCCCGCTTTCTGTCACTCAGGCAGCAGTTTTTTTTTTACGTGTGAAAAAGTTTAACCTATTACCATATATAGATCAACAACAATTTGCGTTGCTATGACCTTGCAATGGAGCTGGGCACTAACATCCTGGAAGCACTTCCACAAAATTATGCTGATCAGGTCATCCCTGCTTTCTTTTGTTGTACTATTTTTAGTTCTCAATTTTTTCACTTCGTAATACATACCAAATATGAATTGACAAAGAGAAAATGAACTGGTCTCTAAGAATTCTCTGTATGACCTTGAAAAAGTCTTCTCTCTTACAAAACCCAGGGAGAGCTTTCCGGTTGAGCTTTCATATACTTATTGTTTTTATGCAATTGGGTGCTTTTTAGTGTTTCAGGGATCTTGTTTCACGTTGTTCAGTTGCATAATTGACAGGTCAGTTTTGATGACACCTGCAAAGGTTTCCTGGAGGTTGCTAAGGTGTATTCTTGGATCATTCCTTACCAGTTGCCACCAAGATCTTATAATGAAATGTTATGATTAGCACTAAGTAAACGATCAGATTTCTAACACAATTAACTAAATTAAACCCATGATGTTTGGCAGGAAGCTGTTTATCTAACTGTTACTGTCATCTTTGAAGACCCTGGAGTCCAGGAACTGCTTGTGAAACTTTATCACACTGGTAATCTACTTCCTTGGTTGAACCAACTCAGTAACATTTGAATCTTGCGTTTTTCAGGACAAGTTATCTTCGTATGTTGCGCATCTTTGGAAGCTAATAGATGAAATGTTCTTGATGCATTTATTTTCAATTAACAACTATAGCTTTGTATTAACCTTATTATGTAGCATCTCATTGTTTGCTTCCTTCCACTGCGAACATTCCAGAGTGGGCTGACGGACAGGTTACGGAGTACCTTGTTGCAACATTTGGGGATTATTTTAGCGATGTTAAGATGTAAGTTCTTTTCCTCTTTTGTGTTTGTCAAGGAATTTTGCCTTGACCATGCCAGACCTATTGCTGATGGTCTACCATGTTTGGCTCGTGAAGGTACATTGAGGACAGATCTTTTAGGAGATTCGTTGAAGGTTGCCTGGAAGAAACTGTGGTTGTTTACGCCGATCATCTTTTGAGTCAGGTTTGGTTAAAAACGTCTCATTTCTCTTTTTCCTCGAGTTTCCTACAATTAGTTTGTTACAGATCTAAGCTATGATCTGTTCAAGCCAAGGATCATAGATGCTGATTGATTTTACTGTTAGACCTAATGAAGTATATTATTTGTTCTTGGAATGTAGAAAAGCCACATTAAGGAAGAAACAATTGAGCGGATGAGACTCGATGAAGAGGTTCTCGTTGACTTCTTTAGGGAGTACATCAGTGCTTCTGTAAGTGCTACTAAACCTCGAATTATCTATCTACCAAATCTGATGATTCTAAAACAGATCCTTAAATCAATTCTACATTATATATTATTATATGTACGGGTTTGCGTTGTAGTAAATAATGGTATTGTTGGCTTGGGTTTACAGAAAGTTGAAAATAGAATAAGAACACTAATAGACTTGAGAGAACTTGCCTCAGCAGAGAGCCTCGATAGTTTCACTCTCATATACACCAATATTCTCGAACATCAGCCCGACTGTCCGGTTAGAACTGATACTTTCTCCACAGTATTATTCTCATCATACGTTGAATGAATAATAATAATAATAAATAAATTTCATCTGTTTCATTCAGCCTGAAGTTGTGGAGAAGCTTGTTGGACTCAGAGAAGGCATCCCAAAGAAAGATGCTAAGGAGGTAAACTCCCGATCTTCTCAGTTCATTCGCTTTAGCAGAATCATCTGAAAATCGTAGAGTTTAAGTTGTACGGATCTTTATCTATCCAAAACTAGATAACGAATGGGAATGGTTTTGCATACTGCATCTATATACATATATATATAATGAGAATTTCAGGTTGTTCAAGAGTGCAAAGAAATATACGAGAATTCCCTTGTGGATGGGAAACCACCAAAGGCAGGATTCGTATTCCCGAGGGTGAAGTGCTTGAATGTGTCTAAAGGCTATTGGAGAAAGCTCACTTAATAAGAGTGTCTTTGCAACAACATTTCTCCAACTTAGCCAACACATCAACTGCATTGAGGTCATTCAATTCCTCACCTCCATTCAATTATCTTTTTCTTTTCTTTTTTGCCAATTGGATGGATGATTGATTCTAGTTTCAGGTACTACATAGGGTAGAGAGTCTGCTACTTTTCGTGTCTATTTATTGCAACAACTCTTATAGCCGGTAGGCCGAGGTAGTTGGTGACATTATCACTCGTCTACTTAAGCTGGTATCATTGATTATATTGGCGTTGTTACTACTGCAGATTGAACAAGATTAAATAATATATAGTACGTTACTTTTTTGCTTGTATAACAGTCACGTTAGCATTTAATGAAAAATTAGATAAAAAGTTAACTGTCACCATTTAGTAACATGTTAATACTTAATTATTGTTGGCCAAAAAAAAAAAAAAATACTTAATTATTTTTTTAATAATTAAAATAAATAACCAAAAATTAATATGAGACAAAGATAAGTGATTAAATAATTTTTTTAATAATTTTCTTGATTATAAATTATTTTAATGACTTATTAGTTGCTAGTTGAATTTTACAGTAATTTATTAGTAAAAAAATAACGAAATTTGCAAGTTAAATTCTGATGATACATAAGGGATATATATGTAAGTGTTACATGGAATTAGCATTAAATTAAGTTAATGAATGGTGTCTTTATATAAAGTTAGTTAACTATTTATCGTAAAAAGTTCAATATAACTGTTGATTTAGAAGAAAACAGTTATGAAGTAGCTAATTATAGATAGAGGTCTTTTATACTTGGTTATACTTAGTCCAACGGTATCACGAGATCGATTCTCGAAGTATCAAGATTAATTATTGGATGACAAAAAAAAAAACACTATCTCAACAGTTACTTATTTTTGACATGTGTGACTAAAATGTTACTTTTTTTTTTGTGACTGAACCGTTACTTGAGGATGTGACTGAATGGTTATTTCGTAAAATTTCCGTCACATTTCCGTCTGACTGTCACGAGAAAATCACGTGACCTAATTTAAATGATTTAAATGACGAATTTACCCCCTTTATGTTTATGGATTATGATGTAGGTTCTCTAAACCAAAAGTAACGGTTAGGTAACAAAATGTCCAAACTAAAGTAACTGTTTAATAATATTTAAGAGAAGATAAAACGTCATGGGAGATTCTATTTGCAGACCATCGACCTCTAAATACAGACCACTTTTGTGAAAAGACTAAAACGTCCTAATACGTTTTTACATATTTGCCCTTACCTATTTAAAAAAAAATTAAAAATTACTAAACAAAGACCACTTATTTTTTTCACTCCATAATTTACATATTTTTTCAGTCATTCAAAATTTCATTAACCTACACCCAAAACCGTTTTTTTAATCAGCCAAAACACAAATCACCACCGATCTAAACCGTTTTTTCAATCAGCCAAAACACAAATCACCACCGATCAGCATTGGACCAGTAAGGCACTAGTCGGAATCACCAATCACCACTGATCGGAATCGGCAAACCCGGCCAGCCGCACCATCCGCAAACCCGGCCAACCGCACCAATCACCACCGATCGGAATCGGCGAGCCGCACCAATCACCACCGATCGGAATCGGCGAGCCCTAAACCGCGTCAATTCTTCAGCCAACCAGCCACCACCAGCCGCAAATTGGTACGTTCACTTAACAATGTATATGGTTTAACAATGTATAGTGTTTCGAAGCATGAATCGGCTGTTCATGGCAGAATCGGCAACCGCGTGCCGATTAACGTTAACACAATTGGCACGTATCTGCCGATTATTAATCATAAAATCGGTCTGAACTACCCGTTTTTGACTACATAAATCGGAAATAAACAGCCGTTTTTTACTACAAAACCCGTTTTTAAAGCAATAAATCGGCAAGTCCATGCCGATTTGTAATGTAAGAATCAACAGTTACTTGCCGATTCTGCTATTTAGACGTTAATTTTGGAAGATAACCCATTTTTAATTTGGGATATGTTGGTGTTTTTTTTGAATTATAAACTATATATGTTCTTATGTTTAAACAGTTGTTGACGGTAATACACGAAGAAAATTTACAAATGGATGATAATACACGAAGACGATCAACAAAATCTTCACACAAAGGCAAAGAAACATTATGCTATTCAAGAAAGAAGCATAGAGTTGTGAAAGAAACCGGATCTTCTTCTCGCAATAATCCTTCTACACATCCTGTTCATACGTCTGCAAGAGATGACTCAACACCGATCTCCTTTCCAGGAGGTCCATTCGAGTTTGATGTTCTTCCAAACTTTAGTGACACTTTGTCAATACATTCTTACTGATATGCCACCTACATAACAAGTGTTGTGATGTAAGGAACATTTTTTTAAGGGTTAATTACTTAATTGGTTACACATGTTTGACCAATGTTCAGAATGGTTACACATGTTTCAAAATGTGATTAATTGGTTTTGAAATGTGACTATTTGTTTTTTTTACTATTCACCGTTAGAAATCACAGTTAAGTCACTATTTAGATACGTAAAATGACGTAATTACCCCTAGAATCATCTTCAAGAACACATCATCATCTTCAAGAACAAGAATCGAAGAACCCATAAATCTGATTTCTGGGTTCTGGAGAAACCAGAAATCTGATTTCTGGGATCTGGAGAAACCAGAAATATGATTTCTGGGTTCTTGAGAAACCAGAAATCTGATTACACATGTTTGACCAATGTTCAGAATGGTTACACATGTTTCAAAATGTGATTAATTGGTTTTGAAATGTGACTATTTGTTTTTTTTACTATTCACCGTTAGAAATCACAGTTAAGTCACTATTTAGATACGTAAAATGACGTAATTACCCCTAGAATCATCTTCAAGAACACATCATCATCTTCAAGAACAAGAATCGAAGAACCCATAAATCTGATTTCTGGTTCTTCAAGAACCCAGAAATCAGATTTCTGGGTTCTTAAGAAATCAGAAATCAGATTTCCGGTTCTTCAAGAACCCAGAAATGCTGATTTTTGGGTTCTTCAAGAACCCAGAAATGCTGTTTCTGGGTTCTTCAAGAACCCAGAAATCAGATTTCTGGTTCTTCAAGAACCTAGAAATGCTGATTTTGGGGTTCTTCAAGAACCCAAAAATGCTGTTTCTGGGTTCTTGAAGTTCTGTATTGTAGTATATGTTATCACCAAATGTGATTAAATTGTCATACATGTTTCTCTATAATGTGATTAAAAGGTCATACATGTTTCTCTATAATGTGATTAAAAGGTCATACATGTTTCTCTATAATATGATTAAATGGATACTGTTGTTTGAAATGATGTGATTAAAGAGTTCGACATGTTACCCACAATGTGAAGAACGCAGAAATGCAAGAACCCAGAAACAGCATTTCTGGGTTTAGAACCCAGAAACAGCAATTTCTGGGTTCCAAGAACTCGGAAACTGCATTTCTGGGTTCCAAGAACCCAGAATCAGCAATTTCTGGGTTCTTGGAACCTACAAACAGCATTTCTGGGTTCCAAGAACCTAGAATCAGCAATTTATGGGTTCTTGGAACCTAGAAACAGCATTTCTGGGTTCTTGAAACCCAGAATCAGCAATTTTTGGGTTCTTGGAACCCAGAAACAGCATTTCTGGGTTCTCAAGAAGATCAAATCGAATTTGATTCGACTTTGGTTCTTCAATCCTTCCATGTGTTATTCAATACAACTAAGGGCATAATAGTCATTTCACAATTCAATAATATGTTAAAAAAATGAATTAACGTTAAAGTTAACGGTTTACTAACGGAATAACCAATTAATCACATTTGGAAAAACATGTGTAACCAATTAGTCACATAGCAAAACCAATTAATCACATTTTGAAACATGTGTAACCATTCTGCACAATGGTGAAACATGTGTAACCAATTAAGTAATTAACCCTTTTTTTAATAGCGTTCATAAGAGATAAGTCTCTATCAGTAATGAGGATGGCTGGGATATCACAACCATTATCATCCATCAACGAATGCAATTTCTGCAACGCCCATAAAAAGTTTTCTTCTCGTTATGAACTAAGATATGCAGTTGCAACTGTAAATGTCATATTAGTGGATGTGATTCCGACGATATCTAGCAAGAGAAAATGATATCTGTTTGTCTTGTAAGTAAAATCGAGCAGCAACACATGTGGAAAAGTACGCAACAAGATCATGCTCATCGGATGAGAGTAAATCAAGTCTGAAACAATATTTGTACCGTCGTTGGATGTTCTATGATGCTCAAAATAATTGTGTTCGCGAAGATCTCCTAATAAATGTTGTATTTCTGACCGTCCAGCTCTCTCAAGAATATTAAATTTACTACGTTCATTGTAAATAGTCTTGATCGTTGTAGCATTGAAAGAATCTCGATTCTTCAGAGTCTTCAAAATTTCTTTCGGACGAACTAAACTTTTGGACATGTCTACTAACACATTAGACTCTTCTTGTGTCAACCGACCGGCAAAACTATGTCCTTCAAAATTCTCAGCAGCACTATGGTTGTGTTTTCCATTTATTACTTCCAACACCCAACCCTGACCACTTATTTCAAGTCCACACTTAAGCGTGAATGGACATCCACATTTTTTTGTCCCTCTTCTTCTTCTTTTCTTAATGTCTGCGGTTTCATTAGATACAAACGATCTATATGAACCAAAACGCTCACAAGCAAGCAAAACACGTGGTCTCCTGCGAATTCCATTGACATCAGAGGTTTTAACTACTATCACATGTCCATGTCGTTTTCCAACCACTCGGGCCCATTCAATTAAATCATCTATTGTATGGTATATCTGCAATAAAAATTATAAGAAAAAAATATATTTAGAAAAATAATAATCATATAAATTAAAGAAAAAATATCAAGTACTCACATCGAATGTAGTATACTCGCTAGTATAATCCACCAATACTAACTCGTTATTACACTGAGAAGAATCCTACACGTTATTCAATTTAAATATGTAAACAAAGAAAATTAACAACAGTAAACCGAATAAAAGATAGTAACACATACAAGGTTCGACGGCTCATTGGTGAGATAAAGGATTTCCGTTTTTGGTTCGACGGTATCATTATAATTTGTTTCTTGAACTTCATTGTCATTCATCTTGTCCAAAATAGAATCCAAACCTTCTAGTTTTTTCATGTAATTCGAATGATCCATAATGTACGGATAAAAATAAGAATCCTGCAATGAACAATTTAAAATGAAGTAAAGAGGATATTATACCGAATCGACAATTTACTACCGATTTTGTATCTAATAATCGGTAAGTGCTTGCCGATTTTTTATATAAAAAACGATATTGTCCTGCCAATTAAATGAACATAAAACGATAATGCTATGCTGATGTATTTGTTCTAATCGGGTAAACCAGACCGTGGTGGTTATTATTAATCGGCCATTATTTGTCGATTATATGTACTGAAATCGGCAAGATCTTGTTGATTCCACCATGGCCGAACTTCACCAAAAATTCGTCGATTTTTTTTCTAAACCCTAAACTAATTAAGGGGAATGTACCGACTGGTGTTTCTAAATTCGCGATGGTGCCCTAGACTGATTTGCGGCTGGTGGTGGTTTTGTGGCGGCTGGTGGTGGTTTGTAGCAGCTGGTGGTGGTTTGTGGCGGCTGATTTGTGGCGACCGGTACCAACAAAAGTTGATCGGATGAACGAGTGGAGTGTATGGTGATCGAAAACGTGACTTGTGCTAAAAAACAAATATAAAGGATGATAACATATATAATAATGTTGAAGATAAGTATATAAGATGTGAAAAAAATAAGTGGTCTTTGTTTAGTATTTTTTTTAATTTTTAAAATAGGTAAGAGCAAATATGTAAAAACGTATTAGGACATTTTAGTCTTTTCACAAAAGTGGTCTGTATTTAGAGGTCGATGGTCTGCAAATAGAATCTCCCAAACGTCATTTAACAACTTCTCCACAAACATAAGTCACCGCCTTTGCAAACTACACAATGTTCTTCATACTTCAGTTACATATAAAGGTTACTGACAACTGACATACTAAGTAGCTACATACTCAACCTAATTCTTCACAATTGAACTTAGAACAAAAACAACAATATCAATTACCAACGCTACAACTAACTTTCGAGAAGCAACATCCAATGGTGGTGGTGGTGATGGTTATCCCAAATTTGTTGTGCCCGTAGGAGATCAGGTTCTCCCAAATTTGTACGCCATGTAATAGGGAGCTTACCAAAGACGTTGCTTCTAAGAACTTTTGCTAGTTATCCCAAACTCTGCTTTACCAACTGTTTCACTGCTTTCTTCTCTTCGCTCATCAAGTCTTCCTCCACATCTGAAACTGCACCATCATTTCTGCCTCCATTGATGCTCAATGAAGTGGACGAAGATTCATATAAAGGAGCAGACACGACCAACCCTATATTTCCAACATAGTTTTTATACACTTGATTCCCTTTGTCTATTCTCAAGAACTCCAATATCCTCGATGCTCTTTTCTGAGCCAATGTGCTCCCCAACATCGTCAATTCAAGCAATGCAGACACAATCCCTACCTCGATCATCAATTGTCGATTACCATAAGATTTATGAGTCATTACCATCAAAATGTAAGAGGTTTTCTCTTACAGCAGTAATTGCCTTTAAACCTTCGGGAACTGAGACTACATTGCTGAATTGACAGCATCCTTTCACAACCTGTTCACCAGCTAAATGTCCAACAAAATGGATCGGGTGATTCTCATCCCATTCGGGGTAGTTTCCTGCATTTAGTATGTGAATGAATGTTCATAACCAAAGACAAATTGAAACTAAGAACAAATGTTTACCACTGACCTTGTTCATAAACCCGACCAAACTAAGAATGACCGCAAGCAATGCTATGCTCTTGATCGTAATCTACTGTCCCACCTTTCAAATAATAAAACAGCTCACGAGCCCTGAAATTGGCAAATCATATCAACGTGACAAAAATGGGCAATAATTTGAGTTTGTCAAAATTCAAATTTTCGATTTTTATTACGGTGGAATTGCAGAACTCACCTATCGTAGACGCTAGTTAAGGAACCCAAATCAGGCACGAGAACTCTCTCGTCTTTCTTCCCCGCCCCCCGCGAAATACGTTAAACCCCTCAATCTTTGAAACAAACCAAGAAATCAGAGATTGTTCAACAAATTGAAAATCTTTGCTCTCAATTTTCTTTTGCACATGATTCCGAGATTGAGCAAAGCGTAAAGTGCAAAAATCCATGAATCGAGATCGACGCAGACGAGGAAGAGGAAGAACTTCGAAGCAGACATCTTTCTAATGTGGTTAGCACGCGATCATGAATATTGGACACGATTGAAGAGATGAGGTAAACGAAGAGGAGGAAGTTGAGGTTTATCAGTGTGAAAGTCTGATAGGGTTTTATAAACGCTTCTAATTAGGAGAAGGGCATATTAGGAATTTTAAGTTTGAAGAAGGTCACGTGTACAGTACATGCGCAAGTTTAAGGAGATAATTAACGAGAATAAACGTTCAGTACCATCTATCAACATAAGTAACGGTTGAGCTAAAGTTTTAACAATTGAGTATCTCTCAAACATAAGTACTCTCAAACATAAGTAATGGTTGCTTTGATTGAACGACTATTCCACAAGGGGAAAAGTAGGTAAATGCACCCGGATGTTTATTTTTTTTTTGTAATTGAACCCATATGTTTTTTGGTGTATGTTATGACACTCGTATATTTTTATTTGTTGGTAATTGGACCAAACATTAATTATACCCGTTAAGTGTCACGTGATAATCATGTGCGAACGTTTATTTTGAAAGAATGCAATGTAAAAAGACATGTTTACCCTTTTGACATCCCACTACCTTCTTTGGAACCGATGTTTTTTTTCTTCCATAGTCATACTCAGTTCGACTTCTCCCCCATTTGAAAACTTCTCAAACCCTAAACCTCATTTTGCTCCAATTGCTATTCCCTTCGACTTCTTGTCACTACGACGAAGTGGCCCAGTGACTCCGACGAAGAAACTCCATTGCGGCTCCACTCCGTCCTCCGATTACGTCAATTTTGCAGAGAAGCTCGGTCTGTCCACAGCAGGCGAGTGCGTAATAAGGGTGTAATTACTCGGTCATATGTAAACTTATACACAACTTTACTGAGTATTATACAAACTAGTGAGTCCATCCAGTAGTCATTAAACAAACATATAGTACAACTGAATAACAACGTAGACATTATAAAACAAACGTTTGTCACGTGGCTACATCTTCAATATAAGCCCAACAACAACAACAAGTAAGAACACTATGACACACAACTGTTGTTGATTTCTACTACGCAACACAACAATTTGATTGTTCAGATCGAATTCCTTTGACACAAATTTGACCATGGCTCTCCTTCCATACACACACATCTGTGGATTTGCCCAAGCGAAGAAACCACAACCCATTTTCAATGACTGCATAGTGGTAAAAAAAAATTAGAGTTTCCAAAAAAACTCATTTTTTCGGAATACACTAATCGACCATATCTTCGAAATTAACTCAAGGAATTGACAGCATTACCTGGTATCTCAGACATGAAAATAAAAGACGACCGAAATTTTTCATGGTCCAAGCTGTTCTCGCACGGGTTTGTAGACTGCAATAGCACACTGGTTCCTCATAGGTCATTCGGGTTAGATGCGAAAGGGAAAAAAGAATCGGAAGAACATTCACAGTACTTACCAGACCTCATCTTACGAACGGAGAAAACGCAACAAAGGTCGAACGAACGAAGGGAGAAGACAAATGAAAAATGGAAGAGACACACAAATTTTATCAACAGAAAATGCCTATGGTGATTTAGGTATTCACATTTAGGAGTCAGACACATGACAATCACGTGAGGGTAATTTAATGGACAACGTTTGAGAATGGACGGAAATGTCCAATGACCAACAAACGCAAACATAGGATGTAATAACAAATATTATGTTTGCAATTATCATATAAAAATGTACCTTTTCCAATTTCCTACCTTTTCCAATTTCCTACTTTTCCCATTCCACAAGTAAAGAGTGGCGTAGTTGTAATTTACTCGAGCGTTAACTAATGTAAAAAATAACCAGATTCGACGCTGGCGGGACTTGATTTTATTTAGTTTTCTACGGCTGAATGCGTTCAGTCAGTCTTCTTCAACCTACCATCCAGAAAATTGGACTTCCACTCCGTCAAAGACTCAAACTTCCTCATTTCCATTCTTCACTTCAAATCTCCAGTTTTCTTCCATCATATACGGTAGATGGAGCAGCAGCAGAATCACGAAACCTCTATCTGCCATTGTCTTCATCGTCGTCGAACAAAAAGTACTCACAGTGGAGATCTCAGTTCTTGAACAGCTCAACCACACACGATGATCTCCATACCCAATTATCTACTCATTTACCTCTCCTTCATACTCTCCGCCGCCGCCGCAGCTTCCACCATAAGCCCTGGCTTCACGCTCTACACTACCAGCAACAGCCAGACCGTATCTTCACCCAATTCCACTTTCTCCTTCGGCTTCGTTGCAAAACCCTCCGAGACATCCTCATTCCTTGCAGCCATCACCTACTCTGGCGGTTCCGCCGTCATCTGGTCCTCCACCGCCACCGTCGACTCCGCAGGTTCCCTCCAATTTCTATCCTCCGGCGATCTCCGTCTAGTCAACGGGTCCGGCACCATCGTCTGGTCCACCAACACCACCGGACGGGCAGTCACCTCCGCCTCCCTGGACGATTCCGGAAACCTCGTGCTCCGGAACGCCACCACTGCGGTCTGGTCTTCTTTTGATCACCCAACCGACACTATCGTCCCGACGCAGAACTTGACCGCGGGTAAGGCCTTAACTAGCGGACTCTACTCTTTTGCCCTAGGACGCTCTGGAAATCTGACACTGAGATGGAACAATAGCGTCGTGTACTGGAACCAAAGCCTGAATTCTTCTACAGTGTCAAACTTAACATCGCCGAGCCTTAATTTGCAGTCCACTGGGATATTATCAATCTCCGACCCCTCGTTTGCTAGCGACGCCATCATGTTCTACAGTACCGATTTTGGTGAAGGCAGTGATATTCTCAGGTTCCTGAAATTGGACTCCGATGGTAATTTGAGGATTTACAGCTCTGCTAGGGGGAGTGGAACTGTCACAGCAAGGTGGGCTGCTGTTCTTGATCAATGCAGAGTCTTTGGATACTGTGGTAACTTTGGTATCTGCAGTTACAACAGTTCGAACAATGCTTCGACCCCGATCTGCACATGCCCTAGCCAGAATTTCGAGCTGATCGATCTGAAAGACAGCACAAAAGGTTGCAAGAGGAAGGTGGAGATGGATGATTGTCCTGGGAGTGCAACTATGCTTGAATTGGATCATGGATTGTTCTTGACCTACCAACCTGAGTTGTCTTCTGAGGTGTTCCTCATCGGTATCTCTGCTTGTAGGGTCAATTGTCTGGCGAGTGGGTCTTGTGGTGCCTCCACCTCACTCTCTGATGGAACAGGAACCTGTTACTTGAAAACATCAAATTATTTCAGTGGTTATCAGAATCCCACACTTCCTAGTACCTCTTACCTGAAAGTGTGTGGTCCTGTGGATCCGAACCCGACATCCTCCGGGGCTTTAACGAACAACAGGGGATGGAGAACCCAACCTTGGATTGTTGCTCTAGTTGTTTTGGCTACAATTTTTGGTCTTGTGCTTTTGGAGGGTGGTCTCTGGTTGTGGTGTGTTAGAAACAGCACTAGATTCGGAGGTCTGTCTGCCCAATACGCCCTTCTTGAATATGCATCTGGAGCTCCAGTCCAGTTCTCGTACAAAGAAATGCAGAGATCCACCAAGGGCTTCAAGGAGAAGCTCGGGGCAGGAGGGTTTGGGGCAGTTTACAGAGGCGTCCTTGTGAATAGGACAATAGTGGCAGTGAAGCAGCTCGAAGGTATCGAACAAGGTGAGAAACAATTCAGAATGGAGGTCGCAACTATAAGCAGCACCCACCATTTGAACCTAGTCAGGCTGATCGGATTTTGCTCGGAAGGGCGACACCGTCTTTTGGTGTATGAGTTCATGAAGCACGGATCGCTTGATAACTTCCTCTTCACTAATGAAGAGCAGCAGTCAGGGAAATTCTTGAGTTGGGAGCATCGGTACAATATCGCCCTTGGCACCGCTAAAGGGATCACATACCTACACGAAGAATGCAGGGACTGCATCGTCCATTGTGACATTAAACCAGCGAATATACTTTTGGATGAGAATTATAATGCCAAGGTCTCTGATTTCGGGCTTGCAAAGCTTATAAACCCCAAGGACCATCGGTACCGGACCCTCAAAAATGTCAGAGGAACAAGAGGGTACCTTGCACCCGAATGGCTCGCTAATCTCCTGATAACCTCAAAATCCGATGTTTACAGCTATGGGATGGTTCTGCTGGAGATTGTCAGTGGCAGGAGAAATTTCGAGGTTTCTGCTGAAACTAATCAGAAGAAATTCTCAGTTTGGGCTTATGAGGAGTTTGATAAGGGCAATGTGCAGAGTTTTATAGACAAGAGGTTGCTCGCCAATAATCAAGAAGTGAACATGTCTCAACTGGTGAGAGCCGTACAAGTTGGGTTTTGGTGCATTCAGGTAATTTCTGGCACGATCATGTTACGTTCTTGAAAGGGTTAATTAGACTATTACATGCTGTCGTCTGGCCTTTTGTGACTCTTTTGTTTTGCATACTAAACATACTGCATTATTACCTTAACTTATATGCCAAAGATATGCACATAAAAATCAACCTGCTATAGTGTATTTAACCTTTCCTTTAAATGAGTCAAGTTATGTCGTTATATAGATGGAAATGGGAGATAAATTAGAGATGCATGAGTTGGATATGGTTACAGCAATTTCTTTTAGCTCAGGTACTAGTTGTTCATTTAGTATGCAAAACTAAACGAGCAAGACTACAAATTGTGAAACTTAGCGTGGAACTGGAAATCGTTTCTTTTCAATATCAGGAAACTGTTGTCTATCAGAGTCACTCTGTTATCCTGAAAATGTAACTTTTTCATTAAGTTTCACGAATTTTCCAAACATAGGCCAAAGAGCTCACTTTGCAATTGTCTAATTACATTTTTGTATATTGAAACTTGAGATGAATTAAACATATTTTTGAACGTAAGCATGACAGAAAAGTTGTCCTTTTGACACACAGGAGCAGCCGTCTCACCGGCCAACCATGGGTAAGGTGGTCCAAATGCTCGAAGGGGTGATGGAGATTGAGAGACCGCCTGCTCCAAGGGCAGCTCCTGAAGGTTCTGCTTGTGGAACCAGCATCAACCTCAGCAGCAATGCAAGTGCTCTCTCCACATTCACAGCCTCGGCTCCAGCTCCCTCTTCCTTTTCATCCCATCGAACAGTTGGAGTCTCACCTTTAGCTTCAGACAAGAACACGGACAAGGGATCTTTCCAGGTTATATCTTCTTCTTGAATCCATAAAACCTTCGAGGTTTGTCTTTGTATGGGTAGTCAGTAGTACATATGTTGCTCCTGATTGTGATGTTAATCGACATGGTGGTTCAAGCTGTTTTGTCTTGTTACATCCTATGTTGAGTTGAACGGTTGGTATATAATATGCAGACTGCAGAGTGCTGAAGATTCCCATTATGATTCCATTCCAATGGGTGGTAATGGTGCACTGCCACAGGCACAGGTGCATACATTCTTTCATACATACAACCCGGAAAATGTATACCTTTTGGCACATGGGATCTGCACTATCTCTGCCAAACTATAGTAATAATATTCAAAAAGGGCATTAACTTTTCATTTCTATTTTTTCAGAATGTGGGACCCCATCAACATATTTTTAGAGACTTAGACTCGAAAGTTTTGTTTGGAATTCAACGTATTTGTTTGGGACTTCTGACTTCTACTGTTGGCTATTTGTGTCTTCTGTTAAATTTTCTATCCTTGAAGTTTTCTGTCTTAGACAATTACAATGGATTATGGGTTGTATGCTTTTTGTTGGCAAATAAAGAAAAGAGAATGCAGACCATCATTAGCGAACAGTCAAGGAGAAATGCGAAATTACTTTAAGTATTATATAGTTGTTTAGATAGAATCTTCATTCATGTGTCTACTAGGGTCCCTTGGAATGCACTTCAAAAGAATGTATAGAATGATTATAAAATAATTTCTGGTGAGTGTAAAACTTCAAGTGACTGAATGTGCAAAAACTCAATGATTTTGCTATCTACTTTTGCATTGTCTAAGTAGACACTGCCGATATTCAGCAAAACAGAGAAAGAGAGAGATTTAATGCTGCGTTTTCGTATTAGATATCATCTTGCTCTAGGATTGTCGAAATGCAGGAAATCCATGATCTACAGGTTGCAGAGGAAGCAGCTGAGGCAGAAGGAGACGGTGCAATGGCAATGGTTGCAAATCCTCGTAATAGAGCTGCCAAGTAATTATATGACCATTTCAGTCTTTGAATCATTACTCTCTTTCCTGGTGAAATAAAATGCAATTTTCCTCTGCTACAGGAAATCTACCACTGCATCTGCTTCTTTCAGACACCAGACTCAGCAGAAGCTTAAGATTCAGGGGAAAGGTTATAAAGATAAATGCTATGAGCAGATTAGGCAAACTGTTGAAGACCGATTCAACAAGTTTCTGACGGTATGGAAACTAACAGAAACACCTATATAGGTTCATTGAGGGGAGTTATTGATAGTTTAAACCATAAATGACTAGCTCAAATCTTTGTGTTAGCCTGGAAATAGGATAAACACAGTATCAAACTGTAAAAACTTTAATAATAATGATCAGTGAAGTCCCACAATTATTAGCATCATATAGAATAGTGTGGAATAGGGGAGTGAAGGTATCACTAAGCTATTAGCTTAATATTCTGGTTAGACAGTTACCAATATCACTTGGTTACTTATCTTTTTGGTTAAAGTGACTTGCTTTCTTTTTTGTTTCCAATATGCTTTGTGTTTTTCTAATAACTTAAATTCTCTGAAATTTCATCATCTTGTGTTTGAGGATTTGAAAACAGCATTAGAGGAAGCTCGAACAGTATGTTGAACTTATTTGTACAATTTATGCAAATGGTATTATAGTGTCCATAAATACATATAACTCCTATTTGTATCTCCACTATACCAAAATGTATATTTCTGACCCTATTTCCTTTGAAAGTGTCGTCGTTAGATCCAAAATCTTTGAACGCCCTTTTGTTTCTTTCCCTCTAGATGGATCATGTCCATTTGTCCATTCTACCGAAATAAAATAGAAACCTATTTCTAGTTTTTCCAATTTCCTAATCTATGCTTCAAGTTCTAGAATACTGTAAACTTTGTATAAGTTACTACATATATGAAGAAAATATAGATCGGCTAATTGAGAATATTGTCCCTCATTGTAGTACTATTTAATGCTAATTGAAAGTATTAGTCTGTCTCCTGTTCCTGCTCACCCAATTGTATGAGCTTATACTAGAATCTGATATTTCATGAGCAAATATAATGTCCTGTTAAATCATTCATCTCTCAAAGTAATCTGTTCATAAGTAAATCTGTTAAATACATGTCAATCTCACAACCTATTTCTATTTTTTCCAATTTCCTAAGGTTTTCCCCCAATTGTCCATACTACCGAAATAAAAGAGAAACCTATTTCTAATTTTTCCAATTTCCTAAGGTTTCCCCCCAAGGTTTTCCAATTTCCTAGGTAGGAGATGAGCTTGGAGATATATACGATTATGTAGCTCCTTGTTTTCCCCAAGGTTTGCATGCTAATGAATTTGCTTTTTCTCTGTGATCTGCTTTATGTATAATGCCTATGATGCATCATATGAAACTTCAAGTGAACGTTCATATGAAAGTTTGTAAATAAATTACTTTGTAACTTCAAGTGAACGTTCGTACTTAAGTTTCAAATGCATCATATGAAACTGGAGTCGAGATATACCCATGATGAGCATTCTCCAGACTATGCTTGGAATTGATTTTGCTTTAATTGGTTGAATGTTGGAACATGGAAGTAATATTTTTTGTTTCAGAATATTGGACCTAAAGAAATCCTGGTTTTATAGTATGCTTAAATTCTTATTTGTTGCAGTCAGTGAAAAACAATCCTTACTGTTTTCCTGTTGTGTTCCCATTTTTTAAATGCTTAGCACTGATAATAGTCTCTAGCATGAATGGTATGATAAAGCTATTTACTTTCCATCCATATCGTCTTTGAATCTCACCACGAATAGTATGATTCTGCATAAAAAACAGGTTTCCGTAAAAAACATTTACTAAAGGGACAGAAAAATGTCAACAACCTTACCTTTAACTTCGTGTCGTCCCTAAGCATACCAATGAAGTGATCACACACTCATTTGTATCCAACGTTATGGTTAATGTGAGAACGGGGATAGTTATGCTCCTTCACCAAATCACGAATCTGCACCGTGCTTTCTTTGTTCACAGTCCTGCTAATCACCCTGAATCCGCACTGGTGGGGCAGTATACTTCCATTCGAATCTTGTTGTTCACTGGGATGATAATGTCATATTCATGAAATATTGCATGGTCTCTCATGGTCTGCCTGAAGGCTAACCGACTGACGAACAACATGCCGAGTTGAAGCGCCAAATCTCTCGAATGCTTTTTGTCCTTGTAATGTTTAAAAAATGCACACATTGAGGCATCATCTTGTACGTCCGCTTGTCCATCCATTTTCAACATGTCACTTCTACAAGCGTTTAAGTCTGCTCCAAAACCAGGGACTTCCTATGACCATTCCTTTGCTATCGGTGATTTCGTTTTTTTACTTGCTTCTTCTTCTGCCATTTTCGCATCTGCTTTGGATGATGGACGAGCCTCCACCGAACTGTCACTCGTCTCACCCTCGAACTTGAAGTGCTTTAAGTCGTTTAGAAGATCGGCTAGCGTTACATCATCCTCAAATATGGAGTCATCACTGTGATCTTCCTCAACAACCGGTCTCTTACCTTTGTCACCAACTGGTTTCTTACATTTGCTCTCATCCTCAACAATATGTTTTTTATCAATTTCCAGGTTGGGTTCCTTCCGTCTGCCTGATTTCAACTTTTCAACCATTTTGTTGCTCACCATCATCAAAAAGGGATCCTTCACACTCATCTCATCTTGGCTTAAGGGATGTAACACAAAAACTTCAATCTTTTCACAAGTACCTTGGTACTCCAAAAGTGACGGAATGTCTTTCTCATGACTGATTACCCTCAAATCTTCGGGTTTCCGTTCGATGGGAGGTATAGAAGTCCACCATCTTCTACGAGATTGCAATAGATGACCGCTAATCCGGAGAGAAACTCGTAATTCATATTCTCCCACGGTATGACAAATGGTTTCTTCTCACCTTCATATGCATGAATTCCCCCATTGTCAATCAACTTTCCACTGTGCTTATTTCCACTGTGCCTAATGTATAGCGTATAAATATAGTTTTTGGTTGACATTCATGCGGATAAAGGTATGTCTCAACATAAATTAATTATATACATGGTCCCTTCATAGTTTGTTTTGTTGAGAATAACTTTTGTTCAGATACATTAGTTTACTATTGCATAAAACAGAGGAACTCCGCTTGACTGGGGATCAAGAGTGAAGATTGCGCTCGGAGTAGCAAAAGCAGTTGCTCATATCCACGCTGCAGGAGGTGGAAAGTTCATCCATGGTAACATCAAATCCTCCAACGTCCTCCTCACACAAAACCACGAAGGTTGTATCTCAGAGTTTGGTCTGAGTCCCATGATCCGGTCTCTCACGGTCCTACCAAGACATGCGGGTTATCAGGCCCCAGAGGTGATTAAGACACGGAAGGCCTCCCAGAAATCCGACATCTACAACTTTGGGGTTCTGTTGCTTGAGATGCTCACAGGCAAGTCACCAGTGCAGTCTCCTCGACGAGAGGATGTGTTTGATCTCCCGAGATGGGTCCAATCTGTGGTTCGAGAGGAATGGAACGCAGAGGTCTTCGATGAGGAGCTTCTCAGGAACAGAAACATTGAAGAGGAGTTGGTGAAATGTTGAAGATTGCATTGGCTTGTGTGTCCCGAATGCCTGATTCAAGGCCCTCCATGGAAGAAATTGTGAAGATGATTGAAGATGTTCGTCCATCTGATTCAGACATTTCATCGTCCTCTTCCCAGCTTCTCTAGTAAGTACAAGGAGGTGGTCTTTACTAATACTGGGTTAAGATGTGTTAATTAATCGTTTCATTTATGTGTGGAGGAAAAATGTTTTGATTTAATTGTTATTATTTCTTAAGAATATTGGTCATTTTGTTGTAGTCAAACTAGCAATCTGATCTTGTGATTTTGTTTTGTGTTTAGTGACCACACTGTAGGTTTTCTTTTGGGTTCAATTCTGTGTACAAAACAAAATTTCAGTTGAATATTGTAATTTTGAGTTGTTTGCCATTGTTTGAGTGCTGAAAATAATACTTCAGATATCTATATTATTCACAAAATCCAAAACGTTCTAAAATTTAGATGATTCGTTAATCATTTTTTTTTCTATTAATATATATATTACATGTGAAAATTATATTTATGAGCGATATTTATGATTGAAAAAGAAAATTCATGATCTAATATTAATAATTCTCTTGTTGACAACTGATAAACAAATGAATGAATGACTAATCAATCATTATCAGACAACCAACACCATTGTCTCTAAAGTGGTATAATTCACATCATCCCTCTCATTCATCATCATCATGACAGAAGCAGTAGTGCAAGATGCAGTTTCTGCTCAACCCTAAACGACCACACCTGAATTGCATTTCCGGTCTTCAACTTGTTTCGAGACACCACACTGTTCCACCCGGTCGTCAAGACGTACATGATCGATGCGCTTCCATTCTTTTTCATCATCTCCCATCTCTTGATCTTCACACTACTACACTCCCACTCGCATCTGGAATATTGGTGAACCAAAGCTTCAATGCCGTTCATATTATTCCCAACCTTGATCTTCAAGAAATTAATGTCTTCGTCACTCAAGAACTTGTTCATATGAGACTCAGGTATCAGAAGACGACTCTGGTTTCTCCTCACGTCGCTGTCAGTCAGAAGCTTCTCGACTACCAGGATCGCTTCCAACCCGTTCATTCCCTCCATCATTTGCTTCAGACACACCGGAGCATCCCTCATCATTGGTGGAGCACTTTTAGGGTTCTTCTTCTTCATTAAGGCTAGGTCGGTGCTAACGCTGCTAACAATGGGTTCCGCCAATTCCTCCTTGAGTTTTTTCAATGGCGGTTCTGACAGGTTCGTGACGACGATTCGCTTGCTTCTTTTCCTTTTTGGGAAAGTCTTGGTTACTTGAAGATCAACTGCAGCAGCCACCGTACGTTGGTTCTTCTTCTCCATGGACACCAAGCCCTTTCTCGTCTTCCCGTCAATAGTGCAGGCAGTAGTTGCGAGCAGATGCAGATTGTAGAAAAGTGGGAGTTCTTGGGAATCCAACAAGGGCATGATGTACATGTGGGAGGTCATGTCTGTCGTCGGATCACTCACTTTCATTGTCGTCATTATTCTCTCTGAGAGGACAGGAACGGTGACGAGGAAGAACACTACTGGGGTTTCTGATCTTGTCTCTGTTCTCTACGGTGGGTCTGTATGTATATATATATATGTGTGTGTAGGAAATACTTCTCCAAGCCATTATGAAATTTATCTCTAGCTAAGAGATATATTTGAGGCTTTATATTTTTTATACGGTATATATTCTAGTAATTAACGGTAATAATATCGTTAAGTGATAAATATATGGATGTACAGATTAGGAAACATTTAAGAGATATATTATATATATATATATATATATATATTTAGGAAACATTTAAGAGAGATATTATATATATATATATATATATATATATGTTAGTTATCTGTAACTCTAGATAGTATACAGTTGATTAATCAAAATATAATTATATATAATTGTTGAAGAGATTAGGAAATTATCTCTTTAGCAAGCTAATATCTAACAAATATGTAATTTTGTTTAATTTAATTATAATATATGTTACTTTTTATAATTTTAATATTTGCAATTAATTTTTGAGTTATTGAATCTAAATAATTATTATATTAATCACGTGATATAATTGAAGCTCTAAATTAAAAAAGTGTTGCTAAAAAAATATTATGTTATTTAATATATATATATATTCCCGTTCCGTCATTCGTAACATTTCTTGTGCTATTTGTTTGCTTATACGTTGACTTTTCACGTGTTAGTTTATTGGCTTATTGACACATAGGCTTTTACGGCGCATCAATCGGATGTCCGAATAAAAAGTTATGGTTAATCAGGTTTTTTATGTCCTATAAATGAATATACATGTAATTTATTCGCATAACATGATAGGTGCGATCATACCAGCACTAATGCACCGGATCCCATCAGAATTCCGAAGTTAAGCGTGCTTGGGCGAGAGTAGTACTAGGATGGGTGACCTCCTGGGAAGTACTCGTGTTGCATCCCTCTTTTACACGTGGAAAGTCAATGTATAAGCAAACAGATAGAACAAGAAATGTTACGAATGACGGAATGGGAAGAAAAAAAAAAAAAGAGGGGTGCAATCAGTCTACAAGCAGCACATAGGCTTTTGAGTGTGGGAGATATGCTTAAAGAATTCAAAAACAAATATGGGAGCTTCATACTAAGCTTTAATACACCATGGAAAGGGTTTTTCTCCAAAGAGTGAAACAAACAGCAACTTTTATTTTATATTAGTTTTAATTTCTTGGATCACTATATGCAGCTAGTTGAACATCAACAAGACATTTTAAGATAATTCATACACACCTTTAAGATCTCTATATTTGTTAGCTCGTTAGATCTGTCATTGAGCAACCTAAGCATCTGAATAAACCGCTCAGTATACAGATTTACCATGAGCTGGAAAATTCCGTATCTGCCAAGAAGATCACCAAGACAAACAGAAAGTTAAAGTATCCATTACAGATTGAAAACCACTCATGCTAGAGACTATTATCAGTACTAAGCATTTAAAAAAGGGGAACACAACAGGAAAATAGTAAGGATTGTTTTTCAGTGACGGCAACAAATAAGAATTCAAGCATACTATAAAACCAGGGTTTCTTTAGGTCCAATATTCTGAAACAAAAAAAAATTACTTCCATGGTCCAACATTCAACCAATTAGAGCAAAATCAATTCCAAGCATAGTCCGGAGAATGCTCATCATGGGTAGATCTCGACTCCAGTTTCATATGATGCATTTGAAACTTAAGATATAATACGAAGTAAATTACGTATTGTATTATACAATCAATCTAAAAGCAAAACATTAACGTCTAGTTAGCGTCATTTAATTTGTAATTAAATTATCTACTCACTTTAATATTTTTTGAGTAAGTACATAATTAAATTTTTCACCTAATGCATTTGATTATTTCGGTCAAATTTTAAGACAAACGATGTTAGGTTACAAAATCACTGTGTTTCTAATCAAACAAATTACCCTAGGTAGATAATTGAATTACGACATAAATGACGTTCACTGTGGTCAGTTTGGACTTACAGGGTATGATTTATATTGTTTTAAGTCAAATTTTCATATTTAAACATACGGCAGAGCCTACAGTCAATCCGTAAATCCAAATTTAATTTTTTTGCATCACTTGAATCGAAATTAAAATATCTACTTACTGTAATTTTTAAAAAAAAATTAAATTTCTTTTATTTCTTTTTAAATTAAACATTAAATCGTCAAAAAAATTCAAAAACGTAAAAAAACAAAAAATATTTGCCGGGTAGCGAAATTCATAAAAATGCTACCCCAAGCAGCGTTTATGAAAAGCGCTACCCCTAGTGGCGTTTTTTGAAAAACGCTACACAAAGTAGCGCACGTTGTAAAAAACGCTACCCCAGTAGCGCTTATATACATTTTGCTAAATATTTTTTCAATATACTTACTTTTTCAAATTATTTTGGTACAGTACCTACTTTTTAAAAAACTTCCTATTTATTGCAACAACTCTTATAGCCTGTAGGCCGATGTAGTTGGTGACATTATCACTCGTCTACTTAAGCTGGTATCATTGATTATAGGGAAAAGTATGTAATATGTTTTCCCAATGTTGTCAAAGCGACACATTTGTTGTTTTTGATGCAACATGTTTGTTCTTGTTGGTTTTTGATGCAGTCGTTAAACTTCCGTCCAAAACAGCCGTTAAGTGCTCACATGACTTGCACGTGACCTCCGTGTAGTGTGAAATTCCTCAAATGCCCCTGTCTTCTTCAGTGATGTTATATCCAGTTTTTCCCCCACTGCTTGTTCTTCATTCTTGGGAAGGTGGAGAAGAAATCATCCGACATCATCGATTATATTAAACGATGAGTTTATCGATTGATAGGGGAGATGCTTTTCACAAGTCGTTGCTGACAACATTTGAAGCAGAGATCGCTCTTGGTCTAATTCCTGGGTGATGGGAGAAGACACCTTAGATTGTCGATTCATGTTGTGGGTCAGACAAGAATTATTCGAGTTCGTGCTCGGGTTGTGGAACTGTTGGTATTGCCGCCACTCGTAGTGGTTCCCTGGCGATCCATCATCCAGGAAGGAGTGGCGTGCGGTTTCAGAGCTTTCACTATTCTGATCTTTCACTATTGGACAAACTGTACGAGCTTTCACTATTATGATATGATGTATATGAAAGTGCCTCGACATCAGCTCCAACGGTTCCACCTTCTCAGTTGGTAACTGGGGAATCAGAGTATGTTCACAGGAGGAGTGGGAAAGAAGTCCACGTCCAGGATTCATCCTCAAGTCGTGTTCTTACACAAGATACAACTACAGGACCTGCAAATCCTGCATTTGAGTTTATTGGTGGCAGTAGAAGAGATGAAACTACTGAAACAACCTTGCAACTCAAGAAGGATGGAGATTCTCTTGGTTCAGCTCATCGTTCTGAGTACCTGTCGAGTCGGTTCTTACAGAAGGCTAGCAATGACTTTCTATCTTCTCAAACCAAAACTTCCATATGCACTGATATTTTTTCCCAAGACCAAAGTCAAACTCTACCCAACTCTGTTCAACTTGGTGTGGAAGTTCACTTGGAGGGAAACACGTCCGGGGGTTCTATCTCCAAGGGCCCATCTGAGGAAAAATGGCTTGTGACAGATTCCGCCACCGAGCAGTTTTCCAAGGTGGCAGATTCCACTGCACCAGGTGGACAAATTGTCAAGAGGACAAGTAAGTCCTTATGGGCCACGATAACAGATATAGTAAGATTGTGTTGGGGTCCTGTTACTCCACCCTCGGCTGCACAGTCTTGGAAGAAGAGTCCATCCTTTGAGTCTGCTACCAGTGAGGCTTGGTTCACTGGACGTGACCATGGTGATAAAGGAAGCACACCAGTAGAAGCAAAACCGTCTGAGATGTTGCAAACAAGGCAAGGTTTCTCTGAGGCAGGACCAGGTACATTATCTCTATGGTGTGAATTAGTAATTCCAAAATGAATTTTGGGTTACTCCAATAATCCAATTTGAGAACTCACTTTATCGGTTTTATATTCTGTGTTTTGCTGAGTTCATTTATAATTTTACTTGAAATGGACTATTCTTCAATCTCGGTTGATGGAAACTTGGATGGTGACTTTTTGCAACAGCAACTTCATAATGTTTCTAGACAGAGGGATGAACTGCAGCAGATGGAGATTGATCTTAGAGCCCGGATGATTGTAATGTCCGAGATTGCAGGCATGCGGAACAACTTTGAAACCCAACTCAAAGAGCTTAGGGATGCTCTTGTCAAATTGCAGCTCGATATGTAATTAGATTTTGCTTTCACCTGATAACCTTTTCTGTACAATGTTCTGAATTGAGGATAGGGAGACTCAGTGTGACATATGGGGAAATACAGGTAGGGGTAACTTCGGCATTTCTAAAATATTTTATTTAAATGTTTAAAAATATGTCACGTGCGTGGCACATGAGAGTTTTTAACGGGACAACAAACAGAAAAACAAACGTTTTCATCTAAAACCTACAAAATGATACATGTTACATCAAATACCTACATCCCAAAACAAGTTACATCAACCACCACTTTTGGCAAACATATTACATTTTTTTCAAACTTAACCCTTGATTATATTTGTAGGAAATTGGCACCCATATGGGGTGTTAAATGCAAGCCGTAAAAAGATCGGGGACTAAAGTGTAAAGTTACAAACATTGTAACTTCCCCGGGTGCCTATAAAAGGACCTTTATGGCTGCACATATGAAGATATAGATCACTACATATACAGCACTAGAGATATACAATAGAGATTGTTATACTCGCGAATATCCTATGAAGTTGCTCTAGTCCGATCTTTGAGTAATCCTCCGTGAAAACCTAAGGTGTGCTCCGATTACGTGACGTATCCTTCCGACCGGCACGCCCCCACCGAGACTCCGAACCGCCGTCGATCGCGCACGCTTCCGCTATCATACGTCGAACGATGTAAGTATAAATTCGTATAACGTTGTTTGTCGTTCTAACGTGTTATTTCCCGTGCATGTATCTCGATATTCAACATTGGTATCAGAGCCAAATGTTCGGTTTCCGATTCGTCGTCTTCGTGACGATAATGCCGTGACGATTTTCGTATCGTTTCTCGGCCGTTCCAACGAAGTTGTTCTTCGGTGTCTTCGTGACAAACTCATTCCACCAAAGTGTGTTGTCAAAACCGTTGCATGGCTGCGTTTATTTACTGTGTTTGCATGGTATTTAATGTGGCAAAACCGTTTCAAACAAAGAGGGTTGTGATAGACAACATCCTGACGCAAAACCGTGGCAAACATCCCAACGAATGATGTGGCAGACCGTTTCAAACAAAGAGGGTGGTTGTCTTCTCTACGTAGTGTAACATTTGCATGGCCGTTCCATCGAAGTCACCGGTTATTGTCGAAGTCGCCGGAGATAGGTGTTCCCACGGTTACAAGGAAGTTGAAGATGGTTACCTTTAGAAATTTGAAACGGTTAGATATGGAAGTTACGTAAGTTTGGTGATGGAGAAATGGCTTCGTGGGGAAGAAGAGAAAAACGTGGGTTAGAGGTTAAAGATGAAGTGGGATTGGAGAGAGAAAATGTTTTTTCGGATTATTTTAAAAAAAAAAATTTTTTTTCCTTAAAAACTGGTCTGGGCACTGGCCAAGATCAACTGGGCAGAGGCCCAGCCGAACTGGGCAGATGCCCATCGGTTGGGCCCTGACCCAGTCAATAGCTGGGATTCAGCCCAGCTGCATCTGGGCCTCGACCCAATATGCAGTTGGGCTGTCCCAGCCGACTGGGCCCTGGCCCAGTCACCCTCTGGGTTGCGGTCCAGTATTGGGTCGTGACCCAATCCGTAAAAAAATAAATATTTTTTTGGATCCGTAATTTTTGAAAATGTTCAATTAGGTCCTCAAACTTTATTTAGGGATAAAATAATTTAATTTTATTTCAAAATGATCCCTAATTTTTTTAAATGCAATGAGTTGTCATTTATATTTATTAGTATCATGCTTAAGAAACTATAATCTATAATAATTTATTTTTGATAAATTGCATGATGACCCTTATAGTTTAATTTGTTTGAACTATACGCGAATTTGTTTTGCTAAAGTCTTAAGGGATTCAATTGTGATATTCTTGAGTTTAAATTGAGTAAAAATTCTGTCTAGAAAGACCGAGCTAGAAGTGGAAACTTGACACCGTGCCCCTTCCTCCTTGGCCTGGGAACCTACGGGTTCTGTCTAAGAAAGGAGAGGATTTGGGTCCGTCAAGCAAACCCTTCGGTCCACCTGGGAATTTTTGCTCTAAACGTAACTTTTGATAATATTATATTTTGGTCCCTATAGTCTTCGAAAGTAGAATTTTGTACAAGTTAGTCTTGTCAAATTCGAAAAGGGCCTTTGATGTTTGTTAAGTACATATTATGTTACATGATGTTTTGTTATTTATTAAGCATGATACATTTGATGTATGTTATTTTCATGTATAGAAACATCATGTGTGCTTGCTCAATTTTTATTACACGTTATATATGTTGATTTGATTTAGTATCTATTATCCATGTATAGGGACGTATGATAAAACAACCAAGCTTGATGATGCGTCATCTATGTACAATTTATTCATGCATACATGTTGAATTATTTCATGTTTGTTGTGTGTCCCTAACATGAAAAATTATTGATTATTTGTTTCAACTCCAAGTGTTGGTAAATAAATAGCATGATTACTTAATAAATAATTATAATCTTTGTGATTATTAATGTAGACTCCATCTATACATCAATTATAAAACATGTTTACTTGTTTTAATATTTATGTAAATAAAGTATGATACATGTGTTGTTATGCATTCATGTGTACATTAAATCATGATTGTATGCTGCTTTGATTGATCTAAATGGAGTACTTAACTTAATTGTTAGCAAAATTAATTTTTGTTAAGTATATACCTTGGACGATGATTGGGAACATAGTGAACTTTTGACTCCGGGATATGCTTGCATTAATTGATTTGTTAATAAGAGAGTTAGGTATGACATGTGTATGTAAGTTGAACATTAAATCTTGCATGCCTTGTTTGTATATGTTGATCCTTACATGATGATCCTTTTTGTGTGAAGGATGACATCACCCCTCCAGAAAATTGTCACCGAGCTCAGCTGTGTGTTTGTTGAAGTATGGCAATTATGAAGTATGGCAAGAGAAAGTTAAGTACTTACTCCAAAAGCTAGGAATTCTGGAGACCATATACAATGACATGGAAAAGCCTACAACCAGGAATTTGGCCCAGCAAAGGCAAGACATGAAAAACTATGAAATCTGTAAAGAGCAGAATCGCACCGCGTGCATAATTTTGCTAAGTGCAATGGATGATGATGTGTTTAGGAAATTTAAAGATTATCAAAGTGCAAAGACGCTCTGGGAAGCTTTGAGAAAGAAATTTATTTTCTATTTCACAGAAAGGATACAGTTCTGACTATGAAGTTAGTCTCCTACAAGAGACACCCTAAACACTCCTTGAAGTTACATGTTCGACACATGGTCGATATGATAGCTGAACTGAAGCACGCTGACCATGTTCTCACTAAACAACAGCAACTCCAAGTAGTGATACGTTCATTAAACAATTCTTGGAGACATGTTAGAATGCAGTTGTCCCGCTCTGATTGGGCAGGCACACTGGAAGAAGTCCAAAGGCTCATAAATTTCAATGAGGAAAAGCATATGGGTAAACGACCTCCAGCTTAGTTGCGTATGGCAACTTCCTCCAAGACCCAACAGAGACCTAAAAGGCAGGATCGTGGGAATAAAAGCCAGCTTGCTAAGTCCAGTCAGAAACAACAGACTAATGAAATTGGTGAGCGGAAACGACCGCTTCGTGTTCAGATGGCTAAAAGAAAGTGCTATAGTTGTAACCAGAAGGGTCACAACTCTAAAGATTGCACTGCACCGAAACGTCGGAATTGAGCCACAGACATGAAACATTATCATTACTATATGAAAATCAGTCTAAGCATGATGAAGTGGAAAACTCAAGAATTGCGACTGAAGGAGTCAGTGTCCGCAAGCTATGTCTATGTGACAAATGAGTCATCAATGCTTTATTAATTAATTCATGAGTTGTTTTTCAATTTTATATTGTTTCTATTAAACCTAAGTTTTTCATTTATTGTATTCATGTTATTGAGTTTGTCATATATGGTCAGTTCCGGTGAATTTATTGAATATCAACATTACATTATTTGTTCTTGCTATGATATCAATATATTTGTATATTTCATTTACGCTATTTTGTGAATTTAACTGGAAGCCTTCACGTAGGCAACCAGAAATAATTCACTTAGACATGTACTACTCCATCTTTCTTATGGATATGTATATTTATGATTCGTATCAGTTATATTTATTTGATTTTTTTACAATGGCTATGCGAGTCTTGTGGATAAATTCAATGAATAATTCACTTACAGTTCGTAGATACGTTGAGACATTGATTAAGATCATCGACTCGACTTAATAAGATACGAGATAAAGAGGATAACTCATTCATTGACTATATTTTTGCACCTTACAACTAAGTGTTGTTGTTAGAAGTTGTGAGCAAAACTTCTACAGATAGTTAAGTGATAACATTGTCCAATTGTACCTTACCCACGGTAATGCAAGGGTCGCTTTATTAACAGCACCCACTATGTTCGGGACACATGTTTATCAACTTAATCGAGTGCCTAAAATATCAATCACATACCCCTTCATATAAGTTATGAACTGAAAAGTCTGAATGGGGGTTTACAAATGTTAGTCAAATGAAATGTGTCAAAGTGAAATATATGTTTATAAGGGTAAAAAGTGGATTACGCCCATTTTCGAGTTCTTGCGCTAAGGTGCACCAAGATAACTTGATTCGAGTGGGAGGATTTACCAGATGATGAATTAGTTTCTCATCTGGATCCACCAAGATAACTTGATTCGAGTGGGAGGAGATTTATGCAGATGTTTAATTAGTTTCTCATCATAGCTTCCCTTCTTCATCATCAAGTGCGAATACAAATGATCTTGGTATACCACCTTAGTTCAAGTGGGAGCAAGATGATGTTACTCTAAGTTAGTAATCAAAAGATATCGTTCCAGTGGGAGCGTGTACAATGTTCTTGATCTCAGTGGGAGCCTTTGTGGGTTCTTATACTTCACCCTGTTAAAACAAAATGGAGGATAAGAAAAAAAAATGTCAAGCATAAATGGATCAAATGGATCCTAGATGTTATGACTCATCTTGAGAATTGTGTCTCGATTGATTACGAATATCAGTTTTGTATACACCCAGATATAGATCTTGGATATAAATGTTGCCCAAGAAATATTAGGAGTAAAAAGTGAAGTGCTTCTCTATATTGAGTATGAGAATTCAACTTTAGGACTTTAGTGATCCTTAGAACTCTATGTTTTCTCTTGAGGCAATATTATACATGTCAAACGTGATTAGTTCATATGGAATGGAATAGACACTATGGAATAAGTTCGTTAGTGAAATATCCACAAGATCTTGCAATGTACAAGTGTCATGACACATAGTATATGCTGGGAAATTACTGAGTTGATCAATGAAGGATAAGACATAATTGATGATTAAAGAGTAAACAGTAATATATTCTTGGAATTAAAATTCCGAGAAAGGTATCTTGGAAAATTGAGTCCCTAAGTGATCAATTGAAGTATTACTTGTTTAAAACTCTTGTATCTAAAATTCATGACGTAATGCACAAAGTGTCTTAAAGATGAGCTAAGTTAGCAGTTGTATGCATGTTGTAACATGTACTAGACCAACTACCAAATCGGGTATACGACTCGACTTGATTTGATGCTCAAGGATCACATAATTAATCGTTGTTGAAGCATTATGTATATGCGTGTAATAGAATGTTGTAAAGTTATTTTTTTTCTAGTGGGAGTTAAGACCTTTCGGGATAAGGTTTCTTACTAGAGATGGCCATCTAATTCGATAAGTGATAATGAGTAAGAACTTCACTATAGGCGATTGAAGCTAAGTGAGTGGCTCTCGCACCAACAACTGGATTTAGTTTGGTCCAATGGGTTCCTACAAGTATTGTAGATGATGCACATTAATTATCTAGTGTTTGTCTACTGATAATCGTGTTTTCATATATTTCGAAAAGGATCCTATTGATGATAGACCATTCAAAATACCAATATTAATATGCATAAAGCATGGTGACATGCAAGAAAAAGGATGTGAATTGGTAATCGACAAAAGATGTATAAAACGGATAAGTCCATGAAAACCCTTATGTACGGATGCATTCATCCAATATTTTTTGTCTTAATAAAGCAAATGGTGACGACCGTTGCATATACCAATGAGATTAATCACATCAAATTGTTCATTTTTTATCATAAGTTTGATTTGAATACACACATGTTTATAATGATTGCTTAGTGCATTCATGATTTGTATTAGAAATGTATGTCGAGTAAACTTTAGGTTGACTCACTCACACGAGTAACCGCCTCCGCGTTTTAGTAATGTCGCATCTATGTGACAAATGGAGATGAGACAGGATTTCGAGTTGAAAATCGTCAAATGGATGATTTGAGAGCTAACTACTCGAATTCATAAGTCGACCATTGAAATGAGATCATTGATAAAATTTATGGTCATTGATATGAGGTCATTGATAATTTCAATGGAATATTACTTCCAAGTAGTTTACTTATGAGCAGGATGGGAGTTAATGAACTCTGGTTTAGATGCATACGGTATTTAGACAAACATCTGCACAACACCGTCTTTATGAAAAATTACATACACTCCATGAGAAAAGGAGAAGGGTGTTGTGACACGTATTTCATACTACGTGTGCTATTAAACGACCACGGGTTTGCAAAAACACGATCTCATCTTGTTGTAGTGTGAGACCCAAGGATCCTTGAAAGGTTCCAAATTATGTGCCCTCAGGACTCCGATCAGAGACTTGAGACCTGACACGATGTTCGCTAGCTTAGTATGTTGCCCGATGGTCATGATCACAGATTCGGCCGGGTGGAACATGTCTAGAAAAGCGAGTCGAGTTAGTGTTTGAAGGATCGTGAAAAGAGGAAGATTGTCAACGGAATCTCTTTTAAGAATTGTGTTCACTGGTTAACCAATCATAATTTAGCATTATGATTGTGAATACAATGTATGACTAATGAGATATTTAAAGATACCTAAATGAAGTTCGACTATCTAGGGTACAAGCATACTTTATTATTGCAGGTTGATCCCAATGAGAGGTTGTATACTCCTAACAGATATACAACAACTAGCTCTCACGAAGTATGTCGGTCGCATAGAGGAGACCCTGTATGAAAGAAGGACGATGTGTATGGAGTATGTCTTCTTGCACACATGAGCACCCACATTATGTGTGAGTGGGAGATGTAGGAAATTGGCACCCATATGGGGTGTTAAGTGCAAGTCGTAAAAAGATCGGGGACTAAAGTGTAAAGTTACAAACATTGTAACTTCCCCGGGTGCCTATAAAAGGACTCTTATGGCGGCACATATGAAGATATAGATCACTACATATACAACACTAGAGATATACAATAGAGATTGTTATACTCGCGAAAACCCTACGAAGTTGCTCTAGTCCGATCTTTGGGTAATCCTCCGTGAAAACCTAAGGTGCGCTCCGATTACATGACGTATCCTTCCGAACGGCACGCCCCCGCCGAGACTCCGAACCGCCGTCGATCTCGCACGCTTCCGCTATCATACGTCGAACGATGTAAGTATAAATTCGTATAATGTTGTTTGTCGTTCTAACGTGTTATTTCTCGTGCATGTATCTCGATATCCAACAATATTGGCGTTGTTACTACTGCAGATTGATGGGTAAATCACTTATGATACTTTTTGGTTGAAAGTTATACTATTTAGTTATATATGTTTCGAAATAATGATGTTTGGTCAAATTAATTAAAGGAAATTGACATGTCGGATGGTAAGTGAACATCATATTGTGTTTTTTTTTTACCATCTAACATCATATTGTTCACTAACCTTCTTCGTCATCTTCATTGATTATTTTTAAGAATTGAATGCATAAACTAAATTTTCTGGGTTGGATTCATAAAAAAAATGAAGATAAACAATACTATGGGAAATAGATGAATAAGATTAAATAATATATAGTACGTTACTTTTTTGCTTGCATAACACTGTCGCGGAACCAGACCGGTCATCGAACCAGTGAAGGGACCGGTTCACAGTTCGGCTGGTCCAACCCGATCCAATCTGGTTCAGTGTGCGGTTCATTGTTCATAAGGGGAGAAAATTTGAAAACTTAAAATACATACATAGTCTCAAACACAAACAAAATTACCTCAAACTACATAGTTTCACACACACACAAACTACATAGTTTCAATATCAAACACACATTACTCTCAATTCTCAAACACAATACACAATAGTAGTGAACCGGTTTACCCAATTGGGTTAAGCCGATTGATTTGTGCAAAACCGAACCCCCCAAAAAAGAACTGGCCGAAAAAAAACGAAAACAAAAAAAAATCAGCTAAAAAGTGAATCGGAAACTGGCCGATTTTTAAAAAAACAACTGATTTTCCAAAAACTGTCCAGTTCAACCCGGTTCAAATACGGTTCATTTGTAAAACGGTCTTTTAACTAAACTAAACCGGATAGGGATCTGGTTCCCGGTCGGACCACGCGGTCCAGTCCGATTATGATAACTATGCTGTCACGTTAGCATTTAATGAAAAATTAGATAAAAAGTTACATTTTTTTCTTTCAAAAAAGGTGGCACTGTGCAATTTTTTTTGAAAAAGTTAGTATCCAGATATTTAGAAATCTGTATATAAGGTCTCTTGTGGGTAGCACATTATAGTGTTTTTTTTTTACAAAATTCACTAACCCAGTGTAGCGTTTTCTAAAAAAGCTATCCATGTGTAGCATTTTGTTGGTAGCGTTTTATTTTTCTTTTCCTTTTTGACGTCTCGATATTTAATTAAAAATAAAATCATGTATCTATTAAAAAAATTATAAAATTACTATGCAATTAAAATATTGAGTCGTCAAAAATGATAATTTTTTAATAGATACATAATTTTATTTTTAATTAAATATCGAATCGTCAAAATGAAAGAAAAAAAACGCTACACGTTGTGAAAAAAATGCTACCGGGGTAGCGGAATTTGTAAAAAAAATATACAGATTTCTAAATATTTTTATGTATACTTACTTTTTCAAAAACAAAATTACACAATGCCTACTTTTGAAAAAGAAAAGAAAAGAAAAGTTAATTGTCTTACCATTTAGTAACATTACTGTTAAAAAAACACATTTAGTGACATGTTGATAATTAATTATTATTTAATAATTAAAAAATAAAATTAATTGTCCACTTCCCCCCTAAAGTTTGGATCGAATTTGAGATTCCTTAATGTTTAAAATTTTAAATTTTAGTCCTAATTTTTGGACAAAATGAAAATATGCATCATTCCGTCTTATGTCCGTTTATTTCATACGGTTAATGAAACATGTGTCGTGCACGTGTGGTGACTAAATTGGAAAAAACAAAACTCTCCTTATTACACTCTATACAAGTACGTAAGTGCAAATTTGATTTTTTGAAATTGAGCCAAGTGAGTTGATGAAGAACGGAAGAAAGCTAGGGTTCATGAAAGGGAGGTGAAAGGCGTGGCACCGAGGTGATTCTCAAGTATTCAGCGATGTAATTGTGGATTGTCACCTCGTTTGAGAATGTCCCGAAGCCCCCAAGATCTATGGACGTGAATTTTGTGGTTGTCCTCACTTCAAGGTGATTGAAATCTGATTGAGTTAAGTTGGTGAAATTTCGAAGCTTATTGTAGGTTTCATTATGTATATGTTTATTTGTTTAGAATAGTGAGAATCTGATAAATGCAAGAGGTTGAAGAAATGCAAATGGTGTGGTAGTGCTCTTGCAAATTTATTGGCTTTGTACGAGAAGGCAACCATTGAGGTCGAAGACTATCGTCGAAAAGAACAAATTTATCGAGTTTGTTTGTTGATGGCTTTATTGTTCATCTTAGTTGTGTTCTTGAGTATGTAATGTAGGCTTTTTTAGTGTATTTGTAATGAATCATGTAAGAAGTACGTTATGAAGAATGTAATTTTGCTGTTTGAAACTGCGTTTTTGTTCTGCAATGAAGAGTCGATGTTCTTGAAATTTCTTAGGTAGAATAACTATATCCCCCTTAATGTATTGAACTTGTTTAATATTCCCTCCTAAAGTTTGTTAAAGTAAGCAGTTTTCATTCAGCACCATTTGAACATATTGATGTTGATATAACCACAAGCCTTCAAATACGTAAAGACTAAACCAGAAGTTGCATGTTTAAACATGTTTCAAAAGCTAACATTTACCAAAAGCTAACATATACCAAAATGCAACATGTTTCAAGTCTTGTTTCCGCCTAACACATAGAATACCCCAAAATGACACCAACTTCCTCCGTAGCAATCTTCACTAAATCCTTATTAATGTCCATAAAGGGGGCAAGTAGTATATCTGATCATCACTTGAGTATTGTTGAACCAGTGTTAAATAGTTTAGCAAGTCACACAACCGAAATGGGATAGGCCACCTAGATCTAACGTATTTCTGACCAATGTAGATCTTCTTCTCATCAACTGTATCCAATCTACCACCATAAAATGTATGTAGTGTGTAACTAGGCGGACCGTTGGGGGGGCACATAACCTATTTGATACACCCTGTAAACGGAAAAAACAGCACAATCACACTTACCAAGCGTTCCACACGAAAAGTCCAACACCCTAAATTCAGTAAAAATCGAAACTTGACGTAATTAGAGAAGAACCAAACCTAAATCATCGGTAAAGTCAGAAAAATTCATCCTTTTCTTCGGCAATCCTTTCTTGCTAGCCACTCAGTGCAATCGTATACCCTAACAACCAGCAATCCTATACAGCAACTCAGCAACGTCGAGGCTTAGCAGCGAAGTTGCAACAACCAACCCTAACACTCAGACCAGGATTGAGAAATTCCACAAAATAACGGGATTCTGGAACTTACCTTGTTGCAAAATGGAAGCCGCAGCACCGAAACGTCGCAGAGAGAAAGACGTGGTTGGGTCGGAAACGCTGGAACGGAGCGTCTGGGTCGGAAACGCTGGAACGGAGCGCCGTGAAGCTTTCCGCTGGAACGGGATGTGTCGCAAGGTCTAGAGTGGTTTGAACAATACTCTGAAGTGTCAGACTGCTCTTCTTTTCGTGTTGGTGTGGGTATAAGGAGAGAAACCGAACTGATCATGCAGAAACGTACAAAAGGGCAATTTTGTCTTTTCAAAATTAGAAATCGCACGTGACCCACACATGTTTCATAAACTATCTCAAATAAACGGAGATATAACGGAATGAGGCAAATTTTCATTTTGTCCAAATATTATGACTAAAATTTAAAATTTTAAAGATTAAGTGAGAATCTCAAATTCGGTCCAAACTTTAGGGAGAGAATTGACAATTAACCCTTAAAAAAATAACCATTTTTCTTTGCCAAAAAAATAACCAAACATTAACATGAGACAAAGATAAGTTATTAGATAAATATTTAATTATTTTTTAATTACAAAAATATTTAAATGACTTATTAGTTGCTAGTTGAATTTTACAGTAATTTATTAGTAAAAAATAACGAAATTTGCAAGTTAAATTCTGATGATACATCAGGGATATATATATGTAAGTGTTACATGGAATTAGCATTAAATTAAGTTAATGAATGATATCTTTATATAAAGTTAGTTAACTATTTATCCTAAAAAGTTCAATATAACTGTTGATTTAGAAGAAAATAATTATGAAGTAGCTAATTATAGATAGAGGTCTTTTATACTTTGATTAAACGACTATTCCACAACTAAAGAGTGGCGTAAGTTGTAATTTATTCGAGCATTGACTAATGTCAAAAATAACCAGAGTCGACGCTGGCCGGACTTGATTTTATTTAATTTTCTACGGCTGAGTGCGTTCAGCCAGTCTTCTTCAACCTACCATCCAGAAAATTGGACTTCGACTCCGTCAAACACTCAAACTTCCTCATTTCCATTCTTCACTTCAAATCTCCAGTTTTCTTCCATCATATACGGTAGATGGAGCAGCAGCAGAATCACGAAACCTCTATCTGCCATTGTCTTCATCGTCGTCGAACAAAAAGTACTCACAGTGGAGATCTCAGTTCTTGAACAGCTCAACCACACACGATGATCTCCATACCCAATTATCTACTCATTTACCTCTCCTTCATACTCTCCGCCGCCGCCGCAGCTTCCACCATAAGCCCTGGCTTCACGCTCTACACTACCAGCAACAGCCAGACCGTATCTTCACCCAATTCCACTTTCTCCTTCGGCTTCGTTGCAAAACCCTCCGAGACATCCTCATTCCTTGCAGCCATCACCTACTCTGGCGGTTCCGCCGTCATCTGGTCCTCCACCGCCACCGTCGACTCCACAGGTTCCCTCCAATTTCTATCCTCCGGCGATCTCCGTCTAGTCAACGGGTCCGGCACCATCGTCTGGTCCACCAACACCACCGGACGGGGAGTCACCTCCGCCTCCCTGGACGATTCCGGAAACCTCGTGCTCCGGAACGCCACCACTGCGGTCTGGTCTTCTTTTGATCACCCAACCGACACTATCGTCCCGACGCAGAACTTGACCGCGGGTAAGGCCTTAACTAGCGGACTCTACTCTTTTGCCCTAAAAAGCTCTGGAAATCTGACACTGACATGGAACAATACCGTCGAGTACTGGAACCAAGGCCTGAATTCTTCTGCAGTGTCAAACTTAACATCGCCGAGCCTTAATTTGCAGTCCACTGGGATATTATCAATCTCCGATCCCTCGTTTGCTAGCGACGACGTTATGTTCTACAGTAGCGATTATGGTGAAGGCAGTGATATTCTCAGGTTCCTGAAATTGGACTCCGATGGTAATTTGAGGATTTACAGCTCTGCTAGGGGCAGTGGAACTGTCACAGCAAGGTGGGCTGCTGTTCTTGATCAATGCAGAGTCTTTGGATACTGTGGTAACTTTGGTATCTGCAGTTACAACAGTTCGAACAATGCTTCGACCCCGATCTGCACATGCCCTAGCCAGAATTTCGAGCTGATCGATCTGAAAGACAGCACAAAAGGTTGCAAGAGGAAGGTGGAGATCGATGATTGTCCTGGGAGTGCAACTATGCTTGAATTGGATCATGGATTGTTCTTGACCTACCCACCTGAGTTGTCCTCTCAGGTGTTCTTCATCGGTATCTCTGCTTGTAGGCTCAATTGTCTGGTGAGTGGGTCTTGTGGTGCCTCCACCTCACTCTCTGATGGAACAGGAACCTGTTACTTGAAAACATCAAATTATTTCAGTGGGTATCAGAATCCCGCACTTCCTAGTACCTCTTACGTGAAAGTGTGTGGTCCTGTGGATCCAAACCCGACATCCTCAGGGGCTTTAACGAACAACATGCGATGGAGAACCCAACCTTGGGTTGTTGCTCTAGTTGTTTTGGCTACAATTTTTGGTCTTGTGCTTTTGGAGGGTGGTCTCTGGTTGTGGTGTGTTAGAAACAGCACTAGATTCGGAGGTCTGTCTGCTCAATACGCCCTTCTTGAATATGCATCTGGAGCTCCAGTCCAGTTCTCATACAAAGAAATGCAGAGATCCACCAAGGGCTTCAAGGAGAAGCTCGGGGCAGGAGGGTTTGGGGCAGTTTACAGAGGCGTCCTTGTGAATAGGACAATAGTGGCAGTGAAGCGGCTCGAAGGTATCGAACAAGGTGAGAAACAGTTCAGAATGGAGGTGGCAACTATAAGCAGCACCCACCATTTGAACCTAGTCAGGCTGATCGGATTTTGCTCGGAAGGGCGACACCGTCTTTTGGTGTATGAGTTCATGAAGCACGGATCACTTGATAACTTCCTCTTCACTAATGAAGAGCAGCAGTCAGGGAAATTCTTGAGTTGGGAGCATCGGTACAATATCGCCCTTGGCACCGCTAAAGGGATCACATACCTACACGAAGAATGCAGGGACTGCATCGTCCATTGTGACATTAAACCAGAGAATATACTTTTGGATGAGAATTATAATGCCAAGGTCTCTGATTTCGGGCTTGCAAAGCTTATAAACCCCAAGGACCATCGGTACCGGACCCTAAAAAATGTCAGAGGAACAAGAGGGTACCTTGCACCCGAATGGCTCGCTAATCTCCTGATAACCTCAAAATCCGATGTTTACAGCTATGGGATGGTTCTGCTGGAGATTGTCAGTGGCAGGAGAAATTTCGAGGTTTCTGCTGAAACTAATCAGAAGAAATTCTCAGTTTGGGCTTATGAGGAGTTTGATAAGGGTAATGTGCAGAGTTTCATAGACAAGAGGTTGCTCGCCAATAATCAAGAAGTGAACATGTCTCAACTGGTGAGAGCCGTACAAGTTGGGTTTTGGTGCATTCAGGTAATTTCTGGCACGATCATGTTACGTTCTTGAAAGGGTTAATTAGACTATCACATGCTGTCGTCTGGCCTTTTGTGCCTCTTTTGTTTTGCATACTAAACATACTGCATTATTACCTTAACTTATATGCCAAAGATATGCACATAAAAATCAACCTGCTATAGTGTATTTAACCTTTCCTTTAAATGAGTCAAGTTATGTCGTTATATAGATGGAAATGGGAGATAAATTAGAGATGCATGAGTTGGATATGGTTACAGCAATTTCTTTTAGCTCAGGTACTAGTTGTTCATTTAGTATGCAAAACTAAACGAGCAAGACTACAAATTGTGAAACTTAGCGTGGAACTGGAAATCATTTCTTTTGAACGTAAGCATGACAGAAAAGTTGTCCTTTTGACACACAGGAGCAGCCTTCTCACCGACCAACCATGGGTAAGGTGGTCCAAATGCTTGAAGGGGTGATGGAGATTGAGAGACCGCCTGCTCCAAGGGCAGCTCCTGAAGGTTCTGCTTGTGGAACCAGCATCAACCTCAGCAGCAATGCAAGTGCTCTCTCCACATACGCAGCCTCGGCTCCAGCTCCCTCTTCCTTTTCATCCCATCGAACAGTTGGAGTCTCACCTTTGGCTTCAGACAAGAACACGGACAAGGGATCTTTCCAGGTTATATCTTCTTCTTGAATCCATAAAACCTTCGAGGTTTGTGTTTGTATTGGTAGTCAGTAGTACATATGTTGCTGTCGATTGTGATGTTAATTGACATGGTGGTTCAAGCTGTTTTGTCTTGTTACATCCTATGTTGTGTTGAACGGTTGGTATATAATATGCAGACTGCAGAGTGTTGAAGATTCTCATTATGATTCCACTCCAATGGGTGGTAATGGTGCACTGCCACAGGCACAGGTGCATACATTCTTTCATACATACAACCCAGAAAATGTATACCTTTTGGCACATGGGCTCTGCACTATCTCTGCCAAACTATAGTAATAATATTCAAAAAGGCCATTAACTTTTCACTTCTATTTTTTCAGAAAGTGGACCCCACCAACATATTTTGAGGGACTTGTGTTGTAAATTGACAAGTTATTGAAATGACTTCTATCTCATTGATAGATGTTTGGACAGGGTGGGAGGATAGAGTAATATATATATTCTTATATATGTAATATGTATGTGTGTGAAATCTTGTATTAGATGGTTGGTCGGACCATCCCCAAACAAAACAAGATGTATTGCTTTGTCATTTAGCTTTCACTGGGATTGGAATACGAAGGATGCTTATGCAATCCAATAAAATGACAGTCATGAAAACGCCAAAGCGAAGCGTTTTTTAATATAAAGATAGAGGGGATTAATAATCTTGATGTACTTTAAGTTTGTTCATCATTCCATATTTTCATCTTCTGAACTAGATGTTTTAGAATAAAGTCTAGTGTGTCGCTCTGGATTGATTCTCAAATTTAATTAGCTGAATAATGATGCGATGCTACAAATAAAAATAATCTCTTCTTTTAGAAAAATACAATCTTTTTAAATGTAGATGTGCATTGTATGTAGTAACCTATATATGTATGTATTAAAACAAAACCCTGTATAAAGCACTGTAAACTATACATAAATGAGTCCGACTGGTCATGTGGTACCTTCCCTAAATTTTTTTAACATATTTAAATTTTCAAGTATCAACACGAAACTAAAAAAATAAGAAGAAGAAACTATGCCCTCTCTCTCTCCCTTCGAGGCTAGAGCTTCTTGACTCGAAGAAGAACGGGATTTGTCCCGTCACTTTCAAGGATATAATGTGAAGGGCGTTTTGACTGCAGACGGGAAGCGGGCAGCACCGTCCGGTCACCCTCCTCCCATCACTGCACGCCTCACCCTCAAGCACTCGAAAAGGGACCCTCAGCACTCGAAAAGGGAAACACAACCATACCTTTACTTCTTTTTTCTTGCTTTTAGAGAAACATACTCACACTCCTCACTCAAACCACCCTCGCGCTTACACAGAAGCGACAATTGATCAAAAAATAGTGTTTTTTTCCTTCATCCAGCAGGAAAGTGAAAAGCGCAAAGCCTTTTGATATCCAAATTTCCCTGGTAACCTGCAGGCTTGACGTTTTCATGAAATTTGAGCTCAGTGTGATATAGTTCGGGTGGAATTTTGCATGCTCTACAATTCTCTGGTGGGTTGTGGTGCGTCGGCAGTTGGATGCTGCCTTTTGCTTTGGATCTGAGAGATTAACCGGTATAGGTGCATAAATGGGGACAGAGGTTTGGGCTCATTTGTTCTGTCTGATCCTTGCGCTTCACTCGTTATGCCTCCTAGAAGCCAACATGGAAGGTTAGTCGTTTCTGTTCTTAGTTCTTGTTCTCTTCTGAAGAAAAAAATATATTATTTCCTTGGTTAGTGAGCTCTATTAGCTGCAATTGACAATTATTTATTTTTTTCTTTCAAATTTTTCAGTCCATGGATCAAAGGGTTATATTTGGCTGCTGCACTGTTATATGCTACTTAACAATGTCTATTGCGAGTTTTTTATTTTTATTTTTAGAAAAAAGTTGTCTTGAGTTGACTGCCAAATGAACCAAGGAAATTGAGCGATGCTTATTACATGGTACATGGGTTTGGCATTTTGGCTGATTTTCTGTTATGTGGCGTCCTTTATAATTTATATCTGGATTTGTTTGTATTAAATCATAGGGTGATTTGAATAATTTGATCAACCGTGAGTTGAGTGAATGTGCTCACTGTCTCTTGTAATGTTTTGGAAATTTTAATCAGGTGATGCTTTGCATAGTCTTAGATCGAGCTTGCACGATCCTAACAATGTCCTCCAGAGTTGGGACCCAACGCTCGTTAATCCTTGTACATGGTTTCATGTTACTTGCAACAATGACAACAGTGTGATTCGAGTGTAAGTGTTTGTCCGTAGCACATATTTGCAAACACAGCATTTAAAAAAAGAAATAGTACCATCTTTTTACGAGGCTATAGTCCAGTCCTGTCTAAGGTGTTTTGATTACTTTTATTTCTCAGTGATCTTGGAAATGCAGCTCTATCTGGTCAACTCGTTCCACAGCTCGGCCAATTAAAGAATCTTCAATACCTGTAAGTGGTATTTCATTCAGTAGATCATCTGATAAGCAAGTTCTTGTTGGTCTATACTCTATTTCGGAGAATCATGCATATACTTACTATGTTGGCATGGCAGAAATTACTATTTTGTATCGTTCATTTCAAAGAGAATATCTTTATGCAGGGAACTATACAGCAACAGCTTAAGTGGACCGATTCCCAGTGATCTTGGTAATCTTACCAATTTGGTGAGCTTGGATCTTTACTTGAATGATTTCACGGGTCCCATCCCTGACACATTTAGCAAGCTCTCTAAATTACGATTTCTGTGAGTACCATTGACCTCATTTCGATTCTATTACCAAGTTTTCAGCTTTGGTCATCAATATAGCACTCTATGGATAAACACTGTCAAGAATATGTTTAACCAAGGCTTTATGTAATGAAATCATAAAGTATCAGTACAGAATTTACCATTGACTTAGTTCTCAACATTGTGAATGTAATTTTCATGCAAGGATAGGCGGTTGAATAATAATAGTTTGACGGGTCCTATTCCCATGCCATTGACTAATGTATCATCTCTGCAAGTGCTGTAAGTGCCAAATTCTTCATACTAGTGTCTCAATATGCGGGTGTGGGATTTTGAGCGTATTTGCATGTTTCATGCAATGCAGGGATCTCTCAAATAATCATCTTTCAGGGGAAGTTCCTGACAATGGTTCATTTTCTTTATTTACCCCGATCAGGTTATACTTCCATTATAAAGTTCGAGCTGTATCAATCATCATCTATTTAATATATATACCTTATTGATTCTTTATAATTTTTGTTGGAAATGCAGTTTTGCCAACAACTTGAATCTATGTGGGCCAGTCACAGGGCGGCCTTGTCCAGGATCTCCTCCCTTTTCTCCCCCTCCTCCATTTATTCCCCCAACCAAAATTTCTTCACCAGGTTATATTTATTTGTATAATTTGCATTGCCACTTTGAATAAAAGATAAAATCTAGCTTCTTATTTGTCTAATGTTCTTTATTATTCTGGTTTCCTTAGCCTTCACTCAAAAGTTGCAATCAAATTTTCATTCTGGTGAAAGTGTTTTACTACATCTTTTTTCACATCAATCTATTACTAACATTATCATTCACCCCACCCCCAATAAAACAGGAGGGAATAGTATTACTGGAGCGATTGCTGGTGGAGTTGCAGCAGGTGCTGCCTTACTCTTTGCTGCCCCTGCAATTGCATTTGCATGGTGGCGTCGAAGGAAGCCTCAAGAATACTTCTTTGATGTTCCCGGTTAGTGATCCCAATCAAATGGTTTATTCTTTACAGTTTGATCATAAAAACTACCCATTTTTAATGCTCTAACAAAAAAATGCTTTTCGATCTTTTTCAGCTGAAGATGATCCGGAAGTTCACTTGGGACAATTAAAGAAGTTTTCATTACGAGAACTGCAAGTTGCAACAGACACTTTCAGCAACAAAAACATTCTGGGTAGAGGCGGATTTGGTAAAGTTTATAAAGGCCGTCTTACAGACGGCTCACTGGTAGCTGTAAAAAGACTCAAGGAAGAAAGAACACCTGGTGGTGAACTGCAGTTTCAAACCGAAGTAGAGATGATTAGCATGGCTGTTCATCGAAATCTCTTGAGACTACGTGGCTTCTGTATGACTCCTGTTGAGAGACTACTTGTTTACCCTTACATGGCTAATGGAAGCGTTGCTTCTTGCTTGAGAGGTAAACTCTTTTTCAAATTCTACAAACTTACCACTTCATGAAACTACTTTTAGTCTGTTACTGCCTTTAAAGAAAAGAAGGCTAAATTGTTAATTTTGCCTCTAATCTCTAGTCCAATTTTAGTTTACCCAGAAAATAATAATAATAATAATAATAATAATATTTTGATTTCTGTTGTTGTAGAAAGACCCCCAACACAAGAACCTCTGGAATGGCCTACAAGGAAGCGAATTGCATTAGGATCTGCAAGGGGTCTTTCTTACTTACATGATCACTGTGACCCTAAGATTATACACCGCGATGTTAAAGCTGCTAATATCTTGTTGGATGAAGAATTTGAAGCCGTTGTTGGTGATTTTGGGCTGGCTAAGCTCATGGATTATAAAGACACACATGTTACAACTGCTGTTCGAGGCACAATTGGACACATTGCTCCTGAGTACCTTTCCACTGGAAAATCATCCGAAAAAACAGATGTTTTTGGATACGGGATTATGCTTCTTGAGCTGATTACGGGACAGAGGGCATTTGATCTTGCTCGGCTTGCTAATGACGATGATGTCATGTTGCTCGATTGGGTATGTCTCTAGAATTGCTTAATCTCTTTTATTTTCAAGGTGAAATATCACTTGCTTTGCCCCTTAAGTTCGTTTTCTCAAAAGAATTCTCCTTTATGCTATTTTTAAAATTATTTGTTGCTGCAAATTTTGCAAGGTTGTCATTCACCAATTTTCCGTCCAAAACTAACGGATCTGATTGTCGGGGTTTAGAAGTTATATCACATGTATGCTTTTTCAGGTGTTACAAGTGAACACTAAAAATGAACTTTTTCAAGTATTACAGATGAGTAACTTAAATAAAAAGGGCAATATTTGAATGACATTTTACCGATACTTTTATGTGTTATTATGAATTTGAGATGGATCCTCTCCATTCTGGTTTTCTGGCCATGATTTAATTATGAGATTCTGCAACCTTATTGAAATCTTTAGAACATAGATATAATACTGAAAAAACAATGCTTACTTGCATCGCAAGATACTCACCAGAGTATTGATAATGTCAGGTAAAAGGTCTGCTCAAGGAGAAGAAACTTGAAATGTTGGTGGACCCTGATCTGCAGACCAACTACATCGAGACTGAGGTGGAACAGTTGATCCAGGTGGCGCTCTTGTGCACGCAGGGCTCACCCACCGAACGACCTAAAATGTCGGAAGTGGTGAGGATGCTTGAAGGCGATGGCCTAGCCGAGAAATGGGACGAGTGGCAAAAAGTTGAAGTCCATCGCCAAGATATGGACTTTTCGCCTCAGCTCACTTCCGATTGGATTGTTGACTCAACCGAGAATCTTCATGCCTTCGAGTTGTCAGGTCCGAGGTAACAGAAATGTCGGAGGAAAAATGAGTATCGATTCGATTTTAGTTCTAGTTTTTAACTGATAATGTAATGTCCTGATTTGTCATTTTGTTGCTCTAAATTCTTGATATATTTTTATTATAAAAAAAAAAAGGTTTTATCATTATTATACCAAATTGCATATTCAAACCCTAACTTTGGGCAAGTTGCAAAAATATATACTAAACTATATTTATTTATTTCAAAAGAAACTGTTTGAAACAAATCATAAATAGCAGACTCCAGTTTTCCCTCAAAATTTAGCATATATATTTATTTATTTTTTTAAAATACCCATACTAGTTTCTAAAAGTTGATATTAGAATTTAACAGTTTTTTTTTCATGCTTAAATTAATTAACTGATCTTCTTAAATAAGTCTGGATTTACATTAAAAAAATATAGTAAAATGATTAAATTAATAATTTATTTTTTTAAAAAAAATATATACTACAAAAAGAGTCAAACTTGAGTTTTTATTTTTTTAATAATGTTTTATATAATGAGGAAATGGATTGATTGATTTCCATGATAATAATCCCACCAACAATTACCACTACCTACATAACAAAGCTTCCTTCGATTCCCACTACAACAATTACCATCAGCATGTTGTGTACAAAAAATTATTCTACGATACAAGATGATCAAATTACAAATTTTAGACAGTGCACAACCAAATAAGAACATCTCCACAACCGAACAGCAAATATGCCAGATTTACATAACTAAGAACCTCGGACCATAAAAAACACACATAAGACTCCATTCATTTCACCAATTCCGATGAAGAATCCAGACTCAGTCATCCTTGTCAAACCGGGACTCATTAAACAAATGACTGTTCCTCCCATTTGTTGAGTTTTGAGAAGAAAACAAACTCGGGTATGTCGAATATGGATCGTCATCCATGGAGGGCAATCTCTCAGGTTGGTGCTTTGGAAGAGGAGAAGGAGAATCATCATCAAATTTCGGCGTGTCAACAGGGGAATGTTCAGGTACTTCAGACTCATAGATGCCTTGGTGGACCTTTGGAGAATCCGTGGGACTCCCATGAACAACAGTCTCTGTTCCAAACGGGTTATCATCAAAGCTAGTGTCTGGGATAGGGCTTAGGACGCTAGTGTCGCTCTTCAAGTTCAGTTCTTTGATTCTGAGCTGTGCCAGGCTGGCAGCTGACCTGGCAGTAGCAGCTGCACGCTCAGCAGATTCTGCAGCAGCCTTTGCAGCTGTGATCACCTCTTGCAGATCAACACTAGGCCCGCTCCTTGTCCTTGAAAGGGTATGACCCTCAGGCGGTGCCTCCTTAGGCTCGTCTCTCAATTTCCTCAACAGGGGAGGACCATCAGGTGGGGGTATCTCCTCAGGCTCGTCTCTTACAGAGAACGATGCAGAAGGAAACGATGGTGGGGAAATGAATGGAAGAAACTGTTTAGTAGTATCCACTATTTGTTCTTCCTCTTCTTCCTTAATTTCGGGAAATCCTGGATCTTGAAAAGCTTGTGGTGATAGTGGAAACATTTGCAGTGGTGCTGAGGCGCGAATTACTGATGCCTTTGGGACTTCTGGGAAGTCTAAGGAGTCGCCTTCATCTTCGTCTTCCTCTTCCTTCCTGTTTGTGGTTGGTTCAGAAGCAGAGTACAGAGATTCTTCGTGCTTTTCTTTCGGAAGTGGGACTTTTGCTCCAGTCATAAATTTTGTAGATCCGTTCTGGTAAAAAAAATGTAAAATTTTATGAGAAAAGATAACAGATTTCAGATTCGGATTCTTTTTGCAAAATTTGGAAATTAACAGGGTAGAGAATATCAGATTCCTGAGTTCAGATCTTTAGAGCAATTTCTGCTGACAACAAAAAATGGGGAACTGAAGACAGTCATATCATAGCATTTACCAGCAAATCCTCGTGAGATTTGAAAAGCTCGGCTTCTGAGGCAGCTGGATCCCATACCAGTGCATGCTCTTCAGCGATATCCTTAAGAAGCTCTAGCTTATCTGCAGCTGGAGGGGGGCGAATTGACAGCAGTTCAATTATCTGCATTCACAGCATTAACCAAAATTTTGTTAATAAATGAAATGGATAGACCAATTTTCCCCAGAATTAGAGAGATGCTTTTTTGGGGAAAAAAAGGACCTGACGATTAACACCACAGTCGGGCATGAGCTCAGTGGCAGCTGAAACAAATTCCCTTCCGTATTTTCCAACAAACATCATCTGAACTTGCTGCAGCTCTGGAAGATCTGCACATCTTGGTGCAGCAAAGCATATACTCGATATTGCTTCCTTAAGATCAAGAGGGCACTCTCTAAATACCCCAAAAGAAAAGGACAATTCAGTTCAAGCATAATTAGCAATTACAAGTGTCTTGTTCTATTTCATTTCGAAGCACCATTAGTTAATCACACCGGAAGAAAAGAGCTTCCTTAACTTCATATAAAAATTGGATAAAAGTCTCTCAGGCACCAAAAAAATCATATTTTTACAAATATGTATCTTAGAAAAAAATGACTTTTAGGAACTCTAGATACCCAAAGTGTTACTCTGTCAGTTTTAAACAAAATGTGTAAAATTAAGACAAACTATAGATATCACAGACAAACTACATATATCGATTTGTACCAATAAAACAAAGTATATATACCAAATTTTAACAAAAAGGTACATATACATTAATGTCGCACACATTTTATCCAAAACTAACTGTTCAAAATACAGAGCAACACTTTTATCTATTTGTAAAGACGTGATTTCTTAAATACCTAAAAAACTTTTATCCCTATAAATACACAATATAAGATAAGAGTTACATTTGATTAGATCTTTTAACCTTTGTGCTTCAATGATGGGAAGGCGGACGGAAATTAGTTCACAGAATAGCTCGAGGATCTCTTGAGCTTCCATCATTTTCTCCTCTCTTATTATGTGCTCCACCTGAAAGAAATTATCAATAAGGCTAAATATTGAAATTCCCACTTCTTGTTATGAAGTTTGAGGAATTATTGAGGGGTGGATTAGTACCCGGATTCGAGCAGTAGCTTCTTGACCAGTTTCGAGAAGCTTGGCAATGTCACGACGCATCTGCTTGAGTTGTATCTCCCTCCTGTTCCTCAATAGCTTTATCCGAGGAATTGTCAATTTTAGAAGGGTTTTACTGCAACAACACAATCAACAAAATTCATTCATAAAAATTCATAAACTGAAATTTGAAATCATAAAAGAGACAGCGCGGTTACAACTATGCAACTACAAAACCTGGATAAAACTAGCAAGTAGCACTCACAATCCAAGGAAAGTTTTAGCTAGCTCTTAAAAGGAAATATGGAGTCGCAAGTAAGAAAGTCAGACCAACTATAGGGAGGAAAGGAGTTCTTGATCAGAACCTCAAGACATCAATTTGTGTCCATCATTTGTGTAAATCAATACCTCAATTGCATACTGCTGCTGTAATTGATCTATCTATCTAGATAATCATCGTTTGGATTCATTCCACTCCATTGCACAGTACACTAAATATCATGATTTCTAGACCGTACAAGTTGCAATCAAACAAATCAAAATCTTGTTGAAACACTAGCACTCCAAAATGGAACCTCGCGTAGTTATAAATAAAAAAAATTACCACTTTGCAGCTTTGAAGCCCTTGTTGAAGAAAGAATCCAGCATCGACATGATTGGCGGTCAGATGATAGATCGAAGCAAACCTCAATAAGCTAATCGATTCCTGTGAAGGATCGATGATCCGTGATAGACGTAATTAGATAAATTTTGGATTGGGTCCGTGTCTCTTGAAGAGACTCTCTTCAAGTGTGATTATAATTTATAATTACAACTCACCTGCAACACTTCTTCTAAGACGCGGGCGACGGGGACCTTCCTTCGTTCTCTTAACAGAGAAGGCAACACCAACACGGACAGGCCTCTACTTCTTCCCTTATAACCGGTTACTTTATACATATCACTATTGTTAAAAAAACTAAAATGTCCTAATAGCATTTTACATATTTATCCTTATCAATTTTAAGAAAATTAATTATTAAATCGATCTCATATTTTCGTAGTTACTAAATCGACTCCCATAATATCAAAATTGTGAAAACTTATGATTCTAGCAAGTTTTGAACTCTGGACCTCTTACATATTAGCTAAAAGTTTTACCACTATACTAGTAATTCCAATTGTTTTCTTATATACTTAAAATATAGTTATTGAAGAAACTTTCATATTATTGTATTAAACATCTCATGTTTATTTATTGATGCTCTGTAGTAATTAACATTTGTTCAACGTTGTTTGTTTAATTATAGTTTTAATTTAATTATGTATCTACTATTCGATTTTTTTTTAAAAATGTTTGAAAATTAAGTAATTTTCTAAAATTAATATTTATAAACTAAAGAATACTCATTTTGAAAATATTTTTCAACCATCTCTAAAAAAATCATAAAGACTATAATATGTAGATAATTAAATTAGAACTCTAACACATATGATGCTAAGTTTCAATTTTCCCATCAACCATAAAATTTGGTCAAATTTATAAAAATTGTCAAAAATTACCAACACTACTTTGAACAAATTTTATAATCGATAAGAAAAATGAAACTTAACACCATATATGTCGTTAGAGTTCTAATTTAATTATATAAATACTATAATATTTTTGATTTTTTTTTAGAGATGGTTGAAAAAAAAATCAAAATGCATATTCCGGTAGTGTATAAATACTATATTTAGAAAATTACTTATTTTCAAACATTAAAAAAAAAATCAGTAAATACATAATTAAATTAAAACTACAATTAAACAAACAACAATGAACAAATGTTAACTACTAAAGAACATTAATAAATAAACATGAGATGTTTAATACAATAATATGAGAGTTGCTTCAATAACTATATTTGAATTATATAAGAAAGCAATTGGAATTATTAGTATAGTGGTAAAACTTTTAGCTAGCATGTAAGAGATCTAGGGTTCAAAACTTGCTAGAAGCATAATTTTTCACCATTTTGATAATATGTGGTCGATTTAGTAACTACGAACATATGAGGTCGATTTAATAATTAATTTCCTTAAAATTGACAATGACAAATATGTAAAATGTTATTAGGGCATTTTAGTATTTCAACAAAAGTGATCTATATAAAGTAGTCGATGATATGCAAATAGAATCTCCCATCAAAAAATCCACCTGCAAAATTCAGGCCTCATAATATGAGAGTGTAATGTTAAGAATTTTTCACCATAGTAGCCCCATTTGTTAATTATATACAGAAATATCATCGTTATTTTAACAGATGCAAATCTCAAATCTAGACCTAAGCGCCAATCTCGTTCACAAGTATACCCAGAAAAATATTCACCCAATCTAGTTTGCGGGTGGATATTTAAGACCCACCCACCCATTCGCGCCTTTTTAAAATAAGATAAGAGGAAGAAAGAATAGCTTTCTCCAGGTCGGATTCTTTGTCTGGTTTGGTTTTGTCTGGTTTGGTTCAAACAAGAAACTTCACACTCAAGTGAAAAAAAAAAAGATGAAGATGAAAAAGTTTGTGGATCTTCAGTTCTGTGTTTTTCTTTCTTTCTCTTCCTCTAAGAGATTTGATTTGATTTGATTTTCAAATCTCTCTCTGTCTAAAAAAAACAGAAAAAAGGGAAATGGAAGAAAAGAATGAACAGACAAAAGTCAGGGAAGGGACAGTTTGCATCAATCATGCGGTGGTGATGAGTTACGAGACTCAAAAATATTTTGTTTTGGTGAGAAAGGAAGAGGAAAGCCTTTGTAAAAAAAAAAATCACATCTTGCTATTGAATTCTGTAAAATTTTGAACATTGTTAATTGAACTTTGCCAGAAAACACATGAGAATACATACACGTCTTTAACAGTAAATCGTGATTTTGTGTAATATCCGATAGCAATATATTTAAAAATAAAATTCAAATAAAAAATGTGCATATACTCTCAAGTTCGACTAGTAAATAAATAATTAGCTCGTATATAATTAAATACGTAGACTAATAGTTAGTACATGCTCTACAACATATGAATACTGGCTAATCCAATTGCCATTAAAAAACTATAATTATAGCTTAAGTTTTTTTATGTAAATAAATTACCATTACTAAGCTAAGATTAGCTTTAATTATAAATGTTGGATATACATTTGTATTTAGTTATACAAATATTAATCACATTCTTCATCTTCAAGCCAATCTTTGCTTAGAAAGCTATGATTGAGACTCTACAGTCTACACTACTCTTAAGATTAATCTCTAGAATCCAACTTCCTTAGTAAACAGATTTACTTTCAAGCTGCATCCATTCATAAGCTGAAGGTTCTTCATGGGGGAAGAGAGATCAATACACATAGGTGGTACTTAACACAACTATTACAACACAAACATGGGTCCGTCCATCTGGGTCTGATCTAACTGGACCCGCCTCTAGCGTTCCACCATCACGACTTCATCAAAATTCCAGTCCCTTACAAGATCCCTACTCACGGCATGGCTCCTAACAAGGCGTGGCGGGCCTCCCATTCCCGGGTTGCTGTTTGGATGAGGAGTCACTTTGGATGATACAGTGGAGGATCGTGTTGGGGGCAGAGGAAGAGATGGCCTCCTTGTCAAGCAGTTAGCGATTGCAGAACATCTTCCTTCGTTGTCAGAGCTTGAAACAGAGTAGCTCCTGAATGACTGTGATGATGGACTCTCAGCACTGTGGCACACCAAACATGCCAAACTCATGGCTTGACTTTGATTGCTTCTGCAACAAAATAATACAACATTTTGCATAAGATATAGTCTCCACCAAACAATCTGTCAAAGCCAAACTATAAACAGGAATAGATTTAATTACTATAAAAAAAACAGCAAAAAAATGGTTGCTTTTGACTTTGATAATATATATTTTTGCAGAAGTTAAGGTGCAAAATGTAATTGAGACTTAAGAAAAATTTGATTGACACTAACAGGAAAACAAGATATGGTGATGATATATATAATACAATTTACTAATTTCAAAGGCCTCCCTTCCCTACTTATGTTTTTCCACTCTCCTATCATGTCTTTGGAGGTAATTGGATTCTCCAAAGACAGGCAATCACAGAAGGTTAGTCAAGACTCTCCTGAAACCTATTCTACCCTTAAGGCATTCAAACCTCAAATTTTACTGATTAAAGAAAACCAAGAGATCCAAGATTCAACTTAAGGCATTACAAATTTCTAATCAATCATGGGACTCAATTCAGGGTCTAACTTTAAACATGCATAAACGCTTTGATTGTAATTTAGCAACTGAAAGCACAATCCATCCAGCAAACACTGGAGAGCTCCTTTTCCGCTGCAGAAACCACAAGAAACGCAAATCCTCCAATCTAAAGAACAATCACTTACCCTAACATCCCATAATCAAAATCTCAAGAGCACCCAGTTCAATTACGAAACCTAATCAGAGAAATCCACCACCAAAATCAGATTTCTATATCATCAAGCTAATCAACATAACATTTTTCTGAATACCCACGAAGTTAAAACGATTGTCTTAGCAGGAAACTTACAAGAGATCTAAGGTAAAGACATGGCGCTTCAACTGTACGGTCAATGAGTACCCAATCATAGCAAAGAATGCACAATCAAGAAGAACAATTGGGATCTGGGATAAGAAACTTACCTCTTTCTTGCTTTGTTTCTCTGGCTAGATGTTTGTCTGGTATGATTCAATTTTTAATTGGAATGGTGATGATGACGATGATTAAAAAGAGGGTCTAGATCCTGGAAAAGATAAAAGAGGCGTCTGTTGAAGAAGTGAACTCAACTCAGTGAAATGTGTATTTGATTATGTAAGTATTAATAATCAGCACAGTGACAGTGCGGGAGGGAAGTGCGGGAGGGACCAAACAGGTTTCATGGGGTTATTGCTGGATTCATTTAAGTCGGCAGAAGCTAGTGCAAGTCTACCACTGCAGACTTTTCAATAATATAATAATGAGTTAACTACTTAATTGGTTACACAAATTTGACAAATGTTCAGAATGGTTACACATGTTTCAAAATGTGATTAATTGGTTTTGCTACGTGACTAATTGGTTACACATGTTTTTCCCAATGTGATTAATTGGTTATTCCGTTAGTAAACCGTTAATTTTAACGTTAATTATTTTTTTTAACATATTATTGAATTGTGAAATGACTATTATGCCATTAGTTGTATTGAAGAACACAGGAAGGATTGAAGAACCAGAATCGAATCAAATTCGATTTGATGTTCTTGAGAACCCAGAATCACAATTCTGAGTTCTTGAAGAACCCAGAATTGCAAGAACCCAGAAACAACATTTCTGGGTTCTTCACATTGTGGGTAACATGTCGAACCTTTTAATCACATCATTTCAAACAACAGTATCCATTTAATCACATTATAGAGAAACATGTATGACCATTTAATCACATTTTGTGATAACATATACTGCAATACAGAACTTCAAGAACCTAGAATTGCAATTATGGGTTCTTGAAGAACCCAGAAATGCTGTTTTTGGGTTCTCCAGAACCCAGAATCGCAAATCTGGGTTCTTCAAGAACCCTGAAATTTGGGTTCTCCAGAACCCAGAAACGTGATTCTGGGTTCTTCAAGAACCCAGAAATCAGATTTCTGGGTTCTTCGATTCTTGTTCTTGAAGATGATGATGTGTTCCTGAAGATGATTCTAGGGGTAATTTCGTCATTTTACGTATCTAAATAGTGACTTAACTGTGATTTCTAACGGTGAACAGTAAAAAAACCAAATAGTCACATTTCAAAACCAATTAATCACATTTTGAAACATGTGTAACAATTCTGAACATTGGTCAAACATGTGTAACCAATTAAGTAATTAACCCTACAATAATTTTACTATTTCATAAATAATAATAATAATAATAATAACAAACTGAAACTAAGTTTAAAAAAAAAAAACTTCATAGTATACAAAATTGAATTCAATTGTTAATTTAAAACTAGGGGTGATAAAAAAAGACTGGATGGACCAAATTCCCAACAAGATCAGCCCGACTAGGACCAGAACTGAACATACGTTTTTTTTTCTTCAAGGTCGGGTTCAGTCTCGGTTTTTCCCAAAAGCCCGACTAGGATCGACCTTGAAGAAAACCCTAGAAATTCATGGTGTAACATTTGAAACACTAATAATTCATGATATTGAAGCATTCAACAACCCTTGGATCGGTTCCATAAGGAAAGTACGATGGAAGACGAGAAGCGAGCGGGTTTAAGACCAAAATTTTCGGTGATTTTTTGGTCAATTCAGTTGATTTGTTTTTTACCAAAAAAAATCGGCCCAAGACCTAGACCGCCCCGAGTCAAACAAGAACGACTCAGGCGAACGTTTTTGGCCAAAGTTGGTTTTGGTCTGGGGCTCGGTTCTGCCTCCAATATCGACGGGGCTCGGTTCTGCCTCCAATATCGACCTGACCCGCCCATGATCAGCCCTAGTTAAAACTTGAATTTAAAATTAGATATAATAAAATGAAGTAACAATTAATTCTAAAATTATTTAAAAATTCTATTTCAACCATTTTTTTAAGATGATGTATTATGTTTAGATATAAAGCCCAATTGAAGAGGTGGTGAACCAGAGATGAAAGAAGTCAAGTGTAGTGGTTTTGTAGAATTGTTTGGATAAAGTGAATTAAATTATTTACTGTATGAATTATTAAAAATAAAATAATGTGTTGAAATGATATTCCTATAATTTGAGGACCACGTAACCACTCGTCTTCACCACTTAATTTTCCAATTTCCACTTTCCTTTTTCAGCCGAACTCGAAACACTGGAACAGTTCATTTAACCAAATCAGGAAAGTCGTCTTCGATTCTAGGCCTAATCAACTCAAACGCCATTGTTGGCCGAAAAAAACACTCAAACGCCATTCTCTCTTGCAGAGAAAGATTCGATCTTTTCTCACTTTTCTCCTCCAAGATCGCAGATTGGAGTCAGCCCATCAATCATTCCGTTCCTCTGATATCATATCAAATCCAAACCTCCCAAAAAGCCCAGCTGGGGAACCTTACGTCTCGCTGCTCTAGGAGCCACCAACGGCAATCACATTCACCGCCACAATCAGCCATGGCCAACATCTCATCGGCGTCCTATCTCCCGCCCTCGTTGAATTTCTCCGTTGATTCTCCTCCGGCGCTTGCCCTAACGCCCGATCAGTACAACTACTGCAGGGAAGCAGTGAGAGTTCTCAAGGAGAGGATCCGTACACCTGATCGGATACTACAGGAGTTCGCTAACGTGCAGGTTTGCATCTTGGGTGCGGTTACTTGTTAATGTTTGAGTGCTTTCTGACATATTTCGCGCTTGAAGAAATTAGGTTTTGCGCATGCCCTTTGGCAAATGGTTAGGTAATACTTCCATAAGCTCGGTGATGTCTAATAATGTAACTGAAATGAGCAGCGATTTTGATTTGAAGATGCTTGTTTAGATTCTTTTATTGGTCCACTCCATGTGAATTCTAGTATTCTATATTTGTTTTGCAAATAGCAGCCTTCTGTACGTATGAACATCGGGGTTTTGATCAGGAGGAAAAGAATGGAATCCTGGCATGGATTTTTCTTTACTTCATTTTTGCAAAGTTTGTGACTTTGTGCTATAACTTCATGACAAGTTTTATATTGGAAATTGTTCAGATATGGATGTTAAATTTAATTCACTGTATATGTTTATTTATTATGGTATAAGGGTTCCATCCTGTTTTGACTCGTGGCGGTTGCAGGCAAATAGGATTAGGCCATCTGAGATGATGCGGAGTTGTACTGTTGCACTTGCTGAAGTCAATTCGAGCAAAAACCGTTACAGAGATGTCATACCATGTAAGCATCAGTTGTCTTGAATCAAAGCACCACTTTTTATGTTTTTTTTTGACAAGTGAAGTGCTTTTGCATGAGGATTGGTACTTATCTGATTTACAGTTGACAAGAATAGGGTTGTGCTTGACTCATCCAAGGATTACAGACCTGCTGCAAAAGGCTATATCAATGCAAGCTTTATTTCGGTTAGTGGATCATATTCATGTTGATTATCCGAAAGATTTTGTACTTACAGATCTTTAGATATAATTGTATCGTCTATGTAGGCCTCGTCAAATGAAAATGTCCATCAGTTCATAGCTACACAAGGCCCATTGCCACATACCTATGAGGATTTCTGGCAGATGGTGCTGCAATGTCATTCCCCGGCTATTGTAATGCTTACTCGGTTGGTTGACAACTACACTTCTCTAAATTCTTCAGGCATCAAGGTAATATAGCCTCACAAAATCAGAATTTCATAGAAAAGTTGGTTGGAGCTGTACATTTTTGGTATAGTGTGAAGTGCAAGTGGACGTACGTGTAATTCGTGCACTCTTTAGAAGCAATCGCTTGTCTGTGAATGTTTCCTAGTAATTTTTTGTTCTGATACACCTTGGTGGATTATTAATGATATCCCAACTTTTAACATTAAAAAAAAGTGCATATCCCCCAGTAAATATATATATATATGTTAGTATGGTTCTCAATACACACTCCAATTTTTCATGCAGATGGTAAAATGTGGAGATTATTTCCAGGCAGACGACGTTCCTAGAGACTTTGGTAATATTTGCTTGGAAACCAAGTCGGTGAAGACTACCGATTCTTCATTGGTGTTACGCCACTTGGAGGTAAACTACAAAGAGGTACAAATGTACATAATACTGATTAGTGATAGCAATTTAACCTCAGGAGTTCTAAATATGGAACACTAATTGATTAATGTAATGGTTAATGCATATCTTATCATTGCTCTGTGGATCAACTGTTGCAGGCAGATCATCCACCCTTATCTGTTCTTCATATTCTGTACCCTGAGTGGCCCGATCATGGAGTTCCAGGTGATACAGATGCTGTTCGTGAAATATTCAAACGGATATGTCATATTCCACCCAGTTTAGGCCCTATAGTGGTTCATTGCAGGTTTGAAATGAGTCTTAAAGCCTAACCATGATAGTTAGTGCATGGCTATCGTGGTTTTAGCTGACAGTCCTATGTTTCTTTCAATCTCAGTGCAGGTATAGGAAGGACAGGAACATACTGCACCATACACAACACAATTCAACGAATTCTGAATGGTGATATGTCTGCATTAGATTTAGTCACTACCATCAGCACATTTAGGTCACAGAGAATTGGGATGGTCCAAACTCAGGTATACGAGCGTGTGTTCAGGTGTATCACATATAGAGCATTCAATTAATTTGTGGAAACTTATGTTCATTCATTGATCTCTTTTCATGCACGAATTGCCTGCCTGCCTGCTGATTATTATTGGAAATGTTGAATAGGATCAATACCGTTTCTGCTATGATGCTATCATCGATGAGTTGGACTGCCTTATTTCAGAGTATGATCGGGGAACTACTACCTCTAATAATTGGTACACAATTTTACGACTTATTACTAGTTTCGATCCCTTTTTTTCCTGAAAAGTTGTGAATTTTACTGTTCGTTTTCTGTCAATTAGATTGTTTGATTCGAGGGTGACCTAACTTCGAGTCATGCCTATCTTTGTGCTGTGGAAAAATGGTGAAAAGGGAAGTCTATCTGCAATCTGCAACCGGGGCCATGGAAGTATGAATAGTAAACTATGAGGATGGTCTATCTGTTCTAGGTGATTTATTTTGTGGTACTTCCACAACATTGGATTTAAGTATTACATGATGATGGAGATTGACTGTTTGTAAGTAATTATTTGGATCACCAGTGAAAACTTTCTGTTGGATCATTGTTATATCAGAAGTAAATTTAATTCAATTAGCGTAAGAACTCGAGTATTAAGAAACAATTGAATTTAAAAAGTTTTAGAGAGAGGAATGTAAAATTTTAAAAGATTAAATTAAAAATGATTATAATTTAAAATTTATACGTCAAAATTTAAAAACTTAGCGTAAGGATGACGGATGTGTAGGAAAGAATGGCTCACTAGGGCAGTGTTATCAGAACCGAACGGACCCTCAAACTAATGAGCCCTCAAACTCATCTCTGTTAGTCCTAATTTTCACTTTTTAAATCCTCTAATGTATATAATCTGTTATAAAACAATATATATATATATATATATTAAATATTTAGACCACTTTTATAAGTTCGTTGAATTAATATTTATTGCTTGTATAAAATATAATTTATTTTAGTTTTTGTAATCATATCAGAAGATTAACGTTAAGTTTGACTCATCCACCCTACCAATATTTATGTATAAATAGTTCAGGAACAAGATCATTTAGATTTTACAAATTCGATGTAAAATTATTGACTAAGCGTTATAAAAGCAATTCAAATAAAGAATTCAATATTAGGAGTCGAAAATTCAGGGGTGGTAAATGACGGTCCCAAAATTCAGGGATAATGTTATATTTTTCGAAATTTAATTTATATATGGAATTACTGAATACTGTAGGACAGAAAGCAATCGTTGACAATTAAAACACAAACAAACATTACATTACCTACATAAAAGAAACTAGAATTTAAGTTTAGAGAGCGAACATTAGTATTAAGGATGGATAATATATATTTTTTTTAAGAGGAAAACGAAAATATATACACTTTAAAAACATTAGTATAAGGAAAGAATGGCTCACTAGGGCAGATGAACCCTCAAACCCATCTCTGTACGTCCTAATGTTCACTTTTTAAAAACATATAATGTATATATATATTATTAAGGTTGAACCATTTATGTTACCGCCATCAGTTAAAATTACTAAAATACCCTTTAATTGCATGAAACTGTTAGATATATACATTATTTAATAAACTATTTTAGTCATTTCACATTTTATTATTTTATTATTTATCTACCTCACTCTCTCTCCATATTATTTTAAACTTTTCCTTCCACCGTCCATTTTTTACGATAAAATCTCTCTTATTATCCATCTCTCTCCCATATCTCTCACTATCCCACCAACCACCATCTCTCCAATCTCCAACATAATTTTTTATCTCACAATCTCTTCAATCTCCAACTCCATTATCACATCATATCTTCAATCTCCAACTGAAAAGCATAGTTGTTACAACAATCGTTTGCTCAAGAATAAAGATTCAACGTTTGCTCAAGAATAAAGATATTCTGCCATTTATTATATTATATTACTCCCACTATCCACATTTTTTGGCCCATCATCCCAAATCTTCTCTATCCAGATTCAGGTTTTCTCTAATCGACATATCTTCTCTAACCGTTTCTTTTATCCAGCGTCCCCAAGTTTGATTCTGCTAATCCCTGCTAATTCCCAAGTTGCGCGGCGTCTATTTCTTCAGACCACTACAGTAGGTTCAAGTTAAATTCATCATCGTCGTTGTTTGATTCACCAAGTTGCGTTGCGTCGTTGTTGTTTGATTCTGTCAAGTTAATTGACATATTTTGATTCTGTCAGGTTCAAGAACAACCGCTTCTCGATGATAACGGTGTGTCGATGAGAAGTCATCTTTAACATGTAATTCCCAAAGTTTAGACAATGTTCATGTTGATTGTAGTGGGTAACTTACCTCGTACCGTGTTTAGGTATTTTGTTGTTTAGGTATTTTGTTGTGGAAAGTTCACTCATTTTTCCATCAAATAAGGGAGCACTTTACTAAAAACATCCTTCATTTCCAACTTTTTTTCGAAGGATTATAAGGGAGCACTACTTTAATCAAGTTCACAATTAAGGGATTGGTCCCTCTTTAATCAAGAATATTATGCAGATATTAAGGGATTAGTCCCTCTTTAATCAAGAACATTATGCAAATATTATAAGTATCATTTAATCACTGATATTACTTAATCTCTGCAACATTTGAGTTAATATTAGATATCAATCAGTTTGAATATCATCTTTAAATATATTCCAATTCAAATTATTAGTGGATACATTAAGTAAACTAGTGTACATTAAAATTTATATAAAATAACACGCAGATGTATTAAGTTACCATAAAAAAATTTAGTTCCCGGAATTGTATCCCAAATATATCTATAAAAGAACATTATGCAAGAATTGTTTATACAAGAACATTATGGATATATAAATCAGTTTCTTAATTATTTGATAGTGTTTTATGTCTGATATATGTCTGAGATTATCACTGCTACTATTACATTATCAATAATAGTAAATTAAGAAATACCATTTCTGATACACCAAAACACGATCAATCAAATTTCTTAATATGATATTAGTAAAATATCAGATTTTACTAATAGGTAATATTAGGTAATATCTGATAATATTAATAGATAATATCTGATAATATTTTAGTATTACCAAATGACCATTGATGAAAATTTTACTATTATCTAATATTACATATTTCCTAATCTGATGCAAATTATCACTGCTTTGGTATTTCTTGACTAAACAATTCAACTTATCTTTATTTGTTATTTGTATAAAGTTGTCAGACACTTTCTCTATCCGAACGACAAACCCCCCCAAATAGTTAGGGTTTCAACCGATTCCGTAACAGACCAGCAATCAGCTGTCTAATCAGCTACACGGGGCATTTATTGCCAAGAATCAAAGCGCAACAGTCGGAAGCTGTCTCCATCCGGACAAATCAGAAGCTGCCAAGCCTCAAAGGCAAGGAAATGGAGCAATAAAGACGCGACACGTGAGTGGGAAGAGAAGGACAGCTCGCTCCGGAATCAGTGCAGACAAACCAGAGGATTCGGTACAGAGGATTCAGTGACAAGACCAAACCAATCCACCAATCAGAAGAATGAATCAGATCAAATACATGCTAAACCATGCAAGCCGAGAGAAACAGAGTGACCGAACCATAGTTTCAATTTTTTTCAATTGATTCTAACACCCTCCTTTTCCATCTGATTGCAGGCGCGGCGACAGCAGTGATTACAAGTGGATTACGGGAATGATGAGCAGTCATCAAGCTAATTCTGAAGATATAAACAGTGCCCGAGACTTTCTCGACGTGAACCAAAAATCGACCCATGAAGAGAGCGACTGTTATGTGGGTAAGATAATTTCCCAGAAACTGATTAAGCTGAATGTGATCAATAGTGTGCTGGATCAAGCCTGAGCCAGATATAGTGTTGTTAGGATCACTGAACATGCTCCAGGGATACTGAAATTCGAATTTGATAGAATTGAGGATAGAATAAGGATATTGGATATGTCACCATGGGCAATCAATGGACACATTCTTAGTATCAAGAGATGGGACCCGATCATAGGGCTAAGTGAGGTGGAATTCACCAAAGTTAATTTTTGGGTCCAAGTGCATGATTTGGGATACGAAAATTTCAGCCCGGAAAATGCAAGAAGGGTAAGGGACAAAATTGGCAAATGTATTGAGGTTGAACCAAATGAGGCTTTTACAAGGATGAGCTTCTTGCGGATCAAGGTTGAGGTACAGAAACCACTTATGGCAGGTTTCTGGTGGAAGAACTCACAGGGAGCGGAAAAATGGGTCACTATAAAATATGAGCGCCTATCAGATTTTTGCTACGGATGCGGCACCATCGGACACACGACACAAACATGTAAGGAGGAGGTGGCAAGGTCGGAGCTAAACCCAATAGCCCCGACATACGATCCTTGGCTAGTCGGGACAAGACCAAAGTCCTATCACCAAACGGAGAACAAACAAGGGGATGAGGGGCATACAACCTCGGGGACAAAGAGCAGCACAAGAAAATCTTGGTATGAAGTGATGTCAGAAGCTAGGGAGGATAAGCAGAATCGGTCACAGGAGGCTAAATAAAAACAGAAGGGGTGGTCGGAGGGCAAAGGCGCGGGCAAAAGGAACAACCGGGTAATGAGGAGAACATGGATGTCGATCGGCTCCATGGTACCAAACCAAAATGAAGGAGGCACCGAGCATCCCATGATGCTTGACCGAACCATATCCACATACAGCAGCAAGACCATCATACCCAAATACCACCAGCAAGACCAATCAACTACTAGCCAAACTTTCATGAAAATGATGATCAAACAGCAGTGGCCCCAACATACCCACCCGAGCCTACCCTGTACTGACCTCACCCATACCACAACCATACACCAATACCATAGCATCCAAACCCGCATTCCCACGCAGACAAATCAACCCCGAATAACCCACCACCCCGACCACATTGACCACAGAGACCACAACCCCACATCACCGAAACCCCCAAGAATCACCCACATCCAGAACCCACACGACGACCCTACAACCCATGACTAGCCGATGCTAATCCCACTCTATACCGTTGAAAACCCACCTGACACACCACCTAAGACACCAAACCATGACCACTAACCTCCGATGACGGGGATCAGCCCGTTCCTCAACCGAATGACCCTCAAGAGAGCATATGTCGAAGAGGAGGATGAAGCCCAACGATCAAAGAAAATGCGAATGAATGAAACCAAAGAGGGCCAAGGCAGCAAGGCACAAGGAAGAAAGGGAAATAAACAGACCAAAGAGAAGAGGATGGGGCAGGGCAAAACAATGTGAAGGCAAATGAAGAGTGCCGCCCCTGATGGTAGCACGAAGCAAAGTGAAACACAAGAGGAAGATACAGGTTGTGGTGGCTGTCCCGGAACAGCCACAAGGGCCCAATGAGCATCCTCGTGTGGAATTGTCAAGGGTTGAAGTCTACATTGACAATCCAAAACCTAAAAGACCTCAAACAGAAGTATCGCCCTAACATAATTTTTCTCGTGGAGACGAAAAACGGGGATACCTTTTGTGAGACCGTAAGGAAACAAATTGTAATGACACACATGAAGTACGTTAAGCCTCGAGGAGCCTCGGGAGGACTAGCCTTGTGGTGGGATGATGACGTCACAATGACGATATTATACGAAGATCACAATGTCATAGGTTGCAAAGTCACCATGAATCCGAGGGAGACACCGAGTTATATGACATGGACATACGTCGATACAGATGAGCAGCTCCGAGAAGTTAACTGGAGCACACTAAGGCGCATAGGGGCGAGCCGAACGCTAAAGTGGATAGTAGTCAGTGATTTCAACACAATAAGCCGACAAGAAGAGAAACAGGAGCGACGCCCCAAACCTCAAAGGCAAATGGATGGTTTTAACAAGCTAATGGAAGACATAAGGGTTGAAGATATGGGATCAAAAGGGCTACCTTTCACATGGTGTAACAATAGAAGCGGGGTCGAACGAATTTGCCAACGCCTAGACCGGGCTCTAATAAATGCAAAATGGGCACACGACTATCCAAAGAGCCGATGTACGAACGAAATGGATTTGGGTTCGGACCATACTCCCTTGGTCATACAAATTACCGAACCAAATAAACGGGTCCAAAGGTGTTTCAAATTCGAGGAAATGTGGATGGAGGACCCGAGGTGCAAGGAGGTGATTAGGGATGCGTGGAAAACGAACCGCGAGGAAACAAATGGTAGGGGCATCACCAAGAGAATGAACAAATGCTGAAGACAACTTATACTGTGGAACAAGGGTCAGTTCAGCAATAACGCAAGGCTCTTGACCAACCTAAAGAACCACTTAAGGAGGATCACGAAACCGACGATGAATCAAAGGGAGGTGGAGGAGGAGAGGAGCCTAAAGGCTCAAATCAAAGAGGTCGGGAAACGAGAAGAAATGTATTGGAGACAAAGATCACCAGTCAAATGGCTCACGGAGGGGGACCGAAACACAACGTTCTTCCACCTCACAACCCAATCACGAAGACGCCGGAATAGCATCTGTCGAATACGGGGTAAACAAGGTCAGTGGATCACCAATGAAACCTATATAGCTCGGGAAATGAAAAACTACTTTGCCGAGCTGTTCAAAACCGAAGGGGAGCAACCGAACCATACCATGCTTGAATGCATCCCGACGCAGATCAGTGAGGCTATGAACAGGAGGTTGACTAGACCGGTTCTGGACCAAGAGATAAAAGTGGCTACTTTCCAAATGGGCGGGTCGAGGGCTCCAGGTCCGGATGGTTTCCCGAGTCTGTTTTATCAAAGGAATTGACAAACCGTGGGCCCAGCTGTCATCACTACAGTCAAAGCGTTCTTCACATCAGGTACATTTCATAACCCTATAAACCAAACAGACGTGGTCCTGATTCCGAAAGTACAAAACCCGACATCACCAAATGAGTTCAGACCTATAAGTTGTTGCAACTTTCTGTACAAGATCATATCAAAAGTTATAGTAAATAGATTGAAAAGCTATTTACCAGATCTTATCACACCCTATCAGAGTGCTTTTGTGACAGGTCGTGCCATCCAAGACAACATACTAGTGGCACATGAGGCTTTCCACTACCTGAAATCTCGGAAAAGCACGAACCAGACCGAGTGTGCCCTAAAGGTGGACATGCAAAAGGCTTATGACCGGGTTGAGAGGGACTTTCTTATAGCGAGCTTAAGGAAAATGGGATTTGCGGACCAATGGCTTAAATGGATCCAAGAGTGCATAAGCACAACAACGTATAAGGTGATCGTAAACGGCGAACGAACCACAACGATATATCCAACCCGAGGAATCCGACAAGGTGACCCACTATCACTCTACCTCTTTATACTCCTAGCTGATGTGTTGTCCAGAAATATCGAACAGGAGGTTATGAGGGGGGACTGATCGACATTACTATAGGGAGGACATGCCCGGTACTCCATCACATGCTATTCGCGGATGATTCCCTCTTTTTCCTTAAAGGGACGCCTACAAATGCTCGTCGCCTCAAGGAGATAATTGAGGCGTATTGCCAAGCCTCGGGCCAAAGGATCAATGAGACAAAGTCGACACTTTTCTTCGACAAAGGGGTCGATCCGGTCGACATACGGGAGGTGGAGGCGGTGCTAAAAATAAAGAGTACTAATGATCCGGGAAAATACTTGGGACTACCAACAACATGGGGGCGATCAAAGAAAGAGGCAATGGGGTACCTCAAACAGAAAATTTGCGACAAATTAGCGGGATGGAGAGCAAAGACACTAAACCAAGGCGGGAAGGAAATATTGATTAAGGCGGTGATCACGGCAATACCCACATACGTCATGAGCATTTTCAACCTACCAAAAACTTGGTGCGCGAAGGTCAATTCGCTAATAGCAAGATTTTGGTGGGGAACAAATGAGGACCAAAAACGTACACATTGGAGGAGATGAGACCACATGACCAACTCAAAGGCAACAGGCGGACTAGGGTTCCGGGAACTACAAACCTTCAATGGGGCACTACTAACGAAGATGGCGGAACGGGTACTAAGGGAACCATCGGCTATGTGGATCAAAATCCTCAAAGGAGTATATTTCCAGAATGGAGATTTCATGGAGGTCAAGAGGGGAGGACGCGCATCGTGGGCTTGGAGTAGCATCATCACCGGAAGGGACATTCTAAAACGAGTTGGGCTATGGCAAGTAGGAACGGGTGAACAAATCCGGATCTACTCGGATCCATGGTTAGCATCGAAGCAGGGGCACCGCGTGAAGGGTGAGTTCCAGGGGGACAACCGACTGGAACAACGGGTCGCGACACTGATAGGAGACGATGGGCAATGGGACATGATCAAGGTCCGTCAACATGTCACTCAAGAGGATGCCGAGATCATTGGCCAGATGACACTACCATGCAACCACCGAAAGACTGACAAATTCATATGGCCACACTCGAAGACGGGGGAACCGGACGCCCGTTCTGTCTACCACCACCTGCGAGGGATCTCCGCAAGCTCCTCAAACCCGAGTCGAAGGAATGACATGCACCTGAGGCTTTGGAAGGTGATATGGAGTGCCAAGGTTCTCCCCAAAACAAAGAATTATATATGGCGACTAGCGACAGAAGCATTGGCGGTGAAGAAGAACCTCCTCAAACGCGGGATGGACGTGGACCCGGGATGCCCGATTTGTGGTGAGCGTGAATCAAGTGAGCACATGGCCATCAAATGCAGCTGGACAGAGCCCCTATGGACCTCGGTGTTGGGACAAAGGGTCGACATCTATGGGATACAGAACTTGACGATGTGGCTTGACAGCATCAGCAGCAGGAATGGAGAAACACAAGAATGTCAGGTATCAAAGTGGGAATCATGCATGATCACGTTGTGGATGATCTGTAAGGCTCGTTGTAAGGCTGAGTTTGAAGGGATGAAACTGAATCCAACGACAGTAATGCAGGAGATCCACAACGCGAGGGGAAACAAAGGCTGAGACAACACATAACCGAGCAAAGACCACAATCGAACTGCAGATGGGAGAAATCGAGCACAGGGGAAACAAAAATCAACTGCGATGCCTCATGGTGTCCTCGAACCGGAGCTGCGAGAATTGGAGTAATAGCACGTAATGGTGAGGGGAACGTCATCGGCGGACTAAACAGAAAAATGACGAGTGACAACATACCAGAGATGGAGGTCGTGGCAATACACGCGGGGCTGCGACTAGCGATGGAAAGAGGATGGAACAAAGTCATAATCGAGTCGGACTCACATGTGGTAATCAAACAAATCCAAGAGGGACCTATCGAGTGGAGAACGACTACACTGATATCCAACATACGAGCACTAGCGAATGGTATCAAACAAGTGCAATGGCGAGCTATCCCGAGAGTAGCGAATGAATGCGCTAACTGGATCGCGAAGCAAGCTAGAATGGGAGTGCGTCTTAACGACTGGGTCACCCGACCCCCACTCCCACTTATCTGTTTTTTAGCTAAAGATTGTAATCCCGAACATCGGTGACTATATGTCACGCCGTTTTATTTCTAATCAAATGAAGCGAGTATTTTGGTAAAAAAAAATATAAAGTTGTCAGACCATCCTCAACATACGCATGCATTTGTGCTTTTGTGTGTTTGTATTTTAATTAGATATAAATTAAGAAATACTATTTATGATATACCAAAACACTATCAATCAAATTTCTTAATGTGATATTAGTAAAATATCAGATTTTACTAATAGGTAATATTAGGTAATATCTGATAATATTTTAGTATTACCAAATGACCATTGATGAAAATTTACTATTATCTGATATTACATATTTCTTAATCTGATGCAAATTATCACTGCTTTGGTATTTCTTGACTAAACAATTCAACTTATCTTTGTTTGGTATTTCTCTAAAGTTGTCAGACCATCCTCAACAAACGCATGCATTTGTGCTTTTGTGCGTTTGTGTCTATTATAAGTATCCTTTAATCACTGATATTACTTAATCTCTGCAACATTTGAGTTAATATTAGATATAAATCAGTTTGAATATCATCTTTGAATATATTCCAATTCAAATTTCTAGTGGATACATTAAGTAAACAATTGTACATAAAAAGTTATATAAAATATCACGCATATGTATTAAGTTACCATAAAAAAACTTAGTTCCCAAAATTGTATCCCAGAATATCTATAAAACTTAATGTTTATACAAGAACATTATGCAGATATAAATCAGTTTCTTAATTTTTTGATAGTGTTTTATGTCTGATATATGTATGAGATTATCACTGCTACAATTACCTTATCATTAATAGTAAATTAAGAAATACTATTTTTGATATACCAAAACACTATCCATCAAATTTCTTAACCTGATATTAGTAAAATATCAGATTTTACTAATAGGTAATATTAGGTAATATGTGATAATATTAATAGGTAATATCTGATAATATTTTAGTATTACCAAATGACCATTGATGAAAAATTTACTATTATCTGATATTACATATTTCTTAATCTAATGCAAAATTGTAAAATTAAGAGAAAGTTTCGGTTTACAACATACAAGCAAAGGTTTTAACTGCTCTATTTTTCACTTAAATATTTTATAATTTTAAATTTGATTCGGATTGACATATAGTTTGTTTCATAAATAAATGTATTGTCGGTACAATAATGTTCAAACTTTTTCTCTGTATATGTTATTATTTGAATTCTCCTCAACAATTAGGATTCCATTATTGGAGGTATTAGAACAATGAGTTGCATCAAATAATTAATTATTGGAAGGTAGTTCTCTCCACCATATCAATTTTTCATTTATTTCCTAGGCAGTTTCTAGCTTAGACTTGCACACTTGATAAAAAATATTAGTATCATTTTAAAACTACACTTAAATTACCTAATAACAAAATAAAATTAATTTTGTATTCAATATTTTACTACAGGCAAGTGATTTAAATACTTGATTAAAAAAATCAAGTGGAATTCTTAGGGGGGGTTAGTTTTAATAAAAAATTCAAGTGTTTAATTCAGTGGGTGTGGGGGGGTTAGTGGGAGATTTTTATTCGGTGGGGGAAGCACAATTCTTGCTCGTGTTCAAGTAGTGAGGGTTTAATTTTTGCGAGCCAAAATTATAGTTGTTTAATCACAATTTTGTTTAAGCATTGCGGGCAAAATAGAGTAATATTTTTTAGCGATATTAAGCCCCGCTAATCTTTTGCTTTCAAAAATTCTGCTTGCAAGAATTACATCTTTTGATTTAGCCCCGCTAACGGAATAGTAGTTAAATTTATCAATTGTATTTAGGTATTATATAATTTATTATAATTTAATATAATATATTTGACTCCTAAACATTAGTTAAATATCCCAAATATATAACTATTATTACGAATAATAGTTAAATTGATAAACTATTGCTTAATAACGAAAATACAATTCAAGAGAGTGTTCTTATTAGGTAAAACTGACACACACTTAATATAATTCAATGGATTGTTGTTATACTGAATTAATGTTACAAAAAATGCACCTTCATAAAGTAATCATACAAAATTAACAAATTTTGTCATCTTTAAGAATTGAAAAACTTCTACTACATAAATTAAATTAACTCAATTTATACAAACTCAAGGTATATTAACGACCTAAGATTAAAGTGATTTAAACCATTTCATGTCTACATCTACGTTTATATATTCAACTATGTTTCACCATCTCAATACAATATTATTTCTTATACTTTGTATAGGTATACCTTTGGTCGTACAATATGCATCATTCACCATCACAGAGACGTCCTCGACGTACGTGTAATGTTATATTAACATATATACACAAACACATTTATATAAACTTTTTTATTCATTATAATTCATAAATTAATATTTTTCATAAACAATATTATTAGAATCATTCTGATTAACTGCTATTCGAAGACTTGCCCGCATGCCAGTACTAGTACAAGATAATTCTGGAGTTGGGTAATTCAATGGAAGTTGGTTTACATCGTTCAAACGACTTTCAAGGTATATGCAATCTTCATACCATAACAATAAATTTGTAGCAAACACAATTAAACATAATTTATCTGTTACATGTGAGGATCATTACAAAATAATTCATTGATCATGATTACAACAACGCATACACTTTTGCTATAAATTAAAACTACTGACAACTTTATTGGTGTAAAGCATTACGTTCACGTTATAGTATATCAAACAATTCACCTTTTCATCAGTGTTACCTGCAACAACACGTAGAAGATGATATCATTGTATTGCTCGAGATTTTCAAGAGGGTATTGATTCTCTAACATACGTTCTTCGGGAACCTACATTCTGTAACAAATGTTCAGCCAAGCGTTTCCACCACGAGAATGACAGTATATGTTGCATGAATGGTCAGATTGCCCTACCGTTGCACTCTCCTCCCCCAGCTATGTTATAATTATTTGAAGATCCAATTGTTGATGGAAATCACTTTAGGCATAACATTCATGCTTATAATCATGTGTTCTCTTTTACCTCAATGGGCGTGAATGTGGATGAAAGCTTGGTGGCAGGTAGTCGAGGGATATATACATTTTGAGCTCAGGGATCAATATATCCTCAAATTGGTTCTCTTCTACCATCTGAAGACGAACGACCGAGATATCTGCAGACATACATATACGACACATAGCATGAATTAGAGAACCGATTAACTGAAAATAATACCTTAAATGTTACAGTATTGGAGAGAATAACTGCAATACTCAATGACGTAAATCCATTCGTGCATCAATTTCGACAATTATCTACAAGGTCGGATATACATCAGTGTCGTTTAACTATAAGAGAACAACCACGTCATATGCATCAGTACGTAGTACCCACTGCTCCACAGGTAGCTGTAATTATAGTTGGAGGAGATGATATGACTGAGATTCGCAGTCGTGATTTTATTGTTCAAATACAATCTGGTGATCTAATAAATGTACAAGATACGAGCGGCTATTATGATCCCCTTCAATATCCAATACTACTTCCTCACAGATTTTATGGTTGGACGTCTGATGAAGAACACAGATCAACACGTACTGTAACATGTCGTGACTATTATGCTTTTATGCTACAGGTATAGTCTTTCTTCATACTCTTTTAATTACATTTATTACCTAAATAATAACTTATTTATTATCATTTTGCTGCTGTAATTTAATACGTCAGTTTGTTCTTATAGATTAGAGAACATATTTCAAAATCTCTACTTCTACGTGGTGGACGACTTATGCAACAATATGTGGTCGATCAGTATGTTAAAATTGAATCACATAAACTTCGTTGGGTTCGTAATAATCAAAACACTATCAGAGTTGATGCTTACCAAGGTCTTCAATACTCTTTTACTGCAGGAAATCATGACACAAGTGAATACTTAAATTTATGTTGTTTTTTTAAACTTTACAGTGAATGATACACTAACAGGAAATTACTACATGTACAATGACTGATGCAACAAAGGCACGGTTGGAGGGAGGACAATACTACCATCATCCTTTGTTGGATCCAATTGTGATATGTTTGAAAGATATTCAGATGCAATGGCTTTAGTACGTGATTTTGGAAAACCAGATATCTTCATCACAATGACATGCAATCCTTCGTGGGAAGAAATTACTAATGAACTACTACAATTTCAGGTAACCATTTTCATTCACTAAATTCAATATCTCATCAATCTCATGGCGTGCCATTTTTTGAGTTTTTTAAAATAGTCTTGCTGCATCAATTACTAAGTTCCACATGATCGTCGTGATTTACTATCTCGCATTTTTCATGCTCGATTTGAGGAGTTTAAAACTGATATACTTAATCGAGAAGTTTTGGGAAAAGTGATCGCATGCACCTACGTTATTGAGTTCCAGAAAAGAGGACTCCCACATGCACACATGTTAATAATCCTTCATGATGATGCAAAACCCTCTACGCCTGATGACTATGATTCTTTGGTTCGTGCTGAAATTCATGATCAACATCAAGAGCCCTCACTACGTGCTAAAGTACTTAAGCATATGATCCATGGCCCATGTGATCATTCACGAACGGCACCATGCAAAAAAAATGGAGAATGTAATAAACGTTTTCCAAAATCTTTTTTGGAGTTCACTATGGAAGGGAGTGTTTCTTATCCACTATATCGACGGCGTAATCAAGGATGCATATCACATCCACACCGTTCAGGGGTAAATGTGGATAATAGATGGGTTGTTCCGTATAATTCTTGGTTACTTTTAAAGTACGACTGTCACATCAATGTGGAGATTTGTGCAAGCATCAAGAGTGTAAAGTATTTATATAAATATATTCACAAAGGTATTGATCGAGTTGCGGTGCAAGTGAAAGTATCATCTCTGGATGATGAAATACAACAGTACATCGATGCGCGTTGGGTTTGTGCACCAGAAGCAGTTTGGAGAATTCTTACACTCCCTATGACAAGAATGTATCCGAATGTGTATCGTCTACAAATTCATTTGTCAAACATGCATCAGGTGCGCTTTCGAGATAATCAACCAATTGCCCAGGTATTAGCAGATTCTCGAAACGTGAAGACTATGCTTACATAATGTTTTATCTGCAACACGATCGATGTTGAAGCAAGACACTATTTATATCGAGAATTTCGTGAACATTATGTTTGGTCTAAATGAAGTCTTGCTTGGGTAAGAAGAAGGAATCGACTTAAAGTCATTGGAAGAATTTACAGAGTAACCCCTAATGATAAGGAAAAGTTTTATCTAAGACTGCTGCTTAATCATGTCAGAGGACCGACATCTTTTGAAAATCTACGAACGCATAATGATGTCACGTATGATTCATTTCAAAAAGTTGCTGAGAGTAGGGGTTTACTAGAGAAGGACAACATTATTCTATTGTGCTTGCAGGAGGCCTCAACATTTCGTACACCGGGCGTTCTTAGGAAACCTTTTGTCACTATTTTAGTCTTTAATGAACCAACCGACGTGCGTGACCTGTGGAATGAATTTTATTCACCCATGGTTGAAGATTATCATCCTTCTAATGCAGATGCAACACAGATAGAGAGTCGTCTATTACGCGACCTTAATCTACAACTTCAACAGCATGGAAAGACAGTTCGTGATTTTGACTTACCTTCCATTGTCTATAATTTCGACAACGAAAGTTCTAATCCGCGTATTATACAAGATGAGTTGTTAATTCATGTACCACAAGTTGATTTAGATTCAGTTCAAAGGTTAAACCCAGATCAAAAGAATGCATTTGATACAATTATGTCAACTATTGATCGTAGAGAAAGTGGTGTGTACTTTGTTGACGGACCCGGTGGCACTGGAAATACGTACCTATACCGGGCAATTTTAGCAGTGTTACGTGATAGGGGCGAAATTGCTTTGGCTACAGCATATTCAGGGATAGCAGTAACGATTTTGCCTGGTGGTCGTACAACCCATTCTAGATTCAAGCTCCCAATAAATCCTACCTCTTCTGCTACATGTTCGATTACTAAACAGTCTTCTCACGCTGAGTTACTACGTCGGGCTACAGTAATCATATGGGATGAGGCGCCTATGGCTCATAGATTTCTTTTTGAATCATTAGATCGAACTTTGAAGGAAATTTGTGACAGTAGTGATCCGTTCGGTGGTAAAGTCATGATATTGGGTGAGGATTTTCGACAAGTGCTTCCTGTCGTACAAAGGGCAAATAAGGCACAATTGATTGATGCATGCTTCATTAAATCCGCTCTCTGGAGGTATGTTACAGTTCTTAAATTAAAACAGAACATGAGGTCTCGATTTGATAACAACTTTTCAGAGTTTCTATTACGCGTTGGTGATGGAAGAGAAACACACACATTTGAAGATTTCATACAACTGCCGTAGGATATGATAATACATCGGGATGGTGAAGAATCGATTGATGCATTAATTGATGTCATCTTTCCAGATTTGCAAAATGTATCACAAGATCCGTCATGGTACGAAGATAGAGTTATATTGGTGTCAACTAATACTGATGTTGATCAAATGACAAGATTATACGACGTTTTTCAGTACAGGGTAGGCTCGGGTGGGTATGTTGGGGCCACTGCTGTTTGATCATCATTTTCATGAAAGTTTGGCTAGTAGTCGATTGGTCTTGCTGGTGGTATTTGGGTATGATGGTCTTGCTGTTGTATGTGGATATGGTTCGGTCAAGCATCATGGGATGCTCGGTGCCTCCTTCTTCATTTTGGTTTGGTACCATGGAGCCGATCGACATCCATGTTCTCCTCATTACCCGGTTGTTCCTTTTGCCCACGCCTTTGCCCTCCTACCACCCCTTCTGTTTTTGTTTAGCCTCCTGTGACCGATTCTTCTCATCCTCCCTAGCTTCTGACATCACTTCATACCAAGATTTTCTTGTGCTGCTCTTTGTCCCCGGGGTTGTATGCCCCTCATCCCCTAGTTTGTTCTCCGTTTGGTGATAGGACTTTGGTCTTGTCCCGACTAGCCAACGATTGTATGCCGGGGCTACTGGGTTTAGCTCCGACCTTGCCACCTCCTCCTTACATGTTTGTGTCGTGTGTCCGATGGTGCCGTATCCGTAGCAAAAATCCGATAGGCGCTCATATTTTATAGTGACCCATTTTTCCGCTCCCTGTGAGTTCTTCCACCAGAAACCTGCCATAAACGGTTTCTGTACCTCAACCTTGATCCGCAAGAAGCTCCTCCTTGTAAAAGCCTCATTTGGTTCAACCTCAATACATTTGCCAATTTTGTCCCCTACCCTTCTTGCATTTTCCGGGCTGAAATTTTCGTATCCCAAATCATGCACTTGGACCCAAAAATTAACTTTGGTGAATTCCACCTCACTTAGCCCTATGATCGGGTCCCATCTCTTGATACTAAGAATGTGTCCATTGATTGCCCATGGTGACATATCCAATATCCTTATTCTATCCTCAATTCTATCAAAGTCGAATTTCAGTATCCCTGGAGCATGTTCAGTGATCCTAACAACATTATATCTGGCTCAAGCTTGATCCAGCACACTATTGATCACATTCATCTTAATAAGTTTCTGGGAAATTATCTTACCCACATAACAGTCGCTCTCTTCATGGGTCGATTTTTGGTTCACGTCGAGAATGTCCCGGGCACTGTTTATATCTTCAGAATTAGCTTGATGACTGCTCATCATTCCCGTAATCCACTTGTAATCACTGCTGTCGCCGCGCCTGCAATCAGATGGAAAAGGAGGGTGTTAGAATCAATTGAAAACAATTGAAACTATGGTTCGGTCACTCTGTTTCTCTCGACTTGCATGGTTTAGCATGTATTTGATCTGATTCATTCTTCTGATTGGTGGATTGGTTTGGTCTTGTCACTGAATCCTCTGTACCGAATCCTCTGGTTTGTCCGCACTGATTCCGGAGTGAGCTGTCCTTCTCTTCCCACTCACGTGTCGCGTCTTTATTGCTCCATTTCCTTGCCTTTGAGGCTTGGCAGCTTCTGATTTGTCCGGATGGAGACAGCTTCCGACTGTTGCGCTTTGATTCTCGGCAATAAATGCCCTGTGTAGCTGATTAGACAGCTGATTGCTGGTCTGTTACGGAATCGGTTGAAACCCTAACTATTTGGGGGGGTTTTGTCGTTCGGATAGAGAAAGTGTCTGACAACTTTATACAAATAACAAATAAAGATAAGTTGAATTGTTTAGTCAAGAAATACCAAAGCAGTGATAATTTGCATCAGATTAGGAAATATGTAATATCAGATAATAGTAAAATTTTCATCAATGGTCATTTGGTAATACTAAAATATTATCAGATATTATCTATTAATATTATCAGATATTACCTAATATTACCTATTAGTAAAATCTGATATTTTACTAATATCAGATTAAGAAATTTGATTGATCGTGTTTTGGTGTATCAGAAATGGTATTTCTTAATTTATTATTATTGATAATGTAATAGTAGCAGTGATAATGTAAGCATCATGGGATGCTCGGTGCCTCCTTCTTCATTTTGGTTTGGTACCATGGAGCCGATCGACATCCATGTTCTCCTCATTACCCGGTTGTTCCTTTTGCCCGCCTTTGCCCTCCTACCACCCCTTCTGTTTTTGTTTAGCCTCCTGTGACCGATTCTTCTCATCCTCCCTAGCTTCTGACATCACTTCATACCAAGATTTTCTTGTGCTGCTCTTTGTCCCCGGGGTTGTATGCCCCTCATCCCCTTGTTTGTTCTCCGTTTGGTGATAGGACTTTGGTCTTGTCCCGACTAGCCAAGGATCGTATGTCGGGGCTATTGGGTTTAGCTCCGACCTTGCCACCTCCTCCTTACATGTTTGTGTCGTGTGTCCGATGGTGCCGTATCCGTAGCAAAAATCCGATAGACGCTCATATTTTATAGTGACCCATTTTCCGCTCCCTGTGAGTTCTTCCACCAGAAACCTGCCATAAACGGTTTTTGTACCTCAACCTTGATCCGAAAGAAGCTCCTCCTTGTAAAAGCCTCATTTGGTTCAACCTCAATACATTTGCCAATTTTGTCCCCTACCCTTCTTGCATTTTCCGGGCTGAAATTTTCGTATCCCAAATCATGCACTTGGACCCAAAAATTAACTTTGGTGAATTCCACCTCACTTAGCTCTATGATCGGGTCCCATCTCTTGATACTAAGAATGTGTCCATTGATTATACGACGTTTTTCGGGGTCTGGACATATATTCTATTCTTACGACAAGGTTGATAGTGAAAATGGAGATTTATATCAAAATGAGTATGTCAACTCCATTGCACCAAAAGGAATGCCTCCACATTGTCTAACTCTTAAAAAATGTGCCCCGATAATGCTACTTCGAAATCTCGATCCTAACGCTGGACTTTGTAATGGAACAAGACTATTATTTGGTGGTGGCAACATTGGATTTAAGTATTACATGATGATGGAGATTGACTGTTTGTAAGTAATTATTTGGATCACCAGTGAAAACTTTCTGTTGGATCATTGTTATATCATAAGTAAATTTAATTCAATTAGCGTAAGAACTCGAGTATTAAGAAACAATTGAATTTAAAAAGTTTTAGAGAGAGGAATGTAAAATTTTAAAAGATTAAATTTAAAATGGTTATAATTTAAAATTTATACGTCAAAATTTAAAAACTTAGCGTAAGGATGACGGATGTGTAGGAAAGAATGGCTCACTAGAGCAGTGTTATCATAACCGAACGGGCCCTCGAAATGATGAGCCCTCAAACCCATCTCTGTTAGTCCTAATGTTCACTTTTTAAATCCTCTAATGTATATAATATGTTATAAAACAATATATATATATATATATATATATATTAAATATTTAGACCACTTTTATAAGTTCGTTGAATTAATATTTATTGCTTGTATAAAATATAATATATTTTAGTTTTTTTAATCATCATATCAGAAGATTAACGTTAAGTTTGACTCATCCACCCTACCAATATTTATTATTTATGTATAAATAATTCAGGAACAAGATCATTTAGATTTTACAAATTCGATGTAAAATTATTGACTAAACGTTATAAAAGCAATTCAAATAAAGAATTCAATATTAGGAGTCGAAAATTCAGGGGTGGTAAATGACGGTCCCAAAATTCAGGGATAATGTTGTATTTTTCGAAATTTAATTTATATATGGAATTACTGAATACTGAGGAAAAACGCAAAATATTACATAAAAATATAATTAGGACAGAAAGCAATCGTTGACAATTAAAATACAAACAAACATTACATTACCTACATAAAAGAAACTAGAATTTAAGTTTAGAGAGCAAACATTAGTATTAAGGATGGATAATATTTTTTTTTTAAGAGGAAAACGAAAATATATACACTTTAAAAACATTAGTATAAGGAAAGAATGGCTCACTAGGGCAGATGAACCCTCAAACCCATCTCTGTACGTCCTAATGTTCACTTTTTAAAAACATATAATGTATATATATATTATTAAGGTTGAACCGTTTATGTTACCGCCATAAAAAAATAACTGTTTTGAAAAAACTATTTAAAATATTATATATTCAAAAAAAATATTTAACAAAATGTGCATCTGCGCAGGTAAAGTTGTAGCGTTTTTCTGAAAAACGCTACTGTAAGTAGGGATTTTTGAAAAACGCAACTGGTAGTAGCGTTTTTCAAAAGATCGCTACTGGTAGTAGCGATTTTCGTAAACGCTACCGAGTAGTAGCGGTTTTTGTAAACTGCGTGTTTAACCCTAGCCCCACCCCCTTAAAAACCCCCACCCCCCTGCTTAAGCTCCCCGCCCCCACCCAGTCATCCGCCTCCAAGCCCCGTCCCAGCTCCCTAGTCAGTCGCCGGCACCCCCGACCACCCCACCCAAGCCCCGAGCCCTGTTATTTTCTCCCTACCGTCCCAGCTCTGTGCCACCGACCCAAGCACGCCCAAGCCTCGCCTCGATCGTTCAACCCGTCCGTAAGGAGCCCTCCCCTCGCCGTCCCTCCCCTCTCCATCGCAACTCGCCGGATCCGTGGACCTCGTTGTGTCCGTCGTGAACTTGTAGGTGGAATATACATATTTTTATATATTATACATTTTTATGCTTAATTATTTTGTTAATTAAAAGTATTATCAATAATTATTGTGATTATTGTGTGGATTAAAGCTTGCATAGTTAGTTATGAAAGTTAAAATTTAGAATTTGTATTTTTAAATTGTAGAATTCAAATACCATCGCGCGTAATTATGTCAAGTGGTGAAAATGTTGTTAATGTTGGTCCGTTGGACCAATTAGTACTCTGGGGACAAGATCAACATCGTTCGTCAGACCTGAGTGAGAACCAACAAATAACATTTAGGTGTTTAAAATTAGAGGATAATCTAATATCAGAAGAGGCTAAAGCTATTGTCCAAGCGGTTGGATTATGGGATGTAGTTATTATGTCACATTCCAAGCTAGATCATAAATTGTTGACCGCATTGTGCGAGCGTTGGTGACCAGAGACACATACGTTCCATCTCAGACATGGGGAGATGACGATCACACTTCAGGATGTTTCCGTGCTACTGGGACTACGAGTACACGGAGATGCAGTAACTGATGACCATGTACCTGAGGAAGACATGGTCGGTGCGCGTCTGGAGTTGTTGGGACTGAATCTACAAGGTCGTAAAAAATTTCTGAAAATTACTACTTTACGACAACATTTAGTTCAACCTAATCTCACCGCCGAACAACAAGCGAGAACATTTATGTTGATTATAATCGGTGGTGTTCTGTTTACAACGACAAAGAAAGATAATATGTCGTTGATGTACTTACCCCCACTTCGAGATTTAGAAAGAACAGCACGGTACAGTTGGGGGTCAGCTGTGTTGGCTGCAACGTACCGTGGACTGTGTGAGGCATCTGAGCTAAACTGTGCAACATTCCATGGTTGTGCCATCCTTGTGCAGGTAAACTATATGAAAGTCTTGTCAATTCAGTTACTATTAATCCAATTTCCAGCAGTGGGTTGCATCATTTGAAGGGTGTGGGAGCTACCTCCACCATGAGAGCTACTTCCACCCTCGTCACCCTCGTCAAACTCAAACACCTCTTCATTTTCTTCATTAATGTGACCCGTAAAATGCTCCATATACGGATTTTCTTCATTTATTGAGGCATCTAAGAGTGCATCAACGTCGACCTCGTCATCGGAGAGATCATGGGTGTGACCATGCAAAACATTCACTGTCTCACCACCATCAGATGTGTTTGACATCAAGTTACCTTCAGATGTGTTTGACTAGTCACGCTTAACTGTAAAGCAATAGACAATGCACTTTGCGATCGAATCCATACAAACTTGCAAAGTCCATCAGTATCTGTAAATTTATAGGATATGCTTATGGACCTAGCGTCAACGTCATGTCAACCGCACTCGATACATATAATTTCCTTTAGTCTATAAAGAGAAATATCCAAGGTAGTTGTAGTAGTACTGGAAGTACCACCCACATAGAACTCATTACCATTCCGAGACAATATATTACCATCATACAAGCAAATGATACCGATCTCTGTCATGTTTGATCCTAAATAATTAATATTATAACATTTCATATCAGATGTGCTTATTTTTTAGATAATATAATATTTATGTAAATATAACTGCAAACAATTTTGAAAATATTGTAATTAAAAAATACATACAAATATATTACATAACTTATGCCAATATTGCAGATGAAGAAGAAGATGCAGATGATGAAGAAGACGCAGATGATGAAGAAGACAGTAGGAAGAAAGGCAGGAGGATGAAGAAGAGGAAGACGGTGTAGTTAAATAGAATTATAAGGTAATAATTTAAAATTTTGCACAGAAAACGCAAATAATTGGTGGCAGTCACAAATAATTGTCTAAAACGCTACTGGAGGTAGCGAAAACAAAATTTGTGCTACTGTTAGTAGCGATTTATTGATTTTCGCTACTGTAGGTAGCGTTTTTTGTTTTTCGCAACCTACAGTAGAGAAAATCAATAAATCGCTACTACCGGTAGCGAAAAATTGTTTTTGCTACCTCCAGTAGCGTAAATACACATTTTTTCAAATATTTTCTGACGGTATTTACTTTTTCTAATTTGTTTGATGACAGAGTTACTTTTTGAAAAAAAAATTAAGATATGTATGTTATTTGAAAAAAAATCACATGTACTTTCACATAAAAAAATATATGATTACATAATTATGATCATTCTCAGAATAAAAAGTATAATAGTGGATAAAAATGAGACAAATATATCTTTTAGTATAAAAAATATAGTAAATAATGTGTAAATATTTAATAATATATATTTTTATACATTGTAGAACTCTACAGTTATTGATTGTTCAAGTTTTGAAATAATTAAATCTAGATTTACGAGTTTTAAATTTGATATTAAACTTCTAAAATTGCAAAAAAAAAAACATTATCTAATTTAATTAACTACTTTTTTAAAAGGTACACAAAATATGTTAAATTGACCGATGTGAGATAATAACCTAAACAGTTACGAGAGATTTTCTTTTATTCAGTGTTTCTCTGTCATTTTTCAATATTTATATAAGAAAATTACAATTCTAAGGTAAGCAATTATATATATTATATAGTCATTTCACAGTATGCATACGTTATTCATATCCTTATATATATATATATGTACATATATTATTTTTATATTTTTCAAGGAGACTTGTTTTTATGTGTTTAAAGAACATTTATTAGCTTTCAGAAAAAGTCAACCGACCGTCACCCCTCAGCCGTTTTAATGGCGTCTCTCAGTCTTCGGGTATCGACAGCTGCAGCCCTCTCTCTACTTTTTCAAACTGGATAACGCCATAATTTGAAATTATTCACTACTTCTCGTCCTCGTACCCTCACTATTTCTTAACTTACATCTATCATATACGTATTTGTCACACAATTTCTGACACAACACGATTACACGATCTGCAATTTACATGTTTAGACACGACACGATTACTAAGCGTGTCTAAACAAGTCGTATACATTTAGACACGATTAATGATTGTGTCTAAACATATCTAACAAGCAAATACACGACAAACACACGTTTAGACACAATTAATTAATTTACTAGTTCTAATTAGAATTAATTATTAAAAAAATACTTAAATTTTAGTCTACTTAGAATTTTTTAATTTATTATTATTTATAATTATATGTTCAATATTCAATAAAATAACCAAAATTTGAGTACTACTTTTTTGTAATTAATCATTTTCCGAATAAGGTAATTTCTATAAATCATCAATGTTGAAATATTGAAATACCCATTTACTTTTTAATATTGAACTTTGAAGACATTACTTTGTATATATAAATTTGTGTATATATTTGCTTTAAAGTGTAAATGAGTTTGACTTTAACGGATTCCGTGTCTAAACAACTCTATATGTTTAGACACGATTAACGACTTATACGTTTAGATACGAGACATGTTTAAGATTTATCTGTTTAGAGACGACACGATTAATGACACGACATCATTAGACCCGACACGATTGCCACCCTACATATATGACATACCTTGGATCTGGTCGGTCCGACCAAATAGGGTTAACCAAATTTAAGATACGTAACTAATAATCAACTCTTCGATGCGTGCTAAACATGGAATGTTGACATTTTACATCATTAATCACAAACGACTAACTCGATCAATTACTAAGTTTTTCCAACATGCATGGAATGTACACTATAATCAATTACTAACATTTTTTTTCTTACATAAAATCACAAATGAGTAAGTCAATCGTTCAAAGATGACATTCGTTCTTCTCCAATCTTCCAACACAGTAATATTTTTTTTTAATCAAATATGCATTTTCCGACATGTTGTCACATAGGTTCGGCATTATAATCATTCGATAATAAACAAATAAATGGAAGTGGGGTCTTGCGACCCAATTATTCAGACTCACTCCCAATCGAGTTTGCTTCGCTATCCAATTCGCGCATTCGTTTGCCGTCCTCGAAATAACTTGTTATTGCACTTGCTCTATTTGACGTGCTAGTGCTCGAATATTCAGTATTATTGGGGATAACCTCCATTTTGTTGGACCATAACTTATTTGATGCATTACTACTCGTGAATTTGACTCAATAACAATGTTTCTCCATCCCTTTTCTCTAGCAAGACGAAGTCCTTCATGAATTGTTGTGGCTTCCATCGTCTCTATATCATCGCTATGAAGTCTTCGGTTTACTCCTCCAATGATCATCCCTTCGCTATCTATGGGCACCACATCTATGCTTGCTCTTCTTGTTCGTATACATCAGGATGCATCGCAATTGATCTTAACCATATTCACATTTGGTTTCTCTCATTTGTGGTTCGACCGATCGGTTTGAACAAGTTGCTCCATTCAGCCACAACTCTTGTGTTCCTCATGAGCTTGTCGGATCTCCTTGACACCAACCGCCAAGTTAGGTTGCTTCGCGTCAAAGGCAGTCTTACACCTTGTCTTCCATATATGTCAACACGTGAGAATACATAGCGGCCACCGTGTCTCCCGTATAGCCCCTTGGATCCCCGGTTCCGGCCTCCTCGACTCAAGCCACTCTACCATGTTCATCTGATTTGTTCGATCAAATCTTATGCTCAGTACTCCAAACCATACTTGTTTGGTTCAGCTGTATTCTAAGGTCATGCGCTCCCTAGTCTCCACTCCACCGCAAATCGGACATTTAAGTTCAACGGTCATTCATCGGCGGGTCTGGTTGTGCTTTACAGCAATGGCATTTGAAGCGAGACGGCACATGAAGTTCTTCACCTTAGGTATTGATTGGCTAAATGTCCCTCCAAACTGAGATGTGATGATACTGATTATCCTCAGTTGGTTGTTCATCCACCTTCCGCAGTCTATGGTAGACAGACCGAACTTGTAGTGATCCGTCCTTTATATGTGGCCAAATGTAGCGGTCTCTCCCTCCTTCGTTCGGAGTCGGTATGTTGAGAATGTATTAGGCATCCTCCCGTGACACCTTCTCACGAACCAGACTTTTGTCCCATCGCCTGTCCAGTTTTATTAGGTCGCGCACCATTAGGTTCCCGTCGTTGGTGTCCCTTGGTCCATTATTCACCTTAAAACCTGTCTTATGATACAACCAAAGATCATCAAACACGCGGATCACCTCTCCCATTCCTATCATCCATAACCCTTCCCGTTTCAGAACATCCCTACCGTGTATGAGGCTACTCCATCCCCACGACGCCCTTCCTTCCCGTCTCGCCTCTAGAAAGATGTTGTTAGGGAAATACAATCACTTTATTATCCTAGCGCAAAAGGTGTCAGTTTCAGCCAAAATTGGTTTTGTCATCTTGGTGAGTAATGTCGTGTTAAAACTTTGAAGTTCTCGAAAACCTAAAGCCACCGGAGTTTTTGAATTTAGTTAGGACATCTCATCTCCTCCCGGGTGTTTTCTTTCCTTCCGTCGTTAATCCCCCACCAGAAGTCCGCTATGAGTGAATTGATCTCCGTACACCAAATTTTGGGGAGGTGAAAGACGCTCATAATGTACGTTGAGATCGCCGTTATGATCGTCTTTATCAAGACTTTCTTCCCTGCTTTGGTTCAAAGTTTTCGGCTTCCACCTGACTTGTCCCATAGCTTACTTCTTCGACCTTCCCCATATAGATGGCAAACCTAAGTATTTGCCTGGTTCGCTTGTGCTTCTTATATCCAGCACCTCCTTTACAACTTTCTTCTCATTCGGCCTCACCCTTATTGAAGAAGAAGGTTGATTTCACTGTGTTGATGCGCTGCCCCGATGCCTTAATTACAATAGGCGTCCAAGTTGTCCTTTAGGTGCTTGGCATTTTAGGCCGATCCTTGCAGAAAGAATAGCGAGTCGTTTGCGAAGAACATGTGGTGGAGTTCGGGACAATTCATTTTTAGTACTATTCCTTTGAGCCTATTCTCACGAGTCTCTCATTCAATGTTTCTCGATAGCACATCCGCAAGCAAAATTAAGAGGTAAAGCGATGGTTGTTCACCGTGCCAGTTTGATAATCGTTGATCTATCCACGTTTACCACCACACGATAGGTTGTTATTGATATGCACTCTTTGATCCATCCAATCCACTGTTCGGAAAAGCCCTTGCTTCTCAAACTGACAAGAAGAAACTCTCACTTTACCCGATCGTACGCCTTCTACATATCTATCTTTAAGGCGCATTTCACTTTATTATCTACCCGACGAGTGTGAAGGTAGTGGAAAGTCTCGTGAGCCACCTATATATTATCTTAGCCTACAATATAGATCTTCCCGCTGCAAATACACTTTGTTCCTTCTACAGTAATACTTGATGTAGTAAAAAAGTGTCAAAACAGTGGAAGTTAATAAAGTGGCAGTAAAAATTGAAGTATCGTACAGACGTAAACCAAGTTTTCATCGACAATAAATGGAGACATCGTACAAATGGCAACATGATTTTGAACAGAGCACCCATGTTTTTACTCAGACCAGGAAACGGACACGCACTCTGAGTGGATAAGACCGTCTATGCAGCCCCTCTGCCCTATAAATACCCATCTCATGCAACTCAAGAACACACCATTATCCACTAATCTCAAACTAAAACACATTTCTAGTTAGAGAAACACCTAGAGAAAGAGAGAGGAGGAGGGGAATACTTAATGGAAATTGAGGAGGCTGTGAAGCCAAGGATGCCAGCCGCCGGTGTACCGATCTCTGAGACAGATCACAGTCTGAGTGCTCACCGGAAGATCATTGCCGTTGCAGCTATAGCCGCTGGCGTCCAGTTCGGGTGGGCTTTACAACTGTCTCTGCTGACCCCTTACGTTCAGCTGCTAGGGATCCCACACACATGGGCCGCCTTCATATGGCTGTGCGGTCCCATCTCCGGCATGCTGGTGCAGCCTCTCGTGGGATACTACAGCGACGGTTGCACCTCCAGGTTTGGCAAACGCCGGCCATTCATTGCTGGCGGAGCTGCCATGGTTGCTGTCTCCGTGTTCCTGATCGGCTTCGCAGCTGATATGGGACACCGTTTTGGTGACTCCTATGATGCGCCTATTAAGAAGCGCGCCATTGCGGTCTTCGTCTTGGGGTTCTGGATCCTCGACGTCGCGAACAACATGTTACAGGTAATGTCTCAAACATCATTGATTATAAAAATAAATAAATTAAGGTTGTCGGTTTCTTCAAAAGTCAACTATAAGCCATGCAGTTAACGTGACTAAACTTAATTACAGGGACCATGCCGTGCCTTTTTAGCCGACCTTTCGGCGGGTAACCAGAAGAAAACCCGAATGGCGAACTCTTTGTTCTCCTTCTTCATGGCAGTGGGAAACGTCCTAGGGTTTGCTGCTGGTTCCTACACCCATCTCTATCAGTTGTTCCCCTTCACCAAAACTAGGGCGTGCGATGTTTACTGCGCAAACCTCAAGAGCTGTTTCTTCATCTCTGTCGCCCTCCTCATCACTCTCACCACCATTGCCGTCGTCACTGTTCCTGAGAAGCCCGTCTCAAGGCCCGACGATGACTCCGACATTGAGAATACAGAAAACGAAGGACAAAATAATACTGGAGTACTACAAAGAGTATGTCTGTGATCCATATATAGTACCTTATCCTTGTTAATAATTATTTCACAAATATTCACCAAAAATAAGTATTATCTGTTATAAACATGATTTGCTTAATTCATATATATACATTCTGACGATTTTTTTATTTTGTGTAGTGTTCGTTTCCCTTTTTCGGGGAAATATTCGGGGCGTTGTCGGATCTGAGGAGGCCGATGTGGGTGCTCTTACTAGTGACTTGTCTCAACTGGATCGCATGGTTTCCGTTCCTCCTATTCGACACCGACTGGATGGGGAGGGAGGTGTTCGGGGGTCAGGTCGGGGAGGGTCGAATGTACGCTGTTGGGGTCAGGGCTGGCTCGTTAGGGCTAATGCTCAACTCGATCGTGCTAGGGGCTATGTCTCTAGGGATGGAGTTCCTAGCTCGTCGGGCCGGAGGTGTAAAGCGGCTATGGGGTATCGTCAATTTCATCCTAGCTGTCTGCCTCTCCATGACGGTGTTGATCACCAAGCTCGCCGAGTCCAGTCGACAGACCCCACTGGGCGGAGGTGACCCCCTGCCGCCACCTTCCGGTATTAAGATCGGTTCGTTGGCGATCTTCACTGCCTTAGGGATACCTCTAGCAGTGACTTACAGTATTCCATTTGCCCTAGCATCCATCTTTTCCAATAGCTCAGGAGCTGGTCAAGGTATATACTTTAAAAAAAAAACGTGTGATCTTAAAAAAGTAACCTTTTTTAATTATTTTTTCTTTAACAGGGCTTTCCATGGGTGTCTTGAATCTTGCAATTGTTGTTCCCCAGGTCAACCTTTTACCATGGTCGTGTTCATACAATTTAACGTTATTTATGTCTTGTTTAGGACATAAATCCCTCATTCATTAATCATTAAATCTAAATGTTTCTTCTTTAGATGCTGATTTCGGTGACTAGTGGACCGTGGGACGCATTATTCGGAGGCGGCAACCTGCCGGCGTTCGTGGTGGGGGCCATTGCAGCGGCGATTAGCGGCATACTCGCCTTGACAATGCTGCCTTCTCCACCGCCTGAAATGGCATCTGCGGTTATAACTTCAGCTCCTTCGGGATAATTCCTTAACTCTAACCGTCAATATTCTCTCGTGAAACTGTAGATACCATGTGTTTGGGGTGTCAAACAGTGAGGCTTGTAAGTCCCTAGTGTAGTAGGTTAAAAATATGAATTTGCATATATGCCCTTTAAAGGTTAGTTTGTTACAGAGAAGGCATTGTACTCTTTAATATTGAAAAGCTTGTATCTTCTTTAATATTGGTAATCCAAAACCTGCTAGCTAGGACTTGCTTGAATCATTGTGATAAAAATTGTCGTCTTAAACTTTCACTTATCTTACGATGTTCTTCGTCTTCTTTAATTTGCACTTAATTTATCCCCGTAACTTTCTCCTTTCATCAGTTTTTACCAGTGCTAGCCCTCAGATCCAACCTTCAATTGAGGTCTCAAGCCTCGGATACAGTCTCCCAAGCAAAAACTAATGGGGAAATTATACAAATTTTGAGTATAACTTTGTGAAAATAGAAAAAAAAAAATCTATTTTCCAATGGCAGATAATACACTGAAATTACCAGAAATTATTGCACGAGCACCCTCCATCTTTAAAATGGTGATACCGAGTAGCATCTCTCACAACAATCTCTCTTTTCACAATACCGCTAATGAACTTCAATACAGTGTGGCAATCTCCACAAATTCGAAGATTCTTCACTATCCTTATCACAGTTCCAGGAACTGTCCGAAGCAGCCCATAGGCAACAGCCAACCTTTCACTATGCCAAAATAGCTGCCTCTCCTTCTCTTGTTCCTCCATATCATGCAAAACAAAGCTAGTATCAGGAACATAACCCATCCTCCTCATCTCTGCATCTAATTCCTTGAGCAGACTCACTATCTCATCTTTCATTGGATGATTCGTTTCCCCTGCAAAGAAAACTTGGTTCTCTTTTCCAATATCAATGGAGCTATACCCCGGTTTCTTTCTAACTTCCATGGATACCATCAATTTCCTCACCTTTGCTACACCGTCCCACATTGCTGCTCCTGCGTAAACATTGGACAGAAGTATAAATGTTGAAGGGTCTTCTGGTTTTGAGTTCAGCAGTAGTTGATCAGCAATTCTAATGGCCATTTTGTTTTTCCCATGATGGTTGCAAGCACTGAGAAGAGCTGCCCATGTAGGTTCATCGGGCTGGAAAGGCATGTCGTTTATAAGCTTCTCAGCTTCATCAAGGAGTCCTGATCGACCCAGGAGATCTAATAAACAAGTATAATGCTGCAGAGATGGTTTAATACCATAATCCTCAATCATGGAGTTGAATAGAGTTCGACCTCTGTTTACTAGACCTGCATGGCTACAAGCATAAATCAGTCCAACAAAAGTAACTTCATTTGGCTTCACCCTCGCAGAAATCATATCATCAAATAAGGCCAATGCTTCCTTGGCTTGCCCATGCTGGGCAAATCCAACTAATATCGAAGTCCAAGAAACTACATCTCTATGTTGCATCTCTGAAAAAATGTACTTAGCTGAAAGAATGTCACTGCACTTTGCATACATGTCCACAAGAGCATTCGATATGAACAAGCATGATTCGTACCCAAGAGCAATTACTGAGCTGTGAACCTGCCTTCCGAGCTCCAGATGGGCTAAATTAGCTGATGCTCCTATGATACTTGAAAGAACTAATGGGTCAACTATGTCAACCCCCCTTTTCTTCATCTCGTTAAAGAACTGAAATGCATCAGCATTGTATCCACTTTGAACTAACCCAGAAATCAGAGCTGTCCAAGAAAACAAATTCTTAACCGGGGCTTTGTTGAAGAGTTCCACAGCCTTGGATTTCAACCCGTTTCTTGCATAACCGGAAATCATGGCAGTCCATGAGATTGGATTTTTCAATGTAATAGATTTGAACACAGAAGATGCATCGTCAAGTAATCCACCCTTTGCATACATATCCACCAATGATGATTTCACTACATCGTCGTCACTATACGGTGATAATAAATATCTGGCATGAACTTGTTTGCCAACCTTCATTTCACACAATCCAGTGCAGGCCTTGATGAGGCAGGCAAAGACAAAGTGATCCGGTTGCAGCCCATCGTCAACCAACATCGTACGAGAAAAGGAAAGAGTTTGGTTAGGTAGATTTGCTTGGTTATACGCAGTGAGTATTGATGCCCACGAGACGAGGTCTCGATGGGGCATTTCGTCGAACATGTGGAGGGCAGAATCGACGAGGCTGCATTTGCCATAAGCATCCACGAGGGTGTTAGGCAAAGGCCTGGACTCATGAAGGCCGAGTTTGAATATCTGCGCGTGAAGCTTCTTAGCATTGTATGGCGATTTGCGCGCGGCACAGAGCTTGAGCTGTTGAAGATAGTGAGAGATGAGCATTCAAGCTCCTTGGTGTTTCTGGATATTTGCAAACGAAATCGTGAGCTATTTTCTTCACCTGCTAAGTTTCGGTATATTAGTTTTTTTTTAATTAATATTCACTTTGTTACTCCAATTTTGGTCAAACTATAAATTGTTACCTAAACTTTATTTTTTTTTAATTTTGATACATGTACTTTCAGACTTGGCTAAACTGATATCTGTTAAATTTTTCGTTAAATATAAACGAAAAATGACGTGACATCATATGATTGATCAATAATTTAGAAAACTAAATAGTTTTTTGAAAATAAAAAAAAAAATCTGAAAAAAAATATGCTGGAAAAATAAGATGATTTAATATAATATTTTATTTAAAAATATGAAACAAACTTTTAAAAAAATCTAATTATTTTTAAATTTTTATTTCATATTTTTAATAAAAAATATTATATTAAAAACTCTTATTTTTTATATTAATTTTCTAGTTATTTTTCTAGTATTTTTTAACAAATAATATAGTTTTTAAAATTATAGATCATGTATGTGCTGTTACATCATTTTCTTTCTATATTTAATGGAAAACTTAACGAAAGTAACAATTTGTCCTATGTGTTAAAGTTTAGGTAGCACTTTTAAAAAAATATAAGTTCGGACAATGATTTATAAATTGTCCAAAGTTGGGGTAGTAATTTAGTTCTTAACCTTTTTTTACATTATATACATGGTCATTTAACTTAAAGACATACAACGTACGTGTGTGATATGGATTAAAAATTTAATTTAATTCATTAGAAACTTCAAAATAAAATTAAAAAATAATAATTAAATTAATCATTTGCAGGTTCATCGTGTTAATATGTTCACATACTAATGATGAAATGTAACAAATTTAACGATAGTTCTTAATTTAATACTTTTAAATTTATTTTTTTGTCAATAGAAGTTGCGCTTCATTCAACTAGTAATCTAAATATCCGAATACATTTCAATGTCTTTCGTCGTAAGTAAATATAAGGGGGATAGGGGGTGTTAAACCCAGTCGTGATGACACATCCCCGAGAGAGCTAACTGTGCAATCCAATCTGCACATTGGTTTGAGACTCGAGGAGTCCAATTCCAAGAGAGGTTTGTAATCGTGGTTGCCAAGAGGAGACCATTTTGAATGATGGTTTCGATACGTCATGACTTTGTCGATACCACGAATGTGGTTTATTATCGAATCTGCATCTGATTCAATGATCACATTCTCCCACCTCTTCTCCTTCATTAACTTAATCCCTTCATAAACCGCTCGAGCCTCTAGATACTCGACATTGTCTACTTCCTCCGAACCATGGAATCCTCCTCCTACTTCACCTCGATGGTTTCTTGCTATCACACATAGGCCTCCCTTTTTGGTCCTTCTACACCCACGATGCATCCGTGTTTATCTTTATCACTCTCGGGGTCGGTCTCCTCCAACTAAGTGTCTGCCCCTCCCCTGCCTGGATGCTACTCGGCTGCTGCCCTCCAGCTGTTCGATGCTGCATGTTTTGTTGCTCTAACATCACCTTTTTTACCGCAGCAATGACCTACACCGAGTTTGGTTTCTTGTCGTTGAACACTTGGTCACACCGTGCCTTCCATATTGACCAACATGCAGCGAGTGTTGTTCTCCATTTGATGTCCCTGTGCTGTCTGCTCCGGCCTCGATCAGCTACCCTCTTCATCAGCCAGGCTTCCAGCGTGATACATCCATCGGTCGGGTCTTGTAGCCCGAGCAGCTGTCCTCAGTCCCCACACTGGTTTTACCCAGTCGCAACCTAGCATTAGATGTTCCCGCGTCTCTACCTGATCGCACATGGGGCACCCTGGCATTACCTGGATTCCCCACCTAGCGAGGCTTCCCCGGACTGGTACCGCTCGTGCTGCCAGCTTCCAACCGAACACCTTCATCTTTGGTGGCAAGCCGACCTTCCAGATGGAATGCCACAGTCTGTGTAGTGTATCCACCGCAGGTGCGTCCTCCCCGTGCATCGTTGTTTGTTGTTATGATTGGATGAAGTGGTACGCAGACCGCACCTATACCGTCCCCTATCTCGAAAGGCCATTTGAGTTCGTTTGCTATGTGTTCGGTCGATATAGGGACTTAGAGAACTATGTGCGCCTCGTCCCACGACATAGCATCCCTTACTTTGCTCTCATTCCACGTTATGGTGGTCTATCCATTCCTCCAGTCGAGTGTTTGCTTGTAGATCGGTGACCGAGTGCTGGCCCAAACGCAGTTTGTATCGCCCGGGTATCCATGGATCCACAAACGGTCTAATTGTTTTTCCGTCCCCTAGAGACCACACCCCGGATGAGTGAATGGTGTCCCGACCTACAAGCAAGCTAGTCCAACCCCAAGAGGCTCTATGCCCTTTCACAACATTCATGAAACCTCAAGTACATACCCTTTAAAAACTTGACCCATAGTGTGTTCGATTGCGAGTTGATCCAGTTTTCCATTTTCCCCAGCAATGTCGTGTTGAAAGAATCCAACTCGCAGAATCCAATGTCACCCCGTTATTTCGATCTAGTCATATACTCCCATGATCTCTAGTGGATTTTCCTCTCCCCATTTGATGACCCCCACCAAAACTGAGCAATTATAGCGTTGATCGTTTTACACCATGTCTTGGGTAGTTTGAAAACATTCATAGCATAGGTCGAGATTGCGATGATAACAACTTTTATTAACACTTCTTTGGTCGCATTGTTGAGCAATTTTGATCTCCAACTCACCAATTTGTTTACTATCTTGTCTTTAAGAAAAGATAGGGCTTCGACCTTTGATCTACCCTATATTGAAGGAAGATCTAAGTACTTCCCCGGATTACTCGCTATTGTCATGCCAAAGACCTCCGCCACCTCCAGAGTTGTCCGGATTTCTGCACCTGCCGCACTAAAGAATGATGATTTTGCAAATTTTATCTTCTGACCTGAAGCTTTGCAGTACTAGTCCTGTTAGGAGTTATGATAAGAGTATGTTTATTGTATAGGATACTCCTAGTATATTTCGGTTCATTCCCTATTGAGGTGTTCTTGAGTGTTCTTAATTATTCTTGAGTCTTCTAGTGTCTTCTTGTATAGTCTAGTATATAGCTTAGAATCTTGTAATTCTTTTCTGTTTTCTCATTAGATTAGACTATAAATAGGTGGTGAATCTGATTGTAAACTTAACTTGAATGAATTGAAGAAAGCATACTCTGTTTTCTGGTAATTCTGTTATAACAGAATTCCGATTCCTTCCTTTCCAAGCTATCCATTCTTCTTTCGTTTCTTCTCTCAATCTCATCTGAGATTGACTAATATGGTATCAGAGCTGCAAGAATCTGGTGACTGCAACGCCTAATTCGTCTCCAAGCAGTGATTTCAGACGCGATTTCCAGTCGCTCTGTTTTTCGTCGCCTGCTCTGTTTTGCTCGAAGCTGTGCTGCAATGGAGGATCTGCTTCCACCAGCTTTCTCGAACAAGCGCATCTGTCTTCTCACAGGAGATGACAACTTCCAGTCATGGAAACAGTAGGTATTACTTGTTGTTCGTGGATTTAATCTCGAATCGCATCTATACGGTGTTAGGGACATTCCTATGCAGATTGTTAATGAAAATGGTGAAAATGTGCCAAATCCTGTCTATTCTTCATACCTGCAACGTGATAGTGCATTAGCTTCATGAATGTTTGTGTCAATCTGTCCTCAAGTCAATAGATACCTGCTAGGATGCATGACAGTAAGTGCTATCTGGTCCAAGTTGCATCAAATGTTCTCATCTTCATGAACCACTCGAGTTATGAGTCTCCATGGAAGATTGAAGGCAAGAAAACTCATAATTCAGTCGGTTCGAGATTACTTAGCTGACATTCAATCCATTTGCGATAGTTTGGCAAGCTGCGGTCATCCTATTGATGAAATGCAGCATATATCAATTGTCCTAGATGGAGTTCAAGGACAATTTGACAATGTAGTTGCTGTTATACACGCAAGCAGAAATTTGTATGATCTTACATCTGTCAGCTCGGTTCTCTTGGATGCTGAAACCAGAAGTCATGATCAGTTGTTTGATCCCTTGGTCCTGCCTCAAGCCATGATGCATAGCAATGAAGAAGGCTCGAAGAATTAGCTACCTACTGCAACTCCTGCTTTCAGACAGAATGGGAGTGTTTCTGGTGGACAGAATCAGAATTCTGGTGTACAAAACCAGAATCAGTTTCAGTACACAAACCAGAATAATGGTGGAAGAGGTTCTGGACGAGGAAGAGGAGGAAATAGACCTCAATGCCAATTATGTAGCAAAGTAGGACACCTTGTCAACAGGTGTTACAAGAGGTTCGATGTTAATTTTCAAGGTATCAATTCAGCTGGACATATATCTGCCAATATCTGTCAATCTTCATGGAATGACTGGAATGAGCCTACTGATCAGCATCATCCTTCCTCAAGCTGTCAATCTGCGTCTCAACCTCTGCCTCAACATCATACTTTCGGTGCTTCTCAACCTTCTCAGCCTCTGTTCCAGCATCATCAATTTAGTTCTTCAAATCCTGTTGTCAATCCTGCTATCAATCCTGCAATGTATCTGCCTTCAGCTCCTTCGGCCGGACAGTATCCCTACATGCTTCCTTATGGATTTCCATTTGGATTGGCACCTCCTGTTGCTGGTGTTGTAGCTGCTGCTCCCTCAAATGTTCAAGAGCTGAATCCTCAAGTGAACTTCGCTTCCTTGCCTCAGCCACAACAGCTTCGCACCGATCAGATCTGGTATCCAGATTCAGGAGCTTCGAATCACATATCCAATGTTCAACTTGTTGGAGCTGAACCGTACAAAGGTGCAGGTACAATTCAAGTAGGAAATGGTGCTCAATTATCAATCTCTCATATAGGAACATCTGTGATAAATACATGTTCTAAGTCGTTGTTTCTTAACAATTTGCTTTATTCTCCTGAAATCACTAAAAACTTAGTTTCTGTCTCTCAGTTTTCCAGGGATAATGCTGTGTTTTTTTAGTTTCATCCTGCGTATTGTCTCATTCGTGATTCTGCTACTAAGAAGGTCTTACTACAAGGAGAAGAATCTGGAGGATTATACAAGTTAGATTTTAGTAGTTTCTCTTCAAGATTGTCTAATAAGAACTCTGGTTTTGAAGGTACTTGTCATAGTACTAGTGTTGTTGATTCTGCTATGATTTGGCATCAAAGACTTGGACATGCATCATCCAAAGTCTTGAATTCTGTATTCACACAATTTGATAAAAAAATGTTCATCTTCTTATGGTTTATGCTCAGCTTGCTCTGTAGGTAAAAGCATACGTCTTCTGTTTTCTAATTCTTCAACTTAGTACACTAAGCCTCTTCAGTTGATTGAGGTTGATCTGTGGGGACCTGCCCCGGTGACTTCTAATGGAAAACGATTTTATATGAGTATAGTTGATGTGTTTTCACGATATACTTGGATCTATTTTTTAGATAAAAAGAGTGATGCTGCTAATGTGTTCATACAGTTTCATACCTTGGTCGAAAGGCAACTGTCATGTTCTCTACAAGCTGTTCAAACCGATGGAGGAGGAGAATTTAAAACGCTCTCACCTTATTTTGCTCACAAAGGTATTGCTCATAGAATTACTTGTCCATATACTTCTGAGCAAAATGGGATAGTTGAAAGAAAACATAGGCATATTGTTGAAATGAGACTAACACTTATGTATCAAGCAAGCTTGCCTATGCAGTACTGGAGTGATTCCTTTTTCACAGCTGTGTTTCTAATCAATAGGCTCCCTACTCAGGTACTTTCTAACCTTTCTCCTCATGAAAAATTGCTTGGAAAGGTACCTGACTATTATATACTACGAGTTTTTGGTTGTTTGTGTTTTCCTTATACTCGTCCGTTTAATAGACACAAACTTGATTTTCGATCTACTCCTTGTGTTTTTTTGGGATATTGTTCACAACAGCATGGCTACAAGTGTTTAGACTCAAATGGTAAACTCTACATTTCAAGGCATGTTCGTTTTCATGAAAATGAGTTTCCATTTGCTGGAAAAAAAAATGGCAAGTTTATGTTATCATCTGCCTCGAAAAACACTTACACGAGTGATCCATTTTTTTCTTCCATTTGACTTTGTTGATAACCTGCTGATCAAAATAATACATCTCCTATGTGTCCTGGTATTTCATCTCCTACTACTTCTCTTCCGACTAATGATATGTCTAATTCTGGTGTGGAGGTACCAGGTGTTGAGTCTGTTTCGGTTATGGAAGCACCTAGAGATGTGCCTTTAGAAAATGGTTCACCTCCTCATATTGAGCCTTCACGAGAGCAAGATGTTGTAATCAGGTATGTTCCAACTTCTAACAATGGATTAGTGGAATCTTCGAGATTTGTGACAGATGGTACTAATGATCTTTCTGTAGTGTCAGCAAATTCTGATGTCAACAGGTCTTCTGATCGTATACCGAATATTCACCCCATGATGACAAGATCAAAAACCAATTCTCAGTTTGCTGCTTTAACTGAAGTTAAAGATGATTTGAGGGATTTACTTAATTCAGAACCTTCATCCATTCATGCAGCTCTTCAGACTCCACAATGGTCTCAAGCTATTCATGATGAGCTACAAGCCTTATCAACCAATAACACCTGGTCTCTTGTTACTCTACCTGAAGGTTGTATTCCAGTAGGGTGTAAATGGATTTTAAAGGTTAAACGTAACTCAGATGGTTCGGTAAACAGGTACAAAGCAAGGTTGGTTGCTAAAGGTTTTTCACAAAATCCTGATTTTGATTTTTACGAAACCTTTAGCCCTGTTGTTAAATCACCTACTGTTCGTATTGTGTTATCTTTAGCTTTAACTAATAAGTGGCAACTCATGCAAATTGATGTGAATAATGCTTTCCTACATGGTGATCTTACAGAAGAAGTGTTTATGACTCAGCCTCCTAGTTTTGAGCAACGAGACTCCTCTGGAAATGTTCCGGTATGCAAGCTTCATAAGGCTTTATACATGTTAAAATAGGCACCGAGATCTTGGTTTGAAAAGCTCAAGCATTTTCTTTTAAGTCAATTAATGTTTCAAGTTTCTAAATCTGATAATTGTTTGTTCATCAAAAAGTCTTCTACAGGTTCTGTTTTTCTTTTAGTATATGTAGATGATATAGTTGTTACTGGTAATGATCAGTATGATATTGAGGAAGTAATTTCTCAGATCAATACTGAGTTTAAGCTCAAAGACTTAAGATCTCTTAACTATTTTTTGGGTATGGATGTGCAGGTAAAAGATGATTGTTTACTTCTCAATCAGCACAAGTATATCTCAGAGCTTCTTAGTAAAACAGGTTTGAGTGATACATCTCCTATGCCTACGCCTATGACAGGTAATTTCTTATCAAAAATCTTGTGTGATAAGGACAGTATTCCATGTCCTAATGATGATCTGTATAGAAGTACTGTGGGTGCTCTTCAACATATCTTTGCTACTCGTCCTGATATTGCATTTGCCGTGAACAAACTAAGTCAATTTGTTCAAGCACCAACATTAGTTCATTGGAATGCTTTGGTTCATGTGTTGAAGTATCTCAAAGGTACCCTGTTTCATGGTGTTTTATTTCAAGCCCTTCCTTTACCTACTAATGAAGTATCTCTTGTTTCATATGCAGATGCGGATTGGGGTAGTGATCCAACTGATAGGAAATCTATATCTGGACATTTTCTTCTCCTTAATGGCAATCCGATTGTGTGGAGTTCTAAAAAGCAATCTGTTATTTCTAGATCATCTGCTGAAGCCGAATACCGAGCAATTTCAAATGCTATATGTGAGATTATGTGGGTGACTTCCTTACTTCAGGAACTTCAGGTTTCTCTATCATCTATTCCAGTTGTTTGGTCTGATAATACAAGTGTTGTTGGTTTGACTGAAAATCCTATACATCACTCAAAAATGAAACATGTTGAGATGGATCTTAGTTTTGTTAGGGAAAAGATAACTAATGGTCAAGTTATTGTTAATTTTGTTCCTTCTGATGATCAGTTTGCAGATATTCTTACAAAACCACTCACTGAAAAGAGTTTTGTTCCTCTTCGTCAAAAACTTGGTGTGTATTCCTTGGAAGAAGTTGAGTTGTTGTCTAAATGTCTTACTGAAGGCATTTAGTCTTCTGATGCTTGATTTCTGGTATTGTCTGATGATTCTCGTTTCTGATTGTCTGAATATGTTGCTCAGTGTTGTTTCATAACAGTCATGTGTCATATCCTGTGCTCTCATCTGTCTTGATTGTTTTCTAAGATAGTTGTTCTATTTCTTTTCTTGTACTATCATCTCTTATTTGAATTAGGAGATTACTATGTTCTTGCTTTTATTGTTGAGATATTCATCATAAAACGTTTTTAACCAGGGTGTATTGATTTCATACTCTGTGATGTATCTTCATGTCTTTGTCATTAGTCATGCTTTACTTGTTTTCCTTATGATCATATATTGGTGATCTCTGCCTTCTTCAGTTCTTCATGATCTCATCTTGATTGGGGTTAAGCCTAGAGGTTGTTTTGTGATGATAGCTCATGGGGTTTAGTTCAAAAATAATCAATGAAGAAGACAACGTCAAAGATACTTCTTCTTTGATTTGAGAACGAAAAGATGAAGGCTCAAACCTTCCAACCCCAATGAAAAGATGAAGGCTCAAACCTTCCTATCATTAGAAAAAAAAAATTCAAAAGAAAGCAATTCTGAAAAAAATTGAATGAAGAAGAAAGAAAAGAAAAATCAAGGAAAATTGCAAATGAAAGAGGAAATTGAATCTCTATCAGGATGCCTATATCAAGATTGATGTATATCATGAGTCTTTAGAAGAGATTTCTCTTATATATCTCATAAGGTTGAAACGAGTATCTGTTATGATTGATTTAGATGAGAAGTTGTGCAGTATACTGAGTAGTGATCAATGCTAACTGGTTGAACCTGGTTTATGATTTGAATATTTTGAGAATGAATTGTAAAGAATTATGTGATCTTTCTAATTCTTGCTTTGAGATGATATGATGAAGAAAAGGAAAGTTGAACTGCGTTTTAGATTGTGATCAAGTTTGATAAGAGCTGCAAGTAGACGTTCATGACTGGATTTTCAAAACGCTGGGCTAAGTATGCAGAAGGATGGAAGAGTAATTCAGACAAAACCAACAATCAAGCAAGCATGTTCAAAAAGGATCTTGGATAGGGAATGTTAGGAGTTATGATAAGAGTATGTTTATTGTATAGGATACTCCTAGTATATTTCGGTTCATTCCCTATTGAGGTGTTCTTGATTGTTCTTGAGTCTTCTAGTGTCTTCTTGTATAGTCTAGTCTATAGCTTAGAATCTTGTAATTCTTTTCTGTTTTCTCATTAGATTAGACTATAAATAGGTGGTGAATCTGATTGTAAACTTAACTTGAATGAATTGAAGAAAGCATACTCTGTTTTCTGGTAATTATGTTATAACAGAATTCTGATTCCTTCCTTTCCAAGCTATCCATTCTTCTTTCGTTTCTTCTCTCAATCTCATCTGAGATTGACTAATAGGTCCAAGGTATTCTTCAGTGCTCGTGCATTGTTCACCGTTCCTTTTAGGAAGAACAGTGAATCATCAGCGAATAAAAAACGGTGTATCTATAGATGTTGGAGGTTATAGTATTGTCATCATACTTTAGGGTATATTTAGAATTAGTTTCAATATGTGTGGGTGTCTTTGCAAATATTGAAAGATCAAGTCTTTTCTATAAATAGGTTCAAGGACTACTTTGTAAGTAAGTTGAGTTTTCGGTTTAATAATAGTTTTTACAGTTCTGTTGTCATTATCCTTTATCACTCTCTCTCGGTTTTCTCTCTAAGTTTCCAGAAATCACCTAAAACCTAGGGTTAGCTTCTCAATCCAATTTATGAAGATCATTGCTTTAATCCGAGATTCTCAATATGGTATCAGAGCCTGCCGATCAAGAGCTCTAGCCTTCCGATCAAGAGCTCTAGCCTGCCGATCAAGATTTCTGTGAGTACTGATTTGAACTTTACTTCTGTTTACTTGTGATGTGCAAGATTCTTGCGATTCGTCTTGCGATACGATTCTTCTGAGCTAGCTACTGCGTCTTGTGCGAGTTCTGCAATTGGTTGTGTTTCTGTGGTTCAGTGATATTGCGATAATTGTGGTTCTGATTCTGTGTTTCTGCGGTCATCGACGATTCTATGTATAGTTCTGATTACTGTGAAAATTGACAATGGATGATTCATTTCCTGCATTCTCAAATAAAAAGATTTGTCAGCTAGTAGGAGATGAGAATTTTCAGTCTTGGAAGCAACAAGTGTTGCTAACAGTTCGTGGATTTGATTTAGAGTCACATCTTGTTTCTCCGTGTACGCTTCCGCATATGCTGTTGATAGAGAATGGTATGAACATAGTCAATCCTGAGTTTACAAAGTTCAAGCAACGGGATAGTGCTCTTGCGTCGTGGTTATTGGCGTCAATATGCTCACAAGTAAACAAAGGATTGATTGGTTGCATGACAGCTTTTTCTATTTGGAGTAAACTACATCAGGTTTTTTCATCTTCATCAAGAAGTCGGATCATGAGCCTTTATGATCGATTGAAGGTGTGTAAGCTTCCTCATCAGTCAATGCGCGATTATTTAGCTGAAATTCAGTCCACATGTGATAGCTTGGCAAGCTGTGGACATCCGATTGAAGAGATTCAGCATATTTCAATAATTTTGAACGGAGTTAAAGGTCAATACGATAACGTTGTGTCTGTTATCCACGCAAGCAGAAATCCATATGACCTAGCATCGGTAAGCTCAGTTTTGTTGGATGCTGAATCCAGATTGCGTGATCAATTGTTTGATCCAGCAATGTCAGCAAGTGTTGCAGTGGTTCCACAAAATAATGGATATTCGAACAACAAGCTGTCTTCAGCATCTCAGGGATCGAGTGTGGTTTCCAATCTGTCAGCCACCTCATTTGGTCACAATGATCAATCCTCATCAACACAGTCTGTCAGTGCGTCTGTTCCAGAATACCATCCTATTAATCCCGGACGTGGTGGTGGCAGAGGAAACAGATACCAGTGTCAGCTTTGTGGAAAGCTTGGACATCTGGTGAATCGCTGCTATCAGAGGTTTAACACTAACTTCGTTGGTATCAATAGTCAGTATGCAAATGAAATGAGTGCCAATATATGTGAGTCACAATGGAATGATGTGGACTCTCATAATATGGTCTATGGATCGTCTACGATTGCTCATACTTCAGCTGCTCCTCAATCTTCAACTGGTGTAATGACTTCTCCCATACATTCAATGATGTATTCTGCTTATCCAAACCAGATTCCCTATCCATTTTCGATGATGCCGTCTGGTCTACCAATTATCTACCTTCGCCAACTGCTCCTGGTTATTTACCATACGTGCCACAAACCTGTCCATTGGTTTCTGTAGCCTGTTCTGTTCCAGCAGCTTCTGGCTTTGCTCAACCTGGTTTTTCTCAACTTGTTCCAGCAACTTCTGGATTTGCTCAACCTCAAGCTAATGTAGTCATGGCTACAGCTCCTGGGTTCTCCGATGCTGCATGGTATCCTGATTCCGGGGCAACTCATCACTTGACGAATCAGCATCCACCCTCCACTGGAACAGTGCCCTACACGGGAACAGGTAAGGTTCAAGTAGGTAATGGTGAACATTTAGACATTGCTAGAATTGGTACTTCTGTTGTTAATATTCTTAATTCTAAGTCTCTTTTATTACATAATCTTCTTTACACACCTCATATTACTAACAATATTGTCTCTGTCTCGCAGTTCACAAAAGATAATGGTGTGTTTTTTGAATTTCATGGTACTCACTGCTATGTTCGAGATTCAATGACTAGGAGAATTCTGCTTCAAGGTTCTGAGTGTAGCGACTTATACAAGCTGGATTTAGTCTTCTAAAGTTAGATTATGTTACTCGGTATGGTTTACCTGTTTCTGTGTCTACTAGTAAGTCTGAGTCTGTTACATGATGTGTTAGTAGCTTTAAAGTTTTGTCTACTGTGTGGCATCAACGTTTAGGTCATCCTTTGCATGGTGTCTTGTCTGCTTTAAGTCAAATAAGTGGTATTGTTGCCACACCTGCTGTTAATAAATGTGTGTCCTGCTCGGTTGGAAAAAGTTGTAAACTTTCATTTGCTCAATCTGTGACAGTTTATTCAGATCCTTTGGAATTAATTGAAATTGATCTTTGGGGTCCAGCTCTTGTGTCGTCAAATGGCAATTTCTATTATATGAGCATTGTAGATGTTGCAACTAGGTACACGTGGATATATTTTTTTGCAAAAGAAGAGTGATGTGGCTAGAATATTTGTTGAATTTCATTTTAATGCTGAAAGACAACTGGATATCTTCTTAAAGCTGTCCAAACATATGGTGGGGGAGAATTTCCGTATCTAGTTCAGCGAGGGATTAATCATCGTGTCACTTGCCCATATACTTCCGAGCATAACGGGATCGTTGAACGGAAGCATAGGCATGTTGTGGAAATGGGTCTGACGCTTCTTCATCAAGGTAATTTGCCTATGCAATACTGGTCAGACGCATTTTTTACGGCTGTCTTTCTCATTAACAGGTTACCATCCAAGGTCTTGTCAGGTATGTCTTCGCATCAAAAGTTATTTGATACGGTTCCTGATTATTCGTTTCTTAGGGTCTTTGGTTGTTTATGTTTTCCGTTCATTCGACCATTTAATAAGCATGAAATGGACTTTAGGTCAGTACCGTGTTTTTTTCTGGGAAAATGTTCTAATCAGCATGGGTATAGGTGTTTGGATTCAAATGGAAGGATTTATGTTTCACGACATGTCCGATTTCATGAAAATGTATTTCCTTTTGCTGACAAATCTGGTAAGTTTCTTCTCTCTGCTGCTCCTAAGAACACGTTTACATCAACTCCATTTTTCATGCCCTTTAATTCGTCCATTTGTGTGCCTACTGATGATCATAGTTGTGGTCAGGAACCTGGTTTTGATCCAGCAATTATTTATGGCCCTTCTGATTCTTCGCATACATCTTCTCCTGTTTCTGATCCCTTATTGTCTTCTGATGTTAATATACATGAATCTGTTGATGTTACTTCAACTCATACTGTTAATTTTTCTGTTGCTGAGCATGATAGGTCTGATAATAATGATAGGTCTAATAATGTTCAAGATTGTCAAGCTGTTTCTGATGTTCGTTATGTTGTTGATTCTGGTTCTACTCAGCTTGTTCATGTTTCTACTTCTGTTATGCCTTCTTCTACTTCTGAATTGCATGTTCAAGATTATGTTCAATCAGATTCGGTTCCACCTTCCTCTTGCACATATGTTTCGAGTGTAAGTGGGTCTGCTTTGGTTCCTGCAAAATCTGGTTCTGTCTCTTCTAATGTTCATCCCATGATTACTCGTTCAAAACAATCTATTAATGGTTCTTCGTTTCAGGCCTTATTCAGTTCGGTTTCAGAGTTGGCTCCTAATGCAGAACCGTCTTCTATTCATCAAGCAATGCAGTATCCTGGTTGGAAAGCTACTGTTCATGCTGAACTACAAGCCCTAGCTGATAATGGTACATGGTCCTTGGTTAAGCTTCCTTCAGGAAGAACACCCATTAGGTGTAAATGGATTTTTAAGGTAAAACTATGTGCTAATGGGTCAGTTGATAGGTACAAAGCTCGGCTTGTTGCCAAGGGTTTTTCTCAACAACCTGGGTTTGATTTTCAAGATACGTTTAGTCCGGTTGTGAAACCTCCAACTATTCGTATTATACTTACTCTTGCTTTGACTCATAAATGGACTTTACGACAAATAGATATTAATAATGCTTTTCTTCATGGCAATTTAGTTGAAGATGTTTATATGGTGCAGCCTCCAGGGTTTGAACAATGTGATGATTATGGTTCTGTGTTAGTTTCTAAGCTTCACAAAGCTTTATACGGGTTGAAACAGGCCCCTAGGGCTTGGTTTGAAAGGATGAAATTTTTCTTGATAAATCAGTTACAGTTTACTGCTTCTTTGACTGATGACTGTTTGTTTTTAAAATCAACATCTATTGGTGATGTATATCTACTTGTTTATGTTGATGATATTGTGGTTACATGTAGTGATGTGTCTGCAATTGAACATGTTATTACTCAGTTGAATACTGAGTTTAAACTCAAAGATTTAGGTGATCTAGCTTATTTTCTGGGGATGGAAATTCAGGTTCAAGATGATTGCTTGTTACTTAGTCAAGGGAGGTATATTTCTGATTTGTTGAATAAAACTGGTTTAGCTAAGTCTACGTCTCTTCCAACTCCTATGTCTGGTACCTTTTCTTCTAAGTCTGAATCTTCATTGGATGACTCTACTATGGCTGATCCTCAGTTGTATAGAAGTGTTATAGGTGCATTGCAACATGTTTGTGTTACTCGTCCATATATTAATTTTGCAGTAAATAAACTCAGTCAATATATGCAGGCTCCGTCTGTTTTGCATTGGAAGGCTATCACTCGAGTTCTTCGTTATCTGAAAGGTACTCTTAAACATGGTTTGTTGTTTAAGTCTTCATCGGTCGTTTCATCAGAGGTAAGTTTTGTTTCTTATTCTGATTCGGATTGGGCTGGGGATTCGGATAGGAGATCTGTTTTTGGTCATTATCTTCTTTTGAATGGAAATCCCATTATTTTGAGTTCTAAAAAGCAATATGTGATTTCTAGGTCTACTGTAGAGGCTGGGTATAGAGCCATTGCTAATGTTGTATGTGAGGTTATGTGGGTGGTATCTTTACTTACTGAATTAGGTGTTAAACTGTCTTCTATTCCTGTTATTTGGTGTGATAATACTAGTGTGGTTGCTTTAACTGAAAATCCTATTCAACATTCTAAAATGAAACATGTTGAAATTGATTTGTGTTTTGTCAGGGAAAAAATCAAGAATGGTCAGGTTCAAGTTAATTTTGTTCCAGCTACTGATCAGACTGCTGATATACTTACGAAATCTGTAACAGCTAAGTTGTTCATTCCGTTTAGGCGCAAACTTGGGGTCTCATCTATAGCAGAAATTAATGGTTCAGCTGCTCTTCCTCAAGATGATGCTTCAATAGCTGATGATGATGATAATTGTCCTGAGGATGTTCTGTAGTAAGTTTTTTTTTCTATCTCTGGTTTCTGGGTTTTGTTCTATTCTGGTATTTGATCTTCACAGTTGGTGCTTATAATCTTTGTTCTTGTGCTATTTTTTTTTTCTCATGCTTACATTTTCTTACTGATTTTGTTTTCTCAATTTGTTGTTTCTGGTATGTTGTGTTCTTGTCATGTGTTCATTGTCATGATCAATTTTATGATCCGTGGGGCTTATATTTTGCTTCTAATCTGTTGACTGAGTAGTTGCACTTAATATTTTCTATGTGTTCTTATGTTCACTCATTTGTTTTTCATTCTGGTATGTCTGTGTTCGGATTCTGCATTCGGTAAAGCTGGTGATATTGTTTCCGTCTGTTTTTTTTTTACCATTCTAAGAACAATAGGCAAGGCTTGATTTCAAAAATAGTATCATGACTGAGACAACGTTAAAGCCACTCAGTTGTGTACTTGAGAAAGAAAAGATGGAGGCTCAAACCTCCCAGTCTTGCTGAAAAGATAGAGGCTCAAACCTCTCTTGTTCTGTGAAAAAAAAATGAATGAATTTTTTTTTAATCTCAAATTGAAAAGAAAAGAAAATTAGATATTTTTGGAAGGCACAAAGGTGTTTCCTGGTCTGACAAAAAATAATACAAAAGAGAAATGAATGGTGAATGGATAAGTATTCATCAGTTTTGAATGTGTGAACACAGTATGTTTCAGTATGATAAATATATGAGCTGTTTGGTTGAATGTGTATGGAGGTATTAAAGTGTTTCTTGTTTAGTTTGCAGATTAGTTGTGGAATCATAAGAACTGTAGTTCATATGTTGTTGTGACTTGTGAGTTGTCTGACAAGCATGCAATTTATTCAGGTACACAGATTGTGATTCAAGAAAAGTTTGAAAATGATAAGTGTGTGTGTGTTAATTGTTTTATATGTCACAGCACAAGGACATTGTTTTGTTGTCATCTTCTGTCATATGATCTATGTCAGAATAGAATTTGAATTCAAGATCAGAGAATGATAAAAAGCTTTTGTTATGGAGATGCTGCGATGATGGTTATTCTTCGACTGGTCAACTGGTCAAGGAAGATCTTCATAGGGGAGTGTTGGAGGTTATGGTATTGTCATCATACTTTAGGGTATATTTAGAATTAGTTTCAATATGTGTGGGTGTCTTTGCAAATATTGAAAGATCAAGTCTTTTCTATAAATAGGTTCAAGGACTACTTTGTAAGTAAGTTGAGTTTTCGGTTTAATAATAGTTTTTACAGTTCTGTTGTCATTATCCTTTATCACACTCTCGGTTTTCTCTCTAAGTTTCCAGAAATCACCTATAACCTAGGGTTAGCTTCTCAATCCAATGAAGATCATTTCTTTAATCCGAGATTCTCAACACTAGACACGTCCTATTCGGTTTGATTCCTTCCAGCTCCCTGTTTCTAACTCTCTGCTCCACCATCCTGGATAGGACATCTGCCCAAATTATAAATAGATAAGGGGACAGTGGGTCCCCTTGTCTAAGGCCTCTGGATGGAGTTATGATGTTTGATATCTTTCCGTTGACTATGACCTGATACGATACCGTCGATATACATGCCTTTATCCACTCCACCCACCGATGGTGGAATCCTATTTTTAGTAAAACTGTTTGGAGAAAATTCCATTCCAATTTGTCATAGGCTTTTTACGTATCAACTTTCAAAGCACAGTCCGATGTCCTCCCCATATCTCATCTTCCCCTCTTGTTGTTCAGGTGGTGGAACATCTCATGCGCTATCAAAATATTGTCCTGAATCTGCCTTCCTGCAACAAAAGCGCTTTGAAACGGGGTGATCAGTTCTGGTAAATAGTTTTTCATCCTGTTTGCTAGAAAATTTGACACAATTTTATATCCAAAGTTATATAAACTGATAGGGCGGAATCTGAAGCACACTCAGGTTTTGAAATTTTTGGAATTAGGGTAATGTCAGTTTGGTTTAGAAATGAAGGAAGGATACTTGTTTAGAGGAAGGTTTTGACCGAAGTGATAATGTCTCGATCGACAACATTCCAGTTCCGTTGAAAGAAGAATCCCGAGAAATCATCCGGACCCGACGCTCTTGACCCCCCCCCCCCCCCCCCCCCCCGTCTGATATGCCACTTGCCTAAATTCCTCTTCCGTTACTTCTCTCGTGAGGTGGTTATTCATGTCCGCTGAGATGTGTAGGAAAGCAATGAGCAGTTCTACGAATTCACTGCTATCTGATTCATCCCATCTACCCGATTGGAACAACTCATAGTAAAACCTATGGATCTCCAGTATGATATCATCTTCCTTATCAATCCATCTTCCTTCCGCATCACGGATCTTAACTATCTTATTTCTCATTCTTCGTTCAATAGTCGTTTGGCGGAAGAACTTAGAGTTTCTATCTCCGTGGTTGAGCCAATTCACTCTTGATCTTTGTCTCCAGAAAATCTCCTCATTCTTCCAAAGTGCATTGAGTTTAGATTTTAGAGCCTTTTCCTCCTCCCTTATCGATTGAGTTGGGGCAGCACCGCTTAGCTGAGCGAGTCTCCTCTTCACCTTTTCTAGTTCTACTTTTATCTTTGTTGAATTTAATATTTATTTTTACCCTTAATTAATTAATTACCGTGAAGAAGAAATTTGGCTGGTAGGTAGGAGTGTCAATTTTGAACACGATTCATGGGTGACTGATTCATGAGTTGTGTTTAGGTAGAAAAACTTGGACTCGCAAATTATTTTGACACGAATTGTTCAACCCGTATGGAAAATAGGGTCGAGTTTGGGTTGTACTTATCATCGATATGTTGGTCAGCTCATGACTCATATAACTAAATATATATTATAATAAATTATAGGGAAAAGTCTGAAAATGGTTCAACATGTTTGACGAAAATGGTTTTCCAACCCAAACGATCGTTTTTTGTCCAACATGTTTGAAAATGATGGTAATTGGTACCTCCGTTACTTTTCTGTTAAAAACTTCCGTTAAATATTTTTTATATTTACAAAATTAACCAACTATTTTTCAAATGTTACAATTAAACCCTACAAACTTACACTAATATTTCAAACAAGCCCCGACTCGATTCGAGCCACACAGAGGGTCCCCTAACCAGGGTCCGAACCCATACTAGGTCACCCAACCCTGAGGACCTGGTATGGGTTCGAACCAAGACCATAGGACCCCCAATTGTGACTCAATTGGAGCCCCAATCGGGGGTTCTATGGCCTAGGTCCGAACCCAGACCATGTACCCATGGTTGGGCGACCTGGTTTGGGTTAGGACCCAGACCATAGAGGACCCCCGATTGGGGCTCAATTGGAGCCCCAATCATTTGAACCCAGCCAGGTTTGGTCCAAACCGATTTGGGCTCCAATTTAGCCCCAATCGGGGGTCCTATGGCTGGGTCCGAACCCAGACCATGTACCCATGGTTGGGCGACCTGGTCTGAGTTCGGACCCAGACCATAGGACTCCCGATTGGGGCTCAATTGGAGCCCAAATCATTTGAACCGAACTCAGCCAGGTTCGGTCCAAACCAATTGGGGCTCCAATTGAGCCTCAATCGGGGGTCCTATGGCCTGGGTCCGAACGCAGACCATGTATCCATGGTTGGGCGACCTGGTCTGGGTTCAGACACAGACCATAAGACCCCCAATTGACGCTCAATTGGAGCCCCAATCATTTGAACCGAACTCAGCCAGGTTCAGTCCAATCCGATTGGGGCTCCAATTGAGCCCCAATCGGGGGTCCTATGGCCTGGGTCCGAACCCAGACCATGTACCCATGTTTGGGAGACCTCGTCTGGGTTACGACCAAGGTCATAGGATCCCGATTGGGGCTCAATTGGAGCCCCAATCGGGCGTGCTATGGTATGGGTCCGAGCCCAGACCAGGTCTCCAGGGTTGGGTGACGTGGTCGGGGTTCGGACTCTGGCTAGGGGATCCCCGGTGTGGCTCAAATCGAGTCGGGACTTGTGTTGAAACATTAGTGTAAGTTTGTAGGGTGTAATTGTAACATTTAGAAAAATATTTGGTTAATTTTGCAAATATGAAAAATATTTAACGATTTTTTTTAACAGAAAAGTAACGGAGGTACCAATTACCATCATTTTCAAACGTATTGAACCATTAACCATCACTAACAAACAAGTTGCACCGAAAACCATTTTGTGTAAACATGATGGACTATTTTCAGACTTTTCCCTAAATTATATAAAAGATCATGTATCGGGTCCTATGAGTCACATTGATTACATGAATTGCGTGAATCAGTAGGTAATATAGATCGACGAGTTGCGCGAGTCGACAGGTTGACCCGCAAAATTTATAAATATGACTCTGGGTCATACGGATTGACACATGAATATGCAGGTCATGTGCAAATTTTAAAAATTATCTCATCATAAATCACACTAGTATTAGAGGTGGAACATATTTTAATATGATACAAAATGCTATTAGCAGCTGAACAACTAAAGCAACACATATTAATCACCGGTACCATGGTTGTAATCTCCGCCACCATTTCGATGACTTCGAAGTAAAACTTCTCTCTTTATTCTTCACTTCTTTCCTTCTCTTCCCCGTCGATCTCCCCTTTCTCTGGCTCAGTGTCTCTCTCTCTCTGTATCTTCATCTTTATATTCACATCTATCTTTGGTTCTCCAATGGCTCATCTCCTCAAAACAACATTCATACCCTCCTCCCTCTCCCTTCGGGGTCGGGCTGCCCATGTACCCGGGAGCAACCGCTTCGCGAGAATCCCCACCCAGGCCAAGATCCGCGAGATCTTCATGCCAGCGCTCAGCTCCACAATGACGGAGGGAAAAATCGTATCTTGGATCAAATCCGAGGGGGACAAGCTCTCTAAGGGCGAGAGCGTTGTTGTGGTGGAGTCCGACAAGGCTGACATGGATGTGGAGACCTTCTACGACGGCTATCTCGCTGCAGTCATGGTAGAGGAAGGCGGCGTCGCTGCCGTGGGATCAGCGATCGCTCTGTTGGCAGAGACTGAGGACGAGATTGCAGAAGCAAAGTCCCGCGCCGGGAGCTCGGGCCAGCTTGTTGCGCCTGCTCCGGCAGCAGCTCCGGAGCCCCAGGCTGTCAATGCAGTAGTCCCCAGTGTCGCAGCGCCTCCGACGAAAGTCACCGTTCTGGCGTCGGCGGTGCATCCTGCGTCAGAAGGAGGGAAGCGAGTGATTGCGTCTCCATATGCGAAGAAATTGGCGAGTGAACTGAAGGTGGAGCTGGAAAGGATAATCGGAAGTGGGCCAATGGGGAGAATTGTGGCCAAGGATGTTGAGGCGGCAGCTGTGGCTGCGCCAGCAGCATCAAGTAGTGGAGCTGTAGTAGCACCACCACCACCAGCTTCGGCGATTGAGTTGGGATCAGTGGTGCCGTTTACAACAATGCAGGGCGCGGTGAGCAGGAACATGGTGGAGAGCTTGAGCGTCCCTACTTTCCGAGTTGGGTATACGATCACCACTGATGCCCTTGATGCTCTTTATAAGAAGGTAACCTCCCTGTTAACAAAAATTCAAAATTCCCTCGACTCCATAGGTTTGAGATATGAATTTCTAGAGCCACACCCACAAACTATGAATTGCCCAGATTGAGGGCATTAGTAAATCTTGATTAATAAGCTGCGCAGTTGGTATATAGTCATTGTCCGATTTCATACTATTCCTGAACCAATTTTGCAGCTTTGTGTAGTAAAGTGATTCAATGCTCGTATAAATCTCTTTATCTGCTGTTAGGAACTACTGCAAGTTAGCATTTAGGTAAGTTTTGGAGTTTTGATAGCAGTGGATGTATCTCTGGATGAGCTTAATTTTACTAATCAGAAGGAGAAGTAATGAAATCGTATATTCATTCTTTTTCCAGCAACAATTTTATCGGCCAACAACATTATATTTTCTGGTGTTTTTCGAATTGAGCAAAATGCTGCTGTAACCATAATGGTGCTTCTGTAAGTATATGATATTAGTATTATGGTATTTCGTGTTGTAGATTAAATCCAAAGGAGTAACAATGACAGCATTGCTAGCAAAAGCAACAGCACTTGCACTTGCTAAACACCCGGTTGTCAATTCGAGTTGTCGGGATGGCAATAGCTTTACATACAACAGTAACATTAACATTGCAGTTGCTGTAGCAATCGACGGAGGCCTCATCACACCTGTTCTTCAAGATGCTGACAAGGTACTTCTGGAGTGATTAACATCTGATCTCTGGTTCCATTGATAAATTCCGTTCAGTGTTTTTACATAGTTGTTATGAACTTGCCTGATTTTTCAGGTTGACATTTATTCATTGTCACGAAAGTGGAAGGAGTTGGTTGATAAGGCTCGTGCTAAGCAGCTGCAGCCTCAAGAATACAACACTGGTATGTCTTTCATACAATTACATGGTTAGTCATTTGTAGAATGCAAAATTCTGCAATTTTTTTAGTCATTAATTGATCTATGCTGTTCTCATAGGTACTTTTACACTCTCAAACCTTGGAATGTTTGGAGTTGATCGGTTCGATGCAATATTGCCCCCTGGAACTGTAAGTCCTTTTCAACCTCTGCTCTGCTATATTTCTTGATCTGTGACAAGATTTTATTTTGCATAAATATGGATCTTTCTTATAATGTAGGGAGCGATCATGGCAGTTGGTGCTTCTCAACCAACCGTTGTGGCTAGCAAAGACGGGAGGATCGGTATGAAGAATCAAATGCAGGTAACAAGATATCTCCTTGTGTTCCTTTGCATCTCGGGTTGTTTATGATCTTATCCCAATTGATCCTGACTTGTCCAACATTAATTGAATCAGGTCAACATTACAGCAGATCATCGTGTAATATACGGCTCCGATCTAGCCTCGTTCTTGCAAACTCTAGCAAAGATTATCGAGGACCCTAAGGATCTGACATTCTAGTACCATGTCTCGAGCTGCAGATGTGTTGTGCTTTACGGATGTTGAATCAAATTCAGTGCAATGAGAGATTAGCCATTGAACGTATGTAACACTTCAAATCAAGAGCAGGAAGCAGAGTTTTTGTTTTGTTTTTTGGAAAGTCATGTCTCATTTGGGAAATTTATAATGTTTTTTTCTTTCTATATATATATATGCTTGGACTTGGACATGGCGTCTGGCGACGATGCTGTTCTTTTTCTTTAAAATAAAGGTTAAATAACAAGAAGCTACATGAACTTTGTACATTTTGCAACGAACTACTCGAACTTTAAAAAATTAAAACGGTTTACCTTAACTTTGGACGAAGGTTTGGCCAAAAAAATAAACTTTGGACGAAGGTATAACGAGTTACTTTCGTCCAATTTTTGATGAATTTCTGTCAACAGTTGACGGAAATTTGGACGGAGTAGCTCGCTTCACCTTCGCCAAAGTTGAGGTAGTCCATTTTGATTTTTAAAAGTTCGAATAACTCATTGCAAAACGTCCAAAGCTCAGATATTTCCTTGGTATTTAACCCTTTAAATAATCTAGTAATGGAAAAATGTCATATTCCTAAGCCCTAATAGCATGATTTATGAATGTTATTTTTCTTCCAAAAACTGTTTTTTTTTTCCAAAAATAATCCATGTATGTAATCTAAATATAAAAAAATAGCCCTTATAATTTTTCACATTTTTTTGAGACGGTAAAAACTAAAAAGTTAGGGTTTAGGGTCAAAAACTTTAAATTTACTGTTTCTCTTAAATAAATATATGAGCTGTGACTCTAATGAAGTTAAAGTTGGATTTCAGATATATATCCGAAAATTGAGCAATTTTGATTATTTAAAAAAATACTTATTCGATTTTTTTATGATTTTCCCATACTTTTAACCCTAAAAAAAAATTACGATTTAACTAACTCTGACAACATAGCCATGCCAATGTGACCACAACTCAGCATCAAAATTTGCAGCCGAATAGGAACTAAATATATACATATATATAATCTGATAAACCCGAATTACAGATTTCCAATCGTCAATTGGGTTCATTTTGAGTTCTAGGATTCACCTCGCATTGAGTATCATTCGCAAGACACTGCGCATTTTCGGCCTTGCCTCAGGGGACAAGCTAACGCAGCCAAGAGCAACCTTAAGAACCGCAAGCATTTGGCTCTGCACACCCGGTGAGGTTCGGGAGACATGGAAGTCGAGTATGTGATCGAACTTGTCTTGTTGGGATGAACTAGTTAGTACCCACTTGGCTAGCTCGGACCCTTCGCTTACTGCTGGCTTTCCGGTTAGCAGTTCAAGCAGCACCACACCGAAACTGTAAACGTTTCCGGCAGGAGTTATCCTCATTGTGTATGCGTATTCTGCAAAAGCCAACCGACAAGGAACATATTTTACTAAAAAAGTGAACCTAAGTTGAGTATGCAGTATGGTAATGGCGGCTCACCTGGAGGAATAAACCCAACCGACCCTGCTACGGTGGAGAGGCTGCTAGTGCTCTTGGATGGATCGATCACCTTGCAGAGTTCGATGTCTCCAACCTGAGCCTCCTTCAGCGACTTCAGCAGGATGCTACGGCTTGACAGATCGAGGAGGAGAACCGGGCCGGAGGAACAATCATGCAAAAACGTCAAACCCTGGGCCACTCCGACTGCAATACTGTATCGACTTGCCCAATCCAATTCCGTTGGATTGGCGTGCAAGGCATCATGCAGCGTGCCCTTCTGAGCGTATTCGTAGAACAAATACGCGCTGTCCGCAGTTAAAACATAAGCTAGGGGAGTCATCACGTTCGAGTTGTTCAACTTCCCTAACGACTCGAGCTCCTGACAAAACCTATCGTGGGTACCGAGCTGGAACACCTTGTCGCTCCAGTTAAGCTTCTTGACGTAGTAGCACGAACCGGAGGGCATGTTGGCCTTGTAGTAGATCGAGAATTGAGTTTTCGAGATGATGTTCGAGGGGTCGGAAACTGCATCCATGGCATGGGCGAAGTCGATGCTCGATCGGTGGGCTCGGTTCACGGTCAACAACCTGGATTGGATGACCTGAGAAAGGTCAACAACCTCCGTTTCTCGGAAACAACCATCGTTGACCCGGTAAAACCGCCTTGATAGTAACACAACGATTACTGCAGCAAGAACGACGACCGCAACAGCGGAAGCTAAAGCGAGCAGAACAGTGAACCCGATCGAGATTCTCTTCTTTCGGGCGACAGAGCCTGCCGGTGAAGGAGCATCGATAACGATTAGGTCGTTTCCAATTGTGTCCACTTCGACTTGAGGTCTAAACCTTGGGAGAACCCCCCGGAGTTGATTGTTGGAAAGGTTAATGACGGTCAAGGCCGTCATTTCCGCAAGAAAATCCGGGACCGGACCAGACAGGTTGTTGTTCGATAGGTCCAGAACTTCTAAGCTGGCGAGGTCAGACAGGGTTGTCGGAATGTCGCCTTCTAGAAGGTTGTTACTCAGATTCAACCCGATCTGCAGCATCACGGGCATTTCCGGAATTCGACCACTGAATCGGTTCATCCCGAGCTGGAGTTCTAACAAGGACCCCAAATTTCGAATGCCCAGTGGGATCGTCCCGCTCAAATTGTTCCTCTGCAGATTCAAAATGGTGAGGTTCCTCAAATTGGAAATTGAAATCGGGATCGGCCCGACAAGCGAGTTTGAACTGATGTTGAGTTGGTACAAACTTGTTAAATGTCCAATTTCAGCGGGGATTTCTCCAGACAGGTTATTGAGCTGCAGCTTGAGGACCTGGAGGCGTGACAGGTTTCCGAGCTGGGGAGGCAAAGAACCCGACAATGCATTCTGGGCAAGATTCAACAGCGACAAATTTCCACAGAGTCCCAATTCGGCAGGAATCGGACCCGACAAACTGTTGTTTTCCAGTTCCAGGTAAGACAATTGATCAAGCGTGGCTAATTCCTTTGAAGGGAGAGTCCCGTTTAGTGAATTGCTACCAAGTCTTAACCTCAACATGCTCCGAGACATGTTCTTAGGAATCGAACCCTCCAATCGATTAACAGATAAATCGAGATACTCTAAGCTTAACGGAGACAGTAAATCGGACGGAATCGTCCCCGTTAATCCATTGTAGCTGAGGTCTAAGCTTTTCAGGTATCTAGTCATTCCACTCGGGATAGGTCCGGTGAAGTAGTTTTGATTGGCTGAGAATCTGGAGAGCGTAGGGATGTTTGCAAGAACAGTAGGGATTTTACCAGACAGGAGATTTGAAGATACGACCAAAACCTCCAACCTTTGGAGCGCCTCTAACCTGTTTGACAAAATGCCCCTCAGAGCATTGTTGCTAAAATCGATCACCGTGAGGTTCCGATAATCTGCGATTTCTTGAGGGATTTCGCCGTCGAATTGGTTCGTCGATAGATCGAGCTGCTCGAGAGATTTTGACCTCCCTAAATTGATCGGAAGAGAGCCTCGGAATTGATTCGTGCGAAGATTCAAATTCTTAAGACTCACCAACCCATCTAATTGCAACCCAATGCTCCCACTTAGCGAGTTATGCGATAAATCCAAGAACTCTAACCGATCAAAGCCAGTGAAAGTTGGAAGGGAGCCTACCAGATTGTTCCTGCTGAAATTCAGCAGCTTTAAATCACCGAGCGCAGCGCAAGCAGTGATGAATCCGTCGGGAATCGCGGCGAGGTCGTTATTGGAGAGATCGAGATTCTGCAAAGACTCGATTTTGCAGACTGTGGAGAGGATTGAGGAGGAGGATAGAGATAACCCAGAGAGAGAGAGCTGAGTTATGGAGGAATTGTCGGGAGTGCTGCAAGTGACTCTACTCCATCTGCAAGGGTGTGGCTCAACGGTGATGTCCCATGGAAGGTTAGGGATTTCCTGAGAAAGAGTAATCATGGCAGAGATTTGGGTTTCTGGGAGCTGAGAGAAACCCAGAGCAAAGAGCAGAGAGAAGACAAAGAAGAAAAATGGAGATAAAAGACAAGGAGTGTTCATTTTTAGCAAATAAAAATTGCAGAATATTGTATTGTGTATTATAAGGTGAAGAAGAAGATGGATGGCGTGGAAACGGAAGGAGGTAGAAGAAGAAGAAGGAATGGCGTATGTTTGGGGAGTGGAGTTGACTGGAGACTCTAGTGTTGTGTCTCTGTCGGGACAAAAATGACTAAAAACAGCGACTTTGACTGACAAAAGTCGGGTCTGTGCTGAAGAAAACTACGCAGTACGCAGTACGCAGCACGATAAAAAAAAAACTTCTTTCACTTTTTTTGTTTTTTACTTCTTCCAAATTTACTCTTAATTGAATACTTTTTTTTAATTAATCGCATTCTTATTCAAAAATATTATTCTGCATTATAATTAACATTAATTAAAAAAATTATTAAAAAAATTAAGACATTGGCCTTTCAAAAAAATTATAATTATTAATTATTTATACTAAAATTTTAATTATTCTTAATTTTTAAAAATAAATAATACCGAATAAATATATTATATAATAAACATATACAGACAAATATGTCATTTTACCACATTCAATTCTCTTTCTCTTTCCCTTTCCATATACCATTTCATCAACCAAACAACATAATTTCTTATTTCATTTCATTCCACCAAATAAACAACTTCATATTCTTATCTTATATTCTTTATTCTCTATTTCGTATTCCTTATTCTGAATTCCAAGTTGTCGCTTGAGTTTCGCATGAGCACTGTCAACTCTAAATGAAAGAGTTTCTCATAAGTTAGAATATAATTTCATAATTATATAACTGCATAATCAATTAAATAAACATACCCGTTTATAGTTAAGGTTACGAAGTGCAAATAGGTATTTGTCCAAACATCAACAAATATATATTTATAGGGAGTTAACCAATTATCCACCACGTACTTGACTACATTCAGATAATCTTTAAAAGCTCTCGTGAGCTCTGTTAACTTTTGTTCATAGTGAGTCTTTGTACATGACGTAACTATAATACCCATCATGAACTCGTCACACAAATGCTTATCTCCCATCACCTTCTTACACTTTGTTAATACATTCTTACTAATATGTTACCTACATAACAAGTGTTCTGATGTAGGAAACATTTTTTGAATAGTGTTCATAAGAGATAAGTCTCTATCGATGATGAGGATGCTTGAGATATCACAATATCACAATAAATTACCTACATAGATAATTCTGTTTTCTATGTAAGCAGAGATGTGTCCTTTAGGGAAGATATCTTCCCATTTCGTCTGACCAAAATAGAGCTTGCTGATTTACTTCCTCATTCAGCATCCAATATACCTTCATCTAATCCTACTGATCCTATTTGTCTGCCTGATATGGAAGTTGTGCAGCAATCTGTCAGTTCATCTGAACCAGCTCAATCCACTGAGCATTTACCTGAACCTGTAGCTATTCGAAGATCTTCAAGGGTTGTTCGATATTCAGGTTGGCTTAAGGACTTTGTTACAAGTCATGCTCATTCCAATGCTACTTTTGGTTTGGAGAAATATATCAGTTATGATTATCTGTCCAACAACTTTCGGTGTTTTCTTTCAAACATTGACAAAGTAACAGAACCTACTACATATGCTAAAGCATCTAAAGATCCGCGATGGGTAGCTGCTATGCAGGAAGAAATTTCTGCACTTCAAGCAAACAATACATGGATTATGGTTGATCTTCCTTCTGGTAAACGGCCGATTGGATGTAAGTGGGTCTTTCGAATCAAATATAATTCTGACGGAACAATTGAACGTTATAAGGCGCGTTTAGTAGCAAAAGGCTTTACGCAGATTGAAGGAGAAGATTTCAGTGACACGTTTTCTCCTGTGGCAAAGATGACCACCGTTCGAACATTGTTTGCTATTGCTGCTGCAAAATCTTGGGATATATTTCAAATGGATGTTAGTAATGCATTTTTGCAGGGGGGTCTATTTGAAGAAGTGTACATGAGTATACCTCAGGGATTTCTCAATTCAAAAGCTTCCACATCTGGTTCGGTTACTGTTTGCAAATTGCTGAAGTCCCTCTATGGTCTCAAGCAGGCCTCAAGGCAGTGGAACATTAAGCTCACTCAGGCATTGCTCAAACACGGGTATGTTCAAAGCAAATTGGATTACTCTTTGTTTACTAAATCAAGAGGTAAACAACAGGTGGTTTTATTGGTTTACGTTGATGACTTGTTGATAACGGGTACAGATATTGAAATTATCAATGAGTTGAAAACCATTCTGCATAGCTGTTTTAAACTCAAAGATCTGGGTTTTCTACGTTATTTTCTTGGACTTGAAGTGGCTAGGTCCAGTGAAGGAATTTTGATTAATCAACGCAAGTATGCATTAGAGCTGATTCTTCTAGCTGGTCTTGGAGCAACTAAACCAGCTGTCACTCCAATGGAACAAAATCAGAAATTGACATCTCGGGAGTATGATCTTGCTTTCGAATTAAATACAGAGGATACACCATATGAAGATATAGAACTATATGGAAGACTGGTTGGAAAGCTTTTATATTTGACAGTAACCAGGCCGGACATTGCTTTTTCCGTTCAGCAGCTAAGTCAATTCGTTCACAATCCTTAGCAATCTCATTATCAGGCTGCTATGCGTGTCATTAAATACATCAAAGGATCTCCAGGTCAAGGTTTGTTCTTTCCATCCAACAGTGATCTTCGTCTATCTGCTTTCTGTGATGCAGACTGGGCATCGTGTCCATTTTCTAGAAGATCCATAAGTGCTTATTGTATCAAGCTTGGAGGAGCTATGGTTGCTTGGAAAGTAAAGAAGCAATCCACCGTGTCCAAATCCAGCGCAGAAGCCGAATACATAAGTTTAAGTTTAGCAGTAGCTGAAGCAGTTTGGCTGAAGCGTCTTCTTCAGGAATTCAATGTTGACAACAATGTTCCTGTGGAGTTATACTGTGATAGCAAGGCTGCGATTCAAATGGCAAAAAACCCGATGTTTCACGAGAGAACAAAACATATAGAGTTGGATTGTCATTTTATACGAGAGAGGGTGCAAGATGGGAGTGTATCTGTTTTCTATATTTCAACAAAGGAACAACTGGCTGACCTTCTCACCAAAGCACTACACAGACAGCAACATGAGTTTTTATTGAATCAGTATGGAATTAAGGATGTATTTCGAGAAAAGAAATCTTAGAAGAGGGGGAATGTTGAGTTATTATAATTTAGAAGTTAGTTACAAAGTAGTTAGTAAAGTTAGTTACATTCTGTTATTAGCTAGCTTCTACTGGTAGCTTCTAGTTTCCTCTTAGACTTATCTGTTCTACTATAAATAGCCTTGTACTTTGTATCAGATCGTATGAATGAATACTATGAATTCTTCTTGTAATCTCTTCTCTTTCACTTCCTTTCATCTCAACACCATTATCATCTATCATCAAATGCAATTTTTTCAATGCCCATAAAAAGTTATCTTCTTGTTCTGAACTAAGATATGCAGTTGCAACTGTAAAGGTCATATTAGTGGATGTGATTCCGACGATCTCTAGCAAGGAAAAATGATATATGTTTGTCTTGTAAGTACAATCGAGCAGCAACACATGTGGAAAAGTACGCAACAAACTCATACTTCTCGGATGAGAATAAATCAAGTCTGAAACAATATTTGCACCTTCGGTAGATGTTTTGTGATGCTCAAAATAATTGTGTTTGTGAAAATCTCCTAATAAATGTTGCATTTCTGACTGCCCAACTCTCTCAAGGACATTAAATTTACTACGTTCATTGTAAATAGTCTTGATCGTTGTAGCATTGAAAGAATCTCGTTTCTTCATAGTCTTAAAAAAAAGATTCTGACGAACTAAACTTTTGGACATGTCTACTAACACATTGGACTATTCTTGTGTCAACCGACCGACAAAACTATGTCCTTCAAAATTTTCGGCAGCGCTATGGTTGTGTTTTTCATTTATTACTTCCAACACTCAACCCAAACCATTTATTTCAGGGTTAATAGCTCCAATGCTACCATATGTTCCTGTATATGGAGCAATCAACAGAGGGAGACACTTTCTTTCCTCCGGTCTCTCCCGCTGTCCTGCAACTTCGACGAATTCAAGGTTCCCATCAAGGCTTCAGGACGAATCCACGACGTGAGAACTACGGGGAAGCTCGGGACGACACTAGCAGCTCATAGGGGAAGCTTGTGTGCGGCGATGAAGGATGATGAAGGTTGAGCTTCGTTCTTGATCTTGAGGATGATGAAGGTTGGGCTTCGTATGGTGTACGACGACGGGAAGCTCGCCTGAAGTTGAAGCTCGAGCAACTCAGTTGAGGCTGCTCGGGAAGCTTTTGAATCTAGCAAGGACGTCACAGCTCAGTGTTTGTGAACCAGATGTTGTCATGGGAGCTCACGAAGCTCACTGGTCCAGCATATCGCCACTTCCGTTCTTATCTACGTGAGAGAACTTGCCGCATGAGATGCCGGAGGAGGCGCCGTCCTGAGCAGCGGGGAGCTCATGGCCAATGTAGTGGTGGAGCTCGCTGCCACAGTGGAGAGAAACTGTGGAGACAAGATTGGTAGGTTCAAATTCAAACAGACAAGATGGAATTATTGAGGTAAACGGGGAGATAAACTTTCAAATTACAATTCAAAGGAAAGTAATAAAAAAAAAAGTAAGATAAAGAAACTGACATACATTACTTGCTTTAGTAAATTGAGTCTGATACGATTTGACAATAGTAATTTCATGTTTGGATTGTTTTCAATCCAACAGTGAATAAATGTAGGAATTTATATGTGTATAAACGTGTCACAATTATACACAATTAGTTATACATGTCTCTATTCGTGTCACATATATACATGACACGATTAGACACAATTAGTTAATCGTGTTTATACAGATATCCGCAGATCTGAGTTGTTTAGACACGATAATTAATCGTGTCTAAACATATAAGAGTTGTTTAGATACGAAATCCGTTAAAATCAAATCCATATACACTTTAAAACAGATTGTGTCACGTCATTTAATCGTGTCGTGTTTCAGCCCTATTTACTTAGAACTCCAATTTATAAAAAAAAAATGTTAAAAAAATTATAAGATGAACTGCAATTTGGCATTTAATCCCTTTTTCCTTTATATATAAGATTTACTACGAACAGCTCACAATGAGATGTGTGAGTGAGTGTGTGTGGCGCAGTTCCTATTTATCTCTTTCAACATCGAATGCTTTCCCGATCTCCGATCTACCCAATTTCACTGCTTATCTCTTCTTCTTCTTACTCATTCAGCTCTGAGCTCTCCGTCTCTCTCTCTCTTATCGGCGGCACACGCAATCACACATAACACTGACCCATTGTCGACGTATTAAGTTGTTTCTTTTGCGTGCACGACTGCTCATCCTACTCGTGCCGCAGTCGTCAATGCGGATACGAATGCGGGGGGAGGGTTGCAAAGATCTTGCGCAATTAAAGCTTTGGGTTTTTTGATTTTGTCCACGGAGCTGCTAGGTTTTAACTGCAATGGACTACAGGGGCATGTCCTCCGACAACATCAAGGGATTGGTGTTGGCCTTGTCTTCGAGCTCCTTCATTGGAGCCAGCTTTATCATTAAGAAGAAGGGTTTGAAGAAAGCTGGAGCTTCTGGTGTCAGGGCAGGTAAGTGGATGAACAATTCGACCACTGAAGTGCCGATTTTGATACTTTCTGCGTGGTTGTTATTAGGCTTTTCAGTGTGTATATGGTGATTACTCGAAGGTTTGAGGCTTTGAGCTAGTTTAGCGTTCGGGCATTTTCTATTTTTCCTGCTGTTTGTTATATATCTGTTGATTCCCATTTATAAATCTTTCTCCAGTTTCTTGATGTTAAAGGTGCGCCATCTGGTACTAAAGCGGGGCAATTTCAAAGCGTGAATGGTGATGGATTTGATATGTCTTGTCTGTTATTAATGTGTGGATTTGACATACTGAAAGCGTGGTTGTTTAGATTTGTATCAGTAGCGTGTACCAACTACCTCAATTAGTCCTTTTGCCCCTCAATTGTATAAGTTTTTGTCAAATCATTTGGATCCAAGTCACAGTTCAACTCTGCTGGACTTGCAATTGTAATCAGTACCAACCACTGAAGCCTGTTAGCTACCTTTGCCTCAAGATCTTCGTGAATTAACTCAAACTGATGTAAATCTAGTATCAGTCTATTTCCCTAAAGCTAAAGGTTCAAATTTTAAAGCATGCATCATATGTCTTTCTGTAGTCCAAAGCACTAACCGTATCTTATGTAGAGTGCTTTGTAAGTCGTAGCGAATCAGTTATATTCAAAGACCTGATCCCTTGTTTGGTTATTATATACTTTTATCCCTTATTATTGATGCCGTTTTTTTCACGTCAAGATCTGTGTTGACATAGATTCTCTGAGCATTGGGGTGCCTGTTTGAGTATTCATATAGGTGAAAAATCATTCAATTGACATGCAATTTGCACTTTTTTTTTTCTGCCTCCAATCTCTAAAGCATTTCTTCAATAGTGAGTTAGTTATAATTTTGCTGATTTGATATTTTTTGAAGTTATGATAAAACTTCTTTCTTGAAAATAATATATTTGTGGTGTAACATAGAACAGCCATAATCTTAATTTTAATGAAGTTGTTAGCAATTTAGCACATTCAGTAGATTGCTATGAAATATACTTTCTAATCAGTCCTCTGGATGAAAGTTATCTGATTAGATCCAAACTGACATTGCCTATGTCAGGTGTTGGAGGTTATTCTTACCTGTACGAGCCGCTTTGGTGGATTGGCATGATAACAAGTAAGTTTTTCTTTGTTATGTCGGGGAGGATCCTAGCGAAACCCCTGTAACAGCAAATTGGTTGTAACCTCGGTTATGTCGAAACATATTTTTGCTTTCATCTAGTCTTTTCTTCTGTGCTATTTTTTTTAAAAAACATTTGGCCTACAGATGCGTAAAGTAAATGTGAAACAGCTATAGGTTAGCTCTTATAATTGGCGTGTAATGATGAATTCTTTTCTGATCTTTTGTTTGTAATAACATGCTCATCTTTTCTTCTGAATTTCTTTTCTCATATTCTTAGAAAAGCTTGCATGTTTATTTGCGCCTTTATTTTTGGCAAAATGTGCCTTAATAAAGTGTTTTCTGATTCTGCCAGTGGTGGTTGGGGAAATTGATAATTTTGCTGCATATGCGTTTGCACCAGCCATTTTGGTCACACCTCTCGGTGCACTTAGCATCATAATCAGGCAAGAGACAGTTGGGTGTATTAATTTTCTTAGGATCTGAATATCTATTTCCTAATTGCTAATTGAATTTGTGCTCACAGTGCTGCACTTGCACACATAATATTAAACGAGAAGCTACATATCTTCGGGATTCTTGGTTGTGTTTTATGTGTTGTGGGTTCTACCTCGATTGTCCTACATGCCCCTCAAGAGAGAGTGATTGAGTCAGTTGCGGAAGTATGGGATCTTGCAACAGAGCCAGGTAAGCGAGCACAAACAAACATCCTAATTTCCGTATTAGTTTTATTTTTAAGGTCTTTTCATTAATGTCGCTAGTTTCCTCGCCCGTTGCAGCTTTTCTTTTCTACGCGGCTTTGGTAATAGGAGCAGTATCTGTACTTATACTCCATTTTATTCCACTGTATGGCCAGACACACGTGATGGTTTATATTGGCGTCTGTTCTCTTGTGGGCTCACTGTCGGTATGCAACTATTGTCCCTTCCATTATTACTAATCATGTTTGTCAAATATAAAACTGAAAATGGTCTTTATCAGGTCATGAGCGTAAAAGCACTTGGAATTGCCTTGAAGTTAACATTCTCGGGAATGAATCAGTTGGTGTATCCCCAGACATGGGCATTTATCTTAGTTGTGGCTACTTGTGTCATCACTCAGATGAACTATTTAAACAAGGTAAATTTGATCTGGGAACAGAAACTATGCGTAAATATTGCTTAACCTGTTCACCACTGATGATTTTTCGACCGTTTGTAATCACTAGTCACAAATGAACATATTTGGTCAATTTTTGCAGGCCCTTGATACATTCAACACTGCTGTGGTCTCACCAATATATTATGTGATGTTCACATCATTAACTATTTTGGCTAGCATAATCATGTTCAAGGTAATTCCTTTGTTCGATCTGTTTTCTGGTACATCTTGCATTCACTTAGATTATTATAAATGGGGACCTTTTAGATATGACAATATCATCACTTTTGGCTCGTTGATCAGTATAATAACTGATAACTACACTTTCCTTAACACAGCACCTAACTATTTCCACTCTCTTCATTCTTAGAAAATGGGTCTGTTCAGAACTTGAGTTGAATTTTCAATATCATTTGGATCTTAATGGCAGCAATTATGGAAGGTTATTAAATCTGAGGAACTCACTTGTGAATTGTAGGACTGGGATCGACAAAATCCTACACAGATAGTGACTGAGATGTGTGGTTTCGTGACGATCCTATCTGGCACTTTTCTTCTGCACAGAACAAAGGATATGGCAGATGGTCATGGTGTGCTCTCCCTCCTCCCCTCTCCTGCTTCCATCTTTTTAGTTAAACTGGTTAGAATTCATGGTATAGCTTAGCTTGCTCACTTTATAGCCTCTAACCAACCACCTCCATGGCGTCGTTCTTCCAGGCCCCGGATCAGTGCGTCTCTCAAAGCATACAGAAGATGATGGGTTTGATCTTGAAGCAATTCCACTGCACAATCCCGACCCATTGAGATCATCATAGAGTTAATTTAGCCCACAAGGAAAAACTAAGCGTGGCGTTAGACTCCTCCTGTTAAAGAGATTCCACATTTTGGGTTAAAGGGGTTTCAATTTCAATCCCTGAAATCACAGATGGAGAAGAAGTCCTTCAACAATGGATGTCTCGAGTTTGCTTTCACAGTTGAAATTGTAATTTTGAGATATCAGACCTTTTTCTGTATACATGTATCTTAGTAGCTTCAAATTTCTGGGGAGATTTGAATTACTACATTGTCAATATCATAGAAGGTGCGTGCACCGGAGATTCCCTCTCAATAGAACTGAAATTCCTTCTCAGTTGTTCCTTTGAGAAGTTCAGTTTTGGCGCCTTTTTTTTATGGTATTCAACTCTGTTTTTTGTATTTGACCCCCCAAAAAAACTCTGATTTTTGTACAATTAATAAGATATTTTATTTTTTATAAAAATATTTCTCATTTTGAAATCATGTAAATATTAGAAATTTTGGATATTAAATATTATTAATATAATGTTATTTTGCTTGTTATTATTTATTGTAAATTTAAAGCTATTTAATAGTTTAGCTATAATTGAGCCATTAGTAATATATTTTATCAATAGTGGTGCTTTTTAAAATTAATTATTGCTTACATTTCATACATAATATTTGCAAATATGTTAAGTGTATCTATATTATATAATAATAATAATATAATTTAAAGAATTAATAAATATATATGTCTTATAATATATTACTTACTTTTGGGTTGTATAGTATAGAAAAATTGTCTTTTAGTCATAATTATAACTTATCGATTTTTGCTAACAATTATATATGTTTTTTTTTTTTTTGAAAAATATATAATTTTTTCCATCACATTCATACGTATAATATATATATATATATATAAAACTAGAAAATCTATATGCAATATATAAATTATATAGTTCTCAATTTATGTTTTTTAAATTATACTTATTTTTCAAAAAGTGTGACTTTATGGTTTATTTAATAACAAGAACTATTTGTATAAAAGTCTTTAGAGAAAAAAAAATGTAAAATTTTAGAGGGGCCAAGAAGTATAGTGTAATAACAAAAATATAAAAGTTGAGCAAATAAGTTCCTACATTGATTGATTTCTCAAACTTGCACGTAAACTAAATACTTCTATGTAGGAACCAACTCCTATGTATTATTGATACTTAATGTACAAAAAATTATTTTCTAGTAGCTTAATAATCTAAACTCTAACAAAAAAAAAGCACTAAATTTTAGATTGTCTTCCTTCTGACTTTAGCATTTCTCATGCTCCAAGCACTGAGCTTCATAAGTGTAACGGGCTGTGTTCCATTATTGAAAGCAAGCAATCGAGCATTGTTGAATATGGCTAGAGTTGGATAGACCCTCGTCAATCTTCACGTTCTTCCAGCTGCTCCGAAACTTTCCACAACGGAATGATCAATCTGTCAACATGCACATGTAAGAGTGTTAATTAAGTCGTGTTCTACCAAGAACTAATAACAAATTAATGAAGAAAGACGGATAAATATAGTTTGTTTGTTTTTAAATGAAAATGAAGTAAATCATACTAAAGTTCTTAAGGAAAGCTTTCTATCAGACAGATCAACATCAACAAAACCTCCATCAACACGTTTGTAAAATTCTTCTCCTAAAGAAGAGCTGCATAATAATAATATGAAGAGAAAAATGACAAAATCCATGTTGTAACTCCTTTTATTTCGATACTTTTACTCTGTTCCAATACAACATTTCTTATTTGAACCTCTCGCGTTCGAAGCCGGTTTAGCTCCTCAATCGGCCATTGTCGTAATTGTTTTCCATTAATATCGAGCCATAACATCCTTGGAATTGCCTAGAAATAAGAAATATGTGAGAGAACAATTCAAATCATATACGAACAAATTGTAGGAAAGTGTTAGGCAACCTGAATTCCAGCCCAACCCTTCCGTTCATCCACCTCGACTGCATCTGTTTCATTAGCCCATCCCCAAAGAATTCTTCGATTCTCGTTGGAATCAAAGAATGTCTAGGAAGCGTAGTACTTTCCTGTTACATACCGTTAATAAGTTATGGGCTGAACCGGGAATTATGGTTGGGCCGAGTCAATAATTGTAATGAGAGTCCAAGCCCATCTCTTTCTCTACTACCCATGTAACTAACCCTATATTCGGGCATGGGACTGTAGAAGGTGGCAGATATGGAATAACATAATTCTCTCTCTACTCTCTCTATTCTGTCTTCTTCTCACCACCTTCTCTCGGTTACTTTGAATTCTCGGTCGGTTTCCACCTTCGGCCGTAACATCTGGTATTAGAGCTAGATGCTTGCCACTATCACCGCCGCCGATTGGAAGAGGACCTACCTAGTAGGGAATCTTTCAGTCGACGTCGCATGGCATGGACGCTGCAAAGGAATCTCGCGCGCAGAAGGATGCTCGGGTCGATGCTACTCTGACGGAGCTCAACGAGCAAATAGCGGCGACTAATGTTCGCAATCAGAATATGTTCGACGACCTCAAGTAGATGATGGCCTCCATGTCCTCGCAGAAACTGGAATTACGTCGCGACTCCGGAATCCTTGGACCAGGTGCGGGAGCTTCCATGACAGCTTCTCATACGTCTTCAGGAGTAATCCATCAGTTTCCACAACAACAACAGCAGCAGGAGCACCGTGAACCCCATCATGCCTACCGTTTTGGGAGGATCGACTTCCTGCGCTTCTCGGGGAGCAACATTGCGAGCTGGCTTTATCAAGTCGAGTACTACTTCGAAATCGACCGAACTCTCGACGATGCGAAGCTTAAGGTAGTTGTGATACACCTTGAGGAAGAGGCATTGCAATGGCACCAAGGATATATGAAAATCCAAGCGAAACAAGGCAGAGTGATGTCCTGGAATGAGTATGTAGCAGCTCTCCAAGCAAGGTTCGGCGAGGAGCTTTTCAGGGATCCCATTCTCGAAATGAAGAATCTACACCAGGAGGGAACATTTTCCGAATACCAGAGCAGGTTCGATGCACTCCTTCATAGAGTGCAGCTCATCGAAAATGTGAGCGAGCGAGCCACGGTTAGCCAGTTTATCGGGGGACTCGATCTTCAGCTACAAGGGTCGGTGAGGATGCAACACCCACAGAATCTTCAAGAGGTGTATGCTATGGCAAAAATGCATGACGCAATCATCAAGACTCAGTCGAGACAACATTCGTACATGAAATCCTTGTTTCCGTTGGGTAAGCAATCTCCAATTTCAATGGGAACCTTAACAAATCATGCTGCCGTAGGATACCATGTTGCTGTGCATAAGAATATGAATGCTGGGAATAGAACTTATGCTGCGAACAGGGGTACTAGGCTGACCAATAACAAAGAAATGGAGGCTCGACGTGCGAAAGGGTTATGCTATTAGTGTCCTAGAGATATCAATTCATGCGATTACGGGCACCATGAGATGCTCGACTATGAAGGTGGAAGGAGAGGTTAAGAATAGGAGATTGCAACTATTGATTGACTCAGGAAGTACGCATAATTGCTTTGACGAGTTCATTGCGGATAAGCTGGGTTGCCGAACAGAGGACATTCAACCATTAAAGGTTCTCGTAGCAAACGGAAGCGAGATGGTTTGCAATAAGGTGTGCAAGGACTTCCAATGGTGTATGCAGGGGCAACAATTCACGGTCAACGTTTTCATCGTGCCCTTGGAGAATTACCATATGGTTTTGGGGGTGCAATGGCTTGCGACACTCGACGATATTTTGTGTAATTTCAGAAAACTCACCATGAAGTTCGCGCGAGGAGGTGAACTATGCGAACTAAAAGGAGATCGGGGTGGATCAGTTCACTTGAATATCATGGAGAAACTCAACAAACTTATTGCTAAGAGGGTTGATGTAGCTTCAATTCAGTTATGTAGCTTGTCTCTCCAACCGAACCGGGATGATCATCCCTTCTTGTTCACGGCTAGCATAGGAGAAGAAGAGTAATATGAGGCACAAGTGGCTGAGTTGCTGGAGAAATTCCAGGATGTCTTTCAGGAACCAAAAGGACTTCCACCTACTCGAGCGATAGATCATCGTATCCCCATCAAAGAAGGTAGCTCGACTGTGAGTTCTAGGCCCTATAGGTATCCGTCACCCCAGAAAGATGTGATAGAGAAGATGGTTAAAGAAATGTTGGTGAGTGGTGTGATACGACCTAGTTCGAGTCCCTTTTCGTCTCCGGTCATATTAGTGAGGAAAAAAGATCAATCATGGAGGATGTGTATCGACTATCGTCGGCTTAATGATATCACTATTAAGGACAAGTTTCTGATCCCATTAGTGGACGAGTTGTTGGATGAGCTACATGGGGCTTCGGTATTTTCGAAAATTGATCTTAGATCCGGGTACCATCAAATACTAATGGATGCGGCAGAAACGTTTAAGACAGTCTTCCGAACACATGAAAAATGTAAGTTTAATATTGAGTTCATATAGCAGAGAAGTAACCCACATTACCTCACAGACAGCATTGGCTATGGCCCTATACTCAGCTTCAGCTGATGATCGAGAAATGACAGGTTGTTTCTTGGAGCTCCACACAATAGGATTCCCATTCAGCAAAAGGCAATGGCCAGAAACTGACTTACGATCAACTAAGTCATTCCCCCAGTCATCATCATCAACTAGAGTAACATCATAAGAAGCAACAGAACTGGCTATAAACACAAGAGCATGATCTATGGTACCTTTTAGATACCTAAGCACGCGCAAAACAACTTTTTAGTGACAAACAACAGGTTGTTGCATATACTGACTCAGCTTATTCACTGCAAAGTGAATATCGGGTCTGGTAACACAGACATGCTGCAATGCACCCACAATACTTCTGTATAAATGCTCATCAACAAAGGAAGGTTCATCAGTGATCTCAACAACTTTAGTTAAAAAATTTCCAGACATCGGTGAGGGAAGAGGGTCTGCATATTTCAGCCCTGTCTTTTTAATCAGCTCCATGATGTACTTCCTTTGTCCCAAAAGCAAGCAATCATCAGTAACCTGAACATCCATACCCAGAAAGTAGTTTAATGTACCTAGATCTTTCAATTTAAATTATTTATTGATATCAGACACGACAGAATCTATATTGGCCATATCACTACCTGTTATTACAATATCGTCTACATAAACCAAAAGAAACACAGTACCTGAATCACTTTTCTTAACAAACAAACAACTGTCTGCAAGAGAAACAGAAAACTGAAGAGAAGAGAGTAAAAAACATTTCAGTCTTTCAAACCAAGCACGAGGTGCTTGTTTTAAACCATAGAGCGTCTTGTTAAGCTTGCATACCAGAGTGTTACCCTGAGCATCCGTTTTTTCAAACCCGGGAGGCTGAATCATATAAACATCTTCAGATAATTCCCCATGTAAGAATGCGTTGTTAACATCAACATGTCTTAACTTCCATTTGTGTGTCAATGCTAAAGTAAGGATAATCCTAACTGTTGGAGCTTTAACCACAGGACTAAATGTGTATTGGAAATCGAAACCAGGTTTTTGAGAAAAACCCTTAGCTACTAACCTGGCCTTATATCTTGCAATAGAACCATCCGAATTTCACTTTATCTTGAAGAGCCATTTGCAGCCTATAGGTAGCCTTCCACCTGGTAATTGAACCAAACTCCAAGTATTGTTGTTAACCAAGGCTTGTAGTTCCTCCTGTACTGCAGAAGCCCACACAGAACACTTCATAGCAACATGCATATCAAATGGTTCAGTTTGATCATATTTTGACAAATCAATAACAGAAGTAGTCAAAGCAGCTAAATTCTGTGTCTTTGATCTGGTTTGCATAGAAAGTTTATTATTATGAGAAGCAACAATATTCCCATTATCATTCACAATATTAGAAGATGATACCTGATTAGTCGGATCAGTGATATCAGATGTAGAAGAAACAAGAACCATAACCGAGTCTCTTAAAACATACCTGATTGTAGCAGGACTTACCACAGGAGAAGATGACCTCACCACTGGTTGATTGAACACAGGTTCTTCATGAGAGGAAACGACATTCTCAGGTCGAGAATCATCAGAAGACAGTAGATCTGGACCTGTTAAGTTTGAAGGAACAAACACCAAAGGAGTAACATTTGATTTGTCATAAACATCTCTAAAATCATCTGCTTGATGCACATCTTCAGGACTACATAAAGAAGAATTGAATGGTAAAAAGAATGGTGAAGTAGTTGCAGTATTCTTCACAGCTCCAGATTGCATAAATGAACCTGATCGATCTGCAAAAGGAAACACACCCTCATTAAACCGAACATGTCTAGACACATACACCCTACCTGAATCATCAAGACATCTATAACCATGCTGATTTGCACAGTATCCAATGAAAACACATGGAGCAGACCTGAAATCCATCTTGTGTTTATTGAATGGTCTAATATACGGAAAGCACAGACAACCAAATACTCTCAAGAAACCATAATCAGGAGCTTTGGAGAACATTTTTTCATGAGGAGACAGATTATCAATTACCTTGGAAGGAAGCCTGTTTATCAAGAACACTGTAGTGAAAAACGAGTCAGTCCAGTACTGCATTGGCATAGATGCATGTTTCATCAAGGTTAATCCCATTTCAACTATATGACGATGTTTTCTTTCGACAATACCGTTCTGTTCAGACGTATAGGGACATGTAAGTCTGTGATTTATTCCATATTGACTTAAGTACGAAGATAAAGCTCTAAATTCGCCACCTCCATCAGTTTGCACAACTTTAATAGTAAAACCAAGTTGATTTTCCACTGCTTTATGAAATTGAGGAAAAATAGTCAACACAACACTTTTCTTTTTCAGAAAATAAATCCAAGTGTACCTTGTAAACACATCCACAATACTGAGGTAATAGAGATTACCATTTGATGAAATAGGTGCATGCCCCCATAGGTTCATTTCGAGCAAGTCTAAAGGTGTATGATACTCGGTGTTGGACTCTGTGAAAGGAAGCTTACAACTCTTTCCTACAGCACAAGCAATACACATAGATGTGTTAGCACTTATTTTCAAATTTGATTGTTTTAAAACCATAGAGAGCGTATGTTGAGACGGATGGCCAAGTCTTTGATGAAGAATATCAGAATTCAATTTTATTTGAACCAAATTGCAGGAGTTTGATTTATCAGAACTACAAGCAGACAAATTACAAACCATAGAGCAACTAGTGTTATCCTTATTACCAATCACAGAAAAGTCATTATTGTTTTTAAAAAAACTACTGAAATCAAGCTTGTACAATCCTCCACTCTCAGATCCTTGAAGTAAGGCTTGATGGCTACATGAATCTCGCACCTACAATAATTGGAATGAAACTCAAAATACACTTTATTGTCCCTGGTAAACTGCGAAACAGATACAAGATTTTTAGTGATTTGAGGAGTACAAAGCATATTATGTAACACCAACTATTTATAAGCAGTATTAATAACAGTTGTACCTATGCTGCTAATGTCAATGAGACTACCATTGGCTACCTGGATCTTACCTGATCCTGAGTAGGATTGAGCACCAGGAGGATTCGTCTGAGAAAAATGATTCGTGGCACCAGAATCAGGGTACCAAGCTTTGTCTGGTATGTTTTGTCCAGAGTTTGGGGCAGCAGAAGTCAGATGAGTTTGCGAATGAGTATCCAGAATTGTTGAATGCAAAGACGAATTTGGAGGAGCTGAGGGCTGAACAGCCTGATAGGATGGCATGACTGACTGAAACTGAGGGACAGAAGGCATTGTCGGCTGAATGTTCATCATGGATGGCATAACAGTATATGGTTGAAATTGAAATCCATGAGTAGGAGCAGAAACAGGTACAAACTGACTGTAGTTTAACGAAGGATAATGATTCATGTATGCAGAACCAGTAGGTAGCACATTCTGAGGCTGAACAGAGTTTCCAAAGTTGGATGATCCTGACATATACTAATGAGGTACAACATTTTGATTCTGACTCTTTGTCGATCCAACACTAGAGAATGACATCGCATCTTCATCATTCCACTGTACTGAAGATAGATTAGCACTAATACCTTCATTTTGTTGAGCCGTGACACCTTGAAAATGAACATTAAACTGGTGATAGCACATATGCACCAGATGTCCGAACTTCCCACAGAGCTGACACTGTGGTTTGTTAGTGCCAAATCCTCTTCCTCTTCCTCTACCATAGACAGGTTGATTGGGTTGATAATCTGGTGTATGAACAACAGATGATGACTTACTTTGTTGCTATCCTGAATCAATGTGAGTTACTTGTCCAGAATCCAAAGATTTTGCAGCTACATCGGAACTTTTGACAACATTAGTTAGATTTAATGAAGTATCAAACAACATGTCTTTTTTCCGAGCCTCTGCATCAAGAAGAACCGACGAAATAGATGCAAGATCATATGAATTGCGACTTGCATGAATCACAGCCACAATACTGTCATATTGGCCTTTCACACCATTCACGATTATAGAGATTTGCTGCATTTCATCAATAGCATGACCACAGCTTGACAGACTATCGCAATTTAACTGAATATCAGTTAGATATTCACGCATAGACTGTGTGAGAAGTTTTCTGACCTTTAATCTGTCGTATAGACTCATTATCCGAGTTGTCGATGAAGAGGAGAAATTCTGATGCAATCTGTTCCAGATTGACGCAGAAGTCATGCAGCCAACCAGTCCTTTACTGATTGGAGAGGAAATGTAAGCCAGAAGCCACGATGCCAGAGACGAATCATGTTGAGCATACTTCGTGTATTCTGGATTCTGCACTTTGTTCCCGTCCTCATCATCAATGTATCTTGGAATGTCAATTGATCCGAATAGATATCCTTCCAAGTTTAATCCTCTCACAGCAAGTAACACCTGCTGTTTCCAGGACTGGAAGTTGTCGTCACCAGTTAGCTGACAGATTCGCTTGTTGAAGAACGCAGGTCCAATCTCATCCATGGAAATCAAATAAAAACACACACATATAACATAGAAGATATGATTGGATATGAATCCAAAGAGAAATAGAATGAACCGAGCTTTTGGAGACGAGAATCACAGCAGATCTTGATTGCGAAACAGAAATCAGAATAGCTCTGATACCATTTTAATGAATTGAACTAGAACTAGAGGAGTTTGATATGAAGAAGAAGATACCTTGGTGTTGAAGTAATGAATAACAGAATAACTGAACCTTAGCTTTCAAGCTTTTCATTCAAGTTATCTCCAAATCAGTCCTACATCCTCTATTTATACAATAACTAGAAGGTAATCAACAGAAATAACAGCTTCTTGAATCTTCTCTAAACATATAAACACTTCTAAACTCTTCTAGACAAATCTTACACCTTACGACATAATAACTTGCATAGCAAGTAATCACTTGACTCAACTCATACATCCTAACAACAGATATGGAATAACATAATTCTCTCTCTACTCTCTCTCTATTTTGTCTTCTTCTCACCACCTTCTCTCAGTTACTTCAAATTCTCGGCCGGTTTCCACCTTTGGCCGTAACATTTCCGTAATCAAATCTTGGCGCACTCCGCTCGTTGAGTTCCGAATGATCGACAATAAACTTGTCTTTCTTCAGAAAATAAGTCCCAATAAAGTAGTAGTCAAACTTTGCATTATCAAAACTAATTTTCAAGATATGCTTTAAACCTTCTCCAGTTGTTGAAGTTTCCACTCCAACATATCTACAATATATATAACAAAGATAAATAAATTGGATGACTAACTTTATTGCAGTAATGGATAAATAAATGCATATAGAGTCACTCACTCACCTGTCATAGGAACATTATAGAAAGGATGATTGGCCTTGGTCCAATGTACAAAGTCTCTGCTACGGTACAAATAGATAATTCCTCTATGTTTCCTTCGACTACTAACCAATGTTTTCCAGTGTCCACCCTGAAACCAAGCTGTGGTGGGATCACGAAAAGTAGTCTCAATCATTTACACCCATTTGTGGATATATGATTGGATTGTGATCAAATGTTAAAACATATTGGACAACATGTGGACATACATTTCCACTACTCAAGCATATGGACAACTCGTCAAACATGGTGTCATTGTATACACTTTCCACATTGTAATTTGCTGTCATGATTCCTAGTTTACACTTATATATTATATGTAATCTAAAATGTAAATTTAAGTTTAAATCTTCAATAAAATCAAGCTTTCAATATTCAGTCCAACATGGTATCAGAGCAATTAACCAGAAATCAGTGCTCACCCTCGCCCAGCCGTGAAACCCCCGCTCCGGACTTCATCTCTCGCTCAGTCGTGAAGCCCCCGCTTCCTCTGAATTGGTGTAGCTGCTGGGATGGATATTTCAGTAGAACCAGGGTTAAGTGTATTTAAACCGGTTTGATTGACTGGTTTAATTCAGTCTGGTTCAGTAGCTCGGTTCAGTAATCCGGTTCTTTAGCCCCGTTCAGTACTCCGATTCAGTAATCCGTTTACTACATCATCTTGTGGAGGCGACATGAACCGAATGAACATGAGGTCCATCCATTGTGGAAAGTTTTGTCACAATCGGGACGAAAGCTTCAAACTCAAATGATTCCCCGAAGATTAGAAGAGTTAACGACGAGACTGTGTTGACCGTGGATTCAGTGTCGGGAATGCAACCACAACACCAATCGGCATCGCTAGGCATGGCGGAACGAAAGAAAATGGTAAATGACTATTTGATTGCGTGGCCATGACACTATGACGTTTGACAAAAATGATTTTATCAGTCACTCGACACCATGAAGGTAAATGAGTTAGACTGCAAATGGAGATCTATCACTAGTTCAGGGAGTTGGAACCATTGCCTTATCTCCAACCATAATTGTCCTTATGTGTCTAACCTAGCTTGCAAGTTGCTTTCTATTAGCCATGTGACCAGAGAACTAAACTGTATGGTTGTAATGTATCCCACATTCTGTGTATTACAGGATATTAACTCGGGGAGAGTTATTGGACGTGGAGTTTAATGTCAAAGCCTGTATTATGTGGAGAAAGTGACTTAACACGGAACTGCAATGCTGGCTCACGGGTGTCGGACGTCGAATCCGACTTTCCCGACCTGTTTTGGAGAATATTTTTCCTTTTCATTTTGAAATGTCGGGTCTTGGCGAGCGACGGGTCCAGTCGAGCGGGGTCATCAACCGAACCGAAATAATTGAAAGAGTCGCCACCGATTAATTGAAGTCTAATCGGAATCCTAAAATTGCATAGGGTACATGGTGTTAACATCCTAGGGCTTGGAAAGGTCGACGTCCAGAGAATCGAGTTCGGAGGTTTGATTACGTCGTAAGGGCTCGCGAGCCCATAAACCGCTCTTTCGGTACTTTAGTTTGCTTTTGGATTTTCTATTTTTTTCAACTTGACCGATTTACCCAAATTGTCCAATTTGATCATGTTTGGCTAAAGAGATGACATGCATTTTTTTAAGTAACAATATACAAGCATTTTTTTATTTTTTGAGTTAATTTAAAATAAATAAACAAGAGAGAATAAACGTAATTGTGCTAAAACAAAAGAGTGGTTTAACTTTGGGGTCATTTTAAGTCGTGTCAAACGTATACAAATGATTTTGAAAATACGAAGCATATTTGACTAATTTGTGCCACCTTGAGAAGTAATGGGCTGTCCAGAAATGTTTAGGGACCAAGATGCAATTATTTAAAATTTCGAGCTGATTTGGAAAAATCTTTTGAAAATTGCACAAATGACCCAAAACTTTTCTAGTTTGGTTTATAACACTCGGTAAAGTCCCAAAATGACCCGAGAGTCCAAGGACCGAGTTGTAACCTTCATCAAAGTTTGGGAATGACTTAATTCATTTTCAAAAATATTTTTTTTACTTAAACAACCCCCATAACTTTCACAAATGTCTAAAAATGACCCCAAAGTTATACCAAACTTATAACCGAGTACAATTCTTATACGAAATACAACTAATAACACAGAAGATTGATGAAACAAACTTCATTCACATTAATAAATACAAATATCAAGCACTTAGATACCTCACGAGGAACCGAGACCGATATTCGCCGATTTTTCGTCACTCAATTTCTATCTATTTTTTTTTACTCACTATCACTCAAATCCTCACTTTGAATTTATTTTTTTATCTCTTTTCCTTTATTTTCTTTCTATTTCTTTGAACAAGCTTAAGGCAAGCTTGTTCCAAACTATCCTTTGGTTTGTTCCTCTTTTCTTCAACCGTAGCTATCCATTGCTTTTGTAGAGTTTTCTCCTCCAAATAGATGATAAACATGGACAATACATGGTGGATGGCAAAGGTGATAGCAATTGAGAAAAGGTGATTGGCAATTATGAGGAGTTTTGATGATAATTGGAGAGAATTTGGCTAAGGATGAGCAAAGGTGAACAAGTGGTCAAATGGTGATGGAAATTAGGAGACTTTTGGTGACAATTGGTGGATCTTTGGCCAAAAATGGGCACGGTGGGAATTTGGACGAAAATGGATGCAATTGTGGATGTTTGGCCAAAAATGGGTGCCATGGGTTTAGGGGTTTATGGTTTGGGGTTTATGGTTTGGGGTTTAAGGTTTGGGGTTTAGGGTTTGGGGTTTAAGGTTTAGGGTTTAGGATTTTAGGGTTTGGGGTTTAAGATTTAGGGTTTAGAATTTGAGATTTAAGGGTTAGAGTTTGGGATTTTAGGGTTTGGGGTTTAGGGTTTAAGGTTTAGGGTTTAGGGTTTAGGGTTTGGGGTTTAAGGTTTAGGGTTTAGAATTTGAGATTTAAGGGTTAGGGTTTGGGATTTTAAGGTTTGGGGTTTAGGGGTTTAGGGTTTGGGGTATAGGATTTATTTTATTTTTTCTTTTTTCTTCGTCTGGATTTTTCTCGTCTCGGTTCCTCGCGTACGGTATTTTGACCCCGAGCCAAAATCAGGTGTTTACAGTTGCCCCTCTTTGAACACACACTCATGGAAGTGATCTCATGAGTGTGTGTTCAAAGACAAACAACTGATTTTGGCTCCTCTTTATTCATTATTTACATAGTAGACAAACATCATCACGAAACTTTCGGAAGCTAGACACCTATAGGACCTGATCGTTGACGGTGATTTCTGGAGACTGAGCGCGTAAACGCTCATCAAGTTGTGACTCCGAGAAGCTGGACACCTACAGGTCCTGGTCGTCGAGGACGATTTGCGTAGGTTGAACAACTAAAGGCTCCGTTTGTCGGCTTGTGACTCGTTGGGGATGACTTGCGGAGGCTGGACACCTAAAGGCGCCACTCGTCATTTTTTATTTTTGCGATTTCACTGGGGATGACTTGTGGAGGCTGAACACCTAAAGGCTCCGCTCGTTTTTTTTCCCAGAAGCTGGATAACTACAGGTCCTGGTCATCGATGATTACTTGCGAAGGCTGAACACCTAAAGGCTCCGCTCGTCGTATTTTGTTTTTTATTCCCAGAAGCTGGATAACTACAGGTGCTGGTCGTTGAGGATGACTTGCGAAGGTTGAATACCTAAAGGCTCCGCTCATCGTTTTTTTATTCCCAGAAGCTGGATAACTACAGGTCCTGGTCGTCGAGGATGACTTGTGAAGGCTGAACACCTAGAGGCTCCATCAACAAGCTGGAAGTTGAGGATTTTTCTGGTCAGAAGCATCGTTGAGGATGGTTTGCGGGGGTTGAGCACCTCAAGGTCCCGTTCGTCGGCTTATAACTTTCAAAAGCTGGACATCTACAGGTTCTGATCGTTGGGGATGACTTGCGGAGGCTGAGCACCTAAAGACTCTGCTTGTCGGCTTGTGACTCCCAGAAGCTGGATAACTACACGTCCTGATCGCCGAGATTGACTTTCGGAGGTTGAACACCTAACGACTCCACTCATCAGCTTGTAATTCACTTTGGAGGTAAAAACCCTCCTCGAGATGTCTGACTGCTTGTGCGAACTTCTCAGATTGTTTTCTCATTAATCGACTTTGGAGTCCTTCTTGATGGAGTTCCCTAAAGTCATTCATGCTATGTTCACAAGGTGTATCCATGAAAGTTGTCGAGGCAGATCAAATTAATGTTGATCACAACTTCTTTTTATTGCTGCTACGGGAAACACTGTCGTTCACAACTTCTTAATTTTTTTCCTTTTGCTACAGTAATTTTTTTACCGCACCTTTCAGTTCCCTTATTTTTTGCCTAGGTCGCCCTTTTGGGTTTTCCACCTAGCAGGGATTTGATTCCTTTCCTTTTGCCATGATTGTCCTTTTGAGGATTTTCAATCATGCCTCTCTTCCCTAAATTTTTCCTAAACCGCTCTTTCAAGTTTTCGATTTAGCGGGAATTTTCTCTCACTTTTGGAGGTTCGCTTTATGGTTACGAACTCCTTAAGGATAGTATTTTCTGATTGCGTCAATATTGATTGGACTGGGGAGTTCTTTGCCGTTCATATCGGTAATGATCATGACTCCTCCACTGAAAACCTCTTGACGACATAAGGCCCTTCATATTTAGGCACGAACTTGCCCCGAGAGTCTGGATTGACTAGCAGGTTTTTTCTGAGAACTAGATCGCCTTCTTGCAATTCTCTTGGACGTACCTTCCTGTTAAATGCACGAGTCATGCGTTGCTGGTACAAATTCCCATGGCACTGCACGATGAGCCGCTTTTTGTCATGAGGTTCAATTGAATGTATCTGCATTTCGCCTTCTCTACCTCGGCGACGATCCTAGCTGACGGGAATTCTACTTTAACTGGCAACACGGCTTCGATCCCGTAAACAAGGGAGAATGGGGTTGCTCCTGTTGGTGCATGTATTGAGGTCATGTATGCCATAAGTGCCCAAAGCAGCTTATCATGCCAGTCCTTTAATTGTTGCTTCCACTGCGCCATTCATTTGTGGGCGATATGAAGATGAATTTTTATAGTTGACCACAACTCATCGACCAATTTAGATTTCTGGCATTGCTTGTGATGTTTGACTTCAGCATCCCATGACACACGATGAATTCAATGGTCTTTGCCGTTATTGATGCCAGGGTAATAACCTCTATCTCTTGGTGAAGTAATCGATTGCAATCAATATGAATTGATGACTGTTGGACGCCTTTGGAAAAATCATGTTGATTACATTGATGCCTCACATTGAGAAAGACCATGGGGAAATCATGGGATAGAGCTCGTGCAGTGGTGTGTGGATTTGGTCCGCGTACACTTGACAAAAGTGATATTGTTGGACATGTTGTATACAGTCAACCGTCATGGTGAACCAAAAGTACATAAGTCACGCACGTTCATGTGTGGGCATCAACAACCTTCATAAATTTCTTCCATTAGATGCTCAACTTCTTTAGCATTCACACATCTCAAATGGGTGTAGTCGGGTTACTGGGAAATTAATAGGAAGTCATTCCTCGCATGACCATTCAAACATTTTCTTGTGGCGTTCTCTGGGAACTCCGTACGCCAGGTATCTTTTTATATCAGTGAGTCATTGTTGACCGTATGATTCTTCGATTGTACAACAATAGGATGAAACTTCTTTGATTTTGATCTCCATTGGCAGTTTTTGGTTTCCCGGGAGAAATTTTACTCATGGGTGCGAGCGTTGCCAATTTTATTTTTGAACGCAAGGACGCAAATAAGAACACAAGGTAATTGTTGGCCTGCTTCTCTTCTTCGCAGATTTCATCCCCGTGGTGACGACGTTGCTGGCGTCGATGTTGTCCCTCCATGGGTTTCCCCACCCTTCAGGGAATCTGATCAGTTGGAAGTACTCTGCCTTGCTGTGACGAAACTTTTCGTAGTGACTACATTTCAAGCATTTCCGATCGACGCCGCCAACAATGGCGTCTCTCTGTATCGACAACGACGTATCCCCTGTTGTCAACAACGGCGAGCGTCAACAATGGCATCTACTCTGCAGGAGTCAACAACGACGTCTGTCCCGTGTCAACAATGGTTACTCTTATGCAAGAGTTAACAACGGCGTATTCCCCGTGTCAACAATGACATCTTGATGGCGTCTCTTCAGCTCTATTTAAGTCGCCTCTACTGTAGCTTGATCAAACAACAGGGAGTTGTTTTTCTTCTCCTTTATTTTGTAAAACAACATTCCCTCTTCCGGTGACTGATTGTGGCCTGGTAACGTGGGTCGGTTTAACTCTGATTGTCACTTCCTCTGAGCGAGGTGCAACATAGAACCCGAACCCGATTTTGGTGCTGGGAATCTCGACGTCCCTCCTTATTGCGGTATCCATTGCTTATCTTCGTTCCCTTCCTTGATCGGATAGTTGTATAAGTCGATTCTACCTCAGGTAACGGTTTTTTCTCGGAGTAAATCTCATTTTTCCTTGATTATACTCATCGCTCATTGCATTCAGGAATTGATACAATTTGGTATCTGCTTGATTTTATGTTCCAAATTGCAATGCCGTCTGAGCCAACGGATCCTTCGTCGTAATGTATATAGTCAAATTCAGCAAGGGTACCCCCATTAGCGAGTGGACGGACGAAAAGGCATGAGGGAGCTTCATCGAGCAGAGATCCAATGGTGATACCTGTTGAAAATAAGCATGACAAAAGCCTCGTGAGTATTAACGCCATCGGGTTGGATCACTTGTGGCGGGTCTGGGAATGAAACGAAGAGGGGAGGAAACAATAACGTCCCTGAACTTTCGGCTAAGTGTTTCCTCTGGGCGACTTCATAATCTTTGACATTATGACGAAAACCCAGTCCTAAAAGTGTCTTTGTCCTTCCGGGTGTGGAAAGGTCATATGTGGGAGGTGGACCTTGGTCAGGGTCACCATATGTGGGAGGTGGAGCTTGGTCAGGATGGAAAAAGTGCCTGACATGGATTGATGAGGTGCCATGACAGTAGTGTTCCTCGGGAAGACGAGGTCGGGGATACTGTGGTAGTCATGGCTGCCTGGAACTCAAAAGAGCAAAATCTGCTCGGCCTGGGAGGTCATGTCAATAATTGACTGCAGTGTGCGGGAACTCATGGTGTGCATGGTTTGCTCTAGCTTGATGAATTTCTCCTCGTGTTTTTGAGGTGCTGGAGTCATCGAATGTCGCATGGGTTCCCGAAAACCTAAATTCAAAATACCATAGTTAGAAGGATGAATACACAATTGATCATGCATGATTGATTTCAAAAATTCTGCATGTTCCGTTCATTCCATTCGTAGACTTTGATTGCATGTATAGCAAAAGTTGTTTTTTCAAAAATACTTAGGATTTGGCCAATCGATGTCTAGTTCTTAAGACGTTTCACACAACGACGTAGTTCATTTAGTGCATTTGTTGCTTGTTCCTTGGTTCTAACGAAGGTCGAGGACATGTATTTTGAAAATCTTTTTATTTGCCTCGTTCTTCGTATGAACTGTTCAAGGGTGTCATTCATCTTAGCTACGTTGCCCCCACATTTTTCCAAGGTGCTCTCACATTGCTAGAATGACGGTGGTTGTTCGGATCTATCCATGATTATCTCATCTGAGTTGAAAGACGGACTTGCCGGTGTCGAATGGAACTTGTGAATGTATTCTGTTGTTGTTAATCACGCAGACGCGTTTTCCATATTCCATAATTCAGACTTGTGAACCTCGTCAATCTTCTTGTTCATGTATTTCTGATTCCCTTTTGTCATGGCTTTCCATATTCTGGCAATTTCGACCGTAGGGGGCTGTATGGCCTTAATGTGAGGGCAATGCTTTTTTTTCATCCTTACCAAAGATGGTGCGTGAAACGTCTTAAGGATACGAGATTGAATGAACTGAACTTACATTTTGTTTTTGAAAAATGCAATGCAAGTGCGAGAATTTAACTTCATTAGTAAGACTCGTATTACATTTACAATAGTCTAGAATATATAATACAAAAGCCCAATCCTATACATGTCATGATCTAGGGCCAAAACAAAACACATTTACATCAATGGGCCAAACTTCTTCATGGGCCAAATTTCTTCATGGATTGTGGGTCAATCTCGTATCCAAATACTTGGGGCGAATTCTCATTTACATCAGTTGGACCCAAAATGAAAATACACATAAAACTGATAAAGACTAAACATGGCGTGGAGATTTTGTTCTAAATGGATGGAATTTCTAGGTCCTCTGAACCAGCGTAACCTCACCCCCTAAAGAGGATCACGGGACCATTTCGATCATCGAGTTGAGTTGTTTGGGTGCGTGAAAGTCCCTATAGGGACCATTTTTTTTAGGGGACCATTTCGAACATTTTCGATCATCTTGGTCCCCATAACTTTCACAAATGTCTAAAAATGACCCCAAAGTTATACCAAACTTATAACCGAGTACGATTCTTATACGAAATACAACTAATAACACATAAAATCGATGAAACAAACTTCATTCACATTAAGAAATACAAATATCAAGCACGAGAGGAGATATACCTAAGTTATTCGAAGTTTAGATACCTCACGAGGAACCGAGACCGATATTCGCCGATTTTTCGTCACTCAATTTCTATCTATTTTTTTTACTCACTATCACTCAAATCCTCACTTTGAATTTTTTTTTTTTTATCTCTTTTCCTTTCTTTCCTTTCTATTTCTTTGAACAAGCTTAAGGCAAGCTTGTTCCAAACTATCCTTTGGTTTCTTCCTCTTTTTTTCAACCGTAGCTATCCATTGCTTTTGTAGAGTTTTCTCCTCCAAATAGATGATAATCATGGACAATACATGGTGGATGGAAAAGGTGATAGCAATTGAGAAAAGGTGATTGGCAATTGGGAGGTGATTGGCAATTAGGAGGAGTTTTGATGATAATTGGAGAGAATTTGGCTAAGGATGAGCAAAGGTGATCAAGTGGTCAAATGGTGATGGCAATTAGGAGACTTTTGGTGACAATTGGGAGAAATTGGGAGTGATTTGGGGCATGGTGGGAATTTGGACGAAAATGGATGCAATGGTGGATGTTTGGCCAATAATGGGTGCCATGGGTTTAGGGGTTTATGGTGTGGGGTTTATGGTTTGGGGTTTATGGTTTGGGGTTTAAGGTTTGGGGTTAGGGTTTGGGGTTTAAGGTTTAGGGTTTAGGGTTTGGGATTTTAGGGTTTGGGATTTAAGATTTAGGGTTTAGAATTTGAGATTTAAGGGTTAGGGTTTGGGATTTTAGGGTTTGGGTTTTAGGGTTTTGGGTTTAAGGTTTAGGGTTTAAGGTTTAGGGTTTAGAATTTGAGATTTAAGGGTTAGGGTTTGGGATTTTAGGGTTTGGGTTTTAGGGTTTTGGGTTTAAGGTTTGGGGTTTGGGGTTTAAGGTTTAGGGTTTAGAATTTGAGATTTAAGGGTAAGGGTTTGGGATTTTAGGGTTTAGGGTTTGTGGTTTAGGGTATAGGATTTATTTTATTTTTGCTTTTTTCTTCGTCTCGATTTTTCTCGTCTCGTTTCCTCGCGTACGGTATTTTGACCCCGAGTCAAAATCAGGTGTTTACAACGGGACGGACACCAGGCAACAATAGTTGTGGCACCAGAGATTGGGTCACCCATCTGCAGGGTATCTTCATAAATTATTTCCGAGCTTATTTCCGTCAAATAAAGAAATTGTGTGTGAGGCTTGTATTTTTGCTAAAAGTCATATTCATTGTGTGACTCTAGAGCCAAATCTATGTTTGATTTAATTCATTCTGATGTATGGGGTCCTGCTCCAAATAATGGTATTTGCATGTCCAAAAATGGGTTTAGGTACTTTGTGCTCTTTATCGATGATTAATCTCGCATGACATAGGTTTATTTTCTTGAACATAAATCATAAATCTTCACAAAGTTCGTAGAATTTACAAATCTAGTCCAGACTCAGTTTAGTACAAAAATCCAGGTACTTCGTTATGATAACAGAGGAGAATTCTTAAATTCCTCACTTAAATAGTTTCTTAAAGGCAAAGACATCATACATCAAACCTCCTGTTCACATACCCCTCAACAAAATGGGGTAGCAGAAAGAAAAAAACTGTCATATTCTAGAAATGACAAGAGCATTAATGTTGGAGTCACATGTTTCATCCTCTTTTTGGCCAGAAGTCGTAGCAACGTCTGGCTATTTAATTAATCATTTACCGACTAAGGTAATCAATCTTCAAACCTCTCTCCAAACTCTATCCAGTCATATGAGTGTTCCAACAACCTTGACACTCTAACCACATATCTTTGGGTGCTTTGTCTTTGTACATGTTCCCAAGTCGGATCGTTCTAAATTTGATCTATGTTCTGTCAAATGTGTTTTCGTGGGGTATGAGATTCATCAGAAAGGCTACCGCCGTTTTAATCCTAAAAATCATTGTACATATACTACGATGGATAGTAAGTTTCTTGAAACTGAGTACTACTACACAACCCAATCTTCTGTTCAGGGGGAGAATCATAGTAGTAGTCCATTAGATTGGTTGACAACTCTGATCACTCCAGTGTTCCCTGAAATATTCCCCAAATAGCAAGTAGGCGGAACCACTGAGACGTTGACTCCTAGTATACAGGTCTTGGATGCTTCAAACCTGTCACTCTCGACTAATATTCCTAAGGTTAGTAGTCCTACTATGGTAACTCCTAGTACTCCTAATTCTTATGTCGAGATTTTGGGAGACTCACCAGTACATGAGAGATGTGTATTACCATCCAGGAGAAACAGAGGTGTCCCCCTATACGATATGAACCAGAGTACAGTCCGAAAGCAAGTCGGTGTCCAGTAACAAACTTGGTCAGGGAAAGTCTGTCACCAGTTGCACGTGCATTTGTAGCTGTAGTATACGCTCATGATATACCTAGCATAGTGGAATCATCATTAAAGATTCTGGAATGGAGGCAGGCCATGAAAGTAGAAATGGAAGCCTTATAGAAGAACCAAACGTGGGAGAAGTGTGCTCTTCCACATGGAAAAAGAACAGTTGGATGTCGATGGGTGTTTACTGTGAAACACAGGGCTGACGGATCTGGTGAAAGGTGTCGGACGTCGAATCCGACTTTCCCGACCCGTTTGGAAAATATTTTTATATTTTCGTTTGAAAATGACAGGTCTTGGCGATCAAATGGTCCGGTCAAGCGGGGTCATCAACAGGACCGAAAAAATTGAAAGAGTCACCACCGATTAATTGAAGGCTAATCGGAATCCTAAAATTTTTCCTAGGGTACATGGAATTAACATCCTAGGGCTTAGAAAGGTCTACGTCCAGAGAATCGAGTTCGGGGGTTTGATTACGTCTTAAAAGCTCACAAGCTCATAATACGCCCTTTCGGTACTTTAGTTTGCTTTTGAAATTTTTTTTCATTTACCTGAATTGCTCGTTTCGATCATGCTTGGCCCAAAAAGACTATATGCATTTTTCTTAAACTATGTATAAACATTTTTTTTATGAGTTAATTTCAAATAAACAAAAGAGTACTAAAGTTAATCGTGCTCGAAAAAAAAATAGTTTAACTCTCGAGCCATTTTAAACGTGTCAAAACATGCACGAATGATTTTTGAAGATTTTAAGCTCGTTGGACTAATTTGTCCCATTTTGAGAAGTTATAGGATATCAAAATAAATATAGGGACTAAAATGCAATTTATTAAAATTTGAGCTGAATTGGACAAATATTTCGAAAATTACAGAAATGACCCAAAACTATTCTGGACTTATTTGTAATACTTGGTAAAGTTCTAAAATAACTCGAAAATTATTCTAGACTTATTTGTAACATTTTGAAAAGTCGTGGAATGTCCAGAAAAATTTAGGAATCAAAAATGTAATTTTCGAAAAAATTATAACTGAACTGAAAATATTTTTTTAAAATTACATAATTGACCCTAAACTATTCTAGATTTATTTGTAACACTTAGTAAAATTCCAAAAAATAACCCGAAAATTATTCTAGACTTATTTGTAACATTTTAGAAATCATGGAATGTCTAGAAAAGTTTAGAAATCAAAATGATTTTTTTTTAAACGAGCTGAATTAAGAAAAGAATATTGCACAAATGACCCAAAACTTTTCCGGTTTGGTTTATAACACTCGATAACGTCCCAGAAATGACCCGAGAGTCCAAGGACCGAGTTGTAACCTTCATCAAAGTTTGGGAATGACCTAAGTCATTTTTGAAAATTATTTTGTTTCACATATACATAATATACATATATTATACATATACATATACATAATATATATATATATATATATATTATACATATAGATAGATAGATAACATAGACATAATATAAATATATATTATACATATATATATATATATATATATATATATATTAACAAGTATATTATACATAAATATATAATATATGTATATAAACTCTCAATTTTATTTCACATTTATAAAAAAATACAAATATGATATTGAATATGAGATAAATATACCTAACTCATTGGAGGTTAAAATACCGTACGAGAAACCGAGACCGATAATCACCGATATTTTTTTTCACTCTTTTTATTCTCTCATTTCTTTCTTCTTTCTTTTCCCATTTCTCTCCCTAAACTTCACTAATCTCTCCCTTATTTATACACAAAATATATATAGATATGTTTTTATATTTTTTTAAATATTTTGTAATTTATTTATTTTTATATCGATTTCTATTGGCTCGATTCCTTGCGTACAGTATTTTGACCCCGAGCCAAAATCAGGTGTTTACAAAAGGTATACAGCAAGACTAGTGGCTAAAGGTTATACTTAGACCTACGACATTGACTACTCATAAACATTCTCTCATGTTGCGAAGATTGACACTTTTAGAGTCATGTTATCAATAGCTGCTAGTAGTGATTGACGTGTCTATTAGTTTGATGTTAAAAACGCATTCTTACATATATATTTGGAGGAAGAAGTTTATATGGAACCACCACCTGGTTTTAAATTAGTTACTCAAGAAGGCGATGTATGCAAATTGAAGAAGGCGTTATATGGGTTAAAACAGTCATACAAAGCATGGTTTGGGAGATTCACATTTGCGATGAAAAAGTATGGATATCATCATAGTAACTCTAATCATACCTTGTTCCTCAAAAAGAAACAAGGTAGAGTGACGTGTCTGATTATTTATGTACGATATGATCATCACAAGAGACGATTCTGAAGAGATAATACAACTTAATTGTTTAAACAGTTTGAGATGAAAGACTTAGGAGAGCGGAAATACTTTCTGGGGATTGAAGTACTGCGCTCAAAGACATGTATTTTCATATCTCAAAGAAAGTACATCTTAGATCTACTAATTGAGACATGTCTACTCGACAGTAAACCAGTAGATACTCCGATTATGGTCAATCATGGATTGAAGATAGTGAAAGATGCAGAACCAACAGATCAAACTCAATACCATCATCTTGTGGGAAAGTTAATTTATCTATCTCATACAAGACTTGATATTGCATATGCAGTAGGAATGTTGAGTCAATTTATGCATCACCCACAAGTCAGTCATATGGAGAGTGCTATGAGAGTCCTTCGATATTTGAAAGGATCTCCAGGAGTAAGGATTGTGCTCAAGAAGAATGGTCACCTGGATATAAACACATATACAGATGCGGATTGGGTAGAGAATCTGATAGATAGAATGTCTATTGCATGTTACTTTACATTGGTTGGAGGAAATTTGATCACCTGGAGAAGTAAGAAGCAGAAGGTGGTAGCACTCTCGAGTGCGGAAGCAGAATTCAGAGGAATAGCTCGAGGCCTGACAGAAGTGTTATGGGTATACAAGTTGTTAACAAAGATTGGTTTTCCTGTCAAAGGACTATGTCGACTAATGTGTGATAATCGTGCAGCTATACATATTTCAGAGAATCTCGTTCAACATGATCGAACCAAACATGTTGAAATCGATCGACAGTTTATCAAGGAAAAATGGGAAAATGGAATTATCACTCTTCCATTCATACGCTCTAAAGATCAGCTTGCAGATATCCTTACCAAGGCAGTAAACAAAAGGATTTTCAAAATTGTTTTGTACAAGTTAAATATTAGAGATACTACTATTCAACTTGAGGGGAAGTGCTAAAACATATTGGACAACATGTGGACATACATTTTCACCACTCAAGCATGTGGACAACTCATCAGACATGGTGTCCATTGTTACACTTTCCACATTGTAATTTGATGTCATGATTCCTAGTTTACACTTATATATGGTATGTAATCTGAAATGTTAAGTTTAAGTTTAAAGCTTCAATAAAATCAAGTTTTCAATATCCAGTCCAACAATCAGGTTTGAGCCACTCAGTTAGGTAGGGATCTGATTGATTAGCAGGGATTGCATAGTTTTGGACTCGGAGTCCCTTATTGTTGATTCATGTGTAAAGGATAACTGGGTAGTTTCCAGGGAGGATAGTAGCTAAGCCTGACCAACAGCCTTGGATGTCAAAATGTTTGCTAGGATAGATCGCACTTGGCAACTTCACCCAGTTAATAAGGTCGGTAGATACAAAATGAGCCCACACAATGTTACCCCACACAAAACCTTTAGGATTGTATTGATAGAAAAGGTGGTAGAATCCATATATATATATATGTAAAATGTGCTACATTTAGTATATATATAACACACATTAAAAAGAAAAGAGGAAAAAAGGAAGAAAGATTGTATATGTGAATCTTAAAAAAAAAAAAAAAAAGAATTAGCTTATAAAGTTGTGTTTAGTAGGTAGGTATACCGTTTATCCAATGTTTCTAGGGTTTGTAAATGGAATTTGGTACGGTGTAGTTGTTGCACTTTAATAGCACGAACAGATTGTAGCTCACGAAATACTCGGTGGGAGTGGGATGCTTTCACCAACACTATACCATTTTCATTGCATGACATGCCCAGGACAAACCACACGACTATTGGAAAAAACAACACAAAACAAAAGAATCTTGATACGATCATCTCCATAGGAGATACACTTGGAAGAAGATCAATTATATTGATGGAAAATACGCAGAAGGTGGTGCCTATTTATATATATATAATTATAAAGGGGGATTAGGAGAGAGAAAATAGAATTTGGTATAATTACAAGATAATTATTCTGCGCAGATAATATAGTCGAACGATTCTTTAGGTTAGGTTTCGAAAAGAAAAAAAAAAAAGACAGCTTCTTTAGGGTACGTATGGTCTGGTCCGAGCCCAGACCAGGTTCCCAGGGTTGGGTGACTTGGTGTAGGTTCGGACCCTGACTAGGGGACCATCAGTGTGGCTCGAATCGAGTCGGGACTTGTTTGAAATATCAGTGTAAGTTTGTAGGGTTTAATTGTAACAATTAGAAAAATATGTGATTAATTTTGCAAATATAGAAAATATTTAACAAAATATTTTTAACAGAATTTTCAAACGTATTGAACTATTAACTATCACAGAAAAAATAAATTACACCGAAAATTATTTTGTGCAAACATGTTGGACCATTTTCAGACTTTTTCATTCAATCAAATCTCAATTTGTACTTGTTTAATTAGAACACATTTGCTACTCAAAATTTTAAATCCAAGCAATTTGATATATGTTCAATCTATTGGGAAAAAATTACTTCTATCCTTTATTTTTTCTGCATGGATCAATAACCTATTGATCATATGAATATGACATGTCAGCTTTTTATAGGCGAATACATGATTTAACCGAACCGGTCCTTTACTAATAGGAAATCAATAAAGATGTAGTTTAGGAATCTCATACTGAAACAAGAATAATAAATAAATATATATTTTTAAAAACTAATCAAATATAGGAAATTAGTAAATTATGAGATATATGACCAAGTGTTTTTGCAACCGCATCTAATGACGGCGATTGGGTCCCAATCCCGGTCCATAGAAGCGCCCATAGGTGCCATGATGCTACCCTACATGTTACAAACCCTAAATCGTTACCGAATCTTGTCTCGGCGATCAGAACCCTTGAGTCTGAGTCATGCATGAAAATCATTTCTTGCACTGTTATTAGAACTGGACCAGACTGGCGGTCCGACCGGGAACCAGACTCCTGTCTGAATTGGTTCAGCTAAAATGCTAAAATGTATATGAACAGTGTTTGAACTGGGTTGGACTTACCAATTTTTGAAAAAAAACTGTCGGTTTCGGTTCTAGTTTTTTTGGGTGGTTCTCTTCGGTTTAAACCGACTTTTTCGGTTCGACCAAGCGACTTCTTCGGTTTAGAAGTTATGTTTAAAGTTTATACCTATTGTGTTTGATTTTGAGACTATTGTGTTATGTATGTTCAAAGTTTGAGGTAATTATAATGTGTTATATTGTGTTTGAGAGTAATGTGTATGTTTGAAACTATGTAATTTGTGTGTGTTTGAGACTATGTAGTTTGAGGTAATTATGTGTGTGTTTAAGATAACGTAGTTTGTAATTGTATTTTTTGTTTTTTGTTTTCTCTTGTGAACAGTGAACCGCACGTGAACCGAGTATGATCGGTCGAACCAGCTCCCTCATCGGTTCGATAACTAGTCCGGTTCTGATAACACTGATTTCTTGAGTCATGCATTTTGCACCATCTCTCACCTAGACTCATTCAAAGGACCCCTTTTTCATTAATACTGCCTGGCTAAAAGAATTTGGGAACTAACAACTTCATCCCTAACTTTCTTACCTTAACCTAAACAACCCTCTTCCGACAATCCCCCCCCCCCCAAACTTTTTCTTAATCCATATTTACATGGTGTCTATTAGGGCTGACAATTTTTCACGCAACATAATAGCACGATTCGAATACGCACGAAAAAAATTGTGTTTGTAGAAACTTATGACAACACGATAAGATAAAACTATTTTCGTGTTGTGTTCATGTTTAAATATTACAACACGATAAATTTGAATTTTTTCTTGGCCAACTATAAAGTTGGACTTGAAAGTCAAATTTTTTGAATAATTTTCTAAACAAATATTGTTCAATAGTTTTAAAAAGTGTATGTAGGTATTTAATTTTTAGAGTTTGTCAATTCTACATTAAAGTCTCGTTAAATTTAATCTTTAAATTAATAATTTCTACTATTAACAATTTATTATTTTAATATTTTCTTATAAATCTCTCATGTAATTGTAAACAAATAATTAACTATCTTAATATAACACAATAACACGACACGAACACGCACAACAAATTGTGTGTCGTGTTTGTGTTGAGGAACATGATACAATAAATTTATTGTGTGTTCGTGTTTAATAAGTATCACGCGATAACATGCACGCATCCATAAATTTGTCACCTTATTATCTATAGATGTCAATCTCAGTTTTTCTTCTTCTAATTATTATGTCCGTATTTAAATATAAAAAATGGAGAGTGGAATATGGTTGAATCGTCACTTCGTTTACCTTACTTTTTATTTTATTTCTCTAACAAAAACTCAAAAATATTATTAAAGAAATTAGAGTAGATAAATAAACTGTTTTATATTTATTTATTTTTTGAAAAAATATAGATTTATAATGGAAGAACTAATTAGCTTACCAAAGCAAACCTACTATATAAACATATTGTAGCAGTTGAACCACACCGATATGATTTCCCAAAACAACCACAAGGTCCACAACCCCTTGTCTCTCTCGAAACACCATTAGAACTCGCTGCAGCTTCCATGGAGATCCAGGAGTTCAGCTTCCCGGCAACCACCGAGTCTGGCAGATTCTGCATAGACTCGCCTCCACTGTGGCGGGTCTCCTCCTCCTCCTCCACAACATCTTATACATCAGCTTCTCGCCGTGAGAAAGCAGAAGCTAATGACAAGAACACAGAAGGGAGCTTGAACGAGGAGAAAATGGATATGCTGTGGGAAGATTTCAACGAGGAGGTAATATTCATGAAGAAGCGAAATCAAAATAGCGAATCTGATTCTGGTGACTACTCGAAGGAGATGGTGCAGTTTGGGTGCGTGAAGGTATTGACGATTTCGAAAGGTAACAAGGCGGGAGTCGTGGCGCTGTTGAAGGTGTTAAGGAAAATGTTCTTGATCCATAGTAGGCAGAAGCAGCATCCATGGTGATTCATGAGCTTTCTTAGCGGACAAGTTATATACTTTAAATTTGTTTGTTTGTTAAGTGGGATTCTCATCTGTGTAGATTTTAACTTGGAAATCTAGATTAATAAAGGTAGACAAATCAATGAGTCTGCATAATCCATCGTATTCCTTTCGTGTTGGAAGTCAATTTGATTTTCGGACCTAGGTTCGATGGTGCAGGCTTGAGGCCATCTAGGTTGACCCACATGACTGACCTGTCCAAGCTCGACCTTGGCCTTCATGGTCAACCTTTGGGGGTTCTGTGTAGGGACGAAGTCAGAAAAATTATCGAGTGTAGACAAATATTAGAGTAAGGATAAATAGTTGAACTGAAAAAAATTTAGTGGGGCAAATATATGATTCAAAATGACTAAATTGAAAATTATTATATTTTTAGAGTCAAATTTACACATAATTAAAAGTTTAGGGGAGACCCCTAGGCTTCACATGGCTTCGTCCCTGGTTTCTGTCTACTCTGTTTGGGGCAGAGTGAATTCAGAACGGTCTAGACAGTCTTTTCTTAAAAGAAGAGTTTGAGCCTAATTTTTCGGGGATAATATTTTGAGAATTAAGATAGAGTTTATAATAAAATAGCTGCTCGAGGCAGTTGCCTTTACTTAACTCGGGATTGAACTCGGTATAGATCGATTTTTTTTTTTTTTTGTATTATTAGATAAAGAACCCAAAATATACACAAACTTATAATGCATATATATTATAATTATGGTTAGTAAAATTAGGATAAACTCGATCCAATCGAAAATTGATATGAAAAGTTTGAATCCAAAACCGATCTAACAAAAAAATCTCTCTAATCCGATCTCAGTGTTAAACTCGGAATGAGTCATTCAAAGGCTTAAGTTTTACGATTTTTATTTTTCAGTCTAACAACATTTTTCATCCTCCCTACTTTGTTTATGTAGTAGTGACATCAGAACCGGATCAGCAGACCAACCGGGTCCGACCGAGAACCGGAATCTGTCCGGTTTGGTTCAGATAAAAGACCGATATACAAATGCACAGTATTTGAACCAGGTTGAACTGACCGGTTTTGCAAAAATCGTACGTTTTTTTTAAACCGGTCGGTTTCCGGTTCATTTTTTGGGATACATTTTTTTTACTAACCAATCGATTTTTTTCGGTTTAAATCAGTTGTTTTGTTCTGCACAAACCGATTGGTTTAAAGTTTAAACTGACCGACCAGTTTAGATTTCTTAAGTTCGGTCGTTCGAGCTTCTTCAAGAAGTCATTTCAGTACAGAGAAGAAGAGAAGCAGTGGGAGGAGAAGAAGAAGGATGGGTATGCCCCAGCATGGTCATCGGCACAGACTGATGGCCGAAGGAGCTGTCATCGGGGATCTCTTCCACGAAACTGTTGTAGCAGTGAGTGCGGGTAATGATCTTGTTTTGTGTCCATCCACTCGCGAAACGAGCGCATCAGTATCACCAGTATGTGGTCGTTAAAGACATCAACTCTTCTGTGGTCCAGATTCCAGTGAGGGTGGAACAGAGAGTAGAGAGAGATTGAAGATTCCGGCGAGGGTGGTCCAGATTCCAGATCTCGGCAGGCTGGAGGAGATGGGGGCAGGCTGGAGGTGGCAGGCGGGGTCGGCGAGAGGTGACCTCCATCTTTTTCGTCTTCCGTCTTCTTCGTCTTGTCTTCCGTCTTCTTGTCTTAAGTATTCTTCGTATTCGTTCTTGTCTTCTTTATTCAATGGAGTCCATTGTATTCTTCATCTATTCAGTTTTTTATTATTATTTATAAATAGTGAACCACACACTGAACCGGGTTCGGTCGGATTGAACCAAACAAATCGGGAATCGGCCCCCTCGCCGATTTGATAGCCGGTCCGGTTCTGATAACACTGATACGTAGTATGCATTGTTACCGTAATGGCGCAATCAAATCATACGAAGGAAAATGCATACATAACTATGATAAAGGCAGAGTCACCTCTTAATGTTTTAGAATAAAATTAGCAAATGCATATTTATATTTTACATATTAATAATCTACTAATAAATATGAGAGTGTTTTTGCTGCCAAAGGCTATTCAATCTTTGTAAAAAAAAAAATTAATCATAATTATTTGGTCTATTTACTATATTCCAAACACATTAAATGTATGGTCTTCTATTACTAAATTTGTTTAATCATTCAGTTAGAATATGTTCCATTTTTTGTTATGGTTATTTAATTGAAGATTACGTAAACTATTGACATATTCACTTCCCATTTCCCAATATAATTTGTTTCAATATATATGCCTGCCTATCAATTTTGATTACAATCAATGTCTCAAACAGACTTAATCTGTGTAAATGTCGAGTACGGGTTGAATTTTTGTCCTCATAAATTAGGAACAAACTATCAACCATCCCATATAAAATAGCCATCGTAATATAGAGTAACGCTTATCTCTTAATTATAACCCGTCAATTACTTATATATATATATATATTTACATATAAAAAATTTGTAAAGTTCATTTCAATCTATGTAAGCATATATATTATTGAACGCAATCGTAGATGTAATTAAATATATATTTTTTGCCCCAATATAGTGTACCAAATAAACCCAAAATACATATACCCTAAATATTGTCGATGATGTATATACTATATAGTATATATATATATATATTGCATATCAATTGCCAACCATGATCTTTGACGATCATAATGTATTATTCTTTATCATCAAGAGCTTTGGTGATTCTTCAGCTATTCTTCTTTTACGCTACTCTATCCAACTCCAACCCACTGACCTTCACTACCCGCCTCATTCACATAAACTCTCCCGAGTCTCCTCTCTATGACCCGACCCTCACCCATGCTGACCTCACCAGGCTCGCAGTCCGCGCCACCAAGGCTCGCATAAGCAATGTGGGTTCGAATGCATACACCAGCCCAGTGGTTCCACGCCCAAGGTACATCGGCCAGTACTACATGAAGTACCGAATCGGTGACCCCCCAGTCGATACCTATGGCTACTTCGACACAGGAAGCGACCTCACATGGCTTCAGTGTCTACCATGCAACCGATGTTACAAACAAGACATCCCTGTCTTTGACCCGAAAAAATCGTCTAGCTACCGACTGATTCAGTGTGCGGACGACCTATGCTTAGCAGATCCCTACTTTCAATGTTTCAGTGGCGACCCAATTTGCTATTACAATGTCACATACATGGACGGAGCCATGTCGGGGGGCAGTTTGTCTGCCGAGACAATAGCCCTTCAAGACGACGCTACGGGTCGTGACGTACGGCTCACCAACATGGTCTTTGGGTGCGGGCATTACAATAAGGATCATAAGGAATCGTTGCCAAACTTGGCTCCTGGTGTTATAGGTCTGAATAGGCTCCCCTTTTCCTTGGTGAGTCAGATCGCCTTCAATGAATTCTCGCACTGTATCTCCGGGACCCACGACCCCACTGCCGGCCATAGCTTGCTGAAAATTGGTCAGGGTGCGAACATCACCGGACCAGAGACACAGACGCCATTGTATTCCAGCCCGTTAGGGTTTTACTACGTAAACATTTTGGGTATCAAAGTTGGTGACACTAAGTTGGATATCCCTAGAGAAGTGTTTGCGATTAGTGCAGATGGGACAGAAGGGACAATCATCGATACGGGCTCCAATGCGTTTGAGTTAGCTGCAGGGGCTTTCGACCCTCTTTCGGAGAAGATCAAGGAGGAGATGAGGAGAGTGGGTCTGACCCCGGTTCCGGACCCTGACTTTACTTTGTGTTTTACAGATGTCGAGTTCATGCCCAAGATCGTGATCTTGTTCGAGGGATTGGATTTCGAGCTGAGTCTTCGAAACACGTGGGAGCAGTTCGCTCCCGCGAAGTATTGCTGGACGATAATGCGTGGGTCGGGTAATTTTTCGATCATAGGGATGTTGATGCTGAGAGATGTTAACGTTGGGTATGATTTGGGGAAGAATGCCGTGTCTTTGGCTTATACTCCATGCCCATTAATAAGGTGAAACCCTAGCTAGGGTTTAAGGAGAGATGATATTTTACTCATTAAGTTATTTATGTTAACTTAGCCGGTTATATTTTAAAAGAGTAATTTTCAATAGATGGTAGAAGAGCTTAAAAAAAACTTATTGGACAAAATTCTTCATGTTAAAAAAAGTACGAAGTATACTTTTGTTTTTTTAAGAAGAGAATTATGATTTTTATTAGTATATAAAGATAAAGAGTGTTTCTGATGGCAAACGGTTTTGTGAAAAAAAAGTAGCAATTATTGGTCCATGGAAAAAAATCGATACGGTTAGACAAAAGTTTTGATGAAAATCTCTAGATCTATCAATACGGTCAATACATTGGGTGCGGATTAAGGTATAGAAAATAAAGATGTATTATTTAAAACATAAATACATGAAACATATGAAATATTTTATTAATTTTTAAAAATATATTTTTTCAAATAAGAAATTAAAATTTCAAAAAATGTTCAAATATGAAATTTATTTATATAATATATTATTAAAATGAATAGATTAAAATTATTTTAACAATAGGATTTTTTTAGAATTGACATTTTATTTAAAAGTATGAAATACAATATACAAAAAAGAGCTTTTTAAATAAAATTTTCGATTTTTAAATATATTTTGACTTACTTCGTATTTTTATAGTATATTATATAAATTAAGATATTTTTTTCAATTTTTAATATTTCTCTATTTTATATTTATAACAATGATCTTTATATTTACATGATATTTGTTTTTAAAAATCGTTTTAAATTTGTTTTGATTTTAATGTAAAATATTTAGGTGTTTTTTAAATAAATTGTTTATTTAACCGGGGTCATGTATTTGACAAAATGACTCATTAAAACATATTAATTCTTAAAACAACGAGTTATTTTTAATTAAATTAAACATATTATATATGTTTTTCATATAACATATTCCAAACTTAATCTTTTCGCGGAATAGAAATAATACGTCACCAATCTATACCTCAAATCAAAACTATTTACCTAAATAACCTCCATTTTGAATCAAATACAAAAGTATACCTACCTGTGACTCTCATTCGTGGGTGGAAAACCTACCCGCAAATGGGATTCATGGGTGAGTATTTTTTTTCTTTCCGTCAATATCACCCGCGAATGGGAGTCGCGGGTGGAACTATGAGTGGCAAATAAGTAACACGACACTTTCAAAATATTAATTTAATATCATGTAAACCGATAATCTACATATCAAATATTAAACTTATAAAAACTAATACTACACTTGATCTTAGTGAAAAGATGGAGCAAGTTATGAATTATGAATAGTAGAAGTTTAACTTTTATAGAAGGTGGAAGTCTCTCATTGTTTAAAAATACTCGGTGTGGGACTTAGAAAACCTTGAGTAAAACTTGAGAACTTAATTATTTATGTATAAGGCATCATCTTCTTTGAGGGTGGGCTTATCTCCTAATTTTTACGGGCTTGAATATAAGCCCAGACCCACAAAGGAGATGAGACCTTATATATAAATAAATAAATAAGTTCTTAAGTTTTACTCAAGGTTTTCTAAGTCTCACACCGAGTATTTCTAAACAAGGACAGACTCCCACTTTCTATCAAAGTCAAACTTCTACTCTTCACAATTCATAACTTGCTCCATATTTTCACTAAGATCAAGTGTAGTATTAGTTTAAAATTTGATATATAGATCATCGGTTTACATGATATTAAATTAATATTGTGAAGGCGTCGTGTTACTTATTTGTCACCCATAGTTCCATCCGCGACTTCCATTCGCGGGTGGAACTAACGATCAGTTCCACCCGCAAATGGGAATTGCGGGTGAAACTAACGGAAAGGAAAAAAAATACTCACCCGCGAATCCCATTCGCGGGGATGTATACTTTGGTATTTGATTCAAAATTGAAGTTATTTAGGCAAATAGTTTTGATTTTAGGTATAGATTGGTGAAATATTCGAATAGGAATGAAATAGGTGTTAGAGATTCCATAATAAGTTATTCTTTTTGCGGAATTGATAAATTCTGGCTTACGAAATCTTAGAGGGATATACATTCTGTCCAAAATGCTCGAATTTCCTAAGTCGGGCGCGCTAGGAATCCAGAATAGGAGACGAACTGACGAAAATGCCCTCATTAACTTTTATTAATGATCGAACTACCCTCAGTTTCTCTTATTCTCCAATCGAACTGAAGCTTCGTGCTCTTCATTCTAATTGAAGCTCTCCTTCATCCCTGCTCTTCTTCTCCAACGAAAATGTCATCAGGTATGCTCTCCTTCTCCTCCGTTCTGCTTTCCTCGTTCGTGAAGATTTTCTTCTTCGTGTTGAACCCATAATCGTTTCTGGGTTCAACTCGAACCCAGAATCGTTTCTGGGTTCAACTCGAACCTAGAATCGAATTCTGGGTTCGTGTTTCTGGGAGGCTGTTCAAATTCATTAGTTAGGAGGTTGTTCGATCGAACCCAGAATTGTGCGTAGAATTATGCTTAGAATTGTTATTTTCGACATGATTTGGATTCAGTTGAAGTTCATGATTGGATTTGTGTTGTTAGAATCGTGTTAGAATCATCCTTGGATTTAGTTGGTTTGAGTTCATCCTATTGTTCATGGAAGGAGTTTTAGTTCATTCAGTTTGGAAACTGGAATCAACATCTGAAATTGAGATGCTTGATTTATGTGTTATTGGTTGTTGAGATGATGTTATTGTTGTTATGTGTTATTGAAATGTTGTTCTTTATGTGTTATTTATTAGCTGTGTTCCAATCAAACAACCACTAAGTTGGTTGCTGATGAAGCGAAGGTCAATATTGATGGTGATGGTAGTAGTAGTCGGAATGTCAGTTCTTCAAATAGTCAGGGAAGTGGGGGATGCAAACGTGAGTAATGAAGAAGAAGTAAGGAGTGCAAATGCAAATTCAAATCCAAAAAATGGAAGTGGAAATGGAAATGAACTTGGGAGAAAATTTTCAATGTCGTGGCCAATCAACTTCAATAGTTTGTTTGGTAACTCAGACAACACAACTTCATCATCATCGAATGCACATAAGAGGTCGACGGATGAGAGTTGAGTGGGTATGAACTCGCTTGCTTTATGTTTTCATGTATGTCTATTCGTGGTTTGGTTTGATGATTTGTACATATTTGTTGTCTATCCTTTTGGACCTGAGCTGAGAGCTGGACTCAACTGTTGTTGAACATCAATTATGATGAATTATTTGACAATTACTGCAAAAAAAGAGAAGAAGTCTTTAGTTTTTTTGTGAATGTATTTGATGAAACTTGTGTGGTCACTTGTGTTTGTATTGTGTTGTTACATTAATTAAAAAAAGTCAAAAATTAGTTTTTCAAATAAATTAAATATTTTTTAAAAAATAAGTATTAATTATTCTTAATTTTTTAAAATAAATAATACAAATTAAATGTATTATATACTAAATATATACAAGATAATCAAATATATTATTTTATCATATTTCATTTTGCTTCCATATACAATTTCACACACACAAAAAAAAAAATTATTCAATTTCATTCCATTCTAAACAAAAAAAAAACTCCCTATTCTAACTCTTAAATAAATGAAAAAATTGGATTAAAAATCGCGCGTGTTGCAGACTCACCCCTCTCTGTTCTCTCGAGGAGAATCCATGGCGACTAGGGTTTCCATTTGATGCTCATCCGATCTGCTCGGGATCATTGGGCTTTTCAAAATTGGCATGCGATTTTAGTTCCTAGCATCTCCTCAACCAATCCCACGTCGCGATTCCGGCCTACTGCACGGTGGATCCCACCTGCAGAACTCCGGCGCCCGACTCTTCCTCAATTAGTAACTTCCTTTCTCTCCTTTCATCTGTATCTCCTCTTCATTTGTGTGTGCAGGAACCAACGACTATTGTGATCATATCTGGCTTACGACTGAGACCACGGCCTCACGCTCCTCTTCCGGCGGTGGTCGGAATCCCGGGCTGCCTATGCTGCGAATGGTGCCTTCGGCCATCCCTCCGGGACCAATCAGGGACAATCCTGCTCGGGTTCTTGGGACGATCCTCACGAACAAACCGATCAAGTCGAATGTAGTTCAAACCGTGATGAGGGAGGCTTGGGGTCGGTTCGGCCCTGTAAAGATCACCGAGGTAAATGAGGATGTGCTTATGTTTGATTTTGCAAGCCTTAGTGATAGAGAACAGATATTGGATTTATCACCGTGGTCAGTTCACGAGAAATGTTTGAATCTGAAATTGTGCCCGCCTCATGTATCGGTCACCGAGTTTGATTTCCGTATGATGCAAGTCTGGATCCAGGTTCACGGATTGAGCCTGGAAATGCTGAATGAAGAAAATGCCAGTTGCATTGCTAGCTCGGTAGGGAATTGCATTAGATTAGAGGATAAGCAAACCATGAGGCAAAGGACTTTTCTAAGGGTCCTAGTGGAAATTGACACCTTGGAACCGCTTCACCCGGGGTTCAGGTGGGTCGACTCGAGAGGTAATCAAAAATGGGCCACGATTAAGTTTGAGAGGCTGACGGGCATATGTTTTAGTTGTGGCCGCATTGGGCACAGCTCAAACACTTGTGCCGAACAGGTGGTGCTCAATGATATTGACGGATCGCCTTTGTATGGCCCTTGGGTCTCGGGGATCAGTCCTAGGCTTGTCTCAAGATGGGTTAACGCGTGTTGGGGAGGCCGTCCCCAACCCTGACCCCGCTAGGCCCTCATGGCGGGAACTGATGAGGGGCAAACAGAATTTGGACCCTTCAGGTTCGTCAAGTGGAACCCAGAGGATCGGCGATCACGAACTGAGCCAAGCGGACAGCAACTTGGCTCAGGAGGCTGGGACCGAAGGTGAACAAACTGGCCTTCTGCCTGGGGAGGCTCGTAGGAGGCCTCGCTCTCCCTCACTTTCGTCGGGTAGTACGAGGTCGACTATCCCGAACCAGCCAGCACCCTCTCCTACCCGTGCTGAGGAGCCTCACCTATCGTCTCAGGACAACCGCCCACAGCTGAGGTTGTTTGACCTCAACTCTAACCCGGACATCGAAGAGGCGGAGATAGTGCAGCCTGTCTTGCACTGTGATCTGTCGCTGGGACTGGCGGTTGGCTTGGTCTTAGATGAGCAGCTGGTTGTTACTCAGAAGGCGAAGGATTTGGAGCTGGTAGGTCTGGGGGCCTCGGGGACGCAGCAGGGTTCGGTTATGGCCAAGAACATGGGACATTAGCACGCAGCTCCTTCGGAGATCTGTCAGGAAAACGACAGGAACAAGACTGCTGATATTCTGATATTGGCAGCTGGTTCGGGAGTTAAGCCAAAGAGGAGTTCGCGATCAAAACAGCCTTGTCTTGCTAAGGGACCGACGGTGACTGAGGAGGACTGCGAGCCGAGCAGGTCAAGCTCGGGTAAGAGGAAAGCCGACCCACCCAAACTCGGTATGCTGCACAAGAAACAAAGGAAGCCGAGGACGAAGGGGTCGGGTTCGATGGGGGGAGTTACGTCCTCTATAAATGACTCAAAGGGTACTTCTAACACGGGCATAAGCGACATTGCTAATGACAACGTGAGGATTACCAGAAGTAAGGGCTCCAGTGGCTGTCCCCGCACAGCCACGGAGTCTAGATGAATGTCATCAGCTGGAACTGTCAGGGGTTGGGGTCTCCCCTGACAGTTCGCCACTTAAAAGACCTGGTGAAAGGTGCTCGTCCCAAAATTGTTTTCATTATGGAAACAAAGAAGGACGACGCCTACTGCGAGAGGGTTAGATCACAGTTACGTATGGATCATGCAACCTATGTTAGCCCGGTTGGGGCTAGTGGAGGTTTAGCTTTATGGTGGATGGACGGGGTTTCGGTAACGATACATAGCAAAGACAAAAACTTCATAGATACATCGGTCAACATAGACGACTGCGGGGGCGTGTTCAGAACTACATGGGTTTACGGGGACTCTATCTACTCGAGGAGAGTTGTAAACTGGGAAACTCTCAGATGTATGGGAAACAACAGACGTGACCCGTGGGCCTGCATTGGGGACTTCAACGACATCGCCTCCCATAGAGAGAAACTCGGGGGTGCCCGCAAAGACCAATGTAAGATTGACGGTTTCAATGCCTTAGCGGAGGACCTTCATCTTGAAGACATGGGTTTCAAAGGACCAATGTTTACTTGGTCAAACAACAGGCGAGGGGCAGACCGAATTAGAGAGAGGTTGGACCGGGCTATTGTGAATCGAGAGTGGAGTTCTTTGTTTCCGACGGCTCAATGCACTCACGAACTTATCATCGGGTCAGACCATGCTCCTATTTGTATTCACCTAGTGTTCGAAGGTAGACGGGCTTCAAAGCAGTTCAAATTCGAGGATATGTGGCTCGAAAAATAGGCTTGGCCAAATAAACCGGTTCGGGCGAACTGGTCTGGTCTGGTCTGGAACTGGTTTGGTTCGAACCGGTTCGACCGAACTAGTTCCAAAACCAGACCAGTATTTTTTGCCTTCAAATAGAACAGTTCAAAATAGTACCAAAAATCCAGTTCGAACCGGTTCGACTCGACTCGTTTTTTATACTGGTTTATACTTAAATTTCAATCAAACCACTTTAAACCTATATAATTTTAGAACCGGTTTGAAGCAAAATTAACTAAACCGGTCTAAAATTAAATCAAACCTAGATATGTTTTCAATAAACCAAACCTAGAGATATATTGGACTCTCGTATGTTGATGTTGGACAAGATTTTAGTCGGTTGTGGAACGGATTTTCAATCTGTTCAGTGTGTTTTTCAGTCGCTTCAATGTATTTTTCAGTCGGTTCAGTGTTTTTTCAGCCGGTTCAGTGTTTTTCAGTTGGTTCAGTATTTTTTAAGACGGTTCAGTGTGTTGGACAGAATTTTCATCCGGTTTAGGTTCGGTTTGAACTGGAATATTTCCGAACCAAAATTGATATGAAAAAAAACAGACCAGAACAGTTCGAACCGGTTCTGAATCGGTTCGAACCAGACCAGTTCTTTTTTCCTTAAACCAGACCATTTTTTTAGAAACAGAAAAATGTACTGGTTTTTTTCAAACCAGACCAGTTCAGTTCAGAACCGGTTCGGGGTCGAACCGGTTCATGAACAAGCCTATCGAAAAAGAAGGATGTCACGATGTCATTCACACAGCTTGGCGGTCGTCAGCTCCGGTCTCGGTCGGGGCAGACCTAGATCGGAAGCTTTCGACGTGCAGATCATCCCTTCAGAGATGGAGTAAACTCGAATTTAAGAACAATCTTGGCGAAATATGTAAGGTGAAGAACCGTATGAGGTATCTTGAAGCGAGACATATTGATGGGGCCGATATGGATGAGGGGAAGGCACTTAAGTCGAAACTACACGCCTTATGGAAGCAAGAGGAAATTTACTGGAAACAGAGGTCGATGGTCAAATGGTTGGCCCATGGGGATCGTAATACGACCTTCTTTCATCAGACCACTTTGTCGAGGCGGAGGAGAAATAAAATTGTCAAACTTAGGGGCCCGGATGGTCGTTGGATCGAGGGAGATCGGGAGATCAAGTCTGAATTATTTTCGTTCTATTCGGCCCTCTTTGAATCGGAGAGGTATACTGGGCATGGTAATGTTGGGTTTGGTTCATCTCTCAGTTGTGTTCCGCATCAGATCTCAGAGGAGATGAATGAGGGGCTTTCGGGGGTGGCATCGTCGGAGGAGGTTCGTAGGGCTTGTTTTCAGATGGGGGGGGGGGTCTAGTGCACCGGGACCGGATGGCTTCTCGGGCAACTTCTACCAAAAGAATTGGAGCACGGTCGGGCCAGATTTGATCACATCTGTCAATGCGTTCCTCACCTCAGGTAATATGCCCTCGTTTCTTAACCAAACCCTCATTACCCTTATTCCTAAGGTTGCTAACCCCTTATGTGCATCAGACTTTCGCCCGATCAGCCTTTGTAATTTCGCTTATAAAGTCTTCTCTAAGGTTATGGAAAATAGGCTTAAAACCTATATGCCGGAACTAGTCACCCCTTGCCAAAGTGCGTTCGTTTCAGGGAGGCGCATTCAGGACAACATTATCATTGCCCATGAGATGTTCCACTATCTCAAGACGAGGGGTCGCCCGAGCGGCCCCAAGGGAAGATCGGAAGGTGCGCTTAAGATTGACATGAAGAAGGCCTAAGACTGCATCGAGTGGGACTTCTTGTTGGAATGCCTTCGGAAAAGAGGCTTCGGGGACAAATGGATCAACCTCATTCAGGCGTGTGTCTCCTCGGTTACGTATAGGGTCCTGGTGAAAGGGGACGCCTCTGAGACCATCGTGCCCACTCGCGGTCTTCGTCAGGGTGACCCTCTGTCTCCCTATCTCTTTATTCTGGTCGTTGATGCTTTCTCGAGACTGTTGGACGATCAGGTGGCGAGAGGGAAGGTTAAGGGGATAAGGCCGAGAAGGGGTTGTCCGGAGGTCCAACACCTCTTCTTCGCGGACGACTCCCTATTTTTCTTCAAAGGCTCGACTCAGGACGCTTGCAACCTAAAGGATACTATATAAACATATTGTCGGGACTCGGGTCAAATGATCAATCTGGCCAAATCGACGCTCTTCTTCAACTCGGCAGCCACCGCTCAATATAGGTCAGACATATCTCTCATTTTTGGCGTGCATCAGACGGCGGACCCGGGGTTCTACCTCGGGCTTCCCACTGTTTGGGGGAGGTCAAAACGGGAGGCTCTTTCGTACCTCAAGGAGCGGATAAGGGACAAAATTTAGGGGTGGCGGAACAAATTACTGAACAATGCCGGGAAAGAGGTTCTGATTAAAGCAGTACTCAGTGCGATTCCTACTTATGTTATGCATATCTTTCGACTCCCCACATCCTGGTGTAATGAGGTTAACGCTCTCATTGCTCGCTTCTGGTGGGGGTCGAGGGAGGGGGCTAGGAAGGTACAATGGAGGAACTGGAACGCGATGACTATCTCTAAGAAGGCGGGAGGTTATGGGTTTCGGGAGATGCAATCCTTTAATCGGGCGATTCTTGCGAACATGGCGACGAGAATCATGGATGAACCGCAGGCTCTATGGGTAAGGGTCCTCAAGGGGATCTATTTTCCTAACCGTTCCTTTATGCAGGCATCTCAGGGGGCCCGGGCCTCTTGGGCGTGGTCGAGCCTTCTCGAGGGTAGGGACATTATTGCAGCTAAGGGCCGGTGGGTCCTTGGGGATGGTCGTACTATCAGACCGTTCCTTGATACATGGGTTGCGCTTCAACACTCAGCCAGGGTTCGGCCCAGGGTGGAGGGCCCCCATTTGGACTCGGACAGAGTAGAGGATTGGGTGGATGGTCAGGCGCGTACTTGGATTGAACCTACTGTGAGGCAGTTGATGGCTTATGAAGATGTGGACGCCGTGCTTAACGTTACCATTCCAGTCCTTCCATCTCCGGACGTTTGGAGGTGGCCTCATACCACTCACGGCGCGGTCTCCGTTAGATCGGCCTATCACGTTCTTCACGCAGACGGGGTCAGGAGCCTCCCCGATCTTAATAGGCGCCCTAGGCCTGACATCTCCAAGGTCTGGCCCCGTATTTGGTCTTCTCGTGTTTGGCCTAAGATCAAGGCGTTCATGTGGAAGTTGGCGTCGGATGCTCTCCCGACGTGTGATAACCTTTGGAGGAGGGGCATGCCTCTGTCGCCCTTCTGTTCTTTATGTGGCGTGGCGGAGACTAGGGAACACTTTCTATTTGGCTGCCCTTGGTCATTGCAGGTTTGGGAGTCTTTCCTAACAGGGCCGATGATAGCATGTGGCCTCTCCTCGATCGACGAGTGGCTCTTGTGCTCTTCCTCGGGATCGGGTCGGAACCGGAGAGATAACGATCAATCGTGGTGTCTATGCATGATTGTCTGGGTGATTTGGAAGGCTCGATGTAAGGTTGTTTATGAAAATAGACTTCCGTACGTTCATGCCTTGCTTCAGGAGATTGGCAGGGTCTTTCAGGAGGTCAGTTCTCCATCTCACGTGGCCCGACCGCAGGAGACTTACACGGCTTGGACAAGACCACCGGAGGGAACGATTAAGCTTAACTGCAACGCTGCATGGAGAGATCCGTCGGCCATGGGAGCGGTGGGTGTTATTGCTAGAGACTGGACAGGATCGGTCATTGGGGGTTCCTCCTCCTTGATTCGAGCGGCATCGGTGGACGAGGCGGAGGCGGTTCTTGCTGCGGTCAAGCTGGCTATCCTACACAGTTGGTCGCCCATTATTATTGAGTCGGACTCTTCGCATGTTATATCTCACCTCTTAGGTCTTGATTTCGCTTGGAGAATAGCATCAATTTTGTCTAACGCTACGGCCTTATCATCTCAGATACAGGCCGTATCGTGGGTGCTTATTCCACGATCCGCAAACTCTTGTGCGGATTGGATAGCGAGATTCGCTTTGCTTGGGTTGTGTCCTCAAGATTGGGTGCTTGCACCACCAACCCCTTTACTTAGATGCATTGTATCGGATAATATCTTGTTTGCGGTTTCTTCTTCGGCTAATGAAATGACATAGTACGTGTTACTTGACAAAAAAAAAAAACTCTTAAATAAAGAACGTAAGGGTTAGAGTAACAGTCTTTTTTCGACCTCCTTTCAATCGTCGAGTTCGTTCTCTCCTCAGTCGGAGACTCGTCTCGCTTCCCTCTGGCGATATTATGGGTAAAAGGTCGAAGAAGAGGGATTCCCAGAATACGGACTCCGAATCAGGTGAAGATTCTGAGTCTCCGTTGACATCTACGTCAGAGTCGGAATCCAAGGACTCGGAGCGGTCATCGAAGAAGCGGCGCCACCGACACCGGAAGGAGCGAAGCAGCTCGCGAAGAGAGAAAGATAGAAGCAGCAAGAAAAGGAAGAAGGAGAGGAGAGAGAGGGACCGGGACCGGGACCGGAAGCGAAGTAAATCGAGAAGAGAGGGGAAAAGGAAGTCCAGGAGGAGGGACTATTCTTCTGAGGAAGATGAATCTCAATCTTCCGTCCATAGTGATTCGGAGCCTGAAAAAGTAAGGGAAACCACGGAATCGGTGGTGAGGGATATGCTTGTGGAGTTCCCGAAGGTTGCAGATGACTTGAAGCAGGTACTTAAGCTCTCATATCTTTTGCTCATGGAGAATTTTACTTTGTACAATCCCTAATTTCAAATTTATGCGTCATTTTGAGCTAAAAAAATATCATCCTTAAGCTCAGTCAGTCTGCTGCTTATTTTGTTTATAGCTCAATTTGTCAAGAAATGATCATACACGAGCTTATCGCACTTGATTGTGTGACATTCTATGTTGCCATTTGACTTTGGTCTTGTACTTAGTTTCATTACGGGATGATGTTCTAGCTTTCAGTGCTTTGGAAATGTTTGAGACCGTGACATGTAAAAGGGGCACTTCTTAATTTTGAATATAGCAGGCTCTTTTTTTGGGTTGGCAAGGGTTGCTGGTTCATTTATTTGTTCAAGCTATGTTAAGCCTATTTAGATTTAGATTATTATTCGGAGTTACTGTTACCGATATACTAGACCGTTTGTCTATTGGATGGTGTATGAGCCTTGTGAACCTTTTATTCACGTACTGATTCTGCTCTGAAAATCTGTTTTTTTAGCTTCTGAAGATGATCGATGATGGACAAGCTGTAGATATAAATGGCATATCTGAGCGAGCGCTGATTAGACATTTAAAAAGGCTCTTTGTCTCACTTAACCTCAAGGAGAAAAGCGGAGTCTTCCTGCTACCTTCGAATGGCAATCCAGTCTTTCAGACTGTTGTATCTGTAATTGACGCTCAATTAATGAAGGATCCAGAAACAGTGGCAGTTGATGCAGAAGGTGGGCCATCGATACATGATGATAATGCACCAACTGTGAGTGGAAATGAAGAGCCTTCAGTTCGCAGAAGGTATTCTTACTGTGGTCCTTTTATTATTTCAAAGTGTTGGCTAGGATTTCATAAGGAACTGTGCTGCTTGAGACTGAAAAATAAATTCTTGAGATCGCATGCACATTTATCTTCATAGCTTCTGTTCTTGTTTTTTCGTCCAGGTGCGTTGTGCATTTTTTCTTGTAGCTGTGCTTGCCATTTTATCCAATAGAATAAGATACATAGAATTAGTGAGTCTGTTTGTATGCCACATGGAGTTTATATGGCTTCTTCTTTCCAAGGATTCCTCGCCTGCATTAAATTTGAAGTGAGATAATGAAATTCCAGTACTTGTTTCCATGTTCTAGTTTTATCGTTTGAGAGATTCGTTTCTGGATTAACATTTGAAAAAAATCATCACTGATAGTTAGGAATTATGATGGATCAATTTTGTTTTAGCCTCATTACTAATTTATTATAGACCATTTTCAGTTAGCATAAGTTTTTTTATTTAGTTTTGGCAGTTACAATTTAGACTGGAAGTCAATTGTATCAATTTTTTTTTTAATTTGAACTTTTACTGCCACTGCAGAGTGGTCGGTCCAGAAATGCCATCGGCTGAGCTGCTAGCTGCAGCAGCTAAACTGACTGAAGCACAGGCGGAGCTCAGGTAAGTTTGTCTGGGCAATATTCATCAACTTCAGCTTTACATTGGTGATCCGTCTCTTCCTTCTGGTGGTGCCCTTAGTCTCAGCAGTGTCAGAATGGACAAGCTAATGTTTTTTACCCAGGGCCTTACCCACTTTAGACCAGTAGTTGGATATTGCCAAGCTTATCCGGACAGTTTCTTTTTTGCTAAGCCATACTAAGGTCTGCTCATATATTTTGATGCACTAGCTCCTTTTGGGGGGAGTGGGGGTGGGAGCGGAAGGTGGCCTACTGCCTAATGGATCAGATGAACAGTCTGCAAAGTTTAAACACATGATACTAACCTACAAGCATTGCATGGTCACTTAATTTTTCAGGAAAGCTGAATTAGAAGAAGACGATGGATTGTTCATAGGACCTGCACCACCTGCAATGGTTGCAGAAGCTGAATCTGTTAATGAAGCAGAGCGTTTTGAGGAGGTTTGACACTCTTAAAAATGCCATTCCTGTGTGTGTTTGCGCATGCATACCTGCACGTGTTATACATGAATGTCTTAACTTAATATTGTGACTCCATTATTTTTGTTTTTATCAGGTGACTAGGATTATAGCAGCTGAAGAGGGAAATCCATATGATGTCGTGGGAGCAAATCATAAAATGGCCACTGAAAACATTAAAAAAAAGTATGTCTCCTTGTGTTGGTTGATCTTGCAATCATATTCATTTACAACCATTATGATGTTCATGAAAAACAAGACATTAAGTCAGAACTTTATCCTCTCTAGTTATGCTGACATCCATCTAAGCTGTTTTTTCTTGTAAAAATGTTTAAAGGGCCATTGTGTGATGAGAAAGCCCTGTATCGTGGCATTGTGTATATTTAGAAGATGTTCATCACAAAAATCTTAAATTCCAGGATGTGCAAGAAGTTTTAAAACCTCTGCTGTAAAATGTATTCACAAGCACGTCTCTATATAACATGTCTATAATTTTTTGTTCCGGAGAATGGTCTTGAACATTATGGCTTAGGAGATGAGTCAATTGCTTGTTATTTCTTTCTCTATTTGTCATGTGTGCAAACACACATCTTCATACATTCATATGGAAAATGTAGACAGCAATAAGCGTTGCACAAAAATCAATTATTGGTAGATTTTGATTTGATAGTTTTGAGCGTACATTCCCCCCAAAAAAAGTTTGTGTTCTCTGTAGTAATCATTCCTTTGCATGGTCTAATTTTGTTTCTGATATTTTCTTATTGGTATAATTGTGGAACTGTAATTCAACTTAATTTGAGCCCTTTAGGTACTGGAAGCTGTCTCTTTTGGTGCATCCGGACAAATGCTCTCATCCACAAGCTCAACAAGCATTTGTAAAATTAAATAAAGCTTTTAAGGAGTTACAAGATCCAGATAAGGTAATAAAACTTACATAAGGTTTTCTCAGTTATGGTTAATATGCATGCTGCTTTGTTATCTGAATTAGTTGACTGAATCCAATCTCAAATTCCCACCCTTTACAGCGTAAAGAATATGATGAAAAAATTAAAATCAAGGAGGAAGAGGAGGCATTTAAGGTGCGTATCAGTGCTCCGGTCATGCAAAGATACAATAATCTTATGGTGACTTATATTATCTTTTTTCTGTAACTCTAGGTTGAGCTGCGAGCAATGCGTGAGGCAGCTCAATGGAGAAAATTGCAAGGTCAACTCTTTTGCTCATGCATATTGTGTCTATAAATCAAGTGGTGAAAACTATTTTAAGCCTAGACAGATAGAGCCAAGTTGATTGAATGTCTGGACCTAAGTTGAGTTACTTTTCTGCAGGAATCTCCATGGAAGGAGATGAGGAGCTTTTGGCGGAAGTTGCCGTACATGTGCCACAAAAAAGAGAAGAATGGATGACCACATTACCTCCAGAAAGAAAGGTAGTTTTCGTTTTTGGTTTTCAAGTAATATTAGCGACTCTGATATTTTTATATATGTCAAATCTTAAGTGGTAGCCAGTTCTCTTCCATGTACCTGATTGGTCAAACAAAGTAGTTTTGCTGGAAATTTACTCGGCTTCATTTTCATTCAAAATCCCTACTTTATTTCGTAAGCGTAACATTTGACTATTTATTATATTTTCTAGCCGGGCATGACCATGCAATCAACTCAATTTAGCAAGACGACGAAACAAGGGCGTGGTGATACAAGCATTTGGATCGATACTCCTTCAGAGAGAGCTCAAAAAGCCAAAATGAAGTGCGTCTTCTCCTCTAACTTGATCAAGTGCATTCTTGTCACTTTCTGCATTTACTAAATGACATGAACAAAACTTCCATATGTACATTTCTTACATTCGTATGGATGTGATTTTTCTTACAATCTCTGCCATATTTTCTTTCCCGAATAATTATTCATCTGATGCACTTTGATTGTGGCAGCTACTTGGAAGCATATAACGAGGCGTCTGCACTTATGTCAAACGAAATGGAAAAGAAGAACATAAGCAAAGATGCAGAGCTAGTGGATATGTACAACAAAGCCAAACGATCAAAATCATTGGTGCAGAAGCACCAGGAAGAGTCAACCACCAGCCGGTCAAAAAAGAAATCGAAGCAGCGGCAGCCCCCAGAGAAAGAAAAGGGAGAGTGGGTGGGGAACCATCCATGGAAGCCATGGGACAGGGAGAAGGATCTGACTGCAGGTAGACAAAAGGTCAAACTTGATGCAGAAGGCATGGCTGAGGGATTGACTTCCCGATTCTTATCCGGCAATTTCCAAAGGAGCTTCCTTTAGCAACTCAGAAGTAGTAAGTTGCTTTACTCCACACCCCACTTGAAAAAATTGTTACTACAGTCGTCTTTAGCAGTAAATCTCCACTCTCTCGGGTTAGTCAGCTGCACTCCCCCTCCCTCGATAATATTACAGTCCTGTCTCTGAAAATGTGAGGAAATTAAGGTTAAAGCATCGATACTGTCTTCTTTTTGGGTTCTAGAAGGGATAGTGATGTCATCTTACAACCTATACAGTCCCACAAACCGCCCCAAAAGAAAACATTTTGCACGTAACGTGATTTTCACTATCGCTATCTTATGCTGTGCATGCTAATTAAAGCAAAATCCCACCAGCAACAGCAGTAGCCGGCATTATTCTCTCTCCGGGATTGTACCTTCAACTGAATTGGATGCGTAAACTGAATTTTGCACATTCATATCTTCACAATTTGCATTTTTGCACAGATAATTGACGTTGATTTCATTCTCAGCCATACTAAACCGACTACTGCTGATCCCTTCCAAATGGCACACGAAGTCGTGGACGTCTGAGCTGACATCATCATAAGGCGTGCCCACTGCCCAGGTATTTTTGTTCAATAATGTATCATCTATTAATGAGCCTTTATGTGGAAGAATACAAAACTAGGGTCGTAATCATGTTGGAAGCAGTCGTGTTATTCTCCATCCATCCACAAACCAGGGAAGTGTGAGTCACGAACCGTCCATCAAGCATTTGACAATGACAGCAGTTGAATCGTGCTTAACTGAATTGACGTTTCCCGTGTTGGTTGGAAAACCATTTAACGCTGTATTGTAATTACTTTACTGAAAGGAAAACTTCCTAAGTAACTAAATTTAGTAGTTTTTATGCAAAATTTTAATCTAATTCGAAGTCAATTAAGAGGAAAATAATGTAATGATGGTCGATATCTAAGTTCTTCCGTCGAGGCACATTGGGCATCCCTCATTTTCCTTGTGTTTATGATTGGCCTGTTGACACTTTATGCCCAACTTCTTCTGGGCGGCCGATCACACAAGATTGTAATGATGAGATGATGATGTTGTCGGAGGATACAAAATACTTCATTCCATAACTAATCGGATTAGGAATTGGGACGGCCGAAAGGCTAAGATATGCCAAGACTAATAATATTGTAAAGAATCACATCGAATGATGTAATCATCACTGTTTATTAACTATGTATTGTGTAAATTGTAAGTAATAAAAGAGTTAAATACTAAGTAGCTACTTGAACTTTGTACGTTTTGTAACGAGTTACTTGAACATTAAAAATTTAAAATAAGTTACCTTAACTTGGACGAAAGTGCAAATAGCTACTTATGTCCAATTTACTTGTCAACTGTTGATAGAATTTTGTTGGAAATTCGTAAGAATTGGACGAAGGTAGCTATTTACACCTTCGTTCAAGTTGAGGTAACCCGTTTTGAATTTTTAAAGTTCGGGTAGCTCGTTACAAAACGTTCAAAGTTCATGTAGCTCCTTGGTATTTAATCATACATAAAAACTTATATTATCATTAGTTATGAATTCATATTTTTGTGAGAGTTAAAATTCGTACTTATAGTGTTAAATTTAGTTTTTCTGTAATTAAATTAAACATCAGAATTATTAGTTTTATAAAATCCATTATTATTTAGGGAAATGAATGAAAATTATATTTATGAAATAAAAACAGATCCCACTTATCTATTTCCTTTTAACAGAGATTCTTAATTTGTCTTTTCTCACATAAATAAGGAAGTGACGTATTATTGATGTCACTTTCCATTTTTTATCCCATTAATAATAATGGATTACACTAAACCGATGATAACCACCATTATAGAACTGACATACCGACGAAAATTCCTTTTAAAAAAAAAAGTATTTGTAATTTAGGGTCTCTAATTAGTAATTCATCCTCGTATTTCCAGAAACTTTAACTTCATGCGATAATATGATCCCAATTAATAAGTGTGTTTTCATGGGAAAAAAGTAAGCATTTAAAAAAAAATCAAAGTGGACCTACTATCACAAGATTACACATAATTAATTATTGCATTCAACGTGTTGATTTTTTTTTCTTCTTTTTGCTATACCAAATTTATCTATGAAGGTGTTAGGAAACATTAAGTCTAGACTCTACGATGAAAGCTCATCTATTCTAGAAAGGTGGTCTGGTTATAGAGGATAGTGGAAATTATGCATACAAAGCATCAATATATTTTCATGTCAACGTTTATGCAATTGACTTTTTACTTTTTACACCGTCCTTTATTTGGTTACATATTATATAAATTGTGTTATAAAAAATATAAATTCATTTGAGATAAGATTTAGAGCAAAACTGTGGTGGAGATTGATGATGGATATCACTAGGGCATAATTTCAATTTATAGCTATAATCTTTCTCTAGAGCCAGGAGAGGGGATCCATCACTAATCGCCCACCATGACTTTTCTTCCAATCCATATAAATTAAAAAATGAATACGAAATGATTTTTTATAATATCAAAATCAAGTATTATAGTAAGAAAAAATGATTTTACAAGAATAATAATAATCATAATCATTTTGAAGTGCATATTCTGAAATTATGGGTGCTACTGCTACCCATAGTAGTTCCTAGTATCTACAGATAAGTTAAAAATCGTAGGGAATAATGTCTCTACCAACCCAACATCAATATATATATATGAATATAAATATTAGCCCATAAAATATATTTGTCATAATGGGTATAGACTATAGACGGTAGATTTTTTTACCGAAATATACTTTAATACAAAAGTAAATATCGAAATATTTTTAAAAAGAATATCAAAGTATAATTAGACATTCGCGGGTGAATATACTAAAAAAACATATACTGAATGACATTCGCGGGTGCCCTAAAAAACATCACCCGCGAATTCGCGAAGCTATGCTGAAGAAAAAACAACTTGCTGACAAGGTGGTCAGTTGCAGACATTTTTCTCTCCTGCATCATCAACTCATTGACAAGTCACTGGATGACAAACTAGTTATTTGCTGACATTTGCTAGTCACATATCTCATTGGAGCAAATCTATGCAGATGTTTCTCATTTAAAAAAAAAAAATCTAACTCGCGAATGTCTTTCGCGGGTGGCATTTGCGGGTTAGGTATACTTTGATATAATTTTTTTTCAAAACTGATGATATTTCAGTATTTATTTTTATATTGAGGTATATTTCAGTAAAAAAATTCATGGATGGTATCAAGTCGACATTCAATATAGAATTATCAACTATATATTTATCATAGTTATGTGGGAAAAGTCTCAAAATGGGTCATGATGTTTCAATAAAATGATTTTCGGTGCCACATATTTTTTTACAATTGTTAATGGTACATGATGTTGCCAAACGATGGTAACCGAACCTTCCGTCGATCTGTCGTTACCTTTTGCCGTTAACTTGTCACGTTTCTGTCACGTGAGGTCCCATTTTAATTTCAGTTTGTAGAAAATACTAAAATACCCTCTTCACTATGTATAACCTTTTGAACTCCCATATTCAGTTTACCCATTCTGAAAAGTCTGAACTCCCCTTCTTCACACCGTGCTTCTCCATTGTCTTCTCCGTTCTTCACACCTAGGTAACAACCGTTCGACGAGGCGCTTCTCCGTTCGAGTTCCAGCGGCGTCGACGACTTTTTTGCGACTGATTTGCAGAGGAGGCTCGCGTTTTAGGGAGATTTGCAGAGGCCGTTCGAGTCCCAACCTTTCGGTTATTCAGAAGAACACCGATCAAGAAGTTTTCCGCAACTTCCTTGTCTTAGAGCAACTGTCGAACACCAAGGTGAGCATCCTTTTTGTCATAGAGCCCTAAAGTTTTGGTTTTTAAGTTTATCCGGTTTGTTGAGCACCACAAATTGGAAACCTGTCGAACTATCTTCGTGTGTTCTTGTTGATTTGCTAAAAATGTGCTGCATTTTGATGTTTTCGTATGATGTGTTTTGCTGAAAATGTGCTGCATTTGGGTTCTGATTTAGGGTTTGTTGATTTCGGTTCTGTTATGGATTTGCTCTGATATTTTTGTTTTTCTTGTTGATTTCGGCTCTGTTATGTTCTTCCTCTTGATGATACTGATTGTTGCTGAATTTTGCCTCTGTCAAGGATGTCTACTGACAAAGGAAAGAGACCTATGGAAGATGAGGAGATAGTTGACGACGTGGATGACAAAACAGAGACAGATTTGGATTCTGATCTGGTGTCAGATCCAAATTGGAAGCCCAAAAAGACAGACAATTTAGAGTTGACTGATGAAAGTTTTGAAGTTAGGAACGTAAGGAAATCAGGGAGGGCACAGTCGAATGTGCATGACAGGGATGAGGATGTTGAGATTGGAGTGGACTCAACATTTGGAATGGATGCGGAGGAAAATTTTGCGTCTTTTCAAGGGGTGGATGCAAGTAACTTCGATGAGGGTGAGTACCCGAGTGATACATTACGAACCCCACCACCCTCTGATGCAAGTTTACGAAGACATGATATAGTTGACCAACAAGTAGATGGTGATAGTAACAGTGGTAAAACGAAGAAGGAGCTTAGACTTGTGATGTTGTTTGTGGATGCCAAGGCTTTTCGTGAGTACATGGTTGACCATAGCATCAATGAGGGGTATGAACCGGACTTCACCAAGAAGAATACAGCTACTAGAGTAATTGTTGGATGCAAGGTACCGAGTTGTCCCTTCAGGGTTGTTGGTGTTAAGATGAACAAGCAAAAAACTTTTTAGCTTCGACACCTAAAAAAGGAACACGATTGTCCAAAGGCCTACACAAGTAGAAAGCTTGGTGCTAAGTGGATTGCGAAGAACTACATTGACCTTATAAGGAATGAACCAAAGGTGCGAAGCAAGACGATTGCAGAGGAGATCTCCAAGAGTTACAATTTCGATGTGAAGAGATGGAACATCCAGGAAGGAATAAGAATTGCTCGGGAGAAACTACAAGGAGATAGAGTATGGCAGTTTGAGAGATTGAGGGACTACGCAACAACTGTGATGATGCACAACCCTGGAAGCTAAGTTTTTATATAAGTTGACCTGATCCCAAACCCCCTGAGACCCAGATTCGAACGACTATATATGTGCCTTAGGGCATGTGTGGATGGGTTTAAGGCATGTAGACCCTTCATTGGTTTAGACGGGTGTCATTTAAAGGGGTTAGATGGAGGTCAATTGTTGAGTGCGATCACGAGGGATGTCGTTGATAGAGTATTACCCATAGCTTATGCATGGGTAGAGGCTGAAAATAGGGAACCGTGGACCTGGTTTCTGGAGTTGTTGAGTAGTGACATTGGAAATGGGAGACACCTAGTACTTATGTCGGATAGACAAAATGTATGCGTTTTCTGTATTATGTTACGAATTGTGTGTTTTTCAACCCTTACATGACTTTAAATGTATGTTTCAGGGATTGTGATGTCCGGACATGAACACCGATTCTGCGCAAGACATATTCATCAGAATATGTTAGTTCAAAATCACTCTGATGCAGGGATTAAGATTAGATTTTGGGCAGCCGCATGTGCCTACAACTATCATCGTCACAAGAGCCATATGGATTGGTTAAAGGAACACTTCAGGGGTGCTTGGGAGTACATATCAGTACAAAGTGGATGTTAACACCAGGACTTGTACTTGTGTTGAGTGGGACCTGACCGGCATACCATGTGCTCATGCTTCGGCTTGCCTCATGAATGCAAGGGTGGACTTTAAGGAATACGTTCACCCTTGTTATCATGTTTCCACAATGAAGAAGATATATGAACCCATCATACACCCAATGTCGGGGAGTGACGATTGGGTACGGGTTGATGCATTGCCAATTGACCCACCGTTGTTCAGAAAGAAAAGTGGGAGACCAAAGAAAAAAAGAACAAAGGTTGCTCATGAACAGGTAAATAAGGCAAATACGGGCATGACAAAGCATGGGTTAAGGCAGTTCTGTGGTTCTTGTGGCCAAACAGGACATAACAAGCGAGGTTATCCGTTACGTAAAGAAGGCGCATGTTCTCAGACAACCCAACCAAAGGAAGCTACCCAAACGTCTACTGCAACACAAACACAGGTATACATGTTGATATCCTTTTTTAGTTTTTTCAGATTTATATTGTTTATACATGCTGATATATTTGACAGAGAAAGAGGAAAGCAAGGGGGAATCATCGCAATCCAGACGAAGGATAAAACAACCGAAGGCAGGAACCTCCAATCAGGGCATGACCAGTAACGACACACTAAGGGATGCACCTCCAGTGACGTCACCTCCAAGGGAGGTACCTCCAGTCACGACACCTCAGTCCATCAACCTTGACAGTGACGATGATTTCCAGTGTGCTTCAAGTGCCCCTCCTGTGCTGTCTGACTGCAGAGACATAGTACTTCTACCCCAACCATTGAAGACTAAGAAGACGAAAGTGTTTCGGGAAGGATTTCGAAAATCACCAAGGAAAATAAAACAGCTGAGGACCTCCAAAGCTAGATCTACTCAATGATTTAGTGTTCAAGACTGTTAGAACATTTTGTGTGTGTTTCAGTTCTAACATTTTGTGTCTTTCAAAACCACAACATGACTACAGCATTTAAACATTAAATAAACACACTACTATGACTATATAATGACCCATAAAAGAAGACCTAGTATCACAATTGAAATTGAAATTACTACTTTTTTAAGAAATTGAACCCTCATACGCAGTCATAATTTCGTCATTCAAATCCGTCTGGATTGCCTCGAACTTCATCAGAGCCCTCCTTCCATAATCGCACATTGCAGGGTCTGCCCATTCAAAGTAATTGCAGTGACTACTACCAACTAAACCAGTCTTCCACTGCAAAAACCGAAATTAACATAGTGCTGAAATTAGGGTTCCAACACAAATAACCAAACCCCATAAATTGACAAATTAAACACAAATTACCGAGTATCTTGGGCACCCATAGAACATCCGGCTGAAGTTCTTCGACGTGCCCGCGGGAATTGCATGGGACATCAACCCACAGTGACACGTTTGAATCTCATACGATGGAGATGCGATCGAGTTCGACTTCTGCTTGAATGAGGAAGATGTACAGGGAGAGTACTTACCATGACCCATGGAAAACTTCGAACTGGCTGAGGAGATGGCTCGGCTCTGGACTTTTCCGTTCGGCAATCTTCCAAGTTGTCAAGGATATGTTCAAGAAGAGGAGATTTCTGACGAGATAAAAAGGAGGAATAAGGGCAAAATAGGTATTACAAATAACATGTCAGCAAATTGGAGCACGTGTCATCGCACGTGAGGAAATCACAGCTAATTCGAACGGAAGGACCAAAAACAATCTTTTCCAAACATGTTGTACCATTTACCATGACTAGGGTTGGAAAACCATTTTGATCAAACATCATGACCCTTTTTCAGACTTTTCCCTAGTTATGTAGCAAAATAAGCCATACTCTTTACATCATAGAGTGGGCAAACATCTGCATAGATATTGTATGGATTCATAATCGTGGTACCAAAGCATGCAGAATGCATCATTATGTTTGAGTTTCGGGAGTCAGTTACATAGTTACATGTAACATGGTCAATCCGTGAGTCACTAATATATGTTTGAACAAATTTCTTTTTAAATTTAAATTTCTCAATCGATTTTTTGTACATATATATTTTTTATAGACTTCCTTAAGCGTATGTTTGCGAGTGAACAACAGTTTGGTACGACATTTCACACCTTTAATCGAGTTGGTATGAGACTTTGACTAGAAGCTCTCTAGTTGACTTTCAATCGACAAGTTGAGGTTCATTTCTAATATTAGTAAAAGTTATTAGATCTTAATTGTGATATTTATAAAAATATTCAATTAATTTTGTCAAATTAAAAAATATTTAACGATAATTATAGGCGAAGGATTATAAAAATATATATTTACTATCATTTTCAAACATATTATTAGCCTAAGTTTTCATTTTCTACAAACAAAGTTAGTGCATTTTCTTAACCAATAACCAACACTTATCTGCATCATCCCTCATTTTACTTATTAAAAAATAAACACTTGTTTTTAAAAACTAAACATTAATTTTTATATAAAAAAACGACTAATAGGAGTTGAAGAATAAATCATTAAAACGAATATCTTATTAATTTTCTTTATTTTTAAAATTAGTGATTTTATGTTATTTTAACAAAATTTGACTAAAAAATTAAAAATGATGGAATTAATATGGCGTTTTCAAAATGTTGAGAAGTAAAATGTAAGGAGGGTAGACTGGCAATTTCAGTGATGCGCACCGTCCAAACAAACCTTCATTCATCAGCCACCACCCCTCCCCAAACTGCACTCCTCGTCTCCCTCTGTCTTTCTCCTATGTATATAAATGGGTTTCCCTCTCATTTTTCAACAGAAAAGTGCATTCATTAACATATTATACAAACTTCATCTCTGTCTTGTCTGTCTGTCTGTCTGTCTGTCAACAAGAGCAAGAACAAGAAAAGATAGCCAAGCTAGCTAGCTTCAGGTTTTGTCTCAATCTCTGCTGTAAGTTCACAAGTCTATAAGTTTTGGTTTGAAACATCTCTATTGGTGATCATATTGTCCTGGGTTTCTATGCTATACTAGCTATAACAACAACAACCTCTACATATACTACAGATAGACTCGATCTTAGCTTCCTCCATTTAATGTTATATTTTTCTTCAGTATTGAACTGTGTAATGAGGATTCATCCTTACTTTTAGTTGGCCAAACCTGAAATTATTTTGCTTTTATTAGAATAGATTATATATCTTTTCTACTGAAGTATCAACATCACACCTTGAGCTATCATGTTTAATGATAGCAAAGAGTCCAATTGAAAGAGAACAAAAACAAAATGTATTGGTAGTGTTGGACGGAGTACAGTGCACTCAAAGAAAGACAAAACGCCTTCTCATAGCTAGCTTTGGCCCTTTCCCACTGCCAAAAAGGTCAATCTTTTCGCCTACATTGCTTCTCTAGATCTCCATTGTCCCCCAGCCACCTTATAATTAACCTCTGCATGATCAAACTTAATCCTTAAAAAATGAAAGTGAAACGTCAAAGAAATCAAAATGTTACAGACTTAAACAACAAAATACCCAAAAGTCTGTATCATATTTGTATCTTTTCAAACCCTCATTTATCATGCATCTATTCTTAGAGTTTGATGTCGAAATACAATCATGTATATGATCTAATATTGAGTTGAATGAGTTGTATAGGAAGGTTAGAAGATGTGGAAAGATACAGTATAGGCCAAGTCTTTCTTCATTTTCTAAGCTTGCATAAGTTTATGGTGCAGATTGAGGAGATCAATTCATATTGATGCTACAAATGGAGATGATCGAATCATGTGTTCCACCAGGGTTCAGGTTCCACCCAACAGAGGAAGAACTGGTTGGATACTACCTCAGAAGAAAGATCAACTCCCTCCGAATCGATCTCAATATCATCGTCGACATTGATCTCTACAACATGGAACCCTGGGATATTGAAGGTATATATATATAAACCATCCATCCATCCCATGTCACAGTCACAGTCACAGTCAAAGTCATATTTGTGTGTTTCTGATGATTTATGTGCAATGGTTGTTCCTATATATATACATATATCCAGATAGATGTAAGCTGTTGGGTTCTGAAGAACAGAAAGAATGGTATTTTTTCAGTCACAAGGACAAAAAGTATCCAACTGGAAGCAGAACAAATAGAGCAACTGTTCATGGATTCTGGAAAGCCACGGGTCGAGACAAGGCCGTGCTTTCAAAGAACGGAATCATCGGGATGAGAAAGACGCTTGTTTTCTACAGAGGAAGAGCGCCGAATGGAAGAAAGTCGGATTGGATCATGCATGAGTATCGCCTTCAATCAGCGGAATATGCTGTTTCTCAGGTAAGTAAGTAAGTAAGTAAGTAAAGTAGGGATTTTCAGCGAGAAAGATGACCTAATGGCTAATGCATATAGCAGGAAGAAGGTTGGGTGGTGTGCAGGGCATTCAAGAAGCCAATTCCCAGTGACAGACTTGGTTATGAAGCTTGGGCTCGAACCCATTCTCACACCCTAAACCCGAACCCGAGCCCGATCTCGACTCGATCACAGCCAATTGCAGACTGCACATTTCAGAACCAAGACCTCTCCTTTCTTCAAAACTCCGCATCCTTCCACCAAGCACTATCTAGCAATGACAGGATCATGGAAGCTCTTCCTCCATTACTGGATAGTCCTTGCCCTACTTCCATCAGCGAAACCCTTCTACCCCTGCAGAAGAACTTCGATCTAATTACTGGCGATGATTTCGACGTAGACGATGAGTGGAAGGCATTCAGCGGATTGCTTATGGAGAACAACAATGGTGGATCAAGCTTGCTTCCATGGACATGATAAATATTCATGCAGGGACATTATTTCTTCCTAAAGTGGATGAACTTTTGATTATACATACGCCATTGTCATTTTGTGTTTTGAGACTAGGATAATCATCAGTGGATGTTTCTAGTTTTAAGGTTGACTGGTCTGTTTTCAATTTCCGAGGTTGACTTGATGCAGTGTCTCAATGTGGAGACTCAATAAACGGTTGATTCAACTACTGGGTTTGTCGTGGCCAAAAAAAACTACTGGCTTTGTCTTTTAGCTTTGATGTTTTTTTGGTTCTCAATAATTTAAATTGTATAATTTAGATAGCAGTTGTTAAATTTTATTATTTCTTATGTATTATTGTGATATCTCGTTTCAGATAAAACCTTGATTGATAAGTACTGAAAGTCCACCAAATATACGTGTAGGATTTGCACTGGTTAGGGTATTATGCGGTACAATAATTAGGATATTGTGCGAGTATGATAAATATCATAATTGTATTATGTTTTTAAACTATCTGGCATAAATATAATCATAATTATTATGAGTACAATTTTCATACTATAATCATGATTATTATTCACGTTTTTACTTGTATACTTATATTCAAAATGACCATATTTTATAAATCAAATTTGTGACATTTCAATCCAAAAATTTAATTCAATTAATAAAATATTATAATTTTAACATAATCGCAATGTGAAATTAGAACACTGTAGTTTTAATTTAATTAACGCAAGAGTAGTTGGATTAGTCCGTGAAAAACTCTACTTCTATCACTATTCATTAGTATATATAATAATTATGGTTATGAATCAAATATTATAACCGTGACCATAACCATCATTATGAGTCGAAAATTCATCATCATAACAACATTGCACCATAATAGTATGTTTAACCACATAAAAAAAAATGATAAATATAACCACAGTTTTTAGATTTTCACTACACCATTTTCAACCTTATATACTTAGTCATTTTATCATTTTCTTTAGAAAATCGTTGAATAAAAGGTACGATTATTAACGAATTAAAACATTCATGGTAAAAAAAAATTATAACTAAATATATTAGTGTAATTACCGAAACATTCGAATACATTTTTCATACTTTTTCCTACTTAGTAATCTATGGTATGAAAAAGTGTTACATGATGGATATCATAATAAAAGGATACCCCTTTCATTTATATTCATCTTTTATCAATCATTTACACATCTTCATACTTGCCTTGATATATTTTTTAAATCATGATTTTTTTTTCACTGTTAGTTTAAATCATTTACATAATAGTTAAAATAAAAAATATAATTTTATGTTTGTAACTTAAATACTAACATTAAAAAATGATTATTTTTTCATGGTCTAACACCTTAAGTCCTTAACTATATTAAATACAAAATTCCATAATGGGCCATCCTCATCCTAGTGGATATCTGTTGGGGGCCCAGATCCACCCACCGCCCATCTCTTCTCTTCCTTCTCGTGGTAGCTCGTCTTCTCCTTTTCATTCTCTTCTGCCGTGTATCTACTAGCTCTGCAAAATTCGATTTTTCAATCCTTATTCATCTTTGATCCGTAATAGGAACTCGGACCTCGTCCCTCCGCAATCAATTCGATCTCGGAGTTTCTTCTTTTAATGCCTGCACCGACCTCGGATGAATCCTAATCTCTTGCGGTGCAATTGTGAAAAAGTCGCCGCCGCATGGCCACGACAAGGAGCCTGGTTGGCAGCGACGCTGCTGCGAGGCTGATGAAGGACGAAGAGAATGCCGAGAAGGATGATTCGCCTTCCGCTAAGAAATTTAAGTTAGACAGATTTCCTCTGTCACGATGGGAATTCGCTACTTTCGTTGCGGTATTTCTGGTGTTGTCTGCGGGATTGCTCTCTATTTACTTGACAATGCCGCCATCAGAGTACGGCAAAATCAAGCTGCCACGCACAATTGGAGATCTCCGCTTGCTCAAGTAGGTCCTCCATGCTTGAATCCCTTCCTTTGTTAGATGTCTGCATTAATGTTGAAAGATCTATGAATTTGTTGAAACCGAAGAAGCTTGAATGATGCTAAAATGGATTTAGGGTTGCTTTAGAGATTCTCTTTTACCAAAATAGAAATGGCAGATAATCCGAATGAAAGCATGGGAGGGAATGAAAGTGCTCAAAAAGTTCATACCATATCTTCAAATGCCTTTACTGCATTCAATAAATACCCGTAATCTTCGTAGTCACTGGATTCTGCAGCATCAACTAGTTTCATCTTCTCGATTTTGGGAACATGATATATGCCTATTTCCGTCCAGAGATAATCTTGCAGCTTATTCTAAAGACCATCCAACTCGATTCATACTGGGCTACTGCTCAACCTACATCTTCATGCAAACTTTCATGATCCCCGGAACAATATTCATGTCATTGCTAGCTGGTGCTCTCTTCGGGGTCATCCAAGGCCTTTTGCTGGTTGTGTTCAATGCTACAGCAGGTGCATCTTCCTGCTACTTCTTGTCTAAGTTGATCGGAAGGCCTTTGGTTGGTTGGTTGTGGCCAGATAAGTTGAGATATTTCCAAGCAGAGGTAAGGCGAAGCACAAATTCCATTTGTTCGTCATTGCTTTATCAGTTTCCAGCTAGATGATTGGCATGGATATGTTTTGGATTCAGATAGGAAAACGGAGGGATAAGCTGCTGAATTATATGCTGTTTTTGAGGATAACTCCCACTCTACCCAACCTATTCATCAACTTGGCATCTCCAATAGTTGATGTGCCGTTTCATGTATTCTTTTCAGCAACCCTGCTTGGCCTTATCCCGGCTGCTTATATAACCGTTCGTGTAAGTCATGTTCTTCTATCATGTAGCATGAACCTACTTGATATTATTGAAATGATATCCTTAAACAAGTCTGCATTTTTGGTTAAATTCATGGGTTGCTTGCTTATATAGGCTGGGCTAGCTCTTGCTGATCTCAAGTCAGTGAAGGATCTGTACGATTTTAAGACATTTTCACTGCTCTTCTTTATTGGGTCACTCATTATATTGCCAACCATATGGAAGCGTAAACGGGTTCAAGAATGAAGAGTTACTTGGTTCATGACTCTTCTAAGCCAGATGGTGAAAGAAGCCAAAGCCTGGGAAGAAAGGCAGTTCTCCACCTATATGTATGTACATATGATATAAGTATATTCAACAACTAATAGGTCTGAAAGTGGTATAACACTGAGAAATTTACCTTGCATTGTTCTTCTCCTTGCTGTTTCTCCTTTTGTATCTGTACGAGATGAACTGCATATGTATATGAAATGTGTGTTTAAAGTAGCAACATCAATGACCACATCACATTCTCAATTCTTAAAGATGGAAAATGAACCCATAAACCTTCGATCAATCATTGACAAATTACTCCATAAATTTCATCATGAACAAACACTACAATATCCCTAAATTATTCAAGATGACAATGTTTCTGGGATATTGTAATGTTTCTGGGATAACCTTCTACAAGCTCACTGCACAACAAGGCTGTTTCCGAAACTACATGACTCAAATTGGCCAATAAAAAAACTACATGGCTCGAAGACTAATGCATAAAAATTTACATATGCAACTCCGTGCCTCTGAAAACAATCTAGACTCTTAAGGGTTTTTCAGACAATCAAGGGTGACAGATGGTGAATCTTCATAGCCTGTGATTCCGGTTATCCTGATCCGGGTATTTAGCTGCAGAATTTGCAGTGGAGGGTGTCAACATAGATGAGATTGGAGGAGAGCAAGGTAAGAAATGTGCAGTAATTTGTTTGTTCTCAGTAATAAATGACAGCAAATGAAATTCAAGAAATTTTATAATGCAGTTAAAGAATCAACTACCAAGGTTAAAATTCAAAAGGGACCAGTAAGTGGACACGTATAGTTAGTTGCCTCATCATCCAAAAATGCAGCAATAAGGTTAAACTTAAGGCTGAAAGGGTGTGGGAGGATTTCATCTCAGAATGCAAGTATTATAGCTTTAATTATATGAATAACAAATGAGCACTCTGTACATACCTGTCGGTGTCCAATATTTCTTCTGTACTTCTTCTTGTTCTTATACTTGAAGACGTTCACTTTGTCATCTAATCCCTGCAAAAAAGAAAAAGATTAATCATTCATAATTCCCTCCACGGTCTTTGACAAAAGGTAACATTCTAGGACAACATAGATACCACACATCCAAAATTGAAAGTAGAATAACCAGTTGATTAATTCATGAGCAATAGTCAGTTCTCTCACCTGCTCCTCAACAACGGCATGAACAGAAGCATTTTGCACAACTGGATATCCAATGTATGTGCTCGTTCTGGTTCCCACACGCAACACCTTGTTCAAGATAATCTAAAAAGCATTGAAGGGGGAAACAAAATTCATTAGAGATAGGAATACAGGAAGACCATAGTTGTTGAACAAATAATGATAAACTCCACTGTATTTGTCTCATCAACCAAATTGAGAAAATAACAAAACTATTGCAGACAGAGAGATAAGGCTTAAGGCAAAACATACCAATTTCAACTGAGAAAGAACATAACAAGGAAACTGATGCACTTTCATTCAGTGCATTCGATAATCTAGCTACGATTTTCCTTCCCGGGGGTGATTATCGTGTTGCAATGTGCAGTGCAGTGTGCAACCACATGTTGTGATTCCCGTTTCGATATACAACCACTTCATGATTCGGCAATTACCAATGGTAATCTGCATTTGGCTACCACATACAATGAGTGTGCATTGTGGGGATTCAGATTCTCCACCACACTTTGTAAGGTTCCACCATTGAGCTAAAGCATGGAGGCTTGTTCTTTCCACTAGTTATCACTCCCATCTCTCTTCATTCTAGCTTTAAGGGCCAAGCAAGGTCCTATACTCCTATCCTATAGAGATGCACATGGGAACGAAACCCCATAGCATAGACTAGACAAAACTATTTATTTATTCAAATTTTGCATGAGACTTCTCTGCTAGGAAGCGAAAACAGATAAATAGTCCTTACTTTGTCATTCACACTTGCACCTTTCAGCCTCTGCGTGTAGAGAAAACGACCAGGGAACACAATATATTGCCGAGACGAGATCCAATCTACTAAACCAACACCAAATCATCATTTCACACGAAGCATACTACTGAGACGTGAAATTACAAAGAAAATAGCATATGTCAAAATCCGAGTGCTCCATTTCTCACCATAACCGCCGCAAAAAACTCCTCGCGCTTGGGAGCATAGGCATCGACAGCAGCGTCGGATGCTTCAAAAATGGTGGGCGGCTCGAAATCAGCCTCAATAACGTCGGCAGCGGAATCGGACGATTTTGGTGAGCCGAGGAATGGTAGCCGTCGGGAACCGAGTTTCAGAGAGGAGGAGGGAGAAGAGAAGATAGATCTTGACGAGAGAGAAAGCGGAGGGAAATAGTGGCCGTCAGAGAGCTTACAGTGAGCTTTGACGGAGGAGCAAAGGGAGGTGGAGCAGGAAGATGAAGCCATCCTCAGCTTCAAGAGTGAAGAACCGATTGAATTGATAGAAAACTTCTCTATTCTACTGTATAATTGGAAGAAGTAAAGGCTTATTCGATACATACCGGAAATGGTTCGATTCAATTGGTACACGGTCCAATTCGCACGGTTTGAACCGATTCAACCGTTGGCTTGTTACAACTTACAAGCTTATGTCGACCTAATATATGAGAAACATATGAAAAAGATGTAATATGTTTGCTCAATGTGTTAAAAGCGACACATTTGTTGTTTTTTATGCAACATGTTTGTTGTTGTTGGTTTTTGATGCAGTCGTTAAGTTTCTGTCCAAAACAGTCGTTAAGTGCCACATGTCTTGCACGTGACCTCTGTATAGTGTGAAATTCCTCAAATGCCCATATTTTCTTCAGTGTTGTTATATGCAGTGTTCCTCCCTTTTTGTTCTTCATTCACGGTGTTGTTATACTTCGAAGTGTTTGTCCATTCCTTGTCGGATCTCCAACTCTCCCAGCAACAATGACACCACATTTCAGTCGAATGTTCTATGGGTGTCCCAATTATAAGGTATTTTTGCCGATTTATTTGATTTTTAACCCTAATTGTAGTCTCAATTTGAAAATCTCTCCCAAAGCTCTCAATTTGAAAATCGCTCCCAGAGTTGTTTGTTGTAATCTTAAAATTGGTTATTGGAGCTACTCTACTTTCCCTCTTCCAATCTTAAGTACCATTGCTGATGTAGGGAAAGGTAAGCTGTTAAGATGGAAGCTGAAGTTGTTGTTGTCCGTCGAAGAAAAAAGCTGTAGATTACTGCTGTTGGAGTGCTTGTGGTGCTGCTGTTTGCTGTAATGTTAAAACTTGTCATTAGTTGAAGTGTGTTAGCGTGTGAATTAGTTGTAGTGATGTTTGTGGAGCAGTTGTAGGTTAATTATGTTAGTGTGTGTGTTGTTTTGGATAACTCACGTTTTGTAATTTTTGTTTTTTGATGAAAAATGTTTATGAACCAATTTAAATTTGATGTAACATGTTTTGAATAACTGGTGAAAAAGTCTACCAACAGAACTGAATTGAATTCCACCTGTAAATTAAAACTTGTCACCCAAAACAGACATAACTCATGCAGATTCAAAAGAACCTCATATTTGTTATCTTAACTGTCTTTTGCCTTTACAAAATACTTGCGTACAATACCAAGTGCACCAAAATCCACAAAACAAACTCTAATTCATCAAAATGACAACATTCATCAAAATGACAGCATTCATCAAAATGACAGCATTCACCAAGACACATCAACTTTATTTGTAGCATAACATTGTTCGATGAACATCAATTCCGAGCACTGCAAACAATTGAACGTGTTTTACTAGATGTCATTGGCACATTAAAGGAGCAAATCCATTACACCCTAAATAGATTGATGCTGCAAATTGTGAAATTAGCTATATTCATAAAATGAAGACCCAATAACTGAAGCCACACCTTTGAGTTGTTCAACAAAACCCTTCAATACTTTTTCCTCTTTTTCAGCCTGGATAACTCTTCACTCCCATCATAGTCGTCTGCATTCATACAATATAAGCAAAGTATCTCATACACCTCTGACTGATGATACTATATCATGAAACCATTATTTTATAACAATGTGCAGAATATGTTGACTTTGATGGTACTAATAAAGTTGCTGGAGGAAGAAAATCAGCTTAAGAGTTAATTCAGTCGATAATTCTTTGCATTACTTACCACAGATACCATCATTGACTCTTGAAGAGAACAATAGCAGTGGAATATGTCCAGTATTCTTACAGTAGAATTTCCCACCCGGGCATGCTGATATACCTGAAACGGCAGAACAAAGGGATGCATTTCTAGTCTGAGTTGAGAAATCTCCACGAGAGGCACACCAATTTTGGAAAAAGGTCTTATGGCTAAAGAAAGAGAGTGACTCAATCATAAAGTCGATTTAGCTAAATACATGATCGATTAGTATAAACAGTGTCTTGAAGCGTCCTCTGGTACAGTCATACTGCTCAAATTATTCATTTGACAGTAACGAATGACGCAGAAGAAGTATATTATAGCAAGATACAATATCAATTACTTTAAGCATGAGGAATCAAAGAGACGAGAAAAAACTCATTTCCATCTAATAAGAAGCAACTGAAGCACCAAGTTGAAATTATCAAATAGTAGAAACAAAAACCTGGTTCATCAGTGTCATCAATACAATCACAATAATCGTCATTGAGTTGCGCTCTGTTGAATTTTCTGCATCCGTCCTTGCACTTGATCACATCTGACATGTAATACTTCTCATCTGCACAATCCAACAATCTGGTCACATCATCATCAAATCGGAACGAGAAACAAATGAGGATGGCGAGAAGTGCACATCATTTGAGCAGCTAAAATTACCAAATTGAACAGCTTACAGTGAGGCATATCATTTGATTTAAGATTTGAAGTGATCTGCCCAAGATACGTACTGAATAAACTAATTGGGGGAAGGGATTCGATTAGGAAGACAGGAGGGGATGTGTGAGAGATTTCATGAAAGATAGGGAGAGTCAGTGTAACATATGGGGAAATAAAGGTAGGGGTAACTTCGACATTTCTAAAATATTTTATTTAAACGTTTAAAAGATATGTCACGTGTGTGGCACATGAGGGTTTTTAACGGGACAACAAACGGAAAACACAAACGTTTTCATCTAAAACCTACAAAATCATACATGTTACATCAAATACCTACATCCCAAAACAAGTTTCATCAGTCACTAATTTCGGCAAACATATTACATCTTTTTCATAGTTTTCCCAATATATAACTGTCCATATCGGAAAAAAAAAATCTACAGCAAAAATTATAATCTACATGTATATATATATATATGGGTAAATTACGAGTTTCCCCCCTAAAATTTAAACCATTTTTGAGTTTCCCCCTTAAAGTTTAAAATTTTAAATTTTAGTCATAATATTTGGACCGAATGAAAAATACCCCATATTCCGTCCAAAAATCGTTTATTCCAGACGGAAGCTTAGTCATATGCTTGGTATGTGAGTTTTTATTTTTAAATGGACAAAACTGTCTCCATTACAACCACTGTCAATCTGAAGAGGTTTTGAATGTGCACCATCTCTGATGGACAAACCACCTCCGAACAGTTCAATCTCATGGGTTGGTCTTTGGGGAAGGGAATCCCGATCGATTCCAAGTTGTTGAAGACTCTAATTGGAATGCTATCCACCAAGAATCTGTCAAATGTACAGCAGAGATAAGCCAAACTGGAGAAGAAAGAAGGGTGTAATGATGAACTATATATATACATGATTCTTTGAGCATTCCAGACAATGGAGTAGGTATGGAAGGCCTTGGTGGGATCGAACCAGAGATGGAATTGATGTTCTCTATTTCCTTTTCCTTAGGAGAAGACATTGGTATGGAGTGTGTATGGATTTCCCGACAATGGAGTAGGTATGGAAGGCCTTGGTGAGATCGAACCAGAGATGGAATTGATGTTCTCTATTTCCTTTTCCTTGGGAGAAGACATTGGTATGGAGTGTATGGATTTCCCGACAGATTACAGAACAACTCCGAAGCTTTCCTTAGCATGGATGGTCCATATGGTGGGTCTGGTATGGTGCTCCTGCTGACGGGATGGTCCAGATGGTGGGTCTGGTATGGTGCTCCTACTGACGGGATGGTCTAGATGTCGTCGGTGCCAGTGGTAGGTTTCTTCTTCGGCACACCAAACATAAATGCATTTAAGTGGGGAAGACGACCCTGTTTAAAAGCTCCGATTGCAGAGATTGGGAAGACGACACTGTTAACAGGGCATTTTTGTCCTTTCAAAATGGTCAACTTCAAAATGGTCAACTGATGGAATAAAGGTCAACTGATAGGAATGATAATTTTCCTTTCAATCCAAACATTATGACTTAAATTTGGCTCAAACTTTAGGGGGCAAACTCGTATTTTACCTTATATATATATATTTCTTGATGTGTGCAACATCACAAGCTTCAACACATTATCGCACAAGGCTCCGCCTATCAAGTGATTATCGTACAATCTGTCACGAATATGAGATGCATAGATTATTCATTTACTTGGCTTCCATCCACAAAGAGTTCATTTTATGCAATTCACTATACGAGGTGCACTTCAGTGACATCTTATACAGCTCCTTCACCTTCACGGAGTCCCCGTACCTGTTGGATCCGGGCGATGGAGAAGAGACTATAGAAGAAGCCTTGCTGGCACTTAGCGAGAGAGACACCGACACCATTTTTTTCAACACCATCTGCAACTGACTCCAAAATTTGGCGTTGATTTCTGGGTAGTCTGTCTCAAAAGAGTCTGATATCGTGTCAGCAATATGCCTTCCTTCTAATAGTAGAGAGAGTGCCGTTTCTAGAATCTGCATTACAATGATGCAAGCAATGAAAGACGAACTAACTCAAAATCATAGAAAAAATATGAAACAGTTCATTCAAGAAGAAGCATCAGATGGTGGGTCCAATCTGAATTACTATTTAGCAGTCAGGTGTTTACAACAAGCCGATAGAAATGTGTCATGTGCCAGGCTTTCTTTCCCCCATCTAATACCTATATGATATGTATGGGTGAACCCGTTATAATTTATGCAGAATAAGTGGGAACGGTTCTTCTGTGCGGAGTAAACAGCCAGACTACCCAAATTTTTCATTCTACTCATATGCATACCTCTACAAAAATAAACATGTGTACATATGAGAATACATGTGTCAGTGTTTGTGTTTAGGAAAAGGTTTTACGCATCACAATATATTTTATTACTACGAGAAACACCCAGACGTTTGCTATTGTGTATAACATAATTCTATAATGCTTGCTTATGCCTAGTCAATTTTAACATATCTCAGCTGTTAGCAATTAAATTTAATGCGTTTTAGATCTATGTACACACAAATTGAGAAAATCTTAGCTAGTCTGGCTTGCATAACAATGAATGCTAGTATGCAGAATAAGCTCTCTTGCTGTAACTCTGCATTTTCAAATGTCACTAATTTATTCAGCAAAAGTAAAGATTGGAATGCAGATTTCATACAAAACTGAGCAGTTAAAGGAAAGAAACGTACAGCATTAGAGTGCAGCAAGCTCGAGAGGATAAATTGCAGCTTTGATCTCTCCACCAATATAGTAAGGTACATGGTAGGGTGCGTCTTTGGGCTGTAAAAGTCCATAGCCTTCTTCCAATTGCGCTCCGCCAAAGCAGAATACTGCTTCCCTCGCTGCAGCAACCCAGTTTCACCTTTCGAAGACCCTTTATTATTATTATTATTATTATCTGGATCCAGAAACTTCAAGCAACAATCTCTCTGGTGACAAGCGAGTTGAAAATATGCAAATGCAGCTTCCTGTTTCCGTATTTCACCAAGTAATTCATACATTGCCAGTGCTTCCCGTATGGCCTCATTGGCCGAAATTTCATGCTTCCTCGTCTCTCTCTTAGATCTACAATGAAGTGAAGACAATTCATCCTGAGCTGCATTTTCATAGACTTCAGCAGTTATATCTTCTCTTGACAAAAGCATGCCAAATCTAAGATAAGTGTGTGCAAACTGTGTGTACACTTCATGTTTTAAGCTTTCGGGAATGGAACCTGACTCCTCTACAGCACTCAGCTCTGATTTCGCTGCGCCATAAAATTTAAGTGCTTCACTGTACTCGATCTTGGCAGTTTCCAGAGCTTGGTTATAGGCACTACGGAAGATTGAATGTACTCTGAATTGCTCAATCCTTACTACCATCTCTTCAGCTAGTGCTCTTCTTCCATGTCCCATATTGCAGTTGATTAGTATGATGTTTGTGTGGTCAGACACTAGTCTAAATGCATCTATAGCTCCCGAGAAAGCCATTTCAGCACGACTTAACTCTTGCTTTTCAAGTCTGTTTCGGCCTAATTCATTCCAAACCCATCCTTTCTTTTTTATTACTGACTGTAGCTCATGCGAGCCAGTGGGAAGTCCACGTAATGCTTTTCTAGCTACTTCATAGCAGCTCAGAGCTGCTAGAAGATTGGTTTCTCCATCTTCATCTACAATACCAAAGCCCTCAATGAACTTAAATATTCCACCATTTGTTACCTTACTGGTCCCCAACGAGATAGATTCACCATGCCTATTTTTGGATTTAGAACTTTCTGCATCACCAGTGAACTTCAATGATTCCTCTGAAGGATTGCTATCAACACCATCTTCAATTTTATCTTGAGAAGCTCCAAAATGTGATTTATAATTGCTCTTCCTTTTACTGTGTCTTCTTCCATAGGGAGATGCACGCATACCTCCATTCCTGCTACTTGCACTGCTACCACTGCTGGCCCTATCACTCTCACAACTGCAGTTCAAGAGCGAACATGAAAGACAGTTTTGATTTTTTTGCCCCAACTTCTTCTTCAGCCTCTTCACTTCCTTTACAACCTCGGATGACATTCTTAACTCTTTTATAGATTGTTTTTCTCCTTCAGCTGAAGCCTCTCTGCCTTTCATCATATGAAACTCAACATAGATATCCCCAACAAGAGTCCATGCCTTGTCCCAGAATAAGTAAGTTGTAGAAATCTGCTCAAAAGTGAAAGGAGCAATATTTGACCCAGAGTTCACTTCCTTAGCCACATCAAATCTTGTTTTCAGCTTCTCACCTCGTCCATGAACCTTTGATAGGGATGTTCGGCAATCAACCATAGAAGAAATAAACCGAGTCTCTCCAAGTTGTTGGGGCATCGATCCATATACTGAACATGCTAATTCTACCACCTTTAAAGCTTGATGCAGCTGGCTATCCTCTTTATAAGCTTGAGCAAGTGCCAAGTAAGATTCCCCGAGCAACAGAACGAGCTTCCACAGCTTATGATCCAACTTTGACTTTGGAAGCCATTCACGTATATCACATACTTCAATACAGTCAGGATCACCACATGCACAGATAGTTAACTTCATGGATGAGGGCAGTTTATCAGCAGAACCACTAAGGCAGTCAAACTCTGTCTCGGTGCCCTGAAGTTGGCGCATCCATCTAATTGATTTAATTGCTTGTGAAACATGATGTATTGCAGCTAATTTAGAAGAGATAGGATCTGCAACAGTTTGAACTACATGGGCAGACACTGGAGGCATTTGGGTAACGGTAAGAGTCTCATCAGAATGAATACAAGGTACTGCTTCCACTGAATTTGTATTTTCTATACTGTAACACTCCATTAAACTCCCAGGAACACTGACAGCTTCTTTTAACTTTGCTGTAGTTTCCAAAACTGAATCTTTAAAATGTCTCTCCTCTTCTGATGATTTTCCCTCCACATTTCCAGAATGTATATCATCATTGCCAACAGAATCTGAGATGCTGCTTAAAAAATCCAGTGATTCTTCTTCAGCATAACCTACCATGGCTTCAGATTCAGCGGGGTCATATTCAGATACTACATCTGGATCTTCATCGCCATTATTTAAAATAAGCCTCGCATATTGTTCATGAGCAAATGCACGCACAACCTAGTCATCAACTACTTTGGTCATGATAGGGTTACAGATCAAATAACAATAATTACTAGATGATGAATACATAGTAGCTTTTCTCACTAATAAATAGTCAACAAGGTAAATCAATATAAGCTCATAGAAAATAGATATATGTAGCAGGAGCAGGAAGAAACTTTGACAGTTCATACCAGATGATCAGGTTCATCCAAGAATTCCAGGCATTTCCTAATGAAGCTTGCACACTTGGCCTTATTTTCTGGAGCCTGGATGTACATCGTTATCATTGATGAACACATCTCATATCGAAAGCATATAAGAATATACAGAAGTCAGACGAAGTAATACTTACCATTGAAAGCGAGAGTCTGTGAGCAACGCGGTAAAGGAGAGTGCCCAGGGAAAATAATTGATCACTTCGCCCTCTGCGCATCATAGATGGCAGAGAGCTTGAGCTATCATCACAGTTGGGGGGAGAGTGAGCTTTCGGTATAGCAGAAAGATCAAACAGTTGAAGGACGCCTTCACCAGCACTTTTGTAGAGCTGTAAATGTTGATGCCAGATTAAACCAACATATCAAAGTTCATGCCAAATTGAATATATTAGTTCCACATAATGAGTCAAACGTTCTCCAAAAAGTTATACACTATCACCGACATACCCAATAAGCTCCAGGATCTTGCTTGCAGTTCTCTTGGAGAAATCTCAGTACAGAAAGGCCATTTTGTTGAACAACCTGAGGGTTAAAAGCAGGTGTTCCATCATCAGATATTCCTTTCACCAGAAATATATCTTCAGTCTTAAGAAGCTCATAACCCTGGACAACACCATTTTCATGATAACATATGGCCAATTCTGGCACACTTGCCATGACATTATCTAGCCAGGCTTCAAGCCAAGTTAATGGTGTGACCTGCCAGAAAGAGAAGACATGTTAAGAAAATTATTCTAGAAAAGGAAACCATAGCTTCAGGATTCAGATTTAACCTGTCGCGTAACATCCCATAAATGCAGGCTCACAGCAACATATTTTTCATTGCTGAACAGAAGAAGATCACTACCAAGAAGCATCCGGAAATTGTGGAACTGCCAGAACAAGACTCTCAAAAACCCATCATGATCAACTCTTCTATTTCTCTCAGACTCTTGCATTGAGTATCTAGACTTTTCACCAACTTGAGATGTCTGTTTGACAGGATCTTTCCTCTTGCTCTTACCACTCTGCTTAGCGCCAGATCCCCAACATATATCATCTTTTTTATTCTTTGGATATTCTGCAAAATCCTTCAATGGCTCAGCGCAAGTAACATCATCCTCCTTTCTCAGGATATGGGACACATCTCCCTGAGGTAGCACTGATGACTTTGGATGCTGATCCGTCGCTGCGGGATTATGACTGGGAGGGCAATCACAAGCTTCCATTCTCACTGAATGCATGGCGAAATTCAGGAATAATGTCGGGTCTGCACATTTTGGCTGGTTGTTACGTCTCCTTATCAGCTTCTCTCCTTCTTCTACGTCAGGACTGGATCCAAAGACACTGTGTTAGTAGAGCAAAAGCTACAACACAGAAAATTAGTAAGTATAGATACTCACCCATTATTAAGGACAAGAGTCGGCCCAACACGGTGCACTGCAATTGATAATCGTGCTTTTGAATAAGGCATTTTGAATATCTGCTTAAGTATATCAGTTGGAGCAATCACATCAATCTCTTCCCCATACTTTACCAAACCAGATACAGCAAGAGCCTCGCATTTCCTTGAAAGGTTTGAAGTTATAACACCATCCTCCCAACATAAATCTGTCACATAAAATCATTCAGGCACTTAAACTTGATTTTGAATACAAAGGCTTAAGCTTCAGGAGAAAGCGTTAAGAAGAAACCCTACACGGACTTCAGAAAACTAAATCATGACCCTTTATTAATGTTAACTCTTGGGTAGCTATCGTGATTTGGGGAAGGAGTTACAATTTAGCAATGTTCACTATTTCACTTACAGACATTACTTAAATCTTCATAGAAGTACCATGTCCTAGAGGGAAAATTCCATTAATAACAAGAGATGTAGAAACTAGAGTCTCAAGTTTGTCAATCATTAAGTTTTTTGGATGTTGCTCCTTCAACTAAGGCTCGTTTCCCACTAGTTGCACTTCCCAAAAAGGAAAAAAAAAAAGAAAATTTAAGTGCTCATTGAAGATTAGCCCCTACAAGCTCAAATGAATAGTCCCAGTTGCGAAAAAGAAGAAAGTAAATCTCTCTTCCATTATAGCCAGCAATTCCATCGCAAATCCCATCCACAATTGAACAACACAAAGCAAGAGCCGCGAAAAAGGGATTAATCTATCAAACCTCCAGGAATTGTCTTTGATTGCACCACGCCAATAGGAAGCGACTTCTCAGAGAAGTCCGACACTATAGGAGGTCTATTCAGATCTGTCTCGGTCGGCAGCATCCGATACTGAGGAGCTGCCACACTAGAACAAACAAACAAACCGCGAAAAGTACATCATCAACTTGCACATAGCAAATCAAAGATATCAGGTAGATACTGGCGATAATTAGACGCTAGAAGAACCAGTTACTCACATATGTTGAGAAGGGACAAGAGCAGTGTTAAAAACATGGTATGAGCTGTCCGTGAGAACGGGAATGGAACCGCAGAGGAAACCGACTGGTTTGGGACTGACAATTTCAAGCTTGCCAACGCACTGGAGCTCTCTCGATCCATGAGGCGGCGGCGATGACGACTTTTCCATAGATTGGATACGTTTTTGACGGATTATGTCGCCTTCAAGTTCAACTCACTTCGCGATTGTCTCTGCCATGACCGAAAAATGCTGTGCTCATCCTGAACTGAGAGCAGGGAAGGAAGGCACTAGAACTAGAAGTCTGGGTTTCTGTTTTGGCCTAAAAAGCTTTGGGAGGATTTTGGCAAATAAATAAACTTTGGGTCCACAAGATTATGTTCTATTATTTATTTGGGTTATGAGCTACACTTTTTTTTTTTAACTTATATTTTCATAATGTTGTTTCGTAATGATGTTGTTTAATTCAAATTATTATTGCTGTCAAGTTTAAATACTGACTTGACATATGAAAAAAAAAATAAAGGGAAATATGGAGAAAAAAAACTAAATTAAAAATATATATAAATTCTAAAATATAAAAATTTATTGTTTATAAATTTATTTTTAAATAAAAAATCGAAAATATAAAAAAAAAAAAACTAGCAATTGGACCCAAGGGTCCAATTGACCCAGACGAGGGTCGAACCCTGGATTGGATTGAACCCCGACCAGATCGCCTGACCTGGGTGATCAGGTTTGGGTCAATTGACCAAGTCTTGGTCAATTGGACCCCAATGGTAAACGACCATTGGGGTCCAATTAGGGTCGATAATGGTGCGGTGAAAAGACTTATAACCATGGTTTTAACTGTTACTGTTTAATATGGTTAACTATACCATTATGATGCGGTGCGATTATGATGAAGACTTTTTTACATGGTTATAGATATGGTAGTTGAGTTATACTCATGGTTATTATATAGATATAATAATTATTTATTATTAATAAACTAGTATATACTAAATATAATTGAAGTTGTTGTTGTACATCAGAGCTCCTTAACTGCAAATAATATGAAAGCAATAATGTGCACCGAGGATTGGATGTGGATGAATGATCAAAAATGTAGTAAAATGTTTATTTCTTGCTTAATTCACTTCATTACATAATTTGTACTAATACACTATTTTTCTTTGTTACACTTGCATTTATGAAGTTAAGAAAAGTGAAATCAATTGATAATATTGAGGAAGATGATGATATAAGTAATCTACATTAATCTTATATTATATATTGATAGATAGATACTAGATAGATATATACTCATTAATCTTTGTTTTATATGTGTAGGGAATTCAAACATGATTACGAAGTCAAGAAGGAATGTTGGTTTTGTTTTAATTGTTAGGGGTGTGGAATCGTGTTAATGTTTCATCGGTGTTAATGTTGATTTTTAATGTTAAGTTGTGTGAATGTTAATATTTAAGGGTGTTAGTGTTAATGTCGAATGATATTAGTGTTATATATTTTTATTGTTGCAATATAGATTTGTGTATTTTTTTTAATAAAATTTTCGGTTTTTTTATTATATTACATGTGTGGAATGAATATGAGTATACGGGTAAAACCGTGGTTAATAACCACATTTATTTTAATAGTTATGGTATTGAAACTTTTACATGTAATGGTTATGGTTATGGTATGCGGTTTAAAAATAGAGTATGGTTATGATACTCGTACCATACCCTAATCATTGACAGTCCTACTCCAACTCAGCCTAGAGTTCGACCCTATGCTTGGTCAATTGGACCAATGGTTCAATTGCTAGTTTTTTATATTTGTTTTTTTATTATTTAAATTAAATATTATATTATATCTACGTGGTGTTGATGTGGACCAGTTAACAAAAAAATTAACGGTTGACTAATAGAAGTACCATATGACAATATCTTCAAAACATAACGTATCATTCGATCACACGAAAAAACATACTGTACCATCTGATCACATGACCCAAACATATGTGACAATTGAAACTATTAATCACTTTTTCTACCTCAACTGAACTGGTTTGAACCCATATAAGTTGAACCGATAACTAAATTTATTGTTGGTTTGAATAGAAATACATCAGGAAACGGAAATTGCTATATTTTCACGTACTTTTAATAAGAATGACAAAAAATAAATAATAATATTAATAATAAGTAATAGAATGAACTCGACAATCACCAACGATATTTTTTATATAATTATTTTCACAAATTCGGATTAAAAGCATTAAAATTCAATTTTAAAAATATATATTAAATAAAAATAGAATTTGACTCATTTATAATTATTGCAGTCTATTCTATCAAATTCAAATAATCTAATTACGTACAATTTAATCACTATCTTTTTTCGATTAATTAAAAAGTGGGATTCTGAATATTGACTCACGCTCACATGCAAAGCTCTATGATCTTTATCACGTGTAAGTTTGTAACTTGTAAGTGAGTCTTTGTACGTTTTATACACCTCATCTTCAAGCCAAGTTTTCATTTTGTCGCTCTAATTTGCATTTTAATATTTAAATGTACTAACTATTTATTTTATATAAAAAATAAGTGTGACATTATAATTTTAATAAATAATGAAAGTTAAAACAGATCAGTTAGTTACATGTTAATTTACCTCAACTTTCATTTTTCTCTAGTATATATAGACAAATTTATATATTTAAAATACATTAAAGTATGTGATATTATATCTTAGGGTAAAATAGGATATTGACCCCTAATATTTGGTCGGATTAGTTTCTTCCTAAATTTTAAATCGTAAATTTTTCTTCCATTATGTTTGGTCAAAATGCAATTTTGCTCCCTTCGTCAACATTTCCATCCAAATTTAACAAAATAAGTTTTAAAAATTGCAAAAATAACATAAAACTTTTAAAAAAATGTCATAATTTGATCATTTCAAACTTTTTCAAATGTACTCGATTTGGGATCAATCGAGCCCCAATCGAATTGGGGGTTTGTTTGATCTCAATCGAATCGGGACTGAATTGTAATATTTGAAAAAAAAATTGGTTAAATTGTAACATTTTTTAAAAGTTTTTTTTATTTTTTTTTTGCAATTTTTAAAATTTATTCTGTTAAATTTGGATGAAAAAGTTGACGGATAAAGCAAACTTACATTTTGGTCAAACATGATGGAAATAAATTTTACGATTTAAACTTGAAATGGACATCTAAAAATTTATCCAAACAACATTAGGGGCAATGTTATATTTTTAATTAAAAGTTGTTTCATTTTCTTTTACCATTTTTAAAATAAATATTAATTCAATTAATCATACTTCACTACAAAATACAAATACTAAAAAAAAATACTATCCGAATCACTAAAGACAGTATCTCTAACACCTATCTTTTAAAAGCACCCCTCTCATGTACTTCCAAAGATGGAATCAGACTTTTTCACTATCAAGATGAGATCAAGAACACCTTCCTTCTCCTCCTCCTCCTCCTCCTCCACTTCTCTGCAGAGATGCTGCTCCTTTGTTTCAGACGAACCAGAACCTCCCTTCTTCCCTTCCGGAGTTGTCCCCTTCTCATGGGAGCACCTACCCGGAATCCCTAAGAACCATGCAACATCGGTTCAGAGGATGAACGGCAGCTCCCGGTCCTGTCACCTCCCCTTGCCTCCTTCTAGCACCCCTACCAAGCCCTGCAACTCGCTGATGAGTAAGAAGCGGTCCAGCAAGAAGAGCCAGAGAGATCCCTTCGCTGTTGCCATGGTTCACTGCTCTAAAGACGATGAAGATAGGGTGGAAGGTGGTCTTCTCTCGGTCGGAGCAAAGCTGTCTCGGAGCTTAAGTGGTCGGTTGGGATTCATCGTGTCTTGTAAACGGACCTGTGCTGTTTCGGAGGCGATTGTTCGAATCCCTGCTTCGAGTCGCATCATCAACACTCCATCTCGCTTCCTTTGAACAAGTAGTAAGTAATGGCGTGTCTTTTGCTCTCTTTCTGGTTTCTGTAACAGTGTTAATTACGGTAGCTGTAGAAGATGGAATAATGGCGTGACTGCAGGTCTTATAAGAATCTGAATTATGTGAACTGCAGAGCCTTCATTTACATTTCTGGGTAACAAAGGAGATTGCATAACGCAAGAAGCAATGATCTTCCCAGAAAATTTAGAAATCAGTAAAACCAATTAAGATCCTTAAAAATGAGCTATCAATGATATATATATATATATATATATATATATATTAAGTATGTGTAAGCTGTGGTATATATTTGCTGGACTTCATGTGCTGAGAGCAACAAGATGAGTCCATGATATAGTAAAATTCCAAGATGCCATGCAGTAAAACCAATTAAGATCCTTAAAAATGAGCTATCAATGATATATATATATATATATTAAGTATGTGTAAGCTGTGGACCTGTGGTATATATTTGCTGGACTTCATGTGCTGAGAGCAACAAGATGAGTCCATGATATAGTAAAATTCCAAGATGCCATGTGAGACATTTAATTTGTTAAAGCTTGGACCAGATTACACTCTTTGTTATTTATCTTCTTCTACTTATGGTTGGACCACATGTTTTGTCGGTATCAAACATAGCATTATATTCTAAATTTAGTTCCCTTCATGTGTAGTCTCTTAAGTCTTAACTCTTACGGTGCTGTACTCTTAACTCTTACGGTGCGTTTGTTTGACGGAATTCGGAATTCGGAATACGGAATACGGAATAGGAATTGGGAATAAGGAATAGGAGTTAAGAATATGAAGTTGTTTTTTTGGTGGAATTGAATAGAACGGAATAAGGAATTCTGTTGTTTCTTTGGTGGAATTGTGTACGGAAAAGGAATGGAATGTGGTAAAATGACATATTTGCCCCTCTTTGTATATGTATAGTATATAATAAAAATAATTTGTATTAATTAATTATAAAACTTTAAAATATTAAAAACGTTTATTAAAAAAAATAAATTTAAAAATGATTTTTTTTTTAATATTTTTAAAAAGACCAATTTATTAATTCTATTTAAAAAAAATAAAGAATGTAAACATGACCACATACATAATACATCTTACATACATAATACAAAATGTTGTTAGTCACCACATACATTATACAGAACGTGGGTTTGTCCTTAATCAGTTTAGTAAATCATTATATAAACATTGTTAAATTGAATTGTTTTATTATTTTAATTTAATTTTAAATACTAATTTTGATTTTGATTTTGGTATTTTTTTTGAATTTTCAGTTTAAATAAAAATAACACTCAAAACTCTATAGTACAAATTAGGGGTGATATAAAACATAGTTGTTGATATGTCTGAGTGGTTAAGGAGACAGACTTGAAATCTGTTTGGCTATGCCTGCCCAGGTTCGAACCCTGCTGTCGACGTTTTCAGAATCAATCAGCTGATGGCACGCTCGTAAATTCTTCAAAATGGCGAGGGCAATTTGGTCTTTTGGCAGCTGATTCCGGATTCCGACCCGTGTGGGCTTAGGAAATCCGAGGTTTTTACCCGGATTCCCTAAGCCCGGACCGCCCGGAATCCATTTTCAAGGAATGGCCAATTCCACCAAACGAACATGGGCTTACGGAATCCGTAAGCCCAAATCCGTGGCCATTCCTTGAAACGAACGGGCCATTACATTGTGAATTTCGTTGATGGAATAGGGAGTAAACAATACATAATAGATAATAGAAATAAAGAATAAAGAATAAACGATAATAATATGATGTTGTTTGGTTGATAAATTGAAATTGAATGGAATATGAGATTCTAATGTTTGATTAATGGAATGACATGTGGAAATGGAATCAAATCAGATAAAATGACATATAAACTGATAAAATCTGAACGGATGAATCAATATGAACCGATCGAAACAACGGAAGCAGTAAAATCAAAGGAGCAGTACTTGGGGATCATCGAGGTTGGTTCATTCATCTGGCAAACTCTCCCCCTTAAATACCTAGAAAATTAAAGGTTTGATACATGAATGAAGAAATCTGAAGACATGAATACGAAACGAAGAGACACAACGAAAGAACAACTGCCTAACAACTCAAGATATGAAAACCTAACCCTAATGGAATCTGAAGACAATAAACACGAATTGAACAGTCACTTGGGCTGGGGCTGGACCGGGATCAGGAAGGCTTGAGCTGGACCGGGACGATTTGAGCTGATCCAAAATAATACAAGCCCATTAGATAGTAAAGAATCAACATGCATCATATATTTCAACACCCCCCCTCAGGCTGACAGTATCACAAATCAAATCTTCAAGTTAGCTCCCCCTGTCTCCCAAATAGATTCCACATACCAGGCTTGTCACATAGATGATAGTGTTGTTGATTGCCCAATGCATTAGTGAGAGTATCGGCCAACTGGTTACCTGTCTTAATATGATTCAACTACACAATATTATACAACAATTTTTCTCTAATATAGTGACAATCAATCTCAATATGTTTTGTTCTTTCATGAAAAAATTGGGTTATTGGCTATTTGAATAGCTGCCTTATTGTCACAATGCAAAATAACTGGTTCGGTTTGCTTAAAACTCAATTCACCCAATAAATTCCTAAGCCAAACAATTTCGGACAAAGTCGAACTCATGCTTCTATACTCTGATTCTGCTGAAGATCTAGAAACAGTGTTCTGCTTTTTTACTTTCCAAGAAATCAGAGTTTTGGCAAGAAATATGCAGAAACCAGTAACAGATCTTCTTGTCTCAACACATCCAACCCAATCGGAATCACAATATCCGATCAGGTTGAGCTCAGATTTACTAGACAAAAGAATTTCCTTACCTAGTTCCTGCTTTACATACCTTATTATTCGCAATGCTGCATTCAGATGGAATTCCTTTGTGTCCTGCATGTATTGACTTAAATTATGCACAACAAATGTTATGTCTGGACGGGTAATACTCAAATACAATAATTTTCCTATCAGTCTCCTAAATAGGCTGGCATCATCTAGGCCCTTATATATCATCCTTATTAACACCAGATGATAATTGTAATTCCTAGTAGTCAATTTTAAATTCTACTCCATAGGGGTTTTAGCAATTTTAGCACCTGATAACCCTACATCAGAAATCAATTCCAGAGCATATTTTCTTTGCGACAAAACCAATCATTTTTCCGATCTAGCTATTTCAATACCCAAAAAATATCTCAACTCACCTAGATCTTTCATCTTAAAATTCAATTCCAATACATGTTTCAAATCATTAACCAATCTGGAACTATTTCCAGATATAAGCAAGTCATCAACATATATCATAAGCACAACAAGATCAACACCATCATGCTTAGTAAACAATGAATAGTCAAGTTTCGATTGAACATATCCTGCATTAACAAGAGATTCACATAATTTCAAATTTGATTGTCTACTAGCTTGTTTCAACCCATAAAGCGATTTCTTTAATCTGCAAACCAAACCAGATTTTTCACTATTGAAACCATCAGGAACATGCATATAAACTTCTTCATCAAGATTATCCTGTAGGAATGCATTATGCACATCCATTTGGTAAAGAGGCCAATTATAGATTGCAGCTAAACTTAGAATGGTTCGCACATTATTCATTTTAACCACAGGGGAAAAAGTTTCAAAATAATCAATCCCAATTTTTTTTTTTATAGCCTTTAGCCACTAATCTAGCCTTATACCTAGTCAAACTGCCATCAGATTTATACTTCAACTTGTAAACCCATTTACTACCAATAATAGATTTACCTGTTGGGATTGGAACCAAATCTCATGTATCATTCTCCTCAAGAGACCTTATTTCATCCTGCATGACTTCAATCCGGGACTCATTTTTTATCGCCTCACTGAAAGTCTCTGGTTCAACCATCTTAGACATCGATGTCAAATAACATTGATATTCATTCAATAAACCATCATAAGACATATATTTTTCAATTGAATGAGGACAAAAAACATTTAACACCTGATAGTCCGTCATCCAAATAGGAGGTATGATGGTCCTTCCAGACTTGCTGACCGAAGGTTTAGTAGACTCTTCAGTGACTTGATCGATTCCATCATAATCAACATTTGAACCATCACGTGATTCAGTTCCATCAGGATCATGCCGATCTTCATCATTTGGATTACCTGCATCAGAATCTCCAACATTCTCCTCAGTATCTCTAATTCTGGGATTGACATAATTGGAGTTATCATCATAATGCTCAAAAAATATGGGATGCTGATCAAGTTTACCATTATCAAAAGGAAACACACTATCATTGAAACGAACATCTCTACTTACAAATAACTTATTATGAATCAAATTATAGAGTTTGTACCCCTTTTGAGTCTCAGAGTATCCCATAAAAACAGAAGGGATGACTCTGGAAGCCAACTTGTCAGTAACCGACATATTTTTGACATAACACAAACAACCAAAATCCCTAGGGTGGCTGAATGCAGGTTTCCTACCATGCAATATCTCTAAGGGAGATTTCCCTTTCAGCAACTTAGATGGCATACGATTGATGAGATAACACGTTGTAAGGACACAATCAGGCACGAAGCCACATTAGGACGAGGGGGAAATTGCCCCCCTCAACTTTTAGATTTGTGTCAATTATACCCTAAAAATTATATTTATTTTCAATTTAACCCTTTAAATTTTTACATTTGCCCCATCTGAACTTTTTTTGCTTTCACTATTTACCCTTAAACTAATTTTCCCTCACTCACATAAATTTCTGGCTTCGTCCCTGGACACAATCCCCCCAAAATATGTTTGGAATTGATCCTTACCATTCTGCTGAGGCATATAAGGGCAGCTACTTTGATGAATAATGCCATTTTCACGCAACATGTTATCCAAATGCTCATTAAAGAATTCCATACCATTATCAGTCCTAAAACACATTATTCTCTTTTTAAATTGGGTCTCAACCATATCAATAAATCCTCTTAAAACAAGAAACACATCATATTTGAATTGCATTAAGTGGATCCATGTAACTCTAGAAAAATCATCCACTAATGTCAGAAAAAAAAAACTTATTATCATGAGTAGGACTGTGATAGGGACCCCAAACATCGGCATGCACAAGATCAAATATAGCATCAGATTTGGTACTCGAAACAGGAAAAAGGAGATCTAACAATCTTTGCCTTGGGATAAATAGCACAATCATGTATATCCAATTCATCATGCTTTACAAAATGCAAACCATCAACATGTTCTAAAGTCTTCAAAGAGGCATGCCCAAATCGCATATGCCACAATATTGCATTATTTACAACAGAACCACTGATAACAGATCCAACAGAACTAAGTATAATCCAGACATTTCCTCACCAGTCCCCAAGACCTTCTCATTTGAGAGGTCCTGCAGGATATCAATGCCAGGATAGAAAATTTCAGAACAGTTTAAATCATTTGCAAGTTTAGACACGAAAGAAAATTGTATCTAAAATCTCGTATGTATAACACATTCTGCAATTTTCTTTCTGAATCAATAAAAATACTTCCAATTTGCTTAACCCTTGAACATCCACCATTAGGTAACTGAACTTTGATATCAGGAGCATCCTTAATCTCACATAACCAATCATTTATGTTGGTCATGTGGTTGGTTGCTCCTGTATCTAGGATCGAGTTATCCTTTTCATACAAAGAGATTGAATTAAGAGATATACCAGTAGTATTAGCATGTGGGTCAGAAGGTATGGCTGCACTTGCTCTAGCTGCAATGCCTCCTCCACCTTTAAAGGCCTGTAAAAACCTTTCAAAATGATCACGAGTAAGAGTGATCCCTCCCTAAACTCCACCACTCAGATTAACATCATTAATAGAGTTAGAAATAACAGAATCAATGTCACCACTCCTAACAGAGGTAACATTGACTTTAGAATTCAACCTTTTTTGTTTCAGTTATTCCTTGTACTTGAAGCAATTGTCTTTGGCATGACCTTTTTTCTTACAAAAATCACACCCTTTTGAAAAACATCGGTCCACAGTATGTCCCCGTTTTCTGCAGAATGTGCATTCTAAATTTGGATTGCCTTTCGGCTTATCCAAATTTAGAGACACATTTGCAATATTAGGGTTATAAGATGCATTCATAGTACAAGAAACACCTATTTGAGTCTCCTCTTGCACTAACAGATTATACGCTTGATTCACAGAAGGCAATGGAGTCCAAAGCAACAAATGACTTCTAACATTGACATAATTTTCATTTAAACCAGTCAAAAATTGAAAGAGTCATTGATTTTACTTATGCTCAATATGTTTTTTAAAATCATCCCCTTCTATAAAGAGAGCACAAGCAGTATCATATTCAGCCCAAAGAACTTTCAATTTAGAAAAGAAAGTTGATATAGAATCCAAACATTGCTGACACATGATAATCTCTAAATGCAACTGATATGTTCTAGGACCACTTACTTTATGAAATCTGTCTTTAAGTTCTTTCTAGACAAGAAATGCATTTTCAGTATACATCATCCCACTAGCAAGATCCTTAGAGATATAATTAGTAAGCCATCCTATAACTACAGCATTACATCTATCCCATAAATGGTGCAAAACAGGATCATAATCATCACGCATACAAGTTCCATTGATAAATCCTAGTTTATTTCTTCCCAACACCATAAATCGAATGACTCTACTCCACATGGCATAATTTTCAGGACTAGTCAGGACAACATATATCATATTAACACCGGGATTATCACTTGCATGCAGAACAAGGGACGATGAAAATCAACATAAGACAAAATATCATGCTCATCATCATTAGCAACTGCCTTTCTTGCTTCCTTAACAGGTTTATCCTCAGACATGGTAAAAAAAATCCAACAATGGAACATATAGAGAAACCAGCTACCAGAACCAACAGTATATCACAGAAAACAGAATATGCGCAAAAAACAGAATACCACGTTCCAAAGAAACGTCAATCTAACCAACAAGAACGAAGAACAATATCAACAACGAATATACGCAACAACAATCGCAAAAAAAACACGAAGAACTAGATCCAACCAATATGCTTATAAAGATGGCGAAACATATACAGATCTGGGTCAAAATACCATAAATAAAAAACAAACATATACAGATCTGAGATGAATATCACAGAAAAACAAAAAACACGCATATAGGGTTGCCAGATGAAGGGATTACCGAAGAACTGTTAGTTTGAGAAAATAACAAGGTAACATAACCTGAATCAGATAAGAACTCAGCAAATCCAAGAAGAACTTGGATAAAAACACCTGAATCGGAGAAACCGACCGTTCTTTTAGCCTTTCGGGTCTGATACCATGATAAAATCTGAACGGATGAATCAATATGAACCGATCGAAACAACAGAAGCCGTAAAATCAAAGGAGCATTACTTGGGGATCATCGAGGTTCTAGCAACCTCTCCCCCTTAAATACCTAGAAAACTAAAGGTTTGATACATGAATGAAGAAATATGAAGAGATGAATACGAAACGAAGAGACACAATGGAAGAACAAGTGCCTAACAATCAAGAAATGAAAACCTAGCCCTAATGGAATCTGAAGACAATAAACATGAACTGAACTGTCACTTGGGCTGGACCGGGATCAGGAAGGCTTGGGCTGGACCGAGACGATTTGGGGTGATCCAAAATAATACAAGCCCATTAGATAGTAAAGATTCATTACTACCCAGAGTCTTGCAGTTGCTGCTATATGCAACTTGACTGTAAACAACAATCTCAGTACCCACCTGTTGAAGCTGTTCAGTAACCCAAATCTAACCACTGCACTTAATCAACATGTTGTTGCAGAACATTTGTGTTTGGAATTGTGCGTTTTGTTACATTATTATGAGTCAATTTAGTAATTTGGAACTGTGGTTTGGACTGTAATTTGGAAACTGTGCGATTTGGACTTTAATTTGGAATTGTTTGTGTTTGGAACTGAAATTAATTGTGTAACCGGATCCGAACCGAAATCGAGCCTAAATCGGACTAGAATCGAACCGGAACCGGGATGGAATCGAACCAGGGACGAAATAAACAGGTTCCTAACAGGGTAACCAAAACCGTTAGTACAAACAGGTTCCGGGTAGGTTCCAGTTCCAAAATTAAATGGGTAGGTTCCAGTTCCAAAATTAAATACCCTGTATTGAACTGGGTAGGTTCCGGGAACCCCTAAATTTATAGGGTACCCGGAACCGCTCAGCCCTACCTCCAAGAGGTTTCTATGCTTTCTTTCTGCCTTACCATTCTGCTGAGGGGTATAAGGGCAGGTACTTTGATGAAGAATGCCCTTATCATGTAACATATTGTCTAACTGCTCATTATAGAATTCCCTACCATTATCAGTCGTAACACATTTGATTCTCTTTTTGAATTGGGTCTCAATCATAGCAATAAATCATCTTAACACAAGAAACACATCAGATTTGAATTGCATTAAGTGGATCCAAGTCACTCTAGAAAAATCATCCACCAATGTTAGAAAAAAAACGCTTATTATCATGAGTAGGACTATGATAGGGACCCCAAACATCGGCATGCACAAGATCAAATTTAACATCAGATTTGGTACTCGAAACAAGAAAAGGAGATCTGACAATCTTTGCCTTGGGACAAATAGCCCAATCATGTATATTCAACTCATCATGCTTTACAAAATTCAAACCATCAACATGTTCTAAAGCATTCAAAGAGGCATGCCCAAATCGCAAATGCCACAATATTGCATTATTAACAAAGGACTACTGGTAACAGATCCAACGGAACTTGCAGACAATCGAACGAAGTATAATCGAGACATTTCCTCACCAGTCCCGAAGACCTTCCCATTTGAGAGGTCCTGCACGATTGCAAGGTCAGGATAGAAAATTGCAGAACAGATTAAATCATTTGCAAGTTTAGAGACTGAAAGAAGATTATATCTGAAATCTGGTATGTATAAAAATTCTGCAATTTTCTTTCTGAATCAATAAAAATACTGCCAATTTGTTTAACCCTTGAACATTCACCATTGGGTAACTGAACTTTGATATCAGGAGCATCCTTAATCTCGCATAACCAATCATTTCTATTGGTCATGTGATTGGTTGCTCCTGTATCTAGGATCCACTTATCTTTTTCACACAAAGATATTGAATTGTGAGATATACCAGCGTTGTTTGCATGCAGGTCAGAAGGTGTGGTTGCACTTGCTCCGGCTGCAATGCCTCCTCCACCTTTAAAGGTTTCTAAAAACATTTCAAACTGATCACGAGTAAGAGCGATCCCTCCTTGAACTTCACTACTCAGATTAACATCATTAGTAGAGTTAGAAATAACATAATCAATGTCACCACTCCTAACGGAGGTAACATTGACTTTAGAATTTAAGCCTTTTTGTTTCAGTTGTTCCTTGTACTTGAAGCAATTGTCTTTGGCATGACCTTTTTTCTTAAAAAAATCACACCCTTTTGAAAAACATATGTCCACAGTATGTCCCCGTTTCTTGCAGAATGTGCATTCTAAATTTGGATTTCCTTTCGGCTTATCCAGATTTAGAGACACATTTGCAGAATTGGGGTTATAAGATGCATTCATAGTATAAGAAACACCTCTTTGAGTCCCCTCTTGAACTAACAAATTATATGACTGATTCACAGAAGGCAAAGGAGTCCAAAGCAACAAATGACTTCTAACATTGACATAATTTTCATTTAAACCAGTCAAGAATTGAAAGAGTCTTTGGTTATACTTATGCTCAATATGTTTTTTAAAACCATCACTTTCTATAAAAGGAAGAGCACAATCAACATCATATTCAACCCAAAGAACTTTCAATCTAGAAAAGAAAGTAGATATAGAATTCAAACCTTGCTGACACATGATAATCTCTAAATGTAACTGATATGTTCTAGGACCACTTACTTTGTGAAATCTTTCTTTAAGTTCTTTCCAGACGAGAAATGCATTTTCAGTATACATCATCCCGCTGGCAAGATCCTTAGAGATAGAGTTTGTAAGTCATTCTATAACTACATCATTACATCTATCCCATAAATTATGCAAAACAGGGTCATAATCATCACGCATGCAAGTTTCATTGATAAATCCCAACTTATTTCTTCCTAACAGCATGAATCGAATGGCTCTACTCCACAGAGCATAATTTTCAGGACCAGTTAGGACAATAGATATCATGTTAACACCAGGATTATCACTTGCATGCAGAAACAAAGGATGATGAAAATCAACAGAAGCCAAAATATCATGCTCATCATCATCAACAACAACATTTTTCCCCTCTTTAACAGGTTTTCTTCAGGCATGGTAAAGAAGAAAAAAACAGCAGAACATATCTAAAAGAATCGCAGTAAAAAATGGAACAACAGAATATGTGCAGCAGTAAAAAAACAAATAAACAGAATATGCGCAAAAACAAGAAATCACGGTTAAAAGAACCGTGAATCTAATCAATAGGAATAAGAACAATATCAACATCGAATATCCGCACAAAAAAGACACAGAATATCAAAGATCTATATCCAACCGATATACTGTTTTTGATGGGCAGCAACTCAGAACAAGGGCTGCAGCACTGCAACCCAATATGTGGAATCTGCCAACAGCAGGACAGGCGCAAGGAGTGCTACTTGTATTACCAGATGACATTGGGTTGTACACTGATGTCATCTTGCGCTGGGAATCTATAACCACAAACTTAATAGATGACCCCAGCAAGACGTGGCCCTCGAATAGGATAAAAATGAAATATATTGAGAACATGTTAGGAGAAGATGAAAAGAACGTTGCCAGGGTAAAAAATAATACAGATTTGAGATGAATATTGCAGATAACAAAAAATAATACGCGTATAGGTTGCCAGATGAAGAGAATACCAAAAAAAACGGTTAGTTTGAGAAAAATAACAAACTAACATAACATGAACAGAAAAGAACTCAACAAATTCAAGAAGAACTTGGATAAAAACACCTGAATCGGAGAAATCAGTCGTTCCTTCAGCCTTTTGGCTCTGATACCATGATAAAATCTGAACGGATGAGTCAATACGAATCGATTCACACAACTGAAATCACAAAATCACAAGAGCAACACTTGAGGATCATTGAGGTTGGTTCCTTCATAGCAACCTCTCCCCCTTAAATACAGAAAATAACGAAGAAAAGAAGAAAGGAAACATAGCGACGCGACGGAAGAACAACCGTTCTGAACGGAGTCAAGAAACCAAGAAGACACCTAACCGTAATGAATGAAAATTAGAAGACAAAATTGAATAAAAAGGAAACAACTTATTCGTCACACGCGGAAGCCGGATTGATAATAATTGAGCTACATCAGAATAACACAAGCCCAATAATGATGAAGCATGCACCATGTATTTTAACAAACAGTAAAAATTAAATTTTATTTGTAACACTAAAATCATAATTGAACGTTTTATCTATTCTATTTTTTTATATTTTATATATATAAAAAAAAAAAAACGAAATGTTTTTGTGGGGCAGGCTGCAACCCCCACCATGCTACCCATAAGTAGCTTGTTGTGTTACGGTAACACACTCTTTTTCATTCCGGTTTACCATCTTCTACTATGTTTAAGATTCCGTCCAACGACCCTCGAACGTGGACCACCAATATTCTATGTATATATACATCAACTCAACATGATTAAAAAATCGTAACTCACGAATCATACACGTATCTTCTTACTTCTATAGCTAATAATTATATATATATATATATATATATATAATATAAAAGTCTTTTTTAAATAAGCATGTCAATAGTCCGAGAGGACTTAAATTTATTTATTTTTCAACGCAGGAGTGGTGAGTTAGGTATCTACAAAATGTAACGTGTCACGTTACATTTTGTCTTTTTATTTGTTTAATTAAGAATATTCAATTTTAACATTACAACCAACACAAATTATATAATTTAATACTAACTCTTATAAGCAATCTAAAACAATTAAAATAAAATATTTCTTAAATTTATATAAATTCTCAATAGTATTAGTTTGTCGGTTCATGTTTCATATATCATAACCCCGATGCATAGGTATGAAGACTATTTACCATAATTTTAAGATAAACTTTATAAGTACTTTAAGATTTTTTTTTTTTTTTCTAAAAGAACTTTCGTATATTACTATGAAAATTGGGGGTATTCTTGATCCCGATTACAATTGTAGTCACACCGCAAAAATTGAACAAGAGGGGGTGGGGGTTGTAAAACCCAATCCGAAGGACACATCCCCTCTAAAGCTTGTTTCGCTAATTAGTCCGCACTTTAATTGACGACTCTTGGTAACCTATTCCAAGACAGGTTCCTAATCGAACGTGCCATAAAGAGACTATTCTGTAAAATAGTCTCTATTTCTCAAAAATGAGTTATACCTATAACGTGGTTAATAAGCACCCCGCATCCGACTCTATAACTATTGAATCCCAATTGTTTTCTATAGCGAGCTTAACGCCTCCTAGCACCGTCTTCGCCTCTAGTATCACGGCTGATGACGATTGCTCTGATCTATGCATGCCACCGACCAGTCGTCCTTGTGAGTAATGAGCAACGACACTGATGCCCCCTTTCCCGACTCTCGCATCCACGCTGCGTCACAATTGAATTTGATAATCCCCGGTCCCGGTCTTGTCCATTGCCCGTCCACCCCTCGCCTCTGATCTGGCCCTGACTCACACTCTGCAGCATTGCGCGGGAATCTGCAGCATGATCTGCTCCTGGACAGCCATGCGAATCAAATGGACCACCTCGTCTTAGATCAGTTGCCTCCCCTCGAAAGCTTTAGAACACCTCCTCTTCCAAATGACCCAGCATGCTTTCAAGGTGGTAAACCACCTGATCTTCTTGCTTACCCGATTGATTGAATAATTCGTGAAACGCTTTGTGAGTCATTCCTTGATCGAGCCACATATTTCATGGCATCATGCAGACCTAGCAAATCAGCCCATACATTATCAACCCAATTACATCCATATATCAAGATCACACCTTTAATATTCTGAACGTATCTACGTTTCAATAGATATTCAAACCCCATAGGCTGCTGGTAGTGGTAGGCATTATTTTCAGTGACAAAAAAGGAGACCAAATATTAATAAGTCAACAAGAATAAGATAAAGACAAGTCCAAGTTGGAAAGTCGGATGTATATATATATATATATATAGCAAACAAATATAAATAAACTATAAAAGTCAGAGAAACTGTCTTTTCTTTCCACGTCAGATTTTGCCACGTTTTTTAATATTATTTCCCGCGTGCGCCAATCATCCTTACCGGCTGTCACCGGTATACTCTCTGCCGTTTGCGCCTCCCTAGTCCCTACATATCGTGCTCTCCGCCGCTCCTATAATAATGGGTGGAGTATTTTCCATTTGTCCTTATCCTTTTTACGATGTTTAACTTGGCGCACGGCTTTCATGTACTTTCCAACCTATAGCATTTGATTAAAAATACTTCGCCATTTTGAACTTGTTAATACAATGCAAAGAGATTAATTTATTGCTATAATTTTTAAGCTTTTAGATAAGTCAAAATATTTTAGTAACAAATTTATAACACCCAACTGCCTCATTTGTATGGATGGATGACTATCAATATACTCCAACAAACTAACTTAAGCATCATGTAATAAATAATTTATCTTATTTTTTATGTTCACGTAATATCATAAAGTAGCTAATTTTTTTTTCTTTCTAAAACGTTATTAATAAGAGTTAGAGTAGGTATGCAAATTTGACAAAAAAAAAACATTTGAAACTAAAGGGTGCCTTTTCGAGAAACTTAAAATTAGGGGGATCCTATCGAAATTAGGTCAGCGATATCGGAGGAGACAAGGATAACTGACAGAGACGGTCTTCGGTTTGTCCTTCATCTTCCTTCTTCCTCTGCGGCTCTGCCTATAAACAATAGCCGATTTGAGCTAGCTTCTTTTCTTCTCTCTTTCCTCCATCTTATCTCCGTAGACGATTTTTCCGGCGAAATCGCGGAGCCGAGGCTGTCACGCCGTCCATCTTGTTAGGATCCATTCTCTGCAAGGTTCGATTTTTTTGATCTAACGTCCGTCCCAGCATCGTCTTTTCAATCCAGTTGGAGCATAGATCCAGTTTTCCGCTCTTAGTTCATGCCAGTGGTGTATTGGAAGCAAAGTAGCTGTTGCTTTAGGCGTATGCTACGGGTTCATTTGCTCATTGTGGTTTACTATTTTCATTTCCATCTGCTAAATAGAATTCATACATTTGGATAGAAAAAGTGGTGGAGATTTTTGTTTGAAGATAGTTTTGTTGCTACTGGTTCTTGGTAAGTCGGTAAGAAGTTCATTGATTTCGGTTGGTGCGCTTTCTCTGATATTCTGCTGTAGCAAAGCTTGAACATTTGGTCATTGTTGATGCTATGCTGTTTCTTATAATCCCAGTTCTGTTGGAGATTTGTGTTTTCAATGTAATGCTGATAAGTTTCTACAATTTGAATTTTGAATGAGTCTTGATAACCGCCCTTCTATTGAATTTCCTTAAAACTGATAGTGAAGGCATTTTGTTATTATTGAGAACTCTTCTCTGTTTTGACGTTAGAAGATCAAGGAAGGGCCTGAATTTGGGGTTTGAATATGGAAACAATCCCTTGGAATTTTTTTGATGATTGTGTAACACTTGATGGATTTCTAATACAATATGTTGCTAGTTAATGTTAGTATTGTCTGTTTAAGACTTTGATAGCTAAGCAATTAAAACTGCTAAGGCAGGTCTCTCAATCTAGCACTTTATCATCCACAGAAGAGAAGATATGGATGGTCACAGAGAGGGTGGGATGAGGAATGTGAGCTCGTTTTGCTCCCAACTCTCAGAACTTGATGACTATGATCTGTCTCGCCTTCTTGAGAAACCAAGAATCAACATTGAGAGGAAGCGGTCCTTTGATGAGAGATCCTTTAGTGAACTCTCTGGACTCAATAGGGGTTCCACTGAAAACTTTGAGTATGCATTCTCTTCTGGTGGAAGGTCTGGAATGGATACACCAGCATCCTCAGCTCGCAATTCCTTTGAGCCACATCCAATGGTGGCTGATGCCTGGGATGCTCTTAGACGATCTGTTGTTGATTTCCGAGGCCAACCAGTCGGTACTCTAGCTGCCTGTGACCATGCCTCTGAAGAGGTCTTGAACTATGATCAGGTATATTCAGAATTTACCATCTACTGATTAACTTCAGTTAAGATTATGATTCATGTGTGTCTTATTCATTGGTTGAACGGATAGTTGTATGATCAGGCCCAACAATTTGTGTGGTCCGCTCAATGTATGGCAATGTCATACATAATTGGATTGGTTATGTTTCAGCGGTTTTTCGACTGTTAGATCTCTAAACATAGTTGTGAGAAATTCCAGCTCGATATGATTCAAGTTTGTATATGAAATGTGACAATTCATCAGGGGAAAGAATAAATACACAGTTCATGTCTTTGGAGAATTTTCAGTGTGTTTGATTTCAAATTACTGCTAGCAGTTGTGGACTTGTGAACCCAAAAAGGGTTTTCACTCAAAAATCATACTTGTCAAGATACTTACGTGAAGAGAGATTTGGGCTTATGATGATTCTCTAAAAGGATTTGAAATGACTCAACCGTATAAATATTTGTGGGGGATAGTTGATACAATTATAAAAGGGACTAGTGCTTGAGATACTATATGCTTCAATAATGCTATTATAGAAAAAAAGAAAACCACTATATGCTTCAACAATGAGTTTGAAATGACTTGTTCTGTTTTCAGGTTTTTGTGCGGGATTTTGTACCAAGTGCTCTAGCTTTTCTGATGAATGGGGAACCTGAAATAGTTAAGAATTTCCTGATGAAGACTTTGTACCTTCAAGGGTGGGAAAAAAGAATTGACAGGTTTACCCTTGGGGAAGGTGTAATGCCTGCTAGCTTCAAAGTTCTACACGATCCTGTTAGGAAAACAGATACAATTGTTGCAGATTTCGGGGAAAGTGCGATCGGAAGGGTTGCTCCAGTTGACTCTGGATTCTGGTGGATTATCTTACTTCGGGCATACACAAAGTCTACTGGTGATCTGTCTCTTTCAGAAACACCTGAATGTCAAAGGGGCATGAGACTAATACTTTCTCTGTGTCTGTCGGAGGGCTTTGATACGTTCCCAACTCTGCTCTGTGCTGATGGATGCTCTATGATAGATCGAAGAATGGTAAAAAAATTTATGCTTGATTTAAACTTTTTTTCAGCAATCGAATCATAAATACTGAAAGTAACTTCGGGGAAAGTCCTACAAAGTGTGAAACTTAATCAGGAAGTGAAAAAGGTTACTTTTATAGGTAAAAAATGATTTAATAAGACAGTTAATAATTTCCAGAATTGGAAAAAAATCATCTTAAGTTTCGCACTTTGTATTATTGCTCCAGATTTATCTGGATTGAAATTCAATTTATAGCAGTTGTTTTCGTTAACCTTTCAAAAACAGTGAACTGAAAATAACTGAGGGCATTTACCTTTTAAATCCATTGGATTCATACTAGAAGAAGAACAAATATCACTGTAACTGTGTTCTATATGAGTTTGACTTTAATTTTTTATTGAACAGGGTGTGTATGGTTACCCAATTGAAATACAAGCACTTTTCTTCATGGCCTTAAGATCTGCACTGTCAATGTTGAAACCTGATGGAGAAGGGAAAGAATTCATTGATAGGATTGTGAAGCGGTTGCATGCTTTAAGTTACCATATGCGAAGTTATTTTTGGATTGACTTCCAACAACTAAATGTGATATATCGGTACAAGACTGAGGAATACTCTCACACAGCTGTAAATAAATTTAATGTCATACCAGATTCGATCCCAGAATGGGTATTTGACTTTATGCCATCCCGTGGTGGCTATTTCATTGGCAATGTGAGTCCAGCGAAGATGGATTTTAGATGGTTTGCTTTGGGGAATTGTGTAGCAATCCTGTCTTCTCTTGCAACTCCTGAGCAATCAATGGCTATTATGGATCTTCTTGAGGCACGATGGGAGGAGCTCATCGGGGAAATGCCTCTGAAGATCGCTTATCCAGCACTAGAAAACCATGAATGGAGAATTGTAACTGGTTGTGATCCTAAGAACACCAGATGGAGTTATCATAATGGTGGATCTTGGCCAGGTCTTTCTTTTTCCTTACTTTTCATCTATCTTTTACAGTGCCTGAATTTGCTCAATTTGTTGAAACTAAGATAGATAAACAATTAGAGGTGAAAATCAAATAATTTGAACATGGGTTAAATCCCAAGGAGCTACTTGAACTTCGGACGTTTTGCAACGAGTTACCCGAACTTTGAAAATTCAAAATGGACTACCTCAACTTTGAAGAAGGTGCAAATAGCTATCTCCGTCCAATTTTCCGTCAACTGTTGACGGAAATCCGTTGGAAAGTCGTCGGAAATTGGACGGAGGTAGGTATTTTTACACCTTCTTCAAAGTTGAGTAAGCCCGTTTTGAATTTTCAAAGTTCGGGTAGCTCGTTGCAAAATGTTCAAAGTTCAGGTAGCTACTTGGTATTTAACCCTTTGAACATTGTTAAAAGTTTTACAGATTGTATAATAACATTACTCGTCTGCGTCTGCATAAGGAAACATTCCTGATGCTTTCATTTTAGTCAATTTCCAAACATATGTTGGTAGCTACTAACAAAAAGCAGAGGAGGTTCAAGTTATGGGTTCTAAAACAATTCAAGTTTTGGTTTTCTTCTTCTCTCCCATAAATGCAGTTCTCTTGTGGATGCTAACTGCTGCTGCCATAAAAACTGGACGGCCACAAATTGCTAGAAGAGCGATCGACCTTATGGAGACCCGCTTATCCAAGGACGGTTGGCCTGAATACTATGATGGTAAACTTGGAAGATATGTTGGAAAACAAGCAAGAAAATACCAAACATGGTCGATTGCTGGATATTTGGTTGCAAAAATGCTGCTTGAGGATCCTTCACACTTGGGAATGATTTCCTTGGAAGAGGATAAGCAGATGAAGCCAGTGCTTAAGAGATCCTCATCTTGGAATTGCTGAGGACAGATTACTGCATCCACCCGGTGCATATCCCCAAAGCAGCAGATGTGGTTACATTTCTTCAGGTGCATGAACTGCCTGGTACAGGCAAGGGTAGAAGGGGATTTTCTTTTTCAATTCATTACACTTGTTTGTTGCTTGATGATGAATGTGGGCTCCCAATTTCTTCCTTGTTAATTGTTGGGTTGCTCTATCAATAAGAGAGAACATTTTGGATCTTCCTGGATTTCCAAACATAAGGGGTGAAAGTAGCAACTTTCTTTATATACATAGAAACATATATATGTTACAATTCTGATAGCTGCAAATTAAGAGCAACATAGGATACATTAACCTCGAAAGAGGGTAGGGTATATTCTTACAGCACAACTCACAAAAGATACACATTTTTTTATTCCCTAAATGCGGATCTTTTCATATTCTTCTTTCAACAGAATCTCCAGCTTCCTCCCATCTGCATGAAAGTTTGTAAGCATCCAAGTGAAATTCATATATACTAGATATTTAACCCGCGCTTTGCGCAGTAAGTAATAAAATTTATTTTTCATAATGTATATTATAAAATTTAATTACAATTTTTGTTTTTTTACTATTATAGAGTATAAATTGTTTATAATAAGTTGAAATTATAAATATACATGTGAAATAAATAGAAGAGAAAATGCAAAAAAAAAAATATTTATCAGAATTGTGATTCTAGTCAAATTAATAGATATAGATTAAAACTGAATTAGCTATAAAAAACAATATCAAACTATTATTAATTTAAAATAACGACACTATGATAATTATTACAATCTCAATTTAATATGCGTTAATATTAGACCATATTACTATTTGTCGTTTCATAAAATAAGCATGACATGAAATATATTTAATGGAAAAAATAATTAAAAATTGATAGTGAATATATAAAATGAAAAATAAAATTGTAAAATTAATTGTTCAATATAAATTAGGTATTTAGATTAAAAAATACCGAAGTATTGATTGATGATTAATTTAATACATAAATATCATAATAAAACTACTTATATATTAATGCTAAAACTAATTACACATGTATGGAAAAGTAATAATAATACTAAATATTTATTATTGTTATTATATAGTGATACATTAATAATGCTGAGATCATATATGTATAATGTATATATATATATATATATATATATATATTATTGGTCCATTATTATTATTTTTAATATATATTTTTGTGCGGCTAAAAAGTTTGAATTTTTAGATTACTTAAAACAATTATTTTGAGGAATATATTTTAATAATGGAAAAATTAAAATTAAAATGAATAAATAATATACTTGAAATTTTATTATATTGATATAATTTTAAAAATAATTTAAATCTTTGAATCAAATATACATTTATAATATTTTATTTTTATTTTTAATAAAATATGAGATTATTTACATAAAAATGATTTTTTTTTCAATAAAATTTGTTCAAAATATAAAATTTATTAAGAATTTTTTTTAAGAACAAATATAAAATGAAAAATTGGATAACTAACTTTGTGAGAAAAAAATGTTATCAATTATATTTTTGGAAGACAAATAAGTGATAAATTAAGATAAAACAAAACATTTTTTAAGATTGAAATAGAAGCTGTGAAGCATTTTGAACTTATTCATGTAAGTAAAAATGTGTCTTACTTGTAAACATATTATGTGTCTTAGCTAAATTAATATATATATATATATATATATATATATGGTTGACGAAAGTATGATATAGTAATAAATATACGCATATATATGTCGGTATATAGTTAGATAAAGATGCAGTTGGTGATTAATAAATAATGTAAATCAAATCTAACAAAGTGTATCTACCAACAACTGTACAATTGTTTTATATATATAAACAAAAAGAAAGCTGCTGTGGAACTACCAATTGTAGAAGTGTACTTTTGAGGGAGCAGCATCTGAACAAGTTGCTCTTTTTTTTTCCCTTAGGTATCAAACATATACACAAATATATAATTTATATTGATAATTAATAATACATGTATTAGGAAGAGCTAGGGTTTTTACTTTTAGGGTTTATTTGTTTGGTATTTCTTTAATGTATCTAGATACCTATACAGTATAGTATACAGTATGCATCACTAGAGGCCACGTTAGGGTTCAGCTTAAAGTAATAAACAAATGTTTCTACTTTGAGTAATCCCACAAAATGTACCTTCTTACTCAAAATGAAATAACAGCCAAAGGGCCCAAAACAACACACTGTCCTTCCCCCGATTTGAAGTTCAGAACCATATATATATATATATTTCGAGACAAATGCTATTTTAGCAATATTGGTGTTAAATGTTGGGTAATCTGCAATAAAATTCTTTTTTATTATATAATTTTATTTTTAAAAAGTGAATATATTTTCAATTTAGTCTCTTCAAGTCTCATATTTTCTCAATAGTCTAATTCTTATCTCTTGAACATACTCTCAAGAAACAGCATACAATTACTGTAAATGAAAAAATATCAGCATGATGATTGTAGGGTTTACGAAAAATTAAAATAAAATATAGTAGCTTAATTAAGAATAGTATTACCTATATTATATAGCTAGGAGCCATATATATATATGAATGTTGTTCTACCACTCATCTTCATCACTTCCTGGGTACTTTGGCAAAGGTATTTTTCCAGATTCGATCCTCTTAACGTCCTTCAAGAGAAGCTCGTAATGCCTCTTCACTTCTTCCACTGTCTTCCCACCCACAGCTCGAGCAACTTTGTACCATCGGTCGGGAGTGTCTTTGTCGTATCGAGCTAGGGCTTCCTCGAACCTCTTGTTCTGCTGAGGAGTCCATGAACCACTTTGAGAAGTGCTCGATGCCATTGTAATTCAGAAGAAGAAGGTGAGGTGAGGAGGAATCTCAAGCTTCAGGATGATGGTAGGGAGGAGGAGACATGCTCATCATCCTTATAACAGAAGGAAAAAGATTGCAGAATGATGCAAAGTTGATTTTAAAATATTTTTAGGGTTTATTCGAACAGAGAATATATACATATATATGTATAGTTACGTTTATCTAGAGAGTGCTTAAACTTTGATGTTATTTTTCTGTAACCAACCAAATTTGTTTAAACAAGCAAACCCTAGATTTGCACACACAAAGAACAAAAGCAAACCCTAGAAAAAATAAAATATACCATTATGTTTTTATTTTTTTGTATTTAACTTTGTTAATGATTCTTTCTACATAGAAATCTGTACTAGAACCTTTTTTTATTAGACAATTAAATATATATATGGAGGATTGATTTACACTCTTAATTAGGGGTTATAAAAAATAGGGGTGAGCAAAAAATACTGGTTGTACCGAAATTTCGACAAAACTGGTCCGAGATTGGTCCGCCTAAGACCCAGACCGAGCGGACGGGTTTTTTTCTCTAAAGTCGGTCTCGGTCTCGGGTTTTTCCCGAAATTCTCGTTTCGGACAGGCCCGAACTGAGTTGTCTAAAACCCTAATACAAAATACTATACTATACATCAACTTCTCCAACTAGGTCTCGGTCTCTCGCCTCCGCATTCTAAAAAACTCATCAAGTTAGCAACTCCCGCTTCACATGTGCTAATCTATTGTGTTTAGTGTTTGTATGTTCTAAATTTGATAAAAATTTGGACAAAAAAATGTATATTTTTTTGGACTGAAAATTTCGGTAATGGACCGAGACCGACCCGAGTCAAGCAAGACCGACTCGGGCGGGCTTTTTATACCGAAGTCGGTCTCGGTCTCGATCCTCCAAAGGTGAAGACCGAAATTTCGGGCTCGGGCTCGGTCTTGCCAAAAAAACCGGCCCGCCCCGCCCAAGCTCACCCCTAATAAAAAATGACTAGTGGACCGAATTCCCGACAAGACCGATATGAGACCGGTCCGACTAGGATCGAGCCCGATTAAGACCGAGCGAACGTGTTTTTTTTCAAGGTCGGTCTTGGTCTCGGTCTTTTTTTTTCCCCCAAAAACCCGACTAGGACCGGATCGGTCCGACCTTGAAGAAAACTTTAGAAATTCATGGCATAACCCTTGAAACACTAGTAATTCATGACATTGAAGTATTTAACAACCCTTGGATTAGTTCCATATGGGAACTGCAGCGGAAGACGAGAAGCGAGCGGGTTCAAAACCAAAACTTCAGTGATTTTTTATATCTAATCTTGTTTGTTTTTTTAACAAACATTTCGGTCTACGACCGGACCGGTCCGAATCAAACAAGTCCGACTCAGACAGACTTTTTTGGCCAAAGTCGGTCTCGATCTCGGTCCTCCAGATGCCAAGACCAAATTTTCGTTCTCGATCTCGGTCCTGCCTCCAAGACCGGCATGACCCGCCATGTTCAATCCTACTCTTAATTAACAATACAAAGAAGAATGTGAAAAATGAAAAGTAGTTCAAAACATGTTGAGTTAATAGTTTTATGTTAGATTTCATCTGCATATACGAGTTGTTGGATCTGAATCTCCTGGATGCTGACTTGACAGTCAATTGAATGCCAAAGGATGGATGAAGATTGCTCTCGCCTTAGCTCCGGTGAACATGCAGGAAGGGGATCACAATAGATGGAGTGTCTCTGGGTCCCTCTCCGATGCTTAAATGAGTATTATGTGTGTATGAACTCAAAAACGTAATGAACGTATTGAAAAGCAGATGTATTTATAGAGTAAAGAGACCAAACTGTTATAAGCAACAAAATATCTTAGTGAATATTGTGTTGGTGAAGATTAGAATAGCAGATATTACGGTTATGTCATAATATTGCAGTTACCGTATGTAATCGTGAGAGAATATGTGCCTGAGATACGTGGGATATCGTGGCCATATTTTTAGTGACGGTTGGTGGGACCAGAGATGAGAGGTTAGACTCTCTTGGGCGAGCACTCCTATGGCGAGCAGTATGATTCTGCGACCTTGGTTAATGGCGACTGGTGATGGAGTTTTTGGCGTCCACTTTGGCTTGGGTTCGATACTAGACCACTTTATGAGGGTCAGATCAACCTTAATATGGGTCGGCCCGGTTCGGATGATATGAGTTTTACCCCCTGCAAAGTTATTGGGCCTCTGGGGCCTTTTCCAAATTGGGTTGTCACTATCAATACCCAACATTTGCCCCCGAAGCTTGAGTGAAGTTTCTTCGGTCAAGTTTGATTCTGTGATAGGGTTTGAGATAGTGACACTTGGATTGGATCTTCTCTGTCCTTTTATGCTATTAGTGCCTTTTTAAATACTCCATATTCTTTGGCGAGCAGTTGTTTGGTCGCCTAGAGTTTATGGAATATTCGATACTTTATCCCTATTGGCGAACGCTTGGGGTTGTAGGGTTTATGAATGCTTATTCACTACTCTTTGGCGAACACTACCTTTGAAAATGGTTTTCAGAAAAGCTTAGAGGGGTTTCGGCAATCACCTTTTTCGTATAGGGTCTTGAGCATTTAATGACTGCACGGTTATCCAGAAGTTGAACAGACAAATGAGGCATGTCTGTCTTTTATTCTTCCGTAATCCAAGGGTAGACTGATAGTTTTTGTACATTTCCATCCGTTTGTCTACCCGAGGTGTCTCTTAGAATTCTGACATTGCTTCAATTTTTACCCAAAGGGGTGTAATCATTCTCTGAACCGTTTCGATCATCTCTGTTCGGTTACTCCTATATTGTCAATATAAGAAACAGAACCTCAACCTTTTTGTCCTTTACGCGTTCCAGTCATTTGCCTTTTAGAGAATTCATTGCTTCTCAGTTCTCAGTGCTCTGTTTTCAACTTTCCCCTTCTTCTTCTTCGATTTCAAAGAGCTTTATACTATTTCCATGGCTTCCAAGAATCAAACCTCCGGAAAGGGAAAGGGGGCAACCCACAAGCCTTCTTCCAACCAACCTTCCTCTGGTCAGAAGGTTTCGACCAAGGCCAACAATGCTCCCCTGACTATCAAGGATGGTTCCTCGCCGGTGCCGAGCCAGAGGAACCCTTCTTCCAAGCCGATTTCTGGTCAATCGGCCGCCACACCGGTGGTGGTGGACGGGTCGAGACCAACGTTCCTGCCTTTTCCCCGAAAGGTAAATATTGATGCTTTCTTTTTTACTTCTTTTTAGATAATGCTTCCTGCTTTTTATTTTTGCATTGTGCTTGCCATACCCCGGTGTTCCGAGTAGATATCAAGCCCAATGAATTGAAGTCGGCTCAGTTTAAGGCAGTGGTCGCCGTAACTGGCCTGAGAGAAGGAGATGACCCCAGATATCCGGGCTTAGGGATGCATTATCCTCGCGATGGAGAGGTTTACGTTTATGCGGCCCAGATCGATGATGGGTTGCGTTTTTCTCTCTGCGAGGATTTGCAGGAGCTTTGATGCTACTACGGGATAGGTCATATGCATCTAGTACCCAACGCCATTAGGATGTGGATTGGGTTCAAATTCATGTGTTTACGTCAAGAATGGACATATTCATTGGCTTTGTTCCGCTACTTTTACCGATTGGCCGCCGGAGCGAACCACCTCAACCATTTCCAAACTCGGTGGCCCAAGTTCGAGGAATGGAGGGGCCAATCTTGGAACTGGAACGTCCATTTTCACTTGGTGGACGATTTCCGCGCTACCAACTTGAACTACAAGAAGTTCTATTTCTTTTGCAAGGGTAGCGTAACATGAGAGTTATTTCAGCCGGAAAGGGATACTCCTCCTGTCTTCGGGGAGTTGACAGGAAGTGATCGGAACACCATCGACGACTTCTTGTGATTACACAAGCAATCGAACTTCTGTTCGATCCGCTCGGTGGCGGAAACTTCAAAGTCGATGCTTGAGCTGGCGGGCATTCATCAGGCCTCGCCAATTACTATTGACTGGGTAATTTTCTAATTTTTTCCTCTGTTGGTTGTTGGCGTTCGAAGCCACAAACTCATTAGTCTTTTTTTCAATCAGGCTAAGGCGGGGCTGTCGTCGGACCAGGCGTCACTGAGCCTTCCTCCTCCTCCTCCTTCCAGGCGTTCATCCAAACGCATGCATGAGGAGGATCGTCCCTCTACCACTCCTGGCGCTCGCCAGCAAGGTATGCAACTGTCTTTTAATTTTTCTTTCCTCTATTTTAGTCTTAGGTTTCTAATACCTTTGCTGACCTTTTACAGGGAAGACCACTGCTGATGTGGCTTCAAATCCCACTCCTGCCAAAAAGGGCAGGAGTTCGGGCGAGAAACGTCCTGCTCCTCCTAGGCTGCTGCCCCCAAGGAGAAGACTCTCGTGGTGCCAGAGGTCGCTACACCTTCTTTCGATAAAGCTACTCCCAATCCTCCTAAGGAGACTGGGGCTCGGAAGAAGGGGCAGACCGCCACGGGTCCCTCAAAGACTCCTTTCGAGAGTACTGCCCCCTGGTGGGCTTATTCTAGCCGTCAAATGCTACGAACGTGAAGGGCGTCTGGGCCACTTGGGGGAGTCTCCAAAAGGTGGAGATTTCATACCAGAAAACACTCCGGGGTAACCCGGATTTGTGCATTCATCTCCTCGAGGGGATTGTTCCTCCTCGGGACAGGGCTCTAATTCCCTCCGAACTGCCTGCCACCGTAGGGGTCATGTAGACGCACTTCGAGCGGATCACCCTGGTAAGTTCTTGTCTTTACTTATCCTCAAATTGTCTTTTGACCTTTCATTGAACTGGTTGTGCTTTACCCTTTTTTTCCTGTTGGATCGTGGGGGAGCTCGCCGATAAGCAGACTGACCTGCTTATCGAGATGGAGAAGTACCGAAGCTGGGCTTCACTCTTGATCAGATGGAGGGTATGAGGGAGACGGCTGAGAAGGTCACCTATCTGGTAGACCATGCTCGTGAGGAGTACTTCCAGAAGGAGCAGAGGCTCCTCGCCTTCGTGCAGGAGAAGGAGGAAGAGGCGGCCCTCGCCAATGATAAGCGAACGAGCACTGAGCTCCATCTTAAGGCGACCGACCTATACTCTGCTGAGGTGGAGGCGGCCAATGCTCGACTGAAGGCTCAGTTGAAAGAGGCTGAGGCCAAGAGGGTCGCCGCTGAGGCCAGAGGGGACGCCATGGAGAAGGAGAAGGAGCAGCTTGCCCTTCAGCAGAAGTCTGTCTCATCCCCCCCGAGCGTGGTCTGAGTAGTTTACCGACTGCGCCTTGGAGGTGATGAAGGCTGGGGTGGCTTCATACCTCCAGATCCTGGTCGATGATATTCAGGCGATCGACCCCAAATTTCCTCTCTAGGAAGTCGAGTCCCTTAAGCCCTTCCTCGAGAGAAACTACTTCAAGGAGGCTCCCCCTGCTGCTGTCATCGAAGAGGTTTCCCCCGAAGTCGAGCAGGAAGTCGTTGTCCCTGAAGAGCCCAAGTCTTGAAGTCTTCAACTCCCCCGGCGATCATATCTTTTACTTTTGATGATAGTTTTTGTCTTCCCCTATTTTTCGGGAATGTTTGTAATTATTTTTTGATTTCAGACTCGGTTGCTATTATAATATTGAATGCATATATATTTATAAGCCTTTACTTTTATTTGACTTTGAATGTGTTGACGATTCTTCCGATGTCTTTATCATAATTACTTTCGACTTTCTCTTCGCTTTATAATGGTCTCACCATCTAGGGTCTTAGACCTTTCTTTAGGCTTAGAATGATAAGTCTTTATAGAGTTATCTATTCCCCTCGCCAAGTCTGAACCCCTTAAGGAAAATTCTCATCTTCTGAAGATGTGTTATCTTGTTAAGGTTTAGAACCTTAGGAGTGTTCGCCTAGTCCTGAGGAACTTGTTACTCAAAGCATTTCCATCTATAGTGATCGCCTTAAGTTCCTTCCCTATCCTTCTTGAGTTTGTTTCACAAAGGAACTGTTACCCTTAATATGGATTTCTTCGCTTTGGATGTTACTTCTCAAACTTTGCCCAACTTATAAGAGAACGACTTCCTTGACGGATCGTTCACCTTTTGCGTTAGGACTTCTGCTTGATTTTTATGTCAGGTCTTATTTGCCAAACTTTTTCCTTATGTCTTTTCGCCTGATTTTGATAACAGGTCTTGTGCCTGACTTTGGCGTCACGTTTTCTGCCTAACTTTGGCGTTAGGTCTTTTTACCCGACTTGACTATCAGGTCTCGTGCCTAACTTTGGCGTCAGGTCCTCTGCCTAACCTTGTCGGTAGGTCTTTTTGTCCAATTTGTCTATCAGGTCTTGTGCCTGATTTTTGGCGTCAGGTCTTCTGCTTAACCTTGACGTTAGGTCTTTTGCCCAATTTTGATATCGGGTCTTTTGCCCAACTTTGGTGTCAGGTCATTCGCCTAAATTTGACTTTAGGTCTTTTGTTTGCCTAACTTTGGCGTTAGGTATTTTGCCCAATTTTGATATCGGGTCTTTTATTTTGCCCAACTTTGACGCTAGGTATTTCGCCTGATTCGGTTATTAGGTCTTTTTTCTTCGATTTGGTTCGAGTGACCATGCTTTATGAAGGAATGACTTGCTTTTATTGACATAACATTTTGATTACAAGCTATGCATAAAAACTCCTTAAATGTTCGGAGTTGAATGGACGGGGTAACCTTTCGCCTTCTGTGGTTTCCAAATCGTAAGATCCTGGGGCGACAATCTCTACTACCTTATATGGTCCTTCCCACTTAGCTGAAACTTGTTCTGGTTGTCCAGTCTTGTAAATTTATTCCTTCGCGTAACCATCTCCCCCACGAAAAATTGGCGAGCGCTGGTTTTTCTGTTGAAGTATCGGGCGGTCGCCAGTCGCATTTTAACTTGGGCTTTTTCTGATTGCCATCGCTTTTCTTCTACAAGATCAAGGTATGTTCTGCTCTCAATTTCATTCGCTTCAGTGTTAAAGTGTAGGATTTTGTGGGTATGAACTCAAAAACGTAATGAACGTATTGAAAAGCAGAGGTATTTATAGAGTAAAGAGACCAAACCGTTATAGGCAACGTAATATCTTAGTGAATATTGTGTTGGTGAAGATTATGATAGCATATATTACAGTTATGACGTAATATTGCAGTTACCATATGTAATCTTTAGAGAATATGTGCCCGAGATACGCGGGATATCGTGGTCATATCTTTAGTGATGGTTGGTGGGACCATAGATGAGAGGTTAGACTCTCTTGGGCGAGCACTCCTATGGCGAGCAGTAGGAGTCTACGACCTTGGTTAATGGCGACCGGTGATGATGCTTTTGACGTCCACTTTGGCTTGGGTTCGATACTGAACCGCTTTATGAGGGTCAAATCAACCTTAATATGATCTGGTCCGGTTCGGATGATATGAGTTTTACCCCATGCAAAGTTATTAGGTCTCTGGGGCCTTTTCCAAATTGAGCTGTCACTATCAATACCCAATACCAGCAAGAGATCGATATATTTTTTAATATATAAAACACTGTTTTTCTTGTTTAAAATTATTTATATTATTTTGCAAAATAGAAAATATACGATTTTAACTATATATATACATATGAAATGGAATGACGAATATATATAGTGACTCCTTTAAGTGAGACCAATTCCACAAACGATGAAAGAGACCTTACATTCCGTCTCTACTCTACATTTTTATTAAAGTGACATTAGGGTTGCTCTATAGAATTAATTAAAATAATACAAAAATGTGTAAAATGTCATATTTTGAAACTTAAATGTGGTTAGTCAACCATGAAAACAAGTAAAACAATCATTTATTTCAAATAAGTATAAATATATTTGTATTAGACAACTTTTTCATGTTTAGTAGGGTAATTTATTTATTTTATTATACTTTTTTTCTTCTTAAAAACAATCATTTATTTCAAATAAGTATAAATATTAAAAAAAATGAGAAAAAAAGTTTAAATAATTATTTAGGTAATCCCCTAAGTAGAAAAAACGGAATTTATTAACGTTTTTTCGTTTAAATATCAGCATGTTCATAAGCAAAATTGTTTTCGGATCTTCGAGTTCACCCAAATTCAACATCCTCTATTAAGATTAACTCCACTTTGATGTCCTCCACAAAATCGCTCCATATATTTACGACTACTAAATCATATATTTACAACTTTATTTTTTAAAAAAATTTCCCTTAATTACTTTTCTTTCTTAATTTTTCATAATCCTCAAAAGTTTTTTTTTTTTCATCTTCCTCCTAAATTTTCCCCTAATTAATACACATTTTTAATTTGTTGTTATCTTATAGCAACTAATCTTACTACTCTTTAATAAGCAAGTTGATTTAATATATTTTTCATGCAGCACTGACCAATTATGTGGGTATTAGATCCTAACAATGACTAAACCCATTCACATTAATGAATCTTACCTCCTTGATATTCAGAGAGACAGAAAATCAATCTTGTAGGGGGTTTCTTATCTTATTTTTTTAACAACTTGCCTGAAATATTCCCCATTTTATGAGCAACATACATTATATTAGTAAAAGGAATTATTATTATTATTATAGTATAGTATAAAATTCATTAACTTGCGCGTTGTGCAAACTTTTACTTAAATATAACCTCGGTCCTCGTGTTATGATATTATTAAGCTGCCTCGCGTTATTTGCATAAATTTTGTTTTAACATTTAACACTAAAATAACATATGTGTCTTGTCTATATTATTTTGCTACAATAGTGTATGTAAGTGATATTTTATGTGATTATGGCGATCCAGATTTCAGGAGGAGAACTGGGTTCGGTTGAGAGGGATTGGGCAGAACCGAAGGGACCCTTGGCTAATCTTGGGCGACTTTAACGATATATGTCAACAACGGGAGAAAATCGGGGGAGACCAAAGGATCAAAGGAAACTTGATGAATTTAATAGCCTTATTGAGGATCTTCAAGTAGGTGACCTTGGTTTCAAAGACCAAATGTATACGTGGGCAAACAATAAGGGTGGAGCTGACAGAATCGTGGAAAGGTTAGACCGTGCTTTGGCAAACGGTCAATGGACAAGCAATCATCCTAGAGCACAATGTATTCATGGGATTGCGATTGGGTCCGACCACGTTCCCATACACATCCGGTTTGATCTATCGGATAGGAGGGGCATGAAGAGCTTTAAATTTGAGGAGATGTGGTGGGAAAAACCCGAATGTCTCGAGGTGATTAAGAAAGCATGGGAAAGAAGTGGTAGGCCTATGAGACAGGAGGGGTACAATGATAAGATAAGAGCATGCATATATGACTTGATAAAATGGTGCAAACCCTGCTTTGGAAATAACAGAGTTCTTATCGACAGCACGAAGAGAAGGCTGCAGGTGCTGTCAGTCTCACCATCAAATGAACAGATTCAGCTCGAGGAGAAAGTATTGAAGTCAAAGCTCCATACTTTGTTACCGGAGACAACGCTCAAGAGTCCGTTGGTTAAGAGAGGGTGACAGAAACTCCAGCTTCTTCCATCATACAACGCTTGATAGGCGTGTGAGGAACAAGATAGTTCGATTGCGGGACTCGGAGGGTACATGGCTAGATGACGAAGGGAGAATAAAGGAGGAAGTTCACTCCTTCTACTCTAGGCTTTTCAGTCTGGACAGTGTGGACCAGCAGGGGTCGAGGGTACCCGGTATGGAGAGGGGTGTACAACCTCAGTCGAATCAGATGGAGGGATGGGAGATCCTGGATTGTCTGTCACACGATGTTACTGAAGGTATGAACGCAAGCCTCACCATGGAGGTTTCGGAGGGGGAGATAAGAGCTGCAGTAAATCAGCTTGGGGGGTCAAGGGCACCGGGTCCGGATGGCTTTTCGGGGTTCTTCTTCCAACGGAGCTGGAAAGTCATAGGTCCGGACATAGTTACCATGGGCAAATCCTTCCTCTCTACAGGTATCTTTCCCCCCCTCTATAAATCATACGGATATTACGTTGATTCCTAAATTGCCTAATCCTATGAGTGCCTCGGATTACCGCTCGATCAGTTTATGCAATTTTGGTTACAAAATAGTATATAAGGTTCTGGCAAACAGGTTGAAAACCTGGTTGCCGGAAATGATCACCCCCTATCAGAGCGCTTTTGTTTCAGGTCGTCAGATCCAAGACAATATAATACATCGCTCACGAGATGGTGCATTACCTCAAGACCAACCAGAAACGAGTGGCAAACCAAGTCATCTAAGATTGTTTCTTGAAGATTGACATTGAGAAAGCATACGACAGGATCGATTGGAAATTCCTTCTCCAAGTTATGATTAAGACAGGGTTTGATGCGAAATGGGTTCGGTGGATCGAGTCATGCGTTACCACGGTAACATATCAAGTCCTAGTGAACGGGAAAAGGACACAAGTTATTATCCCGGCGAGAGGAATCAGACAGGGAGACCCGTTGTCTCCCTACCTGTTTATACTAGTATCGGATGTCCTGTCTCGACGTGTGGAGCAAAAGGTGAACAGGATGGAGCTTGTGGGGATTAGACCGACCAGATCTTGTCCGGAGGTTCATCACTTGCTGTTCGCAGACGATTCTCTGTTTTTTATCAAAGGAACGCCAGCGAATGCTCGATCACTGAAGGTAATCCTTGATGAATACTGTAATGCGTCGGGGCAAAGGGTTAATTTTGGGAAATCTTCTCTGTTATGTGGAAGGGACCTGTGTAACCAGTCCACACTGGAAGTGTCAAACGTATTTGGGATGACTCTTGTATCGGACCCGGGGAAATACTTGGGTCTTCCCTCGATGTGGGGTAGATCCAAGTGTGATGCGCTGAATTTCTTAAAGGAGAGAATCGAGGCCAAGCTTCAAAGTTGGCGGTCAAAGCTTCTAAATAATGTTGGGAAGGAAGTCTTGATCAAGGCGGTCATCTCGGCCATTCTGTCCTACACAATGAGTGTATTCAAGTTGCCTAAGACGTGGTGCAGTAAAATCAATGCAATGACAGCCCGGTTCTGGTGGGGGGCATCAAACGGTGATCGGAAGATACATTGGCTACGGTGGGATGAAATGACGAGATCAAAGAAGGAAGGATGTATGGGCTTTCTTCAAGCGGGTAAAAGAAGTAGGTCATCTTGGGCGTGGTCGAGTTTACTGTCAGGTCGGACGGTCATATCCGCAAGAGCTGTATGGGTAATTGGTGATGGGAGGACAATCATGTCTTTCATGGACCCCGTGGATCCCGGGCAGGCACGATCACAGACTGGGGGAGTGTCCAGTTACTTTAGCTTAAGCTGGGACAGTCCTGGCAGATTGGATCGATCAACCATCAAAGGAATGGAAGGTAAATGAGGTATGTTCTGTCCTTTCTCCCTCTGATGCTCAGTTGGTGCTTGCTGTTCCAATTCCACTGATTGAGGCTGAGGATTCGATAAGATGGCCCTATGAGCGGGATGGTAGGGTGACAGTCAGGTCCGCATATCACCATATTCAGGCCCAGGAGGGATGGGACAACCACAGGGACCTGCTCAGTGCTCGGGGTGGTCCGAATCTGTGGGACATTGTATGGAAGGCCAGAGTGCAGCCGAAGGTCCGGGTCTTCGCATGGAAGCTGCTGACAGGTGCAGTGGCTGTCCGGGAGGGTCTGGCCAGAAGAGGATTACAGGTTCCAGTAGGGTGTCCCATATGTAACCAAGATGAGTCTGTTGAACACCTTATTCTGGGGTGCCAATGGGTCAAGCATGTCTAGGAGGACCTACTAGGACTGCAGGATGCAATGGATGGGTGCAGCTCGATAAAGGAGTGGCTACTGAAGCGGGTATCAGATCAGTCGGGATCACGTGTGGCTAAGGAGTTTTGTTGGCAGACCACCCTATTTGCCTGCTGGTTTATTTGGAAATGCAGGTGTGCTATGCTGTTTGATGGAACAACACCGGACTCGAGTAGGTTGTCGAGCAACGTGAGGAAAGCGGTCCATGAATTCAGAAATCAGCAGCATAGGGTCGATCTGCAGAGGCTCCAAGAGCTGGGGAGCTACCAACCAGGGGAGTCCTCCTGTAGTGGAGGGTAGTCTTGGGTGAGGCCGGAATTGGGGACAATTACTATCAACTGCGATGCGGCTTGGATTCAATCTGAAGGTATAAGAGGGATAGGGGTCCTCGCCCGGAACCATGAAGGACAAGTGGTGGGTGGTTTCCAAGTTAGGGAGTTGTCTAGTTCGGTAGAATACCTTGAGGCTAGGGCTGTGCTTGAAGGGGTCAAGTTGGCCATTGAGCATACATGGGAGTCGGTGGTGATCGAGTCAGACTCGGAAGTGGTAATTAACCACATTTTTGGAATACTTAATTTTTGGCGTTTAGAGACTATTATTCAAAATAGTCTTCTCCTAAGTAGGTCAATTATAAATCTGTCATGGGTTAGGATACCAAGAATCGCTAACCAATGTGCGGATTGGGTAGCCAAACAAGCAATAGGGGGGATGCGTCTTAGTGATTGAGTTCTCCAACCCCCAACCCCCTTTTACACCTTTTACGGATAGATACAGATATGTACCGGGAGCTTAATTGCACCCAATTTTGTGAGTAATACATGATTTTCCTTTGGCAAAAAAAAAATTATATATATTTTATGTGATTAGAATGCTTTTCAAAATTATTATTACATAAACTAAATAATTCATAAATTAACTACTACAGAAAATTTTATGACGTTTTAATTATGATATTCAAAGTTTAAAAATATTAAGTAAACAAATAGATCTATAAGTATTAAAATAGTAAATAAAATAATATCTATATATGTGTATGAATTGAATAATATAATATTATGTAATTTTTATTTTTAGTTTGAGAGTTTTTTTTTTTTTGATCAATTTAGTTTGAGAGTTTAAGGATTATTGATGTTTTCACATGATAAATTAATATTTAAACAAAAAACTCTAGAATTGATTTTAAACTTTTGCAGTTATTTATCTTAACTCGAGTAAGTATATTAAGATTGAAGCTGGTATATATGGTATAGAGATAGGGTAGATGCTTAGAAAGTTATTTTTCTTATAAATTCTATAATATCTAAAATAAGTAATCTAAATTATTTGTGTGTTCTCATCTCTTTTGTACTTAATCAATTATATCCTTGCATTGTATTATTTGACCATTTTAGTCCTATAAGTTTATGGTATATTTCAATCTCCATGACGTTATAGAATTTAATTAGTTGAAATAAACAATTATAAAGACATTAATTAAAGATCCACCTTCATTACAAAGAGGAGATGCTCCTCACTTTATTTAAATATACAACTTTGACATGACACATCATATGTTACCTTCAAGATTCGATTCGATCTAGCTAGTAATATCATCTATCAACATTAATTACATTATTAACAACTTTTTAATTATACTATGTCGGATTTAAAATAAATCATTCTATATTATAGTAATTTTATGCTTTCGATTAGTAGAATTAAGTTCAGACATGTACATCGAAAAAAATGTACTAATAAATATTATAGTAGGATATAAATATCATTCTCTATAAAATAATATTCGTAGATATTTTCAATAATCCCAAAACTAGGATAGTTAAAATTAGTCAAATTCTTTTTGCTTTGTATTAAAACTTTAGTGTAGGAGTTATTATGGTATCTATGTTTTTTAAGAAGAAAAAAAATAAGCAGTGGTCAGGAGTAGGATTAGGTATAAACTGGTTTGGAACTGTATTACCTAAAAAGTTGCATAGTTATGGTTCGATTCATATGTTTGAACCACTCTTCATTTTTTTTTTGAAATATCCTACCACTTTCGAACAGGTTTAGAAATAGTCATGAACCGGTTTGAGTGTTGTACTTTTTTTAAAACAAATATATAAAATATTATAAGTTTATAAAAGTAAAGATCCTTAATCCAATAATACATAAACAATTTCAAAATAAAAATGACATAATAATATCATGGACAATTAAATAAACAACAGTCGACTAATTAAAATGACTTAATATCTAAATAATTAGAATTTAGATAATAATTTTTTTATTAATTAATAATTTGTAAACTTAGAAACGGTTTATAAAATGAAATGTTTAATGGTTTAAAATTGTTATTTTTAGTTTATGGTTCAACCAACTGCTTTGTTATAGTTATAGAGTCGGATGCGGAGGTGATCATAAACCACGTTAAAGAAATAGATCATTTTTGTCAAAGAGACTATAATACAGAATAATCTTTACATGGCAGGTTCGATTAGAAATCTGACCTGGAATAGGATACCAAGAGTCATCAATCAAAGTCCGGACTGGTTAGCAAAACAAGCGTTAGGGGGATGTGTCCATCCGATTGAGTTATCCAACCCCCACTTACAAATTTTGATTTTTGATTGTAATTTGACTCGGGTTCAAGAATACCCCCAATTTTCATAGCAATATACAAAAGTTTTTGGAAGAAAAAAAATCAAAGCAGTTGTTTTAATGAAATACCACACTAGTTTTGAACCGTGAGGTATCGTTCGGTTCGTTTAGTACCAATTTTCCCCCACTCTATTGAGGAGTTTCAAATCATGTGCTTTTATCTTATACTATTTTTTTTACTTATTTTTATTAGGGATGTCAAAATTTGACTCAACCCGTGGGTGAGTGGTGACCCGCCCACGGGTCATGTTTGGGTCAGAGTTTTTGACCCATGGGTCATTTTGACACGACTCATGGATGACCCGTGAAAACACGGGTCATGTTTGGATCAGAAGCCTTGATTCACGAGTCAAACCATGACTTGTCTCATTTATATATTTCAGACTATTTTTTGTTTTTATTGAAAAGCTGGGTCGAACGGGTCAGATTGACCCGCGGGTCATGGAGGTCGAACGAGTCAGTCTAAGTCTCTGACCCAACCCTTACCGTTCCTGACAGGTCATTCTGACACGTGGGCTGACCCATCAATTATTACACGGGTCGTGTTTGAGTTACAAAAAAGTTTGAATTTCAAAAACTGACTCATACTATTATACGAGTCGTGTTTGAATCATAAAGTCTATGACACGATCTAAAATCTATATACAACCCATGGATCGATCCGTTTTGACACCCCTATTTTTTTTTATGTCCAATTTGGTAGTGACGTGCTCTCATTCTCTTCAGACTCCCCTATTAAAGTGATTTGGATTTGAACACTTTAAATATATAAATAATCTATGTATAGGCTGAAATCACCCTATAGGAGTATAGGACCTATACATTACAATAAACAGAGGTATTATTTTATAGAACCATATCCTCCTGCACCGTGCATTTGAAACCACACTCTCGATTGACGGGTCAAAAAATATGCTATATATTCTGTTCTGTTGCTTAAAGGGACGAAGATGAAGAGTATTGCATATTTTCTAACAATATGATTATCCCAATTCGAAGACTCAATTTTTTTTTTTTTGCCAATTCGAAGACTCAATTGAGTCTTATTAAATTTAAGCTTAATTATAAAAAAGTGAAAAATATGAAGAAAAAAAATAGGGTTAAGTAATGTAACTCATCTCTGTTCAATATGATTAATTTATTATATATATTTTTTAATGTATAATTGAATGATTACGAATCTTTCGTATGATTATTTGGTAATTCCGTTAATTTACTTTATTTTTTAATATATTTTTAAATTATTAAATGATTATTTTGTCCAATACTTATTTTCTTCATCTTTCTTAAAAAGGTTCTTGTTGTTCAATCTCTTCTTCATTATTTTTCGATAAATTGAGCTTATTATTCAACATGAAAATAGATAATTATCTGCATATCGACAAGAATGGTTGAAATTGCAGTATATTTTCACACTCTCAAATTTCAAAGACCTTGCTTGGATATGAATCTCATTATGATTTCTGAATATCGAAATTTCTGGGTTCAATACCTAGAAAACTGATTTTATGGGTTCGAAATCGATTTGTGGATATCAAATTGAGAAAATCGGCAAAGAGTGGCAAATCTGAAGAATATACAAAACCCTAGAATAGCAGTTTCAGAAGAGAAAAGAGCAGCAATTGGGGTTCATCGAGACTTATTCCTTCATCCGGAAGTCTCTCCCCCTTAAATAAATTGTTCACTTTAATTACAGCCCTAGGAATCAGAAAAGAGAACAGAAACGACGGTTCAATTACACCGAATGAAGATGAAACGACAAAGAGCAACTAAAATGACTCGGGCTAACTAAAGACGACTCAGGCCAACTGAAGAAACAGAAGACGGACTGGATGTTCGAGCTGGGCTGCCTGATGTAACAGGCCAAGAGAATAACATAAGCCCACGATGACACAAAGCCTTCCAGATTGAATCAACAAGCCCACATGTCAAATTTAAATACTCCCCGTCAATCTGGAAGAGGTGAAGTGATCTCCCCCTGTCCAGAAAACACATTCTTCATTCCAAGTCTTCCAATCAAGAATTGATGTTCTTGTGTTCCAAGAGGTTTGGTAAATATGTCAGCCAACTGGTCACCTGTCTTAACATGCTCAAGCTGCACAATTTTGTCAACCAACTTTTCTCTAATATAATGAGAATCTATCTCAATGTGTTTGGTTTGTTCATGAAAAACAGGATTGTTGGCGATTTGAATAGCAACTTTACTATCACAATATAAAACGGATGGAACACTTTGCTTAAAACTCAATTCCTCCATTAATCCTCTAAGCCAAATAATTTCAGATAATGATGCACCCATGCTTCTATATTCAGCTTCAGCAGAAGATCTAGAAACAGTGGTTTGTTTCTTAACCTTCCAACTGACCAAAGATTTTCCTATCATGATGCAAAAACCAGTAACTGATTTTTTAGACTCAATGCAACTGGCCCAATCAGAATCACAATAGGCAATAATCTCTGGCAACGATTTAGAGGACATAAGGATATCAGTACCTGATTCCCTTTTTATATACCTGATTATCCGCATTGCAGCTTCAAGATGTTAATTTTTCGGATTTTGCATAAATTGACTGAGATTCTGCACTGCAAATGAAATATATGGACGAGTAATGGTTAGGTACAAAAGCTTCCCTACCAGTCTCCTATAAATGCATGACCATTCAGACGCTTATCATAATCCATACTAGTAAATTTCACATTTTGCTCCATAGGAGTTCTAATTGTCTTAACACTTGAAAGACCAACATCTGAAATAAGCTCTAATGCATATTTCCTTTGACAGAGCACCAAACCTTTATTAGATCGAGCTATCTCAATACCAAGGAAATATCTCAATTCACCCAAATCTTTCATTTTAAAACACGATCATGCTTCAAATCAGATATCAGAACATCACTATTACCACAAATGAGCAAATCATCCACGTATATCAAAAGAATAACCAACTCAGTTCCAACAAAGAATAATCAAATTTCGACTGATTATATCCAGCATCAATAAGAGAATTGGTCAACTTAATATTCCATTGCCGACTAGCCTGTTTTAAATCATACAACGATTTTCGCAATTTGCAGACAAGATGAGTGCTATTTTTATCAACAATTCCTTCAGGAACATGCATATACACTTCCTCATCTAAGTCACCTTGTAAAAAAGCATTGTACACATCCATTTGATAGAGAGGTCAGTTATAAACAGAAGCAAGGGCAAGCACAGTTCTAACAGTACTCATTTTAACAATAGGAGAAAAAGTGTCAAAATAGTCTATACCATGCTTTTGACTATACCCTTTAGCCACCAATATGGCTTTATGGCTATTCAAAGATCCATCAGAATTGAATTTCAATTTGTATACCCACTTACATCTGATTGCCTTTTTACCTTGGGGAAGAGTGACCAAGTCTCAGGTCTGATTTTGTTCAAGAGCTTCTATTTCATCCTCCATCGCTCGAATCCAGGATTCATCCTTGACCGCCTTAGAAAAATTTCTGGGTTCAATAATTCTTGAAATTGAGCTCGGATATACCTGATAACTATCAGACAAACCATCATAGCATATAAATCTGCTTATAGAATGCGGACAAGATACATTTGAAATCTGATAATCTTTCATCCATATAGGAGGCTTTATAACTCTACCCGACCGGCTGAAAATAGGCATAGAAGAATCCTGGGTAACACAGACAATATTGCTATCAGAGTCATTAACAGACTCATCATGTAGCATGTTTCCATCAGTGTCATGAATGACATCATCATCTGGACTATCTGCACTATTCTCCTCAGTTCTTACATCATGAGGGATGTTAACATCATAGGAGTCCGACTTTTCATTATAATCGGAAAATATGGGCAACTGATCTGATTTGCTATTCTCAAAGGGAAATAATTTTTCATTGAATTGAACATCCCTACTAATGAAATACATTTTTTCCGTCAAATTATACAATCTATATCCCTTTTGAGACTCTGAGTATCCCACCAAAAATGGATGGGATAGCCCTAGAGGCAAACTTGTCAGCCACCTGCATATTTTTCGCATAGAATAGCCACCCAAACACCCGAAGGTGACTAATCACAGGTTTTTTATTGCTTAACATCTCCATAGGAGATTTCCCATTCAACACCTTAGATGGCATCAAATTGATCAAGTAGCAAGCAGTTAAGACACAATTCCCCCAAAACTCATTAGGAAGTGAGGCCTGCAACTTAAGTGCCCTGGCCACTTCCAGGAGATGTTGATGCTTTCGCTCAACTCTCCCATTCTGTTGGGGGGTGTATGGGCAACTGCTTTGATGAGCAATTCACTTTTCATGAAAAAATGTCTTAATATTCTCATTTAAAAATTCCTTACCATTGCCTGTTCTGAAGGCTTTAACTTTCTTACCGAATTGAGTCTCAACCATGATAACAAACTGTTTCAACACAACAACATCGGATTTAAACCGCATTAAGTGGATCCAAGTAACACTCGAAAAATCATCCACCAATGTAAGAAAAAACCTTTTGTTATCATGGGTTGGAGAATGGAAAGGGCCCCAAACATCAGCATGAATAAGATCAAGTGTATCATCGACTCTTGATACAGATTAAGGAAAAGGTTTTCTGACAATTTTCGCTTTGGGACATATGGAACATTCAGTTATATCAGAAAATTTATTCTTTGGTAAATCAATAGAATCCAAGTGTTCCAATGCCTTTAAAGAAATATGTCCAAGACGTTTATGCCACAACATAACATTAGAAACATCAGAAAAAGGATTACATGGTGTATCATTACAGGTTGTTCTAATGAAGTATAGACCAGATCTAAGCTCACCAATCCCCAAGACCCTCCCATTTGAGAGGTCCTGCAGGACAGCAAACTTAGGGTAAAAAATCACAGAACGGTTCAATTCTTTAGTAAGTTTAGAAACTGATAAAAGGTTGTATTTAAATTCAGGTAAATACAGAACATTCATCAATTTCTTGTCCTTACTAAAGAAATAATTTTCAATACTTTTGACAGTTGAAAAATCCCCATTAGGCAATTGGACACTAGTTCCTGGAAGCAACTTATTCTCAGATAACCAATCATTTTTGTTGGTCATGTGGTATGTTGCTCCAGTATCTAGAATCCAATAGTCACTATAAGAGGAAATAATGGTGTTTAGAGATATACCTGCTGTATTCACACGGTGATCTTATGTAGGGGTAGCACCTGCTGGTTTTGTAGTGTTGCCAACATGTCCAACTGTTTGTAACAACTTCTCAAACTGACCACGTGTGAGGGTAATATTACCTTGTACAGCAGAACTCAAAGAAGGATCATTAGAAAACACTTTTGATAAATCAGAATTGGTATCACTATTTTCAGAAGAGGGAGCATTAGCTTTTGAACTATTGTTTTCTCCTTTCAAAAATTCCTTATACTTAAAGCAATTGTCCTTAGCATGTCCCTTCTTTTTACAGAAGTCACAGCCTCAGGCAAAACAGCGATCAAAAGTATGCCCCTTCTTCTTACAATGAGTGCATTCCAAATTCTGATTTCCCTTAGATCGATCCATACTAAGATAAGCATTCACAGATCCAGAACTAACATTCATAGCAGAAATAATTCCCCTTTGAGTTTCCTCTTGAATAAGAAGATTATATGCTTGATTTACAGAGGGGAGAGAATTCCAAAGGAGTAAATGACTTCTAACACCAGAGTAAGTATCATTCAAACCAGCCAAGAACTGAAAAAGACGTTGATTATCTTTGTGCTCAATATTTTTTTTTAAATCCTCACTCTCAATATGAGGTAAGGCACAACCTGCATCATATTCAACCCAAAGAAGTCTCAACTTAGTAAAAAATGTGGAAATAGAATCAAGACCTTGTCGAGTCATGATAATTTCCAAATGTAATTGATAGGTCCTTGGACCACTGACCTTATCGAATCTTTATTTAAGGTCTTTCCACACAGAAAAAGCATTTTCAGTATACATGTAACCACTAGCAAGATCCTTACAGATAGAATTCAAAATCCATCCTAAAACAACGGTATTGCATCTATCCCATAAATGATGAAAAACAGGATCATATTTCTCACGAATGCAAGTTCCAGTAATAAAACTTAGCTTGTTTCTACCTAACAAAGTGAACCGAATAGCACGGCTCCACACAGCATAGTTTTCAGGTCCAGTCAAAGAAACAGAAATCATGCTAACACTAGGATTGTCACTAGCATGCAAGAAAAGAGGATGATGAGACTCTACCTTGGCCATGGCCTCATCATCAATATCATCATTCTCATACTTACAGATCTTCTCAACAAGTTTCTCCTCAGCCATCAAAAAATCAACAGAAATAACAACAACATAAACAACAGAGATTACCTTCATACCAAAAAATAGCCAAGAAGAAAAAAACAAATCGTCAGGCGAATAATGGGACAGGACTGCAACACAACCTTCAGCAAGGAAGATTTCCGGCAAAAGAAGGTCGCAATCGCAAAAGAACCCTCAGTCCTCAAGAAGAAGGACAGAAGAATCGAGAAACGAACCGTCGCAACAAGATGATACGATTCACACAGAAAACAACAGCCACAAGAACCAAATCGGGCAAAGAAGAAGAAGATAAGCAAGGCTAGAACGCGTTTGGCTCTGATACCATGAGAAATTCGGCAAAGAGTGGCGGATCTGAAGAATATACAAAACCCTAGAATAGCAATTTCAGAAGATAAAATAGCAGCAATTGGGGTTCATTGAGGCTTATTCCTTCATCCGGAAGTCTCTCCCCCTTAAATAAATTGTTCACTTTAATTACAACCCTAGGAATCAGAAAAGAGAACAGAAATGACGGTTCAATTACACCGAATAAAGATAAAACGACAAAGAGCAACTAAAACGACTCGGGCCAACTGACGACGACTCAGGCCAACTGAAAAAACAGAAGATGGACTGGATGTTCGAGCTGGGATGCCTGATGTAACGGGCCAAGAGAAGAACATAAGCCCACGATGACACAAAGCTTTCTAGATTGAATCAACAAGCCCACATATCAAATTTCAATACAAATCGATTTCTGAGTATCAAACCCAGAATTGATTCTGCGCAAGTTCAAGAAATCGTCTTAAAGAAAAAGATGAAGAAATTTGGAAGGGGTAATTTAGTCTCGGCTGAAGAACACTAGCAATAACAAGTGTTGCTTCAATGCCTACAAGTACGTGTCGGAGCTATGGAGGAAAAAGCAGTCTGATGTGATGCGTTTCTTGCAGAGGGTTAAGTGTAGAGAGTATCGTCAGCACCCCTCGATTGTGCGAGTCCCGCCCCACCTGTCTAGACAAAGCACGCTGCTTGGGCTACAAAGCCAAGCAAGGCTATGTGGTTTACCGTGTTTGTGTCAAGCGTGGTGGAAGGAAGAGGCCAGTGCCAAAGGGGGTATTGTGGCCTTAGGGTGCTCAACTCCTACTGGATCAATGAGGATTCGTCATACAAGTCTCACCTTTGTAGGAAAGAACGTGGAAGAGGGCACTTATACCACAAGGGTAATTTAGTCATTTTATCTGTTGGAATAGTCACTAAAGGGTGAACAATAAAGATAACTAAATACTCATATTACCAAACATGTATACCCATGGTGAACAAATTATAATCAATTTGTTATATGAGTAAAGATAAGTAACCATTGAATATACAACAATTCAGTGTGCGAGGATTGCAATTGACTAAACGTTGTTTCTTTCTTGGAATCCCTATTCTGCATCATTTTATGGATCCGCCATGTACCAGCTTTAGCATATATGCTACCCAAATTTACAGTCTGCAGCATTTCCTGGGTCCATGGCGATTTCCTGCTGTTTCTCCAAGAATAGCAGACCAACACGAAGCATTAGGCTAAGTATTCATTTCTTGCATCAACTGAGCAGATAGATCATGCATATAACTATATAAGATAGATATTCTGCTCCAGGAGAGAATTTATGCTTCTTTATCATATCACTGAAGCATTAATTCTCACATTTTTCGGTTACTTCTCTGAGGAGATCCATGGTATCATCGCTGCAGTTATCTTCACGTGCATATGCAGTAATAAGAGAAGAGCAGTGCAACATATTATATTCTTTTGAATATGCATCAACTAGTGAGATAGACAGACAGACAGACAGTCAAGTCTATGTAAGATGTGCAACCCAGTTGAGTAACAAACTTGTGTATCTGCATCACTTGTTTGACAAAGACACTGCCAGCACAAACCCTCAAGATACTTCCCAAAGTAAAGCAATCAGTAGGCATCCTCATCCCCATTGAAGTATCACAATGATACAACCTTCAGGCTAAACATAACTTTCCACAAACATGTCATTTGCAATCCCGCCTTTCTCTATGCACCCCTCCTGAACATGCAACTCCGCATCCAAACACCTCATTCTAGTGCATGCGGCCAGCGTACGTACTTCTATAAGTAAACTATATGAATACCGCTTCTGCATTATTCTCGGTTTTTCCATACCCCGAAATAATATATGTTCTTTCAGGCATTTGATCGAACACTTTGCGGTCGGTCTCCACATCTAAAAGCTTCAAGTAAATGAATATCAACACGGATCTTAACCGAAGAATAGTTCCCAACACACTGGTGATACTCCGACCGTGAGCAAAAATTCCACATTTTGAATTCCTTGAAGTGACACAAAGCTTCATGATTTTCAAAAGGGAAGAGTAAAGCAACCGACGTTCATTACCATCAGCGTTGACCGTTCCTGTAAACCTAGAGCATCACCCAGATTGTCAAAGTTTCGAACTGAGACTCAGAGCCATCAATAAGCCATAATTCTGATTCTCCTCAAATAGGAAGCATAGCGTTGAATCAGTTATCTCCTGCTATGTAATGATCAAATTATCGTGTTTAATTTAAACATAAACAGATCAACTGAGCTAGTTCACAAAAAATGGCTTATGTGGGGTGGGGGAACACATTGTGTGGTACTCACGATAGTCTCAAAAGGAGGTTCATGTTCATGGGACTTCTACAATGAATCGGGTATGGACCCTGAATTTCATATATTGAAAAGAACGACACTTTGAAGAAAAAACATATTGTTTGCTATTGCTTCACTGGGTTAAAAATTAAAATATTTAGAAAAATGTGAGTAAATATGAGATTTTAAATAAGTTTTTTAAAAAGTAACCACTTTGCAAAAAATATTTGAAAAAAATAAGTATACTGAAATAATTTCATAAAACGCTACACCAGGTAGCATTTTTATGAATTCGCTACCCTTAGTGACGTTTTTTTTTTACGTTTTTTATTTTTTTTGACGATTCGATATTTAATTTTAAAAAAAATAAATTTGTTTTTTTTATAGTAAGTAGATATTTTAATTGCGATTCAAATTGTGCAAAAAATATTAAATTTGGACTTACGGATTGACTGTAGGCTCTGCCGTAAGTTGAGATATGAAAATTTGACTTAAAAAAATATAACTCATACCCTGTAAGTCCAAACTGACCACGGTGAACGTCATTTATGTCGTAATTCAATTATCTACTTAGGGTAATTTTTTTGATTAGAAATACAGTGATTTTGTAACCTAACATCGCTTGTCTTAACATTTGACTGAAATAATCAAATGTATTAGGTGAGAAATTTAATTATGTACTTACTCAAGAAAAATAAAAAAAAAATTAAAGTGAGTAGATAATTTAATTACAAATTAAATGACGCTAACTAGACGTTAAATTTTTTGCTTTTAGACTGACTATATAATACGAAGTAAATTACGTATTGTATTATACGGCCAATCTAAAAGTAAAAAATTAACGTTTAGTTAGCGTCATTTAATTTGTAATTAAATTATCTAATCACTTTAATTTTTTTGATTTTTTTTAGAGAGTACATAATTAAATTTCTCACCTAATGCATTTGATTATTTCGGTCAAATTTTAAGACAATCGATGTTAGGTTACAAAATCATTGTATTTCGGTCAAATTTTAAGACAAGTTTGAGCATCAAAATGCCCATCCTTACAAGTTTAAGGACTGAAATAGAAGTAAGAACTAAGAACTTTCCACAATAAATAAGGTAAAATACAACTATGCTCATTAATATTATGACCAAAATAAAAAATTTCACTTAAAGTTTACTTCAAAACAAAACTTTATAGTCGGTCATGAATTGAATTTTTTTTCTTTTGTTAAATTTTTCATCCAAATTTAATAGAATATACTTTATGAAACTATAAAAAAATAGAATATTTGTAACAATGCTACAATTTAATTATGAAAAACCTTACTAAAAATTATAATTAAATTATGATTCGATCGAAACTCAATTGAATTAAATTGAAAGAGTTAGAGTTTTAATTTTGACTTAGATTTTTTTTTTTGGCCAATTTTTGACCTAGATTAACACGTTCATGGGTATGAAGTTGATCTTGATTAAGACTTAGGGCCCTAGCCCCAAGTGAACTAGGATTTAGCCCCTCTATTATGGACGAGATAAGTCAAAATGAAATCTTAATCACATTTATTAGAACTAAATCAAGTACTGAATCACGATTTAATTATAATATATATAAAATTTTAAAGAGTTAACTTGTAATATTTTTATAAATATTTCTATTTAAAAAAATAATAATAAATTTGAATGAAATTTTTGATAAAATAATAATAATAAATCGATTGATAACATTATATATTATATAAAATATAAATAACAAGTAGAAGTTAATAAGTGTATTAATGTATAGAATGATGGGCTTTTTTTCTTGGGTTGTCTTCTGTTTTGTTTTTTTTCCTTGAAACTCACGCTCCCTCATTTCTCTCTCTACAAAAATTCAGGGCTTTCCGACACATGTGGGGCCCAGCACGCAGTATGGTAATTAAAAAAAGCGTGACGTGCGTGAGAACAAACAAGAACCACCTCTCCTAATCCGTATCGGATCAGATATTTGCCCATACAATAAATATTAAGCAAATTACCCATTTCCACTAGTAATCTACCACTTTGGGTAGATTCCAGATACGCGTTTCAAAAATTGTGTAGATTTCGGATAAAAAAATAAAAACATATTTATTCTATTTTGGTTCTCTTATATAGATACCCTAAACTAATCGGAATCGGTTATATATATATAACAAAATTAATATCTAAGTATGTAACTAACGATTATAAGTTCTAACCGACCGCAACCTCCAATTACTATTTCCTAGAATCCTCATATTTGAATTGTGATTTGGAGTGTAATTTGAAATTGTATATTTGGGAACTGTTCGGTTTGAACTTTAATTTGGAATTGTTTATATTTTAGAACTGAATTGGATTGTGTAACTTGTACTGAATCGGTGCCGAACCGGAACCAAATCGACCACGCACAGCAACCAGTTTCTAACAGGGTACCCGTAACCGTTTCTACAAACATGATCCATATAAGTTCCGGTTCCAAAATTAAACGGGTAGACTCCAGTTCCAAAATTTAATACCCCGTATTAAACTGAGTAAGTTCCGGGAACCCCTAAATTTGTAGGGTACTCGGAACCGCTCCCCTCTAATAAATATAAAAGTACTTTTGATTCGTAATAAATAAATTTAAAATATATATAAAAAAATGATCACATTACACGGTTTTGTAGTAAATATTTAGCAAATTTTAATGGTGTAGTGCAGTAACAAAATTAAGAATTAAACTTAGGAATGGAAATTAATAATAATTACATGATTGTTAACTAAAAAAATGAGTTTTATTCAACGAATTGAAGCAGCGTAAATCAAACATTTAGATTTTATTTAGACACATTATTCCAATTTGATTTGATGTGTCTTTATATTATTTGAGCTTGATTAATTGGATCCATGACTTTTTGAACAACGTGCGATTCTGGGCCGTAGGATTTTCTTCCGAGGAAGGTTATCAGAATCCACATGGTGGGTCCCAGATGCTGATTATGAGACATTGACCTTACAGAAGCCGTAGCAGGACAGCTTGAGAGCTAATCAAGTGGGGACACGTGTCTTCTGTAAGGAATGGTAGTGAATTCTGACGTGGCATTTCGTGTTCTGTAATTCTTTTCCAAGCTAGCTACGCGCACGTGCCTGTCCTTTCACGGTGGTTTGGGTTCCACGTACTTGACTGATCAGATTACATGCAAAATTGCAAATGCTATGTCCGGACCGATCGAACCATGGTTCACGGGTAGAAATATAAAATTCACACACACATATATATATAATATATATTGAATAAAATACATATTATGTAACTGTTAAACTAGATGAATTACACTTGATAAATTGTTACAAAGGCCTGATATAATTCCAACACTGTTTCCCATAGCATGTGTTTAGAATTATTATCAATTTAAATTAAATATAATTTATTATAGTACTGTTATACTACCAAGTACCAACAAAAGCATAACATGCGTGGAATAGTTTTTAATAATTTTGTGTGAATATTAGATTTTAATTATCGAAACATTCTTCTTGAAATTAATCAATTAGGATCCCGAGCAGTTCTTAATATAGTTTTATTTAGAGATTGACTAGTTAATTTCTCAAAATTCGAGCCGTACCTACATTATTTTAAAAGGGTTAAGAATTTATAATTTGTCATTCCAATTTGGGATACTTTATAAATTACTACTTAAATTTTACATTTTTAAAAAATTATTATTTAAACTTTAATACTTAGAGCAAATTGTTGGTTTCGTTAAATATGGACTAAAAATAACATGTCGGCACATGATTGATATATAATTTTAAGAACGATATATTTTTTAAAAAATTCCAAAAAAAAAAATAAGAATAAAAAAAATATGAATGTTATTTATATATATATCATTTTTAGAATTCAAACCCAATAAAACATAAAGTGTTACCGCTACATTATTTATATTGAATTAATGATATGTTTTTATTTTATTTTTTGGCAGAGTGTTTTAGAAGAGTCCAATGAGAAGGGGTACCATTAACATGCTTGCTCCACAATAATTCTAATTTCTATCGCAGCTTATATCGTGATCAGTCCATAAAAGATAAGATCATAAATATAATTTTACTCTCATATTCAAACTTACACTTGTCTAATTAAAATGAAGTACTAAACCGCTAAGTATGTAATAAAAATTGTCAGGTCACCTTTTCTTGCCGTAGTTTATAAGAGTAAAATAATTGAACATAACACAAATAGGAATGATAGTGGAGTCAGAGTGTGTCGAGAGTGGAAGTGTATCTCTTTTTCTTTTTATAAAAAAAAATGAAATTGATATTTGATCACATAGCTTCTAATATGTTCCTGAAACCTTTATTCCTAATTCACATTGTTATTATTATTATTATTCTAAAAAAATTATAGTATTAGTAGTTTTTTTTGGTACGACGTAGTTTTATAAATTCTAACAATACAATATAATAAAAGTTCATCATAACAATTAATACATAATTTCGTAATCAAAGTGTAATTAATTATTGGTTATCGATAATTATTTGAAGTACAACTATTTTGAGTTTACTTCATGTCGTAAACCAACACATACAAACAATTTGCAAAAATAAATTATTGTTTATACATATAATTTTTTCTTTTAAATTCACTAAGAGGGCAGCCTTAACGTTCTTATTCCATATTTATAATAATACATTTACACATTGTGATCAGTGTATAAAATAAAATGTTAACCATTAATATTTTTTATTTTAAGAATTCGAATTCGAAAACTCTAATTAATGGATTAATGGTTTTCACCATTACATGGTAAAAGAAATATGTTTTAAAAAACTTAAAATTAAAAAAATAATATTTTTCTTACGCATGCCTAGAGCATCCACGGTCTAGAAGCATTTAATTTCCAATGGATCTCAATCGTAAGATCCAACGGTGAAATTTTGCAATACGTCTTAAAGGCATTTTAGCATTTAATTTTTTACATATAAAAAATTATAACTAAAAACAAGAGTCTCATCGTCATGGTTGCCTTAAATTCTGTTCACGCCTCATCCACAATGACGATTATTACACCCTCAAATTCCCCCCATATATCTTCTTCATCTTCATCTCTATCCTCTGCTAAACTTAACCCTAAGCGTACCTTCTTCCTTCAATCTCTTTCTGCTAATTCTTTCTCTCTCTGTAACCGTATCTCGTGAGTAGAACGGCATGGATTTAAGTGTCATACCCTATATCACCGCAGACACCGTAGATGGCGACGTTATACATTCCAAAAAGGGCGGCGCCGGCACAGTGTCCGTCAGATACAAGGAGTGCATGAAGAACCATGCAGCTTCCCTCGGCGGTCACGCCAACGACGGCTGCGGAGAGTTCATGCCACATCCCGACAAACCACTTTCCTGTGCTGCCTGCTGCTGCCACCGCAATTTCCACCGTCGTGAGTCCCCCGGCCAACAACCTCCGCCGCCTCTGCTGATGTACAATGCGGGACCTGCTACCTTTCTCTGGGACCGGAAGCAGGCGGCCGGGGCCCTCCGGGCTCCACCGGTGCAGCACAGGGTGGGGCCGGGTGCTGTGCCGGATCTGGGAGATTTCGAAGGTGGGGATAACGACGAGTGCAACGAAGACTCGAGATCTGAGACGCCGGAGAGAGGGGATTTGAACAGCTTTCAGGTGGTCGGATCTCACGTGATGATGAGGAGCAACAAGAGGTTCAGGACGAGGTTCACGGCGGAGCAGAAGGAGCGGATGTACGAGTTTGCTGAACGTGTCGGGTGGAGGATGAACAAGCAGGACGAGACTCTGCTGAACCAGTTCTGCGTCGAGGTCGGAGTGAAGCGGAACGTCCTCAAGGTTTGGATGCATAACAACAAGAACGGACGCCGGAGAGACGGCAGTGCCAACCCACTAGTCACTTCTCCCGTGGAAGCGCCACCACCGCTCGCGGCAGCCACGCAGCAACCCGCCGGAATTTAGATACGTTGCACGTTAATTAATATTGGGTTTTGATGATGCAATGGAACTATTCTAACTCTTTCCGATTTTCATTTTTTCCCACCTTTTAAAATGATTCCAAGTAATCTAATTGATCTTCTAGACATGTTCGTTGCATGTTTTATGTTTGTTGGTTTCATGGTCGGTGGGGTTATCTCAACTCCAATCGTCTCCTTTTCATATCTTGATGATGGAAAATTTATGACCTATATATACGCGTCGAACCTCAACCGCGACAATTGAAAATATTAACAGATAAAGTTTCATATAATTAATATTCATTTTATACAAAACCTGTTTAATTAGCTACGTACGTTGACATCCTTAAAACTTAGCTTAATTGAACATAAATGTTAGCTTACTGTTTTGTTTGTTGTTTTGTCTATATGTAATAAAAATAATTGCCTGTGTGTGTCGGGTTACAGCTTCGCAATTGGTCAAAAAGATCTTAGACAACCCAACTAGGAGAGCTTTTGGATGCGTTCTTTATGTGAGTTTGTTTGGAATTGTGTATGATAAGTCGTCATCATACTTGGTCTAACGGTATCGCCATTTTTTGGATGCAAGAGCTCCCAAGATCAATCCTCGGTATGTCTCAAAAAAAATTTAAACTCTAATCTCGGTATGTCCGAAGATTAATTTTACTTAATCTTTGGAGGTTTCGAAAGTTTGGTACAAGAATAATTGAATCAAATTAAATGGTAATGTTTGTAGGTAGATACTGTCGAACTAGGGTTGATAGGTTCAGATCACAATTAAATGATTTATAATGATAGGTATTTAACTGTATATATGTTGATTTTTAGTTTTTAACATATCTCGTATTTAAATAAATTTTATTCTTTTTAATATTTGCATATACGCATAAATATAATTAGTTCTGTGTGCATAATCGTGGTGCATGCATAATGTGTAACATATTTAATATTGATTTACTTTTATAACCTCTAACTAAATTTATATTATAACACAAATTCATTTGTTTTTATATTTCTCTAACTAAGCTTATAGTACACTACAAACTTACTTACTTTTATAACCATTGAATATGACATTAGTGAATTTTGTGTCATGACCGACTTATTTCATGTATAATTCTTTGTGTTTAAAAAGTTAACATTGTTATTGTACGTTTGGAGTATGATCTGTTTATTAATAGTGTCATGTTTGTGTTTAGAGACACGTTTAAAATCCTATCAATTTACATATGACACAACTACTAACAAGCGACGATTAATGACACAACACGATTATAAGATTACATCGTTCCTTTAAAATGCGCTCAAAAGATACGCATTAGGGTAATAATTTGATTGTCCTTCATGAACTTTTGACATATAAATATAAAATTAAAAAAATTAAGGGTTAATTGTCAATTTCCCCCTAAAGTTTGGACCAAATTTAAGATTATCACTTAATGTTTAAAATTTAAAATTTTAGTCATAATGTTTGGAGCGGATAAAAAATACCTCTATTCCGTTAGCTGACCGTTTATTTTGAATGGAAGGGAGATCATGTGCGTCTTATATGCATATTTTAAGGACTTAATTGTCCTCCCCTCCTTCCTGTCGACCCACCTTCAGCAGAACTTCCATAGTCATAGCTTCAAGGACAAAATTAAAATCAAAATTGTTGAAGATTTTGATATTTGTTGCTTGATTCAAGGCTGCAGTCGGAGCTCCATCTCTGGTCAGCTCTAATCAGCCCTAACTGGGCGACGATCGGAGCTCCAACTATGTCGACAGGGGCCAAACTTTCTCTGCAGATATATAGCAGCGTTGGAAGATGGATGATCTGAAATTAGCTCGATGTGCTCTTGCTCATCCAAATCAAGGCCTTTCAGGTCTTGCAATTTAGATTTCTCCAACGGAGAATCACATCCTTCACCGCTCTTTCTCTGACATCACTATCTTTCAACCACCCAAAAAGAAATGGCAATGAAGAAATATTCTGCGATAATGAAGAAGGAAATGAATATATGTATACATTAATAATGATATATAGATAAACTATAACTGTATAACCATCCAGTATAAAATTGCGAAAGAAATTCTTGTTTTTTTTTCTTCCAGAAACAAACAAACTAAAACTATTTAATAGAGCTCATTTGCATTCAATTGATGAAACCACCATGGGGACCAACTTAATTATCATGGTGCAATCCATGGTGGTGGTCTTCTTCTTCTGGAATATCAGCATCAGTTCCACCTTTCCATTCATTGTTGCAACACTGTTGAGTGTAAGAACTCCATAATTCAACTCATTAATGAGTTTGGAAGCATAGGAAGCGCAGCAGAGTTCAATGTCACCGCCACATCGATCTTCTTAGTGGACTTGAAGTTAGCGATGCGGTGCTCCGTTCAGTCGTAGCTTAAACTTCCTGCAGTCCAGCATGACCTTCACCACCGCGGAAGAAGAATAGTGGGTAATAGAGGGTAAATTTATAATTTAAAAAAAAAAACATGTCAAGCACATGATGGGTTTTCGTCTGAACTAAACGGAAATTGGACGGAAATGAGGAATTTTTCATTTTGTTCAAATATTAGGACTAAAATTTAAAATTTTAAACATTAAGAGGGAATCTTAAATTTTACCCAAAAATTAATTATTTTGAGTTTAACCCTTTAAAATCGAGTTTTTTTTTTAAAAGTAGGCACTGTGCCAATTTATTTTTGAAAAAGTAATTATACTAAAAAATATTTAGCAAAATGTATATAAACGCTACTGAGGTAGCGTTTTTTACAATGTGCGCTATTTTGAGTAGCGTTTTTCAAAAACGCCACTACGGGTAGCGTTTTTCATAAAACGCCACTACGGGTTGCGTTTTTCATAAAACGCCACTACGGGTAGCGTTTTTATGAATTTTGCTACCCCTAGTGGCGTTTTTTTACGTTTTTGACTTTTTTTGACGATTCGATGTTTAATTTTAAAAAAATTAAAGTAAGTAGATATTTTAATTGTGATTCAAATGATGCAAAAAAATATTAAATTTGGACTTACGGATTGACTGTAGGCTCTGCCGTAACTTGAGATATGAAAATTTGACTTAAAAAAATATAACTCATACCCTGGAAGTCCAAATTGACCACGGTGAACGTCATTTATGTCGTAATTTAATTATCTACCTAGGGTAATTTTTTTGATTAGGAATACAATGATTTTGTAACCTAACATCGCTTATCTTAAAATTTGACCGAAATAATCAAATGTATTAGGTGAGAAATTTAATTATGTACGTACTAAAAAAAGCAAAAAAATTAAAGTAAGTAGGCAATTTAATTACAAAGTAAATTACGCTAACTAGACGTTAATTTTTTGCTTTTAGACTGACTGTATAATATAATACGTAATTTACTTCGTATTATACAGTCAGTCTAAAAGCAAAAAATTAACGTCTAGTTAGCGTCATTTAATTTGTAATTAAATTATCTACTCACTTTATTTTTTTTATTTTTTTTGAGTAAGTACATAATTAAATTTCTCACCTAATGCATTTGATTATTTCGGTCAAATTTTAAGACAAGCGATAGTAGGTTACAAAATCACTATATTTCTAATAAAAAAATTTACTCTCGGTAGATAATTGAATTATGACATAAATGACGTTCACCGTGGTCAATTTGGACTTACAGGGTATGAGTTATATTTTTTTAAGTCAAATTTTCATATCTCAACTTACGGCAGAGCCTACTGTCAATCCGTAAGTCCAAATTTAATATTTTTTTTACATCATTTGAATCACAATTAAAATATCTACTTACTATAAGAATTTTAAAAAAATGTATTTTTTTTTAAAATTAAACATGGAATCGTAAAAAAAAAAAACCTCACTAGTGGTATCGAAATTCATAAAAACGCTACCCCTAGTGGCGTTTTTTGAAAAACGCTAAAAAACGCTACCCCGAGTAGCGCTTATATACATTTTGCTAAATATTTTTTCAGTATACTTACTTTTTCAAATATTTATTACATAGTGGTTACTTTTTAAAATACTTCCAAAATCCATATAGAAAATCCAAAAAGTCCTACCTATTGTTTTTTAGCATTTCCTCCTACGTGCCTTTTTTTTGGTAGTTAATAAGCACACAAGTGGGATGCCCTACCTCTTCTTTGGAAAAAGCTTCTAGATGAATAATCGGGGATGTTGGCTCAGCCCGAGATCCTGGATTGCCTTAATCGGGATGTCATGGATGAGATAAATGGGAAACTGACCTGTTCGGTATCTGAGAGGAAGATCAGGCTTGCTGTAAACTAGCTCGGGGGGTCTAGGGCTCCGGGACCGGACGGTTTTACGGGATCCTTCTACCGTCGCTCATGTAATTTCATAGGTTCAGACATCGTCACAATGGTCAACGCCTTCTTCCAAACAGGTTCGTTCCCACCCTATCTTAACCATACCGAGATTACTCTTACCCCCAAAATCCCTAACCCTTTGAGTGCCTCCGATTTTAGACCGATAAGCCTTTGTAACTTCGGTTATAAAATTATTGCTAAGGTTCTGGCAAACAGGCTTAAAGCTTGGTTGCCTGAACTTATCACCCCACATCAACAGGATAATATCATCGTCGCTCATGAGTTGATTCACTTTTTGAAGAACAATCAGAAACAGGTCAGGGCTTCGTCTGATTGCGCGCTGAAAATCGACATGGAGAAAGCCTACGATAGGATTGAGTGGGGCTTTCTCCGACAGGTCATGTTAAAGAGAGGCTTTGACACGAGATGGGTTAATTGGGTCATGACATGTGTCTCGACGGTGTCGTACCAAGTAATAGTGAATGGGAAGCGAACTAACCAGATTCCGCCGCAAAGAGGGATCCGCCAAGGGGATCTGTTATCCCAGTACTTGTTCATCGTTGTGGCCGACGTCTTGTCTAGGAGGGTCGACCAAAAGGTAATCTCTCGGGAGCTCATTGGGGTCAAACCGGGGAGGGAAGCTCTAGAGATTCACCACTTGCTATTCACGGACGACTCCCTATTCTTCATAAAGGGGACGATCGTGAATGCGCAAGTGTTGAAGGCGGTTTTGGACGAATACTGCCTAGCCTCGGGGCAGCGTGTGAATTTTGCCAAATCAGTGCTGTTTGGGGGAGGTGGTCCGAGTAGTGATGTCGCGGCAGAGGTGGCTGATCTGTTCGGGATGTGTCTTGCGTCCGACCCGGGTAAATACTTGGATCTCCCGTCCCTATGGGGGAGATCCAAGTGCGAGGCATTAGCCTTCCTAAAGGAGCGGATCGTCGGTAAGATTCACGGTTGGCGATCGAAACTACTCAACACCGCGGGTAAGGAGGTTCTCATTAAAAGTGTAATCTCGGCCATCTCGACTTACGCGATGAGCGTGTTCAAACTTCCGAAGACGTGGTGCAGTAAAATCAATAGCCTTATAGTTCGTTTTTGGTGGGGAACGCAGAATGGGGATCGGAAGATCCATTGGGTTAGATGGGAACACATGACGAGATCGAAGCAAGTGGGAGGTTTGGGCTCCCGGGAGCTCGAATCTTTCAACTCGGCTCTTCTTGGGAAGGCATCATTCAGGCTTCTATCCGAGCCCAACGCCCTTTGGGCGCGGGTTCTCAAGGGAATTTATTTCCCAAACACCGACTTCTTTCAAGCGGGTAAGGGGAGCCGCGCGTCTTGGGCGTGGGCGAGCATTGTGGAAAGAAGGAGGGTCGTTAGCGAGGGGGCTGTGTGGTCTTTAGGGGATGGGTCTTCAATTCGGCCTTTCGTGGACGCTTGGATCCCGGGGAGCTTCAATCATAGGCTTGGGCCGAGGCTAGTTTCCCGGTCACAAGCAAATACGAAATTGGAGGAGTGGATTCAGCATGACTCGCGGGTATGGAACGAGGGAGTGGTTCGGTCGGCACTGAATGCGGAGGATGCCCTTAGAGTCCTCTCGGTTCCTATTCCCCTACGGACCGCACGGGACGAGCTGAGGTGGCCCTATGAGCGCAGGGGCGTGATTTCAGCTAGGTCGCCCTACCACTTCTTGCGGGATAGGAGAGACAGCTCATAGACCGAAGGTGGCAGCTCGGGGGATGAGCCGACTAACTCAATCTGGGATGCGATATGAAAGCCAAGGTCGCCCCCAAAATCAGGTCGTTCGCCTGGAAGCTAGCATCTAACGCCCTCGCGGTCAGATCGGGCCTTGCTCGAAGAGGTATGAATGTCCAGGTATTCTGTCCCCTTTGCATCAATGTTGAAACTGTTGAGCACTTGATCTTGGATTGTAATTGGGCGAGGGTGGTTTGGACCGAATTGTTCGGTCTGGTGGACGTGAGAGACGAGTGCAGCTCGGTCAACCAATGGTTGGCCAAGAGGTGTTCGGATCTTGCTCGGGGGAGGGGTGGATCGAGCTGGCTGTGGCACTCTACATTGACAGCTTGTTGGCTAATTTGGAAGGGCCGGTGCACAATGACTTTTGAAGGGAGCCGACCCAACCCGTACAAGGTAGTAAATCAGGTTCGGTCTCTTGTCTCGGAACAGGTTAAATTGCAGGTTCAGCTCCATGGGAGGCAAAGCTCACTGCAGCACCGTAGGGGGCTTGGCTCGGTGCTGCAGCAAGCTCTGCAGCCTTCGGCCATTCGGGGGCTAGCCACGTCCAGGCCCAGTCGTTGCTTTTCGGTGCCTGCGGCTGGGTCACGATGGACAAGACCGGGGATGGGGATGATCAAGATCAATGTGGACGCTGCTTGGTCACGCGGAGACGGAAGGGGTGGTATAGGTGTTATTGCCCGGGATCATTCGAGCTCGATTGTCGCCGGAGCCCAAGCCTCGGAGGCATTCTATCGACACCTTGGAGGCTCAGGCAATTTTGTTGGGCGTCAATCTTGCTAGACAATTTTGTTGGAATTCGGTTGTAATTGAGTTGGATTCGGAAGTTGTGGTTAACCACATTCTAGGTTTAGTCCATTTTTGGGAGATAGAAACTATTATACAAAATAGTTTATACTTGGCAGAGTCGGTTATGAATCTGTCATGGGTTAGAATACCGAGATCCGCGAACCATTGTGCGGATTGGGTAGCCAAAAGGGCTTTAGAGGGGCTGTGTCCGGGTGAGTGGGTGTCCCAACCCCTCTCTTACAGTTGTTGCATTTTGATTCCGCTTTGTATCGGGAACCTCTCGGTTCCCAAATTTTGTGATTAGTTTTGGCCGAAAAAAAAATAACATAGTTTTTTATTTTATTTTTTTAAATCTCCATCTTAATAATCTCTCATGCGGTTGTGTCTTGACTTATATTCCAATTACATTCTTTTATAAAATTCTTTTATTTTATAAGTTAGTTCAACTAATTTTGAATACTTTACATATTTTAATTAATTCGGGGTGATATTTTTCGAATATCCTGTAAACGTATAATTTTCAACCTATAATTTATATAAATATATATATTTTTCTTCATAATTGAATCTTATCCCTATAGGAAACTATCATGATCTTCTAAATACTAATATATTATGAAGACTTGGTTGGATCCTATTATTTGTTCTTTTTAAAAATAAATACTAAATTTGTGTAGATTTTTTTTATTATATACTTGATATAATAATAAAAGTATATACATTAACACAAATTAAATTAATAATAAAAATTTAAATAACTAATAAGATGTTATTTCTGATACATTAATTCTTATTTAGTAATATATTTAATAATAGTTCTAATAAGAGTCAATTCAAGCCTCTGGTAAAAGAAAATTAACTTTTTTACCAATCTGCACGAGTTATCCCATCCAGTCACGAACAAAAATAGCATAAAGTGTGAGACAGTAATTTACTATTTTTCACTCTGTTCTGTTCTGTACACTGTACTGTACAGTCTGTACTTTACTTTCATTATATTTATTATTAATGAACTAAAATACCGAAAAGAAAAGAAAAAAAATGTGACATCCAAAGACAATTTACGCGTGACAATAATGCTATATTATTTGTAGTTAATAGAATATATATGATGGGGACGCCAATGCTAGTACCAGGTATAGGAATATGTCAAATAAAATTATAATGCAAGACTACAATAGAACATGCACAATGTTTGTCGGCAAAGTCACATTGCATTCCTATCACGGCATTACAATTAGTTATAAATGTTCAATTTAAAATGTACTTGTTTCGTAAGATTTAAAGAGTGGAAACTTTTAGTATATTCTTAATAATAAAATACTAAAAACAGTTCTATCCGTATCTATAATTATTTAGTTTAAACATGTCATTAGACAATTCAAATTTAGTTATAGACACTCTCTACTATATACAATCTATGATTATGAGTGTTAAGTCATCGATCATGACTCGCGTCAGAAAAATATTGTTTTTGTGGGACTATTTTCTAGATTCACAAATTTATAATTATTGATGAGTCAATTTTCAAAACGCAAACACGATTATTGAGTGCATGACTCAACCCACATGACCACATATCCAATTCGATTTTTGTGGGCTGAATTTTACAAGTCAACAAGTTGACTTGCATTACTTGTAATTTCATGCGACCTAGTAATCACTCATATGACTTATTAAGTTGTATGAACTTAGCATATAAAAAAACTATTGAACTGAAAATTCTAGCATGCAACTGTCTCCACTAACATGTCCTGAATCTAAACTAAGACCAAAATGCAAGTTTTTTATTTGAAATTCAGGCTTGAAATTCAAACAAAGCTGAGACCAAACATGCAAGGTTTTTGTTCCAAAATTAAACGGGTATGTTCATGTTCCAAATTTAAATACTTTATTATATACTGGGTAGGTCTCAGGAACCTCTAAATTTACATGGTAATCGGAAACACTCACCCCTAACCCAATTATAGATGAACAGAGACCAACCCAAAGTGTTTGAGCTCTCCCCCAAGCCACCTCCTCACTCCACCCACATAATCACGTCGTTACTTGTTTTCACGAATTAAATTTGAAGCTCAAATTTCAATTTATGAGAGCTCTTCTCCATTATTTGTGGTTTTGATTTCTTATTTAATTGAGATGCATAACTTGAATTTGTATACATAGTATTATTGCCTCCGGAGTATTTATTTTGCATTTCATTTTTCCAGTGTAATGGTATGACATGTTGCTATTGTATTTTGTATTAGAAAATTGTAGTCACGCTTTGTTATAGATCATATTTGGGTTGGACAGTTTGGACTCGTGACTTATTTTGACATAATCTGTCCAATCCACACAAAAAATAGACTGTGTTTGAACTCTTGATTTGCGGTTCAATTTATGAATCCATATAATAAATAAATAATAATAATATTTTGTGAAAGTCAATGAATCGCACAAGTTGTATGAGTCACGCGAGTCCATCATGGACAAAGTCATAAAGAGTCTCTAGGCCTTAGGGGCTATTTCATCTCTCAAATTTTAGTCTTTAAAAAATTTACATTTTTAACTATTTGTCATTATTCTATTTTTGCCCACTTTTTAAAATTTTTAGCTTCTTTTATAGATCGCATGAGTTTATGGGTCGTACAAGTCAATGAGTTAACCTCATAAATTCAAACCACAAAATTTGAGTTGGGTACAGTGCAATTTCAGTTGAGACGTTCATTTTTATATTTTTTTTATGGGTTTAAGTTATATGCCATCTTTGTGGTTTAATTTACTATAAAATTAGTAGAATTGAGTTACTATATAACTTTCTCATAAGAGATGTTTGGAGCGTGTAGTACACTCATGACTCCTCCCTCTCTCTCCAGGGTTTAGCCCTGTGGGAGACTTGTCCGTATCCTACGAAACAGAGCAGAGGTTTCTACGCCAAGCATTCAATACGAAACGGAAATCTAAGGGACAAGCAGTACAAGTCAAACAATGAAAGGGCTGTCGCTATCAGGCATCCTATTGGTTGAATCCCATGCAAAAACTACAAGGGTTATCATCCTTTGCTGCAAACCCTAAGTCCACTTCCCTTCATTCGTTTTGATTTCTTGAGCTGTAGAGTTGATAGGGATTGACTTAATCTAGCTGCTGTGCTATTAACACATTGCTGTTAGATTAGTGCTGAGAAACTGCCGAATACCACCCCTTGTCATATCGTGTCTTTTCTTACTGATTGTGCAGGTGTTAGCGACAGTTGTGACTATGTCTGGGCAGAGTCCATTCATGGCGGACAGAGCCAACTCCGGAGGAGGGAGGCCTCCTGGGATAGCCACAATCAGATTGGTTTCGAACCCTCATCATCGCAGAGGAAGAGAACGTTTGGGCGAATCATTTCAAAAAACTCGGTTGTCTATAAAATCTTGAAGGTGGCATGGGCGAGGTTCGTTGCAGTAAAGATGACTGAGGTTGATGACAGAACAATGTCTTTCGAATTTCAGTCGGAGAAGGAAAAAGATCAAATCTTGGACATGTCCCCCTGGGCGGGCCAAGGTCAGTGCTTGAACTTGAAGGAATGTGAGGAGAATATTCGTGTAGAGGAGGTTCAGTTTGACAAGATGCAGATTTGGACCCAATTCCATGGCCTGACTCTAGATATGCACAATCTTGAGAACGCTACAAACATTGGTAATTCTATTGGCCGATGCTTGGTAGTGGAAAAGGAGAACATTGCAAAGCAGAGATCATTCTTGAGGGTGAAACTGAAGATGGATGTCTCGGTTCCATTGGTGGATGGATTCTAGTGGACATGTAATTCGGGTCAAGAGAAGTGGGCGACTGTAAAATACGAACGACTATCTGACGTTTGCTATGGGTGTGGGAGGCTCGGACATACTTCGATCCATTGTGGAGAGCCGGTGGCAAGGTCGGAGCTGAATCCAGAACAACCAAGATTTGGCCCGTGGATGACATGCATAAGACCAAGAGCGCAAACAAAGGCATACCATATAAGGGGAGAGAGAACAAACGATCCTCCGAGACGAGACCCAAACCGTTAGTCTTAGAGGGAGGTAATGAACTCGGCTGCAGGGGGCTAAGGGGTAAAAACTACTCTTGGGAGGAAAACTACTGTGAGATGAAGTGGACTAATAGGGATTCTAAGATGGGGCAGAGCTAGGAGGGAAGTCAGTCAGTTCTGCAGGAGATTCGAAGTCAGGGGAGTAGGGGAGAGGAGGCGGTCGTGGAACAGCAGTCCGTTCAACCAGACCTGAAAAACACAATGTAGAACACAGATTTTGTGCCTCTGTTCGATCTGAACGAAGAACCTGAGGACGACCACCAGATCCAAGGGCTTACACTCTTCCCGAAATTGGGGTAGCATGGTGTCCAGGATATGCAACCCATGCAGGATAACCTACTCCCACATCCGTACAGTTCCAACCTTTATCTACCCGTAACACGTAGCCACTCCATAAGCCACAATTTTGAACCTTGCCACCCAATAACTTCAGCCCGTGACCAATACCAGAAGCACGGTATCCAGGACATGCAACCCATGCAAGAATACCCACTCCCCCATCCGAACATCTCCAACCTTTATCTACCCGTAACCCGTACCCATTCCATAATCCACAGTATTGAACCTTGCCACCCACCAACCTCAGCGCGTGACCATTACCAACCTAACTTGATGCCAGAACCCTGCCATCCACATTACCCAACTCACCACCTTACCTCGCCTGCTGGGGTACTGGAAGATAACCGGTATCCCTGGCTTTCTCTTCCTACTGTCCAACCGTATCATCAAACTAAGCAACCACATCCCTCCGTATTCATCCCATCACCTGTGCAAAATCCCATGCAGCTACCATCCTGGGGTATGTCGCTGGAACTTATGCGGGATGCTGATCGATCCTCAGAGTTTCTATACCAGCCTGTCCCAAGCCTACCAGGACCTCCATCCTTGCAGAATCCTAGGGGGGTAGCTCAACTAGGGCACACTCTCTTGCCACATCATCCTTCGACCGCCAGGTCGGGGACACCCCTTGAGGTTCAACGAGACAGGGCAGAGGCTCCATTGGATTAACATCCAAGAAAATGGGAGCTCCAACTGTGCAACAGGACAAAGGGAAGAAGAATTTTGAAGGGGGGGGGGAACCTCTGAACTGTGGAAAGGTAGAACGGAGAAGCGTAAGGATGGGTAGGAAGGAGGCACGAAAGGAAGAAGGGGCTCTCCAAGCTGTAAAAGACCTAAACTGAATGAGGAGGAAATAGTTGGTTCTCAAGTAGTGGAGAACGCTATTCAGAGGGTTGGTAACCCAGAAGGGAGGAAACGAAATGACAAGGGAGTTGGTGGCTGTCCTTTAACAACCACACGGTCTCAATGAGCATCATCAGTTGAAACTGTCAGGGGTTGGGGTCTCCCCGAACAGTTCGCCACCTAAAATACCTAAAAAGAATGTCTCAACCTGATATTATTTGTTTGATGGAAACTAAGCAGTCTGAGGCCTCGTGTGAAAAGGTGAGACGTGAGGTGGGAATGGAAAATGCGGAATATGTTTTACCAGTAGCGACGAGTGGAGGATTTGCTCTATGGTGGGCAAGAGACATAAACATTGCCATCTTAAGGAAGGAAAGTAACTTCATTGATTGTCAAGTACATGGGAATAGACCAGGAGAGGCGTTTTTCGTCACCTGGTGTATGGAGATACGAATTTCTCTCGTAGAGCTCAGATATGGGAGACGATCCAAGTGCCGGGGAACAATAGATCCGAACCATGGGTGTGTATGGGAGATTTTAATGACATTTTTCACCACTCGGAGAAGATAGGGGCGAAGAAAGAATCAGTCCAAGATCGATCGGTTTAGAGCATTTATGGAGGCCATTCATATGGACGATCTTGGGCACAAGGAGCACATGTACACTTGGTCCAACAATAGGCTGGGGGAGGATAGAATTGTTGAAAGACTGGATCGAGTAATGGCAAACATGAGGTGGGTAGATGTGCACCCGATGACTCAATGTATCAATGGTACAACGATTGGTTCAGATCACTCGCCAATAGAGCTTAAGCTCGATTTCTGGGAGTCGAGAGGTCGAAGGAAATTCAGGTTTGAGAATATGTGGTTTGAGAGAATTGAATACCATGATATTATTCGAGAGGCATGTACCAATGGGGGAGCTGCGTGCAGGGTAGTGGATCTTGAACCGAAACTTGATGCTTGTAAGAAGGCATTAATAACACGGAGCTGAATCGAGTTTAAGCACAACATAAAGGAAATTTACATCGCGAGGGAAAGGCTTCAATATCTAAATGGCCAAGGTTGAATGAGGAGGAACAAGGAGAGGAAAGGGCGTTAAAATCACGGATCGATGCTTTGTGGAAGAGGGAGGAAATTTACTGGAAACAAAGATCCCGGGTCAATTGGTTGAGGCATGGTGATAGGAATACTAAGTTTTTCCACCAAACAATCATTTCTAGGAGGAGAAGGAACAAGATTATTCGTATCCTGAATGGGGAGGGGGATTGAATAGAAGGGAAACACGAGTAAGGCAGGAAATTTTCAACTTCTATAAAGGGCTATTTACATCGCAAAGGGAGGGACACATGCGTGACAGTATCATAGATGAGGTGCTAGAAACCATGCCGAGACAGATCACTGACGAGATGAATCAGTCTATATCTAGACCGACTACAACAGATGAGGTGAAGAGAGCTGTCTTTCAGATGGGGGGGGGGGTCTCGAGCACCGGGATCGGATGGCTTCTCAGGGACCTTCTTTCAAAGGAGCTGGAACGTCATCGGCCCAGACATTGTCACTTCAGTCAATGACTTCCTCTCATCAGGTATCATACCCTCCTTTTTGAACCAAACAGATATTACCCTTATCCCAAAAGTTCAAAATCCAAACCATGCTTATGAATTTAGACCTATTAGCCTGTATAATTTTGGCTATAAGATTATATCGAAGGTTTTGGCAAATAGACTTAAGCTCTATTTGTCGAGCCTTAACACGCCGTATCAGAGTGCTTTTGTGTTAGGTAGATGGATCCAGGACAACCTTCTAATTGCCCATGAGATGTTCCACCATTTGAGGACAGCGACACAGAGTGGAGGGCCAGCGGGATGTGCGTTGAAGCTTGACATGCAGAAGACTTATGTTCGAGTTGAATGTGACTTCCTCATGGAGATACTAAGAAGAAGGGGTTTTGCGGAGATATGGATAAACTGGATAGAGGCTTGTATTTCGACGGTGTCGTACAGGGAAACAAACGAGAGTGATCACTCCATCTCGTGGGCTGAGGCAAGGCGGTCCCCTATCACCTTACCTGTTTATTCTTGTAGCTGATGTTTTAGCTAGGATGATGGAATCACAGATTGAGTTGGGAGCGATTGAAGGTATTCGGCCGAGGCAAGGGTGTCCGACTGTGCACCACCTGTTTTTTTTTTTTTTGCGTATGATTCACTGTTCTTCTTCAAGGGGTCAATTCAGAGTGCGACAAATTTGAAGAGTGTGCTCGAGCTATACTACTAGGCATCGGGACAGACCATAAACCATACCAAATCAACACTGTTCTTCAAAGAGATGACAGATGAGGAACAAAGATCACAAGTAGCCATCATTCTGGGGGTAACATGCGAGGACAATCCGAGTCACTACTTGGGTCTTCCAACTATATGGGGTAGATCGAAGAAGGACGCGATGGCATATGTCAAAGACCGTGTTCAAGCTAAGATAAACGGGTGGAGGAACAAGTTACTTAACAGTGCAGGGAAAGAGGTAATGATAAAGTCGGTAATTACTCCAATCCCTACTTATGCTATGAGCATGTTTAAACTTCCAATCACCTGGTGTGCTGAAATAAATGCAATGATAGCACGGTTTGGGTGGGGTGCGAATAATGGGGATAGAAAGATACATTGGAAGAGATGGGAGACAATGACATACTCTAAAAGAGATAGTGGCTTCGGGTTTCGGGAACTGCAACAGTTTAATTCAGCTCTTCTAGCAAATATGGCGGCACAGGTCCTGTCCGAACCGAATGCTCTATGGGTACGTGTGTTAAAAGATATCTAATTCCCCTCCTCGACCTTCATGCAGGCTAATAGAGGTGGTAGACCATCCTGGGGGTGGTCGAGCCTACTTGTTGGGAAGGACATCATTAGGGAAGATGGAGTGTGGTGTATAGGTGATGGACAGTCTATCAGGGCTTTCTCGGATAGATGGGTGACGTTAAGGCCCGACGGCAGAATACCACAAAACGAGGGGCTGGACATTCGAACAGAAGGCACAAGGGTTGCGGCTTGGATGGACCCGGATCAAAGACGCTGGAACACCCAGGCGATCAGGACGGTTATGGGGCGAACAGATGTCGAAGAGATCTTACGAGTACCAATCCACCAATCCTTGCAGCATGATACTTTTAAGTGGCCGTTCACCAAGGATAGGTCCACGACGGTTCGTTCGGTGTACCATAGGTTGAGGGAGAGGGGACAGCCGATGCAGCTCGCTCCCACGGACCAGCATCGATGGCAGAGGATATGGAGGTCGAAGGTTAAAACGTTCATTTGGAGGCTCTGTACGAAGGCACTACCAGTTCGACATAGCCTCGCTGCTAGAGGTTTGCCCATTCCAGATATTTGCCTGATGTGTGACAAGACAGAGACACACGAGCATTTGATCACAGGTTGCTCGTGGACTAACCAGTTGTGGACGACGATCTGGGGGTCGCACATGACACCTACAATGGCACAGGAGCTGGCATAATGGATTCACCATGGATCGGGAGCTACCTCTGGCCTCAGGCAAAACCAGAACTTCGCAGGACAGGGGGTGTCGACTTAATGGGAGGTTTGTATGGTTACTTGCTGGTCGATCTGGAAAGCGTGCTGCAAGATGGCGTTCGAGAATAAGAGGCTGACGGTTCATGCGACACTGCAGGAAGTCACGAACGTGCTGCGGGAAATGATGGATCAACATCACTAATCGTCCATTTTGCAGCATGGGGGACAGCGGTTGGAGGCAACGGTTCCAACATCTTGGGAGAAGCCAGGCATCAGGGAGATATCCGTATGTGTTGATGCAGCATGGTGTCCTTCTTCCAGGCTAGGGGGATCGGTATCCTTGCTAGGGACGATGACGGCAGAATATGCGGGGGACGACACGACCAAATGGTAGGCGGGTCGGTGGATGAGTTGGAAGCTCGTGCTCTAGTCGGAGGAATATCATTGGCGGTGGAGATGGGGTGGAACAATGTTCGAATGGAGTCCGACTCCGCGACGATCATCAACCACCTTAAAGGCGCGACGTTTTCTTGGAGGGTAGATGGAATTTTATCTCAAGCTCGGGTCTTGGCTTCACGGTTAATGAATGTTAGGTGGGTTTTAATCCCAAGAATCGCTAATAATAGTGCAGATTGTGTGGCTAAGTTAGAATTACGGGGGGTGGGGTGAGGGGTGTCCTTTGGATTGGGTCGTCAGACCCCCGCCCGACCTTTATCGTTTTATCGAATTAGACACATCGTGTAACGGGAATGGTTTCATTTAATAAAATTTAGTCTTGTTGATGGACAAAAAAAAACTTATATAACTATAACGATTAATTACATACATAAGTCCGGGTCTGGCTGAAACCGAGTTGACCATAATGCAGCTCAAACTCAACCTAACAATATAAGCAGAAACTTATGTCTGAACTCAGTATATCCATAAAACTCATTTTCGACGCAACCTTAATGAGTTCAGGCAGAATAAACCGAGTTCGGGTTAGCCCAGCCCAATCGAACGAGTCTTCTTGAACAAGAATCAGATATGTATATTGTTGGATCGTGATATCCTGGTTGCTGATCTGGCAGTGAATTGAATGCCAGACGACGGTTGAATTGTGCTTCTGCCTCAGTTCCGGTGAACCTGCAAGTAGGGGAGCGCAACAGAGGGGGTGTCTCTGGGTCCCTCTCCGATGCTTAAATGAGTATATGTGTGTATATAGCTCAAAACGTAATGAACGTATGTAAAGCAAAGGTATTTATAGGGTAGGAGAGATCAAACCGTATAAGGTAACCGTATATCTTAGTGGGTCGTCACTATCAATACCCAACATTTGCCCCCGAAGCTTGATTGAAGTTCCTTCAGTCGAGCTTGATTTCTTGGTAGGGTTTGAGATAGTGACACTTTAAATTTGATTTTCCCTGTCTCTTTTTGTGGTTCATGACCTTAGGGACACTTCATGCTTGTTTGGTGATCAGTCATCCCATTGTCCAAGGTTGAAGGAATATTCTTCTTTTTATTGGCGATCACTCGAGGCAGTCTAGGCTTGTGAAGGTCTACCTTTCTTTGCTAGGCGATCATTACCTATAAAAGGTATTCTTAATAAAGTCTATCAGTGCGCTAGCGATCACTTTGTCTGTTTGGTGGACTTTAGCATTTAATAATTGCACAGTCATCCAGAAGTCGAATGGTCGCTTAAAGCACGCCTGTCATTTAATATTCCGTAACCCAAGGGTAGTCTGACAACTGTCTGTACTGGCCGACCATTTGTATCCCCGAGGTGTCTCTTAGAATTCTGACATTGCTTCGATTTTTTCCAAAAATGTGCAATTATTCTTCTGCGTCGTTTCAATTCTATCTGTGGCGGTTACTCCTTTTTTGTCTATATAAGAAACAACAGTTTCTTTATTTTGTTTTTTACGCCTTCATTCCTTCAGACTTTCAGAGCATCCTCTGTTTTCAGATTTCATCTTCTACAATCTTCTTCTTCTTTCTCATATCTCATCAAAGGTCCATGGCCACCCGCAGTCAATCCGGCAAGACCAAGCAGACGGCCAACAAGCCTTCTTCTTCGGCCTCTAAGGTGTCGAAAAATGCCAACGCCCCATTGTCTATAAGGGACGGTTCCGCACCAGCCGTGACTGAGAGGCCATCAGACCTTGGGAGGTCCGCTGCCACGCCTGTGGTGGTAGATGGGCCAGAAATCCACACGCCCATCTTTTCTCCAAAAGGTATATACTCTGCTTTACTGTTCTGTTTCGAGAGTATCCCCTGTTTTTTGTGTTTTCATATTTGCTCTTGCCATATCTGAACTGCTCAAGTAGATGCCAAGCCTAACGAATTGAAGCTGGCTTACTTTAAGACGGTGGTCTGCCTTGGTGGTTTTGGTGAACTGGATGCCCTCAGGTACCCAGGTCTGGGTTTGCACTATCCTCGCGACGGGGAGGTTTAAATTTATGCGGCCCAGATCGATGCTGGGTTGCGTTTTTCTCTCTGCGAGGATTTGCAGGTGTTGTGCCAGTTTTATGGGATCCATCCCACTCAGCTCATACCTAACGCCATTAGGATATGGGTCGGATTCAAGTTCCTGTGTATACGTCAAGAATGGACGTATTCACTGGCCTTGTTCCGGTGCTTTTTCCGATTGACTGTTGGGACGAACCACCTCCACCACTTCTAGTCACGGTGGTCGAAGTTTGCGGAATGGAGAGGCCATCAATCGTGGAATTGGAACGTTCATGTCCGGTTGGTCGATGATTTCCGGGCCACCAACTCCAACTATAAGAAGTTCTACTTCTTTTAAAATTGGGGCGTGTCTTGGAAATTGTTTACGCCGAATAAGGATTTCCCTCCTACCTTCGACGAGCTGTCAGGGAGTGACCGGAACGCCATCGATGACTTTTTCTGGTTGCATCGATTGTCCATTTTCATCCCATCCACTCGGTGGCGGAGACTACCGAGAATATGCTCGAGATGGCGGACATTCATCAGGCCACGCCAATTTTCGATGATTGGGTAATTCTTCTGACCTTTTTCTGTTTTATTGGATGTAGGCAACTGAGACCGAAAACTCATAGGTCTCTTTGATGACCAGGGAAAGGCGGGTCTGTCCGCAGATCAGGCGGGTCTGTCCGCAGATCAGGCGTCGCTGAATCCTCCTCCCTCTAGGCGTTCCTCTAAGAGGAAGCCCGAAGAGTAACTTCCCTTGGCCACTGTTGACCCTCGCCAACCAGGTATGTTGTCTCGCCATATGCTGATTTCTGTTTTCATACTTTCCAGTTTTTGGGTTTTGACATATCTTCTTATTATTTTGCAGAGAAGCCCACTGTTGATGTGGCCCGGGACCCTCCTCCTCCTCCTACCAAGAAGGTCAGGAGTGAGGATCGCCCGGTTCTCCCTCAGAGTCCTCCTCCTCCTCCTAAGGGATCCGCTGCCCCCGGGGAGAAGGCTCTGATTTTGGTGGCCCCTTCTCCTTCCGAGTCTTCAGTCCCTATTCCTCAAGGGGGGATCTGGGACTCAGAAGAAGGGGTCTGATGCACCCAGCGCCTCGAAGACTCCTTCTGAGGAGTAGTGCACCCTTCAGAAGAAGGGGTCTGATGCACCCAGCACCTCGAAGACTCCTTGGCGAGCATGTTCCAGGCGCTCAAGGCTGCGAACTCTCGTGGCGTTTGGTTCCCCTGTGGAGACTTCTTGAAGAAGGGGGTCTCTGACAAGAAGAGTCTCCGGGGCAGCCCAGATTTATGTATGCTACTCCTTGAGGGGATAATTCCTCCCAGGGATCGCTCCGCGGTTCCCTCGGAACTGCACCAAGTCGAGGGATTCATGAGGTCCCATTTTGAACGAGTTGCTCTGGTAAGGCTTTAATTCTTCTTTATGTTTTCACATTGCTTACTCTTTTCCCTAGCCAAACAACCTTTTTATTTCTTCGTTCTCAGCTCGTTCGAGAAGAGGTGGCGATAGGTCGCATCGTCGGAGAGCTCGCCAACAAGCATTCTGATTTGGTTGTTGAGTTGGAGCAATACCGGAGCACGGGGATCTCCCCGGGGCAGATGGAGGCCATCAAGTCGACCACTGACGCGGTGATTTCCTTTGTGGAAAATTCCCGGAAGGAGGAACAGCTCCTTGCTGACGTGAATAAGAGGGAGGACGATGCTGCGATCGCCCTTCAAGAATCTGAAGCCCTTCATCGGTTCTTAGATGAAGAGGAGGCTGTCAGGGCTCACCTAGAGGCTGAGCTGAAGGAGGCCCGAGCCCAAAGGGCGGAGTCGGAATCTCAACGGGTCGCCGCTGAGGCTCAGAGGGAAGCTGCTGAGGCTCAGAGGGCTGCTGCTGAAGCCAGGGGATCGCCCTGGAGGAGGAGAAGGAACAGCTGGCTGCACAGCTAAAGTCTGTTCCTTCACCCCAAAGTATGGTCAACGAATTCAAGGCCTCTGAGGAGTTCGTTGACTGTGCTTTGGAGGTGATGAAGTCGGAGATTGCCGACTTCCTCCAAGTCCTGGTCGAGGATGTCCAGGCGGCCGATCCCAACTTTCTTGTTCGGGAAGTTGAGTCCCTTAAGGGTTTCCTCCGGAGTTCCCTTCCTCAGCCTACCCCTGCTGCTGCTGCTGCTGCTGAAGAGGTCGACCCAGCTGCGGCTGGTAAATAGGTTGGCCCTGAAGGAGAGCCGAGTACTCCTTCCCCCGAAGGCGAGCCGAGCACTCCTGCCCCCGAAGACCCCAAAGCTTGAAGTCTCCACCTCTCCTGCGACCATACTTCTATTTTAGATGATAGTTTTTCTTTTTCTTTCCTTGTAATTATTTCTTGAATTCAGACTCGGTTATTTATAATATTGAATGCCTTCTATATTCGCGAGCCCTGATTTTTATTTGACTTTGAATATGTTTGGCGATTCCTCCGAGGTCTTAGCCATAGCGTTTTTCGATTTTTTCTTCGCTTCATGATTGTCTCGACCCTTAGGGTCTTTGGACCTTTCTTTGGGCGAACGATGATAAGATTTCATAGAATCACTCATTTATCTCGCCAAGTATAAACTCCTTAAGGAAAATATCTTAAGACTTAAAAGTATAGACTTCTAGGCTTGAAGATAAATAACCTTAATAAAGTTTAAACTTTTTGGAGTGTTCGCCTCTCCGAAAGGAATTTGTTACTTGCAGCTTCACTTTACATAGTGATCGCTTAAGACTCCTTATCCATCTTCGATAATCTGCTTCCTAAAGAAGTCGTTACCTTTGGCAGATCACTTCTAAAATTTGTTCGACTTATAAGAAGATAGTTTCCTTGATGGGTTGCTTATCTTCGTCATCAAGATTCCTGCCTGAGTTTGGTATCAGGTCTTTCTGCCTGACTTTGGCGTCAGGTCTTTTGGTCTGACTTTGGCGTTAAGGCTTTTGTTTTTCCTAACTCTTGTTGTTTAGGTCTTTTTGGCCTGACTTTAGCTTCAGGGCTTTTGTTTTGCCTAACTCTTTTTGTTTAGGTCTTTTTGACCTGACTTTGGCGACAGGGCTTTTTGCCTGACTTTGGCGTCAGGGCTTTTTGCCTAACTTTGTTGTTAGAGCTTTTTGGCCTAACTTTGTTCTTAGGGCTTTTGGCCTAACTTTATTGTTAGGGCTTTTTCTTCGATTTGATTCGAGTGGTCACGCTTTTTGAAGGAACGACTTGCTTTTATTGACATAACATTTTGATTTACAAGCTATGTATGAAATCTCCTTAAATGTTCAGAATTTAATAGATGAGGTAACCTTTCTCCTTCAGTGGTTTCCAAATAGTAGGATCCTGGGGCAGCGATCTCTACTACCTTGTATGGTCCTTCCCACTTAGCTGAAAGCTTATTCTGACTGTCCAGCCTTGTGATTTCGTTCGTTCTCATAACCATATCCCCCACGAAAAATTGGCGAGCGCTGACTTTTCTGTTGAAGTATCGAGCGGTCGCCAGACGCATCTTTGCCTGTGTCTTTTCTGATTGCCACCTCTTTTCCTCTGCCAGGTCGAGGTCAGTCATGCGTTCGATTTCGTTTGCCTCAGTATTGATGTGTAGGATTCTATGGGTATGCACTGCTATTTCGGCGGGTGTTTCTCCAGTGGCTATCGAGCCACTGCTTCTGATGCACTGCTATCGTGCCACTGCTTTTGATCCATACACTAAACTGAAGGGTGTTTCTCCAGTGGCTGCCTTAGGCGTTGTTTTGATGGCCCATAATACGTTTTCCATCTCTTCTGCCCAATTTCCTTTGAATGCCCGAACCCTTTTCTTGAGTCCTGCTAAAACAACCTTGTTGGCTGCCTCAGCTTGCCCATTCGTTTGAGGATGATGCACTGAACTGAAACGATGGTCGACATGGTATTCTTCACATAGCCATTTGAGCTCATTTCCTATGAATTGCGGACTATTATCACTGATGAGTATTTTAGGAATGCCAAACCTGGAGAATATGTTGATCTTCAGGAACTTGATGACTTGAAATTCCGTTGTAGAAGCCAGAGCTTTCGCCTCTATCCACTTTGTGAAGTAGTCGATCGTCACTATAATGTGAGTGTGTTGACCAGTGCTAATAGGAAAAGAACCTAATATATCAATCCCCCATTGAGCAAAAGGCCAGGCACCCGCCATTGGGGATAATAGTGTTGGCGGTCGACATGATCGTGGTGCAAATTGCTGGCAAGTCTCGCACTTCTGCGTTAATTCAGCCGCATCTTTTCCCAAGGTTGGCCAATAGTATCCTAGTCTGAAGATCTTCCTTGTTAATGATCGAGCACCTTCATGACATGCTGCCACCCCTTCATGAGCTTCTCGAAGAACCCTTTCTGTTTCTGGATGAGCAACACACTTTAAGTAAGGAGTCGAGTAGCCTCGCCTGTAGAGTTCTACGTCTATAATCAGGTAACTGGCTGCAAGTCGTCTTATCCCTTCTTTCAAATAATTCTGAAACGAAGTCATCCATGTGACCTGCCCTTGAATGTTGAAGACCTCCGCTTTCAAGGACTGAACATAAGGCATTTTCCAGGAATTGTACATCTTGGATTGTCGTTCCTCCAAATGCCAGCTTACTTAAGGAGTTTGCCATCTGGTTTTCCTGGCGAGGAATAGACTCAATCGCAAAATTTGGAATTTCTGCGACGAGTTTCTTGGCGATGCTGATGTACTTTTTCTTCTTTTCCCCCATTGCCTCATAAGTGTCATTGACCTGATTGACAATAAGTTCTGAGTCTCTTTTTACCTTAAGCGCAGATATGCCCATTCCTTTTGCTAGTCTGAGTCCAGTAATAAGAGCCTCGTACTCTGCTTCATTATTAGTCGCCCGAAATGTTAGGGCGATCACATACTTTAAAGGCTCGCCTTCAGGAGGAATAAGAATTAAACCTGCCCCCGAGCCTTCTCTTGACGAAGACCCATCTGTATAGAGCTCCCAGACTTGATTGTCGTCTGTTGACTGTCTTGGCCTATTTTCTGCTTCTGTTTGACCGATACTTGTGCTTTCCACAATGAAATCAGTTAGTGCTTGACCTTTGATGGACGTTTTCGGCGCAAATTTGATCTTGAACTCGCTGAGCTCGATCGCTCACTTGACCATTCTTCCTGAAGAATCTGGTTTCATCAGGAAGTTTTTGAGAGGTTGATTGGTGAGGATCGTGATGTCGTGTGCGTGAAAGTAAGGTCTCAGCTTTCGAGCAACAATAACTAAGGCATATAGATACTTCTCAATTTGGACATATTTTATTTCTGCTGAGTTAAACATTTTGCTAATAAAGTACACTGGACTTTGAACATTATTTTCCTCCCTTATCAAAACAGCACTAGCTGCCACGTCGCTGATGCCTAGATAATGGAAGAGCTGCTCGCCTGGAATGGGCTTTGCCAGAGCTGGGAGTGTTTGGATATGCTTCTTCAAGGACTGGAACGCCTCCTCGCAATCTGGCGTCCACTCGAACTTGCGGTTGGCCCTTAGAGTTTTGAAAAATGGGAGGGACCTGTCGCTCGCTTTGGAAAGGAAGCGGTTGAGAGCAGCCAGGCGACCATTTAGGCACTGAACCTCCTTATGGCAGGTTGGCGACTTCATCTCTTCTATGGCCTTAAGCTTTTCCGGGTTCGCCTCGATGCCTCTCTCGCTGACCATGAATCCCAGGAATTTGCCAGACTTGACTCCAAAGGCGCACTTTGCAGGGTTCAGGCGAACGCTGTGTCTCCGCATGCATCCGAAAGCTTCACGGAGGTCTGTTGTGTGTGGATTGTCGTTGATGGTTTTGACGAGCATATCGTCCACATAAGCCTCAATGTTTCTTCCCAGCATGTCCTGGAATAGGCGGTTCACCATCCGCTGATAAGTCGTCCTGGCATTGATTAGACCAAAGGGCATCACCTTGTAACAAAGAATGTCCCCGTCTGCATAGAGCGCGGTATGAGCCTCATCGTCTGGGTGCATGCGGATCTGGTTGTATCCTGAATAGGCGTCCATTAAGCTCAGCATCTCGTGACCAGAGGTAGCATCGACCAACTGATCAATCCTGGGAAGGGGATACGAATCCTTGGGGCAAGCTCTGTTCAGGTCGCGGAAGTCGACGCACATCCTCCACTTGCCGTTCGATTTTTTGACCAAAACTGGGTTGGCAACCCAGCTCTGGAATCTCACCTCTCTGACGAAGTTAGCCTCAATCAGCCTGCCAACCTCCTGTCTGATCGCCAGACGCTTGTCTGTCCCGAACGATCTCCTTTTCTGAGCGATCGGCTTGATAGAAGGGTCTATCCTGAGCTCGTGAGAGATGATGTCTGTACTGATACCTGGCATGTCGCTCGGATGCCAGGCGAAGAGCTCTTTGAATTCCCTGAGGAGGGCGGTCATGGCCTCCTTCTGATCTTCTTTCAAGGTGGTCCCAATGCGCACCTTCTTATCTGGGCCATCAACCTCGACCTCTTCCAATTCCTCCATGGGCGCTGGCCGAGCCAAATCCTCGCGAGGGTCGGCCTCTGTCTCGATGGCGAGGGCCTCCCTTTGGTTCTTCCTGCGCAGGCAGTTCACATACCATTGCCGCGAGTAAGGCTGGTCGCCGAGCACTTCTCCCCGTTGGGTATGGGGAACTTCATCTTCTGATGGACTGTGGAGGCCACAATCTTGTTGGGGTTGATAGTGGTCCTCCCCAGGATGGCGTTGTAGGATGTAGGTGAGTCGACCACCAGGAAAGTGACCGGTACCTTGATGCTTTCCATCCCTCGCCCAGAATCACTGGCATGGTTATCGCCCCCAGTGGATAAGTCGTTCTCCCAGCAAACTCGATCAGTGGAAAGTCGACCCTCTTCAGGTCACGCTTGGATTTGCCCATCTTCTCAAAGGCGTCCAAAAATAGGATATCTGTCGAGCTCCCTCCGTCAATCAGAATCATTGCGACGTCACAGCCGTCGATATCAGTCGTGATAACCAAAGCATCATTATGGGGGGTTGTGACATGTACCAAATCATCTTCGGAGAATGAGATGACAATGTCCTCATCAGGTCGGGGGCGCTTTCCCAACTGAACTGCTGTAGAGATGTGGGTCGCATAGACCTCCCTGACGTGCAAGCCCTCCCCTCCTGCACCGAATCCTCCCGCAATCAAATTAACCCTTCTCTTGCTGGCAGATGGATCAGTTTGCTCAGCAGGAGCTGGCGAACGATGTCTCCTAGGTGGCGTTCCACTTCTGTCTCGCCCTGCCACAAACTCCTTCAGCATTCCCCCTGAATCAGTTTCTCAATGTCCCGCTTCAAAATGCGGCAGTCATCAGTCTTGTGGCATTTGCACTTGTGGTATCTGCAATAGCTCTCGACGTCCTTCCCCATGGGCTGACCACCTCGACGAGGCATTAGTGGCCTCGCCAAGGATCTCCTCTCCATCTCGACTAGTACCGTTGAGATCTGCCTATTTAAAGGCGTAAAGTACTCAGGGACCTCTGGATTTCTGGGTGCCGGGTTGGGCTCGACCAGGGGCCTGCTGTCTCTTCCCTTATTTTCTTTCTTCACCTCCTTCTTACCATCGCGTCGGGGCTCGGGAACCACCCTTAGCGAGGTCGTCAGGAAGTTGGCCTCAGTGTTCGCCCTTTCAAGGTCTATGAAACCTTTTGCCCTGGACGCCAGCTCCTCCAACGTCTCAATCTCCTTCACGTGATAGCTGTTGCGCAGCTTTCTCGAGGCCTTGTTGGCCACATCCATACCTCGATAGAAGGCTCGAATGATCTCCCCATTCGAGATTCGACGATCTATCTCTGTGACGTTCTGATGAAAACGTCCGTAAAAATTGGCCAGCGACTCTCCAGGTTGTTGCTTGACCGCATCCAGGGCGACCACGCTTTTCATTAGCTGGCGCTCGCCCATGTACCTCTCCATGAATTTGCTCCTTAATTCTGCCCAAGTTCCTATAGATCCTGCAGGGAGACCGAAGAACCAGGACGAAGCCGAACCCGAAAGAGTGGATGGAAATAACAAAGCCAAGTGATTGGGATCATTTGACTTACCCAGAAGAGAAGCCTCGTGCTTGTTGACGTGTATGGTGGGATCTTCTCCACCACTGTACTCAGGTATGGCCCGAGCGACTACGTCTTTGGGGATCTTGATGGCGACGAGGTCGTCGGAGAAGGGATGAGCAGATCGCTCCTTGAAGGGAGCTACGACTGTCAGTCGTCTTTCCTGGAGCCTTTTGTTAATAAGGTCGTCCACCTGGTCTAGGGTGCAATTTTTCGGCTAAGTCCCGTTTGGAGAGGGACCGGAAGGATTGGTGGAGTAGGTAGCCGTCGGCTGCTCGGTGTATGTCGGGGGTAGGGACTGGTGTCCTGACGTCATCTCCTGATCCTCCTAGGGTGCTGTGGTGCCAGGATTCACGGTTTCATACGGCAAGGGCCCTATGGCAGCAGGGCGAGTGTTTCCTTGGGGAGCAGGGGCTGGACGGCGAGCCTGTCCTAGGATGGCCTCCAGTAGTGATATCATCTCCGGGGTTAACTGAATGTTTTTCCCGGCGATGTGGACGGTCTGCGGTGCTGGAGTCTCGATATGGTTGGTAGCTGGGGTCGGTCTGGAATTACCGACATGCTCTCGGGCCGTCCTCAGAGGAACGACATTTGGGGTTGCCTGGCTGGCAGGTTCTTGCTGAAGCGGCGAAGCGGCGACGGAATCAGAGCTATCCAAGGATTGCTCGCGAGCATGGTTCCGGCGGTTGTTTTGTGATCGAGTTCTCATGGCTGTATCACTCGTTCCCACAGACGGCGCCAAATGTTGGATCGTGAAATCCTGGTTGCTGATCTGGCAGTGAATTGAATGCCAGAAGATGGTTGAATGGTGTTTCTGCCTCAGCTCCGGTGAACCTGCAAGTAGGGGAGCGCAACAGATGGGGTGTCTCTGGGTCCCTCTCCGATGCTTAAATGAGTATATGTGTGTATATAGCTCAAAACGTAATGAACATATGTAAAGCAAATGTATTTATAGGGTAGGAGAGATCAAACCGTATAAGGTAACCGTATATCTTAGTGAATATTTTGCTGTTGAAGATTTGGATAGTAGATATGACAGTTACAGCGAGATATTGCAGTTACCATATCTAATCTTTAGTGAATATGTGACCGAGAGGAGAGAGGCAAGGCTCTGAGTTTGGAATATGTGAATATTAGTGAATATATCGAACTCAGATTTGTGCAAATTTAAATTCGAATCAAACCCAGGAACGCAGATCTGAGTTCGAATCGAACTTAGAAATGCAAATTAGTGTTCGAATTGAACCTAGAAATGCAAATTTGGGTTCGGTTCAAGCCCAGAAATGCAAATTTTAGTTCAGTTCGAACTCAGAAATGCAGATTTAGTTTTGGTTTGAACATAAAATGAAGATATAGGTTTAGTTCAAACCTAATTCTACGTATCTGTATTCGTTTCGAACTCAGATTTGCGCAAATCTAAGTTCAAAATCAGATTTCGGGTTTGAAGTGAGGAAAAAGAGATTGAAGATAAAAAAAACATGAAGATGAACACTGAAATTGTATTTGTCATTTTGCGCACATATTTTTTTCGGTAATTATTCATATACATTTTGAAATATAAGTAATTGTTCAACCCAAATTTTACAATGTCAACTAAACTGACTATTGAGATAATTTAGTGAAAATTTAATTTACACCAAGAGAAACAACATACAACAGCTTATATATCTGATTATTCTCAAATCCTTTCTTCCATGCATGTTTACATTTATTGAAGCTATATACTAATCGATTTTACGAACTCGAATCGATCTCATAGAAGCGAATCCGACTTCGCAGGCAGCCTCTTGAAGAAATTGACCGGAACTGAAGGCAGCTTGCTCCTAAACCGAGGATGCCGAAGATAGTAAAGCCCAAACAGCACGGCCACAACCTGAATCGGTGTTATATATATGAAAACTGCAAATATCAATGCAAAAATTATAAATATTGAGGTCGCTCTCGGATCACGCCAGCTCAGAACGGCCTGGATCCTCTCCCCTTGTGTCGCAAGGTCGCCGATGACCGTCTGGACTTTTCCCGCCACACTACGCAATCGATCGTACCTCATCCGGACGGTATCCATTCCTTTTGTGGTTGGGAAAGTGTCGAATTCCTCGTCTAGCTCATCGGAGTGGGCGAATTCTGCCTGAGAGAGACGTGCGTCCATGTGCGGAGGATTCCTCGGACGGAACCGGTAGTTCCAGATTCCGATCACGAACAGGTAAAGGAAAATGGTCGGTAGAGTCAGTTCAGGGTAGCAGACCAAGATCAGGTACAGGAGGTGGACGAGACATGTTGTCAAGGGGTTTTTCCAGTAGCAGATTCCGTTTAGCCACCGGAAAATGGCGGTGATTCCAGATAAAAGGGACATGATACGTTGGAAATTAGCCTTGCTCCGTCGAAGGCTAAACATGTGGATGTCTACATCTAACATGTATTCGACTACCTCGCGCCTAAGTGGCGGCTCGGCTCGTGAGAGACGAGCGGCCACGATTTGCATGGCTTGATGGCGGAGCCAGTCGATGTACCGGACCGAGATCGGTTGGATGTAGTGCATTTTGGGGAGGAGCGGTCGACCATACTGAGCCACCATGTTGACCCACGCAGTGCAGGTTAACCGTATGGCTAGGTGCAGCTCACCGTGTTTCTTTAGCCCGGAGGGTTGGAGCACCAACAGAGGGTAGTAATGGGTGTAGACCCGGTTGATCTCAAGGGTCGAGAGTCGGATCCTTACCTTCCCGATCCTCTGGTCCCTTACGTCACCGGTGATGTGGCAGTTGTCGAAGACCCCGACCGTGATGACGGTGCAAGGATCGTAGACCTCCCAGGTGTACTGCTCGTTCCAGCGAGGCGCCAGTGTATCGAGTAACGTTCTCGTCCGGATCCACTTGTTGCCGTACTTCGCCACGCAGTACGCGTCGGTGGTCTTGCCTTCCCTGCCTTTCATCGGGAGGAGATTCCGAGCGGACAAGATTCCGACTTCGAGGATTCCGATGTTCGGTTTACGGAGATTCTTCGATGACGGCTGGAGGTCGCTGCTGAAGTGAGTTGATTCGTCTAGAACATGGTACCCTGCGTCTAACACTAACCTCAGACAGATCTTGCTGGTGAACTTGATCTTGCGCTTCTCCTTGTCGTCGTCCACCTCAGCAACACCGGGGCTGAAGAGATTGTACCACCGAGGATCGGGGAGCTTGGCCGTGTCGTTCCGTGGCGGGACGTCCCTCAGGTGGAGAATCACACGTCCGAGGATCTCCTTATCTTCGACTGAGACGATGATAAAGTCCTCGAACGGCTCCGACGCCACGAACATGAGCTCATCGTTCCAGACAGGGTTCGGCGTCTTCACAGCCGAAGGCCGTGTGGCTCGGCCCTGGTTCCCTAACTGGACCTTCACCATGGCCTCCACCATCCGGCCTCGTTCGTGGGAAACCAGGTCCTGCGCTTCGATGACGTAGACGCGGAGATAATACATCTTCGGCGAGAAATAGACCTTCGAACGCGTGTTCGATAGGTTGGAGTGACTGACGTTGTGCGCGTCTGCATGCCACGCGTTGGGGAAGGACTCGTCGGCCTGAGTCCCCATCCAGACGGCCAACATGATCTCACCTTTGACCCTGACGCCCTTCTTATCCACCAATTTGTACCATTCCGGCGCCAACGGGCTGTCGGGAGGGACACGGACCGGCGCTTCTGCGACATCGAATAGAACTTGCCCGACAAAGTCGTCTTTTGCGAAATCTTTGTCCTTGACGATTACTTCGAGTGTGCTTGATTGCAGACGCTCCTTCGGGAAGGCGAAGATCTGGTGCCAGGCAGGGTTTTGGTTTTTCTCCAAGAACTTGGTGACTCCTTTATAGTTGCCGAGCTTCACCTCGACGTACGGGTCGAGGCTGCCGGAGACATCCATATCAGGGAGGTCCCTTGCTTTGACCACACTAACATAGAGGTAATGCATCTGCTCGACGAGGTCGTAGGTAGACGTTGTCTTATCACCGCCGCGGTATCGGCGATGGGCCGCCACCGGCGGCCGCGTCTCTTCGAGGGAGAATTCTGGGTTCTGCGGCCGCGGAGCCTGCATGTGCATCACAGAGGAAGACGGTGGGCCCGCCTGTGCGAAATCCGCCCGAGTTGCAAACGGCGGAGGCGGCGCAGGACGCGGGCCGCCGCCGGTTCCAATGGAATGGAACGTCCTCCTGACTTCCTCCTTTTCTCTTTTATTCTTCTTATCGAAGTTTTCACCACCCTCATCACCGACATGGAGATGATGGAGATAATCATCTCCACCACTCTTAGCATTCAAATCAATCTCTTGCAGAGGATCAGTCTCTGCATTTTCAACAGTAGAAGAACCAGAATTGCCCATACCGTTTATCTGCGGCGTAAACGTAAAATTAGAACCAGCATACCCGTCGTCTGCGAGATACAACTTCAGCCCCAAATCACCCCTGATATTGGTGGAAAACAGTCCGCGCTTATCGAGTGGATACCGCTGCACAGAGGCCTCCGATACGGAGAAAGGAACAGACAAACCGGAGATCTTGACACGACCAAGAAAGTGCTTTTGGTGGTCACCTGAATTTCGATCGTTGTAGACGACGACGTCGATTGTGTGGTGGTGGAGATCCGTAGGGTTCTTAACATTAAAGATAATTTTGTCGTTCCACTGGGGGTTAAGGTCCTTGGTCTTTGTCTGAGTCCTCTTCTTCTGTCCGTCGAATTCGACCTCTACGTATGGACTAGCGCTGCCGTTGCCGTCTTTGGGCATAAGATCGGCTGCATCTAGAATCTCCACCACCAAATTGGGCATGATGGCTGCCGGAGCATAGAGTAGTTGAGACGTCTGTGGATAGCAAGGTGTTGGTGGTTCAATGAAAGGGAAAGTAAGGACAGTGGAAGAAAGAAATGAGTGGAGCTGAAGAAGACAAGAAGAGTGGAAATGGTGGTGAATGTTAGATTTGTCGTTTGGAGCGTCGATTGGTTGGGTCCGTAACTACAGAAGCTAAGCTCTACTTTTTCAGTCTTCAATTCAATCCAATAATATGGCAAAAAAAGAAAACAAAACAAAAAAAACAATCCAATAATGTTGTCAAACCTTTATATTTAAAAAGTTGTAATTTAGTTTAATTAAGTTAAATAATTATACGTAATGAAAATAATTTTGATATTTTAAATTAATACCAAAGCTGCTGGATAAAAAAATCAATATTTCACCACATACTATAAAATACAATTTGAAATTACAAATACAATAAAATATCATCATCACTAAATACTATCATATTGGTTAATGCTAATAAATTTCACCAAGAAAAAACAAATTAATAATTCATTCTATCCTAACTTTGAAGTAACGCCTATTTTTCATTTTGTCCGTTCCTTTTACTCCATTATTATAACTGCTGGTGTTGACTGTAAGGTAAGCTTGGAATGTGCGTGGATTACGTTTAGATATAAAACTACTATTTTGAATGATAATAATTAATTAATAAAAGTAATTAGATTTTTTTTGGTAAATATAAAAGTAATTAGATAAAGATGGATGGATGGACTATGGAGTACAAGTAATATATCTACATGTAATAATAAGGTAAAAGTATAAACAAAAACGTACTTTTATTTTCAGCAATAACAACTAATAAATTATGCCTTTGCTTATGAAAAAAAATAAAAGAGAGAAAAGTGTAAATCATGCTAAAACGAAAAGGTAAGATATTTGAATAATTCTCTCATAATAAGATCTCTATAATAAAATAAATTAAATTCAAAATTTGGTAGAGATATTACCATAATAAAAGACTTTTTCTTTAATGTTCTCCATCAAAAATTGCATAAATAACCAAATACAAAAAAAAATCTCAAATCTTTCTACTATCTTCTTTATTTATTTTTCATTTTTTATTGTAATGCTTAGGTTTAATATCTTCAGCCATTTTCTTTCTTCCTATTCAAATAATGACTCCATGCATATGCATGCCAAAGTCGTCTAATATATTTTATGTTAATAAAACAATAATAAGGATACAAACCCTAAATATTTTCCAAATAAAATATTTTTATATCGGAATGAAAGTTGCTTTATATATATTATATATAATTCTTCATGAAATATAGAATAGTAATAAACATTTTAAAAATAAAAATACAAATATCTCCATTTTTTGGTCAAAAATAAATAAATTTAAAGTTCATCCGTCACACTCCATATACCCTTTAATAATCTATCTCTATCTATGTATAAAATCGTATGCTGCCATTTTTCTAAGAATATACATATTTTTTCTGAATATTCACCGGCATCATGTTTTGGACTGGATGCATTCTTTCAATAAATCCACGAAAAGAGATCACTTTTCTCTATCAAAAATCATGCTTTTAAACTTTGTGACAGAAAATATATGTATATATATATATATATATAATATAATCTACCCATAGATATCCCCGAATATTGATTGATATGCAAAAGAGCGAGTGAGGTTGCCTTATCTGGTAAATAAGTAAAGCATTACTTATTTACCAGATAAGGCAACCTCACTCGCTCTTTTGCTACGAAAAGCTGTTTGAAATATGGGTGAAACTGTGAAGGGAATGAATCGTACGTAACATTATTGAATCTAGTAATAAGTTTATTTTGCTACGTACAACCATATTCGTTATTATATATAATTATGGCTTAATTATAAAAAAAATGAACTTTGAGAAAAAATTGAGAAACAATCAAACAGTGTAATTATGGTTTCTTTTTTGATAATTAACGCTATAATTATGCACACATGCTTATAAATATAATTTCGATATATTTTATTGTGATGCGGTGTATTAGTTAGTTATATATGTGTATGCAGTGTTATCAAAACCGGGAACCGACCCTCGAATCGGTTGTGTTATCAGAACCAGATTGACCCTCGAACCGGTGAGAGGGCCAGTTCCCGATTCGTACGGTCGGAGCAGACAGTTCACCATGCAAAAATACAAAATATGTAAAAATACAAATTGTTCAATATATCGAGAAAATTGAAAGATGTAAATCTGAAACTCGAACTTAGAGGGGCATGGTTGAACATAGTGCTTTGAGAAACTCTTACTGCTACTGTCTCCTCCAGTTGATACCGTCGCCTCCTCCTCTAGTTACTTCCGTCGTCGCCTCCTCTAGTTACTTTCGTTGTCGCCGCCTCCAACTGTTGTTGCCGCCTCCTCCAGCTGCCAGCACCGTCGCCAACCGCAATCTTCCTCCTACAGTCGTCAACCACCTTATCCTCATTCTCTAGTCTCAGTCTCCGCCCACTACGATGACTGCAACTCCTCTACGGTATGCCCACCGGAGCTGAAAGTGATGAGTAACGGCGAAAGTGAGAAGTTTGCTTGTAATAGCGTGTGCGGTGCGTCCGACAACACGGAGTACTGCTGCAGAGTCTCCCCTCCTCCTCCTCCAACTGTTGTTGTATCCTTCTCCAGACTCCCTCTTCTACCACCTCTCGCCGCCACCGCCGCTTCCAGCCGCTCTAGCCTCCTCTTTCTCCAACCGCCGTCTCTACCTCCTCCCGTCGCCGCCTCTCCAACCTCCCTCCATTGTTATAGGATTAAGAGGTTATGACTGAAGTGAAGACTATTAGAAGAGCAGAAACTGACCAGTTTACATCGGTTCAACCAGATTCACCATGCATTGCGGTTTTTTAATTGAACCAAACCATTCAGAGTGTCAGTTTGCGGTCGGACCGCGGTTCGGTCCGATTCCGATAACTATTCGCACTACGGGAGAGTTATTAATTAACGACTCAAAAATATAATTTTAATGACTCATTAATTGAGCCGTTAAATTTTCACGGCTCAACAAAAGTTGAGCCGTGATATAAAGTGTCGGGATAATGATCACGACTCAAATTTGGTAGAGCCGTGATAATTAACGGCTCAAATAAATGAGTCGTGGAAAATATTTGTTTTCCTTATTTTTAACGGCTCATTAAAATTGAGCCGTAAAAAATATATATATATTTAAAAAATATGGTCTTTGTTTTTTTCGGTGTTCGACCTTCGATCTGTCGTCGGTGCTCCACCTCCGACATCCTTATGACCCACATCTGACATCCTTCTGATTCGTTGAATGGAGCCCATCCGGACTGTCGTTGCTTCTGCAACAAGTTCAGTCCAGCTTCTCTTGTTGTTGCTCATGTTCACTCCTGTTGCAGCGTCCTTGTCGCCGCTCATGTTGCTTTTCATGACTGTCGTTGCTCAGTTTGCTCGATTCAACACCTCCGGAAAACTTCGACCCAGTGGCGAAACCCGCGTCGGGCATCTCGAAGCACAACCGGTACCCCTCCTAGTGGCGAACCCCGCGTCCGGAGGGGTGTTCTCCATAGGGACGACGACCCTCCTTATGCTCTGCGACATCAATGGAGGCGTGTTCTTCTCTCTGCACATCCTTCAGGAACCGTAGCAGTTGGGATGGATTCCCTCTGTTCTTCCCCAACCTCCAGTCGAAATATAATGAAGGTGAAAGTAAAGGCTCCAATCGAGGTGAAAGTGAAGGCTCAAAGTGGGAAGAAGACAAAGCGGGAAGAAGCGACGGGAATTGTTTTAAAGAAAGTGAAAGCTTCAGAATTTTTAAAGAAAGTGAAGGCTCAAAGTGAAAGTGAATGCTCCAGAATTTGTTTAAAGAAGCGACGGGAATTGTTGAAGAAGCGGGAAGATGACAAAGCGACGAAAATTATATTTTTGAAAAATTGAATTGCCACGTTTCAAAGTAAAACGAGTCGTTAAAAATATTCTTGTGAAAAAAAAATTAATAAGGGACGACTCAATAGGTTGAGCCGTGGAAATTGATTTTGATTTTAAAAATAATTTTTTTTCACGGCTCAAAGTAAAAAGATCCGTTAAAAATATTCTTCTAAATATAATTTAATAAGGGACGACTGAAAACGTTGAGCCGTGAAAATTTATTTTGATTTAAAAAATAATCACTTTTCACGTCTCAAAGTATAAAGAGAAGTTAAAATGTCCTTCTGAAAATGAATTAAATAATTTAGTAAGGGACAACTGAAAAGGTTGAGCCATTAAAATTGATTTTGATTTAAAAAATAATCAATTTTCACGGCTCAAAGTGTAGAGAGTCGTGAAAATGTCACTCTGAAAGGAATTAAATAATTTAATAAGGGATTGTTAGGTATCTTAAAGGCTCTCCTGGGAAAGGAATCTTGTTTGAGAAAAATGGACATCTCGATGTTCAAGCATACACAGATGCAGACTGGGCAGGAAATCCTATAGACAGAAGATCCACCTCAGGATACTTCACTCTGGTGAGTGGAAACCTAGTAACCTGGAAAAGCAAGAAACAGAAGGTGGTAGCTCTTTCAAGTGCTGAAGCTGAGTTTCGAGGGATTGCAAAAGGTCTAACTGAAGTTCTGTGGTTGAGAAGACTTTTGGAAGAATTGGGATTTCCAATTAAACATGCGTGTAAGTTAATGTGTGATAATAAAGTTGCGATCAGTATATCTGAAAATCCTGTGCAACATGACAGGACGAAACATGTTGAAGTGGATCGCCATTTCATCAAGGAAAAGTTAGATGAGGGACTGGTCAAGTTTCCGTGGGTTAAGTCAGAAGATCAGTTAGCTGATATTCTGACTAAAGCTGTTACTGGTAAAGTATTACAAACAGTTCTCTGCAAGTTAGGTATTGTAGATCCTACTACCCAACTTGAGGGGGGGTCAACAAAGCAGATAAAATGTCAACAAAATGACATTCTTTGCCAGTCAAAAGAAGCAGAAATGTGCAGCTACACAACACAGATTGTCAAATGTAGATCACCAGTTTGTCAAAGTGTAATAATTATTATTTACAGTAAAAGTATGTTTGTAATCTCTATATATCCAATGTATTGAAATGAAAGATGGACAAGTGAAAGAGTTTTACAAGTGATTCGTGTTCTTATTTTACTCTATATTCAATCTATCTATTCAACACAACTGACCTATGCTAGGAAGGTAAGAGCGGCATCACTGGTGTAAGACCTAAGGAGGCGTCGCCACCTAAGCAAACATTCACCGTAGTTTGTAAATTTGAGGATGTGTTGATTTTGAAAATCAACAAGAAATAACTTTAACTTGATAAGAAGTTGTGGTTTATTGTGTTAGTATCAAAGAGGATTGACCATGATACGGATATAAATTTGGACCCAAATTATTAAATATCTATAAATATTCAAACCTTAAATTATTACTAAGGTGCCTACTTCTCATGTACACATTATTATTTCGTAAAACTCGAACTGACTTTGTCATAAAAATAGCAATATTGAGTAAAATCCCAAATTTTCATTGTGCAAGTTAATGAGTATCGTATCGTACACGAATTCAAGATCCAAATTAACGGAATTTAATCCAATTTATTAATGAAATAATAACGATCATATGACCGGTGTCATTAATTTTAAGACAGCGATTACTCAACCGTTACATCATTAGTGTCTGTCTAACTAACTAACTCTCACTCCTCTCTTCATTAGACAATTGATGTTTTTAATTGTGTGATATATTTCTACATTTTTAATTTTCCGTTTCTAATAAGGGTAAGATTGTAATTACACCAAGTAAAAATAGAATGGTCCACGAATATGTTGGAGCATAGTTATCAGAAACGGACCGGCGGTCCGACCGGGCCCGACTGGGAACCGGACCTCTGTCCGGTTTGGTTCAGTTAAAAGACCGTTTTGCAAATGAACAGTGTTTGAACCGGGTTGAACCGAGTGTTTTTTGGAAAACCGGCCGGTTTTTAAAAAACCGCCCGATTTCCGGTTCACTTTTCAGTTTTTTTACAAACCAATCGGTTTTCGATTTAAACCGATTGGTCTGTTTCTGGCTTTTTACAAACCAACCGGTTCGGTTCACTGCTAGGTTAGATGATATGTTATGTTCAGTTGAGTTTCTTTTCATTCTTGTGTTCATTTCATTTGTGCAGCCGCTTCATGCCTTCATCCTGCAATGAGAGCTCTGTTGTGTTACCTGAAGAACTAGAGTGTCTTTATGAGAAGTATTCTTCAACCTGCAGATTGTTCACGTACGCGGAACTTGTCTCTGCAACTTCCAATTTTCCGACAGGTTTGTTCTTGTTCCACAGCATGTCTTATTTCCTCAGCCAGAGTTGTTCTTGAACACAGAAAATGTGATTTTTTTCCCAGAGAATTTTATCGGGAATGGTGGTAGTAGCTGGGTTTATAAGGGCTGCCTTCCCGACAGCAAGGAAATTGCAGTGAAGATCCTGAAGCAATCTGAGGACGTATTGAAGAAATTCGTATCGGAGATCGAGATCATTACTGCATTAAATCACAAGAACGTGATTTCGCTGCTCGGTTTTTGTTTCGAAGATGATCGTCTTCTTCTAGTATACGATCTGCTCTGCAGAGGAAGCCTCGAAGAAAACCTCTACGGTATCTTATCAATTAGTTTTCCAGTTTACTTATATCTGTAATTCAATTCACTATATGTTACCTTCATTTATAAGGTATGAAGAAGAATGCAGATTCATTTGGTTGGGGAGAGCGGTACAAGGTTGCTGTCGGGGTGGCGGAGGCCTTGGATTACCTTCACAGAGGCAACGATCGACCCGTTATACATCGAGATGTAAAATCATCGAATATACTTATATCTAATGATTTTGAACCCCAGGTGATTAAGATTAACCATTGATCTCCCTGCTATACTTTTGGTATTCTGATACGTTTTAACAGCAAATGATTGTCCTCAGCTATCTGATCTCGGCCTTGCTAAATGGGCATCGACTTCCTCGACCTATATAACGTGCACAGATGTGGCGGGAACTTTAGGGTTTGTATCGTCGCTGTATAACACTTTTAAAGGTTCATTCTTTTCAGTTTTTGTTGAAATCCAACTTAAGACATGAAGAAACAAGGTGAATATGATTCAGGTATTTGGCTCCTGACTCAGGAGTTTAGAAGTTATGTTTATATTTTTAACCTATTATCATTGTGTTTGATTTTGACACTATTGTGTATTGTGTTTGAGAATTGAGAGTAATGTGGGTTTGAAATTGAAATTATGTAGTTTGTGTGTGTGTGAAATTATGTAGTTTGAGGTAATCATGTATGTGTTTGAGACTATGTATGTATTTTCAGTTTTCAGTTTTTTTCCCCTTGTGAACAGTGAGCCGCACAATGAACCGTGTTGGATAGGGTTGGACCGGCCGAACCGTGAACCGGCCCCCTTGCCGGTTCGATGTCTGGTCCGGTTCTGATAACTATGTGTTGGAGAACATACGGGTGGGCCAGCCGGGCAGGTTACATCTAGTCAGCGAGCACTACTTTCTCGATAATTGCACTCCAATCCCTCCACCTATAATCATAGCTGTTAATAATCCTCTATATCATAGTTTAACTACTATATGACCCCCCAACTCTTCATGTATGGTGTAAACTCTACATTAGGGAGAACAATACTCAAATAGCTAGATGTGAATATTAAGTATCAAGCAGTATGGGTGAGCAAAAAAATTTGGCTGGACCGAAATCCCGACAAGACCTGTTTGAGATCGGTCCAATTAGGACCGAGATTGAACGAATGTTTTTTTTTCTTCTGAAGGTCAGGCTCGGGTTTTATTTTTTCACTCAAATCCTGAATGGACCAGACCGACTATTCTATAGAATGGTCCACGTCATCGATCTGAACAAAATGTTTTGCAACAAAAGTTTCTCTCATCCGTTGATAAAAGAACATCGAGTCTAAAAGTAGTCTAATTGAACTCGCAGATTGTCATTGTGGACCGTTGATAATAACAAAATCCAACATAGGAATCACTTCTCTTCCACTTCAATCCTTACCTCCACACAGCCACGACGTTACATATTTCCTCTCTTTACACACTCTCTCATCCTTCAGGTTTAACAAGAGCATCTCAATTGTAAATCTACAAACCCTAATTTCTTTTTACTCCTAATCGTCCGCTTCGACCATTCTCTAAGGAAATGTCTAGCCGTGGAAAGGAAGGTAGGGGCACGGAAAGGGAGGAGCCAAGAGGCACAAAAAAGTTATCCGCGACAACATCCAAGGTATTCATGCTTGCTGGTAATTCCTATCATTATTTAAAAAATAATAATTTCGATCCAAGGCTGAGACTGACCCGAGTCAAGCAAGACCGATTTAGACATACTTTTTTGCCTGAAATCGGTCTCGGACCTCCAGAAGTGATGACTGAAATTTCGGGTTAGAACTCGGTCTTGCCAAAAAGACTGTCGCGTCCGCTCGAGCTCACCCCTATCAAGCAGTCCGAATCAGAGTCGAAATAATTGGTGGCCAACACGTTATAAATCACACAAAAAAAAGTTGAATGGAGTATTATAAGAATGAGATTATCACCTATGAAAATATCCATATCAAATTAAAGAGTTCGGTAAAAAGAGATTCGTCGATTCCTTTGAAGGTTGATGATACGAAAAATTACGATAATTGATTATCGATCTGGAAAAGGGGATTTCTAAGTTAACATCGTATGACAATAGTGAATAAGCATGCATTGACGTTAAGGTAATTCATTGACGAAATCGATGATCACGAATTTTAACTAGGGCTAGGGATTTCATCTCTGATTTGGATGTTGTTGGGTATTGGTAGTGACAAGACGGATTGCTGAGGCTCGCTAGATCCGCCTGAGCAATGCGGACCATCCCAGAGCAGGAGGGTGATTAACCTAATTGCTGGAGGGTTTGGTGTCGGAGGCGAGGGGTCGCTTGCAAGAGAGGTCTATGCAACTCAGATTTGTACAGCGGTCCAGATGGGAAAGCGACATCGACCCGTAGAATACATTCTCATTTCATTCTCCGATGATGACTTGACACATGTCACCACCCCTCATAATGATGCGCTGGTTATCACAGCTGAAGTCGATGGTTGTGACATGAAGAGAATTCTGATCAACGGAGGAAGCTCGACAGATATCCTGTTTTTGGACGCCTTTGAGAAGATGGGCAAATCCAAGCGTGACCTTAAACGAGTCGATTTTCCCCTAGTCAGTTTTGCTGGGAGAACAACTTATCCGCAGGGGGTCATAACCCTGCCAGTAATTCTGGGCGAAGGATGGAAGAGCATCAAGGTATCAATCACCTTCTTAGTGGTCGACTCGCCAACATCATACAATGCCATCCTGGGGAGGACCACAATCAATCCTCATAAGATTGTGGCCTCCACAGTCCACCAAAAGATGAAGTTCCCCACACCCAACGGGATCGGAGAAGTTATTGGTGATTAGTCTTCCTCACGACAATGCTACGTAAACTGCATGCGCAGAAAGAATCAAAGGGAGACTCTCGCCATCGAGACAGAGGTTGACCCTCGTGAGGACCTGGCTCGACGAGCACCAATGGAGGAGTTAGTAAAGGTCAAAATTAACGGTCTAGAAAAGAAAGTGCGCATTGGGATCACCTTGAACGACGACCAGAAAAACGCCATGACTGCCCTCCTGAATGAATCCAAAGAACTTTTCACCTGGAAACCCAGCGACATGCCTGGTATCAGCACCGACATCATCTTTCATGAGCTAAGGATAGATCCACTAATGAAGCCGATTGCTCAGAAAAGAAAGTCATTCGGATCAGACAAGTGTTTGGCGATCAGACAGTAGGTGGTAGGCAGGCTGATCGAAGCCGACTTTGTCAGGGAGGTGAGATTTCAGAGTTGGGTCGCCAACCCAGTTCTTGTCAGAAAATCAAACGGCAAGTGGAGAATGTGCGTCGACTTCTGCGATCTGAACAGAGCTTGCCCAAAGGATTCCTATCCCTTTCCTTGAATTGATCAGTTAGTCGACACAACCTCTGGTCATGAAATTTTGAGCTTCATGGATGCCTATTCAGGCTACAATCACATTCGGATGCACCCAGACGATAAGGCCCACACAACTTTATATGCATACGGAGACATACTTTGCTACAAAGTGATGCACTTCGGTCTAATTAATGTTGGGGCGACCTATCAGCGAATGGTAAACGCCTGTTTCGAGATATGTTGAGGTGAAATATGGAGGCTTATGGGGACGACATGCTCGTCAAAACGATTAAGGGAAGTCCTCACACAGCGGACCTTCGAGAAGCATTCGAGTGCATGAGGAGGCACAGTGTTCGTCTGAACCCAGCAAAGTGTGCCTTCGGAGTCAAGTCCGGAATATTTCTGGGATTCATGGTAAGCGAGCGTGGAATTGAGGTGAACCCAGAAAAGATCAAAGCCATCGAGGAGATGAAGTCACCAACTTGCCACAAGGAGGTCCAATGTCTGAATGGTCGCCTGGCCGCACTCAATCGCTTCCTTTCCAAGGCAAGCGACAGGTCACTCCCGTTCTTCAAGACTCCCAGGGCCAACCGCATGTTCGAATGGACGCCGGAGTGCGAGGATGCCTTACAATCCCTAAAGCAGCATCTTCAAACACTCCCAGCTCTGGCGAGCAGTTCTTCCTTTATTTAAGCATTAGCGAGGTCGCAGCCAGTGTCGTCTTAATAAGAAAAGAAGAAAATGTGCAGAGTCCAGTGTATTTTATTAGCAAGATGTTTAATTCAGCAGAAATAAAATATGTCCAGATTGATAAGCATCTCTATGCCTTAGTTATTGCTGCTCGAAAGTTAATACCATACTTCCACGCGCACGACATTACAGTTCTCACCAACCAGCCTCTCATAAACTTCCTGCTGAAGCCAGACTCTTCAGGAAGAATGGTCAAATGGGCGATCGAGCTCAAGATCAAATTTGCGCCGAAAACGGTCATAAAAGGTCAAGCATTGGCTGATTTTATAGTGGAAAGTACAGTTAATGGTCTAGCAGAAGCAGAAAACAGGTCAAGTTCATCAACAAAGACAAACCAAGGCTGGGAACTCTATATAGATGGATTTTCTTCAAGAGAAGGCTCGGGGGCAGGGCTAATTCTCATCCCCCCTGAGGGCGAGCCTTTGAAGTATGCGATTGCCCTAACATTTAAGGCGACCAACAACGAGGTTGAATATGAAGCTCTCCTCACTGGACTCAGACTTGCTAAAGGAATGGGCATAACATTACTCAGAGCAAAAAGCAACTCCGAGCTAATTGTCAATCAGGTCAATGGCACTTATGAAGCAAAGAAGGAAAAGATGAAGAAGTACCTCGAAATAGCTAAGAACCTCATCGCCGAAATCCCAACTTTCGCGATTGAGTCTATTCCTCGCCAAGAGATCCAGATGGCAGACTCTCTGAGCAAGCTAACGTTCAGAGGAACAAGAATTCAGGACGTGCAATTTCTGGAACAAGCCATATATTCGGTCCCCGACAACCGAGCAGAAGTCTTAAACATTCAAGGACAGGTAACCTGGATGACTCCATTCCAGAACTTCTTGAAATAGGGAATTCTCCCAGAAGACGAAGGTGAATCCACAAGGATAAGACGTCTCTCAGCAAGCTATCTTCTCATAGATGGAAAACTCTATAGACGTCTCTCATCCCGATACAGGAATGGTTCTTCGTGAAGATCATGAAGGAGTTGCTACATGCCATGAAGGTGCACGTTCATTGACGCGGAAAATCTTCAGATTAGGCTACTATTGGCCAACCTTGGGTAAATATGCGTCATAATTAACACAGAAGTGCGCGACTTGTCAACAGTTCGCACCACGATTCCGTCGACCAACAACACTGCTATCCTGGGCGCCTGACCTTTTGCTTAATGGGGAATAGACATATTAGGCCCCTTTCCCATCAGTATTGGGCAACGTACCCACATTATAGTGGCGATCGACTACTTTACCAAGTGGATAAAGGCGAAAGCTATGGCCTCTACAACAGAATTCCAAGTGATCAAGTTCTTGAAGATCAACATATTTTCACGATTTGGCATTCTCAAGATACTCATAAGCGATAATGGTTCACAATTCGTAGGAAAAGAACTTAAGTGGCTCTGCGAAGAATACCATATCGATCACAGATTCAGCTCAGTGCATCATCCTCAAACGAATAGACAAGCTGAAGCAGCCAACAAAGTTGTCCTGGCAGGACTTAAAAAACGGGTTCAAGCATTCAAAGGAAACTGGGCAGAAGAGCTGGAAAACGTATTATGAGTTATTTTAACACTGAAGTGAATGAAATCGAGCGCAGAACAGACCTCGACCTGGCAGAAGAAAAGTGATGGCAATCAGAAAAAACCCAAGCTAAAATGCGACTCGCGACCGCTCGATACTTCAACAGAAAAATCAGCGCTCGCCAATTTTTCGTGGGGGAGATGGTTAAGTGAAGGAATGAATTTACAAGACTGGACAGCCAGAACAAGCTTTCAGCTAAGTGGGAAGGACCATACAATGTAGTAGAGATTGCTGCCCCAGGATTTTACTATTTGGAAACCACAGAAGGCGAAAGGTTACCCCGTCCATTCAACTCTGAACATTTAAGGAGGTTTTATGCATAGCTTGTAATCAAAATGATATGTCAATAAAAGCAAGTCATTCCTTCATAAAGCATGGCCACTCGAACCAAATCGAAGAAAAAAAAACTGATAACAAAATTGGGCGAAAGACCTAGCACCAAAGTTAGGCAAAACAAAAGACCCGATATCAAAATTGGGCAAAAGACCTAAAGTCAAATTTAGGCGAAAGACCTAATGCCAAAGTTAGGCAAAACAAAAGACCCGATATCAAAATTGGGCAAAAGACCTAAAGTCAAATTTAGGCGAAAGACCTAACGCCAAAGTTAGGCAAAACACAAGACCTGGTAGTTAAATCAGGCAAAATGACCTAACGCCAAGGTTAGGCAGAAGACCTGACGCCAAAGTCAGGCACAAGACCTGATAGTTAAATCAGGCAAAAAGACCTAACGCCGAGGTTAGGCAAAAGACCTGACGCCAAAGTCAGGCACAAGACCTGTTATCAAAAGCATGCGAAAATATCTAAGGATAAAGTTAGGCAAATAAGACCTGATATAAAAATCCGGCAGAAGTCCTAATGCAAAAAGCGAGCAATCCGTCAAGGAAGTCATTCTCTTATAAGTTGGGCAAAGTCTGAGAAGTAACATCCAAGGCGAACAAATCCATATTAATGGTAACAGTTCCTTTGTAAAACAAACTCAAGAAGGTTGGGGAAGGAACTTAAGGCGATCACTATAGATGAAGAAGTTTTGAGTAACAAGTTCCTCAGGATTAGGCGAACACTCCAAAAGGTCTAAACCTTAACAAGGTAACATATCTTCAGAAGATGATAGTCTTCCTTAAAAGGTTTATACTTGGCGAGGGGAATAGATAAATTTATAAAGACTTATCATTCCAAGACTAAAGAAATGTCCAAGACCCTAGGTGGCGAGACCATTATAAAGCGAAGAGAAAAGTCGAAAGTAATTATGATAAAGACATCGAAAGAATTGTCAACACATTCAAAGTAAAAAAAAAATAAAGGCTTATGAATATAAAGGCATTCAATATTATAATAATAACCGAGTTTGAAATCAAAAAATAATTACAAACATTCCCGAAAAACGGAGAAGACAAAAACTATCATAAAAAATAAAAGATATGATCGTCGAGGGAGTTGAAGACTTCAAGACTTGGGCTCTTCAGGGATGGCAACTTCCTGCTCGACTTCGGGGGCAACCTCCTCGATGACAGTAGCAGGGGGAGCCTCCGTGGAATAGTTGCTCTGGAGGAAGGGCTTGAGGGATTCAACTTCCCGGAGGGGAAATTTGGGGTCGATTGCTCGAATGTCCTCGACCAGGATCTGGAGGTATGAAGTCACTTCAGCCTTCATCACCTCTAAGGCGCAGCCGGTAAACTCCTCAGACTTTTTAAAGTCCTCGACCACACTCTAGGGGGATGGGACAGACTTCAGCCGAAGGGCAAGCTGCTCCGTCTCCTTCTCCAAGGCGTCCCTCCTGGCCTCGGCGGCGACTCTCTGAGCCTCAGCAGCGACTCTCTGGGCCTTAGCTTCCTTCAACTGAGCCTTCAACCGAGCATTGGTCGCCTCCACCTCAGCAGAGTATTGGTCGGACGCCTTAAGCTGGAGCCCAGTGCTCGTCCGCTTATCATTAGCGAGGCCCGCCTCTTCCTCTTTCTCCTACACGAAGGCGAGGAGCCTCTGCTCCTTCTGGAAGTACTCCTCCCGAGCACGTTGCACCAGGTAAGCATCCGACTCGGCCTTATCCTTCAAACCCGTCATCTGGTCAGGGGAGAACCCCAAACTCCAGTACTGCTCCAACTCGATAAGCAGGTCAGTCTTCTTATCGGCGAGCTCCCCTACGATCCGACCGATCGCCAACTTCTTCTAAGCCCCAGTATCCTCAAGAGGATTGGGAGCAGATTTATCGGAAGAAGGTGTGGCGACCTCTGTACCACCATAGCCTTCTCCTTGGGGGCAGCAGGACCCTTAGGAGGAGCATAGTGTTCTTCGCCCGAACTCTTGGCCTTCTTGGCAGGAGTGAGATTCGAAGCCTCATCAGCAGTGGTCTTCCCTATAAACGGTCAGCAAAGGTATTAGGAACCTAAAACTAAAACAGAGGAAAGAAAAACTAAAAGACAATTGCATACTTTGTTGGCGAACGCCAGGAGTGGTAGAGGGACGATCCTCCTCGGGCTTGCATTTGGATGAACGCTTGGAAGGAGGAGGAACACTCAGTGACTCCTGGTCCGGAGATAGCCCCGCCTTAGCCTGATTGGAAAAAAGACCAATGAGTTTGTGGCTCTGAACGCCTACAATCAACAGAAGAAAAATTTAGAAAATTACCTAGTCAATAGAAACTGGTGAGACCTGATGGATGCCCACCAGCTCGAGCATTGATTCTGAGGTTTCCGCCACCGAACGAATCGAACAGAAGTTCGATTGCTTGTGTAACAGGAAGAAGTCGGCAATGGCGTTCCGATCACTTCCTGTCAACTCCCCGAAGACAAGAGGAGTATCCATTTACGTCTGGAATAACTCCCATGTCACGCTACCCTTGCAAAAGCATAATATAAAAATAAAAAGCAGGAAGCATTATCTAAAAAGAAGTAAACAGAGAGCATCAATGTTTACCTGTCGGGGAGAAGGCGGGAACGTTGGTCTCTGGCCCGTCCACCACCACCAGTGTGGTCGTCGACTGTCCAGAAATCGGCCTGGAAGCAGGGTTCCTCTGGGTTGGCGCCGGCGAGGAACCGTCCCTGATGGCTAGACACCTTCTGACTTGAGAAGGGTTGGTTTGAAGAAGACTTGTGGGCTGGTGCCTTACTCTTTCTGGCGGATTGGTTCTTGGAAGCCATGAAAAAGTTAAGGAGTTTTTTTGAAATCGAAGAAGGAAAGGGGAAAGTTGAAAAACAGAGCACTGAGAAACTAAGAAGCACTGAACTCTCTGGAATGCAAATGACTGAAACGCGTAAAAAACAAAAGGGTTGATGTTCTGTTTCTTATATAGACAAAATAGAAAAAAAAACGAAGAGACACAATCGAAATGGCTCAGAGAATGATTACACCCCTTTGGGTAAAAATCGAAGCAGTGTCAGAATTCTAAGAGACACCTCGGGGAGACAAACGGTTGGAATGGTACAAAAACTGTCGGACTACCCTTGGGTTACAGAAGAATAAAAGACAGACATGCCTCAATTGTCTGTTCAACTTCTGGATAACCGTGCATCATTAAATGCTCAAGACCCTATACGGAAAAGGTGATCGCCAAAACTCTTCTAAGCCTTTCTGAAAACCTTTTCAAAGGTAGTGTTCGCCAAAGAGTGGTGAATAAGCATTCATAAACCCTAGCGTCCCCAAACGTTCGCCAAAAGGGATAAATGATCTAATATTCCATAAACTCTAGGCGACCAAACAACCACTTGCCAAAGAACATGGAGTATTTAAAATGGTACAAATAGCAGAAAAGGATAGAGAAGATTCAATCCAAGTGTCACTATCTCAAACCCTATCACATAATCAAGCTTGACCGAAGAAACTTCACTCAATCTTCGGGGGCAAATGTTAGGTATTGATAGTGATAGCCCAATATGGAAAATGCCCCAGAGGCCCAATAACTTTGCAGGGGGTAAAACTCATATCATCTGAACTGGGTCGTCCCATATTAAGTTGACCTGCCCTCTATAAGCGGTCCAGTATCGAACCCAAGCCGAAGTGGGCGCCAAAGCCTCCATCACCGGTCGCCATTAACCAAGATCGCAGACTCTTACTGCTCGTCATAGGAGTGCTCGACCAAGAGAGTCTAACCTCTCATCTCTGTTCCCACCAACCGTCACTAAATATATGGCCACGATATCCCGCATATCTCGGGCACATATTCTCTAAAGATTATATACGGTAACTGCAATATTACGTCATAACTGTAATATCTGCTATCTCAATCTTCACCTACACAATCTTCACTAAGATATTCTGTTGCCTATAACGATTTGGTCTCTTTACTCTATAAATACCTCTGCTTTTCAATACGTTCATTACGTTTTGAGTTCATACACACAAGAATACTCATTTAAGCATCGGAGAGGGACCCAGAGACACCCCCTCTGTTGCGATCCCCTTCCTGCAGGTTCACCGGATCTAAGACGAGAGCAATCTTCATTCATCCTTTGACATTCAATTCACTGTCAAGTCAGCATCCAGGAGATTCAGATCCAACAAAAGGCAATCATCAATTATATTAACAAGTAAGTTTTTTTATGTAAGAATCAAAAGACCATGAGTTAGTATCAAATAACTTGAAATGCAGGGACATTCTAGAAATGTATCCCTACGCGATTTCTCTATCTTGATCCCTAAAATCAAGTAATGATTTAACATTATATAAAGTTGTAATTTATTTATTGAGAAGTGATAAATACGTACATGCTTTAGTCATAACTTAATAACAAATTAGATAGGATCAACAAACTTAAATTATACGTAAAATGAGCTAGAAATTTGTTGTAAAAAAAATTAACTAACAACTATTTTTTTAAAATTCAGTCAACAAAATGTATAATTAATTTTTCTGAATCAGAACCCAATGTTAGTAGGCTTAGAACTTATCGGCCCAAATGGGCTAAGTTCCGAAACATAGGTAGTTTTAAAAATAAAAATAATAATCTGCAGGATATTTTATAAGGGCCTATTAAAAGGGTAGTATTTTTATTACTTACTTCATATTTAAAATAATTTTTATTTATATCGTAATCTAATCTGTTCATAAATATAAAATATTAATTATAAATATCTGTTAATTTTTAGAACTATAATCACATAACTGTTAAAAGATAAAACATAAATGTTATATCGGAAACATTTTAATTGATATAATAAGCAGTCGGAAAAAAAATCGGGTTAACACAAAAAATTAAGTTTAGTGTAACCAAGACACGTGCTCTCCACGCGGCACGCGGAGGCAGTGGTTCCACGTGCAGCTTTCTAACTGCAGTATCAATGTTGCTAACGATATGATTGTTATCCATTCACAAACAAGCGACAACGTCACTTCAGAATTTTTTTTTGAAAAATATACATGTCAGAAAAAAGATTTAAAAAATATATATTTAAAAATTTAAGCATACACACTACCAGAAATAACACGTATTTTTTTTATATACCAAAAATGTTACCCAAGTAGTGTTTTTTCAAAAACGTTACCCAAGTACTGTTTTTTCAAAAACGCTACGTGCTAGAATATGCATGATGGTCACATGCAAATAACATGAAAGACATTAATTCGTTTGTGTTAGGAGTGTCAATATAATTTCGGGTTTGAGAGTGGTAGAAAAGTTAAATTGACAATAAACTTAACTGGAGAGGACAATTTCGGTTAGTGTAATTTAATATTCTCATATTATTACACTACATTGTTTTTTATTTTCACAAACAACCTAATTTTTTTTATGGAAATAATAAAGTAACTAATAATTAAACACTCACGGTGGTACTTTGCACTACCTCTTGGACAAACAATGTATATATATACATATATAAAATGATATATGTGTATGTATACCTTTTTTTATCGCTAGTATTATATGATCAGTTTGAAAGTCAAAATCAATGTTTAATTATCACCATTTATGTCATAATTAAATTGTCTATGCACTGTAATCTTTTTAATATTTTTGAGTAAGTATATAATTAAATTTCTCACATAATGCATTTAATCATTCCGGTCAAATTATAGGATAACGACAAACGATGTTAGTTTAAAAATTAAATATATATCTAATAAAAAAATTAGAATAGGTAGATAATTATAATTGAATATATATATATATATATATATACATCTTTTGTCCAAGAGGTAGCGCAAAGTACGTCTGTTTAATTATTAGTTACTTTATTATTTATATAAATAAATATACATAAAAAATTAGGTTTGCTTGTGAAAATAAAAAAAAAATATAGTTATGAGAATATTAAATCACACATACCGAAACTCTTCCATGTAACTTCTGTATACTCTCAAACTCGAAATTGTAGTCACACTCCTAGGCTCCTAGCACAAACGAATCAATGTCTCTCTTGTTATTTGCCAGTGTCCATCACACATATTATGGCACCTGAATAGTATAACCTTAGTGTCCATGACACATATTCTGGCACCTGAACAGTATAACCTTACGCTACCTCTTGGTAGCGTTTTCCAAAAATAAAATTGTGTGCACCTTCGGTAGCGCTTATGCCTAGGTTTAAAAAAAATAAAAAAAAATCTCACATGTATATTTTTTAAAAAAAAAACTCACATTAGTTATTGGGATCATCATAATCATTGTAACAATCATAAGGTGCCAAGACATGGTGATGAATCTAGTGGCAATCTGTCTAGTCGCAACCTCTCTGGCGGCAGCCACCATATGGTCGCCGCCGTCGGGGAAGCACAGCGACGCCATTGTCAAGGAAGGGCACACGGTGGTAATCGTGGAGTACAATCAAGACGGTCACCGCAATGCCAAAGTCTCCATCTCCCCGAACCACGACCATCTCATGTTTTCCTTATCCGACGCCAAAGAGACCGTATTGGACACTTCCAAGGATAAAGCTAAGGAATCTGTCGATGTAGTTGATCGGAAAGGTTCTGTCACAAAAGACCTCATATGCGATGCTTATGGAAAGTGAAAGACCGTTGTCTCGAGCACGCTTGGCCTAGACAAACACAAAACCTCTGACAAAGTCGAAGCTGTAACGGAGACGGTATCGAGGTAAACACTATTGAAATGAGGATGAAACCGGCACCCTAGCAGAGTAATTTTAGGGAGAAGTAATAAAGGAATTTCGGAGAATTGTATTAAACTGATAATAGGAGTCTTGGCTTTATACAAAAGCTACTAAAGCAAGAATACAAAAAACCTATTCTAGAAAACAAAAGAACCTACTACTAGCAATTATGGAAATCTCTAGAAATCCCGAGAAGGATTTGATACAACCAGATAATCCAATTCAGTAAATATAAAGATCTAAAAATATAATTGAGTCCTAAAACTATCTGATAATTAATAAATAGCCCAGAGATTTCAAACAATGAGAAGCTTGTCCTCCAATACTCCCCCTCAAGGTGATCCATTGAAAATATCTTTCAATCCCAGCTTGCTTGCCAAACTTGAATGTTGCCGAACTGTTAAGGGCTTGGTGAAGATATCATCCAGTTGGTCACCAGTTTTTATATAACTCATTTTTATCAAACATGCATCAATATACTCTCGAACAAAATGACAGTCAATTTCAATGTGTTTGGGTTTGTTCATGATACATAGGGTTTGCTGCAATTTGAATCGCAGCTTTGTTATCACAAAATAATGTAACTAGATCCTTTTGAAATAAATTTAACTCTTGCAACAAACCTTTCAACCAAATTACCTCAGAAACAGTCGAACCCATACTTATGTGTTCAACCTCGGCTGATGAACGCGATATTGTGGCTTGTTTCTTGACTTTCCAAGAAACAAGTGAATTTCCAAGAAAAATACAATAACCAGATACAGACTTACGTGTTTCAACACAACTAGCCCAATCAGAATCACAGTAAGCTGTTAATTTTAAATCATTTTCAAATGACAAAAGAACTCATAATCCTGGTTGGAACTTAATATATCTAATCACCCTATAAACAGCTTCTAGATGAGACTGCTTTGGACTCTGCATAAACTGACTTAAATGCTGTAGAGAATAAGCATATCATGACGAGTAATTGTTAGATAAAGGAGCTTACCAATCAGTATTCTATATAAGGTGGGAGCATCATCTTTATTCATGTGGTTTACTTGCCAACATTCCAACTTCACTAAGAAGTTCAAGTGCATATTTTCTTTGGCACAAAAGGAGACCTTGTGAAGATCTAGCAACCTCTATACCAAGAAAATATTTCAAATCACCCAAATCTTTCATTTTGAAGTTAGCTTGCAAGGATTTCTTTAATTCTATAATGGGTTAATTACTTAATTGGTTACACATGTTTCCCCATTGTGCAGAATGGTTACACATGTTTCAAAATGTGATTAATTGGTTTTGCTATATGACTAATTGGTTACACATGTTTTTCCCAATGTGATCAATTGATTATTCCATTAGTAAACCGTTAATTAATATTTTTAACATATTTTTGAATTGTCAAATGACTATTATGCCCTTAGTGGTATAATACCCTTAAGGCTTAATGAGAAGAACATGATATTGCTTCTTCATCTACTGATGGGAGAAAATTTCGATCAAGAATGAAGAACCCAGAAACGCATTTCTGGGTTCGTGACGAACCTAGAATCGTGATTAAGAGCAGCTTTGTGGATTAAGAATCACGATTCTGGATTAATTGATGAAGAACACAGCTCGGTGGATGAAAATGGTAATTATGTCATTTTATGTATCTAAATAGTCACTTAACTGTGATTTCTAACGGTGAATAGTAAAAAAATCAATTAGTCACATATCAAAACCAATTAATCACATTTTGAAACATGTATAACCATTCGGAACAATGGTCAAACATGTGTAACCAATTAAGTAATAACCCTTCTATACTCAAAGACTCACTATTACCGGTTGTCAACAAATCATCAACATAGACAAGAAAAACAACCATCTCAGAACCACGCTTCTTTGTAAACATGGAATAATCATGCAAACTTTGAGAATATCCATTGCATGTAAGAAATTTAGTCAGTTTGATGCTTGTTTTAAATAGTAAAGGGATTTACGTAATCGACAAACCAATTTATTATCAGAATCAGTCTCCTGATTGCTAAATTCCTGTGGAATCTCCAAACCTCTTCTTGTAAGTCACCCTGCAAAAAAACATTATACACATCCATCTGATATATTGGCCAGCGTTTTACAACTGCCAAAGCAAGAAGAGTCCTCGCAGTAACCATCTTAGCAATAGGAGAAAATGTATGAAAATAATATATACCCTCCTTTTGACTATACCCTTTTGCCACCAATCTGGCTTTATAACGCTCAATTGACCCATCGAAATAATTTCGTTAGAAAAAACCATTTGCAACCAATTGCCCTATTGCCTTTTGCTAAAACCCGGGGTTGGTTATCCTGCAACGCTGCAATTTCATATTTCATAGCTTGCACCCAACTTTCATTTTTTTATGCTTCATAAAAGTTATTCGGGTCAATACCTTTATCAACAGAACTCAAATAACAAGCATACTTTGCAGATAATTCATTATAGCATACATGTTTTTCAATCGGATACTTTATGCTACAATTATCATGCATCACATAATTCTTTTGCCACACAGGGACTCTGATTTCCCTATTTGACCTTCTAGGCCGCACTTCTAGTGATATAGGGGCATTATTCATTATCTGTTCAGAATCAGAATCATTCATGTTTATTTGAATGTCATCACTTTATGAATTCCCTCCATCAGTTTCAGTGGGTTCTCGTTGTTTCATCATATGAAGGGGACCTGCATTTTCTATTGGAACAATAGGTTTATCTATGAACAAATCAGGGCTGTCAGAATGATTACTAATTAAAGGGAATGTATTTTCAACAAATATAACATCTCGGCTGACAGATATGATATTAGTTTCCAGAGTCAGTACCTTATATCCTTTTGCGTCAAGTTGTATCCAAGAAAAACTGAGACTATTGATCTGGATGCAAACTTGTAAACAGTGGGTAAGATCTTAACATAACATAAACATTCAAATTAGGGTTAGGCATAATAAACCGGTTAGGTCGAACCGTACTGGTTTTGAATCAGTTCATAAGCCAAACTTTTTTTTTGCAAAAATATGGAGCGGTTCAGAAGATGTACAAAAAACTGGTTTGCAAACGGTAAATCGCACCACTTCTTGTATCGGTTTTAATATAATATAATATTTAATTTTTACAATATATACTCTAAATCATTAGACCAAAGTTGGTTCGGTGATGATTTACAATCTACATTAGTATAATGAATTATATATTATGGTTTATGGTTTATAGATTATAGATTATGGTTTATGGATTATAGATTATGGTTTATAGATTAGAATTATGGTTTATGAATTATGGTTTTATGGATTATGTATTATGTATTATCATAATACATAATAAATAATCCATAAACCATAATATTATTATAGTTTTTTTTAAATATATATAAAGTGGTTCGACTGAACCGGTTATGAATCGGTTTTTGAACCAGTTCAGAAGAGGTATGGTAATTTTGTCAAAATCTGGAGTTGCCAAAAATTGGAGCGGTAAACCGTAACTCTTTAAAATGTGGTAAAGGTACAGTTCATGAACCGGTTCGGCCCCGAACCGGTTCATGCCCACCTTCAATCCAAATACTTACAAATGACTTATAGCAGGTTTCTTTTCAAACAACTTCTTATATGGAGATAATCCATTCAAAACTTTAGTAGGAACAAGATTGATCAAATAACAAGCAGTCATTACATTATACATTCTCCCTAAAATTTGGATGGAACATTGCTTTCTAGTTTCAGAGAACGTGCTACCTCAAGCAAGTGTATGTGTTTCCTTTCAACAATCCCATTTGGTTGGGGTGTGAAAGCACATGAACTTTGATGGATTATCCCTTTTTCGTAATTATTGTTTTTTGCAATGTTCAGAAAAAAAATTCACCTCTATTGTTAGTTCAAATCATTTTAATCGTTTTTTGAACTGATTTTCGATAAGGGCAAAAAAATGCTTCACCACCACAATAACATCTGATTTTAAGCTCAAGAGATATACTCAAGTGTTTATGCTAAAATCATCAACAATAGTCAAGAAGTATCTCTTATTATTAGGGTTGGGCAAAAAAAATTGGTTCGGCTTAACCGTACCGGTTTTGAACCGGTTCAGCCGAACCGGTACACAAACTAAACGTTTTTTTTTTTGCAAAAAAATGGAGTGGTTTAGAAGAGGTACAAAAAATCGGTTCGCAATCGGTAAACCGTACCACTTCTTGTACCGATTTTAATATAATATTATATTTAATTTTTAAAATATATACTCTAAACCATTGGACCAAAGTTAGTTCGGTTATGATTTAAAATCTACATTAGTATAATCACTTATGTATTATGGTTTATGGATAATGGATAATGGTTTATAGATTATGGATTATTGTTTATGGATTATAAATTATGGTTTATGGTTTATGGTTTATGGATTAGGATTATGGTTTATGTATTATGGTTTATGTACTATGGATTATTTAATACATATTATGTATTATTATATTATTTTTTTAAAATATGTATAAAGTGGTTCGACTGAACCACTTTATATATATTATAAAAAAGGGTTAATGGTCAAAGTGCCCCCTAAAGTTTGACCGAAATTTAAGAATCCTCAAAGTTTAAAATCCCCCCTAATGTTAAAGAAATGATGAAATATTCCCCCTAAAAGAGCATCTGACAAGGGGGGATTTTTCATCATTTTCAAACATTAAGGGGCACTTTAAACTTTAAGGAGGATTCTTAAATTTCGGCCAAACTTTAGGGGGCACTTTGACCATTTACCCTTTAAAAAAACTATATGGATTATGATTTATGGATTATAAATTATGATTTATGGATTATGGATTATTTATTATGTATTATTATAGTTTTTTTTTAAATATATATAAAGTGGTTCGGCTGAACCGGTTCTGAATCGGTTCAGAAAAGGTACGATAAATTAGTCAAAATCTGGAGCGGCCAAAAACTGAAGTGGTAAACCGTACCTCTTTAAAATGTGGTAAAGGTACAGTTCATGAATCGGTTCGGCCTTGAACCGGTTCATGCCCACCCCTATTTATTATCATGAGTAGGAATCCTATAAGGACCCCAAACATCCATATGCAATAGATCAAAAGATTCAGTAGACTTGGAGTTACTAGTGGGGAAAGGAATTCTATGTTATTTTTCCCTAAGACAAACATGGCAATCATCAACATCTTTATTTTGAAAACAAACTGAATCAAGAAACTCTATTGCTTCTAATGTCTTGACAGAAGGGTGTCCTAGACGTTTATGTCATAGAACAGGATGTGAATATGGTAGAATATTGGTTTTAAGGGCTACTGAGGGAATAAAATTGGAAAAAGTGTAAAGGCCCCCGGTTTCTCTACCAATCCACAACACTGTTCCACTGTAGAGATCATGCATGATCAAAACAATTGGATAAAAAGATACAGAAGAAGCAAGATCCTGAGTCAACTTGGAGACAGATATAAGATTATATTTGAAACCAGGCAAAAAAAAAAACATTCTTCAAGATTCTATTCTCAGCCATTTTGAATTTACCAACACCATGAACAATTGAACTAGAGTCATCAGGTAATTGAAACCTAGATTTAACATGCTTAAAATCAAATAACCAATCATACCTACAAGTCATGATTTGTGGCTCCAGTATCCAAAATACAATAGGAATTAATTTTTGCACATAAACAGTTGAGAGATGTACCTGCGGCATTCACCTTTCCACCTGAAGATGATTCTGACTGCTGATGTCTATTCAACAGCTTAGAAATCTGTTCAATTTGTTTAGAAGAAAATGTATTAGGCCGAGAACAGTTATCAATAGGTGTAGATCAACCAGTCGGGACAAACTCAGGAGTTGAGCACACTGAATAACTCTTGTTTCCATCATAGTTAGGATTGGTCATGTTTGCGGCTTGAGGTGGCTTTCCCTGACTCTGACCTGATCTGAATTTCCAGCCAAGTGGATAGCCATTTCTCTTGAAACAGTGGTCAATATCGTGGCCTCTGTTTTTACAGAACTCACAGAACGAATTCGAGTTCCTCCTAGGAGGCTTTTGATTACCAGAAAAAGACTTATTTACATCAACTGTGTTATCCAAAAAGCTTCCTGATAGTCCCCTCTGGTTCTCTTCCTGAAACAGAACCGAGTAGGCTTGGTTCAGTGAGGGCAAAGGTTCACGCATAACCAGTTTTGAGCGAATCTGGGAATAGGATTCGTTTAGCCCATTGAAGAATTGAAATAGTTTGAGGTTTTCAGCATGTTGGATGTGTTGTTGGAAAAGATCACATCCACATGAAGGAAGAGCACATATAGCGTCGAACTCATTCCACATCGAGCAGATGTGAGTAAAAAACACATATATGGTATCAATTCCTTGCTGAGCTAAACAAATATCACGGTGAAGTTGCCATTTTCTTGAACCATTAATTTTGTAAATTTTTTCCCTCAGATCTTTCCAAACAAAGTATGCACTGGCCAAATATATGATTCCAGTCATTAAATCTCGCGAAACCGAGTTCATAATCCAGGCAAAAACCAAAGCATCACACCTGTCCCAAATATGATGAAGACTGGAATCATAGTGCTCTTTGCGACAAGATCCATCTATAAAACAAAACTTATTATTTGTAATAAGGGATATACACATTGTTCTACTCCAAAAACCAAAAGTTTCTGGACCGGTTAACTTTTCAGAAATCAAGGACGAGTCAGGCGTATCCGAAGGATGCAAAACTAACGGATGGTTATGATCGATGATCTGTCGAGCAGGTGTCGCATCAACTACATGATCTGTAGGTGTAACATCCTTCTCATCATCATCAAAAATGCCTTTCTTAGGGTCAACCATGGAATAATCAAGAAGACAGTATCATAATTTTAATCAGAATAAAATCTGGCTGAAAAAGAAAGAATCTGAGTATATATGTTCTTGAAAACTCAGTTTAATAACCGCGATGAAGAACTTCGAAACGAAAAACAAACGATAACTGCGATCGCAAACAAAAGATCTTCGAAAATGAAGATCTTGCGAATATGTTTAAAAGAAAAGGTTACCTACTGTTTTCGAAGACCTTCAACAAGAAATGAAACGCAGTGAAGCAGGAAGAACCAGGAACTTCGAAACGAAGCAATCTACCGCTTCAACGCTTTGATACCATATTGAAATGAGGATGAAACCGAAACCCTAGCAGAATAGTTTTAGGGAGAAGTAATAAATGAATTTCAAAGAATTGTATTAAACTGATAATAGGAATCTTGGCTTTATACAAAAGCTACTAAAGCAAGAATACAAAAAGTCTATTCTAGAAAATAGTACAATAAAACCTACTACTAGCAATTATGGAAATCTCTAGAAATCCCGAGAAGGATTTGATACAACCGGATAATCTGATTCAGTAAATTTAAAGATCTAAAAATATAACTAAGTCCTAAAACTATCTGATAATTAATAAATAGACCATATATTTCAAACAATGAGAAGCTTGTCCTCCAATAAACACGTGACACTGAACAAAGGGTGAAGGAGAATATGGAGGATGTAAGGAAGGAAGTGGAACAATCGGCGCCGCCAAGAGCATAATCGAGGAATCTAAGGACAAAGTTGGGGATTTGAAGGAGCGTGCGGAAGAGAGTACATAAATTATCAAGCGAAGACGAGGACATGAGAGGAAGTGACGTCGGATTCTGAAGCTGCAGATAATCGGTCGGCGAACATGATGCGAAGAAGGCGAAAGAAGCTAAAGAGACTACCGAGGACACATATAATATTGTTTTTATATTTATATAGAGAGTATATAATTAAATGTTGAGTTATTATTTTATATAGTTAAAGATAGTGTATATTTCAAAAATATAACTTACGTATGTTTGACAAATATAATTAAATAGTCAGAAAAATAATGATTTTACTCTTCTCTTTTATCTTGTTCTTCATGGTTAAAAAAATTGATTTCGAACTCAGATTTGCGCAAATGTGGTTCAAAACAAAGTCAATAACCTGAAAATGCAAATCTTGAATCCGTTCGAATTCAGAAATGCAAATCTGGGTTCGAATCGAACTAAGATATACAATTTTGGGTTTTGTCCCAGATTTGTATTTCTGGGTGCGAACTGAATCCAGATATGTATTTTTTAGTTCAAATTGAATCCAGATCTGTAATTATTGGTTCGATTCGAACATAGTTTTGCGCAAATCTAAGTTCAAAATTAAATTTCGGGTTTGAATCGAGTAAGAAAATATTGAAGATGATGAACATGAAGTACAATGAAAGTCTTTTAATTATTATTATGTGTGTGTATATATATATATATGTGTGTGTGTGTGTGTGTGTGTATATATATATATATATATATATATAATCGTTGAGTCACATTTTGAAATAGTAACAGTTCAATTGTCCAGTCAGTCATATGTGTCAACTTAGTGACTGTTAAGATAATTTACACGTAGTAACATGATTTGAAAATTTTCACGTATGAAAGCGAAACGATTAAACAACCTACATTGATGATTAATTTATAGGCAACTATGCACTAGTCCAAAGATATGGGGAAGAAGGTGATTGAATCAGAAAGGTGACAACTTCGATGCCTGCGTTGATGAATCTTCTCGGATTCGCGACTGCATACAGAATGTGCATATGGGTCACCTTCATCTCAAGCTATGTTCTTGCAAAGTCACTGCCAAGACAGCATAGTAATTAGGGGTGACCGGTTCCGAGTACCCTGTAAATTTAGTGGTTCCCGGATTCTACCAGTATGTAACAGGGTATTTAAATTTGGAACTGGAACCCACCTGTTTAATTTTGGAACCAGAACCCACCTGTTTAATTTTGGAACCAGAACCTACTTGAAACTTGTTTGTACAAACGGTTCTGGGTACCCTGTTAGGACCCTGTTTCTTTTTTTTTTCAAAAAAATTAGATTCAGGTTCGATTCGGTTTTGGTTCGGTTCCTATAATTGAGGATGACACATTCTTCAATACTGTCAGGCACGAAGCCAGGATGGAGAGTGAGTGGGGGCAAACCGGAAACTCTTCGGACCTTGACAAGATCTGAACAAACGACAGAGCAATCATATCAATCTTGTTAGGAACACCCCATTCAAGAATGTCTTCCTTGTCTTTCTCAGTCAGTGTTGGAAGATCACCACCACACCAGGAAGATTCACATTCTTCTTCTCACCCAACATCACAGTGTTCTCACTGCGGCATCTCACTGTCCCGGCAGCAGTATCACAAGACAAGACACTGAGTGTGATTGTTCCATCAGCACACAGAATGGTGTTGCCAGGCTTCAAGTCCACGGCAAGCTTCTTGTAGCTCATGGAACACAGAATGGTGTTCCATCTGCACCAATTGTAGTAACCAACAATTAAAGTTCACGCAAATCAGAGGTTAATTGCAACAATTGATGATTAGAACACTAAGGACGAAACAAAGATCAAGATCTCATTTCAATTATTCATGTTTCAAGTATTGATTCAACTGAAAAGAAAGAGTAAATGAAGCAGAGCCAAGTCAATCCCGAGCTCAAGCAAAATTCCTCTCAAACACAAAATCTATTACTCAAAATTCTAGCTAGCTGAGATCGAGAGGACCCATATTAAGTCGAGCCGAGCTCAAACCTGGAAAAAAAATCACGCTCCGCCAAGCTCAAGTTCAACTCACGTAATTACAGAAGAATAGAGCTTGAGTACTCTGATGTGCTTGACTCAATTCGGTTCGATTACACCTCTATATCCCACCAACAAAATAACAGACAGAAATGACTCAGAAAAGGGATCTCAAGAAAGAAATCAAAACCAGATCAGCTTAATCAGTTTCGTATAGTCCGCGAAATTTCAGATGACATACCAGCGCAGTAACCTTAAGTCACTAACTTTCTTCCTCAGTCGCCACTACATAACCAAAAATCTACAACTGGAGCACAACCCCAAAACCAAGCACACATATTGTCAGATCAGAAGAAGAGCGGCTTCCGTTCCGACATGGATCAAGACTCAATAAATGAGGCACTAGAGCTGGAAACGAAAGAGCCATTGGCTTTACTGACCTTTTCGTTGTTCTTGTTCTACAGAGAACACCCAACAAAGAGCACCCAACAGATCGTGACTAGTCGGCACCAAGCCACCAAACCCTAAAAAGCCAGGGGGGCAGTCGGCAATCGGCTGTCGATATACACTACTGCCACTACAAGTCGGGGGGCAATTGCCCCCCCTGGACCCTGAACAGCTCTGTCGCTGAATACTGTCATTTCATTCATATTTACAAAATTCTATTCAGAGATCACAACATTTATTACAATCATTAACACCTGCGCATGAAGGCTCTTCAGGGTGCTCTCGTTCTATTTCTTTAGTTTTTTTTATAATATATATAGATATATAGAACCAGTTCCGGTTAGTTTAGGGTACCCAAATAAGAGAACCGAAATCTAATTAATAGGTTCTTGGATTTTTTTCCCCGAAACCTACCCTATTTTTAAAACTAGTACCCGGAACCTACCCAAAGTATCGGTTCCGAATAGGTTCCGGATCCAAATGGTTAGGTTGCTCACCTCTATAGTAACTGGCATCCCGTTTGTTTTTCAGGTTATGTTTGAGAGGATGAAGAACGAAGAAGGACGTGGAAGGGACCTTTTTGGCGATGGAGCCCTCGCCGGAGCTGCAACCAAATGGACGACAGAGGTGTCTGCTGATGCAGTTCCGGCAACTACAACAACAAGAACAACATTGACAACTACACAAGACAAGATTCCTGTGGAGAAGGGCCTGATGCTGAAAGATGTCATCCTGAAGATAAACAAGAGTCTCAAGAACCTCAACGCCTACTCGTTGCTGCTTAACATCCTGACACTGATGGGTTTGACGTGGCACCTTCTATATCAGAACCAGCGTCTATCTTGTGCATCATCATCTTGCTGATTGCTTCTGACAGCTTGTAGTATGAACATATGTGTAACAGAACAGAACAGACTTGTAACAATTTCTTCCATGTTTTGAAGGATGTGAATTTTTCTGTTCTTGATTTTGGTATAACAGTTTCTAGCTATCTATACAATGAGGCAAACCAAAATCAAAGTGTTGTGCTACATCAATAGATAAGCTAGCTAGTTATAGCTAAACTGATCATTCTTTAATGTCTCTGTCGATGCATTTGCATCTCTTCTGCTGTTGGGAGAGCTCCTGCAGTGGTTTTCATGTTCTTGTTATGCTTGATACTAAAATCCAATGGGTGGTGCCTGATAATGAGTACTAGGGGTTACCTGGATCTGTTTCTGGAGGAGCTTGACGTAATCTAAAGCTTCATCCAGCATATCTGTGGTGTTCGTTTGCTACACAAACATGTCAGAAAAGATCGAATCCTACAATGAACTGAATTTGTTGTATAGTTTGGAAAACAATACCAAGAAGGCAAAGCAAGAAAAAAACATCTCCTCTTCACATTCATTCATCTAGTTTAGTTGAGGGAGACAAATTTCGTGCATAACGTACATATCAATAAGGTTATCGTGTTAAAATTATCAAGTACGAATATGTATAATAAGTTTATTGTGTCATGGTCATAAAACACAAACACAAAACACATCACATTTAGTGTGCGTGTTTTTGTATGTGTTAATTTTGTCAGTTGAATATACACCTACAAAATTTGTAATAAAGTATCAAAATAATGATATACTCCTAGTTCCTGCTAAGAGTTATGAATTTAGACATCAAATTTTACAAATTCTTAATATAGAATTGACAAACTTTATATATTAAACAATTAGATGGAAGATATTAAAGGACTTACTTAGAAATGTAGTAAAAAATTAGACTTACCAACATAATTTTATCGTATCATTAAGTGTGTCAATAAGTGTGTCATTAAGTGTGTCGTGTTATAATATCCAAATTCATGTTATTATATTTGTGTTATGATTTTGTTATATAATTTCACAAACACGATGTTTCCATCCATATTCCTAAACTACCCGTCGAAGTTCAGTGATTTCACCGAAGCAAAACTATCAGTTTCCGGCAAGACAACAGTGTTTTTTTTCTGGCATTCTAGGCAGAAGAGAAATGCGTTGTTGGATACCTTATCCATGTTTGGCACGAGCTCTTGAAGCTTCCTTATCCGATCGCTTATCCGTGTTCTTCTCACCTAAAATGAATGCAACCCAGTACCAGTTTAATGCAGCAACTGATAAATTGATACTATTAATTATAGGGTTAAATACCAAGTAGTTACCTGAACTTTTGACGTTTTGCAACGAGCTACCAGAACTTTGAAAATTCAAAACGGGCTACCTCAACTTTGAAAATTCAAAACGGGCTACCTCAACTTTGAAAAAGGTGCAAATAGCTACCTCCGTCCAATTTTCCATCGAAAAATCATCGGAAAGTCGTTGGAAAATTGTTGGAAAGTCGTTGAAAATTCGTCAGAAATTGGACGGAGGTAGCTATTTGCACCGTCTTCAAAGTTGAGCTAGTGCGTTTTGAATTTTCAGAATTTTCAAAGTTCGGGTAGCTCGTTGCATTACGTCCAAAGTTCAGGTAGCTACTTGCTATTTAACCCTTAATTATATATAAATGAATGGAAAGAAAGAAAGATCGTGAAAAGTACATAATAAGAAAGAACTGCAAATTCTTCCTATCCTCACCCTTTCTGCAATGCTTCGAGGATGAGTAGCACAGCCGCGCTTAGCTCGAACTCTGAAAGAGACTGAATCTTCGCCTTCCAGAAAATTAACCATCTCCAAGTCTTGCTCACTGCCTTGCTCCATCTTCTGTAAGCATCAATCCAACTCAAACCATTCAGAAATTGAACAGAACATGTATTTCAAAGCTATCTACGAGGTCTGTTCAATATTTCTGGTGGAAAATACATTGCGAATAAATTACCAGTTGGTAGGAGGGGTAATTCTGGGAAATCTGTTCCCTCTGACGCTTTCCGATGGATGAGCTGTCGATATTCGGAGAGGCAAAATCGAAGTTTCTGTAATTCGAGTAGTACCCATTGGTATCCACGGCCGAGCTTACGAGAAAATCGGCGGGAGAACTGTTTTGCCTCAGGAAACCGGTGTCCGTCTCAAATAATCCCGAATCGGAAGGAGAAGTAGTAGCGGAAGGAGAAGCTAATCCAACCGAGGTCTGAGAGCGCGGCGGCGGAGGGGTGTCGGAGAGAAATTGCGTCAAACAATGATTTTGCTTCAAGGGGTCCTCTTCTTCGTCCTCCAGGAGCGCCTCGAGCCATGTTGCCGGTACTAAACTGTACCGGGACAGGCCGGGTCGAATGGGTCCGCCGCCGCCGCTTTGCATCCAGTAAATTTATGGTTGTGGACCACCCAACCGTTGGATAGCTGAGCTAGAAGTTCCTTCAGATTCTTGTTACGGAAAAAAAATTTGGCCACTTTCTTGTTACGGAACTGGTAAAGGAAAGATTTCACGAAATTCGAAAATGAAGGCGATTTCTTCTTCTCTTTCGCCGGGGGTGGGAATCTATTGCACGCGCGGTAAGAATTTGGATTGAATCTCAGGAATTCGATTCCTAATCCTGACGAATCTTTAGCAGTGATGTCAATCCGTGTATTTCAATGTGAAAAATTATGTGACTCAAATTTAATTTATTTATTTGTATGAGGCAAGGTTTGTCCTAATACGCGCATTGGTGAGTCAACTGCAGGATAAGCTGACCCGTTGTAATGACAGTGAGGAAAAAAAAGTATCTCTTTAACCCAAACCTCATTGGTCATGGGTTGACTCATGGATCAAAGTATCTGACCCAAATCAGACCATTTTTTTAAGAGTCATCTATGAGTTGTGAGTTGACAAAAAAAAATCTATGAATCGTATCAAAATGATTCGTGAATTAAAATTTCTTACTCAAACACGATAAGTAGACAAATCAATCACAAGTCACCCATGAGTTGGGTCAAAAGTTGACACTCACCTAGTGCTTAATCTTATTTGCTTTAAAGATGAAATCGTCGAAGGTTGTTGATGGCAACTAACAAAAATGACAATAAGAACAATTTAAAGTAACAAACCAAAATGGTCATGTCAAACAGAATTCTAATGTATCCAAATTTGGTGAACTTTTTCAAAAAGTAAATATGTGAGAAAAAAAGTTTTAAAAAAGTAAATACCGTCCGAATTTTTTTGAAAAAGTGTGTATTTACGCTATTACCAGTAGCGTTTTCCCAATTCGCTACTACCAGTAGCGATTTTGGACAATTATTTGTGCCAGCGCCAATTATTTGTCTTTTTCTGTGCAATGTTTTAAATTATTACGTATATTTCTCTATTTAACGCGACTCACCTTCTTCATCCGCTCCGCTGTCTGCTTCATCATCTGCGTTTCCTTCATCATCTGCATCTTCTTCATCTGCAAGGCATAAGGTAAGTAATATATTTGTATGTATTTGTTAATTACAAAAAAATTTAAAACTGTTTGTAGTTATATTTACATAAATTTTAGATTATCTGAAAAATAAGCATATCTGATATGGAATGTTATAATATTAATTATTTAGGATCAAACATGACAGAGATCGGTATCATTTGTTTGTATGGCGGTGAAATATTGTCTCAAAATGGTAATGAGGTGTATGTGGGTGGTACTTCCAGCATTACTACAGCTACCTTGGATACTTCTCTGTATAGACTAAAGGAAATTATATGTATCGAGTGCAGTTGGCATGACGTTGACGCTAGGTCCATAAGCATATCCTATAAATTTACAGATACTGATGGACTTTGCAAGTTTGTACGGATTCGATCGCAAAGTGCATTGTCTATTGCTTTACAGTTAAGCGTGTCTAGTCAATTTATTGTGTTTAGCTTAACTAGAGAAGGTAACTTGATGTCAAACACATCTGATGGTGGTGAGATAGAGAATGTTTTGCATGGTCACACACATGATCTCTCCGATGACGAGGTCGACGTTGATGCACTCTCGGATGCCTCACTAAATGAAGAAGATCCGTATATGGAGCATTTTACGGGTCAGATTAATGATGAAAATGAAGAGGTGTTTGACGAGGGTGACGATGGTGGAAGTAGCTCCCACACCCTTCAAATGGTGCAACCCACTGCTGGAAATTGGATTGATAGTAACTGGATTGATGACTTTCAACCAACAGATGAGTTGTATATGGACGTTGATGAACCGTCAACTGAAGGTTTCCTAAACAGAAACATGAATTTTAGAAGTAAGGATGAGTTATCTGCGGCTGTGAGAAGATGGCATATTTCTAATTCTAAGATTTGCACTATTGAGACATCGACCCCAAAATCAATTGTCTTCAAGTGTAAAGTTGATCTCATAAATTGTTCATGGTCATTAAGAGGAAGTCTTTTTCAGCATACTGGATTGTGGAGAATATCCAAATTGCGAACTCCACATACATGCACGAATGAAGTCCTCATTGAACGACACCAAAACATCGATTGCAAGATGATAGCGTATTTAATAAGAAATTCTGTTTTAGCTGACACTGGATTGAAAATTTCAGTAATTCAGTCGATGGTGGAGAATGATTTCGGTTCGAAAATTGGATATCCGAAGGCTTGGTCCTTCAAAGCAGTCGTATTCATAACGAAATGGATGCGAGAGAATGATTGCCCAGGAGAAACAACTGCAGTAAGTGCGGTGGAAGTGGTCATAATAGGAAGACATGTAAAAATGTATAATAATTGTTGTTTTGTATTATAATATTTTGCATAATAAGTGTTGTTTTGCACATAGATTGTTGAGTTTTGTAATATTTTGCATAACAAATGTGACTGTCAAAATGAGATGAAACTTGTGTCATTAGTCTTCTTATATACTTATGTACGTCCATTAAAATTTTAGGGAAAAAATAAAATAGTTGAAAAATTAGTCACCTTCCGGAGGATCCCTTTTAGGAGGGGGGGTTCTCTAAGAGATGTCATTTTTTGAACATTCTCAAAAAAAAATCCACAAAAATAAAACAAGTTTCTACATAGCAACAAAGGGTAATGCAATAGTTAGTTAATGCAATTAACAACAATATAAACTAATTATAAACTAAATACAATAGATAATTTATGACCAACGAAAACGTTCGATAACGAGCAAATCATTGTGCAAAATACAAACTAAAAACTCCAAACTACTCGGAATCATCATCGTCATCATCTTCTTCGGTTGAGGTGGGTTGTCCATGACGAGGTTCAACAGCTCTAAATTTACGTGACGGTCCAGATGGCCCTCGACTTGAACTTTCTCCACCCCGTCCACGCCCTGGAGCTGTTGGATCACGTCCTCTTCCTCGGACTGGCTCATATCCCCACTCAGTACGTACATGGCGTTGCTCACGTGCAATTATTTCATCTGCTTGTCGAACATGTTCTTCGTACACGGGTACTTGACCGGCGACATCATAAGAGGACCGACATGTCTCGAGATAAGTCTCTCCAAGCAGTTTGAAATTTTTCTTTGTGAACTTCAGGGTACCTTTAGCAGCTTTATGTGCCATTAGAATTCCTCTAGCCATAATACTCATCTGCACTCCATGTTTAGAGAAAACAATTGTATAATATTAGTATGAAATGATTTAAAGTTACATATCAATCACCATAATTACCCTTACCACTGTCTCTACTTGGCCCCGTGCGGAATATATGGGGCTGATGGCTGACTTCGTGAAGAACTACCTGTCTCGATTGTTGGACCTGTAATGAAACGTCGCGTTATTGTACGATACCACCTCATCTACTGCGCCCAAGGTATGAAAGGTCGACGTTCCTGTATAACATAATCAATCCGGTTATACCACATAGCAATCCAATCCTGGTGTGTTATTGACCAACGACGTTGTCCCGGCGGCCCTCTACGGACGAACTTATGCAGTCTCATGTGCTCTTCTATCTCATTGTGGGTCATCTCCGGGATGTGTTGGTGCAATCCAAATTGTCGCATGACTCTATCTGGACGATGCCACTCAACCACATTAAAATGGATTAGTGGAACCCTCGCTCGGAATAGCTCGGCGTGCTGACGACACACAGGTGGTGCACTAGCTAACCTAAAGGCGGGATATGGCATCTACGTCACCTAATATTTAAGATTTTGTCATCATATTAAGTAAGGTTACAAAATGGTGAAAATTAACCAATATGTGCCAAATTAGCGTAAACAAACCTGGTCATGGGATTGAGACTCCAGGTCATCCCTATAGTACACCAAATTTGCAGTTCTCACTTGGTGACTGAACAACCTCTTCAGGAATGCCCACCTATTAAGCAAAATCACAAAAAATCAATAAATTTACATTACAAACCAATAAATGTACAAACCAATAAATTTACGTAGTCCAACAAACCAATAAATTTACAAAAATCACATGTATCCTAATGGATGTATCTCTCCAGCAGGCACTTCACCTTGAATCACAAGGCGACCAATATGGAGGTGCTCCCACGACCATAACTGTAGTAGAAAACCTCATTATTCAATTTTTAATAACCAATATTAATGATATGATATGACTTTCATATAGTTTACCTGCACAGAGATGGCACAACCATGGAATGTTGCACAGTTTAGCTCAGATGCCTCACACAGTCCACGGTACGTTGCAGCCAACACAGCTGACCCCCAACTGTAGTGTGCTGCTCTTTCTAAATCTCGAAGTAGGGGTAAGTACATCAACGACACACTATCTTTCTTTGTCGTTGTAAACAGAACACCACTGATTATAATCAACATAAATGTTCTCGCTTGTTGTTCGGCTGTGAGATTAGGTTGAACTAAATGTTGTCGTAAAGTAGTAATTTTCACAACATCTCCACGACCTTGTACATTCAGTCCCAACAACTCCAGACACGCACCGACAGGTACATGGTCATCAGTTACTGCATCTCTGTGTACTCGTAGTCCCAATAGCACGGAAACATCCTGAAGTGTGATCGTAATCTCCCCATGTCTGAGATGGAACGTATGTGTCTCGGGTCTCCAACGCTCGCACAATGCGGTCAACAATTTATGATCCAGCTTTGGATGTGACAGAATAACTGCATCCCATAATCCAACCGCTTGGACAATAGCTTTAGCCTCTTCTGATAATAGATTATCCTCTAATTTTAAACATCTAAATGTTATTTGTTGGCTCTCACTCAGGTCTAACGAACGATGTTGATCTTGTCCCCAGAGTACTGATTGATCCAACTGACCAAGGTTAACAACATTTTCACCACTTGACATAATTACGCGCGGCGGTATTTTGATTCTACAATTTAAAAATACAAATTCTAAATTTTAACTTTCATAACTAACTACGCAAGCTTTAATCAACACAATAATTATTCATAATACTTTTAATTAACAATTAACAAAATAATTAAGCATAAAAATATATTTGTAAAAAAAAAAGTATACCTGCACGGCGAGACTCCGGCGACACGAAGGCGAGACTCCGACGAGAGGAACGGCGACAGGAACGGGCAAGAGGCACGGCGAGACTCCGGCGAGACAAAGGAGACGGGGTTGGGGCTTGGGTACGGGGTCGGGACGAAGGAGGTGGGGTCGAGAAGAAGGAGACGGGGTCGGGGGGAGCTGGGGAGCTAGGACGCGGCGGTGGGCGTGCTGGGGAGCGGGAGGCCGAGCGGGGCAGCTGGGAGGCGGTGGGCGTGCTGGGGAGCTGGCGGGGAGCGGGGCAGCTGGGAGGTGGGATGAAGACGCAGAGGGGGCGGGGTCTTTTAAACTAATACCAGTAGGGTTTTTCCAAATTCGCTACTGGTACTAGCGATTTTGGGAAAAACGCTACTACACGGTAGCGTTTACGAAAAATGCTACTACCATTAGCGTTTTTCTAAAAAACGCTACTGGTAGTAGCGATTTTTAGAAAAACGCTACTTGTAGTTGCGTTTTTCTAAAAAACTTAGCGTTTTTCTAAAAAACGCTACTTGTAGTTGCGTTTTTCTAAAAAACGCTACTGGCAGTAGCGATTTTCCAAAATCGCTATCGCTACTGCCCGTAGCGATTTTTTAGAAATCGTTACTAGCTTACCTGCGCATATACACATTTTGTTAAATATATTTTTTTGAATATATACTTTTTTAAATATATTTTTCAAAACAGTTACTTTTTGAAAAATATCAAATTTGGTCGGATAGACGGGAAAGCGAGATGAATACTTACGGCGACAACTGATTTCGAACATAAGACATTATTTTGGGGGAAATTTAACTTTAATATGGTTAATCTAAATTGCAAATTTCAATGTGACAAAAAAAGGGTTAAACTAAGTGGGTCCTTTAAGTAATTAAGTTATATCCTGGTATATTTATTTTAATCAGAAAGTCATTAGTTCATTAAACTTTATTTTGTTAATTAATTTTGGTATTAACTCCGTTACATGTTTTACAACATGAATTATTATTAATGTGAATACAATCGATTCACTTTTAACTCCAATTCACTTAGAGCTCGATTACTTAAGATATAAATTTACGCATTTATTTTTATATTTTAAGCGATAATATAATATTTATTTGGGAAAATTATGAAAAACGTCCATCATGTTTGATGAAAATGATTTTTCAACCCAAACAATAATTTTAGGTACAACATGTTTGAAGACGACTGTTTTTTGTACATCTGTCTAATTGCCGTTCAATTTAAACGTTAAAATATCACGTGCAAGGTCACGTGATCAACCTGAAAAAATTATTATTTGTAATTCATTTTCTGCCCTTACCTTGCTCTGTAGATCTATGGTGGTCATCTCAGCTATGAATTCAGTTTCAGAATGTTGGGAGTCTTGTGCCCTCGTTCGCCGAGCTATTCACGAGGAATGAGTTCAATCTGGAATCCAAGTCCACTATTGGAGTTGAATTCGCCACTAAGAGCTTGAGCGTCAATGGCAAAGTCATCAATGCTCAGATTTGGGACACTGCTGGGCAAGAAAGGTGATCTTTCTAAAACTCGGGTGTTCGTAATTCTGCTTAGTTTGTTGCAATTGGGATGGATGGGTTTGCTAAGGCTTATTTATGTATGTCTCTACTATCTGGCTCTAGGGTGTAATTGAACCGAGCTACACCTCAAAGTTCTCAAGCTCTGTGAAATTATGCGATATTGAGCTTGGCCAAGACTAATTTGTTTGGCAACAAGATTTGTGAGATTGAGCTATATGGTCCAGATTTGTTTGGCAACAAGACCTCATAATGGAGGTTTGATCAACCTGCAGGAGCTCTACAGTCTTCTTCGCCAAAAACGAAGGACCTCCTGTGAAGCTGTATCTGAGGATGATTGCTTACGTGCAATCAGTAAGTTGAAGGTCTGAATAATGGTATTCTGCAACTGATGGATATATCAGCAGTTTCCCAGGTGCATTGCAGATTTCATAATACCCCTTCCAGAAAATCTGCAGCTTTCAGTATCACATCCTATTATTTTATATGTGGCTTCAAACTGAAATAAGTGCATTTTGTGTTGTTAGGCACAAGGCTTGGTGACAGTTGAAAAGGTGGAGAGAAGATTATCTTGGACCTCACGTTGGGTCATTGATGTCCTCAATACCTTATTAGATGTAAGTTTTATTTATTTATTATTATTTATCTTCAACTTGTTCGTTCCATAATTTGTTTTAGCAAGCTCATATTTGAAACCACTATGGAGACTACTAATGCAGGAAGGGTTCGCTATGATTGATGATGGGCATAGAGATGGAAAGCATCGTTATTGGTTCCCTAGTGTTTCTTCCATGTCATCATCCATGTATGCTGTGAAAAAATTGTTAGTCCCTACATAGGGATACATAGGGAGGGAGGAGAAGAGTATTATTATCTTTTATTAATTGTTGTTTAAATAAATAAGGAAAATTCAATACCACATAGCAAATACGTGACTACGTAACGGGACAATTAAACGACAGGTGAACGGAATGTCCAATTACCATCAATTTGCAACATGTTATACCAAAAACCATCGTCAAAAAACAAGTTGTACCAAAAACATTTTCGTCAAATATGATGAACGTTTTTCAGACTTTTCCCTATTTATTTATTTGATACTTCCTATCTTCTACCATAAATTACAAACTCAATCCATAATATTAATTCTATGCCACACTAAGTAACGAGAATTTATAAACCTAAAATTGATACTGTTCCTTTTGCGTCGAATATATCAAACTTTTGGAATTTTTGATGTACAAATGATCATCGGCTATTGGGCCCAAAATAGTTGTTTAGATTTAAAGGCCCATAAATTCCACAGATTGGTTTTCTAGTCCTCTTAGTTTCCACGATGGTGAGAATTGGGCCTCTTCAGAATTTGTCGTGAATGACTCGAGTTCCCTTTCATATGTTTCCCTATATTTGAAACATCAAGTCTAACCTAGATCATGTGTTTTATGATGAAAGTAGGAATTTAGGTAAGTGGGGGGCAATAATTAGTCTAAGACCAAATAGTTAAAGATATTTTTTAGAGGGGGTAAATATAATAATTTAAAAGGCTAAATTAAAAATAAATATATTTTTTAGAGCTAAATTAACACAAATCCAAAAGTCGAGGGGCAATTGTTCCCCCTCATCAATCTATGTCTGATTTGTTTGGGTCAAATGAACTTTTTTTAATGAAATAAAACGTGATTTAATAAAATTGTGAAAGTGGAATTATGAGAGTCAATCATTTAGAATCACACCCAATTGAATTTGTTTAACTATTCAATTCACATGTTCTCGATTCACACGTTCGTTTGTCGAACTCTCTAACTAACTTACTCTGCATGGTTCGTTAAAGATACAATATTTGTGCATATTGCTATAATCCATACCCTAATCTTTGATCATTTCCTAAAACAGATTTTTCTGTTATGCTTAGGATACTTGTATTCTCTTTATCTTTCGATTGTGCACACCAGATCCGGGTTAACTAGTGTTTACATTATATAGTATAATCCAATTTTAGTAAAAGCATATATTATATCTGAAGTGGTAGGAAATCTTCCATGTTGTGGGAAACAGCTGTTTTGGGAGGGTCCCTAATCGCCAACGGCACATTTCATTCATTAATTATAACTGTTTACTTAATCCCCTTGTAGGGGAGGGGACAATATGATGCATTAATATACTATAGGGATTATAATTATATTATCACTTAAAAGATTTAAGTTTTATTTTTGTAAAATATATTTAATTTTAATATAACTTTATTAATCTTATATTTATCTACATAAAATTTATTTACTTTAATTAATTACTCTTAGTTTAATTATTTTTCGTACTTGTTAATATACACTTCTGAAAAAGAAAAAAGGAAAACAAAAACAAAAAACACATCTGTTGGCAAATTAGACTGCCGTTGCAAAGAGAAAGAGCACATGGTGTAGGGTAAGGAATGTCTCACCCTTGGTTGGGATGACAAGACATTCACACATACACGTCTTAATATATATATATATTAAATATAAAATTGAGTTAATTATCGAATACGTATAGAAACTTAACACGAATTGGTAAATATATACCCGAACGATTTTTATTGTAAATAGGTTGTCTATATAAAATAATTAATACTTTCGTATTATTTTTCGTTTATTCTTGACCAAAAAATCGTGTGAAATATCTACATGTCAATTATTGTCAAGATAGATATATGTTTGATAATTAATCATAATTATAAATATCAACATTTATTATAATTGATTTTATTTTAAAGCAATGCACTATAATTTGCTATTCAAAGTAAACTACTTTTTATTATTATTTATCGGAGATTCCAATGCAATTCAAGCGTACATCATATGCGTTTAATCTCATAACCATGAAAGATTCATGTACGATCGAGCAAGTGAAGACAAAATGCATATCATGACATCTTCTTCCTAGTTGTCGTCAACTTCACCTTGTTGTGTTGTGCGTCCTTATTAAGTAAAATAGTAAGTTTCTAGAACAATTCGATAATAACACAAATCGACAATAAATGTATAATATTAATTATAATTAAGGGTTAATTATCAAACATGTACATGAACTTGACACGGATTGAGAAGTAAATATCTCACGTGATTTTTTTTATCAATAATAAATAGAAAATAAGACGAAAGTATTAATTTGCTTATATATAAAAGTGAGACAACATATTTGCAACAACAAGAAGTTTAAATATTCAATTATCAATCCGTGTTCAGATACTGATTAATAATTAACCGTATAAAATTTTGTGATTCAATATCTAGTTTTTAAGGTAGTTTTATTCTCTTATCACTACAGACAAGGGAATGATGAACCCAAACCCAGGCTAATTGGTACTTCAGTTTGTGAACTTAATTCCTGATCGAACCAAATTGGATCATTTTAGTCTTCGACTCAATCGACAACGATGTTTTGGTAAGTTAATAATTAAGATTGCTCGTAACAGAAAAATAAAAAATAAAATAACTTAATATTCCTTCAAGCCAGAATAAAAAATAAAATAAGTGATTAATTACATGTTCGGTTTGGCGTGGATGTCGTGAAAGCGGAACGTTGGAAAAGCAGAAAACTGACAACATTTTCAACGGCCGGAGATGAGGTCGGAGTTCTAGAGAGAGAGAAAGAGAGTGTGTGGGCCAACATTATACACCATGGAAATGGAAATGGCGGAGGAGGCGGACTTAGCTGGCACAACCCTCTGACAGTCTGTTCCTTCTCTTTCACTAACCGACAACATTCGCCTCTCTCCTTTAATAAGAACTTCATCTCCTGTCCTCTTCGACCCTCAATAAGAACTTCTTCACCTTCCCTCTTCTCCCTCGCTCGCTCCGACTTCTCTCTTTACTTTCTCTATTATACAGTTCAGTTCATCCATGGCTGAAGAAACCCACAAGCCAGCGGCATCGACCGAGGAGGTCGTGGTTGTTGCTGATGTTCCAGAAGCTGAGAAGCCCGCGGTTACGGAAAAAGAGTTTGTCCAGGAGACGGAGAAGCCTGTTGCTGCTGCAGAAGAGCAGACGGCTTTAGAAGAGGTGGCCGAGGAGAAGCCTAAGGCGGCGGAGGAGAAGATTCTTCCCAAGTCTGCTTCTTTCAAGGAAGAGAGCAACGTGGTGTCGGAGCTCCCAGAGGCGCAAAAGAAGGCGCTCGATGAGCTGAGGGTACTTGTTCAGGAGGCTCTCAACAAGCATGAGTTCTACGCGCCGCCACCGGTGAAGGAGGAGAAGAAAGCTGACGTTCCTGAAGAACCAGCCAAAACGGAGGCTCCAGCTGAGGTTGCGGCAGTGGAAGCTGCCCTTGCCCCGGAAGAGTCTAAAACGGAGCCCGAGGTCGACGCGCCGACGCCACCTACGGTGGAGGAAAAGGAAAAAGTTAAGGTAATCCTCAGATCACGACCATTTAAAGCTGGATCATTCACTGAATTCCAATGAAAGGGAATATTTTGAATTTAATTATTTTGTCGTTTCTTGAAAATTAGGAAACACCAACTCCGGCGCCGGAGACTGTGGAGGCCGTCGTTGTCGAAGAGGTGGTCGAGAAGGTAACCGAGGTTGACGAGGATGGCGCAAAGACCGTGGAGGCCATTAAGGAGACCATCGTGGAGGTCTCACCTCCTGCCCCTGAAGCCGAGGGGTCGACGAAGCCCGCTGAGGAGGAAACTCCGGCCCCCGCCGCCGAAGCCGAGGCAGTGCCGCCTCCGCCACCTGAGGAAGTCTGCATCTGGGGAATCCCTCTCCTGGCAGACGAAAGAAGCGATGTCATCCTACTGAAGTTCCTTCGCGCCAGGGATTTCAAGGTTAAGGACGCTTTCACCATGTTCAAGAACGCTGTACGGTGGCGCAAGGAGTTCGGGATCGATGCTTTGCTGGACGAAGACCTCAAGAACGTCGGCCTTGACAAGGTGGTGTTCATGCATGGAGCGTCCAAGAAGGGCCACCCTGTCTGCTACAACGTGTACGGAGAGTTCAAAGACAAGGAGCTGTACCAGAGCACTTTCTCCGATGAGGAGAAGAGGAAGAATTTCCTGAAATGGAGAATCCAGTTCTTGGAGAAGAGCATCCTTAACGACCTTGATTTCAGCCCCACCGGAGTTAACACCGTAGTCCAGGTGGTCGATCTCAAGAACTCGCCCGGACTAGCCGCCAGGGACCTCAGATTGGCCACTAGCCAAGCCCTTCAGCTCCTTCAAGACAATTACCCAGAACTTGTCGCCAAACAGGTATAATCAATAATGAATTCAGCGCTAAGATCAAAAGGAAAAAAAAAGGAAATTTTTGACTGGGGTTTGTGATTTGATTGATTAAGGTGTTCATCAATGTTCCATGGTGGTACTTAGCCTTCAACAAGGTGATCAGTCCTTTCCTCACTCAGAGATCTAAGAGCAAGTTCGTCTTCGCCGGACCTTCAAGAACAGCTGAGACACTCTTCAAGTTAGTTCCTTCATCACTTATATCTACTTGTAATTATTGTTTAATATTACGTCTCAACGTTGATTGAATCTGCAGTAGTAATTATTTGAATCCCGTTCTTGCTATAGATACATCACCCCCGAGTTAGTTCCAGTGCAATACGGTGGTCTGAGCAAGGACGGCGAGGCGGAGTTCACTACCACCGATCCTGCTACCGAGGTTACAATCAAGCCGGCATCGAAACACACGGTCGAATTCCCTGTATCCGAGGTACGATTCTAAACCATGAAATTAGACCGAGTTGTAGCATTCCAGAAAAACTTGACATAGGTTTGTTTTCTCTGCAGAACTCTGGTTTGATCTGGGAAGTCCGAGTGTTGGGATGGGAAGTGAGCTACGGAGCTGAATTCGTTCCTGCAAGCGAAGGAGGATACACTGTGATCGTGCAGAAGTCAAGAAAGATTTCATCTTCCGATGAAACCGTGATTTCGAACAGCTTCAAAGTTGTGGAGTCTGGGAAGATTGTGGTCACCATTGACAATCAGTCTTCCAGGAAGAAGAAGCTTCTGTACAGGTCCAAGACCCAACCACCCAGCAGTTACTGAAGAACATGACAAGATTTCTGGGTCAGAGGAAGTTGGTGATTGATTGATTTTAAATATTATTATACTTATAATTTGCTTTTTGTGGTTCTGTTTTTCATTAATTAGTGATTTGGTTGTTGTGGGTCTTTCTTGAAGTGATGAAACACAATCTCAGGACATATAAGAGGAGATGCATAAGGCGGGGGAGAAGTGTTGGCTTGGATGTGAATAGAGTAATAGACCTTTGTTATATTATGAATGATACATAATGTAAAAAAATGTTATTTAATATCTATTATGAAATATCTCTTCATTGAAAATTCAGAAATATCCCACATAAGGTTGCAATAAGTCAATCAAATAATAATAAAAAGAAATGTCGCATTCGAAATGAATTTGGACTCATATATTTTGATTTTGGCTTTACTTGAGTGTTGATGATGGAGGAATCCTAATAATCTCTCTCGTGAGAAAGCATTCAATTTTCACTTTAACCCTCCATTCTTTTGAGGAATCGCAATGTTATTCTTTTTTAAAATCAGTAATAGTGTAATACACTTCCGGATTATTATTATTAATTAATTAAGTGGTGACTGAATAATTTCAGTAACAGACATTTTTGGTGTAAGTTGAAACATCGATATACGGCTTATTCATTTAAATCGGTTCGGCCGAAATGGTATGACTTGAATCGGTTCGACTGAACTAGTTTTAAAATCAGATAAGTTTTTATGCTTTAAGTAGACCAGTTCAAAATAGTGATTTCAATTCAGTTTGAATCGGTTCGAATCGACTCACTTTTTTATAATGGTTTATACTTAAATTTAAATCAAACCACTTTAAACATATATAATTTTAGAACCGGTTTGAAGCAAAACAAACCAAGGCGATCTGAAATTAAACCAAACCTAGAGATGTCTTCAATAAACCAAACCTAGAGATGTATTGAACTCTCGTATGTTGATGTTGGACAGGATTTCAGTTGGTTGTGGAACAGATTTTCAGTCGGTTCAGTGTGTTGGACAAGATTTCCAGTCAGTTCAGTTTTAGTTAAAATCTAACCAAATTGTTATTAAAAAATTAGACCAGACCAGTTCGAATCGGTTATGTATCGGTTCAAACCATACCAGTTTTTTATTACCTAAAACAGACCAATTTATTTAGAATCATAAAAAATGACTGTTTTTTACAAAATTGACTGTTTTTTACAAAATTGATCGGTTCAGTTCTGAACCGGTTCGACTCCGAACCGGTTCATGAACAAGTCACATCGATCAACTCATTAAAGAAGAGGGGAAAATTTAAAATTAAGTTCATTTTCAATACTTAAATGAGAAAACTTAAAAGGTGAATTGGATTATTTAGGTTAAAAAATTAAAGTAGATTGTAATGAGAGACATTTGATTTTCTTATCATATCATTCCTGTTTTATCGTTTTCAAACCGTGATTAGCGCCGTGATATGAATTCTATCATTTCTATTTATCTATATGGGGCTTTCGAACTCTGTAGTATATGTTTCTTTTTTAAGGTTTCAACTGAAAGTTAAATTTGAATAATAGAGATACGTGCATTTTTTTTTATGTTGACTATTAGAAAAATATTTCAAAATTAAAATTATCTTAAAATATAATTTTAATTTTAAATTATATAATAATAAAAATTTAGAAAGATTATTATCCCATCGTCTTAGGCTGTCATCGTCCCCGCAGCCCGCACCAGAAGGGATGGGCCCCATGTTGTCCCCAACCATGCGATGTGACCGTAGCTGAAGCAAATTGAATTAGAGTTCCTCTTCCACTTGAGATATGTAGGCCGTAGGGAAATAGGTTGCATAAAAAACAAAATACATAATTTAAAAAAGGAGAGTTTAAAATTTAAATGACATTTTATAATCAGGGACAGGACGAAGCAGATTTTTTTTTCAGTGGAAGTAATGTATTAGAGGGTCAAGTTAAATAGTTAAACTAAATAAAATTGAAATGGGGTATATGTATAATTTAAAATAGATAAATTTAAAATTATTGTAATTTTAAGAATCAAAATTACACCAAGTTAAAAGCGGAAGAATCATATTACCTTCCTACTTTTGTTCCTGTTTATACATTAATTTATTATAATTTAATAGATAAATACATACCTTTATTATATGTTATACTATTTATTCAGCTGTAGCTGTGTCACGAATCGCAATTGAATATCCAATGTTTAACCCTTAAAAAGGTTTCAACACTTGCCCACATTAAAACAAAAGTTAAATACTAAATATTTATCCGAACTTTGAACGTTTTAAAAATAGCTAACCGAGAACTCTGAATTTTCAATAACGACTACATAAACTTTGAACGAAGGTGCAAATAGCTACTACCTCAACTTTGACACATGGGGCAAATTGCTACCTCCGTTAAATTTTCCGTTAAATTTGGACGGAAAATAACGTGTCAGCACATAATTGGTCCATATTTATAAAAAATATATTATTTTTTTAAAATACTAAAAAAATCAGAAAAAATCTTTAAAAAACTGGAAAATTAATAGAAAAAATAAGAGTTTGTAATATAATTTTTGTATTGAAAATATGAAACAAAATTTTAAAAAAATAATCATTTTTTTTTATTTTTATTTCATAATTTTAATAAAAATATTATATTTAAAACTCTTATTTTTCTATTAATTTTTCAGTTTTTTTAAGATTTTTTCTAATTTGTTTAGTATTTTAAAAAAATAATATAGTTTTTAAAAGTATGAACCAATCATGTGTTGCCATGTAATTTTCCGTTCATATTTAACGGAGATAGCTATTTGCTCTATATGTCAAAGTTTAGGTAGCCATTTTTGAAAATTCAAAGTTCGGATAGGTATTTATAAAACGTTCAAAATTCGGGTAGCTATTTGGTATTTAACCTTTAAAAAAAAAACATTTAGACGATTCTATTGACGCCCTTGGCCTTACGTCGGCCAGGGTATTTTAAATATATAAACATCATCATTGACTTAGCATCGTTATGCTAGGATTAATCATTATTATTTCGTAAATATTTATGATATTTAAGTTTCAGATGTGTAAATTCCACGTGTAGGACGAGATCACCGTACATCTTTAATCTAATTAGGAATTTAGGAGTGAACTCCGGACGTGCGAATCAGATTTTTCTCAAAAAAAAAGTTTGAATTCGAAATTTCGTGATTCATGTTTGGAAGACCGAGACTCACTCTAAGATTGAGTTCATCTCAAAAAATTCGCTCGAATCGGTCTTTCTTGACTTAGACTGGTCTCAGTCTTGGATCGATTTTTTTTCTCTAAAAAAATATTTAAAGCTTTTAAATATAAAATACAGTGCAAATATTATATAAAGTATTCAATACTAAACAAAATACAAATATTATACCAAATATCCACTACAAAAAAAAAAATCAAACATAACCCTAAACACACAACAAACTAATTAAAAAAACACAATAAATGTTTATTTCAACTTATACTCAGTCCCGACAGTTTATTCGATTTTTTGGGTACAAAACTCGAGCCCGAGCCCAAGTTTGGGATAAAATAATCTGTTAATTTTAACTCGGTTTTAAATTCGGAACGAACTATTAAGGACGTTCTCATAACCGTTTTTCACATTAGTTATTTTAGTTCACCGCTAAATCTAATCTCCTCTACTGGAAGTATATAGCCCTAGAATCTTTGCAGCTCCCAAATAGATAGCCGTTGGAGATCTATACACCGAACATAACAATCTAAGGCAGCATCAATTGTTTCATGTCTTCCGGCAGTCTGCATATATCTTTGTTTATCGCAAAAATGAAGTGTCGAAATTTGATTAGTAATTGTCATATTTTCAATAGACTTTCAGATGTGTGTACCTCCATAACGTTATCGAGAAAATAGTAATTCTGTGGTCATATAGATGACAACAAAAAAATTTGACCGATCGATATTGGTTCTTCTTTTCTTGGACAATGGACCAGACTCTAGCCATGACATTGACACTTGTCGGATCCGACATTGATCCCGACCATAACGACCTTCATGTTCTGACCTAGGGTTAGAGTGAGGGGACCCTGCAGGGCCAAAACGGCAAATATATATATATATATATGCACCATGTTTGCATGTCGCTATACCCAGTGATTTCGTGGTCATCCCATCCCACGGCATAATTTAATTTAAATCATTTTAAAAGACTTTAAAATTCAAGCTAGGTGGATCCTACTTAACAGTAGGGGTGAGATTGGATTGTCCATGTGAACTTTTTCTTCTAAAAGTGTGAGCTCAAAATTTTGGGTAATATTTTAGATATCGAAACTGAAAATTTCGAGTTCATTATAAAAATTTCATTTTAGACATTTTATTTGATATGAGACGGGATCAGAGAAGATCGTTTTTTTTTTTGTATTGTTGAATAAATAATTTAAAATATATACAAACTTTAAAAAAATTATAATTGAAATATATCATATAAAAAAATGAATATATCCATGATAAAATTATTTAATTAAATTTAGGGTTAAATACAAAGGAGCTACCTGAACTCTAGATATTTTGCAACGAGCTACCATAACTTTAAAAAATCAAAACAGGTTACCTCAACTTGGACGAAGGTACAAATAACTATCTCCGTTCAATTTATGACGAATTTTTAACAAATTTTCGACGAATTTCACTCAACAGTTAACGGTAAATTGGACAGAGGTAATTATTTACAACTTCGTGCAAGTTGAGGTAATTATCCTCCCCTCTTCCTCGGCATTTCCCTACACCTTCCGCTGCACAAACCTAATGTATGAGGGAAAGGAAAAGGAAAATGTGAATAAGAGGAAGAGGAGAGAGAGAAATATGAATAGATGGTCAAAATAAGAATTTGGAAACCGATTCTTATAACATATATAGATTTATTACATTGGTATAATAGAGATAAAAAAATGATTTCTATAAAGGCATTTTAGACGAGTTTGTAATTTGATTGTTATCATATATTTAGTTTTTTCTTTTCAAAAAATGTTTATCTTACTATTTGTCATAAATAAAAAAATTGTTATTTATTTATTAATTAATCAATATACTATTTATAACTTCGGAAAAAATAAAAATAAAAACATTTATCACTTTAGAAAAGGCTGATTGCCTGAACAAAGTAAGTGGCTTAGCCCTTAGCTTCGCCGATAATGGCTCTCGGCCCACACACAGTAGGTTTCGTTCGAACCAGTCTTAGTTGACAGCTTTTCTTGAACAGAGCCCAATACTCACCATGGTCTTCATCGAGACTCGAACTGCTTTGCTCTATTTGGATCTGGGCATGTCTACCTCAGAGAGTAAATCCACAAATGGTGTTTCTGCTGTTCCTCACCGAGTTACAGTTTCTTCCACCAGTGAAATTCCCGGAAAAGGAACCGAGCTTAGTTCTAGTGTCACGTAGACATGTTCAAGAAACTCCAACAACATCTTCAGTTCAACTACAGACAGTCCCCACTTTCTCGGCCAGCTGTTCTACACCACTTCGACACCGAACAATCGAGCAACGATTACCTGATTTCTCTATGCAAGCAACGACTTCACAAGGAAGCTCTTCAAGCGTTCGACAGTTTGGTTAGCTCCACTGATTTTCGTGTAAAAATCGGGACTTACTCCCTCTTAATACATGCTTGCGCTCGTTTGGGATCTCTTGACCACGGACGTAAAGTCCATGCCCATATACGTCTTTCCGAGACAATACCAGACGTCGTGCTCTACAATCACATGCTCAATATGTATGGGAAATGCCGGTGTCCGGAGCGCGCCAAGCAGGTGTTCGATGAAATGCCGCAACGAAATGTTGTGTCTTGGACTTCCTTGATTGCTTCTTATTCACAGAATGGTCGGAATTCGGGAGCTGTTGAAATGTATGTCCAAATGCTTAGGTCGGGCGTCACCCCAGATGGGTTCACATTCGGTAGTGCAATAAAAGCTTGCTCTGGCTTGGGTGAAGTAACCTCAGGAAAGCAACTTCATACCCATGTCCTAAAATCACAGTTTGGAGCTCGCCTCATCGCACAGAATGCCCTTATAGCGATGTACATTAAATTTGATGATGTTGATGGAGCTTGGAATGTGTTCGATCGAATTGAAGAGAAGGATTTGATTTCATGGGGATCGATCATTGCTGGATTATATCAACTTGGTCACGAGTGTGAGGCTTTATGGTACTTCCAGGAAATGCTCTCTCAAGGAGTTTACCATCCAAATGAGTTTTTATTTGCAAGTGTTTTTGGTGCTTGCAGCAACCTTCTTCACCTGGAATATGGGAGGCAGATACATGGTGTATGTCTAAAATTCGGGTTTGCACGAAATAATTTTGCTGCATGTTCTCTATGTGATATGTACGCAAAATCTGGTCTTTTTTCTTCTGCAGAAGCAGCCTTTCAGCAGATTGAAAGGCCTGATTTAGTATCCTACAATGTGATAATTGCCGGGCTAGCTAATCATGCAGGCTATAACCAAGCATTTTCACTCTTCAATCAAATGAGGAGATATTTGAATCTGATGCCTGATGACAAGACTCTTTGTTATTTACTTTGTGCATGTGGAACCCCTTCAGCTCTCCATCACGGTATGCAGATCCACTCCTTGCTTATAAAAATCGGTTTCAATTACGATGTTCCAGTTTGTAACACACTAGTTTCAATGTATTCCAAGTGTTCAAACCTCTGCCATGCATTTACTGCATTTGAAGAAGCAAGGCAGTGCCACGATCTAGTTTCATGGAATGCAATCCTTGTCGCATGTCTCCAGCACCACCAACCGATGGAAGTCTTCAGATTATTTAAATCGTTTCTCCTTTCAGAGATGAGACCTGATTACATCACTCTAACTTCTGTAGTCGGGGCCTATGCAGAAGTTGCATCTTTGCAGATGGGGCATCAGATTCACTGCTACACTATCAAATCAGGGTTGACCTCTGATGTTTCGGTCTCAAATGGTCTCATTGATATGTACACCAAGTGTGGATCACTTGATACTGCACAAAATCTCTTTGACGCCATGGAAATTCTCGATGTTGTCTCATGGAGCAGCCTAATCGTGGGGTATGCCCAATTTGGTTACGCAGAAAAAGCTCTCGTCCTTTACCAAAGTATGATAAATCTGAAAATAAACCCGACCGAGGTTACACTTGTTGGTGTACTCACTGCTTGCAGCCATGTTGGGCTAGTCGAGGAAGGATGGGCACTGTACAGAAACATGGAAGTAAAACATGGCATTAAACCAACCAAACAACATAGCTCTTGCGTGGTTGATTTGCTGAGCCGTGCAGGACATTTGTACGAAGCCAAGAGGTTTGTTGAGCAGATGGGTTATGAACCAGATGTTATTATATGGCAAACTCTGCTTGCTGCATGTAGAACTCATAACAATGTTGAGATCGGAAGATGGGTGGCTGAGAATATTCTGAAACTCGATCCGTCCAATACTGCTGCTCATGTGTTGCTTTGCAAATTACATGCTGCATCTGGGGATTGGGCAGAGTTTGCAAGATTCAAGAACATGATGAAGGAGCAGAATGTGCGAAAAGTACCAGGGCAGAGCTGGGTTGAAGTTGAAAATAGGGTTCATGCTTTTTTGGTCAGAGATAGTTTGCATCCGGAAAGGGACAGAATATACACCACGGTGAATGAGCTGCTATTGCAGATTGTCGATCATGGTCGTTTTGTTGAAGACGACGTTGAAATATGTTTAAAAGTATAGCAAAAATATTCATTTGCAATATCGGACTTATGAGAAACTTGACTAAAGCATGAGAGTTTTTTATAACTCTGGTTTTACGTGTAGATATTCGAATTCTAAGGAGGCGCAACCATTATAGGGTGAGGTAGCTGGCCTGAAGCTCGTGGTATGAAGAGTCCATGTAAAATGGAGGATGTTGAGATATTTTTAAGAGTATAGCGAATATCTTTCACTTGTAAGTTTGTACTATTCCTTTATAACAAACGAGCTAGAGACCATTTTCTGCCATGGATTGACAGAAGTATAGTTATTGGACTCGGTAGCCAAATTGGAGTTGCGAAATCATTTGTAAGGGGTAGATATGTTAGCCATTGTGCGAAATTCCAAAACATGTTGGAATTGATGTTATCTTCAGTTTTTTTTTTGTTTTTTTTTTGGCCAACAATGTTATCTTCAGTTCAGTTGAAACATGATTGATGTTGGAACAGTGATGGATGAATAATCTACACTTCAGGTTAAACCTTGTAAACTGTATGATGATTTTAAAATGAGTTTATTTAATAGCAAAAAAGTGTGTTTTGCTCCATGTGTTTACGCCTATGTGCGAATTGCCCCCATTTATGTTTGTTTTTGCCAAAAATATCCCTACAAGTTTATGAAAATAATTAGTACACACAACATACTCGTGAAGCATATTAAGATCCACATTTTCTCACCGATTTCATTTCTCATTAATAAATATATGGGTTAATTACTTAATTGGTTACACATGTTTGACCAATGTTCAGAATGGTTACACATGTTTCAAAATGTGATTAATTGGTTTTGCTATGTGACTAATTGGTTACACATGTTTTTCCCAATGTGATTAATTGGTTATTCCGTTAATAAACCGTTAATTAATTTTTTTAACATATTATTGAATTGTGAAATGACTATTATGCCCTTAGTTGTATTGAAGAACACATGGAAGAATTGAAGAACCCAGAAACAGCATTTCTGAACTCTCAAGAACCCAGAAACAGCATTTCTGGGCTCTCAAGAACCCATAAACAGCATTTTTGGGCTTTCAAGAACACATAAACAATATTTCTGGGCTCTCAAGAACCCAGAAACAACATTTCTGGGCTCTCAAGAACCCAGAAACACGATTTTGGGTTCTTGAGAACTCAGAAACGCGATTATGAGTTTTTCGATTCTTGTTTTTAAAGATGATGATGTGTTCTTGAATATGATTCTAGGGGTAATTACATTATTTTACGTATCTAAATAGTGACTTAACTGTGATTTCTAACGGTGAACAGTAAAAAAACCAAATAGTCACATTTCAAAACCAATTAATCACATTTTGAAACATGTGTAACCATTCTGAACATTGGTCAAACAAACATATGTAACCAATTAAGTAATTAACCCTAAATATATTGAGAAGTAACATATTTATTGCAGACACAAATAAATAAAAAATAGATATATTAGAAATAAACTTTATACGGACATATATTATACATTTTTAAACCAAAAATTATTTTTTAAAAATCAAGTTCGTTTTTTACCTTTTTATTTAAATAATTTTTTACTAATAAAATAAAATAATAGGACTTTAAAATAATTTTACACTAGTATTTATAAAAATAAAATGAAATTTGTGGTTTGTCAACAAAATTACTGTTCTTCATCTGGAGCACAGCCGTTTGTCCTCCCTCCTCCCAAATCAGAACCCTAACACCATCTGTCTGTCCCTGGGGGACTGTAATCCAATTGACTATGGCGATCAAGCAGTTGATAGGCGCAGCTCGCCGGTCCCGGCGAGCGCTCTCCTCCTCACCACTCTCCCAGTCAGTTCGCTCCGCATCTACCTTACCGGCCGTCGCCACGTCGTCGTCTCCGCTTTCTCCACAATCCACTAATGTAATGATCTATGACCAACTCTCTGAGAAGGTCAAGGAGAAACTCAAGCAGTTGGAGAATCCCGATCCGAGGTTCCTCAAGTACGGCTCTCCTCACCCTACTATTGTGGACCACACTCGGATCTTATCGGCTCCGGAGACCCGCGTTACCACCCTTCCTAATGGCCTCCGCGTGGCCACGGAGTCCAATCTCTCTGCACGCACCGCCACCGTCGGGGTCTGGATCGATGCTGGGTCACGATTCGAGACGGACGACACCAATGGCACTGCCCACTTTCTCGAGCACATGATTTTCAAGGGTATTGACCCATATTTCCTTCCTTTTTTCAATTGACGAGGGTGCCTATTCTGATTTTGATTTGACGAGTGTTGCTCAATTGGTTCGTCAGGTACGGAGAGGAGAACGGCGAGGCAATTAGAAGAAGAGATTGAAAACATGGGAGGGCATTTGAATGCTTACACTTCGAGGGAGCAGACCACTTACTATGCCAAAGTTATGGATAAAGATGTTAATAAGGCCCTCGACATCTTGGCCGACATCTTGCAGAACTCTCAGTTTGATGAAAATCGCATCACTCGTGAGAGAGAAGTGATTTTGCGCGAAATGGCTGAGGTATTTCTTTGTCCAGTGTCTCTTTTAGCTGCTAACAATGTAGTTTGGATTGCTAGTATAGTAACCGTAGGATTTCTTAAAGTACACGCAACACGACAGTAGTTCTGAATTTCTGGTATCTTTAAGAAAAAATTATCTTTTTTGTGAAATTGATTCCCTGGTAAGCATCTGTACTCTAAAAGTTGCAAATAGTCAATAGATTATGTTGGAATTTAAAGTTTGACTGATCAGTCTCGTAAGAAAATTATAAACGTGTCATGTAAAGGAATTTACTGTTCCAATCCTGGTACCAAGAGTAGTTTCAATTGATTTGGAGCAGAATCATATCACTTTTATACCTATGCCTCAAGAAAGTGTAATCTGTTAACATGCCTCCAGGTTGAAGGGCAAACTGAGGAAGTCATTTTTGACCATTTGCATGCAACAGCATTCCAGTATACTCCTTTGGGAAGGACAATTCTTGGACCTGCTCAGAACATCAAGACAATCACCAAGGCTCATCTTCAGAACTATATCCAAACACACTACACAGCTCCTAGAATGGTATTTTTTTTCGTATGTCGCTGTTTAAGTAACCAGGCTTTGATCGGATTATTTTTTTCAAATAAATAATGGGGGAAATTTATTTGAGTTCTTAGGTTATCGCTGCTTCTGGAGCCGTGAAGCACGAGGATCTAGTTGAGGAAGTGAAGAAATTGTTTACAAGGCTGTCATCAGATCCTACTACTGCATCTCAGTTGGTTGCAAAAGAACCAGCACCTTTTACTGGTTCTGAGGTGTGCACAGTCAATTTCACTGCTAATATTGTTTCTCTTCCTCAAGTTATTTATGATGTTTACTTTTTTGCCCCATCTACTAATTGTGGCTTGGTATTGTGATCACAGGTTAGGATAATCGATGATGATGTACCTCTTGCCCAGTTTGCTGTTGCTTTCAGTGGAGCTTCCTGGACGGATCCAGATTCTGTTGCTCTCATGGTTATGCAAACTATGCTTGGTTCATGGAATAAGAGTGCTGGTGGTGGAAAGCACATGGGGTGAGCACCCTTCCCTATAAATGTTAAATGCTTTCTGTTTCTTGTCAAGCAGTTATTCTTGTCTTTGTTCAGTAGTAAGAACTCATGTTGGTATTACTGAAAATTTATCAACAGTTCTGAACTAGCACAGAGGGTTGGCATCAATGAAATTGCAGAAAGCATGATGGCGTTCAACACCAACTACAAGGACACTGGTTTGTTTGGTGTCTACGCTATTGCCAAGGTCTGGATTTGTATAATGTGATGGATGAATAGAAATAGTTGAACTGGGTAAAAGATTCATCAACAAAAAAGATATCTACATAGAGAAAGCATTTGTCATGAGTAAAGTAGGGTGGACTTTGTTGTGTTTCAAAATAACCAGAATTATCTGATAGATTCTCTCTCGTTTTCTCTTTCAGCCTGATTGCTTGGATGATTTGGCCTATGCAATCATGTATGAAACAACCAAACTAGCTTACCGTGTGTCAGAAGCTGATGTAACTCGTGCAAGGAATCAGGTACCCCACCAGCCCCCCTTCATATTCTTATTATCCCAATGAGTTGTATTGATTAACTGTGATAAGATGCTGACCCTATCAGGATTCTAGTGTTGTTGTTGTTGTTGTACTATGCTATTTACTAGCTTGCCACACTCCAAGTTACATAATGCACCGAAACGCTTTATCTGCAGTTAAAATCATCCATTCTACTTCACATAGATGGAACAAGTCCTGTGGCTGAAGATATTGGACGACAGGTAATGTTCAGACATGTTTTGTTGGTGGTAGTTGATTAGCTAGTGTACTAGATTAGCTGACACATGTCCTGAACGTACATCTGCAGCTGCTTACATACGGGCGAAGAATCCCATTTGCTGAACTCTTTGCTAGGATCGATGCTGTTGATGCAAGCACCATTAAGCGTGTCGCCAACCGTTTCATCTATGACAGGGTAAATAATAACACTTCAGTTTCTATCTTTGACAAGGAAAATTCCCAGTTATTTCAATCTATCAAAGGGACAAATTAGCTTGAATCTGAAGATTGTGGTGTTAATTGTTGTTGCAGGATGTTGCAATTGCTGCAATGGGGCCAATCCAAGGATTGCCTGATTACAACTGGTTCAGACGTAGGACATACTGGAACAGATACTAAGCTTATATCTCTCATTTCTTTTGTTTCAGTTTCGGTATTCCAGCGAAACAACTTCACGGTACGAAAGGCATAATTTTTCTGTCTTGAATGACAAAGGTCGTATCGGAATCAGATGATTCATTTTAATTTTCTTTCTTTTGCGAGGAACATTGCTTAGTAAACTGTGTATGTTAGTGCATAACTTGCACTATGAATAAGTAAATGCCTGCACCGAGATTGGTTGCACAGAGCCCTTGTGATTGTGATGTATCTGCGTTTGATTTCATTCTATGTATTGTATCTGCGTTTGATACCAATCTATGTATTGTAGGGGTGTCAATTTTTTTTACCCAGAGGTCCCAGACCGTGCGTGAAGTTCATGAGTTTTACACCTCTAATTATAGGCGTAAAAGTCATTTAAGAATTTCATAAATCACGTATTTACAAATATGTACATAAAGTAATGTTACTTTTGGATAACTCAAAATCATAAATGTATCTATCCGAAAGTTACAAAATTGGTATTCAATAAATGCAAAGTAAATATATTTGATTGTTACAATAAAATAATTTCGAGATACTTGAAAGTAATAGTAAAATAAAGTAGAATTATCTAATTGCGACAAAATATTATATACGTGATAAACACACAATCAATTTTTAGTATGAAAAAGATGTAACATGTTTGCCCAAAGTGGTGAATGCGGCCCAATGTTTGTTTTTGATGTAATATGTTTGTTGGTGTAGGTTTTTGATGAATTCCGTTTGTGTCTGTCAAAAAAGTCTGTTAGTTGCCTCCATGCCTTGCACGTGAGTTTCGGTCCATTTGAAAAGACAAAAATGTCCATTAATACTTCACCTATTATAACAGTCTTCTCCTTCATTGAAGCAAATTGGTTTCTTCTTCAAGATCCAAGAATCTTCTCCAAGTGTTCGTCCATCGATTCCCGAAGACTTTGTCCCGCATTGTCGGATCTTCTGGTTACATGTTTTAGTCGAATGTTTTATGGGTGTCCCAATTACAAGGTTTGTTTGCCAATTCGTTTTGTTTTGAAGCTTAATTTTGAAGCCCTAATCTTGAAAATCACTAATTTTCGAAGCCCTAATTTTTTTTTTTCAGTTGCAGAACCACGGTTGTAGTTATTTTGAGTGGTGTGACCCGCAAATGTGCATATACGGAAGGAGAACCGTGAACAAATTTCGAGATATGTATGTCAAGATTGAAAGGGAAGGAGAAGATGTTGATTACTGATGTTGATTACTGATGTTGGTGTTCTTGTGGTACTGCTGTTTGCTGTAATCCTAAAATTGGTGATTGGGTGAACGTGCTTTAGGATTTGTATTTTAAAGACTTATGTTTGTGGGTCAGGATGTTTTACGTTAAGTTTGTCTCTGTTGTCTTAATAGCAGATGACATATGTTTTGTAATTATTGGTATTTAATGAATCACGTTTGTCCACTGGTTGAGAATAGATGTAATATGTTTTGACTGACTGACAAAAAATCATCGACTAAATCTCAACGACATTCCACCTGCAATTAAACACATGTCCCACAACACACACACAATTCAGACAACCTCCACAGAACCAAGTATTTCCAGAGTTAAATGTCTAACTTACAATACCAAGTTCATCCTAAACATAAAACAAAACCAAATGTTCACAAAACGAAAGTTAACGCCTCAAATTGACAGCATAACCAACATTATGCGTCATTCCAAAATGGCATCCAAAATAAGTTATACTACTTTAGGTCCTGCATACAAAATATCTTCATTGAGTCAGATATTTTGTGTACTTGCTTGACTTGAAACGAGGGGAGCTCCTCGGCGGCATTATCGACTTCTTAGGAATAGTCTTCTTATTCGGTGTGATGGTTAACAAGGTCGTGTTGGGATGTGATTTTCACAGTGGTATTAGCAGTATTAACTTCTGCAAAATCAGGCAAGATATCAGCATCACCAACAATGTCTCCGGGGGTAGTATCTGCTAGTGATAATGGGCTGTGATCATTCCTCAATCTCCAGAAAAGCAGATTTAAGCATAAACCCCAATCAGTGATGCATATATGAACCTTTCGAAGCGTTTCAGGTACCGCTACTGAATTTGAAAATGCAACCAAAGGGGCCCTGCAATCAACAACACAAGTCATGAATTGAACAGAATAATGAAACGCAACCACATCATTCGCACAACCCACCCATTTTTTTCCTCTAGCATTTCTACACAACAAAATTAGTCTAAATAAAAAACATTAATTGTGAAGCCTACACCCACAATTGGCAAGTCAGTTTGACAAAATTAAACCCAGTTTCAACTACTCTTCATCCATCCTATACGTGAGTCTGCAGTCTGCACACAAGAAACTAGAAACCTCTTGTGCTGCATCTGATTAATCAGTATCATGCAGCCTGGTATGCATAATAAAAACCTCTCCAAAGTTAACCTTTTAGGGGAACGACTTAATACTTGATATGGTGGTGTCAAATTCAAGTTCTGCACATATACTAGACAAAAGTGCGCGCAAGCAAATTGATGTCAAATAAACCTAACTTGACCCCATGAGAGGGTCAAATGTGCTGTTTGAAAGGCAAACTACTGTACTTCAGCAAGCACAAATCAGTTGGAATACAACAAGTATAAATACAGCAATAAAGCTGTTTATCTGGGCAAACAATTTCCTACGGCCAGTGGAACTTGTCACAGTTGTTGCTATAACAGTAACCTTCTGCATTTTAAAAATAAGGTATAGTAAGCAACAAAAAATATGCAAATGTAAAATTCCCTTTGCACTTACTACATATGAAAGCCGGAGGATTCCAATTCAGGTGAATTGGAGTTCAACCAAGTAACCTTAATTTTGTTTCGAATAAGAGGGTTTGGGAGCAATCAGACAAAAATGAAACATGAGGTGGTATGAAATCACTTGCCTCGATAATCTACTCCCGAGTTCAGTTTAACGACGACTGGCCTCCCGCGAATCGACTTCAGGAAATCCGCAGGAGTCTTCGTTGTGCTTGATCCGCAGGACTCCAGATCGGCGATTCTCAGAACTGGAAAAGAAAGATGTGGGATCACATTTTTTTTTCCAAAAGAAAATATAAAGGGTATTTTGGGTATTTACGTTTTTTGTTATTTCCACGGTTAAATTATATGTCACGTGAGCAGCACGTGCCAACCTTTAACGGATAAATTAACAGAAAAACTAACGTTTCTTCAAAAACCTACAGAAGTAAACGTTTTACATCAAATACCCGCGACCCAAAACAAATTTCATCGATTACCATTTTGGGCAAACATGTTACATCTTTTTCATACTTTTCCCTTTTTTTTTTGCCACTGAACATCAATTCATTCAAACAAAACACGATAATCTGTTCTGGTACATTTCATAATCCTATATGATAAAACTAGAAAGAGGGGTGGGGTCTCACGACCCAATTCGTAGGAAACAACCCCATTAGAGTATTTTTTTTGCTATCCAATCTGTACAACAATTACCCGTTCTCGGGACATACTCCCAAGAAATTTATTCAATTGCTCTAGCCAACCACTTTGCATTGGAGAGAATGTTGTCAATCCTCCATGATACGTTGATCCCTCAAACGTGGCTTATGACCGTCGCCGCGTTCGTTTCTATGACCACTCATTTGATAAGGCTAATTTGACCCCTTCGAGTAGTGTCTTCGATTCTAGTTCCTTGACCGAGTCCTCTGTCAATTGTAGGCTTGCGCCCCCGTACATTCGCCCATCGTGGCCTCTCGCGATGATCCCTATTCCTCCTTGGTCGGAGGTGGCATTCCAAGAAGCGTAGCAATTTATCTTGATGACATCCTCTTCCGGTCTCCTCCATAGGCGAGAGCTGTGCTACTGTCCCTGACATCGTTGCGGTATCCCGGTGGCCTTGATCTCACCGAAAGCCCGTATGATTTCCTGTGTTATGAAGTCCGAGTTTGGCATCCAATCTTCAAAGGCGATCTTGCACCTAGCTTTTCCAAATGAACCAACAAGTGAGCATGCAAAGGATCCTATCTTTTTCAATCAATCAGTAGACCAATTGATGATTGTGGATCCCAATATGATTAGGTGGGGTTCTGATTGTGATTGATGTTTCCTTGTTCTGACTGGATTGTAGCTTGACCAAAGCTCCGTCTGTTGCGGCGATACAATCTCACATGTGGAAGACCTAGGGAGAGAATGAATTCGCGCGTGGCCTTCACGAATCACGCGCGTTCTAGTCCGTTCACTCTCATCTTATTGAAATATTAAAGTACAAAGTAACAACTTTTAAAGTTATTCTTAGATATCTAAATGATTTTTATACCCTAATTATATTCGAATGGAGAGTGTATGTTAGTTTATTATTCCCTAAACTTAAGTCTAAAACCCGATAACCCTAACATTATAATCCTAAACCCTAAATGGCTAAACCAGAATATCCAAAATCGTGGACCATAAGACAACCATAAACCCTTAACCTAATACTTAATGTCTAAACCCATAATTTGGGTCAAGTTAGTTTTTTTTTTTTTTTTCCATTTATGATTAATATCCTCCCGTATGAAATAAGTACATATGGAGTTCGTATTTGAAATACTTGTTAACGCCATATAACATACCTGTATCGATCATTTTGAATTTCAAGATACATAAAAATGTTTCTAGAATAATAATATCGTTGCAATGGCTTATCATTTGAAAACTGAATTTTATTGTTAGTACGATAGTTTCATTATAATCATTTTTAAATCTAAAGTGATAATCGAAATGTGAAATATTATAATTTCAGTAAATGTTAATTGTTTTTCCAAAAAATAATAGAACATGACTTCCTTCGATTTTATGGGCCTAACCACAAAGCTAGGCCAACCCAGCCCAGTTTGTCTAATTAAAAACCTATCCGCTATCCATAGTTCAATTCTTCCCCTCCTAACCTGACCCACCCAGGCAGCTCCGATCACCATCCCTGGGATCTCCGGTGTGCTTCTTCCGCAGAATCCGAAGATAAATAGCATGACGTCAGAATCCGAGCCTACCGCACAGTACAAGCCCTATACGCTTCACAAATCTCTAACGGACCATAAACGAGCTCTCTCCGCCGTCAAGTTCTCCTCGGACGGCCGTCTCCTCGCATCCTCCTCCGCTGACACCACCATTCTCACTTACTCCACCTCGTCCTTCAATACCCTCCACCATCTGACGGGCCACGAGCAGGGCATCTCTGATATTGCTTTCTCATCCGACTCCCGGCTCATTGCCTCCGCTTCCGACGACAAAACCCTCCGCCTATGGGACGTCTCCACTGGTACCTCCCTAAAGACCCTTCACGGACACACCAACTACGCCTTCTGCGTCAACTTCAATCCCCACTCCAATCTACTCGTCTCCGGCTCCTTCGATGAGACGGTCCGCGTCTGGGATGTCAAAAGTGGGAAGTGCATTAGGGTTTTGCCAGCTCACTCAGATCCCGTCACCGCCGTGGATTTCAATCGTGAAGGGACCATGATTGTGTCAAGCAGCTACGATGGATTGTGTCGGATTTGGGATGCCTCCACTGGACACTGTATGAAGACGTTAATCGACGATGAGAACCCTCCAGTCTCATTCGTCAAGTTCTCTCCTAATGGCAAGTTTATTCTTGTTGGGACCCTGGACAATACTCTGGTAATTCTTCTCAATTTACTACCTCCTTTCACGGATTTCGATATTATCTTTCGAAATTCGGTATAAGCTGCAATGCATTGTATTCGCTGATTTGATTGTGGTTTCTAATGATCCATTGTATTGATTGGTGTTTGTTCCTATCGAGATATTCGTCTACTTATGTGAAAGGGATGGTTATAGAGGATGAATTTATATTGAAATACTCATCAAAATCAAATCTTTTGGTTACATTGTACCTTACTGACAGTAAGAATTTACAGCATCTGTTCTATAATATATACAACATTTTACATATGTAGCAGCATAATGGAGCTTTTCCTGACAAATAATAATCATGATTATTTGCTAAAATCTGCTGGTTTATAAACTTAATATATAATTTGATATTTTATGATTTTGAGTCCAATTCATGCTCGTTATAGCTTGAAATTCAGGTTTCTATGATTCGTTTGATCTATACTTTTAGTTAACTTTTGAGAAGGTAGTTCTATTCATCTATTTAATGTTTCAGTCAGATAAATGTCTATGAGAACTACAATGACATCCTCTATTGCTTCAAGTCTTGCAACTCTTTTGAGTGGTGGAATAGAATAAGGTAGGAATCGAAAATAATTCATGCTTAATTCAACTCTGTTCATATGTACGAACCGAATTCTAGATCGTGGTTGAATTAATCTGATTCTGTACCTATTGTATTCTGATGAGTAGTATAGCACACATAGATGAACTTACTTGAATGAACTGTTGATGAAATTGCAGAGGTTATGGAACTTTTCTACTGGAAAATTTCTCAAGACATACACAGGTCATGTGAATTCGAAGTACTGCATTTCAACTGCATTTTCAATCACAAATGGAAAGTACGTGGTGAGTGGATCAGAGGACAACAACGTTCATCTGTGGGATCTGCAGTCGCGTAAGGTAGTTCAGAAATTGGAAGGCCACACCGATGCAGTTATTTCAGTGGCATGCCATCCAGTCGATAACATGATTGCATCGGCTTCATTAGGTAATGACAAGAGTGTGAAGATATGGAGACAGGAGAAAGACTGATCCAAATTGCAATCCACTTTCCAGTTTCCTACAATTGTTGAAATTAAAAAAAAATGGAGATTGTGGATGGTAACCTTGTTGAGCAAATGCTTTTTATTGGGGAAATCACTGCTTTGTGCATGCTAAGGTAATAGAATTAGGAGAGGTTTGTGTTGAAGTTCTCCCACATCAGTGGTTTGTCCACCATTCAAACCCTACATATATAACTTGTCTATATCTTTCTATCACCAATTGCTTTTAAAAAGCAACTCAATTTATATAGGATTATATATCAAATATAGCTCTTTGAACTTTGGACGTTTTACAAATAGTTACCTAAACTTTGAATTTTCAATAATGACTACCTAAACTTTGGACGAATGTGCAAATAACTACCTCAACTTTGACACATGGGGTAAATCGCTACCTTCGTTAAATATGGACGGAAAATTACGTGTTAGTTGATAATATTTAAAACTATATTATTTTTTAAAATACTAAAAAAATCAGAAAAATTCTTTAAAAACTGGAAAATTAATAGGAAAAATAAGAGTTTGTAATATAATTTTTGTATTGAAAAATATGAAACAATTTTTTTTAAAAAAAAACTAATCATTTATTTTTATCTTTATTTTATAATTTTAATAAAAATATTATATTTAAAACTCTTATTTTTTCTATTAATTTTTCAGTTTTTTAAAGATTTTTTCTGATTTTTTTAGTATTTTAAAAAAATAATATAGTTTTTAAAATTATGGACCAATCATGTGCGAACATTTTTAAAAAGTATTTATTTTAGAATTTTTTTTTTGAAAAAGTATATATGTAAAAAAATTGTTTAGCAAAATGTGCATCTGCGCAAGTGGAGGTAGCGTTTTTTGTTTTTGTTTTTTTTTGGAAAAAAATAAAAAAAAAAATTACAGTAAGTAGATATTTGAATTTCGATTCAAATGATGCAAAAAAATATTAAATTTGGACTTACAGATTGATTGTAGGCTCTGCCGTAAGTTGAGATATGAAAATTTGACTTAAAAAAATATAACTCATACCCTGTAAGTCCAAACTGACCACGGTGAACGTCATTTATGTCGTAATTAAAATATCTACCTAGATTGATTTTTTTTTATTTTTTTTGAGTAAGTACATAATTAAATTTCTCACCTAATGCATTTGATTATTTCGGTCAAATTTTAAGACGAGCGATGTTAGGTTACAAAATCATTGTATTTCTAATCAAAAAATTTACTCTAGGTAGATAATTGAATTACGACATAAATGACGTTCACCGTGGTCAGTTTGGACTTACAGGGTATGAGTTATATGTTTTTAAGTCAAATTTTCATATCTCAACTTACGGCAGAGCCTACAGTCAATCTGTAAGTCCAAATTTAATATTTTTTTGCATCATTTGAATCGAAATTCAAATATCTACTTACTGTAATTTTTTAATTTTTTTTTGATATTTTTTCTAAAAAAAAACAAACGAAAAACGCTACTACCCTATCTGCGCAGATGCACATTTTGCTAAATATTTTTTTTGTATATATACTTTTTCAAAACAAAATTCTGACATTGTTACTTTTTGAAAAACATCATCACGTGCTGACACGTCATTTTTCGTCTATATTTAACGGAGGTAGCTATTTGCCTCATATGTCAAAGTTTATGTAGTCGTTATTGAAAATTCAAAGTTCGGGTAGCTATTTGTAAAATGTCTAAAGTACGAGGAGCTATTTGGTATTTAACCCATTTATATAACGTTAATCAATTGCAGTATGTTAATCAATTGCAAGTGTCATTTTTTATATTTTTGGGCCAGAAATTTCATGAAGAAACATGAGAACCAAGATCATGAGAATTCACTGAACTGATCTTTCTTTCCAGTAAATTAGGTTTCAGACCAAAGTACATAACACCCTGTTTTATTCTACCATTTCTTCGTGGTATACGACTCATCAAGAAGATTCAAGATCATCCATCTACCTCCCAATTGCTCAGCGAATTCTGCAACATAATAGCAAGCAGCTCAAGTTCATCAATATATGATTCAATTAACCCCGAGAAATCTTTAAATTTTCTCTTACTTTTCGCAGTCGATGTTGATAGAAACAGGGAAGCCCAGTTGGATGTGGCATGCTGCTGGGAGCTGACTAAGGAATCTGTCCTGCAGACCACCAAATGACTTAGCCCCTGCCTTCAGGCACCGGCAGATGGATTTCTTGTCCTCCAAAGATGTCACGCTCTGCGCGAGCTGCTGCAGCCCAGTGCAGCATGAAGGGGCGGGTTTTTGTGCACGACCGAGTGCAAACATCACACAGGCCCCTGACTTTGCTTGCACTGTTTGACATGGGACCGCGGCATGGATAATGTTAGTGGAGATGAAAGAAGAAGAAGAAGAAGAGGAAGAAGATGGGTATCAATGGAGTCTTCATGGCTACTATACTATTGTCAGGTTTTGTGAAGATACATGGAAGATCGAAGGGGTTTAAGTAGATGTTTTGGAGAGGTTTAGATTCCCAATGTGATGAGCTTCTACTGGATGTGTTTTGTTGGGGTAGGAGAGTGAAGGAGGTGAGGATACGACATTTGCATTGCATGGTTCCTCGGAGGTGGTCCTGTTGTTCTTGTAAATTGGAGTCTCACTGATTACAATATGTTCATTCAAAGTACAGCTGCTTAGTTCTTTGACAATGGAGGGGACACTTTCACAGTTGAGACTCTTGAGAGTTGAGACTCTGCAATTCTTTGTTCCAAGGGATATTAAAAGCTTGCTAAATAAAAAAGTCGAAAAGCACTCTATATTGTCTTTATAATTAATCAGACTTTTATTTATTTTTTTAATTAGATCGAGTTCATTTTGATTTTACTAACTATATGATGTGATTTTGCGTTATATTCAGAATTTGGTATGGTTCTGTACTGGTATAGTTTATTATTTTAAGGTTTTAGATATTGACAGTATGTTGTTTGAAATTTATAAGTACGGTGCATGTGTTTATGGGATGAAGTTTTAATTTAAAGGGTTAAGTTTGAAAAAAATGTAATATGTTTGCTAAAAGTGGTGGTTGATGTAACTTATTTGGGGTCGTAGGTATTTGATGTAACATGTATCATTTTGTAGGTTTTAGATGAAAACGTTTGTTTTTCTGTTTGATATCCCGTTAAAAACCATCATGTGTCACGCACGTGACATATTTTTAAACATTTAAATAAAATATTTTAGAAATGCCGAAGTTACCCTTACCTGTATTTCTCCATATGTCACACTGAGTCTCCCTATCCTCAATTCAGAGCATTGTACGGAAAAGGTTATCAGGTGAAAGCAAAATCTAATTACATATCGAGCTGCAATTTGACAAGAGCATCCCTATGCTCTTTGAGTTGGGTTTCAAAGCTATTCCGCATGCCTGCAATCTCGGACATTACAATCATCCGGGCTCTAAGATCAATCTCCATCTGCTGCAGTTCATCCCTCTGTCTAGAAACATTATGAAGTTGCTGTTGCAAAAAGTCACCATCCAAGTTTTCATCAACCGAGATTGAAGAATAGTCCATTTCAAGTAAAATTATAAATGAACTCAGCAAAACACAAGATATAAAACCGATAAAGTGAGTTCTCAAATTGGATTATTGGAGTAACCCAAAATTCATTTTGGAATTACTAATTCACACCATGGAGTTAATGTACCTGGTCCTGCATCAGAGAAACCTTGCCATGTTTGCAACATCTCAGACGGTGTGCTTCCTTTATCATCATGGTCTCGTCCAGTGAACCAAGCCTCACTAGTAGCAGACTCAAAGGATGGACTCTTCTTCCAAGACTGTGCAGCTGAGGGTGGAGTAACAGGACCCCAACGCAATCTTACTATATCTGTTATCGTGGCCCACAAGGACTTACTTGTCCTCTTGACAATTTGTCCACCTGGTGCAGTGGAATCTGCCACCTTGGAAGACTGCTCGGTGGCGGAATCTGTCACAAGCCATTTTTCCTCAGATGGGCCCTTGGAGACAGAAACCCCGGACGTGTTTCCCTCCAAGTGAACTTCCACACCAAGTTGAACAGAGCTGGGTAGAGTTTGACTTTGGTCTTGGGAGAAAATATCAGTGCCTGATATGGAAGTTTTGGTTTGAGAAGATACAAAGTCATTACTAGCCTTCTGTAAGAACTGACTCGACAGTTGCTCAGAACGATGAGCTGAACCAAGAGAATCTCCATCCTTCTTGAGTTGCAAGGTTGTTTCAGTAGTTTCATCTCTTCTACTGCCACCAACAAACTCAAATGCAGGATTTGCAGGTCCTGTAGTTGTATCTTGTGTAAGAACACGACCTGAGGATGAATCCTGGACTTGGACTTCTTTCCCACTCCTCCTGTGAACATACTCTGATTCCCCAGTTACCAACTGAGAAGGTGGAACCGTTGGAGTTGATGTCGAGGCACTTTCATGTACATCAGATCATAATAGTAGCTCGTACAGTTTGTCCGATAGTGAAAGATCAGAATAGTGAAAGCTCCGAAACCGCACGTCACTCCTTCCTGGATGATGGCATCGCCGGGGAACCACTGCGAGTGGTGGCAATACCATCAGTTCCACAACCCGAGCACGACCTCGAATCATTCTGGTCTGACCCACAACATGAATCGACAATCTGAGGTGTCTTCTCCCATCACCCAGGAATTAGACCAAGAGTGATCTATGCTTCAAATGTTGTCAGCAACGACTTATGAAAAGCATCTCCTCAATCAATATAAACTCGTCGTTTAATATAATCGATGATGTCAGATGATTTCTTCTCCACCTTCCCAAGAATGAAGAACAAGCAGTGAGTGAACAACTGGATTTAACATCTCTGAAGAAGACAGACGCATTTGAGGAATTTCACACTACACGGAGGGCACGTGCAAGTCATGTGAGCACTTAACGCCTGTTTTGGACGAAAGTTTAACGACTGCATCAAAAATCAACAAGAACAAACATGTTGCATCAAAAACAACAAATGTGTCGCTTTGACAACATTGGGCAAACATATTACATCTTTTTCATACTTTTCCCTAATTTAAACTTTGAAACTTAAAATATTAGTTAGTTTTGTAGTTTTTTGAAAGTGGAATATGTGCACTTTTAACATAAAGAAATTTCATGTTAGTTCAATCATTTGTTTCAAGCTTTTCTTTAGATTAATAACTAAATCTTATCTGACACTTTATAAATTATTAACTAAACTTTGCTTTTTAAATTTTTTATTATTTTCCCTAAAAAGGGTCAAATATGATTCAAACTTCTATTTCAGTTTCAGTTTTCCCTAAAACAAGTAATAATCAAAGTAATTTGAATGAACATGACCGACTCAATTGGAAGACCTCGTAATATGGTTTCCGATCTAGACCATGCTTGCTCTGGTCAGGTCCAACTGTGGTGGACTAACAAAAGCACTAACTTGAGTAAGGCGCGATTGGCCTAGTCATGGCCCTCGGGTCTAGGTCAGGACCTAGTAGGGGTGGCAAAATCTAACTCAACCCGTGGATGACTTGCCCACGGGTCGTGTTTGGGTTAGAGTTTTTGACTCATGAGTCGTTTTGACCCATGGGTAATTTTGACTCAACCCGTAGATGACCCGTGATACCATAGGTCAGATTTGAGTATGAAGGTTTGACTCACGGGTCAACCCGTGACATTTTTATATTATATTAAAATAACAATTTTTTTTTTGTATGCATAGGTCGAACAGGTCAGGCTGACCCGCGGGTCATTGGGTCCAATGGTTAAGTCTGACTAAACCCTTTCATTTATGACGGGTCAGATTTGAATTTGAAAAATTGACCCATACTATTACACATGTCATGGGTCCCTCACACGACCCAAGACCGATACAGTCTATGGATCGACCCATTTTCCGTTTTCCCACCCCTAGGTCCTAGTTAGACAACCCCGCACCCCCCACCGATATGAAGCTTCTTTTAATAAACTGAAGTTTGAGGATCATTTGACATTTTCCATAACTTTAACAGTCATACGCCATTCCAAGTGGGCAATCTTGCTCGAGTTGAAAAGAAAGTGGAATGATGGGCTGATGTTACACTTGTATGAAAATGCAAAGTCGACCACTAATCGATCCGACACAACACTTGGTCGAGTCGCGGATTTTTCGGCTGGGTCGTTGAGGATAGCAAGAAAGTCAGTGATGTGGTGCCCTATCTTGGTCTCATCAAGGGTTCCATTAGCAACAGGAAAAACACTCACATCACTATCAAGAAGAGAGTACTCAGACCCTTGACTTGACCTAACTATCTCCAGGCCAGTTGTGCCGACCCATTGCTATGTTAACCCTAATAATGGTGTCTCTTCAGTAACGAAGACATCTATCTATATCTATATAGATAGATAGCTAGGGTTTCTATCATCACAAGCATCTGTAATGTTAGTTAGGATGAGTCGCACTTAGCTTTCCCAACCTCCCTCAGATGTGTAGAGATAGAGATGTATAAGTTGTATAACATAGTGAGTTACTTAAACACTCAAACTAGAATAGACAGATCGTAAATACGTGTATATTATATGTATTATTACGTTTATCGTGTTAAATTTATTATAATTTTTAGGTACCTTTTTTTTAATATTTTTTTTATTAAGTTATTCAATTATACAATTATATAAGAATTTTGAAACAAAATGTTAAAAAAAAAAATATTCATAGTAAAAACTATAAAATCAAACTCTAAATTTCACAGTAAAAGCTCTAGCAGTTAAATTTTCAAAATTTACTAAATAAAAATTATTTTAAAAAGTCCTCAAAATCAAATTTATCATCATAATATTACTGTTATGATATATTAATACGAACACGATTCGAATATTACGTCGTATTATTATATAATTATTCTGTCGTATATTTATTATGAAACCCTAACCCGAACAAAACAACCAAACTCTGTCATTTTAACTGTTTCTTATCTTTACTTAAACATGTGTTGTATGACATCCCCAAATAACTTGAATTGTCGCCTTGTCCCATCTGTGCTTTGCATAATGAAAAAGATCAATCACCTCCCATCAAACACTCGCCCAGAGCTGCTTTCTCTGGTCATGTCTCCCCCCATGGATGGACGTACTTGAGGTTTTAACTGTTGAAACCTTCTGTTCCTTACCTTTCTGTCCCATCCATCCTTGTTAATAATTCCAATAGAGAATTGGTAAGTGGGTCTTCTCCTCTTAACATGCTCAAAATCCACCGCCACCTCCCAATCATTTTCAATTTCACAATAACAACAAAATACGATAATTGCAGTGGGAAAAATGACGTTAGTTTTGCTTCAAAATGTAATCTTTTCACTTTCCAGCATCGTTTTCCATTAAATTTCACTTGACACTGTAGAATTATCAGGAAAAAAAAAGGATTATATATGTTCAAGAAACGTAACAAAAAAAAAAGATAGCTCTTTCGATCAACTCCTTTGTATAGAATGAAACTGCACCACAAGAGCCCACTCAAAAACAATCCGATCGGATCTTCTTTAGTTATACTGAATCTAGCTATATCAAACTAAAGCAAACAATGGTAATAATTTGTATCATATATAGAATATCACTGTGATATCATTGGAAGTGACTTGGATTCACCGCTAATGATATCTAGTGATGATATATATGGTAATTGTTTTTGTATCATGCTCATTGATCCCTCTTCACTTCACCAAAACTCGAGTTGGGTTCGTCCATCGACCAATCAAATAAGCTGAAAGGGTCCAACCCTTTCCCTTCTTTCTGTCCACCCACACCAAAACCATGACTGAATAACAGACCTAATGGATCATCACCACTTATTTCACCCAAATCTGCAAAGAAATCATCGCATCGAGTAGTCTCCTCAGGCTTTAGAGGGCGGTAAGTGTGGCCAAGCTCTTCACTGAATTCATCGTGACCACTGCCCTCCATCTCCATGTTCTTATCTGCTTCCTCCACCTCTTCTTTGACAGATGCAGACGTTGTCGAGCTTCCACCAGCATTAACCGTTGTAGGAGACAAGGCCTCCGTTTCATTTGTTTCCTTAAAACCTGTTGGGTTATTCTGAGGGCTTAGAGGGGTCTTGGAATTTGCAACCTTCGATGAGGGTTGCGACCTTGTAGAGCCAGCAAGGGCGTTCCTTTGCGTGGGCCACGGGTGGTTGTGTTCGGAGGTGTAAGTAATCACCAACATGTTTGGATCGGTTCGGCTTCGCTCGACTTGTTTCCTCGCCGAGCATCCCTTTGAACTACTGCACCTGTAGTAACCCCTGGAGATACATAATTCAAGTCTGGACTTCATTATTCTGTATTGATTCTAAAAACTTGCAAAAGTAGAGATCATATATAGTCACCTATATATACACACCTTTAATTTCTATTACAATCTAATGCATATTACATATTCATAATCATGCATAAATTTGGAGTTTTTTAGGGTATATTAGAGTGTTTCTATTGGACCTATAAAATCAACGTGTCTCATTTACCCAGAAAAAGCTCCATCCTAGATTCCTATTTGATCCTACGGGCCTTTGGCCATCTCTAATAAGGTCAACCTCATATATATTCAATCTTTTCTTGGTTTAGAAGCATCCTCTTAGGTAGTGTAAATATAAATTCATAGATCATTAGTTGTATTTAATCAAGAAAGAAGATAAGATACCCTTTAAGCTATATGTATTATATATATATATATATACCACTGAGCAATAATAATTAAGTATGTGCGTCAGAATACTTAATTAATTGATGCGTTGAGAAGGAGAGGAAGGGAAGCTGCCTTGGATATGGAGAACCCTTGATAGGTTTTTGACCGTACTTTCTCCACGCCCACAGATCTGACGGTACCACTTCTCCGGTGGACCTACTGTTTGCTGTAGCCGGCGCCGGAATACAAACCACCTTCTTTGCTTGGCTCTTCCTGCACTTGAAAACTTCAATCTCAGTTCAGTAGACTGATTTTTTTAATAAGTAATGTTTTTAACCCTTAATCTCTTTTATAATTTGCTTGAATTTTTCATGATTTTATTTTCTTTTAGTGATCAGAGAAGTAACTGAATCGTGTTCTTGTTCAGGTGGGTTAGAGCCAAAAGAAAAGGTTGATTCAATTCTAAATGCTGAATGTCGAACAACGTTTAATTTGAATGCGATCAAATAAGCACTGATGCACCGATCAAGAAACCCTATTATCGACCAGATAAGATCTAAAAAGCTGCAAAAGTTCTATCGTCATTAGTTTAGGATGATGATGATGATAATGATGATAAAACACAAACAAAAGAGGGTGAATTGAAAGCTGAGCTAGATCAAGAAAAGCTTAAATTTTTCTCATGAAATTTTGTGAAGAATTATATTATATGTTAATCTTTAATAAAGAACTAAGTAAATGACCTTCTCTTGATGCCCGAATTGCTAGGAGATGAGATCTGCATCCCTGTTGTCTCAACCAAGCATCCCTTTGACTTATCAACTCGAATACTAACATCTCCTCGATTCATCAACCCAGATGCACCTACAGGATTCAGCTTGATTTCTTGCATCATCCCCACGGGCCGATCATAGCTCGACAGCGCGTTGTCCGTAGCAGGATGATCCCCACACATTTGAAGCATCCTCGTATAAATGTTTGCAGGCTGATGTTGCCTGTTCATAATACTGTCTCCCACCATCCCCGGAATGAAAACCTCGCCTTCTGCACCGACCAGACCCGATCCGGTAAAGAAGACGGAGTTAGGGACACCGAGCCCGTGAAGGAGCAACGGATCGTTCAGGTCCGAGTATGGATCACCGAAACTGTCTTCCATCGCTGAAGAAGAAGAAGATTTACTACTGTTCATGTTCGTTGCTGCTGGTACTAAAACGTCTTCGTTGGTAGTGGTGAATTGCGTCGGCCACTCGTCGGATGACCGCTGCTGCTCCTGGGTTGTTGTTCCTGTACTACTGCTGCTTGCTCGAAGTATGTCCGTTAAGTCGCCGGCGTAGTTGTCCATGATTCCTTTACCAAACTCGAAACTTCGCATCACTTTGAACATATCAAGAACCTAAGACACGACAAGATATCAGTTACCGTCTTGATCACTTGATGTTGACCAATCTGTTTGCAGGTTCATTTGGAGGACAAATTTAAAAAAGAAAGCAGCTTTTGAAGGTGGAATTTATGTTCTTGTTTGAAGGACATGGGAAAGAATTCATGGCTTTCAGAGAGAGAGAGAAGATCGCTGACTTTTCACTCTAGACAGCTCTTCTGATGAACACGCAACTCAGGAAGAAGAAGGGAGAGATCAGGCGGACGAAGGAGAGAGAGAGAGAGAGCATAAAATAACTGTTAAATCAAATGCAATAATTAATTAGGGTGTTGAGCTGGGGAACTTGATCTTCTATTAAGTATAAAAGGGTCAAATATATGCAACTGTCTTTTCTTTTCTAGCTCTTTTGTTATTATATATATATATATATTACCCGCCCATATTTTTAGGGTTTAGTCCTTCAACCTCACGTTCTTCATCTACTTCAATCCTCAAACTTAGAGTCTTAGACTGTAAATGTTAATATAGTTTGTAAATGTTCTAAACATAGCAGTGCCATCCCAACACTATTTTAACCCTAGACTTTCAAATCACCTCATTTAGGCCTCTTATTCTATAGAATGATCGTATAGACTCGTCTCTTCAGACCCGAAAATATTTATATATATGTCGGTTGATCGAGCCATCAAAATGATACTCTCGACAATTGAGATACTTATTTTTAGGAGTTAAATTGCACAATGCGTAGTTAATTTGATTACAACTGTAACACTCTTAAGTCTGAATTTCGTGAACAATTCTTCGAAAAAATGTATTGTGATGATATTAATTAAAATTCCAAATTAAGGACACCATTAGGATTGTGTATTATCAAAGTTAAGATTAAGTAGCAGAATATGAATTTGAATTTGAATTACAAAAAAATAAATGCCGATATTGTGTGATCAAGTGGTCATGTTGATATGTTGGAGCATGATTCTTTCTTGTGTAAATATTATTAATAAATGTGGAGTCTGTCTCCTCTAATTTAAAAAACCTCATTACAATGTGCAAGTCTTACATTCCTCATATTATCTTCTTTCCTCTAGTTAGTATTTTAGTTGAATAATAATATGGCACATTCTAAGTTCCACAGTCATCCCGAAGCCAATGGACACTTGGTCCAACGGTATCGCTCTTACTTGGATGCAATAGGTCCCGAGATCGATTCTAGGTATGCCCAAAAATTATTCATTGGATGGCAAAAAAAAAAGTCTCATCCCTACTATCATTATTAAAAACAAATATATATTCAAACTTACATTGATTAAATTGTGGGATAAATTGTCACATTAACCCTGATGTTTGGGCGTGCTTTAATAAGTGTAAAACATTTTCATATTATAATTGAGTTCAAACTCGATTAGTGCTCAGTTTTGAATTTTGATCCAGACCAAGAATTTTCTTATTGGATACCAATCTAGCCCTAATTTTGGCAGACTCAATTGTAACATTTTAAAAAAATTTTAAGGTATACTAACAATATTTAAAAATTATTGCACTATTTTTACAAATTTTAAAAGGTATTCAGACCATAATTAAGAGGAAATGGCCAACAAGAGGAAAAAAAATAAAAACTCATCCAAACAAAAAAGATGGAGACTTACAAAACCAAACATTGGTAGGTTTTAAAATACGCCCAAATATTACTTTGATCCTAAAAATCGAGCATAAATTAAGATAGAAGATAATATATATATATATATATATATATATATATATTCAGCAAAATAAAATATAAAAAAATTACAAAGTTTTTATTTTCTTTGTATGTTCGGAACAACGTGATGATGGGAAAGCAAGTAAGGTGGCAAGTAGCCGCATTTTTCGGAAACGTTTCGGACGTGAAATGAAAACCCTCATTTTCTTTTCTCTTGGTCCCATCCCATCTCTGAAGTGAAACTTGAAAGAATGTTAGAATCAACTTTTACTCATACCACTTTTTATTTATAAATAAATGAATATATTATTATTTTTTTCTTTGGATTCCAATCATTCTATTTTCCAAACAATAATAAGGAAAGGCCTTTCTTTTACAGTTTACTCTTATCTTATCTTTCTTAAAAAATGTTTATTTATAAATAAGCTTTTAAGTACAAACATTACCTGAACGTTGAACGATTTGCAACGAGTTATCCGTATTTTAAAAAATTAAAACGGGCTACCTCAAATTTGGACGAAGGTGCAACGAGCTACCTCCATATAATTTACGATGAACTTTCGACAAATTTTCAACGAATCTCCGACGAATTTCTGTAAATAGTTGACGGTAATTTGAACGGAGGTAGTTCGTTACAACTTCGTCAAAGTTGAGGTAGCCCGTTTTGATTTTTTAAAGTCTGGATAGCTCGTTGTAAAACGTCCAAAGTTCATGTAGCTCATTGATATTTGGTATTTATTAAGTGAAAGTTGTATTAAAATATCTATTAGCACAAGAGATTTCATGTTCAATTCTCGCAATCTCAGTTATTTTAAGCACACTGTATAAAAAATTAAGAACCAAAACACACTTTAAGTTTTTAAGACATTTAAAGACGGCATCCTCCTCCTCCCTATGACCCTTGGGATATAGCAATGGCCCAAAAATTGGTATATATTACATATATATATGTATATATGATGACCATCCCCCTCCCAACCAAACAGCCTAAGACGTTACTGTCGTGTTAGGGGATCCCATGTTAAATTTTCATCAAATATATAGTCAATGTTCCAACCACAAACTCAAGAAAAAATCGATGTTTTACCATTTATTTAATTTTTAATATGAATTTTATTATTATAAATAGTGACAGAACTACTGTTTATTGTGCAATTTTGATCCTGAAATGTATTTAATTTTGTCCCTAATTATGACACAGGGTTGATCATGAGCGGGTCGGGCCGGTCTTGGAGGGAAAACCGAGACCGAAATTTCGGACTTGACATTTGAAGGACCAAGACCGACTTTGGCCAAAAAAAATCCGCCTGAGTCAGTCTTACTTGACTCGGGTCGGCCTCGGTCTTGGATCAAAATTTTTGGTAAAAACAAAAATCACTGAAGTTTTGGTCTTGAACTCGCTCCTCATCTTCCGTCGCATTTTCCTTATGGAACCGATCCAAGGGATCTTGAATACTTCAAGGTCATTAATTTCTAGTGTTTCAAGGGTTACACCATGAATTTTTACGATTTTCTTCAAGGTCGGTCTGGTCTGGTCCGGTCCTAGTCGGGGTTTTGGGAGAAAAGACCGAGACCGACATTGAAGAAAAAAACTCACTCGTTCGGTCCTAGTCGGACCAATCTTATCTGGTATTCGGTCCATAATTAGACCTAATGACACCACAATTGAAAATTTAGGTATCTTCCACTAGCAATCTGTTATTCTCTCTAATTCAGCCTCTTCCATATTCTCATTTTCTGTCTCTCTCTCTATATATTATATTTTATGTTAGGTATTGGCCAAAAACAATATATTTTATGTTAGGTTAAAAAAGGAAGATTTTGATGGTATCGGAGATGTAGACAAAGGTTAGTAATGATATTTATATATATGTCGGAAAAATTAAGGACAACAGTGTAAAAATGTGTCTCTACCGTGTAATTAACTTATTACGCCTAATTATTAGTTTCGTTATATCAAAATGATCCTTAATTAATACTTAATTAATATGTATTAGTGTGTATGTGTCTTTATGTGGTATACGTGTAATTCAATATTATATAGTCATGTGGGGTTTATAGCCAACAAATCAAGTGGGGTTGACTTGATCATAAGTTAATTGAAGGCCTAAATGAGATCATCGAATCTTACTATTAGGTCTCTTTTGGAAGGAAGCAAAGACAAAGACATACTCTCTCTCTTACGCACAAAATTTCGAATTGCCTCCGACCAAATACACAACATGACACATTTTGTATCTGTTTCAAAATTTTAATGTAACGGATAATGTCACATATCGAAATCTAGTAAATTCGGTACAAAACATATACTATTGTCTATTGTGAATCGGGTAAATAAAGAATCAAGTAGAAAGGGTTAGTCCTCAATATAACGAATGAGTTAGGTGATGTTGAATATTAAGGTCATCGGATGAAAAGTTAATGTTTGGCATTAAGACTTTTGGCGAGTACTTAGACATTCAGTGGTCACAATACAACAACCTCTGATCCTCGTCTAGCTCATAATCTTACCGTTAAAAATGTCATATCCTGCTCTCAACACTACGATGCACGACTATCTCATTGGGAGTAATGTTTTCTACGTAGTTTAATTTACTCATTATATACGGTCTCTAGTGCTTATAAAGATACACCATATTATTAAAGGATAAAATCTCGTTTAATGCTTCTCTAGAATGAGATATATGAAAAGTACCAAAACAAATACGCAATAAACATTGAACGACAAAGTAGGGGTTTTCTACTATAAATACACTGCATCTATACTCTTTATGTGAAATTAATATAGAACTGAGTATCTTGCATGTGCTTTGCACGGTAAGTAATAAACTTAATTTATGAATTATTCATTTTTATTTAATAGTAAATACTATTACATTATTTATTAATTGAATATAGATTAAAAAATCTTAACTATTATAAAACTTAAATTGTCTATAATAACAATTATGAAATTTTATGAAAATAAAAAAAATATATATATTATACCATAATCATGAGTGAAATAATATCAAAATGCTTAAAATTAAAAGGTAAATTAATAAATATTGCAACAGTAAATGTAAGAGAATGTGTTATTTTTTTTAATTATAAATTTTGATAATATATATATACATATTAATAAAGTTAGTGAATAATAATATGAGTTGGTGATAAAAATGATATAAATATTTACAAATATAATATTAATGCATATTTTTTAAGCTAGCTTTTATACTATTATTTTTATTGTATAATTATCATAAATATTATGTTGTATATACATATTTTTGTAATTATAACTATTTTGATAGTAGTTATTACTTATTTTGAGATTAATTAAAAAAATGTATATAATATTTACAAATATGTATTTTTACAATTGAACATGTTAATATTTGAAAATTCATATACATTCATTTTTTCATAAAATAAAACAGTAGGTTTATAATATTAATTATAAATAAAGTAATATATATATATATAAACCTTCATTCGAAAAATTCTCTAATTATTACACAAACTTTTAAAAATAAAAAAAGATATTTAAAATGTTTTCTTATAAAAATAAATAGTAATACATTGATAAAAAATAATAAAAATTTAAAATCATAAATGTGGTAGGTGAGATAAAATATGAAACGTACCGTGAGAAGTGATAAGAAACTTCGGAGAAATTCTAGAGTTTCTAGAGATACACATGGTGAGTTCATGTCATCATCGGTTACAATTTTTTCTAATCAGCCAATGAAAATGTTTTTTTTTGACAACTAAGTAGCTCAAAAACTTATGTGTCTTAATTATAAAAAAGTTAACTAAATTAATATATATATGTAGATAGATATACTATCTTGATATATTCATACACATTTAAATATCGAAGAGGCCAAAGAAACACCTAGATGAGACTCAAATTCACAAATAAATGAATGGCCTAGTTTGGGTTGACATTCACTATAATTATCATCTAGTTAGGGTTTAATTGAAACAGTTTAGAATAGTTATGATAAACTTAACTGTATCTTAAACAACTAAATCAACTTAGACTAAATAAGCGCACATACTATTAGTTTAGGGTAACAATAGTAATATAGTATTCGATCAAACTTGGCACGACGTGGGATCCCAATTCCACCAATGTGTCTTGCGTGTGATGGGGTGGAAACAGTGGAGCACTTGGTTTGGGGGTGCAGCTGGACGACTGGGGTTTGGTAGGGAGTGCTGGGAATTTCATCGCCACCAGCAAGACAGGAGACGATGGTGTCCTGGATGAGCAGCATGGTGCCGAAGGGGAGGGTGGTGAAGCTGCAAGATCAAGCACGATGGTCACTCTGCATGTTCACTCTGCAGGTTCGAGGTTGCTCCAACGCAGGGACTAGCTACGGGTGTGTCCAGCTCGTTGGTCGGCACCTAGGTAGAGAGTGATCAAGCTTAGCTGCGATGCCACTTGGACACAAGGATTGGGTCAAGGTGGAATAGGGGTGGTAGCCAGGGATAGCCGAGACTCGATGATATGGGGCTTAGCCAGGCAACTGTGGGGTGGGTCGTCTGAGGAACTCGAGGCCAAGGCTCTCCTGGAAGGCGTTATCCTAGCTTTGGGGAGGGAATTACCAAGGGTGATTTTCGAATCCGATGCGTCCACGATCATAGACCATATGCGAGGAGTGGCCTTCTCGTGAAGGGTGGATACGGTTCTTGCGAATGCGAAGGTATTGGCGAGAGGTTTTGAAGAGGTTTCTTGGAATCACATTCCGAGATTGAGTAATGGTTGCGCAGATTGGGTAGCCAGGAATGTAATGTCGGGATTGTGTCCGTTGGATTTAGTCGAGAAACCCCCAACCCCTCTCTCTAGTTTGATGTCTAGTGATATTGAGTTGTATGTGAACGGTTTAATGTCAATTTTGGAATGAAATACAAGTCGATTGGGTCAAAAAAAAATACTCAAAATGATCCGAACTTTTTAGTGGGGTTGTGAAATTTACCCTTAAACTTAAGAAAATCAATAATTGGGATTTATATATTATTATATAAAAATGCTTTACTTAAAATTAACTATAGTAAATAAAGAGTCAATATGTCTTTTCAATTTATTTATTTATTTTCACATACCACATCTCTGATACGTCAATCATATATCATATCAATACAGCTTTTATGGCGATCCCAATAATTGGGATCCACAACCATGAATTTATTTTTAATTTATTAATGAACTTTATGTTAAATTGTTTCATCAAAATACCTTTTGGGAAATAATAATAATAAACTATCAAATAACCCAATGAATGGACGTGACTATTTGAAGTAGATGGGTTAGAAGTATTCAATACGGAAATGATTACGATTATTATCGGAACATAATTAACATTTTCAAATAAAATATTTTTAAAATATTATTTAAAAAATAGCATATTAATTCTTGTGCATGGATTTTTCCTAAAGTCGATAATTTCTTAGCCGAATTTAAATCTTACAAGTGATTCATCTTCTTGCGGATTTCATATGGTTGACGGAAAGTGTTAGATTAATAAATAAATTTAAAAATATATTTTATTTGAAAATGTAATATTTTTTAAAAAGTGTGAATGATCCATGAAAAGAAGCACCCACCTCTCATGGCTGCCGAAACGTTCTGAGAATCAGCCATTACCATATTCATCTTTCTCGTTTGGACTCGATTCTTTGCCACGTCATCTCACCGCATTACTTTCTCTCTTTTCCAATCTCACGGTAGATGTAACATTATAACTGATGTCACTTCATTATTTGTGAAAATACATTATATCTTCATAAATAAAATAAAATGCTGATGTAAGTTAAATAATATATGCATATTAGTAGTTGTTAATTGTGCATTATGCGCAATATATCAATCATCTTAATTGCAAAATATATAGTTTATGATAATTTTTCTGACATTATAATATCAATAATTATTTCTAAAATATGGACAAACTTAGGTGCTGTGAGAGGAAAAAACGTAATTAATTAAAAAAGGAAGATATTTGAAATAAAGAAGAAGATAAGCAACTATGATACTAAATTAATTATTATTTTCTATACACAAACATAATCCGCTTATTATGCAAACAAATATTTATATAAAAAAATTATATTATAATAATTACTATTTCATATTTGTACTCTTTTCTGAATTAATATAATAAAAAACAAATACGTTTTATTATTTGATTAATTTATTACATCCATCTACAAAAAATAGAAATAATATATAATTACCCTGCGCTATTAGAAAACTTTTCATAAAAATGTGAGTATCTTACAAAAGTTATAGTATTTTATTATGATAAATAAAATTCTGAAAATATTATAATAAATAATTGTCTTTTTATTAAGTACTTAAATTTAAAATATAATAAAACAAAGTAAAGAAAATGCATATATAATATTTAAAAAATGATTAAGAATGTGAATTGTGTATAAGTTTACTTCTAGTAAAATTATAATTAATTTTATTATTATTGTCTGATTTAATCAAGCTATAATTATATTATTTAAGATTATGTGTGTATTGGAAGTTTTTTTTTCTTTAAAAATTCCAAATTACCGAAATAAATATAATGCAAGATCCCCTATTCCAATTTATATATGTGGATGAACATCCCCAATGTATCGTTGTTGATGGTGGTCTCAATTTTTCCATTTTAATATGATTTCTGTATTACCAAATATTTCATCTCACCCACTCGCGTGGATTCTTTTGTACACACAGCTAAGCTACAGAGATATTAATTATAAATATTCATTCGGCAGAATAATTAATTAACTGAAAATGAGTTCGGCAAGTAAAATAAATAAATGTCATCATCATATCTTTATTTATTTCTATTAGATAAATTATATTGAATTATTATTATTATTGCCAAAATGATATTCTGAATTAGATCACGTCTATCATATTTTATAAATAAATATATATATTTTACGGAAAAATACGTTTTGACAAAGCTTTTCCACATTGCAACTCGAGACATTCACCTTTTAATATTATTATTAATATTTTAAGACTTTCACTTAAATTAATATTTGCGAATAATAATTCTGACAGAACACGATATCGAAATTTAAAGAAGAGATAGTAACACGCTTTTTAAAAAAATTTGAACAAAACTATATAGAGTAACAACTTTTAACAAGCTAGGAAGACATAATAATTAAGCCTTACAAATAGGGATAACACTATTTTAAGGTGGAGGGATAATATTTCCTTGAACTCAAATTTAAAAAATATAATTAATTTTAATTTAATCTTTTAAAGTGTTGTATTTATTCCCTTAAATGTTTTTTAGTTCAATTGTTTGTTACAACTATAATTCTTACTCTCGAGATCTATGGTCGTCAATGGTGCAATGAAAAACTCATAAAATGGTTATAACCGTTACTATTTAATATGGTTAACCGTACTATTATTGTGAGGTACGGTTATGGTGATGAATTTTCTACCCATAATTGTTATGGTTATGGTATTTGAGTTATACACATGGTTATAATCATGGTTATTATATAAATATAATAATTATTTATTATTAATAAACTAATATATACTAAATTAAAAAGTTAATGTACATGTAGGTAATAAATAACCACAATGTTAGTTTTATATATTTTTATTGTTGACAATATAGATTTATGTATTTTTTTAAAATAAATTTTTCGGTATTTTATTATATATTACATGTGTGGAATAAATATGAGTATACGGATAAAACCACGGTTAATAAACACTGTTATTTTAATGGTTATAGTATTGAAAATTGTATATGTAATGGTTATGATTATGATTATGGTATGTTGTTTAAAAATATGGTATGATTATGATATTTATCATACTCGTACCATGTCCTAACCATCGACACTCTAACTCTCACTAGATTATATTTAGGAATAAATATTATCCATTTATTTTTCAAAGGTAAGTGAGAATCTGATTAGAGTTCCATCTTTTATCAAATTATCAAAATGTCTTAAATGAATCAATCACCCCTCTTAAATAATAATACATAATTTTTTTTAGAAACATCATAATGATCAAATAATAATGATTTTCATTTTTTCAAATAATCGAATCCTATATGTTATTTGAATGTAGATTTTCGTTTTACTTTACTTTTCTTAACATCTACTTATTTATTTTATTGTAATTGTTTTTCAATAATATAGTATTAATATAAATTAATTAATGATTTTGCGATTGGTCCACGTTGCTGCATGACTGTTATCTTTTTTTTTTGGCCCACATGACTGTTATCAGAAAACAACAAAAATTGAAGTGGGATTCTCTGACAATTAAAGTATTCTCTCAGGAATCAGAAGCATCCTTCCATGTGATCCATTTAATCTTCTAATTAATTAATTAATAATCACCCAATTAAATACCCTATCTCTTCTCTGATATAAATTCAATTCGGGTAATATTTTAATCAATTATTTAAATTAATGTTAGACAAATAATTAATCCAACGGACTGGAGAAAGAGTAAGCCTCTTACTCCGTAAGCCGTCCCACCGGTATACTCACCCGTCGCTTCCATCCTGTCCGTCCGTTTGGTTTACGTGAACGGCCTCGATCCACCTATCGGACAACTGGGTTTTGTCGTTATTACACATCACTTTCACAATTGTACGATTAGTTAGTAAAATAAAATTATTTAATCCTTATTATTATAACTCATTTGAAGGGATACGGATGTGGTGTTGGTACTTGGTAATGAATTGTGATAAAAGTTAGTTAGTACTCCAAAGTTACATTTTTTTAAATAGTCACTTTAGAAGAAAAAAAATAAGAGTATCTCAAAATTCATAAATGTATTTGAGTACCTGAAAGAAATAAAATAAAAAATAATTCAATAAAGAGAAAGTAAATATATTTGATTGCTACAATAAAACAACTTAGACATACATAAAATGAACAGTAAAATAAAGTAAAGTTACCTTAATGAAACAAAATACTATATCTGTGACAGACACATGACTGAAATATTAAAATAGATACATTTATGATTTCTGAGATACCCGAAAATAATATTTTTTTCTTTAAAGGTACCTATTTATAAAAACGTGACTTCTAAGGTATCTAAATTACTTTTATCCCTAATGAATTTAGTAACTTAGGTGGTTGCATGGATGAAGTTAAAATTTTATGTATCGTGATAAATATTAGAATAAAGATAAATAGTTGAATTAAAAAAATTTAAGTGAGGGTAAACGTAAAATTGAAAATAGTTAAATTGAAAATTATTATATTTTTTAGGGTCAAATTTATACAATATCAAAAGTTAAGAGAGATAATTGCTTTCCTCATTTCTTGACGGCTCTGTCCCTGGTTGGGTGGTTCGAACTTTTCTTGTTTGGAGAGCTCGGTTGACCATGTAAAGGTCCTGACGGTTCGTGAAGGTCTAAAGCTTACGTATCAAAATGGTTGGTCCAATGTGATTGTTAAGAGTAAGACATACTCTTTTCATAACTTTGAATTTGCTAGGGCTCATAATGGTTAATTGTCTCAATTTAGAATAGCCAACCCTGAATATTCTTTATATATATATATATATATATTGTTGAATCACGTTTTCCGATAAGGCTTTTTCCAGTGCTTTCCGAGTCTATTCTCTTGCCGCTCCGTTAACCTGCACAGAAGGAAAGTCTGGGTGTTCCCGTTGTTTCCCCTCCGACGATCAAGTCAGTCGAAGGTTCGTTTATTGAGGAAATGAGTATGAAGTCAAGTATGCAATGTTACATTAGTCTTGAATAAAAATGGATGAAGGTACTTATAACACCCACCTCTAACCTGACTAGAGTTTAATTCTGATCATGATCATCCCATGTGTCATCTAGTTTTTTTTTTTATCAAATGTGTCATCTAGTTGACTGACCATGGTTATGTCTCGAGTCCTGTGTTGTTTGGTGTTCTGTGCATAGTGTCATTGTGCCCTGTGCATAGTGCTCTTGTTTTCTGGACTCTTGTCCCGCATGCTTGCTTTCCCATTACCCTCTATCTGGCATGGAGCCTTGTGATGTTCGTGTCGTAGGAGTAAGGGAAGATGGACTTCTGATCGGGCGCGCCTTTATGGCGCGCCCCTATAATGCAGTGTCCCGTGTCTTAACTTTGAAGTCTGTCCTAAAGCGGACTATATCATGGCTTCGTGGATGGTGTGCCTTTATTGTATTAGAGGCTGCCTTTATTGTATCAGAGGCGGTGTCATCACTTATTTCGGGTCGGCCTTCACCGGGTCAATCAGGGGTATGCGAATTAATACCCAACCTATATAATTTGTATATAAATATTTATTTATTTATCTGAACTTGTAGAATTATGTGAGACTCTATAAAATAGTCCCTGAGAATTTGCGGAAATCATTGGCTTCACCATGTGATAGATAATCATCAAATTAATAGTAAATTAAACCAACATTATTTAAATAAACACTAAATATAAATAGTTTATAGCTTGTGGGAATTACTAATTAGCAAAACTTTATTACTTCGGATTGGAAGGCAGCGATCTTTGTGGGCATTGCACATGTGCTTGTTTTATCAATACCTTCCTTCTACCTATTCATTTGGGCCTCCAAATATCACAGACTATATATATATTATAAAGACCATAGACGACCATTAATGACTTCTGTAATTTTATTTTATTTTTCTTTTTAAAACTAGGTATTATAAAAAAAAATTGAATTAAAAAAAGGCATGAATTTTTTTGTTTATTTTTTCTATAAAATTAACACAATAATATATTTGGGCTATGGCCCATTACACATGAACATAAATGGGCTTTTTGGACTTCGCACTCCAACACTTGGAAAAATCCCTTCTTTTTTTGTCTGTTGAAGAATGTCCGTTTCGAGTCTGCTGATTGCTGAGGAGTAGGTAGGTAATGGAGCTCGGCTTTCGTTAATCGAAGCTCTGAAGCAAAGATGCAACCTTTGACATGAAACCCAAAATTCTATCCCTCTACGGTAGACGTTTTACCACAGTTTTTTCTTCAAACTTCAACCTCTTCTCCACACTAGCAGAACAACGCAGTTTGCCGCCAAAATTGGAGGAGTCACCGAGAAACCACTTTGAGTCCCTCTTGGCAGCTTGCTCAGGACCTGCGGATCTTCAACACGGTCGAACCATCCATGCCCAGATCGTCGGAAATGGTTTCAGCAACAATGGGCTTCTGGGTTCTAAGCTCCTGGCAATGTATGTTCTGTGCGGTAGCATTGTGGATGGGAATAGAATATTCCACAGTCTTGAACTCTGCTACTCCTTGCCTTGGAATTGGATGATCAGAGGGTTTGTCATGTCGGATTGGTTTGATTTCGCCTTGTTGTTTTACTTCAAGATGTTGGGTGTCGGAGTGTGTCCTGACAAGTACACGTTTCCGTACGTTGTTAAGGCCTGCTGTGGTGTCAAAAGTGTTCGCATGGGTAGGTTGGTTCATGAGATGATCCAATTGATCGGTCTTGAGAATGACATATTCGTGGCAAGTTCTTTGATAAAGCTTTATGCTGAAAATGGATGCGTTACTGATGCTCGCTACCTGTTCGACAAAATGCCCCATAAAGATTGTGTTCTCTGGAACGTGATGATGCATGGGCATTTGAAGAATGGTGGTTCCCCGGATGCATTGGGATTGTTTACTGAAATGAGAAGAATTGGATCGAGGCCTAATTCGGTAACATTTGTGAGCGTGCTGTCGGCTTGTGCATCGGAAGGGATGGTCAGCTTAGCTGCTCAGATTCATGGGCTTGTTACCAAGTATGGGTTTGAGATGGATTCAGCTGTTGCAAACACTTTGCTGTCTGTTTATGCAAAATGCAAGTCCTTATCCGATGCCCGTACAGTCTTAAACACGATGCCTCAGACTGATGTGGTTACATGGAACGCAATCATTTCTGGGTTTGTACAGAATGGAATGATGAATGAGGCTTTACATTTGTTTCATCAAATGTTGAGTCATGGTGTCAAGCCTGATTCAGTGACATTTTCAAGCCTCATCCCTTCAATCACGGAATCAGTGTATCTCAACCGAGGTAAAGAAGTTCACGGCTATATTATCCGTAGTGGAGTTCAAATGGACGCGTTCTTAAAGTGTGCACTTATTGATTTATACTTTAAATGTAGAGATGTGAATAGGGCATTCAACATCTTCAAACAAGACCCCATAGGTGATGTGGGGGTCTATACGGCCATGATTTCTGGGTGCGTGCTAAATGGTATGAACAAAGACGCCACAAAAGTTTTCAAGCAGTTACTCGATCAACAAATCTCCCCAAATTCAATGACACTGGCTAGTGTTTTCCCTGCATTTGCTAATTCAGCTTCTATTAGACATGGCATGGAGTTGCATGGGTTCATAATCAAGAACAGCACTGACTCTTTTTCTGGGTTCTACGTTCAAAGTGCAATCTTGGACATGTACTCAAAATGTGGAAGATTGGAACTTGCTCGCCAAATCTTCATAAACATGAATCATAAAGATGGAATTTCCTGGAACTCAATGATCACTAGCTGCACCCAGAATGGAAAACCCGAAGAAGCCATTAATCTTTTCCGTCAAATGGGTGCTGAATGTTTCCAATATGATTGCGTCAGCATATCATCGGCTCTATCTGCGTGTGCAAACTTGCCATCGCTGCATCATGGCAAGGAGATCCATGGTTACATGATCAAGAACAGATCTTGCTCCGACATCTTCGGCGAGAGCACATTAATAGACATGTACGCTAAATGTGGGAACTTGGAACAAGCCAGACATGTTTTCAACATGATGGATGAGAAAAACGAGGTTTCGTGGAACAGCATCATTGCTGCATATGGGAATCACGGTCTCTTAACCGAATGTGTACATTTCTTCGAAAAAATGTTGGGAAACTCTTTTCAGCCCGATCACGTCACTTTTCTAGCCGTCATATCTGCATGTGGCCATGCAGGGAAAATTGATGATGGTATTCATTATTTCCATTGCATGACTGAGAAATTCAGTATTTCTGCAAGAATGGAGCATTATGGATGCATGGTAGATCTATTTGGTCGGGCAGGTCGATTAACTGAAGCTTATGAAACCGTTATAAACATGCCGTTCCCTCCTGATGCAGGGATTTGGGGGACACTCCTCGGTGCTTCTCGTGTTCATGGAAATGTAGAACTTGCTGAAGTGGCTTCAAGGCATCTTCTTGAATTAGATCCAGAAAATTCTGGATACCACATTTTGCTTTCTAATTTACATGCTGACGCAGGTCAGTGGAAGGGTGTCCTCAAGGTCCGGAATTTGATGAAGGAAAGAGGACTTAGAAAGGTGCCTGGACGTAGCTGGATTGAGGTACAGAATGCAACCCATGTTTTTGTAGCTGCTGATGATTCTCACTCACAGTGTGATGCAATATATTTAGTACTTAGAATTCTTGTGGAAGAGCTTAGAAAAGAGGGTTATATTACACAAAATTGTCTTGCAAGGAAATCAGTTGATCAGGAAATGTATGTGGTAGAAGAAGAGTAATGAAGTTGGGAAAGTTCTATATAGTGTTTTTTTTAAGTGTAAAAATAAATGAGTAAAATGTTGTTAATACATGGTTAGGGTATGGTACAAGTATGAGTATGACAAATACTATAATCATATCATATTTTTAAATTGCATGCCATAACTATTATGGGTATAATTTTTAATACAATATCCATAATCGTGGTTATTAACCACAGATAAATGAGTAAAATGTTGTTAATACTTAGGGCTGACGATGGTACGGGTATGACAAATATCATATTTTTAAATTGCATACTATAACCATTACGAGTATAATTTTGAATATCATAGTCCTATCCATAACTGTGGTTATTAACTACGGTTTTAACCGTATAACAATTTTTATTACCACAAGTGAAATGTAACAGAATATCATGAATATTATCTAAATAAATATATAAAATTATGCCACAAATAACAAAAAAATTCAACCCTAATATCATTCAACATTAACACTCATTCAAAATTAACACTATTATCATTTAACATTACCAGAATTCGTTTACATTTCACCATGAAATTATGGATTCGTAAAATCTAAAAGTAAAAATTTTACTTCTATTATTAGCATTTGCTAATATATTAATATAAAGTTATTATTATATTTATATAATAATCATGGTTATAACCATGGTTATGACTAAAATATCATAACCATACCTTATCCATAACCATTACGGGTAGAAAATTTATCATCATAACCACACCACACTATAATGGTACGGTTTGCCATATAAAAAATAACGGTTATAACCATAATTTTTGGGTTTTCACCGCACCATTGTCGACACTATTAATACTTCTTCAGAAATAGAAAGATTCATTTTTTTAGGGTTTTAATATAACTCTTACGAGGCGTTTCTTTCATGGAATTCAGAATAAGGAATACGGAATAGGGAATAGGAATAAGGAATAGGAGATAAGAATATGAAGTTGTTTCTTTGGTGGAATAGAATGGAATAAGGAATTCTGTTGTTTATTTGGTGAAATTGTATATGGAAAGGGAATGGAATGTTGTAAAATGACATATTTGCCCCTCCTTGTATATGTATAGTATATAATATATATAATTTGTATTAATTAATTTTAAAATTAAGAATAATAAAAACTTATAATATAATTAATTAATAATTAAAAAAAATAAAATAACTTATTTAATTAATTATTAATTAAGATAAAATTGTTGAATTAATATAAATTTGAAAGTAAGGGCATTTCAGTCATTTCGCCTCCTATTCCTTATTCCTAGTGCGCCCGGCTTAGGAATTCCGAGCTTTTCACACGGAATGTCTAAGTCTACCCCGCCCGGAATTCGTAAGCCAAATTTTTGCAATTCCGCGAAAAGAACAACTTCTTACGGAATCCGTAAGCCGAATTCCTTTTCCATTCCGTGAAAAGAACATGCCATTATACTTTGTAGCATTTTCATAATGTTTGTATACTTGAGAATTTGAGTTAGTTGCTCATTGTTATGGTCCGATGTAGACATTCGATTTTGATTTTTGGGGTAAAATACGATATTGTCTCTTAATATTTGAGCAGATTTTCAATTTTTTTTCTTAAAGCTTAAATCGTAAAAAACTTTCCCTCACGTTTGGCCAAAGTGTAAATTTGACCCATCTGTCAACTTTTACATCCAAATTTAACATAATAAGTTTTGAAAATCATAAAAATAACAGAACTTTCAAAAATGTCACAATTTAACTATTTCAATCTTTTTCAAATGTTACAATTGAGTCATGGTCGAATCAGGACTCAATTGACCCCAATCAAGGGGTCTCGGGTCTTGACCTAGACTAACCCCTCATAGGTGGGGGATCTGGTTTGCATCAAGATCCAAACCTGAGCCCACTCGATTGGGGTCGAACCGATCCCTAATCGAGAGGGCTTGGGTCTGGGTCAAGACCCAGACCTGGTCCCCTACCCATGGATGGTCAATCTAGGTCAAGAGGCTTAATATCCAAACTCGAGCCCTCTCGATTGTGGTTCGATTGAGCCTCAATCGAATCGGGACTCAATTGTAACATTTGAAAAAGTTTAAAATTGTTAAATTGTGATATTTTTTTAAAGTTTTCTGTTATTTTTGTAATGTCTGAAATTATTTCTATTAAATTTGGATAGAAAAGTTAACGGATAGGCAAAAGTTGGATAAATATAAGGAAAATAAATCTTATAATTTAAAATTGAGAGGAGAAACTGAAAATATCCCAAACTGATATTTTACCTTTTTTTCACACAATTCGAAACTAAAAGAAGCTCGTGTGGGTTATTTTTTTGGGAAAAATCATGTTGTCTATTTTCAATTTTATTAATAAGTATAGGTTGAAGTTTAAATTATAATGATTAATTTGATTCAAGTTCAATGTTTTTTTTCACAGCACAGTAATTTTTCTCTTGAGTTGAATGATACTTTATTAATAAGTAAATGCTCGTAGGCCCACCTCACATCAACCACTTGGTCTGGAAAAAGAAAAGCAAATCTTCTAGATCAATAATAATAATTATATTATAGTTTTCATGAAGCACACTCTTATTTAATAATAATAAACCTACTATATAAATATTCATTTATGACGTCATATATAATGTGGCGTTCGAGCATTGGGTCTTGCTTTTTGGGCCATCAAGTGTCTTAAAGCTGTCTCCATCGTCTGGGACATGACCTAACTTCTCCATTTCTTATCCTCATCGGTCTCGAATATCATTAGTGGAACATAAATAATCATCTTTTGATTAGACAATATATAATATTTTAAAATGCTTATTTAAATTGATATGTTTACTTTTAAAATTTGAATATGAACGTTATGACATCTTACACTTTAAAACATTTCTTAAACAATGTTCTCAAAATCAGACCGAACCGGAGGTCCGACTAGAAATCGAACTCATGTCCGATTTGGTTTAGTTAAAAAATCGAAATATATATAAATACTATTTGAATCGGATTGGACTAGTCGGATTTCGGTTCTAATTTTTGTGGGGATGGTTTAAATTTTTTGGATGATTTTATTCGGTTCGATCGAGCAACTTATTCGATTTAGCAGTTATGTTTAAAATTTAGACCTATTGTGTTTGATTTTGATACTATTGTGTTATGTATGCTCAAAGTTTGAGGTAATTATGTTGTGTTATATTGTGTTTGAGAGGAATGTGTATGTTTGAGATTATGTAGTTTGTGTGTTTGAGACTATGTATTTTGAGGTAATTATGTGTGTGTGTTTGAGACTATATAGTTTGTAATTGTATTTTTAGTGTTTTTTTTCCCTTATGAACAGTGAACCGCACGTCGAACCGGGTTGGATCGACCGAACCGGAAACCGACTCCCTCGTCGGTTTGAGGGCCGATCCGATTTCTGATAACACTGGTCTTAACTAATTGTTTTATAAATTTAAATTTGTGAGTTAAATAATGAAGTACACTCTTAATATAAGTCTTACATAGTATCAGAGTGTACAAATTTAAACTCTAAAATACCGGAAAAAAATTTCACTGAAAGGTCGAGATGGACCACTAAGTCCCAATATGAATTAATATTCACAAACATCATAGATGATATTAAGTTATCTTAAGAGTATAATAAATAACTTTATTCACAAATTTAAATTTATGAGATAGTTAATTAATTGCTCGTTGTTGCATATATGATGAAGTGAAAGCTTCTTCATCGCCACCATGTGGAGTGGAGGAGGCGAAGCCTCCGATGAGGGATTCGAAGGAAAATCATCGGAAAGTAAAAGCGATGCTTTCTTAAAGTAGAATGTCTGTAGTGCAATTTGCATTCGACGATTGCAATATTGTCCTCAACTTTCTATTTACAACGATTCAATCCTCAATCTCCTAAATAAATGACAGTCGATGACTCATTGTCGTAGGTGTCAAAGACGACTTAACTGTTGGGATATATTTAAGAGTTTAAAAAAGATTTTTCTTGAATAGAAGATCCTGAAGCAGAATTTCAATATGCTGTAAAACCGAGTCACTCACATGGCAGGTCCTTCAGGTGCGCAGGGCAGGGAGGTCAGTGTCTGGTCCAGGTCGGAAGTGAGAAGCATCAAAGTTAACTGTGATGTTTCCTGGGATCGAGTCACGGGTCGAGGTGGGCTAGGGATTATAGCCCGCAACCACGATGGTCAGGTAGTTGGAGGCTTTCAGGGTCCGGGCTTCGCAGCCTCGAGTGACATGCTCGAAGCAAAAGCGGTCTTTGAATGTGTTAAATTAGCCATCGAGAACTTATGGGAATCGGTGGTGTTTGAATCAGACTCGGAGGTCGTTATAAATGAAGTAAGAAGGACCGCCAAATTTGGGCAAATAGAGACTATTATTCAAAATAGTCTCTGTTTGGCGGCATCCATTGATTTTTCGACTTGGGCGAGGGTTCCTAGAAACGCAAACCGGACGGCGGACTAGTTAGCGAAACAAGTCAATGTGGGGATGTGTCATTGAGATTGGAAAAACCAACCCCCATCTTCGTTATTAGAAATTTTGCAGGTAGATAGTGAAATGTATCGGGAGCAATCCTGAACCCAAACTTTTATTCGGTAATATACAGAGTTTCTTTTGGCCAATTTTTTTTTAGTAATTTATATGTAACTAGACATTCGCCTAATATTTTACTTAAATGAACATAAATAAAATTATGTTTACATATCATCGATTATTTATACAAATTATTTTTGTTAAAATATTAAAATGTCATAATAGCTTTTTACATATTTGTTCTTACTAATTTTGAAAAAATTATTTTCAAATCGACATTATATTTTCGTAGTTATCAACTCCAGTCTCCAGTCTTATAAAAAATCCATGATTGTATTAAGTTTTGAACTATTGACCTTTTAGATACTAGCTAAAATTTTTAGCACTACATTACAAATTCCAATTATGCTTTTATATACTTCAAATATAATTATTGAAGCAACTCTCATATTATTGTATTAAATATCAGAATTTTATTTATTGATGATATTTAGTGATTAACCTCTATTCAACATCGCTTCTTTAATTATAATTATGTATTTAATGTATTAATTTTTTAAAATTGTTGAAAATAAGTAATACTCTAAATTTAGTATTTATAGGCTAACAGAAAATTCATTTTGATTTTTTGTTTTCAACTATTTCTAAAAAATTCATGTCAACCATAAAATGAATTATAATTCTAAAATTAGCAACACTATTTTGACCAAATTTTATGATTGATGTGAAAATTGAAACTTAACACCGTATGTGTCGTTAGAGTTCTTATTTAAATTATTTACATACTATAGCATTTATGATGTTTTTAGAGATGATTGAAAAAATATTTTCAAAATGAGTATTTTGGTAGCCTATAAATACAAAATTAGAATACTAATTATTTTTCAACTATTTCAAAAAATTAATACAGTAGATACATAATTAAATTAAAACTATAATGAAACAAATGACGTCGAATAAATGTTCATTACTAAAGAGAAACAATAAATAAACGTGAGATATTTAATACAATAATTTGAGTTACTTCTATAAGTATATTTTGAAGTATATAAAAAAAATAATTGGAATTAGTAGTGTATGGTAAAAAAATTTAAATAGTATCTAAGAGGTCTAGGGTTCAAAAACTTACTACAAGGATGACTTTTTCAAGGGCGTAGTTTGGTAATTATGAAAATGTCGGGTCAGTTTGATAATTAATTTCCTTAAAAATAGTAAGGACAAATATGTAAAAACTAGTAGGTTTTTTTAGTATTTCAACAAAATGGTCTGTATAATGTAATTATAATTTCTCAAATTATAATAGTCATTATGAGAATTTTATTGTAAATTGACGCATTTCGTTTTGCTTAATTAATATACTATTGTAATAAATATTAATTCTACATGTATGATACCATTCAATATTAGAAAATTCTTCCCTTTTATAAACACAATTCATAAATATAAGCCTACAATAAATAAGTTGTGATTTTTGTTAAAAGACTTAAAAATATAAAATATTATAAAATAAAATAATCCTATATAGTAACATTAAAATGATATAATTTTTTAAAATGTTTTAATCTCTAGAGTTACAGATTATGTTACATGAAAAAATAATAAAAGTGTAAAGAAAAAAAAAAGAGACATTAAATTGGATTAAAACCCTTTACAAACTATCATAAGTGTGATTATCTAACTTAATCTAGCATAATTGTATTTTTTAAGGTTATATATATAAAAAAAAATTGGCCAAAAGGTTATATATAAACTTAATTATCCCACTGAATGCAGAAAAAAAAAAGTATCCCACTGAACGGGTACATCATTTTTGCAGGCGGGCGCGGGAAGCCGACCTTCGTGGGCTTGGTCTAGCCTCCTTGAAGGCAGGTCGGTTATTCGGGCTGAGGGAACGTGGGCGCTCGGGGATGGGATGGCTATCCATCCGTTCTCGGACGCTTGGGTGACATCGAGAAGGGGCGCACGAGTTAGACCGAGAGAGGACTACCACCAGCTACCCTCCCTTAGGGTCGCCGATTGGGTGCAGCAGGACCGGGCAGCATGAGACGAGCATGCAGTCCGGGATGCGGTACGTGATGATGACGTCGATGATGTCCTCCAACAGCACATTCCGATTGGCCAGCAGCACGATACCCATCGGTGGCCTCACTCCCGCTCGGGCGATCCATCGGTTAGGTCGCTCTACCACTGGATTCACTCGACGGACACGGCCAACCAGTCAGCCTTGGACCTCAACAGAGTACCGGGACCGAACCTCCCTTCGGCATGGCCTGCTATTTGGGGGGCCAACGTGTGGCCGAAGATTAAGGCATTCCTATGGAAACTTGCGAACGACGCTCTACCGACTAGAGCATCTCTCGTGAGACGGGGTGTTATGATCGATTGCCTTTGCCCTTTATGTAATGTTGTTGAGACCCGTGAGCATTTCATGTTTGTATGTCCTTGGGCTAAGCAGGTATGGAGACACTACTTGGATGAGCAGTCAATCGCCATAGGGGCGAACTCGATGGACGATTGGCTAACAACGGAAACGGCGAGAGCGGGACCGACAAGGCGGGACAGGGCCGTGAACTGGAGGCGCTATATGGTTGTTTGTTGGGTCGTTTGGAAGACTAGGTGCAAGCTCGTGTACGAACAAACTCAACCGGTCGTCTCGTCCGTCCTCCTCGAGATCGACCGCACCTTGCTAGAGCTGGCAACGCCTACGCAAACATCAGGACCGGGACAACGACTGATACAAGCTTGGACGAGTCCCCCCCGAGGAGTGATCAAGATTAATTGCGATGGAGCATGGTGTAACACGTCCCTCAAGGGTGGCTTCAGTGTCATTGCAAGGGACGAATCAGGTTCTATTGTCGGGGGCCGAGCGGATGTATTGTGGGCGGGTTCCGTCGACGAGATCGAGGCCCAAGCAGTGTTCCATGCGGTTCGGCTCTCCATCAACAAGAGGTGGCCGAACGTGATTATAGAGACGGACGCCTTGAATATTGTCAACCATATTCATGGGCGTGACTTTGTTTGGAGAATTGGTACCATTTTGTCTAATGCGATTTCTCTAGCATCCTCGATTAGAGAAGTCGCATGGGAGCATGTTCCACGATCCGCGAATGAATGTACGGATTGGATAGCAAAGAGTGTTTTAGCAGGGTCGTGTCCCTCGGATTGGGTGTCCTCACCCCCGACCCCTTTACTTCGTTGTATTGTATCGGATAACATTTTGTGTGCGGGTTCAAACCCGGTTGTAGTTTAATGAAGCAGTATTTCTTTGGCCAAAAAAAAAACAAAAAAACTTTAGTGAAAAGCAAATTCCCCTAAGGCCCTAATAGAAAGACACACATACAAGTTACAACAGATGAGTTTTTAACTTTTAACTTTTATAATATTCAACAATCTTCTTAGATTAACTTTTATCGTACTATGAAAAAGATGAAGCACCAAAAGTGAAATCAAGATAGATTCCTAAATACTAAAATTTTGTTCTGTGAAAGGAAATTTTATAAATATAAATATATATATATATACGTAAGATATTGTAAGGTGGAAAAGCTCAGTAAATTATTGTACACTTGATAAAGCTTCTACTAGAATATAATAATTTATATTAAGCAAAAGAAAATTAACTTATAAAAGCAATAACTAATTTTATAAATTTAAATAAGAGATAAAAGTCATACCTAAAAAGTCACTTTATACCCGTACCTCTTTTTTTTTTATATCTCAAAATTATAAATATATTTATTTTATTTGAATATCTGAAAGTAAAAAAAATAACAATTCAATAATAACAAAATAAATATATTTAATTATTATAATAAAATAATTTAGACATACATGAAAGCAACAATAAAATTTATAATTTTATAAATTATGAGTGACGCCATACATGACTGACATATGACCGAAATGTTAAAATGTATACATTTATAATTTCTGAGGTACTCGAAAATAACAATTTTTTTATAAGATATCTATTTGTAAAAACATGATTTTTTTGGGTATTTAAATAACTTTTATGAAATGAGAGCATATATTTTTACATTAATAATTGAAATGATAGATTTTTTCCAATAATAATTGAGAGCATATCATATATCATTTTCAAGTGGTGATGTGGCATCTGTAAGATTCAAAGTTCACATGTTGTTTATCCATAATTCTTCAAATGGGAGTTCATTATGATTCAAATATATATAAAAAATTTAAAAATAATTACTTATTTCCTAACTAAAGTTTGAAAATTTAGATAATTTATTAACTCAATTTTGTTTTGAATAAATTAATAATTAATATTAGTTATTATGAATATGGTTGGTTGTGGGTCCTTGAAAATAATATTGCAAGAACAATTATTTGTTAAATATTACAAAAAGGTCATTGTTGATTAAGGCCTAAGGGTCACTTTTGTAGTGGGAGTAGGAAGATACGAGTCGAAAAGTCTAACAAGTAGGAAAAAAAAGTGACAATATGGAAAAAAATGAACCTTAATAATGCCACATTTAGAATCTATGTACCTAAGATATTCTATTCTATTAATTAACCTTTTATAGGAGAAATGTCATTAGATGAACAAATCATCCTTATTTGACACTTCAATAATGGAAGAGATTTAACCGAGTAATTATGTACTAATTTTAGTAAAACGAGTTTCGACTCAAAAACACACGAATGAAGTACTAATTACAGTGAAAAATTCGTATTATGGATGACTTTAACACTTTCACTCTTGAAAAAGTATAATGAAAGAACTATAAAGATAAATTGTGATGATTCTTGAAACGCGACTGTTAGACTTGGGGGAATCGAGGTTATCGAACATATCTAGACAGACAGACTAGTGGGAGAAGTCAATTAGCGCGCGCAATTGCAAAGAGTCAGAGAAGAGGTGGAGCACGGTAACTTTCTAAGTCCGAGTTAAAATCAACAATCAAACAGATTACGGGAACTCGATCAAGAATTATAAGGTGGGTTGTATCACCTATTATCAGGGATGGAGCCACTTGAGGACGAATGGATTTTTTCCCCCTCAATTTTTGATATAGTGTAAATTTAACCCTAAAAAATGCAATAGTTTTCAATTTAACCATTTTAAATTATACATTTGCATCTATTTTTTTTAGTTCAATTATTTATCCTTATTTTAATATTTACCCCACTGCTATCATTGGTATTATATGTTACTTTGCTAGGAATCTTAACCAAGTGCCATCAAACATGATAGATAATTTAGAAAGGAAATACGTTGTCATATATATTGGATCACATAAATTGGAATTTACTCTCTTGTCCCTCCTAGGTGCTCCGTTGACCTGCACAGAAGGAAAGCTCGGGAAATTCCCGTTGTTTCCCCTCCGAAGATGAAATCAGTGGAGGTTCGTTTGGGCGATCAGAATAAATGTAGAACACCAGATTGTAAGGGGAGGTGCAATCTTAGTCCCTTCAATAAGGTTGGTTGATGGATATTTATAACAAATGTGTACCTGAACCATGGTAGGGTCAGATCCTACCATGATAATCTTAGTTGTGATTGTGGCGAGCGAACCACTGTTATTAGGAGTAATGATTGTCTGTAGGACGGCTATTCCGGTGTAAACTATCATTTTAGTTAGTTTAATCATAGGCCGACTATAAGTGGTCGAGCTAAACCATAGGAGTGTAGACGTTTAGATCAGGGTAGTCAGTAAGTATTCTGACATGCACTTAATCTTAGTATTTTTACGTTCGTCGCATCCTTCTGAAGCGGCCCCGTCGCATCCTTCTGAAGCGGCCCCTTATCGGGGTTGTATATGAGCGACGCCATAAATATCATATGAGCGACGTCATAATACCATTGTGCCTATAAGTCCAACTCTGAATGGTATTGGACCAAATGCGGAAATGACGAGGCCAAAACTCATAACCCATCGGTATCCTTTTAGTAATGTTATTGATTTTGATTTGAAATATGACTCACCTTATTATATTTATTTTTATATAAAATTAACGTGTGTTTAAAGTAATATATACATATATTTAAACCTTAAAAACACGTTTATCGGCATGTAAATGTAACATTGACACGGTTGATGAATCGATACCAGCTGGATGGATCATCACCTTCGGAAGCAACTTGAAATTTTGTCAAATAAAGAAAGTTTTAATAGACGTAAACACCAAGTTTTCCCATCATTTGATCTCTTCCAATGTCTATGCGATGAAGATAACACGTGGGACAATTATCTAGTGACCAATTGATAATTAGTATGTAATTGTAAATATTATTTGAAAGGGTATTAATTTTACTAGTCATATTTGTCGAATTGAACACGACAATGAAAGATAGATGACTACTAATCATAGGATACGAGATATCGCGTTTACCTAAAAATTGGACTGTAGTTGTTTAATTATTATTAAGCAGACAGATATTAATAACATATATAGGACTCGAATTCACATTATAATATTCAACACCACGTTTTACCTAAGCTTTGAGGCTTTGAGCTGTCAGATTACATAATTAAGTCATAACAGATTATAATTGTTTAACAAAAAAAAAAAGAGATAATACATATAATTACGTTTCCGTATTGAAGAAAAAGTCCAAAGTTGTGTTATAAAAATATAAAACGTATTATTATTGACTCTTTTGTAGTTTTTGCATACTTACGTAGTATTAACTATTACGTGCTATATACGCATTATTATTTATTTATTCTATTGTAATTTTAAACTTATTTTTTATTCTGTGTAAATTGCATTCAAATCCATCCTTATATATATATATTAACAGTTGTGTATGATATTATTAGTATCTATTTACGTGATGTATATATTTATAAATCATACTATAGAGTATAGACCATGTAACATTTAAATATTCACTGCAAACCGATAAGGAAAAGTACAACCAAGTACACCGCCGAAATGGAGTAAATATTATTTAATACTATTTGAACGAAAAACATAAGATTTCATAATCATACAAACTTAAATTAAAACAAACAAACTTAGAGTAGCTTGAATCTCCATCCCCATATTTGAATCTAACCAATCGTCCGACGAATACTGCTATGGTTTAATCGCTGTTCTTGCCGGCGGTGTCGGTGGCAGCTGCGGCGATTTGTTTTGCCAGACTCCTTTTTCATCAGGGAAGAACACGTCGCCGCAAAACTTGAAACAGTCCTTAAATTTGAGAACGATTATCGATCCTTTTAAGCCCCTTTGAAATAACCGCCGCGGCGGCGTTCCTTAGTCGTACACAATTCCCCTGGCCCTAGCTTGCTCATCCTTCACCTCAGCAAGGTAAAGCGTCACGGCGGGAGCGTTGAAGGGGTTGGCCGCGGCCCGTCCCTTGGTCTCATCGAAGGCAATCCGGAGGCGGCGGACAAGCGCGTTCACGCTACCCCACGGCTGCCGGAGCGGACACGGGCAGGCTCCTGGCGGACTCGGCCGTCCAAACAGCCCGCACGTCTCCTCATGAACCTTCGTCTTCCCGAACTGGTCGAGATACTCGAGGAAGTCGAGGATGTCGTTGTCGCCCAACTGCGACAAAACCAGATCGTTGTTCCGGAGGTACGTCAGGAACGCCGACCAGTCCTGCCGCATCTGGGTCTGGAACCGGTGAACACCGATCGCCGGCACCATGGATGCGGAAGTATTGTAATTATAGGAAGAAGAGTTCTCGACGGCAGTGTGATGTCTGTCGGAGTTTCTCCCGGATCCTCTGCGCTGCTGGTTAAGTACAGCAGCGGCGGCGGCAGCAGTTACAGCGGCTGACATTCTTATAGCTTTACGTGTGTTTTTAAACAAAGACTGGAATTTGCAGCAGAGCAGAGATTATCTGACGACTAGAAAACTGAGAGACCAGATTATTCAAATCAAATCTTCAGGTTGCTGCTGATGGGAAGGAGAATGAAGAAGACAGTGGGTAAGTATTCTGTTCTGTCCACACTTTCAATGTGTGGAGAGAGAGGAGAGAGAGGAGAGAGAGGAGAGAGAGAAATGAAACAAATCGAATCGACACAGAGAGGGTATTAATAGGGGTGGGAAAAGGAAGGAGACGACATCAACGGGCCCCACAATGACGTCAAATCGGGTCGGGTCAGTAAAATGAATCCCATATTAACAGTTAATTTCGTGGATCGCTACAATTACGTCGGTTCCCTTATTACTTATTTTTCATCCCTAACCCGATTGCTGGAATTATGGAGAGTGACGTGATCCCTTGGATGAACGTGATCCACTCCAGTCGAGAGACATAACGTTGCGAATGCTTCCAAGCAAGACAGGATCATATGTTTTTTGTGGATTACATTTTTTATTAGTTTAAATTGATGATGGTTGCAAATATACGTAACACTTGAATTAATATTTATATTAATTAAAATGAATCTTAGTCGAGACATCTCGGAATTAATAACTAATAAGTGTTTTTTAATATTATCTCTAAGATTTGAAGAACATATGCGATCGGAATTAATAACTAATAAGTGTTTTTTAATATTATCTCTAGGATTTGAAGAACATATGCGATCGTATTGAAGACATTTATATATAGTTTTTTACGTTCATTTTTTTAATAATGAGTATTTATTGTTTATATATAACTGTGCAGTGACGGGGATAGTCAAATGAAACGAAGTTAGAATTTAAAATTAAGTATAAACATTAGAATAATTATAAATAAATAAGTATTTTTCAAGATATCAATATAATATTTAAAATAGTTAAACTTAAATCCAATATATATATATATATATTGCGATGAAAAACACACAACAAAAAAAATTGAAAATACTTCCTATGGTGGCTTTGCCTTTGAGTTTATGTATATATAATTTCAATTTTTTTTAATAGATATATGATATGACTTATGAGTATAATAAACAATAGTGAAAAAAAGACGCAATCTTGCATGGATTGAGAGTTCAACATTTCTGGACCGTCGTGTATTTTTCTCAAAATATTTTAAATAATAAAAGGTAATTTCCCTATAAATTATTGTAATTTCCACTCCGGTGCACCGTAGTCAGCCTATGAAAGTTTTTTTATTGCTGAGTATAAAAATTGTTTTCATTCATAAAGCTCATGACAGAGTTGAGTGAGATTTCATCAGAAGAACGCTAATTTTCTTTAAATTCCCGGATAAAGTCATTAAGTTGATTATGAGTTGTATCTCCACGTCTTCAATTGAAATATTGTTCAATGGGGGAAAATTAGAAAAATTCTACCAGTCCAGAGGGATTAGGCAAGGGGATCCTCTATCCCCGTACATATTTATCCTTTGCATGGAATATCTGGCTTTTCTTATCGATGAAAAAGTTATGCAGGGACAATGGAAATGAATAAAAGTGGGAAGAGGTAGCTTGACTTTATCCCATTTTTTTTTTGCCGATGATCTCATTCTCATGGGAGAGGCGACACCTGGAAATTGTAACTGTATCAACTCGGTCTTAAAAGAATTTTGCGAAATTTCAGGGCACAAGGTAAATCAGGGGAAGTCAATCATGGTTTTCTCCAAAAATGTTCCAGCTACCCAGAGAACTCAAATTTCAACGAGTTTACAGTTTAGAACAGTTGAAAACTTTGGATCTTACCTTGGCTTTCCTTTGGATTTGTCAAACTCGAAAGTTAGCTCTTTTAACTTTATTTTGGATAAAGTTAGAAATAAACTCTCGGGTTGGAGGGCAAATCTGTTATCAATGGCAGGTAGAGTTACGTTGGTCAAATCGATATTGTCCACTATCCCTTCCTACTATATGCAATGTACTATATTTCCTAATACAGTTTGTAAAGAACTGGACAGAATTAATAGAAATTTTGTTTGGGGATCCACGGACCAGAAGAGGAAAATCCATTTGATCAATTGGGAGGAAATAACAAAGCCGAAAAAACTTGGGGGTCTTGGTTTGCAGTCGGATGTGTATCGTAACAAAGCACTTTTGGGGAGTTTGGCTTGGAGATTGAAGAAGGATACGGCTCCTTGAGCTGTGGTCATTAGAAACAGAACTTTTAAGCAGGATGGAACTTCTCTCACTACTTCGAACAAAACGCCTTGTAATTGGAAAGCAATTAAGGAAGGTATGACCACCCTTAAATTAGGTTCATGGTGGGTGGTGGCAAATGGTAGAGATATTAAATTTTGGCACGATAACTGGGTGGATAATCAACCTCTGCGAGCGGCAATCTATGGTCCACTAAACTATGCAGAAGACAGACTGATGGTAGGATATGTCTTCCAAAATGAAGAGTGGAATCTAGATAGAACTTCTTTTGACTTCCCCAAAAAATTTGTGGACATGTTTCGAGGTACTCCAGAGGACAAGACCAATGTATCCTCGGACACGCAAATATGGAATGACACACACTCGGGGAATTACTCTACAACATCTGCATACTCTCTTTTAGCTGGTCATGACACAAACAACCAGGTGATTAATCAATGGGACTGGGTTTGGAAGATTCAGACTATCCCAAAAATTCAGTATTTTATCTGGTTATGCCTTAAAGATAGACTTGCCCCCAGCAAACTATTGAACCATAGAGGATGTAATTTGAGCCCTCTGTGCCAAATTTGTTACTCTGGGGTGGAGGACATTGACCACATATTGCGTGGGTGTAAGCATGCTAAAGATATGTGGAATTCAACCACTGGACCGCCTAATATGGGTCAATCTATCGACTACCCTTTGAATGAGTGGACCAAGAAGGGTTGTCAGGAATCGGGAGTCAATATTCAAGGTGTTGAGTGGAAGTACTTTTTTCCTTATGCGATATGGAACATTTGGAAAAATAGGAACTCTCTTATTTATAATGATAAACCTGCTTTTTCGTCTGTTTATAATTTATCTTTATCTCAGGCAAAATTTCACCAAAATGTTTATCTTGAGACTAACATCGCTAATGAGTTTATTTCCATTGATATTAGTTGGGTTCCTCCGAAAAATGATTGGTTTAAAATTAACACAGATGGAGCTACTAAGGAAAATCAAGGTTTTGCAGGAGCCGGTGGGGTCATCCGAGACTACAGGGGTCATTGGGTTGCAGGTTTCTCAAGGAATTTGGGTTCCTCAAACAGTCTCACTGCGGAATGTTGGGCAATCCGAGATGGACTGCTCTTGGCAAAAACACTCGGATTAAAATCTATTCACCTTGAGACGGACGCCCTCTTAGCCCATAAGGTAATCTCTGATGAAAATATGTGAAATCAAAAACTAATGCTGATCATTGCGGATTGCAGGAAGCTATTGATGCAGTTCGAAAGAATGAAGTTCAGACATATTTTTCGAGAAGCGAATGCGGTAGCGGATATCATGGCGGGTATGACGCTCAAAAAACGACATGTGTTTGAAATTCATAGCTCTCCTCCGAAAGAAAATATTATCGCGCTCCGGAAAGACGCTGTGGGCTTTTCTGTTTCGCGAATTGTTAAAGTTAGCTAGTTTTGGTTGTGTTGTTTGAACTTGGGTGATTAATTATCACGTATTGCGGTTATTTTAATCCATAATTATCAAAAAAAAAAAATACTCAAATTCAAAAACTATAATTAAAGAACAAAATATTAAACCGCTACGTGTGTTGTACATAATTGAATACTAGAGAACTTATTCGCGCTTTGCGCAATTAATAATTATTTTAGTTTATAAATAAATGTTGCATAAATATTTACATAAAATTAACACGTGACATATATATATATATTAACTCAATTACCCAACATAAAAATTAATTATATTTATGAATAAAAACTAATCTTATGTTTATTTGTATAATATTATACAATATAACAATTATTTATACTTTTATAAAAATATTTGAAAATAAATGAGTAGATAATAAAAAAGAATGTTAACAATTATGAATACGATGTTAACTAAAGATCTTGGGTCACTCTATGGTGGGCCAGGTTGACTTTTACTTAGGCTGATCCAGTTTGAATATCTTGGGTTTACCCCCTCCAGGGTTATTGGGCATTCGAGACATTTTCCTTATTGGACTGTCATTATCGATACCCAACATTTGCCCCCGAAGCTTGATTGAAGTTCCTTCAGTCGAGCTTGATTTCTTGGTAGGGTTTGAGACAGTGACGCCTTAAATTTGATTTTCCTTGTCTCTTGTAATGGTTCATGACCTTAGAGGCACTTCATGCTTGTTTGGCGATCAGTCATCCCATTGTCCAAGGTTGAAGGAATAATCTTATTTATAGTCCTTCTTGGCGATCACTCGAGGCAGTTTAGGTCTGTGAAGGTCTGTCCTTCCTTGCTAGGCGATCGTTACCTATAAAAGGTATTTTTGATAAAGCCTATCAGCGTGCTGGCGATCACTTTGTCTGCTCAGTGGACTTTAGCATTTAATAACTGCACAGTCATCCAGAAGTCGAACGGTCGCTTGAAGCACGCCTGTCATTTAATATTCCATAACCCAAGGGTAGTCTGACAGTTGTCTGTACTGGCCGACCGTTTGTCTCCCCGAGGTGTCTCTTAGATTTCTGACATTGCTTCGATTTTTTCCAAAAATGTGCAATTATTCTTCTGCGTCGTTTTGATTGAAATGTAAGGACGATCGCATACTTTAAAGGCTCGCCTTCAGGGGGAATAAGAATTAAACCTGCCCCCGAGCCTTCTCTTGACGAAGACCCATCTGTATAGAGCTCCCAGACTTGATTATTGCCTGCTGACTGACTTGACCTGTTTTCTGCTTCTGTTTGACCGTTACTCGTGCTTTCCACAATGAAATCAGCTAGTTCTTGACCTTTGATGGTTTTCGGCGCAAATTTGATCCTGAACTCGCTGAGCTCGATCGCCCACTTGACCATTCTTCCTGAAGAATCTGGTTTCATCATGAAGTTTTTGAGAGGTTGATTGGTGAGGACCGTGATGTCGTGCGCATGAAAGTAAGGTCTCAGTTTTCGAGCAGCAATAACTAAGGCATAGAGATACTTCTCAATCTGGACATATTTTATTTCTGCTGAGTTAAACATTTTGCTAATAAAGTACACTGGACTCTGAACATTATTTTCCTCCTTTATCAAAACAGCACTGGCCGCCACGTCGCTGATGCCTAGGTAGAGGAAGAGCTGCTCGCCTGGAATGGGCTTTGCCAGAGCTGGGAATGTTTGGATATGCCGCTTTAAGTACTGGAATGTATCTTCACAATCTGGCGTCCACTCGAACTTGCGGTTGACCCTCAGAGTTTTGAAAAATGGGAGGGACCTGTCGCTCGCCTTGGAGAGGAAACGGTTGAGAGCAGCCAGGCGACCATTCAGGCACTGAACTTCCTTATGGCAGGTGAGCGACTTCATCTCTTCTATGGCCTTCAGCTTTTCTGGATTCGCTTCGATGCCCCTTTCACTGACCATGAATCCCAGGAATTTGCCAGACTTGACTCCAAAGGTGCACTTTGCAGGGTTCAGGCGAACGCTGTGTCTCCTCATGCATTCGAAAGCTTCGCGGAGGTCTGTTGTGTGCGGATTGCCCTTGATGGTTTTGACGAGCATATCGTCCACATAAGCCTCCATGTTCCTTCCCAGCATGTCCTGGAATAAGCGGTTCACCATCCGCTGATAAGTCGCCCCGGCATTGATGAGACCAAAGGGCATCACCTTGTAGCACAGAATGTTCCTTGTCGGCATAGAAAGTGGTGTGAGCCTCATCGTCTGGATGCATTCTGATCTGGTTGTAGCCTGAATAGGCGTCCATGAAGCTCAGCATCTCGTGACCAGAGGTAGCATCGACTAGCTGATCAATCCTGGGAAGAGGATATGAATCCTTAGGGCAAGCCTTGTTCAAGTCGCGGAAGTCGACGCACATCCTCCACTTGCCGTTTGATTTTTTGACCAAAACTGGGTTGGCGACCCAGCTCTGGAATCTCACCTCTCTGACGAAGTCAGCCTTGATCAGTCTGCCAACCTCCTGTCTAATCGCCAAGCGCTTGTCCGTCCCGAACGATCTCCTTTTTTGGGCGATCGGCTTGATAGAAGGGTCTATCCTAAGCTCGTGCGAGATGATGTCTGTGCTAATACCCGGCATGTCGCTCGGCTGCCAGACGAAGAGCTCTTTAAATTCCCTGAGGAGGGCGGTCATGACCTCCTTCTGATCTTCTTTCAAGGTGGTCCCAATGCGCACCTTATTGTCTGGCTCATCGACCTCGACTTCTTCTAATTCCTCCATGGGCGCTGGCCGAGCCAAATCCTCGCGAGGGTCGGCCTCTGTCTCGATGGCGAGGGCCTCCCTTTGGTTCTTCCTACGCCGACAGTTTACACTTTACATAGCATTGCCGCGAGGAAGGCTGGTCGCCGAGCACTTTTCTAATCCCGTTGGGAGTGGAGAACTTCATCTTCTGATGGACTGTGGAGGCCACAATCTTGTTGGGATTGATCGTGGTCCTCCCCATGATGGCATTGTAGGATGTATGTGAGTTGACCACCAGGAAAGTGACCGGTACCTTGATGCTCTTCCATCCCTCACCCAGAATCACTGCATGGTTATTGCCCCTAGTGGATAAGTTGTCCTTCCCGCAAACCCAATCAGCGGAAACTCGACCCTCTTCAGGTCACGCTTAAACTTGCCCATCCTCTTGAAGGCGTCCAGGAATAGGATGTCTGTCGAGCTGCCTCCAACGATCAGAATCCTTGCAACGTCACAGCCGTCTATATCAGCCGTGATAACCAAAGCATCGTTGTGGGGGGTTGTGACATGTGCCAAATCATTTTCGGAGCATGAGATGACAATATCCTGTTCAGGTCGGGGTCGCTTTCCCGACTGAACTGCTGTGGAGATCTGAGTGGCATAGACCTCCCTGGCGTGTGACCCTTCGCCTCCTGCACCGAATCCTCCCGCAATCAAATTCACTCTCCTCTTGCTGGCAAATGGATCAGTTTGCTCAGCAGGGGCTGGCGAACGATGTCTCTTGGGGGGCGTCCGACTTCTGTCTCGCCCTGCCACAAATTCCTTCAACATCCCCTCTTGAATAAGCTTCTCTATGTCCCCCTTCAGAATGCGGCAGTCATCCGTCTTGTGGCCCTTGCACTTATGATATCTGCAATAGCTCTCGACGTCCTTCCCCATGGGCTGACCACCCCGGTGAGGCATTGGTGGCCTCGCCAAGGATCTCCTCTCCATCTTGACTAGTACCGCTGAGATCTGCCTATTTAAAGGCGTAAAGTACTTAGGGACCTCTGGATTTCGAGGCGCTGGATTAGGCTCGACTAGGAGTCTGCTGTCTCTTCCCTTCTTCTCCTTCTTTACCTTCTTTTTACCATCGCGTCGGGGCTCAGGAACCACCCTTAGCGAGGTTGTCAGGAAGTTAGCATCGGTGTTCGCCCTTTCAAGGTCTATGAAACCTTTTGCCCTGGACACCAGCTCCTCAAACGTCTCAATCTCCTTTACGTGATAGCTGTTTCGCAGCTTTCTCGAGGCCTTGTTGGCCACATCCAGACCTCTGTAAAATGCTCGAATGATCTCCCCATCTGAGATTCGTCGATCTATCTCCGTGACGTTATGATGAACACCCGTAAAAATTGGCCAGCGACTCTCCAGGCTGTTGCTTGACCGCATCCAGGGCGACCATGTTTTTCATTAGCTGGCGCTCGCCCATGTACCTCTCCAGGAACTTGCTCCTTAATTCTGCCCAAGTTCCTATAGATCTTGTAGGGAGGCCGAAGAACCAGGACGAAGCCGAACCCGAAAGAGTGGATGGAAATAACAAAGCCAAGTGATTGGGATCATTTGACTTACCCAGGAGAGACGCCTCGTGCTTGTTGACGTGTATGGTGGGATCTCTTCCACCACTGTACTCAGGTATGGCCCGAGCAACTACGTCTTTGGTGATCTTGATGGCGACGAGCTCGTCGGAAAAGGGGTGAGCAGATTGCTCCTTGAAGGGAGCTACGACTGTCAACCGTCTTTCTTGGAACCTTTTGTTGAGAAGGTCGTCCATCTGGTCCACAGTGCAATATTTTGGCGAGGGCCCGGATGAAGAAGGACCGCAAGGATTGGTCGAGTATGTAGCCGCCGGCTGTTTGGTATATGCCGGGGGTAGATACTGTTGTCCAAACGTCATCTCCTGATCTTCCTGTGGTGCCAGGATTCGCGGTTTCAGACGGCAATGGCTTTGTGGCAGCAAAGCGAGTGTTTCCTTGGGGAGCAGGGGCTTGACGGCGGGCCTGCCCTAGGATGGCCTCCAGCAATGATATCATCTCTGGGGTTAACTGGATGTTTTCCCCGGCGATGTGGACGGTCTGCGGAGCTGGAGTCTCGATGTGGTTGGTAGCTGAGGTCGGTCTGGAATTACCGACATGCTCTCGGGCCGCCCGTAGAGGGACGACATTAGCTCCTGCCTGGCTGGCAGGTTCTTGTTGAAGCGGTGAAGCGGCGGCGGAATCAGAGCTATCCGCGGATTGCTCGCGAGTCTGGTTCCGACGGTTGTTTTGTGATCGAGTTCTCATGGTTGTATCACTTGATTCCCACAGACGACGCCAAATGTTGGATCGTGAAATTCTGGTTGCTGATTTGGCAGTGAATTGAATGTCAGACGAAGGCTGAATGATGCTTCTGCTCCAACTCCGCTGAACCTGCAGGTAAGGGAGCGCAACAGAGGGGGTGTCTCTAGGTCCCTCTCTGATGCTTAAATGAGTATATGTGTGTGTATATAGCTCAAAACGTAAGGAACGTATGTAAAGCAAATGTATTTATAGGGTAGGAGAGATCAAACCGTATAAGGTAACCGTATATCTTAGTGAATATTGTGTTGTTGAAGATTCAGATAGTAGATATGACAGTTACTGCGAGATATTGTAGTTACCATATCTAATCTTTAGTTAATATGTGACTGAGATACGCGGGATATCGTGACCACTTCCTTATTAACGGTTAGTGGGACCAGAGGAGAGAGGCAATACTCTCTTCGGGGCGAGCACTCCCATGGCGAGCAGTGAGAGGTCACGACTTGGTGAAGGATGACGAGCAGTCTGGGGAGCCTTTGGCGTTCATGTCACCTTTGGGTTCGATCTTGGACCACTCTATGGTGGGTCAGGTTAACTTTTACTTAGGCTGATCCAGTTTGAATATCTTGGGTTTACCCCTCCAAGGTTATTGGGTTTTCGATGCCTTTTCCTTATTGGGTTGTCATTATCGATACCTAACTTATTACATTTTTTATTAGTTTAAATCGATGATGGTTGCAAATATACGTAACACTTGAATTAATATTTATATTAATTAAAATGAATCTTATTCGAGACATCTCTTTTGAATTAATATTTATATTAATTAAAATGAATCTTATTCGAGACATCTCGGAATTAATAACTAATAAGTGTTTTTTAATATTATCTCTATGATTTGAAGAACATATGCGATCGTATTGAAGACATTTATATATAGTTTTTTACGTTTATTTTTTTAATAATGAGTATTTATTGTTTATATATAACTGTGCAGTGACGGGGATAGTCAAATGAAACGAAGTTAGAATTTAAAATTAAGTATAAACATTAGAATAATTATAAATAAATAAGTATTTTTCAAGATATCAATATAATATTTAAAATAGTTAAACTTAAATCCAATATATATATATATTGCGATGAAAAATACACAACAACAAAAATTGAAAATACTTTCTATGGTGGCTTTGCCTTTGAGTTTATGTATATATAATTTCAATTTTTTTTAATAGATATATGATATGAGTATAATAAACAATAGTGAAAAAAAAGACGCAATCTTGCATGGATTGAGAGTTCAACATTTCTGGACAGTCGTGTATTTTTCTCAAAATATTTTAAATAATAAAAGGTAATTTCCCTATAAATTATTGTAATTTCCACTCCGGTGCACCGTAGTCAGCCTATGAATTTTTTTTTTAATGCTGAGTACAAAAATTGTTTTCATTCGATCAATACTCAAATTCAAAAACTATAATTAAAGAACAAAATATTAAACCGCTACATGTGTTGTTGAATACCAGATAACTTATTCGCGTTTTGCACAATTAATAATTATTTTAGTTTATAAATAAATGTTGCATAAATATTTACATAAAATTAACACGTGACATATATATATATATTAACTCAATTATCCAACATAAAAATTAATTATATTTATGAATAAAAACTAATCTTATGTTTATTTGTATAATATTATACAATATAAAAATTATTTATATTTTTATAAAAATATTTGAAAATAAATGAGTAGATAATAGAAAAGAATGTTAACAATTATGAATACGATGTTAACTAAAGATTTTGAAATTCATTTTATGACAAAAAATTAGAATATATATTTAGTTATTGTAATTATCACTTATATAAATTAATTTTAAATTTACAATATATGTTCATTCTAGTAGAATATAACAATGATATTTTATAAAAATAATTTTAATACAAATATGAAGAAACTTCATTAAAATTATTATTTTATTTTTTTATACCCTAAAGTTTATGTCACATATGAGATATGACTATGTAAGTGAGAATTATATGTGATATGAATTTATTAGAAATTATGAAGTTGGCATTATAAATGAGAAAATGTCTTAAAAGACTTGTCACAATTCTACTTAACTTAACCAAATTAATATAAACTAGGTATCTGACCTGCGTTTTGCGCAGTAAGTAGTGAATTTAATTTATTCTTCATAATGTATATCATAAAATTATTTACTTTAGTTTGTAAATGAATATAGATTACAAAAAACACATTTTTTTCTTCTATTATAGAGTTTAATTTGTTTATAATAAACTAAAATTATGCATATGCATGTGAAATAAAATAATGATTAATGTTTTGTAACTTATCTCTAGAATGAATGAGAACATTTAGGGGGTGTTTGTTTGAAGCATTAACCATGTATTAGTATTAGCTAATACATGTATAAATTAATACTTATGTTTGGTTTAAATTTTAAATTGTACTAATTAATACTTGTGTATTAACTAATACCTAATTAGGTGGTTTATTAAGTATTAGCTAATGCTAAATTTAACCTAGGCATTAAATAATACATAATGCAAGTTTACTAAAATCACCCTCTCAAACTTATGACAAAAAAAATCCTCTCAAATCTAAACCTAGCGTAGCACATTCTTCGACAGCAACAGAACACCTCCCATAAACTATTCTCTACGTGTTCTTCTCTACAAGAGAATACATCAAATTCTTCTCTGTTCTTCTCTGCGTTCCTCTCGGCAACTCCTCTCGGCGTTCTTCTTCAACTTCCCATAAGGTATTCCTCCGATTCAATTATGATTTTATGTTTATCAATGTCCACATACACAATTATTCAAAAAAAACGCTCGGTTAACCTCAAATTCGTTCATGTGCTGTGGGTTTTCTTGTTTTGTACTGTGGGTTATCAATCTCCACATACGTATGTATTCGACCATGTTTCTTGTTCTTGATTTGTATGTATTCCTCCACATACAAATTCACATATGTAGTCCTCTTGGTTTGCTTGTTTTGTCCTGTGAGATTTCTTGTTTTCTTATTCAGTTTTAAAATTAAGCAATTAGAGCGGTGAGTTTTGTTTTAATTTGAGATATGTGTTGCGCTAGGTTATAGACATGTGGAGCCACAATGGTGATTAGAGCAACAATGCAGGTTGAAGCTGAAGATATATCACATCATGAAGAAGCCAATTTTGAGCAGCAATCTCAAGGTCCCACTAGTTCATCATCTGGAAGGAAGTGTAAGAAAAAAGACTTTGATGACAACTTAGGTCTTGAACAGCTTGCTAGACACCTAGATGTCTTAGGTGAAAAGATGACGAAGTCACTAAATACAAATATTTTGCAAGAACATTTACTTCAACTCAACGGTGCATTATCTAATCTAGAAGGAATTACAAAAGAGGAGAAAAAGAAGGCGCATCGTCTCTTTGCAGAGAAGACAAACTTGGTTCTTGTGTGTTTTTGGTTGTAATGAGGATGAACATCTTGAATGGCTAAGAGGAATGCTTGATTAAAACTTGTTTGTTGTTTTGAGTATGAACCGTTTCTTATTTAATTATTACATTTTTTTTAATGAACTTGTGAGTTTAATGATTAAAGAGAATATTTTAATTTATTTTCTTGTTGATTATTTTTTGTGTTTTTTTTTCGCCAAATTTTGTGAGATTAATACATTTTATTTTAACACATGTATCGATTCACGTACATAATATACTTACATTATAAAAACAAATATAAGGGTATTTATGTCTTTTAGTCACTTTATGTAAAATTTGTACCTAACCAAACATTGTATTAGGGGTTATGTATATCTTAGTACATGTATCCATCCAAACACTGTATATATGTAAACATGTATTAATATATATTAATACAGTATATTTTAATACGGAGTTAATACATGTATTAACTAATACATCAAAACAAACGCCCCCTTAGAGAATTCTTAAATGACTAATATGGCATGGCACTTAGAAAAAAAAAATTGCACACTTAATATTGATATATTAATAAAATATTAATTTAACAGTTGAAGTGAGAAAATGCACAAACAAATTAATTATCACAATTGTAATTTTAGCCAAATTAATAGATATAGATAGATAGATATAGATTATCCATGAATTAATTATAAAAAACAATATAAAAACCATACTAAAATTAATATTAAAACCATACAATATCAATATTAATGTTAAAATTAATTGCACATGTATAGAAAAACCATACTAAAATTAATTATAATTATAATTATATAGTGATACATTAATAATGTTGCGATCATATATGTATAATATATTATTGGTCAATTAATAATATTTTTAATATATGTTTTCACTTTTTGTGCTACTAAAAAGTTAAAAATTTTAGATTACTTAAAAAAACAATTCGAGGAATGTATTTTAATAATGGAAAAAATAAAATGAATAAATAAATAATATACTTGAAATTTTATTATATTGAGATGATTTTAAAAAGAATTTAAAATTATTTATCAAAAATACATTTCTATTAAAAATATACGTTCAATTTATAATATTTTTTATTTAATTTTTAATAATATATGAGATGATTTACATAAAAAAATGAATTTTTTAATAAAAAATGTTCAAAATATCAAACTTATTAATAGAGTTTTTTTTAGAACAAATATAAAATAAACAATTAGAGAACTAACTTTGTGAGGAAAAAAAACATGTTTAACAATTATGTTTTTGGTAGAAAAATAAATGATAAATTAAGATAAAACAAAACACTTTTCAAGATTAAATGAGAAACTTTGAAACATTTTTAACTTGTCCACTTAAGCAAAAATGTGACTGTCACATATATATTTGTAACTTATGGTTGTGTTGGCCAATCAAATTGACTAAAAAAATCTCAATTTGCTTACTTGTCAACATATTATGTTTCTTAGCCATATTAATATTAATATATATATAATATATATATATATAGATAGATAAATATAGATGGTTTCATTGTCTTTTTTTTTTTTTGATAATTATGGATTTAATTAACTGCAATAGGTGACAAACTAATCACCCAAGTTCAAATTACACAACCAAAACTAGCTAGCTTTAACAATACACGAAACTGAAAAGCCAACAGCATCTTTCCGGAGCGCATTTATAGTTTCTGTCGGAGGAGAGTTATGAATTTCAAACACCTGCTGCTGTTTGAGCGCCAAACCCGCCAAGGTATCCGCAACCGCATTAGCTTCTCGAAAAATATGTCTGAACTTCATTCTTTCGAACTGCATCAATAGCTTCCTGCAATCCGCAATGATCGGCATTAGTTTTGGATTTGACATATTTTCGTCAGAGATTACCTTGTGGGCATAGAGGGCGTCCGTTTCAAGGTGAATAGATTTTAATCCGAGTACTTTTGCCAAAAGCAGCCCGTCCCGGATGGCCCAACATTCCGCAATGACGCTGTTTGAGCAACCCAAATTCCTTGAGAATCCTGCAACCCATTGACCCCTGTAGTCTCGGATGACCCCACCGGCTCCTGCAAAACCTTGATCTCCCTTAGCAGCTCCATCTGTGTTAATTTTAAACCAATCCTTTTTTGGAGGAACCCAACTAATATCAATAGAAATAAACTCATTAGCGATGTCAGTCTCACGATAAACATTTTGGTGAAATTTTGCCTGAGATAAAGATAAGTTATAAACAGACGAAAAAGCAGGTTTATTATTAAAAATAAGAGAGTTCCTATCCAAATGTTCCATAAAGCATAAGGGAAAAAGAACTTCCATTCAACACCTTGATTATTAACTCGAGCTTCGTGACACCCATACTTGATCCACTCATTCAAGGGATACTGGAACGCTTGCCCTAGACTTGGCGCCCCGGTGACTGAATTCCACATCTCTTTAGCATGTTTACACCCACGCAGGATGTGCTCAATGTCCTCAATCCCAGAGTAACAAATTTGGCAAAGAGGGCTCAAATTACATCCTCTATGGTTCAAAAGTTTGCCAGTAGCTAGTCTATCTTTAAGGCACAACCAGATAAAATACTGAATTTTTGGAATAGTCTGAATCTTCCAAACCCAATCCCATTGATTAATCGCATGGTTGTCAGAGACATGACCTGCTAAAAGAGAGTAAGCAGATGCGGTAGTGTAATTCCCCGAGTGTGTGGCATTCCAAACTTGCGTGTCCGAAGAAACATTGGTCTTGTCCCCTGGAGTACCTCGAAACATGTCCACCAAATTCTTTGGGAAGTCAAAGGAAGTTCTATTTAGATTCCACTCTTCATTTTGGAAGACATCTCCTACCATCAATCTGTCTTCTTCATAGCTCAGTGGACCATAAATAGCTGCTCGCAGGGGTTGATTACCCACCCAATTATCGTGCCAAAATTTAATATCCCTTCCATTTGCCACCACCCACCCTGAACCTAATTTAAGGGTGTTCATACCTTCATTAATTGCTTTCCAATTGCAAGGTGTTTTGTTCGAAGAAGTCAGAGAAGATTCATCCTGCTTAAATGTTCTGTTTCTAATGACCTCAGCCCAAGGAGCCGTTTCCTTCTTCAATCTCCAAGCCAAACTTCCCAAGAGAGTTTTGTTTCGATACAGTGCTGTCTGCAGACCAAGTCCCCCTAGATTCTTCGGCTTTGTTATTTCCTCCCAATTGATCAAATGGATTTTCCTTTTCTGGTCCGTGGATCCCCAAACAAAGTTTCTATTAATCCTGTCCAATTCTTTACAAACTGAACTAGGAAACATAGTACATTGCATATAGTAGGAGGGGATTGTGGACAAGACCGATTTGACCAACGTAACTCTACCTGCCATAGATAACAACTTTGCCCTCCAACCCGAAAGTTTATTTCTAACTTTATCCAGAACAAAGTTAAAAGAGCTAACTTTCGAGTTTGACAAATCCAAAGGAAAGCCAAGGTAAGAACCAAAATTATCAACAGTTCTAAACTGTAAACTCGCTGAGATCTGAGATCTTTTGGTAGCTGGGACATTGTTTGAGAAAACCATGATCGACTTCCCCTGATTTACCTTTTGCCCTGAAATATCGCAAAACTCATCTAGGACCCGGTTGATACAGTTACAATTTTCAGGAGTCGCCTCTCCCATTAGAATGAGATCATCAGCAAAGAAAAGATGGGATAAGGTCAAGCTACCTCTTCCCACTTTTATTCCTTTCCATTGACCTTGCATCACTTTCTCATCGATAAGAAATGCCAGATATTCCATGCATAGAATAAAGATGTACGGAGAAAGAGGGTCACCTTGTCTAATGCCTCTGGACGGATAGAATTTCTCTAGCTTCCCCCCATTGAACAGAATTTCGATTGAAGACGTGGAGATACAACTCATAATCAACTTAATGAGTTTCTCGGGGAATTTAAAGAAAAAGAGTGTTCTTCTGATGAAATCCCACTCAATTCTATCATATGCTTTTTCAAGGTCTAATTTAATGATCATGCACCCCATTTTGCCCTGCTTGTGCTTTGAGAAATGAAGCACTTCTCGAAGCAGAATAACATTATCCGAACCCCTTCTCCCTGGAACAAAACTAGTCTGAAAAGGAGAAATGATATCTTTCAAAACAGGTCTAATTCTATTCACCAGAATTTTTGAAATGACCTTGTAAATAGAGTTGCAAAGACTAATAGGTCTGAAATGGGAGACTGAATTGGGCTGACTACACTTTGGAATTAAGCAGATGAGCGTCTCGTTCCAACTTGTAGGGATAGACCCCTTTTTAAAGACCTCACTGATAGCCTCAATCAGAGAGCTACCCGTACAGTTCCAAAGCTTTTGAAAGAAAGCCGGGTGAAGGCCATCAGGCCCCGGAGCTTTAAACGGTTTAAGATCCCAAGTGGCTTTCCTAATTTCATCAACAGTGATAAAGTTGTTTAGGCGGCGGATTTGATTCACAGAAAGAGCAGTTCTCCAAGAATCAGGCTGATCAACCACCATAGGTGAGGTAGCCTTTGAAGTTGTGAAGAGATTTGAAAAGAATTTTTGAAATTCCTCTTGAATGAGACCCTCATCAAAAATCCAATTTCCAATTGCCAAGATCTTATTTCTTCTTCTTTTAACAAGAGTAGAAATGTGATAGAATTTGGTATTTCTATCCCCGTCTGTGATCCACTTTGTGCGCGACTTTGCAGCCCAAAGTTTTTCTTCCTGGTCAAGAATCTGAGACATCTCTGACTGGAGATTCTTTTCCAGATTGACAATAAACTCATTGGGAGAGTTAGCAATACACTTTTGGGCACCTGCGATCCTCCGAAGAATTTTTCCTTTCCTCTGAAACACATTACCAAAGGTTTCTTTATTACAGGCTCTGGCTTTATCAAGGAAATGGTTAATGGCAGGAGTGATCCTATTACTAAATTCACTCCAAGTATTGTTAACCAATAGTTCAAAACTAGGGTGATCAAGCCACATAGGTTCCATCCTAAATGGTCTAATAACCCTGATATCGCCGTCACCACCAGAGTTTATAAGAAGCGGGCAGTGATCAGAGTGAGATCTCGTAAGATGAGTTACAGATGCATTGGGAAATCTAAATTTCCAATCCATGTTCGCCATCATCCTATCAAGTCTCTGCTGGATTAATCTATCAGAATCCCATAGATTGATCCAAGTAAACTTCGGCCCCCTAAAGCCTAGGTCAATCAAATTACAATCACTGATCATATCATTAAAGAGAGACACCCTATTCATGCAAATTCTATTACCCCCCAATTTTTCAGCACTAGTAGTGACATCATTAAAATCACCAACAACAAGCCAAGGACCAGATAAAGTAGAGGCAACCAATTTAAGGTTATCCCACAGCAGCAATCTTTCATTTAAATTGGGGCTAGCGTAAATAGCAGACATGAACCAAGACAGGTTAGAAGGGATAACCTGGATCTTGAAATGTAGTTCCTGCTCTGTAGACGCCCATTCCGTAATAGTTGTCTCGCAATCATTCCAGAGAACAAGGATTCCTCCCTTAAAACCTCTTGCTTCCACCCCTAGAAACTTGTTGAACGGTAGTTTTCCTGCTTGGTCAACCATCTTTTGGCAACTAAGCCTAGTGTCAATTAAAATCAACACTGTAGGATTATGGGTATGGATGAGCTGCTTAACCGCCTTGACAGCTGCAGGATTACCAAATCCTCTAACATTCCACATTATGGATCTCATGTGAGTTTTTTCTGGAACCATACTACTAGAAAGATGTACTTGATTCATAAAAATTATATTATAAATACCAAACCAATTACATAGAACTACTAATATCTAAAGCCATGTTAGATACCTCACCTTGCCCCTTACCTCCCTGAGTCTTAGCATTCTTGCCTAGGTGCCTTTGCGGTGTATATTCGCGGCTTCCCAGTTTTCTTGATCCCCTGGTTTTTTAAAGCAACATCCTTTCGACTTCCCCCTTTCTCCGTGTCCCTGGGCTTAGAAAAATTCACATAAGTAGTTATATTGTTTTTTTCATTATGACAATAATCGGGACTAATAAAAGAAAATTTCAAAGGGTTCTCCGTAGAATTTAGCTCTTCCTTGATAGTCTTAAGCTTAATGGGCCAATTCACCGTCTCAACAGTCTGGTTCAGCCCGTCAGCCCGAGGAGGCCCATCCTTTCGGCCCAACTGCTCATGAGGAGAAAGCAGCCCATCATGTCCATCTTTTTGGATCCCATTTGGGCCCGTCTGCTTAAACACTTGTGACAAGCCCAGATCAGCCCATTCCCCTTCTTCAGCATGCATCAGTACGTTCCGAGCTAGTCCCGTGGCCATCTGCACTCCACTTCCGCTTGTCTGGCCAGCTCCACTTCCATTCACCGAGCCCATGGTCGACAGCGTTCCATGTTCCACGTTCCTTCCACCATGCTGACCGACATCTCCAACTCCAACGTGTCCGATAGCTCCAGTTCTTGAGGTGCCTGCAGATTCCCTCCCGTCGTGGCCGACATTGACCTCCCCACGAAGAGCATGCTGAGATGATTCCTTCAGGCGTGGCCGACCGCTAGGCACTTCAACTTGTGCCAACTCCTCATCACTAAGTGTTGTCACCTCTCCCCCTCCATTAAACAATACACATGTTGTCTCCTTGTCCCCTAAGCTTCTTCCCGTCCCAGCTGCATGCGTTCTCTCCACATCTTCGGCAGCTGCAAGTTCCCGTCCACTATGTGTTGTCTCATCTTCCCCTTCATTAAACAATACACTATCCACTTTAGATGTTGTCTCCTTGTCCCCTAATATTCTTCCCGTCCCAGCTGCATGCGGTGTTCCCTCCACCTCTTCGACAGCTGCATGTTCCCGTCCCCTAGCTTTATTCCCTTCCTTTGCCACTTTGTTTAATCCCGTTGGTATATTCCCTTCCTTCGCCACACCGCTCCCTCGAGCCTTGCCTCTCGTCAAGTCTCCACCTCGAGTCGTGCTTCTCGATCTGTCTTCCAATCCGCTCGCCAGCTCGCCACTCACGTCGGTCAGTCCGACATCGTGGCCCACAGGTTCAACATTTCCGTTGTGTCTCCACCCAGTTACCGTACTGACCCGTTCCTCCTCCCGACCTGGTTCCGACGAACTCTTCTTCCCGGTCTGTCTACCAGTGGTTGCCTTGTCAATTGCCTGTTTCCCGGCGGGTAATGAAGGTAGTTTCCCAACAAGTTCATCAGTTATCCTCTGGTTGCCCGTTCGATCGTGTGGAAGAAGGATTTCCATTTTTTTGTGGGCATTTGACTCCGATATAGGTTTGGATTGATTTTCCCGCCATAGTCTGGCCGTTTCCGATGACACTGGTTTTTTCCGACGAGTAACTAACATCCAAGGTCCCCTTTCTCCATTTGGAGCTTCTGTGGTAGGAGCTGTAACCTTTTGTGTGCCAGAAATGTTCATTGTAGTTGATGCATGTACATCCGAACTTTCAGCAGCTGAAATTTCTAAGTTACATATTTCTTTTGTATGCCCTGCCATGCCACACAAGATGCAGATTGATTGGATTCCTTCATATGAATTTTTTTGTGAATATCCATCAATGTCGATTGAAGGAGGAAGTGGTTTGCTCAAATCCATTTGGATACATAGCCTGACATATTTCCCTCTTTCAACATTTATGGTATAACTATCAATTCTCAAGAGAGGCCCTACTGTGTTTCCAATACCATGCAGAATTGTAGGGTCAAAGAATTCCATTGGTAGATTGGGCAATCTGATCCAAATAGCTACTCTGGATATATTTGTACTTTATGGGTTGAATTTGGGTTCCCAAATTCGTATGGATAAAATTGCCCATTAATGAACCAAGGTCCTTCTCTAAACACCTTACCCATGTCTCCCAAAAGCGTAAATTTGATTAGATAAAAACCTTCCCCGAGCAAAATGCAGGACATTTCCCCTTCCAGCTTCCAGAGATTTCGAATTCTCAGCACCATATGATGATAAGGTATGCTCATTCCTATGATTTTAATGATAATAGATTGTTCATACATTTTCTGTATCCGTGCTTTCTCCTCTTTGGATATAGTGAACGCCAGTTTATCCGTCTGTTCCCCTTCATCATGGCTTTTTGAGAGATGAGATTCAAACGAATGCAAACATTCCTGATAGAAAGCTTTTTTGTATGCCCCAGGAACAGAACCAGTGAGCTTTTCTTTGTAGGAGATGGAGTTTGTCGGGGTCAATTGTGCATCCTCTTCCTTGATTTGCACGGACTGCAGCTGATCTTCCTTGAGTTTTGTATTGCTATTCAAGATTTCTGCAGTCTCTACCGTAGTAAGAGAATTTGTGTAATTTGAGAGCATTTGGAAACGAAAAGATAATGTTCTTTTAGTATTAGTCCGACTACTTAAATAGATGGTTTCATTGTCCTTAAAGCGTTTGTTATGTTCTAGATAATATTAATTATATGGTTGATATGGCATGGAACATGGATATATCCGGTGTTAACGTACGGTAATGTAGGTTTATTCAACACAATCTATTCATTTGTTTTTATATTTAAAAGGAATCAAAAAAATTTACACGACCTATTTTAAATGTATGTGTAATATATCTGTTAGGTTAAGATACATCTGAGTCCATTTTTTGTTTAATTTATAATTTGTGAGTAAATATTTTTTTTAAAAATTTTTCACTATACTTCTACATGTTGAAATAACCAACTTAAACATTACATATTTTAATCCAAAATGAATTAATAACCAACTTTCTAATATATAATAATATCCTAAAGGCTTTATCCCTATTTTTTCCGACACTGACCCATTAATATTTATGAAATGTGTCTCTATTCTGCATATATATATATATATATATATCCCGTAATTATTTTCAAATGGTCGTATTTAACAATATGTGAAACGTGTATTGTTTGTGTCCAAGTCTGTTTCTTTTTAGGTCATTGAAAAGGTCGCTGTACAGTGTACAAGGTAAGGTAGTAAATCAATACTCTAGCTGCAGCCTGCAAGAGTAAATATTCAATACATCTCTTTCCTCTATTTATTATCTTGTCGTTTCATTTTAATGCAAGCCCTCGGTAGTGTATGACACGACACTAAACCCTCCGATTTACCTGGAACACGTATCCCCACGAAACAGAGAGGGACAGATCTTCAATAATTGGGTGGCAGATTATAATTTATTTAAGGCAAAAAAAATGTAATATATTTGTCGAAATTGAATAATGATGAAACTTGTTTTGGGTTGTACGTATTTGATGTAACATGTATTATTTTATAGGTTTTAGATGAAAACATTTGTTTTTCCGTTTGTTGTCCCATTAAAAACCATCATGTCCAACACACGTGACATATTTTTTAAACGTTTAAATAAAATATTTTAAAAATACCGAACTTACCCCTACCTTTATTTCCTCAAATGTCATACAAGTCTCCCCATCTTTCCTGAAGTCTCTCACATATCTCCTTCCGTCTTCCTTCCCCCAATTAGTTTCTTAGTACGTATCTTGAGCAGATTACTTCAAACCAGATCCCTCACATTGTCCGGATCCGCCAGAAGCTCAAGCGATGGCGGTGGAAGGCACACAACGCTGAAGCCCGTCCTCCACCGGACGTCTCGGTTGGGCACCTCGCCGTCGTTGTCGGAGACTTCAGGAGAAGGTACGTCGTCCGCGTGTCTCTCCTCAATCACCCACGTTTCCAGGGATTTCTCGCTAAAGCTGAGGAGGAGTATGGCTTCACCCACCTCGGTCCGCTCGCCATCCCATGCGACGAGACGATCTTCGAGGCTGCCCTCCGCATTGCGGCTCCGGAGGATCTGCGTAGTGACAATTGATTAATTCCACTATTTATGGGTAAGCTTCAACATTTATTTATTTTCCACAGCTTTCCCAATCCAGTCGTTTTGAATTTTTGATTATACACAAAATAAAATCATTATTTAAATCATTAAATTTGGTTAAAGATTTGCACATCTGCTCATAAGATTGGTAGTTTTCGTCTACAATCTCTTAGCAAAGTCACTTTATTAGTACCATCAACATATTCTGCACATAAGATTGGTAGACTTATCAACCGAATTCACTTTTAAAGCTGATTTTCTTCCTTCAAAAACTTTATTAGTACCATCAAAGTCAACATATTCTGCACATTGTTATAAAATAATGATTTCATGATATAGTATCATCAGTCAGAGGTGTATGAGATGTTTTGCTTAATGTATACTTATGATATAGTGTCATCTTTATGTATACTTTAATGTTGCAGACTTCATTTACACTCACTTTTTGTGAATAGGTGTTTCCTAGATGACAGGAACATTGGACTTCAAGCAAGGTATACGATGGAGACATGATCGTTCTTCAAGGACAAGAGAAAGTCTTCCTCTCAAAATCAGTTGACGGAGTTGAAGATGTCAATAAGGAGCATAGTAGTGACCCCGAATGGTTCACCCAAATCAAACATCACAAGCATTATCACTCCATGAGCACAGTACTTTATATCATCTATATAAGATTCTAAGTGCAAGCAAAAGAAAGCTAGCTAATCATGGTATTTTGATGTGTCTTGGTGAATGTTGTCATTTTGATGAATGTTGTCATTTTGATGAATTAGCGTTTGTTTTGTGAATTTGGGTGCACTTGGTATTGTACGCACGTATTTCGTAAAGGCAAAAGACAGTTGAGGTAACAAATATGAGACTCTTTTGAATCTGCATGGGTTCTTTCTGTTTTGGGTAACAAATTTTAATTTACAGGTGGAATTCAATTCGGTTCTGTTGGTAGACTTTTTCACCAGTTATTCAAAACATATTACATCAAATTTCAATTGGTTCATAAACATTTTTCATCAAAAACCAACAATTACAAAACGTGAGCTATCCAAAACAACACAAACACTAACATAATTAACCTACAACCGCTCCGCAAACATCGCTACAACTAATTCACACGCTAACACACTTCAACTAATAACAAGTTTTAACATTACAGCAAACAACAACAGTAATCCACAACTTTTTCCTTCGACGGATAACAACAACTTCAGCTTCCATCTTAACAGCTTACATTTCCTTACATCAACAATGGTACTTAAGATTGGAAGAGGGAAAGTAGAGTAGCTCCAATAACCAATTTTAAGATTACAACAAACAACTCTGGGAGAGATTTTCAAATTGAGAGCGTTGGGAGAGATTTTCAAATTGAGACTACAATTAGGGTTAAAAACCAAATAAATCAGCAAAAATACCTTATAATTGGAACACCCATATAACATTCGACTGAAATGTGGTGTCATTGTTGGTGGGAGAGTCAGAGATTCGACAAGGAATGGACAAAAACTTCGAAGTATAACAACATCGTGAATGAAGAACAAACAGGGAGGAACACAGCATATAACAACACTGAAGAAGACATGGGCTTTTGAGGAATTTCACACTACATGGAGGTCACGTGCAAGACATGTGGGCACTTAACGGTTGTTTTGGATGGAAACTTAACGACTGCATCAAAAACCAACAACAACAAACATGTTGCATCAAAAACAACAAATGTGTCGCTTTCACCACATTGAGCAAACATATTACATCTTTTTCATACTTTTCCCTTTATTTAAAGTTTTTCAACTAAGTAGTCGCAAAAATATTTAAAAAATTAAGTATACTGAAAAAATATTTAGCAAAATGTATATCAGTGCTACTGGGGGTAGCATTTTTTACAACGTGCGCTATTTTGAGTAGCGTTTTTCAACAAACGCTACCCCTAGTGGTATTTTTATGATAAACGCTACCCCTAATGACGTTTTGTTTTGCTTTTTTACATTTTTTTCCGACTCAATGTTTAATTAAAAATAAAATTATGTATTTATTAAAAACATTATAGTAAGTAGATATTTTAATTGCGATTCAAATGATGCAAAAATTATTAAATTTGGACTTACAGATTGACTGTAGGCTCTGTCGTAAGTTGAGATATGAAAATTTGACTTAAAAAAAATATAACTCATACCCTGTAAGTCCAAACTGACCACGGTGAAAGTAATTTATGTCGTAATTCAATTATCTACCTAGGGTAATTTTTTTGATTAGAAATACAGTGATTTTGTAACCTAACATCGCTTGTCTTATAATTTGACCGAAATAATTAAATGCATTAGGTGAGAAATTTAATTATGTACGTACTCAAAAAAAAAATCAAAAAACTTACAGTGCGTAGCTAATTTAATTATGAATTAATTGACGCTAACTAGACGTTAATTCTTTATTTTTAGACTGACCGTATAATACGATACGTAATTTTCTTTGTATTATACAATCAGTTTAATAGTAAAACATTAACGCCTAGTTAGCATCATTTAATTCGTAATTAAATTATCTACGCACTTTAATTTTTTTGATTTGTTTTGAGTAAGTACATAATTAAATTTCTCACCTAATGCATTTAATTATTTCGGTCAAATTATAAGACAATCGATGTTAAGTTACAAAATCACTGTATTTCTAATCAAAAAAATTACCCTAGGTAGATAATTGAATTACGACATAAATGATGTTCACCATGGTCAGTTTGGACTTACAGGGTATGAGTTATAATTTTTAAAGTCAAATTTCATATCTCAACTTACGGCATGGTCAGTTTGGACTTACAGGGTATGAGTTATAATTTTTAAAGTCAAATTTCATATCTCAACTTACGGCAGAGCCTATAGTCAATCCGTAAGTCCAAATTTAATATTTGTTTGCATCATTTGAACACAATTAAACTATCTACTTACTATAATTTTTATTTTATTTTTATAAATACATAATTTTAGTTTTAATTAAACATCGAGTCGTCAAAAAAACGTAAAAAAGCAAAAAACAAAAACACTATGGGTAGCGTTTTTCATAAAAACGCTACACCTAGTAGCGTTTGTTGAAAAACGCTAATCAAAGTAGCGTACGTTGTAAAAAACGCTACCCTTAGTAGCACTTATATACATTTTGCTAAATAATTTTTCAGTATACTCACTTTTTAAAATATTTTTTGCACAGTGATTACTATTTGAAAAACTCCATTTATTTCCGTTAGTAATATTATAAGAAAAAGGTAAATTATGAAAAATTTAACTGAATTATATTTTATATAGTTTCACAATTAGTTTTTTTTTATGCGAATAATTATTTATAAAATTTTAAATGAGCAAATATAAATATTTGTTTAACTTTACATTAAAAATAAATAAAATTAGTCGCGTGTTTATTATAAATAGATTTAATCATCTTTTATATTTCTAAAATTAAAATATCTTAGTTACTAGAAAGACATAACTTAAGGGTTTGAAATCACTAGATTTTATTATTTTTAATAGTTAGTTAAAGAAATGTATATACTTGCTCATTAAAAAAAATAGTTACCTATGCTCCAAAAAAATAAATTAAATTACCTAGTTGCCAAAACCGTATGAAATTCGACTATTTGTTTGATAATTATCCCAAAAGAAATGTTAGACACTAATTTTCTACCCTAATTTCAACGAAAATATTTGCGCTCTCAATATAGATAGTCCTCTCGCAACCCTAGTATATCCTAGAAATTTTTGACTCATTTTATGTTCAATAATATAACGTTAGGAGAGTCTCATCTCATTTGATATCATTTTCATAATGAAATTTAGAATCTATAACATCCGGGCATACATTTATTTAAACTGCAACATGTTTTGTAATATTTTCATTATAATTTCTAAAGTAGGAAAAATAATATTTCAATGAGAATAGTACAAAATTAAGAGGGTAAAATTACTGAAATTTAGAGTTTAACTAAAGTTTGCAGTCTCTAGTAACACTTGCATGACGTAACCATCAACTTCCAACATTGGCCTTCACTTGTTTGGATTGGTATGGTAATGCCAAAAACACCCATTATTAACGTAAGGAACGGGAAATGGTAAGCGACACGTCTTGTCCGAGACATCCATTTCCTGTCGTTCCTTTGTCTTTCCATACACCATTACGTGATTGAGATTTAACCAGAGTCGTCATTGACCCACACCCAATTTCATTGTCCTTGGAATATAGGACGGTGCCGTGTCCTGCCGTTGGCTGTGCCAATCCATTCCTCCGCACATATTGTTGCTGAATTTTTCAATGCTATATTATGACACATACCTAATTTCATTCAACGCTTACGAACCACCAAAAAAAAGTACTGTACCTTTACCTGTACCTCACAATGTTGCAAGGAAAAAGTGTCTAATTTGAGTCAAAACCCGAACAAAATCAATCATTTTTAACCAAATTTAGTAGGGTTGTTCAAAAAAAGCAGTTCAGACAAACTGAATCGGATTTGCTCTAATTTAAACCGGTTCGACCGAACTAGTTTCAAAATAAAAACAGTTTTTTAAGGTTAAAGTAAGACAGTTCAAAGCGACTCGTTTTTTGTATTAGTTTATACTAAAATTCAAATCAAATTGGATAAAACCTATACAATTTTTGAACCGGCAAAACCAAACCAAACCAACCGGTCTAACTTAATTGATTAAATAGTAAAGATGAGTACTTTTTTTGTGTATTCTGCGTAGTTCACTGTTCAAGAGTATCTATTTATTGTTCTGATTATGTTTTTAGACCGAACCGAAACTATTTTGACTTGGCCAAAACTGAGTCTTATTTTTTTTTGAAAAAACAGGTCAAACCAGTTCGAACCGGTTCTAACAAAATTAGTTTTTTATGTGTTAACTAGACCAACTCTTTTAGTGAGGCACAAAAAAAAAAATACTAGTTTGCTTTAAAAAGTTATAGTTCATTTAAGTTGAACCGGTTCTGAACAAGTCTAAAATTTAGTGTAAAACTATTGATGAATCTAGTCTAGATTGAATCTCATAAAAAGTCGACACCCTAATTGAGTCTCTCAATCAATTTGGGCCTCGAACCGAACCCTACATCTTATTAGACTCCAAGGACAACAAGTGGGCCATGATCCAAATGTTTAGTCCAATGAAACAATTTATTGAGAAGCTCATCCTTGCTTACTACAATTGAGCCTTTCTTGACAATTTTACCTAATATTTATAAAATATCTGGGTTCGAGGCAAGTTCAATTGAAACATATAGAAATTTAGGGTATTGTTTTGTTTCCAACCTAGATTAAGTCGCAAGCTCAAATCGATTAAGGCTTGATTGATTAAGCATTACTGAAAATACACGTTTTAGCAACGAAAATTTAATATACCGACGAAAATACAATTGTGTCGGTAAAGTATATATTTTTCGACGAAAAAATATATCGATGGTAATAATTAAATTTACTGACCAAAACGAATATTTTGTCGGTAAACATAATAAAATGGTTTGACCAAGAAGAATTTAGCATCTCATCATCACGAAAATATGAGTTCCCCCTAAAGTTTAAGCTGAATTTAAGATTCTCCCTTAATGTTTGAAATTTGAAATTTTAGTCCTAATATTTGGACACCATTAAAATTTCCCCATTGCCGTCAATTATCCGTTAATTTCGAACGAATTCCTTATCAAGTGGGGTCACATGGTAATTTCAAGGTGGGAATTGACAAAATTGTCCTCTATGGCGTCCTCACTCAAACCAGAGCATCCATGGTGTTCATCACCGATCCATCTCGGTCAAGCTCCAAGACCCACAACATCCCTCCGATCAAGTTCGTGCTGAAGAAATCTGGATCAGGCTTCAAGCTATATGAGCGTTGTAACTCCCTCAAGAACCTAAAGCTCAACCCGTTGATCCCCTTCTCGAGTCATCTGGCCAATTCCGACTTCTCACCGTGGAACACGGAGATCCTCTCTCTGAGCATCCTCAACTTCCCAACCCTGCATCAAAGGCCCTATTTTGGATTCTGGGGCAGAGCATGTTAGGTATTGGAGTCTAATTAGTATTAATGTACCCGAACCCGTAGACTACACTGTACTATATTTCTCCATGTATACGTATTTTGTAACAGTAACCATCATTAATACAAAAGTCAAACCACGTGGAGGTTACCTTAATTGGGTGTTACCACGAAAATCTGAGTTTTGATCCCTCCCTTTCCTCCCTAGAAAAACGAAAAACTGAGTTTTTCCTTCTCAATCAGAAGCAATTTATTCATCCGGTTGAGTGTTTGTAGAGAATCGATCCTAACAGAGCATAAGGCGATTAGGGAAAGAGGTTTCTTTTTGCACCCTTCTCCGTCGACAAGAATGAGTTGTGCCGATCCGCAGTTGCTGCCTCTATTTTAGGTGACATCATCGAGAGTCCCATGTTCTTCTAATTAAATCTCTTTTTTTTTTTAATAATATGAACGCTTAATCATATGAGTTGTATAATCTATTGTAAGAGGTTTTAATCGACACGACGAGGAAGAGTTGAATTTGTCATGAAACCACGATTCGCAGAGAAATGATAACCTCAGATATGTTTTGATACTTTGGGACTGTAAATCAGCAACAGATGAAGGAAAGAAGATGGGTTGGAGCCATCTTGTTGGTAATGGTTCAGTGATGACGTCATAGATGCTCTGGTTTGAGTGAGGACGTCATAGAGAACAATTTTGTCAATTCTCATCTTGAAATTACCACGTGACCCGCACCTGAGAAGGAATCTGTCTGAAATTAACGGATAATTGACGACAATGGGGAAATTTTAATCGTGTCAGAAAATTATGACTAAAATTTCAAACATTAAGGGAAAATCTTAAATTCGATTTAATTCTTTAATTAAGGGGGAAATATCGTATTTTACCATAAATTATATTTATTACACTAATTCGTCAAATATATATATATATATATATATTGTAAAATTTATTTCAAACAAAGAATTGAGTTCGTAACCATGCTATAACGCTCCTCTCCTGTTACAAATTATCAACTTTATAAATTCCTCAATTACGTACAAATTGTCAACTTTGTAATTGATGTGTCAAATGATGACAGATTTTGAAAGATATAAAGTTAAGACACGTATATTGTAATGCAAACAATAGACTTTTTTTCTGTCGGTAAATTTGACATAGACAGTAGTAACGTTGTGGATATGATAAGCCCGATACTATTATGTATATATATATATATATATATTCTTTCGTTCCACCACGACTAGCTTCGTATTGTTTTAAGTCACATATACGGATGGTAGTTGTACAGAGACCAATCAGACCATGTTGTCCCTTGATATTTAATTAAACCCTAACTTAAAATTAGTTTTGGATGTCATTCATTATAACATGCTGTTATTCATATGCAGCATCTTGCTTCGCTAGGCAGGTTTGGTCTGTCTTCTCAGCTGTTTCTGTCGGTAACGTACAAGTTCCAATCATGGAGGTCATTTAATTTATTCTTAATATCTATCTTTCTAAAAATTATTTTTCACGGTGCATCATTTACCTTTTATTATATATTTAGCTTATTCATAATGAATATCATACATCACCAACTCGAAAATTAAGCGATAGACTTCATAATCGGTGACTCGTTTAATACTTGGGGCACTTGGTTGGAAAGTTGAGGCGACAACTTTCTAAAATATTTGCATAGACCGGCCTTTTCATGAATCGGCTCGACCTTGAACCGACTCAGAATTGAACACGTCTGTTTTATAAAAAAACAGTATTTTTTCTGTTTTAAAATAACTGGTCTGGTTTAGATAAAAAAAAAAATTGGTATCATTCGAACCGATTCATAACCGGTTCGAACTGGTCTGGTCTATTTTTTTATAACAATTTTGGTTAGGAAATAATCTGATTCAAACTGAAACTGAATCGACTGAAAATTCTGTCCAACACACTGAACTGACTGAAAAAACACTGAAACGATTGAAAAAATATTGAACCGACTGAAAAACACACTAAACCGACTGAAAATCTGTTCCACAACCAACTAAAATCCTGTCCAACATCAACATACGAGAGTCTAATTCATATCTAAGTTTGGTTTATTGAAGACATCTCTAGGTTTGGTTTAATTTCAGACCGGTTTGATTTATTTTGCTTCAAACCGGCTCTAAAATTATATAGATTTAAAGTGGTTTGATTTAAATTTAAGTATAAACCAGTATAAAAAAACGAGTCGATTTGAATCGATTCGAATTGAATAGAAACTAATATTTTGAACTGATCTATTTGAAGCCTAAAAATTTGGTCTGATTTTGAAATTAGTTCCGCTGAACCGGTTCAAACCAGACAAAAAAAATTCAATTGAACCGGTTTAAATGAACAAGCCTAATACACAACCTATATACCATCTAAACGTGTGTCTGTTCTGTGTGGGAAATCAAGAGATTTACTAATATGGCGAATCTGAGTGGTAGTTATATTAACTCGATAAAAATTACCGTGTTCTACTTTATCAGATTCATTAGATTTGACTAATATATGAAACTAATATTGGATCAAAGTTACATATTCTTTATAAATACCTCATTACCCTCCACCTTTCAAAGTTAGTTTACATACTATTTAAAATACATATATTTGTTTCTTAAAACTTGCATTAACTTTGCTATCAAAAGAAAAATACCAGACAAAATTAAAATTTTACTTCCTGAATATTAAGGAGCGTTACACAAATTTAAGACAAATCACCGGAATCCAACACATTAGTTGCATTTCCAGCTAAGGACCGGTTCATTTTCTCTACAGTTGTACATAATTTCTTGATTTGAACAACAAAACATGTCCATGGCAGTTTGAAGCATAATTGAATACGTTTCCCAATTTCGATAGAAATTAGGTATCCTTCATTAATGAGTTTATTTAGTTAGGTACCCGTACCATGGTACTTATAACGTGTACAAACATTGGGTGGAATTTCGTCAATAAAATGAATGACTTCTTAGTTTTCCTAATTAATTAGGTACGTAGATTAGTCTTCACCTAATTGGGCAGTTTGGGTTGGTGAGGATCAATTAGATACTGCATTCTTTGATGGTTAAATAACTTAAATTCAAGATTGAGTAAGTAAAAAGTAATTGGTCCTTTGGGTAAAAATATATTCAGTTAGCCTAATACTGGTCTATAAAAAGTAAATTTTTTTTTTTAAAACAATTATGAAATAACTTTGTTATATTTGATCAATTAGACACTCCATTAATTTTATACCAAAAAAAAAAAAGGCACTCCATTAAAATTTCCAAATAATTTTTTGTGTAATCATGTAAGAGTTAATTGATTTTATATTCCTAGTGGAATGGAGGAGAAATCATCTGTTTGACAAGTCATAGTGTCTGGGTTGGGACCTCCTCTCCCTATCCTATTCCATGAAAGGGATTTGTTTTATTATAGACAGAGCTTAGTGTAATGGCATATTTCAATATTTAATTAATAAATAATAATGTTAATTCTTACTATTATTTTCATGATTACTATCTTATCATCACACTATAATGTATAGGGATGGGGAAAAACCGGCCGAATCAAATCCTAAACCATAAATTCTAAATCGGGTCACAAAACAAACGTTTTTTAATTAAAAATATGGAGTGGTTCTGATAAACCACACACAAAAAAAAAGAATTTTTTCAAAAATTGTTTAGTTTAGAAAAAATATTTGAAAAAGTGTATATCAAATTTTTTTTTTTAGAAAAGTATGTATACGCCTACTGCAATAGGCGCGTCCCTAGGGTGCGCCTATTGCCTAAATTTTTTTTTTTTTCGCAAAAACACCAGTCTATCAGAAACCACGTTGATTTTAAGTCTGCTTATGGTTTTCCTCCTAAATAGAAATTGAGAGATAGTCTCACGCGTTGCTTTATCTCAGTATTCACAGGTTTTCCTCCAAATTTTCCAACTTGTTCTGAACAACAATGAAACAAAGTTGTTTATTCACAAGTTTCTGAATGAGACTTTTCTTCAAGAGGACAGAAAATCAATTTGTTAACAAACCACCGAGATGATTGTCTCACGCGTTGCTTTATCCCAGTATTCACAAGTCCAAATTCCTCTACGCGCACCAAATTCCTCCATGTATGCTTTTTTTCCTACTATATGCTTACTTTTTGAAAAACATCTGATTTTGAGCCTGTTTATACGGTTTTCCTCCTACATAGAAATTGAGAGATAGTCTCTCCAATAAAGAAGAAAGGAAGTTCTCAGAAGTTAAATACTTTAGGTTCCTGCCCTAGATTTTCCAACTTGTTCTGAACAACATCCGCGAGGTCAAACATTGAAACAAAGTTGTTCATTCACAAGTTTCTGAATGAGAATTTTCTTCAAATACACTAGCTAGTTTGACATTTTCAATAATTACTGCTGCAAAATAACTCTTTTGGGGTTACTTTAGATAAATTTCAAAAAGTAACTATGTCCGTTAGGCGCGACCCCGGGGTGCGCGTATACATAGTTTGCCCTCCAACTTGTTTTGAACAACATCCGCGAGGTAAAACACTGAAACAAAGTTGTTTATGCACAAGTTTCTGAATGAGACTTTTCTTCAAATACACTAGCCAGTTTGCCATTTTCAGGAGGAAAACCATTTCTTCTTAGAACTTCCTTTCTTCTTTACTGGAGAGAGTATCTCTCAATTTCTATTTAGGAGGAAAACCATAAGCAGGCTTGAACTCAGATAAAAAGCTATAGTCATTGGAGAAGCTTTACAAGATATTCGGAAGATTGCAGCTGCAGGACCTTTCTAGCATGCCTGCCTCTAATGTGTTGCAGCTGTTAGTTAGCCTATACCCTGTTCGATTTTTCTGTCTCATTAATGAAAGATATAGATATGTAGTGAGATATCTGTGGAGAGAGGCAGGGAGGAGTGGCTTTGTAGAAGTACGAAAGCTTCTGCATTTCCAGATGGAGATGGAAAAGAATGGTAGCCCTGAGTTGGAAGAGAAACATAATTGCTTGATGGAGTATCTTGAGCCAAAAGAAGATATTCGGAAGATTCAGAATCTTGTGAATAAACAACTTTGTTTCATTGTTGTTCATAACAAGTTGGAAAATTTAGGACAGGAACCTAAAGTAACCCCAAAGAGCTCTTTTGCAGGAGTAATTCCTGAAAATGTCAAACTAGCTAGTGTATTTGAAGAAAAGTCTCATTCAGAAACTTGTGAATAAACAACTTTGTTTCATTGTTGTTCAGAACAAGTTGGAAAATTTGGAGGAAAACCTGTGAATACTGAGATAAAGCAACGCGTGAGACTATCTCTCAATTTCTATTTAGGAGGAAAACCATAAGCAGACTTAAAATCAACGTGGTTTCTGATAGACTGGTGTTTTTGCGAAAAAAAAAAAAAAATTTAGGCAATAGGCGCACCCCTGGCGTGCGCCTATTGCAGTAGGCGCACCCCTGGGATGCGCCTATTGCAATAGGCGCGTCGCGCGTATACATACTTTTCTAAAAAAAAAATTTCGATATACACTTTTTCAAATATTTTTTCAAAAGTGAACAGTTTTTGAAAAAACTCAAAAAGATTCATATCTAGTAAACCGAACTATTTTTTGAACAGGTTTTAATTGACTTCAACCCTAACTAATCAAACTTCTCCTCCATCTTCGAGACAGTGACGACAGTTCCCTCTTGACTATGAGTCTCTCCATCTCCGTGAGCTCGTCTGGTTCTTCGTCGGACTCAATATTCTTCGTCTGGCTCTCCCCCTCGACTCTCCATCTTCTTCGTCCAGCTCTCCATCTCGTCTCTCCATCTTCGTGATGACGACTGGTTCTTCGTCGGACAAGTGGTTCTTCCATCTCGTCTCTCCATCTTCATATTGGTTCTTCCATCTCCGCCACGTGTGGTGGATCCAGTGATGGTTCCATCTCGTGAGGTTGAAGAAGCTCACGAGCTCTCAGCTCAGAAGCTTGTTTGTTGAACTTTGTTTGTTGATCGAACTTTGTTTGTTGATTTACTCTTTTTGACAGATTTCAGTTTCATATCAGTGGTGCAACTTTGGCTTAGCTTTGTCGGATCAACACTTAGACTACCTGCTTTCTCATGTTTGTTAGTTTCTTCACTTACTTCAACATCATCATCCGTACTTGTATCGTCCTCGTCGGTCCCATCCTTCGGTACAAAATTAGAATCTTCTTCTCTATCATCACTTTCCTTTTCACTGTCACTCGAAAACTTGAAGTTCCTTAAATCATTGAGAAGATTATTCATTTCGCCCAGGCCATCGCTCATTTCGAAGACTGTGTCAGGAAACATTTTCTTCTTATCCTTCTCATTATCTGGGACTCTCTTCTTGAAATTGTCATATGTTCGTTGTCGGTCAATAATCAATCCAGGCTCCTTCACATGACATGATCTACGACTCTTGCTCATCACATTGTTGCGGAGTTGCATAAGGAATGGATCTTTCACACAAATTTCTCGATCAAACAGAGGCATTACGTACATAATAATCTTTGTTGTTGTTCCTTGACGCTCTAATATTGGTTTAGGATCAGTCTCCGAAGTGATGACTTCAAGATCAGTGTTTGGTTTTCCACTAGGAGACAACCAAAAGATAGATCCATTCGTCACAAAATCACATTACACTTCAGTTAGTCCGGCCAATGCGTAGCAGTTCAACTTCTCGTACGTGACATAGAGTGACTCAAGTTTACCCTCATATATTTGGTTCCCCCTTGTCAATCCACTTCCAACTGTGACAGATAACAACCGTGAAATTGGTAGTCATTAACCAGTAAGTTCAAACAATCAGTGTTCTAAATTTTTTTTCCTGATTTATCAATAGAAAATTTTAGAATTAGCAACTTCCAAAAAACATAACAAACATTGAAGTCCAAAAAAACGGAACAAAAACACATCAAACTTAACTAAACGGGAACATAACAAACATTTAAACAAAACTAAAACAAACTTCACGCTTAAAAACCAATAAATGATAATACTTGAACATCAAAACTACTAATTTTGCATAAAAATTATATCTGTATGCACTAAAACACCTAAGTATACTACTTTCCACAATTTGAAGAACAACTATCGCAAAAGAATCAAATTTTCAGAGTGAAAAAACCTAAATGTGGTTCAAATATTTGATCGAACAAACACAAGAGACGATCAAAGGTAAAAACACAGAGAGAAGATGTTCCCAAACACAACAATTGACAATGGAGCCTTCATAACACCACGCACATACCCGATTTCAGCAACTCGTCACTCCTTGGCCGCCGCAAACAACAAAACCAGCACACACAACTACACAAGAAGAAAAGTGGGTCACATGTTACGCTCATGTGATTAACCATCTAGTCACATTGTAAGAAACATATTTAGTCAATTAGTCACATAGCAAAATCAATTAATCTCATTTTAAAATATGTGTAACCAATTAAATAATTAACCTACGTAATAATTATATTTTTTTATAAAAAAAATTATAGTATCTCCTACGCTTTTATATAGTCAGCATTGTTTTGTCCAAATCATAAAGTATATTTTTATTTTTACAAATAAATAAAACTAGAAAAACTGGTACTGCATATACGAATCAAAGACTTGACTGCCGACTCCTCGAGACGCTCGCATACTCCAAGGTTGATGACGAATCTACATCAAACTTTTTGGTCATATATCAATTTTTTTTGTCCATCAACAAAAATTCATTCCAACATATGGAACGAGAGCTGTTACATCTATACGTTCACACTTAAAAAACTAACTAAACCGGGTGGGGGTCTAGAAACCTAGTCCAAATGACACACCCAATGCTTTGCTTGTTTTGTTATCCAATCCGCACACTGGTTAGCGGTTATAGGGATAGCATACCAAGTCACACTACTCAAATATATAGCTAACAATTTGACATTTCCCAAAATCGTATCTATCCTCCAAAGGAAATCAGACGCCGAAGTAGTGATTGATCACTACTTCGGCGTCTGATTCCACCGAGATGTTCCTCCAGTCGTTCTCCTTAGCCATTTTGATGCCTTATGTCTTCGCTTACAATACTTCAATCGATCCTCCGTCTATTGGTCGGTGATATCCTCCGCATACGTGCCATTCGTGGTCCCTTGCAATAACTCTGATCCCTCCTTGTCTTGTCGTTGAACACCATGAGACATCACAATTAATTTTGATCATGTCATTGTCTGGTCTAGTCCAAGTTTCCCTGGTTTGCTGCATAGTTCTTCTGGTTGCCTCTCCCACCCGGGCCGCCATCATCTCTGTTGCAGCGTTTCAGATTTCCTTGACAATGGCATAGGTGTTCAACATTTTATGATAAAAAAGTACACTGACCCTTCCAAATAGCCCAACATGTTAGCATGCAGACCTCCCAGCACGTATCCCTTAGCGTGCTTCTGTTCCTCGCATGGTTTGCCCCTCAAAGATCCACGCTTTCGTTGCTAGTGCATCCGCTCCAGCGACGTCCAGGTTCAGCACCTGTGCCCAGATTGGGTGAGACCACGTACATCCCAGAACCAGGTGATGTTCGTTTTCCTCCTCCTCACAAAACGGGCATATGGGCGATGTGGGTATCCCTGTCCTTGCTAGATTAACCCATACCGGCAGTGCATTCGCCAGGAGCTTCCACATGAATACCTTCACCTTGGGCCACACTTTCGCTTCCCATACAACATTCTACGGGACATGACCTTGGCTGCTCCCAGTGACCTCCCTCTGCTTGGCCGTGAGTGTATGGTATGCCAATTTTACTGTGACCTTGCCGTCTATAGTGAATGGTCATCTAAGCATATCCTCCCGTGGATAGGTATGGGGACCCCTTGCATCTAATAAATTGTTAATAAAAATATATTTTTTACTTTCATAGTGTAAATTCGAAAGCTTATGATTAAAGACTAGCTGCTGAATTATTATGTTATCTTGTAAGCAAATATTGTATTATTTAATTTCTTCACTTGTTCCTTTCATGACCATCCTGTATAAGAGAAGCTGCCTCTTGAAGAGAAGCTGCCTCTTGAAGAGAATCCAAATTCCACCTTAAAAACAAAAATAATAATAATCACTGAAACGGAAAAGTATATATAAAAATATTATCCAACTTGTATTAATATTATTCCCAGTAAATAATGAACTTTTTAAAAATGATAATAAATGCACGTTCCGTTAATTTTTAGTAAAAAAAATCGTTAAATACATTTTAAATTTATAAAATTAATTAAATATATTTTTAAATATTATAACTACATTATCACCCAACCAAGGGGACTCCGACTTGGATCCTAACTCTGATTAGGTTGTCCAAGGATTTTGACTTGACGTGAGTCGGGACCCAAACGACTGAGTCTCCAATTGAAGCTCAATCTGAAATCTCTTGGTCTAGGTTCCGACCCAGACCAAGTCGCTTAATGGTGAGTACCTAGTTTAGGTTGGGACCCAGGATAGGAGACACTCGATTATGCCTCAATTGAAACTCCAATCGATTGACCCTTTTGGGGGGAGTTCCCTAGCTTGGGTCGCAACCCAGATCAGGTATCTACCCTTGGGCGACTTGGTCTGAGTTGATTGATGTGATATGAGACTCCCAATTGTGGCTCAATGGACCCCATTTGGCTGGACCTAGTTCATGGATCCCATGGTTTGGGTTGCAACCCAGATTAGGTACCCACCCTTGGACAACTTAGTCTAAGTCGGGAGATAGGTCAGATGCCCCCCAATTGGGTCTGAAACAAGTCGGAAGTTAAATGTAACATAAGTATAAGTGTGAAAATTTATTTTGACATTTAGAAAAATATTCAATTAATTTTATAAAGTTATTAGATAAAAAGTTAACAAAAATACTAATTATCACCATTTTCAAAAATATTATACGTATTAATACATTTAAGTTGAAAAAAAAACAATTGAAATTTATATAAACATCTTTAACCAATTGATGAGTTTGATGATTTGTTTTCTGAAAATTACATTCACCCTAAAAGTAATTATTATGTATTGGCAAAATTCTGCTATATTATTGTAAATATCTGCATAGGATTAACTATAAGTATCTATATCTTCATTATTATTATATATTAAAAAAAAATTAAAACTTTCGTACCACCTTCTTGATATATTATCAATTGAAAAGTAGTGCATTTTAATAATTTTAAATGATTTTAACTAGGACATTTATAAGCATACGCCTGGAAAATCTTATTAAATTAATTTGGTCAGATTTTATTTCCTTCTATTTATATGAATATTGAATGGTTTCCAATAAATCAAACGTTTTCGTAAAGAGAAACTATTTTGTTTAGGAAACTAAAATGAAGGACTGTCTAAAAATTAATTGAAGTTAAATACATAGATAAAAGCTAAATTGCTTAGTGTTAATATACATTATACATGCATGCGAAAATTGTGATTACATGCTCTAAATTAGAAATATAATTTTGTTAAATTAAATTACATATGAATGACTTTAAAGTTTAAAATTAATTTTAGAAGTTATAAGCATAAATTTATAACGGTTTTGAACTTTAAAATACTTATTATTTTTACAATTTCAAGTCAACAACAATATTATGCTATTTTAATACAAATAGATACATTTTTTTAAATTTGATTAATAAAATACTATCTTATTTTAAATATTATAATCAAATAACTCAGACTTACAAATTATTTTTATATAAGAAATGAAATTGAGAGGTTTTATGATGCATAATGCATGCATGCATGTATTAACATATTGATAACAAATAACACATAAAATGTATAGTAAAATAATTTAATAAATATTCTATGAATAATTACGAATTAATAACTTATTAAAATATAAAGGTTTCTGTTCCTCCTTTGTTTTTCACTTAGTTATTATAGTAAAATTTCATATAGCATGAGGTTTAATAATAATATTTAGTTTTTTTAATCGATTAAAAATGCAAAAATATATATGGAAATGGAAACAAAACCATGTAATCTGTATATTCTTCAGCAAGAGCAGAGATTTTCTCTTCCCTTACAAGTTCGAAGAACCTCATTTCTCTCTCTTCGATTCAAACGAACCCCTCAAGACCAGCCACTTGGTCCTCTCTTCGTCTCCTTCTACCAACTCTCCTTCTATATATTCTCTCTTGTTCATATATATTCAAATGCATGACTCATGCGTTTCACTCCTCAATTCTATTGATTTTTCTACGCTTTGATCTCCACCGTTGAATTCTCATTGAGGAATCGCCGTTTCTGCTCCGTGGAAACAGCAAATAAATGGTTCGTCGTCAAAATACTTCCTTTCCGTTTTGTTTGTGTTAATTTCTTCAATTTCTGTCGTGGGCCACCGCAGTTTGGTCCCCGATCGCGGCTTTAATTTGTATCAATTCTTCATTTTGATATTTCGAGGTCTTCATCCTAGTACCATGTTTCTGGGTTTGTCCCTCTTCCTCACATTTGCCATGTTCTTCAGATCTGTTTGCTGAATTGTTTGACTGTAATGTTCATTGTGTTTGCACTAATACTCTAATACCCAGTTTGATCATCTTTATCTTGCTTTCATTTGAAGCAGCAATCACACCTTCTCAGCAAACGTGCTAACTAACCAGATGTGAATATATCTAATTTTTAAATGATCTTATAATTTTACAAGGAGTGACGGAAAATACGAAAAAAATCCGAATCAATGCCACCATGAAAATCTGTTCAAGATCATGGTTTCATGACCTCTAACGTTCTGCCTCATGAAACTAAAAGAGTAGACTTTAATCATGCATTGCGTTTTGCAGAGAATCGGGTCTTATAATTTTGATGATCAACATGTTGTTTGATCCCAAATTTGTTTAATTAATAAAAATAATTCATGGTTGAATTGATTTTTGATTTTTTTAGTTGCAGAAGCGAATATTAAGAAGGTTCCTGCTGCGTATTGTATCTTAAAATCACACAGAGTTTGCTTCTCTAAGGTTGTATTTGCATTCAAATGCTAAATTTTTCCAGGATCAGAAGTCAGCAGAGAAGCAGATCTGTGTCTCTAGGTGAAACAATTTACTGCTTCTCTTTATTACCTGTTCCTCAAATCATCTGCAACATCTGATTCATATGCGTTGGTAATAATAGGAATGGACTATGTGGACCCAAAGAAGAAAGGCAGTTATGTCGTGAAAATACTCTTGTCTGCTTTCCTGACTGCACTCTGCATATTTATGCTCAAGCAATCTCCCACTTTCAATACTCCAAGTGTGGTAAATTTACTATAAATCTCTACAACTGATTCAAATTACATATATATCGAGAAACTTTATCAGTTTGTTCAAGGAAAAATTGCTTTATAATATGCATTGGTGAATGGAAAATGGGGTTCTTTTTTGTTTCTTCTAGTTCACTCTTCGTGAAGACGGAGTTATGCACGTTCTAGTGACGGGAGGAGCAGGCTATATCGGTTCACATGCTGCAATGCGACTTCTGAGAGACAACTATCGTGTGACTATAGTGGTATTCTCAAAAATCAAATGAACATTGCTGGTTCCATCTTTTTTTTTTCAAACAAAAACAACAATTTTGTGTTTTATATTTAACAGGACAATCTCTCTCGAGGAAATCTTGGTGCTGTTAAAATTCTGCAGGAAATGTTTCCACAGCCGGGAAGACTTCAGTTCATTTATGCAGATCTGGGGGACTCTAAGGCTGTATCCTACAAAATTACAAAACCTTCTTTTGCCCCTCAAAGTATTCCACTTCTCCACAAAGTGCTCTTGCTTTTGTTACCTTAACTAGTACTCAGGTTCGTAAGATATTTTCCGAGAATGCATTTGATGCAGTGATACACTTTGCAGCCGTTGCATATGTCGGGGAAAGCACGCTCGAACCTTTAAGGTAAAGATCATTACAGGTCTTAAACCTTCAAGATCAATGAAATCTTGCAATGGTCTGGAAAAAACTGTGCATTTTTCAGGTATTACCATAATATAACATCAAATACATTGGGGGTATTAGAAGCCATGTCTGCAAGTGGTGTGAAGACATTGATATATTCAAGCACTTGTGCAACTTATGGAGAACCAGAGAAGATGCCTATTACTGAAGACACGCCACAGGTGAAAAAACTCAAATTTACTATTTATGTTGTTTTATTTTTGAATATGTACAAGAAGTTACTGATGTTTTTCTGTTGAATATGTTCATACTCAGGTACCTATTAATCCATATGGGAAAGCCAAAAAGATGGCTGAAGATATCATCCTTGACTTCTCCAAAAACTCCGACATGGCTGTCATGATTCTTAGGTATGTATGTTTTTTTTTTTTGGCCATCAGGTATGTATGTGTTAAGTAAAAACTGAAATAGAAATAGTTACTTCTTTTGTTTTACTGTCAAATCCCCCATCATTGTGTATGTATGGTGGCAAAAAATTTGCAGGTACTTCAATGTGATCGGATCTGATCCAGATGGTAGACTTGGAGAAGCACCGAGGCCCGAGTTACGCGAGCATGGAAGAATATCAGGCGCTTGCTTTGATGCAGCTCGCGGAATCATGTCTGGGTTGAAGGTACATTTCTCCACTACATTTTTAACTCTAAACGCATGCTTGATTACCCGTAATTAATAAAGGTTAACGATAGATAATACATAATTAGTATAGAATGTGTATTTTCTTGGTTATTTGATTACTTATATTGAAGTTGGAGTAACATTGTATATCAGAAATCACATTTTTACAAATAGGTACTTTATAAGAAGAAAAAAATGTTACCTTTGAACACCTCAGAAATCATATATGTATCTACTTTATTATTTCGGTTATATATCCGTCATATTTCATAGTTGCTTTAAGGTATCTCTAAGTTGTTGTATTGTGTCAGTTGAATATATTTACTTTGCCTTTATTGAATTGTAATTTTTTTTGTTACTTTCAAGTACCCAACTAAATTAGATACATTTATTACTTTTAAGATACACAAAAGTAACAATATTTGTAAAAACTTAATTTTTGAGACACTTAAATAACTTTTACCCCTACTAATGAATGATATCATTCATGTCTGCATTTGTTAATGTTCGCTCAAATTCGATTTTAGTAAGGGTTAAATACGAAATTGTTAGGTGAATATTATTGTTCAACTAATTCCGTAAATATGTATGATTTTTACAGGTGAAAGGAACTGACTACAAAACGTTGGACGGAACATGTGTAAGGGACTACATTGATGTGACAGATCTTGTCGATGCTCATGTCAAAGCCCTCGAGAAAGCAAAGGCCAATAAAGTCGGGATCTACAATGTCGGCACCGGCAAAGGTAGGTCGGTGAAGGAGTTTGTGGAGGCGTGCAAGAAGGCGACGGAGGTGGAGATCAAGGTGGAGTATCTTCCTCGAAGGCCGGGGGATTATGCAGAAGTCTACAGTGACCCGACCAAGATTAGGGAGGAGCTGAATTGGACTGCTAAACATACTGATCTTGAGGAGAGTTTGAGAAGGGCTTGGAAATGGCAGAAGGCTCATAGGAATGGGTATGGACTTGCTGATGATCAGTAAAAAAACACTATATTTACTGTGTTGTAGATTAAGATTTTACAGCGGAGACTAGAAATGGTGAGTCAATAGGAAGAGAAAGTGAGTAGCTCAGTCAGTACATTTACAATAAGGCTAGGCAGCTCAGATGAGTCATGTAGACATGGGGTTTTGTGGTCTCTTTTTTTACAAGTTGATTATGAATTACTGACACCGAGACTCGAACTCGACACTTATGTAGTTCAAGGCTAACAATATGTATGGTATGGGGTCAAGACCCAGACCAGGTGGGTTCATAGTTGAGCCCTACCAAGGTCCAAAAATATATCATTTTTCGTCAAATAAAGTAAGATACCCAAAATATCTAAAGTAATTTGAAGTAACATTAACAATATGACTACAAAACATCCACAAAAACATCCAAGGTCATTCATTTGCTTTAATATCAGCATAAATGACCACATTATCATCGTAAGTCGAAATTAACAAAGTAACTGACAATTACTAAAATTAATACACAGTAGAAGACAAAATTGCCCTAAGTCATTAAAGGCGGAATTATGGATCCTTACCAAAGAAAACGAAAATAAGATGTTGCTTCATAGAAAACAGAATGTGTACCTTTCCTAACTCCTCTACTGATCAAGAAATGTATTGAGGAAACAATTATATGGGGTTAATCACCATGTAGTATGCACCGATTCATCACACACCATAGCCTAGATTAAACTAATTAGCAAAATCCATAATTAGAACAGAAAGGTCGAGAAAGTAGAATGATAAATACAATCACAACATGATAAGGATCCATACAGGATCCAAGTGCATCTAGTTCATACAAATATGATAAGAATATCAATTCACAGAGTATTTTTAATGTAAAAAAAAAAAATTAACATTGAAAATGTCATAGCCTTTCTACTCTTAGGATACTCCGCCCCAAATTTTTCCAAGTACCACTTATGGTTGGCCCTGGCGCGGGGTACCAAGTTGGCACAGGTATAGAGGAAGAACCCTAAACCAACCCAAGACCAAGTCATCACAGTCCAACCTAGCCACTCCACAATCTCCCCAAAATAGTTCGGGCAACTCACAAACTCGAACAACCCTCCTATCGGAATCCTATACCCTTTACCTTCCTCTTTTAGCCTCACTAGCGCCACGTCGGAGCTCACATTGATCGTCATTTCGAGGGCAAAAATCGCCAATCCTATCAATCCAAGAAATCTATTGAGAGTGAACAATAGAGGGAAGGTTGTGTATAGAACAAACGCAACTTGTATTTTGGGGAGAAACTACAGTTCACCTGTTTTCATTCATATTCCAATAATTCAGCTTTTTTGTTTTTGAATACAAACTCCCACTAACAGCTTCTCAACAACCCACTATTCCACTGCTCTAACACTTATCTAGCCGTTAAAATAAAACCAAAACACTAAAGAACTGAAATTACAGACTCACCTTAAACTCGAAAGAACTGGACTGAAACTACTTAATGATAGACAAACTGATACTTCTAACTATTTTAACTACCTCATGACTTATGCAGCAACAAATTTTTTCTTTCCCTCCCTTAAACGGAATTTCTTGAAATGATGCTACTTTAAAATATACTGCATAGTCTGATCTTGATGCGCAAATACTGAAATGATGCTAATTTCAACGGCTTGGTGAGGCTTGGTGAAGATGTCTGCAGTTTGTTCTTCACTCCTACAATAGATTTTGTTTTTTGGCCAAATACTCGTTTCATTTGATGAAATAAAACGACGTGACTTAGTGTCACGGGAGTTCGGAAATACAGTCATTCGCTAATAAACAAATAAAATGGAGTGGGGATCGGGAGACACAATCATGAAGTCGCATTCCCATACGTGCTTGTCGTGCTATCCAATTCGCGCATTCATTTGTTGTCCTTGGGATTGCCCGCCATTGCACTTGCTCTATCTCGGTCACTAGAGTACGGATGTTTGGGATGATTGTCGCTAGGCGCCATTCGGTCACCCCGTCTCGAATTTGTGTTATTACCACTTGGGAGTCAGATTCGATGATGATGTTCATCCAATTGTTCTCCCTTGCCAGGCGAACTCCTTCTTGGATTGCTATAGCTTCAAGTGTCGTGATATCGTCATTGCGTAGCCGTCTATTCATGCCTCCCACGACTTTACCATGTTCATCTCGAGCTATCACCCCTATCCCTCCCACGTTGGTCCGAGCACACCACGACACATCATAGTTGAGCTTGCCCATGGCTGGTGTTGGCTTCATCCATCGGTGGTTGTCTCGCGGCTGCGTGGGTCCTTGTTGTTGCTCACGTTCTCACTGCTCTGCAGTTGCACGTCTGATGTCTTCGATGGTCGTGGTTGGATTCGGCCTTTTAGGTCTCCATACAGTAAAACATATTTTGAATCTAGTTAAAGTATATGTCAATTGTTCTAGGCTCAATTGTTATGATTAGTCTTATAGTATCTAGTCTAGCCACCGGTGCAAACACCTCTGTATAGTCAACTCCATAGGCTTGCTTATATCCTTTCACTACTAATATTGCCTTGTGTTTATCTATTTCACCATTTTCTTTTAGCTTGGTTTTTTGTATACCCACTTCACACTTATTGTGTTGATTCCTTTGGGTAATTCAACTAGTTTTCATGTTTTGTTCTTTTCTATTGAATCCATTTCAGTAGGTCTGGGCATAAAAAATCGGTTCGGCCTGTAAACACCTGATTTTTGCTCATGGTCAAAATATCATACGCAAGGAATCGAGCCGGGAGAAATCTGAGCGTGGAACATGGCCACATGGCCATGTTCCTCTTTTGAACCAAGTTTTTTTTATATATAAAATATATTTCATTCTTCTATAAATTGAAGAAGAATGATGAAGGATTGAAAGGGGAGGCTACGATGGTGAGCTTCAAAGAAGAGAGAATGAGAGAAAAAAAATATAAAAAAAGAGTGAAAAATATCGATGATTATTAGTCTCGGTTTCTCGTACGGTATTTTAACCTCCAATGAGTTAGGTATATTTCTCTCATATTCAATATCATATTTGTATTATCTAAATGTGAAATAAAATTGAGAGTTTATATACATATATTATATGTTTATGTATAATATACTTGTTAATATATATATATATGTATGTATAATATATATATATATATATATATATATATATATATATATATTATGTCTATGTAATACTATATATATTTATTTGTATAATATATATATTATGTATTTGTAATATTATATATATGTATATGTTATCTATATGTATAATATATATTTATATTATGTCTATGTAATTATATATATGTATATGTATATGTATAATATATATATTATGTATATGTATAATATATGTATATTATGTATATGTGAAAAACAATATTTCAAAACAAAAAAAAAAAAAAAATGACTTAGGTCTTTTCCAAACTTTGATGAAGGTTACAACTCGGTCATTGGACTCTCGGGTCATTTCAGGGACGTTATCGAGTGTTATAAACCAAACCGGAAAAGTTTTGGGTCATTTGTACAATTTTTGAATTTTTTTCTTAATTCAGCTCGTTTTTTAAAAAATTTACATTTTGATTTCTAAACTTTTATAGACATTCCATGATTTCTCAAAATGTTACAAATAAGTCTAGAATAATATTCGGGTTATTTTTGGAATTTTACCAAGTGTTACAAATAAATCTAGAATAGTTTAGGGTCAATTGTGTAATTTTTAAAAAAAATATTTTCAGTTTAGTTATAATATTTTCAAAAATTACATATTTGATTCCTAAATTTTTCTGGACATTCCATGACTTTTAAAAATGTTACAAATAAGTCTAGAATAATTTTTGAGTTATTTTAGAACTTTACTAAGTGTTACAAATAAGTCCATAATAGTTTAGGGTCATTTCTGCAATTTTAGAAATATTTGTCCAATTCAGTTCAAATTTTACTAAATTGCATTTTGGTCCCTATATTTTTTGGACATCATATAACTTCTCAAAATGGGACAAATTAGTCCAACAAGCTTAATATCTTCAAAAAAAAAAAATCATTCGTGCTTGTTTTGACACGTTTACATGCTCAAGAGTTAAACCATTTTTTCCGAAAACGATTAACTTTAGTTCTCTCTTGTTTATTTGAAATTAACTCATCAAAAAAAATGTTTGTACATGGTTTGTTTAATTAAAAAAAATGCATGTAGTCTTTTGGGGCCAAGCATAATCAAAACGGGTAATTCGGGTAAATTGAAAAAAAATTCAAAAGCAAACTAAAGTACCGAAAGGGCGGATTATGAGCTCGCCAGCTTTTAAGACGTAATCAAACCCCCCGAACTCGATTATCTGGACGTAGTCCTTTCTAAGCCCTAGGATGTTAACTCCATGTACCCTATGCGATTTTAGGATTCCGATTAGCCTTCAATTAATCGGTGGCGACTCTTTAAATTTTTTCGGTCTGGTTGATGACCCCGCTCGACCGGACCCGTCACTGACCAAGACCCGACAGTTCAAAATGAAATTAAACATATTTTTCAAACGGGTCGGGGAAAGTCGGATCCGACGTCCGACAATTTGGCGACTCTGCTGGGGATGTCTTTTAAAGGGTTTAGGCTTTGTTATGTTTGATTTGCCATATTATATTTTGCCCTATCCGTTTTGACCGTTTGCTCATGCTTGCAGTTCTAAGTTTTGCCCGAAAAGCGATGTAATTGTAATAATTAAAAAAAATGTAAATTATTGTTTTGCACACACCACGCTGGTTACCATTACCCGCTCGGATCTGGAGCACATTAAGAGCATAGGGAGTTAAGTAGGGGAATGCGCCCGGAGTGGTTTGGATCGCCGACACGCACCCAAACAACTCAACTCGATGATCGGAATGGGCCCGTGATCCTCTTTAGGGGGTGAGGTTCCGCTGGTTGTGAGGACCTAGAAATTCCATCCATTTAGAATAAAAGCTTCACACCGTGTTTAGTCTTTACCAGTTTTGTGTGTATTTCCATTTTTTGGTCCAACTGATGTAAATGAAAATTCAGCCCAAACATTTGAATGCGAGATTGACCCACAATTCATGAAGAAAATTCAACCCAAGTGTTGGGAATTAGAAATCATCCCAATAACTTTAAATGGAAGTTCGACCCATTATGTAAATGTATTTTGTTTTTGCCCTAGATCATGACATGTATAGGATTTGGTCTTTTGTATTATATATTTCAGACTGATGTAAATGTAATACAAGTCTTACTAATGAAGTTAAATTATCGCACTTGCATTGCATTTTTCAAAAAAAAAATGTAAGTTCCGTTCATTCAATCTCTTATTCTTAGGACTTTTCACGCACCATCTTTGGTAAGGATGAAAAAAAATCATTGCCTTCACATTAAGGCAATACAGCCCCCTACGGTCGAAATTGCCTGAATATGGAAAGCCATGACAAAAGAGAATCAGAAATAAATGAACAAGAAGATTGGCGAGGTTCACAAGCTTGTAAACTACAAAGTTAATTGGGTTATCCTTGACGCTTTGTCTGAACTCTGGAACTCTGGAAAAAGTTAAACCATTTTTTTCTCGAGAACGATTAATTTATTCTCTCTTGTTTATTTATTTGAAATTAACTCATCAATAAATAAAAATGTTTGTACATGGTTTGCTTAATTAAAAAAAACATGTAATCTTTTGGTTCAAGCATGATAAAAACGGGCAATTCGGATAAATTGGTAAAAAATAATAATTTCAAAAGCGAACTAAAGTACTAAAATGGCGAATTAAGACGTAATCAAACCCCCGAACTCAATTTTCTGAACGTAGACCTTTCCAAGCCCTAGGATGTTAACTTCATGTACCCTAGGCAATTTTAGGATTTCGATTAGTCTTTAATTAACCTGTGGCGACTCTTTCATTTTTCGGCCCGGTTGATGACCCCGCTTTACCGAACTCGTCGTTCGCCAAGACCCGACATTTTCAAACAAAAATTAAAATTATTTTTCAAAAAGGATCGGGAAAAGTCGAATCTGACGTCCAACAGTCAGTGTCACATGACTCGAGCTTTCTTCCATTATCAACAGCTTTAACCTGGAACCTGTTTGCTTATGTCTGAGTTATCTACAATATAAGAGAACCTTCAGCTCTGATACCACTGTTAATTCAAGAAATTTACTGCGAGTGAACAATAGAGGGAAGGCTATGTATAGAACAAAAGCAACTTGTGTTTTTGGGAGAAACTGCAGTTCCCTTGTTTTCATTCATATTCCAATAATTCAACTTTTCTATTTTTGAATACAAACTCCCACTAACAGCTTCTCAACAACCCACTATTCCACTACTCTAAAACTTACCTAACTATTAAAACAAAACCAAAACAGAACTGAAATTGCAGACTCACCACCTTAAACTCTAAAGAACTGGACTAGAACTACTTAATGGAATTACTTAATGACAGACGTACTCCTACTTCTAACTACTACATAAACTACCTAATGACTTATGTAGCAACAAATTTCTTCAATTCCGGTCAGCATCCGCAACCAGAAGCAGTTGTCACCGTCGTAATCATTGTAATGAGACCACTCACCAAGACCGCATGCACATACGCTATAAGGAGGTTGAAGTCAAATGTCATGAGTCGCCACCTTAGTCCGACCCAACAATCCCTTGCATATACAATTATTGTTTGTAATATATTTGTATGTATATTTTATTATCCTTCATATAAATAAACTCCCGATTCTAAATGATAGTCAAACTTATTTATCCATTGTTATTGATATTTGAATGGAGTGTTTGGTCCAGTGTCTACTTTCATCAAAATAAACTGATAATTCTCAATAATTACATCATACACCACCCATCACCTAATCTCAAACATTTTATTAGAGTCTCCCTATCACACTTAAATTGTAATAAAATTCAGTATATATTATAAATTTATAAATAATGAAATAATATTCACTTATAAAAAAATTCCCGTGTACACGTATAAGTTAGATAATACACAGACCCATTTCCTACTTGCATCTCTTGTATATAATAATAATTAATATTAAAAAAAAAAAAAGGAAAAGAGATTTGGTCAACGAAGCAATTTATCTATCTAATGCTCGATAAATGGCTAAGTTCAAGAACTGAAGTAAGGCAAACTATGGCTAAAGGAAATCAGTTACGCAAGCTAATCATGCTTTAATGCTAAATTAACATACCATTGATCAAATGTGAATAATTCGTTGTCCTTTCTGGTTTTGTTCGTGCTAAAAATAATTTTGTTATTTTCCGTATATTATATATCTAGAGTCAATAATTTTGTTTTTATTTGAAGATACTCAATCATCTTCTTGTATTTAAAAAGAACTTTCAAATTAATAAGAAGGAGGTTTCATCTTAGTGAATAGTCATTTTTCTATTATTTTTATTTTATGATTAATCGATATAAACATCAACAATTTTGAGTAAGACTAATTTTTCTTTAATAAATAAGTATTTGAGACAATAAATTTCTCTCTATCGAAAAAATAGTCGGAGAGGTGACACATATTCCTGGACACTCCAGACATCCCTCTAAAACATATAATTTCATGACATCTCTCTCTCTATATATATATATATTAATTTGGTTACAATGTATACAATTGTGACAAATAATTTTTTTGATACATATTCTCATTCTTAATGTCAAAATATTCAGTTTAAATTAGTTTATGTCATACATACAATTCTCACTCCTAAGTGACATGTCATGTAAATCACTTTAAAATCCTCCAAACATTCTCATTCACTCTCAAGATAAGTTACAAACATTAATATTTTATTTATTTATTTCACATGTATATGTATGATTTTATCCTTAATATAATGTATATAATGAGTTTTATAAAATACTAAAATACATAATATTATATTTGATGGAAAACAAGTATAAAAATATAAAAATTTACTGTTAAAAATTAAATAGACTAATGAAGTATAAATATAAATTATTAAATAATAATTTTATCAAATTGCATATCAACATTGTTTACCTTACTATAATTAAAGTTTTAATATAAATTTAACATATGAATGAATAATAATAATAATGTGAATAACTTTTTTTTTAATCTTTATACAAGTATCACTACGGGAGAAGCAGCGTTTACCGGCTCAAAAATAATTTTTTAACGGCTGAATTAAATTATCACGGCTCAAATGAAGTTCAGTCGTGACATGAAGCGTCGGGACAATTATCACGGCTCAATATATAATGAGCCGTGATAATTACCGACTCAAATCAAAAGTGTCGCCAAAATAATTATGGCGGCACTTTCAGTTGAGCCGCGAAAATTATTATTATTATTATTATTTACGAGCCGTGAAAAATATATACTGAAAAAAATATAATACACTTTCTCTTCCACCTTCTCCAGAGCTGGTTCGTGACTTCCACTTTCTCTTCCACCGTCGAGCTTCTTCAGCCTTCTTTTCACCGTCGTGGTTTTCTCTTCAGCCTTCTTCAGTCGTGGTTTTCTCTTCAGCTTTCTTCACCGTTCTCCACCATCGAGCTTCTTCCAGCTCTGGACGTTAGGAGGTTCACCATAGTCGATGTGGTCGAGTCGAGTCGACGCAGCTTGTTTGTCGTTCTTCGGGCGACGTCTTCTTTGTCGTTCTTCGGACGGTTCGTGGAGCTTCGCCTTCCAGATTCAGACGACGCAACACCAGACAGAGCAAGGGACGCATGCAAGGTCTCCATCAAGTGGAAGAAACGAGCGGTTATGGCGGATAAGCCGATAAAACAGGCAGCAAGGGAGCAAGGGAGCTTACATGAAGAGAGTCGAGAGAGAGTTGAAAACTTTGAAGGTATGAGGCTCAAAATTTTGAAGCAAGGGCGCGAATTGAAAATTTTGAAATGAGGCTATAATTTTTGAAGGTATGAAGCTTACAGAACCGAAGTGTATCACAGCTCAAAAAAAGAATGAGCTGTGAAAAATCTATGTTTTTTTTTGTCATTTATCACGGCTCAAACCCAAATGAGCCGTGATAAATCTTTAAAATTAAATAATAATAATGAATGGACAAAATAACGAGCCGCAAAAATTATAGTAAAAATAATTAAATATTAACGTCACTTGATATTGAGCCGTGAAAAATAAGAGAAAATTCACGGCTCAGTTGTTTGAGTCGTAAAAAAATAAAATAACGGCTCAATTAACATTGAGCCGTTATATTATATTTAAATTAAGTTTTAACGGCTCAATATACTTGAAGCCGTTACATTTAGCCGGTAAATGGGTATTCTCCATAAGTGTATATAAAACTAATAGAAATCATAAAACACTAATAGTTAAGTTAAAAGTATTATGGGGACATTAATGTATTAAAAATTAAAAATTAGAAAATAAATAAAATTTTGTTTGTTGACAATTTTTACTATTATTATAATTAGTAAAAAATTACTATTAGAAAGTGACAAATCCAAAAAAAAATAACTTAAATTATTAACTAATATTGAATTAATAATTGTTACTACTGCTCTTTAATAGTCATTCATGTATTTTTTTTAATTAGTTTTACGAATAAATATACTTAATCGTAATTTATATTATACACAAATACTAATAAGGTTAATATTATTTATAGATATACCTAATTTATTTATTATATATTATTAAGTTAATTTTATTCTTAATTAAAAATACTTTTATAAATTAAAAATATAATAAATAATAAGTAAACTATACTTTTATTCACATTAAAACATCAGTTTATAAATTAGAGTAGAGTAAAAATCATTATTTACTTTAGATATTAAAATTAATAAATATTATCATAATTAAAAGAAAATAAATACATTTAAATTATATTATAGTAAACTAAAAAGAGAATAAAAGGAAATATTAATTGTATTTATGTTATGTTTTGTAAGGAAAATAGAAATATTAAAGACTCATATCAAGAGGAGGATATATACAGGTGTTATTATTTAATATTATTAAACAGAATTATATATTTTATAAATAATTATTTATTACACCGAAGATTAATTATAAAAAAGAAAGAGAAAGATTGCCGCCATTTCTATGGAACCAGACCAGACAGACAACAAGTGCTAAATAAAGCATCTCTGTCGATATGTGAAAGCGATTGACGTAAACGTCAACGGAATATTGATTCCTAATGGCGACTGAGGCGGACGGGGAGGCCCTTCTGTGGGGTGGGCATCATATCACCGAGCACCTTCTCCTTTGGATCCACCAATTCCCAGTTGAACCTCGTCACCACGTTGTGCACGAACGTCAGGATTGCCAGCCGCGCGTACTCCTTCCCTGGGCACATCCTCGGCCCGCCGCCGAACGGCACGAACGTGAAGGGTGGGAACTGGTTCCCCTCGTCATACCTCGACGGATCGAATTTCTCCGGCTCTGGGAAGTACTTAGGGTTCAGATTCGTCGTGCTCACCGTCCAATACACCTGCAACAATTTCATTCGCGGCCGTATATAAGGCACTGATCGAGATTTTGTATATGAGAAAGAGGCGAGGGTTTCGATTCTAGGGTTTTTGTACCTTCCATCCCTTGGGAACGTTGTAGCCAGCGTAGGTGAAGTCAGCGAGGACCTCCCTGAAAGTCCCTTGCAATGGCGGAGTCAGCCTCATGACTTCGTAGAGTACGTTCCATGAATACTTCATCTTGTTAATGTCTTCCCAATCGAGAAAATCCCCCGATTTTTTCTCGGCGGCGATCGCCCTTTGCTCTGTTATGTAACGAAAACATGAAATCAGATGGAGTTGTACAGATCGAGAAGAAGAAGAGAAGAGAGATTCGGGTAATTCACTCACCGTCGTAGACCTTCTTGTAGACGTCGGGATTCTCTCCTACGTACTTCATGAAGAAAGCCATGGCGGTGGCGACGGTGCTGTATCCTGCGGTAAGGAGGCCCATGATCTTGTCAGCGATCTCAGCCTCCGGCATGTACTTGCCAGATGGGTCTGTGATGACTATCATGTGGGAGAGGACATCGTGCATCGGAGCTCCGTTCGCAATCGCCGCCCTCTTCTCCTGAATCACCGTCATCAGCTCCTTCCTGAGCGCAGCCGCCGCTTTTTGCCCCTTGTGGAAGATGGTCCCCGGTAGGTCGATCATGACAGAGTGCATCGCGACGGTGACATCGTCAAAGTTCTCGACTAGCCTGCCAATGCGATCTGGGTCGTCGGTACCGAGGAAGAAACGGCAGGCGAGAGTCAACGTCAGTGACTTGGCTAGAGGGTAGGCTTTGACTTGGTATTTTCCTTCCCAATGAGCCTGGATGTGTTCTTGTGTCATGGAGTCCATTTTGGCCAAATACCTGACCAAGGCCTCCGGTTTTAAGAACCCAGGCGACCGAATCACCTTGGCCTCCTCGTCGCGGTTGGACTTGCTAGTGTCTGCAGGCGGAGGAGCGGCCGCCTTGTATGAGCGAAAGAGCTTCTGCATGGAATGAGGACGGAAAGCAGTGAAGAGCTTGTTCTCGTTGGAGAAGAGGAACTTGTGACCGTTTGGCCCACAAATGACGGCTGTCTCCTCGCCGAGGATCCTTGTCTTGAAGATATCCGGTGAGTACTTCTGCATGCGGTCGAAGACAAACTTGTCGGGCTTTCCGAACAGAAACTCCACTGTCTCTCCCATGATCGGCCATCCGAAGCTGCCTGGAGGAAGGTTCTTGCCAGAGCTGCTCTTCCGAGACTTGAGAGCGATGACGATGAGCGCTAATAGGAAGAAGGCGGCGCCGAAGAGGACAGGAAAGGAGAGCTCCATAGCGGAGATGGAGATCTGAAGAGCTGAAGATGATATTATGTTGTTGAGCTGTTGAGGTTGGAGGAGAGAAAAGGAGATATTTATAGGACACGACACTGTATAATGTGGTCGAGTGGAGGAATCGGTATAATTTAGAGACTCGACCAAAAAAAAAGTATAATTTAGAGACATATTTTAATGTAGCCTGGTCCGGACTCCGGAGTCATAGCTGTATAGCACCGTAGCACGACTCTACAGTCAACACTGGAGTCGATTGACCAAAAAAAAAAAACTGGAGTCGCCATTTTTGAATATCCAATCAGATCAACAACGTCCCGCGGAACCTAATAAATCACGATTTTTTTAATAATACCTATGAAAACTCAAAACGGACTAACTCACCTTTGAAGAATGTGCAAATAGTTACCTCCGTCCAATTTTCCGTCAATTGTCGTTGGAAAGTCGTCGGAAAATTTCCGACGAATTTTCGACAAATTTTCGACGAATTTTCGACGAATTTCCGACGAATTTCCGACGAATTTCCGACGACAATTGACGGAGGTAGCTATTTGCACATTCTTCAAAGTTGAGGTAGCCCGTTTTGAATTTTCAAAGTTCAGGTAGCTCGTTGCAAAACGTCCAAAGTTCAGGTAACTAGTTGGTATTTAACCCTTTCAAAAAAGTAAGTATGATAAAATATATATATATATATTGAAATTTGGATATAGGAGATACCCTCTACTGCGAAAAAATCACAAATCGCATCACATGAGTGCGATCCGCTACCCCAAGTGGCGTGTTGTGCCAAAATGGCACAACACCCAGGGCCAGACATTACATTTTTTTTTATTCGACGGCTCAATTTTTAATTAACAATTAAATTATGTATCTATTAAAAAATAATTGTTTTATAGTACGTAGATATTTTAATTGTGATTCAAATGATACAAAAAAATATTAAATTTGGACTTACGAATTGACTATACACTCTGCTCTAAGTTAAGATATGAAATTTGACTTAAAAAATATAAATCAAACTCTGTAAGTCCAAACTCAACACGGTCAATGACATTTATGGTGAAATTCAATTATCTGCCTCTAATTATTTTTGGATTTTTTTATTACATATATATTTAATTTTCTAACATAACATCATTTGTCCTATAATTTGATCGAAAATATTAAATGCATTAGGTAAAAAATTTAATTATATACTTACTCAAAAAAAAATTACACTACGTAGATAATGTAATTACGACATAAATGACGCTAACTAAGCATTTATATTTGACTTTCGAACTAACTGTATAATACGATAGATAAAAAAATATACATACATATATATCTTAAAAAATACATATATATCTTAGAAAATGTATAAGTCAAATATCAACACTTAGTTAGCGTAATTTATGTCGTAATTAAATCATTTATGCGTATTATACTTACTTTTTTAAAAAGTTCAAACATACCTTTATAATTGTTATTGTATAATCCATAATATTGGGACTGTAAAATCATTGATTTGATTATATAGACAAATTTGATCCATTTACCCCTGTACATTTTATATATATTTGGTATCATCACTGCAAGTTTAAATTATACTAATTTCTGACTATTTTTAGTGATTTCCGAGGTTGAGAGGGCAAGCCCCAAATCAAGAATCTCAGGTTCCGTGCATTATATATACTATTACTGAGTGTGAATGAAGGTCTCATTGAGCATACCCCCGAACCTAAAGAATACGCTCGGGGAGTATTGCCACACATCAGGACAGAAGATCAATTTCTCCAAGTCAACCCTATTTTCAATTCGGGGGCACAACCGGAATATAAGAGACAAATATCCGATCTGTTTGGGGTGGCTCACACGACAAACCCGGGGTTCTACTTGGGGCTACCCACGGTGTGGGGGCGCTCCAAGAAGGAAGCGTTGATCTACCTAAAGGAGAGGGTACGGGATAAAATACAGTGTTGGAGGAACAAACTCCTAAACCATGCGGGGAAGGAGGTACTGATCAAATTCGTCCTTAGCGCCATTCCTACATATGTGATGCACATTTTCAGGCTTCCGGTCACATGGTGTTGTGAGATAAATAGCCTCATTGCCCGATTCTGGTGGGGCTCCCGCGAGGGCAATAGGAAGATCCACTGGAGAAATTGGGACTCTATGACAACGTCTAAGGTGGAGGGAGGTTATGGGTTCCGGGACATGAACATTTTCAACCGTGCTATTCTTGCGAACATGGCATCCCGCATTCTTCATGAACCGACCGCCTTATGGGTAAGAGTTATTAAGGGAATTTATTTCCCGAACACCTCATTCATGCAGGCACACCACGGTAGTAGAGCATCATGGGCATGGGCGAGTCTCTTGGAGGGTAGAGACATCATTCGGTCGGAGGGCGTTTGGGCTCTAGGGGACGGACGGTCGATAAGGCCGTTTGCCGACCCGTGGGTGCCATCCGTTATGGGCTACAGGATCCGACCAAGGCTGGATGAGGAACAGCCACCCTCGCCAAGGGTGGCGACTTGGATAGACCCGATCACTAATTGTTGGGACGAGGTGCTGATCGACGATGCTGTACACCATGAGGACGTCCAAGCTGTCTTGCAGCTACAGATACCCATCAACAGAATCCCTGACAGCTACATGTGGCCTCACGCCAAGTCCGGGGGAATCTCGGTCAAGTCGGCTTACCATACCATCCACAGCTCCACCACACGGACACGGACAAGCTCGGCACCAAGCACAGCTACGCCGAATGGAAGACCGAAGGTTTGGGCTGCTATTTGGTCGGCCGACGTTTGGCTTAAGATCAAAGCGTTCACTAGGAAGTTGGCAAACGATGTGCTCCCGACAAAAGCCTCTCTTGCGAGAAGAGGCTTAGATATTGACTGTCTTTGCCCTATTTGCCATGTGATCGAGACTAGGGAACATATGTTATTTGCTTGTGCTTGGGTGAAACAAGTTTGGTCGTTGTTCTTGGATAGGGCTGGGATCGAGACGGGGCTGCGATCGGTGGACGAATGGATAGACGGGGCAACGGATTTTGCGGGGGCGAGGGGACTCGACAGGGCGAGACTTTGGCGCAAATCTATGGTCGTGGCGTGGGTCATATGGAAGTCAAGGTGCAAGCTCATGTTCGACAACGTCCAGCCGTGGGTGCCCTCGATTCATCAGGAGATTAACCGGACTTTGGATGAACTGGGTTCGAAGGCGCGATCAGATAGGCAGTCGGGGCTCATACAGGCGTGGATCGGCCCACCCCCGGGGGTTATCAAAATAAACTGTGACGGAGCTTGGTCGAGTAACACGCTTCGGGGAGGCTTCGGAATCATCGCGAGGGACACTACGGGACAGCTTCGAGGAGGAGCTTGCGGGGTCCGACTCGCAGGCTCGGTCGACGAGATTGAGGCCACGACAGTGCTTCATGCGGTCCACCTCGCCATCGACAACAGGTGGGCGCGGGTCATCATCGAGACGGATGCCATGAATATTATCAACCATATTCATGGTCGGGTGTTCGCTTGGAGATTGGATCCTATTTTGTCTAATGCAATTACCCTCTCGTCTTCGATAGGGGAAATTGCTTGGGTTCATGTTCCACGGTCCGCAAACTCATGTGCGGACTGGTTGGCAAATAATGTTCTAGCGGGGTTGTGTCCAACGGATTGGGCGCTCGCGCCACCAACCCCTTTACTTCGTTGTATTATCGCGGATAACATTTTGTATTCGGACTCGGTTTCGATTAGTGAATGATATGTGATGTTTTATTGGGCAAAAAAAAAAATACAGGATGTTAAGTTGGTAGATAAAATGGAGACATAAACGTCTCTAACTCAATATTTCACCTAAACTTAAAAAATATAATTATTTTCGATTTAAATATTTAAGATTTTGCATTTTTTTTCTAATACCTCATTCAACAAAATTTCCAACTTCATCTGTATTTATACGGATGTTAAGTTGAACATTATAACTCATCATTTTTTCATTAACATTTAATAGAAATGTTTCAGAATTTACTAAACCTGTTAATTATCTTACTACGATGCAAAAATTAATATAGAATCATATGAATTTCTTAGAATTTGAAAATAATATTCAAAATATTATTTATGACCCAACAATTTTAGAAGTAAAATTACAAAAATGTTTTTTAAAAAATAAATCTATATACAAAAATTAGATAATTTTTTAATAAATCTTATAAAATAAATATTTCAACTATAAAATTTGTTAAATTTAAAATATTATTTCTTCGTATAAGAACATTGATATTAAGTTATCTTAATAATAGAGTTGTAGATTAGGATTAGGATATTTTTAAAGTGATTCTGTTCAAAGATCAATTGAAAAGTGGACAAGATTAACTTTTTGCACAATAATAAAAATTTAACGAGTAATTTATTGCAAAAACAACAACATGGTTGCATACCCAAGTAAAATTTAACTAATAGTTTCGTATTTAAGAATTTATTATAATATTTTCTCCGGTCAAGATTATTTGGTCAATACTTTCATTTCAATGTTAAGTTGTGGAATTTCAATATGTTCTTTTTATATATATAAGATTATTTTCTAAATTCGCATTAAAAGCGTAAATATTAAAGTTCTAAGTGACATTTTTAATGAGATTTAACTCGTTTTTTTGTGTGTTTACAGTTGTTCTAATCGGATTAGGGTTTTCAATATATTATTGATTCTGCATTTTCGCTCATTTGTGATAATATAGTGGGTTTATAATTTGGAGTGGCGCACTTTTGTTGACCTCATAAGATAATATATTTTTTTGGTCAAAACAATCATTCTATTATGTTGACCTCATAAGAGATGAAACACATGTATCGAACCAAACAGGTTCTATCTAAAGAGATGATTGTGGTCTAAATTAAAGTAATGATTTTCATAATTTATAAATTCTTATTAGATATTATTTATTGGGAATAATGTATCAAAACAAAAATAAAATGTATATGCATCTCCATTTTTAATTAACTTAAATCAACCATACAAGCTAAATATATACCTAAGCATGTCACTAACTCGAAGTAAACAAGGGGACATCCAACAAATATATTTAAAGCATTCAAATAGAAATCGATATGGAGCTGGCAATCACATGTAATTATTAATAAATTATTTCATACTTTAAATAACAATTTGGGTTCCATTAAATTAGTTGTAATTGCCAAATTATTTAGTATTATAATTAATAATTTGTCATAGTTATTTAATTTGAATAAATGGATAATATTATTGTTATTTCCACGCTTCTCACATGAAATATAAAAGTTGGCCAAAAAAAAAAACATGAAATATAAAAGATTTGATATCTTTGGTCCTGAAATCTGTAGATGACTCCATCATTGATGACGTATTTGTTTATAAAGAGATCCTTTCACAAATGAGTATTACATGGTTTAAAAAAACTATTTTATGATATTATTAAATTGCACTTCCTGCGGAAAAATTATTCTAAATTAGTGTATTAGAAAAACACGTATGTGATTTATGTTTAATCAATTTATTTTATTATTTTTAAAGTTTAAGTGGGTATTATTAGTTCATGAGTGATAGGTCATTCCTTATTATATAAATTCTAAATATATAATACGATATATATTGATAAAACTCTAAAATACATCTGTATTTACGAAAAAAATAGTAACTTGTAAGGAAGAATATATACCTTAGAAAAAGAAATATCGATTTTGATTATACTAAAACTAGAAAATATTATAGTAAGTAAGAAATATAGATAGATAGATAGATATAGTTATTAAATTAATATAGTATTATAAAAAAAAAATGGTATAAATATGAATTCATGTAATATTATTTAACAAATGATTTTTTGAATAAATTACTGTTTTTTAATAACCAATTGTGGAATTTTACTAATAAATAAGAACTAAGTCAAACTGATGTCATTGGCCAAAAAAAAACACTGATGTGTCATTATCATTCTTCGTCAGGTAGGAGTATATTTAAATTTTAATGTAAGCTTTCCATTAAACTGTAATAAAAAAGTGTTTAATGCATACTCCCAACTTTTTATATTTAGAAGTCAATGAAATCAAACCCAACTAACTGATCAAAGAGAAGAAGTCTCCACTCTTCTCAATACATAATCCTAACTTGTTATATACGACATGATTTATTCAGAAACTGTATTATGGTTAGAATAATTTACTGGTAGTTTTTTTAGGGTTTGTATGATCAGTATTAAATAGATCGAGTTTAAATTTTTATTTTTCTTATTTACCGTAATATAATATATGTTTTTGACTTATTATTTTTTTTTTAAATATAATTTCGTTTCAGATTTGGATAAAACAAATTGACCCGTTAAAATTTGCAATTCATTTTTAAGTAAAAATATATTTTAACACAATTTGTAACTAATTTATTGACTCTGAAATTACATCTGTAAAAGTACATATGAGGAAATTAGCCTATCTTTGAATAATGACAATAATAATTTCGTTCATTTTCAAAAAGTAATTATACCATGGGTGTGACTTGTAATATTTCGCACTTTAGGGTTGCGCGTATGCTCATATTTTAAAATATTTTTTTGTGTATTTATTTGTCTAAATTTATTTTTATTATAATTACTTTTTTTTAAAAAAAATCATCATTAAGTTCAAGGAATTCTAGAAATTTTTTCAAAAAGTAATTATAATAAAAAAGTATTTAGAAATATAAATATATACAAAATATATATTTCAAAATATGAACATACGAGCTACCCCGGGGTGTGACTTAATTTGAAGATGCACCCAGGGTAGCAATGAGCTACCCCCAAGTGGCGTGTTGTCCATAAATGACGTGGATTCCATTTATGTTGCCAGTTGCCACGTGTGTGTTGCACAACACATCGATATATATATATATATTAATCTGGCTACGTTATGTAGAATTGTGACAAGTAAACTTTTTAATACATTTTCTCATTTCTAATGTCAATTTCATAACTTCTAATTGATCTATGTCAAATATATAATTCTCTCATATGTGGCATGTCATGTAACATAGCTTAAAATCTTTCACTCTCTCATTCATTCTCTCAATAAGTTACAAAATCTCATTAATATCTTCTTATTTTCTATGTGCATTTATGATTTTTCTTAAGTTTATTTTATTTACAAAATTTATATTTTATGAAAAGCGAGAAAATGTATAAATTAAATCTTTTTATTACATAATTTAAGATGAAATTAAGAACTATTATGTATATTATATATCAATTTTATGAAAATTATAATCACATGTTAATTTTATGTAGATATTTATAATTATGACATAAAATTTAGGGTATGAAAAAATAATTATAATATAATTTCTTCATACTTTTCTTAGAACTATTTTTATAAAATATCATTGTTATATTCTATTAGAATCAACATATATTCCAATTTTAAAAATAATTTATAATTACTATAACTATTATGCATATATATTCTAATAGTTTGCATTTATTTAAAAATATATGAAAATAATATATGTCATAAAATGAATTTTAAAATTATTTATTATCATCATATTCATAATTGGTTATATTTGTTTTTATTATATACTCATTTATTTTCAATTGTTTTTATAAAATATAAATAATTGTTATATTGTATAATATTATAAAAATAAAAAATAAGGTTAACATTTTTTTCATAAATATAATTAATTTTTATGTTGTGTAATTGAATTGATATTAATTAAATGTACTTTAATAAAGTGTAGATAATCATGTTTAAATATATATTTATATTTATTTAAAAAATATTATTAATTTATAAACTAAAATAATTATTATATTGCGCAAAGCGCGAATCAGTTTTCTAGTATATATATATATATATATATATATGACGTGTTCGGAAATGGTGCGGAGCTCGTTTACATTATCAGTTTCCACATGGTGTGTTGCACAACACATCGAGATATATCTATTATTATTATCAGAATTGGGTCGGCCCTCGAATCGGTGAGGGATCCGGTTTTCGTTCGAGCGGTCCAACCCGATCATACCCGGTTTGACGTGCAGTTCACTGTTCACAATCAAAAAACAACTGAAAATACAATTACAAACTACATAGTCTCAAACACACACGTAATTATCTCAAACTACATAGTCTCAAACACACACAAAATACATAGTCTCAAACATACACATTACTCTCAAACACAATATAACACAACATAATTAACTCAAACTTTGAACATACATAACACAATAGTCTCAAAATCAAACACAATAAGTCTAAATTTTTAACATAACTTCTAAACCGATGAAGTTGCTCGGTCGAACTGAAGAAGTCGATTTAAACCGAACAAAACCACCCAAAAATTTAAACCACCCCCAAAAAACTAGAATCGGAAACCGACCGGTTTTTCAAAAACCGGTCGATCAAACCTGATTAAAACACTGATCATATGCATTTCAGTCTTTTAGCTTAATCAAACCGAATAGGGGTTCGGTTCCCGATCAGACCACTGGTCCGGTTCTGATAACGCTGATATATATATATATATATATATTGAAATGAGATTTATGCTAATTGTTTACCTCGTTTATGTCATTTATGATTTTTTTATGACGCTTCAATATTTAATTAAAAATTAAATTATGTATCTATTAAAAAATATCTACGTAATATAATTTTTTCTAAGTGAGTATATAATTAAATTATTCACCTAATTCATTTTATCATTCCGGTCAAATTATAGGAAAACAATGTTATGTTAAAAAATTAAATATATATCTAATAAGAAAAATCCAAAAAAACATTGAGTAGGTAGATAATTGAATTTCGTCATAAATGTCTTTAACCGTGTTGACTGTGAACTTACAAGGTTTGAGTTATATTTTTTTAAGTCAAATTTTAAAACTCAACTTAGATAAGAGTGTATAGTCAATCTGTAAGTCCAAATATAATATTTTTGCATTATTTGAATCACAATTAAAATATTTATTTACTATAATTTTTAATAGATACATAATTTATTTTTTAATTAAAAGAGACTCGTTCCCTCGAATGAAATCTGTAAACAATTTGTGAACAACATAGTTAAGAACACACCAAAAGTTGTTATAATGCAGCAATATGTTAACAAGTTTCAATTTCGATATCAATTGCACCGAAATCGACCATGAAATCAATAAATCATACCCAGAGATAGTTGCAATCTTCATCAATTGACAGAACCCAGTAATCTGTCATGACGCAAGGGGGTGGAAATAGCACAAAGTGACTGGAGAGTATATTTGTCCTTCTATTTTAGTTTAATTCATTCAAATTAAGTCACGTGATTTCCTCGTGACAGTCAGATAACAATATTGGACGAAAACTTCACGGAATAACCGTTCAGTCACATTCTCAAACTTAAGTAACAGTTTAGTTACACAAAAAAAGATTAGTAACATTTTAATCACATAGGTCAAACATAAGTAACTGTTCACCCTTTAAATTAAAATTTCTGTATGAATGCATTATTCGCGATTGACCGGCCTAAAAGAATATATGGCATTACGGTCTGAAAATTAAACTTAAGGTCTAACTAAGTAGGCTGTTAAAAATACTTATTATATGGTCTACTTAATATATAATATTATACTCTCTTTTTTTTCGGTAAAATATAATATTATACTAAGTCAATTAAAAATATATATATATATATTAGATATATCTTTTAAAATATTAATTTAAATTAAAAATTTCTTATAAATTATGTATTTAATAGTATAATTTTGGTATTAAGTCTACATAGTTAATTTAAAATTGTATATATCTTAAGTAATTCGAATCTGGTTCATACCTCCAAGTGACGTACATGAGGTGTTAAGTTTCGAATAGATCTGAAAATAACTCGAACTCGATTCATAATTGAATTGTGTCAGTAAAATAAGAGTCAGATTAAAATTGAGTTGACTAACTCCACCCAATCATGTTGGTTTGGGGGTTTAAAGTTGAACCATGAATCCAATCCACGGGTATGCACATAAAAAATTTATGGTATGTTCTTTTCACGGAATGGAAAAGGAATTCGACTTACGGATTCCGTAATAAGTTGTTCTTTTCGCGGAATTGCAAAAATTTGGCTTACGGATTCCGGGCGGGATAGACTTAGACATTCCGTGTGAAAAACTCGGAATTCCTAAGCCGGGCGCGCTAGGAATGAGAAAAAGGAGGCAAAATGCCCTTACTTTAAAATTTATATTAATTCAACAATTTTATCTTAATTAATAATTAATTAAATAAGTTATTTTATTTTTTTTAATTATTAATTAATTATATTATAAGTTTTTATTATTCTTAATTTTAAAATTAATTAATACAAATTATATATATTATATACTATACATATACAAGGAGGAGCAAATATGTCATTTTACCACATTCCATTCCCTTTCCATATACAATTCCACCAAACAAACAACAGAATTCCTTATTCCATTCCATTTCATTCCACCAAAGAAACAACTTCATATTCTTATCTCCTATTCCTTATTCCCTATTCATATTCCCTATTCCGTATTCCTTATTCTGAATTCCATGAAAGAAACGCCCCGTTAGAGTCGTAGAAGACTGTTTTCACTCTTTCCTGTTCCTGATTCCGACGAACAATCCACTATGTTGGCCTAGTGTCTCAACTTTCCTCCGTCTCGAGTGCCTCGACTGCTGACTTGTGAGCTTGAATGAGCCTTGAGTCAGTGGTTTTCGTACTCCAATCCGGTCCTTTCTTCTTAATTTACGACTTGCATTTGTGTTTCTTCCTCCTCTGTTTGAACAGTCAAACCATTTGAAAAGAAAACCGGCTATCTCACTATTTAAACAGTGACATTTACTGTTTAAATAGTAAATTTACTATTTAACGCAATATTTAGAAAGTTTTGTATAATATGTAGAGTTTTTTTACGTATCGTATTATACAGTCAATCTAAAAGATAAAAATTAACGTATAGTTAGCGTCATTTAATTCGTAATTAAATTATCTACGCACCGTAATTTTTTTAATTTTTTTTTTGAGTAAATACATAATTAAATTTCTCATCTAATGTATTTAATTTTTTCGGTCAAATTATAAAACAAATGATGTTAGGTTACAAAATTATTGTATTTCTAATCAAAAAAATTACCCTATGTAGATAATTGAATTACGACATAAATGATGTTAACCGTGGTGAGTTTGGACTTACATGGTCTGAGTTATAATTTTTAAGTCAAATTTTCATATCTCAACTTACGGCAGAGCGTATAGTCAATCCGTAAATCCAAATTTAATATTTTTTGAATTATTTGAATCGCAATTAAAATATCTACTTACTATAATTTTTTTTTATAGATACATAATTTTTTTATCGAACATTTTTTTTTTAAATAAGATTGTGGCTCAAATAGGCGCCACTATGGGGTGAGCGTCTTGTCAATACACGTTACTCAGGGTGTATGTATACCTATTTTTTAAAATATATTTTTTTGTATATTTATTTTTCTAAAAAAAACAAATACACTTTTTCAAAAAACTCAGATCTTTTTAAAAAAGTAACTGTTTTGAAAAAAATATTTAAAAAAGTATATATTCAAAAAAAATATTTATCAAAATGTGCATATGCGCAGGCAAGGCAGTAGCGTTTTTGGAAAAACCCTACTGGGTAGCAGCTTTAAAACCCCGCCTCCAGCTGCTCGTCTTCATCCCGCTCCAGCTGCTCGTCGCCTCCACTCCCTCGCCCGCCTCCAGCTCGTCCTAGCTCCCCCGGTCGCCTCTGCCTCCAGCTCCCCCGGTGCCTCCAACTCTCCTTCTGCCTCCAGCACGCCCACTCCCGCCCGCCTCCAGCTCGTCCAAGCTCCCCCACCCCGACCCGTCTCCGTCCTCTCGCCCACCAAGCCCCGATCAAGCCCCGACCCCATCTCCCCAGCTCCCCCACCAAGCCCCGACCCCGTCTCCTTCCTCTCGCCGGACCTCTCGCCGTGCAGTTTTTTTTTTGTTTTAAATATATTTTTATGCTTAATGATTTGTTAATTGTTAATTAAAAGTATTATGAATAATTATTGTGTTGATTAAAGCTTGCGTAGTTAGTTAAGAAAGTTAAAATTTAGAATTTGTATTTTTAAATTGTAGAATCAAAATACAGCCGCGCGTAATTATGTCAAGTGGTGAAAATGTTGTTAACCTTGGTCCGTTGGATCAATCAGTACTCTGGGGACAAGATCAACATCGGTCGTCAGACCTGAGTGAGAGCCAACAAATAACATTTAGATGTTTAAAATTAGAGGATAATGTATTATCAGAAGATGCTAAAGCTATTGTCCAAGCGGTTGGATTATTGGATGTAGTTATTCTGTCACATCCAATGGATCATAAACTGTTGACCGCGTTGTGCGAGCGTTGGAGACCCGAGACACACACGTTCCATCTCAGACATGGGGGGATTACGATCACACTTCAGGATGTTTCCGTGCTATTGGGACTACGAGTACACGGAGATGCAGTAACTGATGACCATGTACCTGAGGAAGACATGGTCGGTGCGTGTCTGGAGTTGTTGGGACTGAATGTACAAGGTCGTGGAGATGTTGTGAAAATGACTACTTTACGACAACATTTATTTCAACCTAATCTCACAGCCGAACAACAGGCGAGAACATTTATGTTGATTATACTCGGTGGTGTTCTGTTTACAACGACAAAGAAAGATACTGTGTCGTTGATGTACTTACCCCTACTTCGAGATTTGGAAAGAGCAGCACACTACAGTTGGGGGTCAGCTGTGTTGGCTGCAACGTACCGTGGACTGTGTGAGGCATCTGAGCTGAACTGTGCAACATTCCAGGGTTGTGCCATCCTTGTGCAGGTAAACTATATGAAAGTCATATCATATCATTAATATTGGTTAATAAAAATTGAATAATGAGGTTTTCTACTACAGTTATGGTCGTGGGAGCACCTCCATATTTGTCGCCCTGTGCTTCAAGGTGAAGTGCCTGCTGGAGAGATACATCCATTAGGATACAGGTGATGCTTGTTAATTTATTGGTTTGTTGGACTACGTTAATTTATTGGTTTGTAAATTTATTGGTTTGTAATGTAAATTTATTGATTTTTTGTGATTTTTCTCAATAGGTGGGCATTCCTAAAGAGGTCGTTCAGTCACCAAGTGAGAACTGCAAATTTGTTGTACTATAGAGATGACCTGGAGTCTCAATCCCAGGACCAGGTTTGTGTACTTTTATTTGACCCATATTGATTACTTTTCACCATTTTTTAACCTTACTTAATATGATGACAAAATCTTAAATATTAGGTGACATGGATGCCATATCCCGCCTTTAGGTTAGTTAGTGCACCACCTATATGTCGTCAGCACGCCGAGCTATTCCGAGCGAGGGTGCCACTAATCCATTTTAATGTGGTTGAGTGGCATCGTCCAGATAGAGTAATGCGGCAATTTGGATTGCACCAACAGATTCCGGAGATGAGCCCCAATGAGATAGAAGAGAACATGAGACTGCATAAGTTCTCCCGTAGAGTCATGCCGCCGGGACAACGTCGTTGGTTAGTGCTGCACCAAGATTGGATTGCTCTGTGGAATAACCAGGATGATTCTGTTATACAGGAACGTCGACCTTACACACCTTGGGCGCAGTACATGAGGTGATATCGTACAATAACGCAACGTTTCATTACGGGTCCAACAATCGAGACAGGTAGTTCTTTACGGGGTCAGCCATCGGTCCCATATATTCCGCACGGGGGCCAAGTAGAGACAGTGGTAAGGGTAATTATGGTGATTGATATGTAACTTTAATTCATTTCATACTAATTATATACAATTGTTTTCTCTGAACATGGAGTGCAGATGGGTATCATGGCTAGAGGAATTCTAATGGCACGTAAAGCTGCTAAAGGTACCCTGAAGTTCACAAAGAAAAACATGAGACTGCTTGGAGAGACTTATCTCGAGACATGTCGGTCCTCTTATGATGTCGCCGGTCAAGTACCCGTGTACGAAGAACATGTTCGACAAGCGGATGAATTAATTGCACGTGAGCAACGCCACGTACGTACTGCGTGGGGATCTGAGCCAGTCCGAGGAAGAGGATGTGGTCTAACAGCTCCAGGGCGTGGACGAGGTGGAGAAAGTTTAAGTCGAGGGCCATCTGGACAGTCACGTAAATTTAGAGATGTTGAACCTCGTCATGGACAACCCACCTCAACCGAGGAAGATGATGAGGATGATGATTCCGAGCAGTTTGGAGTTGTTAGTTTGTATTTTGCACAATGATTTGCTCGTTATCGAACGTTTTCGTTGGTCACAAATTATCTATCGTATTTAGTTTATAATTAGTTTATATTGTTGTTAATTGCATGAACTAACTATTGCATTACCCTTTCTTACTATGTAGAAATTTGTATTATTTTTTTGGATGTTTTTTGAGAATGTTAAAAAAATGACATCTCTTAGAGAACACTCATTTACCCCCCTAAAAGGGGTCCCCCGGAAGGTGACTAATTTTTCAACTATTTTAATTTTTTCCTAAAATTTTAATGGACGTACATACGTATATAAGAAGACGAATGACACAAGTTTCATCTCATTTTGACAGTCACATTTGTTATGCAAAATATTACAAAACCCAACAATCTATGTGCAAAAAAACACTTATTATGCAACATATTATAATACAAAACAACAATTATTATACATTTTTACATGTCTTCCTATTATGACCACTTCCACCGTACTTACTGCAGTTGTTTCTCCTGGGCAATCCTTCTCTCGCATCCATTTCGTTATGAATACGACTGCTTTTTCTTCTACCACGCTTGGTCCTCCACCTATCTGGATCGTGAGTGTATTGTGGTAAATTAAACTGGGGCCAACAATATTCATCCGGGATGGGTTGAAAACATGGAGTGTATGCAGCCAGACGTGCTTGATTCGAATATAGATGATCCACGTAAGGAGTCCATTGCATACCCGCCTTGGTCAGTGTTGCTATTCCATGTGCACAAGGGTGATGATATATTTGCCATAGTCCACATTCACATTTGTTTTCAACTAGGTTGACTGTATAATTTCCTGGAGTAGTCCAACCGACACCTTGGACAAATCTACCAATATCATGCACTTGGAATACACCGTGTACTTGCGAAAATTGAGCCACTTGCATCCTCCCAAGTTGTTTTTCTGCCCTAGTAATTGTTTTTTGAACGATGTCAGACCATACCTGAGACTCCGCAATTGCCTCCATTGCTTGTTGGCGACGAGTGAAAAAGTATGTGTTCGACCTCCAGTAAGTGAGTTTCACTAATTCAGTCAACGGTAATGCTCTTGCCCCTTTCAGCTCTCCGTTGAACACTTCGACCAAATTAGTAGTCATGTTTCCATACCGAGCGCCTCCATCGTACGCCAGGGCCCATCTCTCAAGGGGGATGTTCGAAATCCAATCACGGTACTTTTCATCTTGCAGAGTTAATAGATTAGAATACCACACATCAAACTTATGTTTATCAGGGGTACTTGCCATAATATACAACTGTTTTTCAGAGTCACGCTTTTGAATGTGTGATTAAAGTTACTCGCTAGATGACGCGCGCAAAAGCGATGTATTCCACGACCATGTTTAGCGTATACATTCTCGATCGCGTTAATTATTGATCTGTGTCGATCATACATTAGACAAACAACTCTCTCCTTTGTCACGTTATCCCGGAGATGCTGCAAAAACCAGTTCCAACTCTCATTTGTCTCTGCGTCTGCAATACCAAATGCCAAAGGATAGATGCCGTTGTTAGAATCATATGATACGGCTACGAGAACTTTTCCATACAAATGCGTTGCATCAATACTTATAAGTGGTCGGCAATGGACAAATCCTTCAATAGCTGGACCGAATGACCAAAACATCATACCAAATGTGGCTACTTGAGTTTGAACATTTACTCTTTTGGGCAGAAAATCATAGACTGTCCCAGGGATGTATAAGGACATGGCTGCCAGTAGTCGCGAGAGGTTTACAAAGGCTTTTTCGTGTGTTCCGTATAAAGACTCCAACACTACTTGTTTGGAGTACCAAGCCTTCGGATATCCAATTTTCGAACCGAACTCATTCTCCACCATCGACTGGATTACTGAAATTTTCAATCCAGTGTCAGCTAAAACAGAATTTCTTATTAACGACGCTATCATCTTGCAATCGATGTTTTGGTGTCGTTCAATGAGGACTTCATTCGTGCATGTATGTGGAGTTCGCAATTTGGATATTCTCCACAATCCAGTATGCTGAAAAAGACTTCCTCTTAATGCCCATGAACAATTTATGGGATCAACTTTACACTTGAAGACAATTGATTTTGGGGTCGATGTCTCAACAGTGGAAATCTTAGAATGAGAAATATGCCATCTTCTCACAGCCGCAGATAACTCGTCCTTACTGCTAAAAGTCATGTTTCTGTTTAGAATACCTTCAGTTGACGGTTCATCAACATCCATATACAACTCATTTGTTGATTGAAAGTCATCAATCCAGTTACTATCAATCCAATTTCCAGCAGTGAGTTGCGTCATTTGAAGTGTGTGGGAGCTACCTCCACCATGGGAGCTACTTCCACCCTCGTCACCCTCGTCAAACACCTCTTCATTTTCTTCATTAATGTGACCCGTAAAATGCTCCATATACGGATCTTCTTCATTTAGTGAGGCATCTGAGAGTGCATCAACGTCGACCTCGTCATCGGAGAGATCATGGGTGTGACCATGCAAAACATTCTCTGTCTGACCACCATAAGATGTGTTTGACATCAAGTTGCCCTCTCTAGTTAAGTTAAACACAATAAATTGACTAGACACGCTTAACTGTAAAGCAATAGACAATGCACTTTGCGATCGAATCCGTACAAACTTGCAAAGTCCATCAGTATCTGTAAATTTATAGGATATGCTTATGGACCTAGCGTCAACGTCATGCCAACCGCATTCGATACATATAATTTCCTTTAGTCTATAAAGAGAAATATCCAAGGTAGCTGTAGTAATGCTGGAAGTACCACCCACATACACCTCATTACCATTCCGAGACTGTATTTCACTGTCATACAAGCAGATGATACCGATCTCTGTCATGTTTGATCCTAAATAATTAATATTATAACATTCCATATCAGATATGCTTATTTTTCAGATAATCTAAAATTTATGTAAATATAACAACAAACAGTTTTTACATTTTTTTTAATTAACAAATACATACAAATATATTACTTACCTTAAGCCTTGCAGATGAAGAAGATGAACACGATGAACACTCCGCGGATGAAGAGGTGAGCAGAGTTAAATAGAGAAATATACGTAATAATTTAAAACATTGCACAGAAACGGCAAATAATTGGCAATGACACAAATAATTGTCCAAATTCGCTACTACCCGTAGCGAATTTGGAAAGCGCTACTGGTAGTAGCGCAAATGAACACTTTTTCAAAAAAATTCAGACGGTATATACTTTTTCAAAAAATATTTATGACATATTCACTTTTTGAAAAAGTTCAAAAACTAAGTTACTACTGACCAAGTATGATTATGGGCCCCAACTTAATGGCTGGTCATGTGATGACGTGAAATTGTAGACAGTACCAGACCGGTGGTGAGGGATGGGGCCATTTGAGTGTTCGGGGTACGGTGGGAATCTCTAAGGCTACAATATTGAATTTTTTCACTAAAATATACTCCAATTAATAACAAAATATCAAAATGTCTTTGATTTACAAACAAATACGAATCTATACGGTGTCACAAACAAATAATGATACAGTGTCACCCGCAAATGAGAGTCGTGAGTGGAACTAATGACACAGTTAAAAGTATACACCCGCAACTCTCAAGGGTCTTGAGAGTTGCGGGTGTATACTTTTAACTGTTTCATTAGTTCCACTCACGACTCCCATTCGCGGGTGACACTGTATCATTATTTCCATTTTTTCACAAAAATATACCCCAATTAATAACCAAATATCAAAATGTCATCGGTTTATAAACAAATACAAAACTATACATACTCGCGGGTGGAAAAGACATTCGTGAATGGAAGTCGCGGATATATACTTTTTACCGTGTCGTTAGTTTCACGCGTGAGTCTCATTCACACGTGAGACACTGCTTCAATAAATGTGATGAAAGATCTTTACGAATCTATCACATTTATTGAAGGATCTTTCCATAATCACTCGTTGAAAAATCAATTCAATGTGTGATTATGGAAATATCATTCAATAAATGCGATGATGTGTAATTATTGTGTTGAGAGATGAACATTGCCTTATTGAGATGTGTAATAGAAGCATGCTTTAAGAAGAGAGATGCTTCAATAAATATGATGATATGTGCACTGCTTTTTCTTCCGCAGGTGATGATGTGTCACTGCTTCAATATATTCTAATATTTTTCAGAAGTTTTTTAAAATGTAACTACATTGCAAAAAATATTTAAAAAAAGTAAGTATACTGAAAAAATATTTAGTAAAATGTATATAAACGGTACTAGGGGTAGGGGTGAGCAAAAAATACTGGTTGGACCGAGACCGGCCCGAGACCGGTCTGAGACCGGCCCGACTAAGACCGAGACCGACTAGGACCGAGACCGAGCGGGCGGATTTTTTCCTCTAAAGTCGGGATTGGGCTCGGGTTCGGGATTTTTCCCGAAATTCCCGATTAGGACCGGCCCGGCCCGAGTTGCCTAAAAACCTAATACATAATACTATATATACTATACAGGTATAGTAGTATACAACAACTCACAAAGTCTCCATGTGTGTTTGGATTGTATGTTCTATATTTATAATGTGTGTTTGGATTGTATGTTTGATACTTGATTTATTGTGTTTGTATGTTCTAAATTTGGTGAAAATTCGGACAATTTTTTTTTTTTTTTTTAAATTTTGGATTGAAAATTTCGATAATGGACCGAAACCGGCCCGAGTCAAGCAAGACCGACTCGGGCGGGCTTTTTATACCGAAGTCGGTCTCGGTCTCGGTTCTCCAAAGGTGAAAACCGAAATTTCGGGCTCGGTCTTGCCTAAAAAACCGGTCCGGCCCGCCCAAGCTCACCCCTAACTAGGGGTAGCGTTTTTTAGCATTTTTCAAAAATCGCTACTAGGGGTAGCGTTTTTCAAAAAACGCTGCTTGGGTAGCGTTTTTATGAATTTCGCTACCCTTAGCGGCGAAATTTTTTTTTTTTTTTTACATTTTTGACTTTTTTTTGACGATGTGATGTTTAATTTAAAAAAAAAAAAAATTATTAAAAATATTTAAAAAAATTACAGTAAGTAGATATTTTAATTGCGATTCAAATGATGCAAAAAATATTAAATTTGGACTTACGGATTAACTGTAGGCTCTGCCGTAAGTTGAGATATGAAAATTTGACTTAAAAAAATATAACTCATACCCTGTAAGTCCAAACTGAACACGGTGAACGTCATTTATGTCGTAATTCAATTATCTACCTAGGGTAATTTTTTTTATTAGAAATACAATGATTTTGTAACATAACATCGCTTGTCTTAAAATTTGACCGAAATAATCAAATGCATTAGGTGAAAAATTTAATTATATACTTACTCAAACAAATTAAAGTGAGGAGATAATTTAATTACAAATTAAATGACGCTAACTAGATGTTAATTTTTTGCTTTTAGACTGACCGTATAATACAATACGTAATTTACTTCGTATTATATCGTATTATACAGTCAGTCTAAAAATAAACAATTAACGTCTAGTTAGCGTCATTTAATTCGTAATTAAATTATCTACTCACTTTAATTTTTTTTATTTTTTTTGAGTAAGTACATAATTAAATTTCTCACCTAATGCATTTGATTATTTCGGTCAAATTTTAAGACAAGCGATGTTAGGTTACAAAATTATTGTATTTCTAATCAAAACATTACCCTATGTATATAATTGAATTACGACATAAATGACGTTCACCGTGGTCAATTTGGACTTACAGGGTATGAGTTATATTTTTTTAAGTCAAATTTTCATATCTTAACTTACGGCAGAGCCTACAGTTAATCCGTAAGTCCAAATTTAATATTTTTTTGCATCATTTGAATCGAAATTAAAATATCTACTTACTGTAAAAAAATTAAATTTTTAAATTTTTTTTTTAAAATTAAACATCAAATCGTCAAAAAATAAATCGCCACTAGGGGTAGCGAAATTCATAAAAACGCTACCCCTAGAGGCGTGATTTGAAAAATGCTACCCCTAATGGCGTTCTTTGAAAAACGCTACTCAAAATAGCGAACGTTGTAAAAAACGCTAATCCCAGTAGCGTTTATATACATTTTGCTAAATATTTATTCAGTATACTTACTTTTTTAAATTCTTTTGGCACAGTGCCTACTTTAAAAAAACAACTATTTTTCAAGCAAACTTATCCGCGATTAGGAGTTGCGAGTGGAAATAACGTTATAGTGTCACCCGCGAATGAGAGTCACAGTTGTAATTAACGACACAGTTAAAAGTATACACATGCGACTCTCATTTACGGGTAAATACATATTCGTATTTGTTTGTAAACCGATGACTTTTTTGTATTTGGTTATTAATCGTGGTATATTTTGGTGAAAAATTCTACAATATTGTCGTGGATGAACAATTTTTTTTTCCCAACATGGATCAACAATTTGGGATAGAATAATTTACATATAGAAGTCCACGGATCAAGTTTGAAACATCCCTAGTGGGTTTATTAATCGGGTGGCCCCGAGTCTAACTTAATGACTCAATTTAAATTTACAAGTCAAAATTTCATATCTCAACTTACGACAGAGTCTACAGTCAATCCGTAAGTCCAAATTTAATATATTTTGCATCATTTGAATCGCAATTAAATATCTACTTATTACAGTTTATTTTTAATAAATACACAATTGTATTTTTAATTAAACACTGAGTCGTCAAAAAAACGTAAAAAAACAAAACAAAACGTCACTAGGGGTGATGTTTTTCATAAAACGCTACCCCTAGTAGCGTTTGTTGAAAAACACTACTCAAAGTAGCGTTTATTGAAAAATGATACTCAAAGTAGTGTTTGTTGAAAAATGATACTCAAAGTAGAGTTTGTTGAAAAAGCTACTCAAAATAGCGCACGTTGTAAAAAACGCTACCCCTAGTAGCGCTTATATACATTTTGCTAAATATTTTTTTCGATATACTTTTTCAAAAAAAAAATGATACAGCGCCTACTTTAAAAAAAAAACACAAAAATTCTTCTTAAAATGGTAAAATGAAAAAATAATATAAAGTTTGTCTATATAGTTCTTAAAATAATATAATAGTAAAAGAAAAGATTATTTATAATTACAGGTATTAATATAATAAATGTTTTTAGGGATTTTTATTTTTATAATGATCCATTATATTACTCAATGAAATATTATATATTTAGTTTCCGAATTTTTAAAATTTCAACATTAACGATGTGACGTTATAGAATTTGACATTGATGAAACAATTTCCTTCAATTCTGTAACAAACAATAAATGGGTCAGTATTGGCGAGCTGATGTCAGCACTCCATTTTTATTTTCAAACTCATTGACCCAAGTGATTAAAACGTTGTCTGGTCTTTTTTTTTTGGCCAAAACGTTGGCTGGTCTTAGTTTAACCATAAATTAATCATTTTATATATATATATATATATATATATATATATATATATTAATTTGACTAAGTTAAATAGAATTGTGACAAGTAAACTTTTTAAGACATTTTCTCATTTCTAATGTCCATTTCATAACTTCAAATTTGTTCATTTCAAACATATAATTCTCACTCATATGTGACATGTCATGTAACATAGTTTAAAATCTTCCAAACTCTCTCATTCATTCTCCCAATAAGTTACAAAATTTCATTAATATCTTCTTATTTTCTAAGTGCATTTATGAATTTTATTAAGTTTATTTTATTTACTAAATTTTATATTTTATGAAAAGCAAGAAGATGTATAAATTAAAAAAATTTATTACAAGATAATTTAAAATGAAATTAATTATTATTATGTATATTATATATCAATTTTATGAAAATAATAATCATATATTAATTTTATGTAGATATTTATAATTATGATATAAAATTTGGGTTATGATGCATATCATCACTACTACTGTTAAATTAATTAATTTTAATAAATCAATGTCAATTGTACAATTCTCATTGACATGTCACATAAGTCACTTTAAAAAGCTCTAAATATACTCATTCATTTTAAAGATAAGTTACAAAACTTTAATCATTTTTATTTATTTCACATGTATGTTTATGATTTTGGCTTATTATAAACAACTTAAACTCTATAATAGTAAAAACAATTGTAATTTATATTTATTTAAAGATTAAATAAATTTTATAATATATATTATAAAGAATAAATTAAATTTACTTTTATTGCGCAAAGCGCGGGTCACTTACCTAGTTATCTATTAATTAGTGTTATAAGGAGTCAAACCTCATATCTCAGTATCTCACAAAGTAGATTAACGATTAACCGACTGTGTTTTCCACTATTGTAATACTAGATAATTTATTCGCGTTTTTCGTAATATAATTATTATTTTAATTTATAAATTAATAATATTTATTAAATAAATATAATTATATATTTATAATATAATTATTTACTATTTATTAAAGTACATTTAATTAATATTAATTTAAGTACACAACATAAAAATTATTATATTTATAAAAAAATATTAAACTTATTTTTTATAATATTATACAACATAACAATTATTTATATTTTACAAAAATATTTAAAAATAAATTAGTAGATAGTAAAAACAAATGTCAACAATTATGAATATGATATATGATGTTAGTTAGTGATTTTAAAATTCATTTTATGACATCTATTATTTTTAAATAAATTTAAACTATTAGAATATATATATATATACATTAGTTATAGAAATTATAACTTATATTTTTTTTTAAAAAATGTAATATACGTTGATTCTAGTAGAATATATCTATGATATTTTATAAAAATAGTTCTAAAAAAATGTGAAGAAATTATATTAAAATTAACGTGTGATTATTATTTTTATAAAATTGATATATAATATACATAATTGTCCTTATTTTCATCTTAAATTATTTTGTAATAAATATTTTTAATATATGCATCTACTTACTTTTCATAAAATATAAAATTTCATAAATAAAATAAACTTAAGAAAAATCATAAATGCAAATGACAAATAAGAAGAGGTTCATAAAATTTTGTAACTTATTGAGAGAATAAATGAGAGATTTTGAAAGATTTTAAAATAAATTACATGACATGACACATGTAAGTAGGTCTGTCGATGGTTATGGTATGGTCAGGGTATGACAAATACCATAACCATGCCATATTTTTAAAGCACATACCATAACCATAACCATAATCATTATGAGTATAATTTTCAATACCATAACCATTAAAATAACTGTGGTTATTAACCATGGTTTTACCCGTTGGTTTTACCCGTATACCCATATTCATTCCACACATGTAATATAATAAAAATCGAAAATTTTATTTTAAAAATACATCAATCTATATTACCATCGTTGGACTTTGGCGCCATCAATTTTCAACAATTTCAAAATTTCAATTATATAATTTATATTTAGTATATTATATAAATTAGTTTATTAATAATAAATTAATATTATATGTATATAATAACCATGGTTATAACTATGGGTATAACTCAAATACCATAACCATAACCATTATGGGTAGAAAATTCATTACCATAACCGCACCGTACCATAATGGTTCGGTTAACCATATTAAACAGTACTGGTTATAACCATGGTTATGAATTTTTTACCGCACCATTGCCGACCCTACATGTAAGTGAGAATTATAAATTTGACATTCATCAATTAGAAGTTATGTTAGAAGTTATGAAATTTAATTAGAAGTTATGAATCGGTTCAAGATGAGGTTTCGACAAATTGATTATTCATTCTAGTTTGGTACTTTCATTCCGTCCACTTCCTCTACTTATTCAATGGATTTTTAATAGGGATAAATATATTTAAAGTATTTAAAATTTTATGTATTAATAAATAAATAAATATTTAATTTAATTGTTTTAATAAATAAATATATTTTTATACTTGTAATTTATTCGAATGAGTCATTTAATTGGCTCTCAGCTCAGACCCACATTTTGTCAGATTCTCATTTTGGAATCTGCTATCATTTTCTATATTAGATTGCAGGCCACGTAACTGCACTGTTCACCATGCTTTCCACAACACGAACTTCACTTTCCAATGCTACCACAGCTGTGCATCTTCAAAAAAGAAGATAAAAAAGACTTACCATTGCTGTGCAGTAAAATCTCAGATGAATAATATTGCAGGAGGATTTTATCATTAACTTACGGTAACTTGGAGATGATGCCATGATCCACAACTCCTCTGATATTATCAAGACTTTCTGCTACTTCCTCTGCAATTATCATAATTCAACAATAATTATAACAAAAAACGTTATAAGATCATGATATTGTTCATCTTTAATTACCAAGACTCGGGATTGGTGACGTAAATATGAGATCGAGGACATTATGGCCTTCTTTGGTAATTAACGGATAATCCCCACCTAGAGGATCAGCGTGGCCTATTGATGGTCTTCTCCACACCTTCAAAATTCAAGGAAAAGATGAAGAACTGAATTCATATATTTTCTGCATCTGACTCAGTTCTTAGATAGAAAACTGACTAACCTCTGCATCTCCTAAAAATAGATCCTCGATCTCTTCAGCTGTCTCCAACCACTTAAGCTGCATTATGAAAATTTTGTTCAAGTTTCTGATTTTTTTTTACTTGGTTTTGAGTGGTTAAATGTAGATGCTTACACACTGAACTAGAACTGGAACTGAGCCATCAAGGTCACCTTTATACTTATTCTCTGTTACCATAAACACAAGCTTCTTGGCTGCAGTCAGTATGTTCTGCAGGAACGAAGAAATCACTTTGGTATTTGCAGTTTCATGAGGTATGCCATTGCATTCATAAAGGGATAGGCATCAACAATCCTTAACCTGTATTACTGACCTTCTGCAGAATAATGGAGTCCTCTACTTTAGATCCACGACCAATGACAGCAACGAGTGTTTCTTCTTCAATAATGTCAGCATCATCAAATGCAAAGTCGATCTAAAGAATCTATGTACTATGTCAGAGATGATAACAACTACAGGCATTCGAATTTCAGATAATATGTCAGAATCTACGTACTAGTCCACTAAAAATATTATTTGGAGCAAAAAATATGCATGATGAGGTGAATGGTATGTTTAGATAGGGCATACTTGAGAACTCTGTGTATATGTACCCAGTGGTATTCCCAGCTTTGCTGCCTCACTTGCACTTGCTATTGACCTAAGCAAAACAAAAAATCAAGATACCGTGGCAAGTAAGTCAATGAATGATAATAACCAAGAAGGCCTAAGAGCATCCATTCAAGGTACTTCAGTTATGATGATAGAAACCAGGACCAGGAGGCACCATAATATTCACAAACAGGTCTTATATTATTGGAAGAACTGATCAAGAAGAGGACCCACGTGGCTATCCCTACTATATCTTCAAGAGATCCTACACGAAGCTGTTGGCCCAAATACTGAATTGCCATTCCAGAAGTATGTCCAGAACCTAAGCCAATCACCATGCCGCTTTTTATGTACTTGTCGACCTTAAAAATACAAAAGCAAAAGGATTGAAAAATATATATTCAGACAGTTCCTCCTACTAATTGCAGCAAAGCTACTTGATAGTCTAATGAAAAGAAACAAGCATAAAGGAAAAACAGAACAGAATTTGTTCAACTGATCAGATCAATATTATCGATTTCATCTTAGATTCATGAGATGTACATCGACTTCATAGAAGTTAAAGATCAAATATTTGTCAAATAGAAGCTCAATCAGTAACTTTACAAACGTTCATATCGGATTTAATACTTCAAAGATAACTTCTATTAGTCAGAATTTGACACATCACGGATCAAGCATGAACACACAAGCTTAGAATTTGGAAATATCCATGAACTATAGCCTCTGATTGCAGTAATTGGTGTGGAAATCGTATAGTGTTGTCTTATCATGTTTTCTAATACACCTTTGACAGACTAACATTTCTGCAAATAAGTAATAAAGAAGAGTCCAATTGTATAACGCTGCTAATTAGCATGCTGATCAAGTAAAATTGCATAAAAACAGCATAATCTTTTTCTGCTGTCTAGTGTCTATGAAATAGAAGGCTTGCCATATATAGAGCATAAACGAGAAATACCAATAGAGAGTGGCGAATTATCGCAAATCATGGCAGCTAATCCCTACCTGAAACCGATTTTTGATTCAGCGGACACCAGCAAATAGCAAATGCATGTTCCTCAAATTTAAGCATCTTTTAGAAACAAGAGCATAGAAAGCTTATCGATTATGGATACAGCAATTTATTCAAGCATAAAGAGATACTGCAGAGTCGTACAGTGTACTTGGCAGCGCGGAGGAGAGGAGCGGAGCCGTCCAGTGATGCGGCGACTCTCAGTGAGTTCGGTCTAAGTTTGTGGGCGTTGCAGATGGTTGAGAGAGAAGAGAATGGTACTGGTGTGGTTGATACAGCTCGCGCCATTGCTACGCGCCTCCGCTAAAATCTCTCAGTACTTATACTGTGCTTTGTGCTCCAGTGCCTGCCGTTAATGGCGATTGGATAATGCATATTTTATATTATCCAATCATATATATATATGTCTGGAGTCTGGACACATGGCTGCGTTTTGAAGGATGTCGTTTCTTTTAACCGACTGAGACTGTGAACCTCTAAACAAAACTCAATTATATTTGTTTCAAAGCCTTGTTTGACATATTTGCCCCCACAACAGAATGCACCTGGGAGCTGGGAGTGTGAAAAGAAGCTTACCACGATGGGTAAACTCGTCATTCTACACCTTTTATCAAGTATATAACGATATATTATGCAACAGTCTTTCAGTTACCAAGAGAAGCCAAGAACTCTCTCGTCGGAAGTCGGAGATCTTTCTCATGGCTACCTTCTTCTCTTTCCTCCTCTCCGCTACTCTGACTATTCTAATCCCCTCCACCGCCGCTATCACCCTTCCGACTGCAACCACGCCTCCAACGGTATTCCCGGTGTTGGCCATAGACAGCAGCTCCCTCCAGCAGCTCTTCAACATCATCGAAGCTCTGATCGGCTCCGGAGACTTGGGGAACTGGGGAAACATCCTCAACGGAATCAATCCGTCGGTCCTCCCTTTCTCCGCCACGCTCTTCATCCCCGGTGGCGACCGGTCCGCTCTCCCGCAGGACCATGTCACCCTCGATCCCTCCATTTTCTCATACCACGTCGTCCCGGAGCGACTCGCCTTCTCCGACCTCAGCCTCTTCCCCATCGGATCACGCATCCCCACTCTACTCCCAAACAACACGATCCTCGTTACCAACAATTCACTCTCCAATTTCTGTCTCGACGGCGCTCTTTTGACCCGGCCGGACCTCTACCTGACGCAGGCCGTCGCCGTCCACGGAATCGGCAGAATCCTCAGTTACTCCAGCTACGGAAACGCGCGTTTCGAGTCAATTATGCGACCTCCGCCCCCGTCGCCGAAATCACAGAAACCGAAAGAGCAAGGATCTTCCACTGTTGTCACTCTTCATCCACCGCCTCCGCCTGTCGCTGCACGTCCGCCACCTCCGTTCACGGATGTGCAAATGATGGGACGGAGGGCGTCTCCTGCAACGCGTTTGATATCGGAGCTCTTCACATCTGTCACCTTCTCCGCCATTGGAATGATCAAGCTGTTCAATCCGTCACCATAGAATATCAGTTCGATCGCATCGCTTTCTGTGTATACATTCTTTCCGGTGAATCACCCATCGCTAGCTAGGGCTTGTTCACAGAGCTAGCCAACCTCTTTCTTGGATGTATCTACCAGTTAGTTACAGATACAATTTTCAAGAAATAAAACGTCCGGATTGCAATTTTATCTACTTTTTCCTTTTTGGCCAGCGATGAATATTTACTATGGTCGACCGGGATTCTATGAACACTAGCTGCTTCATCCCCTCCCTGAAATATATAGTTAGATACCATTGATGTTCATGTTGAAGAATGATTCAAAGTCAAAGATATTTTCTGTTTTGTTTGTTACTTCAGTTAGGAGTAGCACTAATAATAGTCAATTAGTTGAGTAATTTTAGGTTAGTTCAACTCTCTTGTAAGCCTATAAATAGAGGCGCTTCTATTCTGAATAATCACATTGAGATTCATAGTATTCCCTCTCCTATGCTCTACAATTCATCTACTCCGCTTCTCTGTTGTTGTTTTTCTCCAACATATGTGGTATCAGAGCGTAGGTTTCCACCATGACTTCCAACACAAATTTAATTGGTGTTGCACCCTTTACAATTCCCGTCTTCAAAGGAGAGAAATACGAGATTTGGAGTATTCGCATGAGGACGAAACTTGTGTCCCAAGATCTTTGGGAATTTGTGGAATAAGGGTGTACCGATTCACGAGAAGACCGAAAGAAAGATGTCAAGGCATTGGTGATCATTCAACAAGGCATTCACGATACTGTATTCTCACGAATTGCAACGGCAACCACATCGAAGCAGGCGTGGTCCATCCTGAAGAAGGAGATTCAAAGGTCATTGTGGTTAAGTTGCAATCACTACGGCGTGACTTTGAAACCTTAATGATGAAGAATGGAGAAATAGTGGTTGATTTCCTGTCACGGGCAACGACAATAATCAGTCATATGTGATCCTACGGTGAGAAGATTACAGACCAAACCATCGTGGAAAACGTACTGCGTAGCTTGACTTCAAAATTTGACCATGTAGTAGCTGCTATAGAAGAGTCGAAGGATATGTCGGTATTTACATTTGATGAATTGATGGGTTCCTTGCAATCCCATGAGGCAAGAATCAACAGATCAATAGAGAAGCGAGAAGAACAAGCATTTCAAGTGAAGGGGAGTCACATCCAGTTCAAAAGAATCGGATAAGACATCAAGAAGATGACGAGGCTGAGGTGCAAGCAGATTCGGTTTTCGTGTAAGGAGTCATGGTCGAGGCGGGGGCAGAGGCTTTGACCAACGACACGTGAATTATACTGAAACAAATGATGAAGAAAGTAAGTTGTTTATGGCTCATGATAATACTAATGGAGTTTTAGGTGATGGATGATTTACAGACGGTGATTGTTCCAACCATATGTCGGGTGCAAGGGAGATATTCAAAGAGCTTGACGAGACGCAAAAGATGAAGGTTAAGCTAGGTGATGAAAAAGATCTCCAAGCTGAAGAAAAGGGCACAGTTGCAATAAAAACAAGCAACGGTACAGTAAAAACTCTGCATGATGTTCAATTCGTTCCAAAATTGGCACATAATTTATTGAGTGTCGGGTAACTTATGGTAAGTGGATACTCAACTTTGTTTCATGATGGAGCTTGTGTCATTAAAGAAAAGAATTCAGGACACACAATGGTTAATATTCACATGAGCAAGAATAAAATATTTCCACTCGAAGTCTCAAACGTGAAGAATTTTACATTTGTGACTAGTGCACATGATAACTCCAAATTGTGGCACTTGTGATATGGTCATCTCAACATCAAAGGATTGCAATTGCTAGAGCAAAGAGGTATGGTTTTCGGGTTGCCTAAAAGTATGTCTCTTGGTGTATGTGAAGGTTATATTTATGGAAAACAAACTAGAAAGCCGTTTCCAATTGGGATGGCTTGGACAGCTTCGTCGTGTCTTGAATTAATTCATGCAGATTTATGTGGTCCAATGAATATGAAGTCATTTGGAGAGAGTCAATACTTCTTACTCCTTACGGATGATTTCAGCCGCTTGAGTTGGGTGTATTTCTTAAAACTCAAATCAGAAACTTTTGAAACCTTTAGAAAGTTCAAAAGTTTGGCGGAGAAGCAAAGCGGATACTACATCAAAGCTCTTCGCACGGACAGAGGTGACAAGTTCTTATCTAAGGAATTTAATAGATTTTGTGAGGGATATGGTATTCACAAGGAATTGACAGCACCATACACATTAGAACAAAATGGGGTCGCTGAACGCAAGAATCACACCGTTGTAGAAATGGCTCGGAGTCTACTAAAGGGCGAGGGACTTCCGAATCAATTCTGGGTCGAAGCAGTTGCTACTGCAGTGTATCTATATGTCTCCAACAAAAGCAGTCCTTAATAAAACGTCATATGAAGCATGGATGGGTAAGAAGCCTTTGGTAAGTCACCTAAGAACCTTTGGGTGCATAGCTTATACTTTGATTAATTCTCCAAAGCTAAACAAGCTAGATGAAAAGTCAAAAAAATGTATTTTCATTGGTTATTGCCTTGAATCCAAAGCATATATGGTATATAACCCCCCTCAGTAAAAAGTAATTATAAGCAGAAATGTGATGTTTGTTGAAGAAGCAAGCTGGCAATGAAATAACGACAGTGATGGAACTCAAAATGATTTTTCGGTGGATGAGACATCGATACCTACAACAGCAGATTCAGCAAGCTCGTCTCCCTCAAAATCGCACAATAACAGCCCAACAAGTTCATCAAATTAAAGCGTAGCGGGAAGCGTCTCATCCAATTCAAAGGAGTCGTCTGATGATGAGACACCACCAATGACTGTCAAGTCTCTACGAAGAATTTATGAATCTTTCTCATTTGCCTTGTTTGTTTCAGATCCCACAACTTATGAAGAAGAAGCAAAATCGAAGGACTGAGAACAAGCAATGAAGGAGGAACTCATGGCAATTGAAAGGAACGAGACATGGGAGTTAACCGATTTTCCCAATGGGAAGAACATCATTGGTTTGAAGTGGATATTCAAAACAAAGTACCATGCAGATGGAAGCATCCAGAAGCACAAAGCTCGTCTCGTAGCTAAAGGTTATTCACAACAACACTACATCGATTTCGAAGAGACATTCTCCCAGTTGCTCGGTTTGAAACAGTGAGAAATTTTTTGGCCTTGGCTGCACAATTGAAGTGGCTTATTTATAAACTTGATGTCAAATCTACGTTTCTAAATGGTGAATTGTTAGAAGAAGTATACATTGCTCAACCTGACGGTTTTGTGATAAATGGTGATGAAACAAAAGTTTACAAGCTGAAGAAGACATTATACGGGTTGAAACAAGCACCACGAGCATGGTATAGTAAGATTAACTCTTACTTTTTACTGAATGAATTTGAAAGAAGTGAAAATGAACGTACTCTTTACTTGAGAAGGTGAGGTAATGGTAATCTTCTTATTGTTTGCCTCTATGTTGATGATATAATTTATATGGGTTCATCCGAGTCGGTTGTAGCTGAATTTAAATTCAGTATGATGAGCAGATTTGAGATGACAGATTTGAGATTGTTACACTATTTTCTTGGTCTCGAGGTGAAGCAAAGAGAAAATGGGATATTTGTGTCACAGAAGAAGTATGCCTCAGACCTACTTGAGAGGTTTGGAATGATAAACTGCAAGGGTACGACTATACCCATGAATATGAACGAAAAGTTGCAGCTTGAAGATGGTGTGGAGCAAGCTAATGCATCTAGTTTTAGAAGTTTAGTCAGAGGTTTGATTTACTTAGCTCATACTCGACCTGATATTTCATTCTCGGTTGGAGTTGTTTTGAGATTTATGAGTAAGCCTTCATATAATCATTATGGAGCTACAAAACGAATTTTACGTTGTATTGCTGGAACTGTGGATTATGGCATTTGGTATTCACATGTTTCAGATTTTAGACTGTCTGGCTTTACAAATAGTGATTGGGCAGGCTCCTTGGATGATAGGAAGAGCACATCAAGTCACACTTTCAATCTTGGATCAGGTGTAATTACATGAAGCTCAAAGAAACAAGCAAGTACGACATTGTCATCGTCAGAGGCAGAATATGTGACGACAACTGCAGCTGCTTGTCAATGTGTCTGGCTGCGAAGGGTGCTGATTGATCTGCATCACAAGCAAGGAGAAGCAACTGAGATTTTCTGCGACAACAAGTCTACTGTTGCAATGACCAATAATCCAGCATTTCACAGAAGAACGAAACACATTGACATTTGATTTCACTTCATAAGGGAGCTAGTTGCCAAGAATGAAATCATGCTGAAATTTTGCAGCACTGAGGAGAAAGTTGCAGATATATTTACAAAGGCTCTCCCATACAATAAGCATGCTTACTTCATATCACTCCTTGGAGTGTGCAAGTTTGAATCAAGGGGGAGTGTTGAAGAATGATTCAAAGTCAAAGATGTTTTATGTTTTGTTTGTTGCTTCTGTTTCTAGCTGTTAGGAGTAGCACTAATAATAGTCAATTAGTTGAGTAATTTTAGGTTAGTTCAGCTCCATTGTAAGCCTATAAATAGAGGCACTTCTATTATGAATAATCACATTGAGATTCATAGAATTCCCTCTCATGTGCTCTCCAATTCATCTACTGCGCTTCTCTGTTGTTGTTTTTCTCCAACAGTTCATACCTGCATCGGGCGGATCTAAGAATGGAGCCCACCTTCGCCTTGGATGTGGTTAGCTTGAAATCGAAATTTATTCGTTGATGCCAAGAGCAAGAGGTTTTGGTACTCAAATCAGGGATGATAAAAAAAAGACTCGCCGAACCGAATTCCCGACAAAACTGGTTCGACACCGGCCTGACTAGGACTGAGAACGACTAGGACCGAGATCGAACGAGTGTTTTTTTCTTCAAGGTCGGACTCAGACTCGTTTTGTTACCCCCAAAAGGTCAATTAGAACCGAACCGACCTTGTAGAAAACCTTAGAGATTCATGATGTAACCCTTGAACCACTAGTAATTCATGACCTTGAAGTATTCAACAATCCTTGGATTGGTTCCATAAGAAAAATGCGACGGAAGACGAGGAGCGAGTTCAAAACCAAAACTTCAGTGATTTTTCTTTGTCAATCCAAGTGATTTTTTTAAACAAAAATTTCGGTCCAAGACAAAGACCGTCCCGAGTCAAGCAATACCGACTCAGGCGTTTTTTTTTTTGCCAAAGTCGGTCTCAGTCATCCTAATGTCAAGACCGAAATTTCGGTCTCGGTCCTGCCTCCAAAACCGGACTGGCCCACCCATGATTAACCCTAACTCAAATGGACCTATAAATATTTTTTTATGAAATGAATACTAATTTTAAGAAATTTTGAAATCTCGAGATAAAAATATTTAATATTGGCCTATATAGCGGACCTTAATTTATTTTAGCCCAATAAGAGATTAAAGCAAATGATCTGGTATTACAAAACTCAAATTGGGCCTGGCACGAATAAGGAAAGTGGCATGTGTCGAAGATTCCAATTCTCTGTGGCGCCAACACTTGCTGGCTGCTGCACGATAAAACCATTCTTCAATTGTCTGGTTTGTAATGTGCACATTTTTTTGGTATTGGTAGATTACACATTTCATACATTTTAATGTATAGCGACAATATAAATTTTTGTCAAATAAAAAAAAAACTACCCAATTGCAACAACGTCGTCACCATCAATATCAAGGAATAATACAACAGGTACACGTGCTCTCATAGTTTAACAATATTTAAGTTCAGATATATGTATGAATTGTTAATATTTGTCACCTTCCGTGTTACCAGAGTTCCAATTTCCTTAGTTGATGAAATAGATGTGGAATATGAATGGAGAATTCGTATTTCAGTATTTTGTTTTTTGGTTGACAAAAATGAGTGAAATACGGAATTGGAATTCCTAGGTAGTTTAGGAATAACTATTATTTGATTTAAGTTCTGATTGGCTATTTCAGAAGAAAAAAAACTACCAAAAATGCCTCATATTTCCCCCCTGCGTGGGGTGTGCATCTGCCCTAGAGCCACCCATACGACATCCTCTCAGACTGACGTCGTCCTCCCAAACCCATAATTGAAACTCTAATGACCCGTTATTTTTGCGGAAAACTTGAGAAATTTGGCTTACAGATTATGTAACAAGTTGTTCTTTTCGCTAAATTGAAAAAAAAATAGACTTAGACATTCTGAGCGGGGTAGACTTACACATTCCGTCTGAAAAGCAAAGATTGGCTAAGGAGGTCTGACAAGGAATCCAGAATATGAGTGTAAATGACTGTTTTTCCCTTATTAACATTTCATAAGGACGGAACAACCCTCTGTGTTGCCAATCGAAGCTCCAGCTCCCCTGCTCTTCATCACGAAGCTCCCGTGCTCTTCATTCTCTGTAAATCATTCTCATTCGATTGAACCCAGAAATCAAGTCATCAAAAGTCATTTATGCTGAATTTGTTGTGTTTACTATGTTGTGCTGAATTTGCTGTGTTTTGTGGTGTTTTGTCATGAGGTTCATGATACTAATTAACCACTCAAGCAGGCACAGAGCCATTCAAGGTCCAGGGGCAATTGTAGGGGTGAGCAAAAAACACTGGTTGGACCGAGACCGGACCGAGACCGGCACCGACTAGGACCGAGACCGAGCGGGCGGGTTTTTTCCTCTAAAGTCGGGCTCGGGCTCGGGGTTTTTCCCGAAATTCCCGATTCGGACCGGACCGACCTGAATTGCCTAAAACCCTAATACTTAATACTATATATACTTGACTTCACTCAGCACATGAGCACAGGAACTTCAGTCGCCTCTCGCCTTCACTCTCCTGTGTCCCGTCTCCGCGTCCGCGTCCGCCTCTCGCCTCCGCGTCCGCCTCTCCTCTCGACTTCAGTAAGTTTCCTCACCGCCTGGAGTTTTAAATGGTTTCCTAATCATTCATTGGTTATTCTTTCTAATGTTGCAAATTAATTGTTTTGAACTGACAGGAAAGACACTTACTGTGTTTATGGAGATCCAGTTGATCCTGAAAAGGACACTTAGAAACCGATCTGAGGACACTTACTTTGTGGGATCACTTTGTACTACTTTGTAGTTACTAGTTTGTACTGAATTTGGATGACTGGATGTATTTGGATTTGTAATAATTCAGTTTTTGTTTTTAAAAATTTCGGTAATGGACCGAGACCGGCCCGAGTCAAGCAAGACCGACTCGGGCAGGTTTTTTAGACCAAACTCGGTCTCGGTCCTCCAAAGTTGAGGACCGAAATTTCGGGCTCGGGCTCGGTCTTGCCAAAAAGACCGGCCCGGCCCGCCCAAGCTCACCCCTAGGCAATTGTCCCCCTGACTTTTAATTAGATATTAGTAATACCCCCAATTATTTTTACAATTTTAAATTTGTCCCTACTGACACTAGAAGCAGATAACTGAAGCATCAAGCGTGGAAATGGAAAGTGAATGCACAAGCACCAGAGCAACAAAATTTTAAACTTACACTAATTTAGAAAGTCAATCTTTACAGATTAAACTACCGTACAAAAAATTAAATTTACAAGAAATGTTTTTGTCTCTATTGACTATTCAAGCACATTCATCACACGTAGAAGTTATCTCACGAAGAAGTAAGAAACAAACTCGTCGAAATCTTACATTTTAATTCCAAATCGTCAAAATCAATATGAAAGGTACCTTATTTTGTCTTGATAGGTTCATCTAGTAGTTACCTTGTACAAAAATTGCTTTTGTAAGTGATGGAAATCAAATTTAGAAAAATCAACTACAAGGTTAAGAAGTAGGAAGAGTCTAAGAGAAGAAGATGTTGCTTACTTGGTTGATTGGTTGATTATTCCTTCACGCCGTAGGAACTAGGAAGAGTAGAAGAGAAGAGTCACGGATGCTGTTTCTGCTTATGTATGTGTTTTGATGATTAGTGATTAGGGTTTGTGTACATGTACAAATAACATATTGTTGTTAAATGGGTCATAGTTTACTCAAAGAAGCCGTGATTTACTATGTTTGAGTTATGGTACTCAAAGCAAATATGATTTACTCAAAGCTGCTAACATATTGCTAAATGGGCCATAGTAATTTACTCAAAGCAGCTGATTTGCAACAATTCATTACTATTTGAATATCTAAGCCGTGTATTATTTAATATATTAATTTGTACTAAAATTGTGTATTTATTCTTTTAGGTATTGATCATTTTTTTAGTAGAATTAAAAGAAAGTCTCCAGAAGAAGAAGAAACTTCACGTCAGAATTTAAATGACAAGTTTTTGAAGCAAAAGTATGAAGAATTCAATTTAGATGAATCGGATCCCGGCTTGAGAAAAAAAATTCAAATTTATCATCTAAATGATCATGACAAGGCCCGAAGAGCTTTTCTAGAAAAGGGTTCATGTCAACCACGTGACCATGAATTTCCTCAAAGAATATTTGGTAAGGTATGTCGTCGCTTTGTTCCAACTTGGTTTAATGACTATAGAGATTGGTTGGAATATAGTATTTCAAAGGATGCCACATTTTGTCTATATTGTTATCTTTACGGTATAAACAATGAAGATCAAGGAGGTGGAGATTGTTTTGTGATGGATGGATTTACGAATTGGAAGAAAAAAGAAAGATTTGATAATCATGTTGGCGTTGTTGGCAGTGCTCATAATGAAGCTTGGAGCAACTGTCAAGATTTATTGAATCAAGAGCAACACATTTCAAGAGTTTTCTTTCAGCAAGAAGATAAATTACGCAAAGAGTATCAAACACGTTTAACTACTTCACTTGACAATGTTCGATTTCTTTTGCGTCAAGGACTGACATTTCGTGGTAATGATGAAGATGAAGAATCTTTTAATAAAGGAAATTTTCATGAGCTTTTGAATTTTCTTGGCAATCATAATGCAGATATTAAGAGTGTTGTAAAGAATGCTCTTGGTAATGCAAATATGACATCTCCTGGTATAAAAAAAGATCTTGTTCAAGCATCGACAATGGAGACTACACGTGATATTATAAGAGATCTCGGGAATGAACCGTTTGCGATATTAATTGATGAATATAGAGATGTGTCAATTAAGGAGCAAATGACAATCGTTTTGAGAGACATAGACAACAAAGGTTGCGTGGCGGAGCACTATTTGGGCATTGTGCATGTTCGACATACAAAGGATGTATCACTCAAGGTAGCTATTGAAGGGTCACTCTCAAAACATAATTTATGCATATCGAGATTGCGTGGGCAAGGTTATGATGAGTCAAGTAACATGAAAGGTGAATTGAATGGGCTAAAAGCCTTGATTATGAAAGATAATCCATCTGCTTATTATATGCATTGTTTTGCTCATCAACGGCAATTAACACTTGTAGTCGTGACTCAGAAAAAGTCTCAAATTGCTGATTTTTTTAATACAATAGTTAAGATCACCAACATGGTAGGAGCTTCGTGTAAGCGAAAAGATCTCCTTCGAGAAAAGCAATGCTTTAAAATGATTGAATCATTTGTTTGTGGTGAAATTTCAAGTGGTACGGGTTTGAATCAAGGGAGGAGTCTTCAAAGAGGATGTGACACACGTTGGGGCTCCCATTATATATAGTTGACTAATTTGTCTATTATGTTATCTTACGTGCTTGAAGTCCTTGAGTTCCATTGAGCAAGATGGAAAATATCAACCTCAATAAGGTGAAGCATGATCCTTGATAAATATAATGTTTGGTTTTGAGTTTGGTTTCATCTTACACTTGATGATAAACATATTGTCAATCACAAATGAATTGTCACTTGCATTGCAAATGAAGGATCAAGACATTATCAATGCTATGGTTTTAGTCAAGAGGGTTAAACAACAAATGCAACATATGAGAGATGATAGATGGAGATCATTGATGAATGGAGTCTCTTCATTTTGTGAGAAACATGATATTCCGGTCCCATGGATGGATGGCGTTTATGGAGCTGAAAAACGTCCAAGACGTAAAAGAGAGAAAAAGACTAATCACAACCACTATCAATTTGATTTATTTAATGATGTGATTGATTGACAAGTGCAGGAACTCAATCACCGTTTTAATGAGGTTACTAATAAGTTACTTCTATGTGTGGCTTGTTTGTATCCAATTGATTATTTTGCTACTTTTGACAAAGGGAAGTTGGTTCGCCTAGCCCAATTTTATCCCTAAGATTTTTTTGACGTTGTTCTTCATATTCTTGCCAAACAACTTGATAGATTTATCTTTGATATGAAGTCAAGTGTTGAGTTTCTATATCTCAAAGGCATTGAAGAACTCTCTCAAAAGTTGGTTGAAAAGAAAAGACATATTGTGTATCCATTGGTGTATTTGCTCGTGAAGTTAGCATTGATCTTGCCAGTTAGCAATGTTTCTGTTGAAAGGGTTTTCTCAGCGATGAAGATTGTGAAGAATAGATTGCGAAACAAGATGGGTGACTCTTAGATGAACGACTGTTTAGTTACACTTATTGAAAAATATATATATTTTACTATTAATAATGATAGGATTTTATTATGTTTTCAGAAAATGAAAACTCGCCGAGAACAATTATAAATTTTAATTAGAAAAATTATTATATATTTTGTCGGTTTGCCCCTACTGACTCTACATCCTGACTTCATCCCTGCACTCAAGTCATCAAAAGTAATTTGTTTGATTATTCCTGTCATTGCAGATTGTTTGTCATGTTGTTTATGTGTCTGTGTTTGTATTTGTTATTGCAGATTATGTCATTAGCTGTTTAATGAAGATGAAACTCACAAGTGATAATACGTACTAATTTTTGGATAAATGTATAATTTTGGTTTTAGGACAATAATTTGTTTTGTATAATGTAGGTCTGGGTCTGTGTATTATCATGTTGTAATGGAATACTATATGTCAGATAATATAATTAATGATATTATGTTTCGGATAAATATAGAGTCGATAAGTCATGGGGAAAATAATGGATTTATATTAATTAAACTATTTGATCTTATATAATTACATGAATTTTTCTTTAAAATTAATTATTTTAAAAGTTTTTTTAAATTATTAGTTAATTTTATTTAAGTTTGTATTATTCTTAATTTTTAAAATTAATTAATACAAATTATATGTATTATATACTATACATATACAAGGATGAACAAATATGTCATTTTACCACATTACATTCTCTTTCCGTACACAATTTCACCAAAAAAATAACAGAATTCCTAATTCCATTTCATTCTACCAAAGAAACAAGTTCATATTTGTATTTTCTATTCCTTATTCCATATTCTGTATTTCTTATTCCGTGAAAGAAACACAGGTCTCAATTGATTTACAATGCATTTCAAATTTTATCATTAAATAGTATTATATTAATTTAATACATCTATGTAACTATGTAAGTATATATATATACACAATTTTCTTTTAAATTAATATAAGTTTTTTTAAAAAAATAATTAATATCCATAAATATAATTGTTTACTATTATTACTAACATATTGTCTTATTACTAAGGAGACATACTTTTTACGGGACTCTAATTTATAACTTACTTTTATAGGATTTTATATATTTATATTTAAATATATTACTCTAATAATTAACCGGGAATAAGATGCAAATATTCTATTAATATCTTAATTTTAAAACAAAACGTGTGGGAAAAACTATTATTGTTAACTATTATACTATATATATCTTTAAATATATTTCGGTGAAACATAAATCAATTACTAGCAGTAGAATAAATCTAAATAAATAAATATGCAAATATAAGATAATGTTATTCATGATGTAGATTGTTCTAGTACTTCAGAATTACGCAATGTGCTATACGATAAAATATTAAGAACTGACCTTAATAACATTTTTATTTTTTGGTCAACGACCTTAATAACTTCAAACCTAATTTTAAAATATATAATTAACTTAATCAAAAAGAATTTTAGTTTATTAGATATAGATATAAAAAAAACACTAGTAAATAAAAATAGAAAAACTCAATTAATATTACAACATCTACGGGTGATCATGGACTGACAAACCGATTTTGGAGGCAATATCGATATTGAAATTTCGGTTCTAATTTATGGAGGATCGAAACCGACTTTGGCAACGCTTGAGTCGGTCTTGCTTTACTCGATTCGATTTCTGTCTTGGACCGAATTTAGCATGGATTGACAAAAAAAACTAAAGGAGGACCCATTACACCATTCATCCAAGAAGGTGGAAGATGACAGAGGTGGTAGAGGTGATGGAGAATCAAGAGGCAGTGGAGGATAGGTGTAGGAGTCGACTAACTAATTAGAATTTCTAGAGTTTTTATAAAAGTCGGTCTGGTCCTAATCGAACTTGGGGGGAAAAGTCTGAGTCTGATCTTGAAGGGAAAAAACTATCTGCTCGATTTCGGTCCTAGTTGGATCGGTCTCAGATTGATCTTGTCGGAAATTCGATCCAGCTATTCTTTTTGATAATCCGTAACGACATCGTATTCTTTTTATAGATATATATGGGATAGTACATGTTACTTGTAAGAGGATGATTTTGTGGGCAACGGTCCGGTTCACAGATTTCCGTTAAAACAGCGTGCGATTTTGGCGGGTTCCCCTTACTGTTGACCTTTTCTTTTTTACTCTTCTTCAGCTTGACTTTTCCTACTTGCACCGGGCGTATCATAGACCCTTCAAATTTAGTTGATAAATCACAAAATCTACCTTGTCAAAACAAGTCTTACATAAATCTGACATGAACAGGATTTCATATCTTGCCAAATGCTCGTATTCAAATTGGTCTTCCCAAAGCTTGTAAGTACCAAATTTATTAAGTTCATATCAACATAGAGATTATTTTTTAAAAGTAACCATGTTAGTTTTTTTATTTAAAAAAATAAGTATACAATTTTTAGAAAAATAGGTATACGCGCTCTCCAGGGTCGCACCTATTGGACATAGGCGCACCCCTGGGTGCGCCTATTCATGGGCAACACTTTGAAGTGGCGCCTATGAAACTGGGCAGCTCTTTTTTTTTTTAATCTTTTTTTTTATAACGATGACTCGATGTTTAATTAAAATTATGTATCTATTAATTTTTTTTTAAAAAATTTATAGTAAGTAGATATTTTAATTGCGATTCAAATGATGCAAAAAAATATTAAATTTGGATTTACGGATTGACTGTACGGCATGCCGTAAGTTGAGATATGAAAACTGTACTTAAAAATTTATAACTCGGACCATGTAAGTCCAAACTCAACACGGTTAACGTAATTTAGGTCGTAAATCAATTATCTACGTAGGATAATTTTTTTGATTAAAAATACAGTGATTTTGTAACCTAACATCGTTTACACTCAAATTTGACCGAAATAAGTAAATGCATTAGGTGAGAAATTTAATTATATACTTACTCAAAAAAAATCAAAAACATTACGGTGCGTAGATAATTTAATTACGAATTAAATGACGCTAACTATGCGTTAATTTGTGACTTTTAGACTGGCTGTATAATACGGTACGTAAAAAACTCTACATACGATACAAAAACTTCCAAATAGTGTTTTGCATAGTAAAGTTACTGTTATAATTGATTTACGACCTAAATGACATTAACCGTGTTGAGTTTGGACTTACATGGTCCGAGTTATAAATTTTTAAGTACAGTTTTCATATCTCAACATACGGCATGCCGTACAGTCAATCCGTAAATCCAAAATTAATATTTTTTTGCATCATTTGAATCGCAATTAAAATATCTACTTACTATAATTTTTTTAAATATTTTTTAATAGATACATAATTTTATTTTTAATTAAACATCGAGTCATCATTATCGAAAAAAAAAATTAAAAAAACAAGAGCTGCCTAGTTTCATAGGCGCACCCCTGGGGTGCGCCTATGTCCAATAGGCGCGATCCCGGAGTGCGCGTATACCTATTTTTCTAAAAAACAAAATTGTATACTTACTTTTTTAAATAAAAAAACTAACATGGTTACTTTTAAAAAAAATTCCAATATAGATGCCAAATCTAAAAATAGGAAATCAAGATTCAAAATAGATATAGATAGATATACCTTCTAAGTTTCGGTGCATGATAAACCAGGTGCACCTAAATTTTGGGTACTCTTCCAATAGAAGTATGTTAAACCTTGCGTCCAACCGATTTTGTTATATCAACAATTTCATAAAAAAGAGGAAAAAGTGTTTGGCTTTGGTTCCACTATGCACCCATCAACACGCCTTGTCTTCAGTCCACAATCTTAAATCCAATCTTTGCCCTTCTCTCCGGAAGATTGCCCCCCTCTACGTGTTCCAACTTCCAAATTTATCACCAAAAAAATCCAAACTTTCTTATAGTTTCATTGTCGGTTTTGTTTGCCGTAGCTATTAATTTCCAGAAACCACAGTCCTTCGGATCGTTCTCATCAATTGCAATAGGAACTAGTCACTTGGGTCCTCGTTAATATTAGTTAGTCAATTCTTGAACTACCTCCCCTAAAATAGAAAACAAAAGTGAATGCAGTGATCTTTTGATGCCGTTTCCTAGTTTCCCTCTTTGAATATTAATTACGGTTTCTATTTTACCCCCAGTTGATTTTTTACCTTTTCTAATCCCATGGGTTGCTCTGTGAATTGGGTTTCTATTCTCTTAAAGAACCCTTCAAACCCTTGTCTGCAAAATTGAATTTGATTAATTAGGTCCGACAAAGCTTTTTTTAGGGCTAGTTGATTTAGGGGTTGAATTTTTCTGCACCACCAGATCATGAAAGAATTGAACTTGGTTGCAGAATCTCCAATGAAGGAGGTAAGAGCTCATTAGGTTGCTAATCCCTTATCCATATCTGTGCTCGCTTGTTTCATGCTTTTTTGTACCCTAGTATTATTGTTCTGTCTTTTGATATACCAACGTGAGATTTGTTCTTATCTTGTGCTATTAATGTTCTTTGTATGAATATGTATTCCTTTTGCTGTCGTATGTTTAGATTGTTTAATTAAACTAGTTGGGTGTAAACTGTATATGTTATTGCAAATTAGGGTTTCCATAATGTGGGATAGTCTTGTAAATCCGGTTTGTATCATCTGTTGCCGGATCAGAGGATTACAGTTTGATATTCCTTGCTCTGTTATTTTTTGCATTGTGAGGTCAAGTTTAGTTATTTTGGATCATAGTTTCATATTCATCATAAGAGTGCCTTTTTTTTTGTAAAAAAAAGGAAAGTCGGCTCATGTTCTCTTAATTGGAAATTTACTGACAAGGTCACTTTCGATTTTCGACTTGATTGGGCTAAAGATGACAGTCGAGTCTGAATATTTCAGATGTAGGGTTACCTCTATATGCACTTGTAAACTTGTTAGGTGTTTGTTGCTTGGTAATTGCAAGGACTTGTTTAAGCTCATAAGTCCACCTTTTTTAGAGATCGATTTGTAAAAATGATACTTTTATCCCTTGATCTGTTCAGCATGTTATTGCTACTGCTGAGTCAAATTGCATTCTCGAGTAATTGTGATGTATATGCTATAGTAGATGATACTGTTTTTTTTTGTTTAATACTTTGCTATACTCAAGTAGTGTATCTATATGCAGGAACTAGATTCCGAGCCTGTAAAAGAGAGAGAAGACTATCTCGAATGCTCAAGCAGTCCTCGCCATCGAAAGGTATCATATACTTATAGCTTAATATGGATTTGAAAAATCTTTCAATTGTATATATATATCCCTAGGCAACGTTGCTTTTTGTATCAAATTAATCGATATATGATTGGATTTTGCTAAATTGCAGGTAGTAGCCAGATGGGATCCTGATGAAGCGTGTAGACCCGTTATTGAGGACGCACCTGTATTTTATCCAACCACTGAGGTAATTTTCTCTTACATTTGTAATGTCATATCGTGATTTTATTTTATAAAAAATCCCTTATTTATGAAATATAATAATTTGTATAGGAGTTTGAAGATACACTTGGCTACATTGCAAAAATTCAACCACAAGCAGAACCGTATGGTATATGCCGCATAGTCCCTCCCTCCACCTGGAGTCCTCCATGCCTTCTTAAAGAGAATAAAAAGTGGGAAAGTTCCAAATTTTCTACTCGAATCCAGCAAGTTGATTTGCTGCAAAATAGAGAGCCGATGAGGAGGAAAACCCGGGGAAGGAAGCGTAAACGGAGAAGAAATTCCAGAATGGGAGCGAAAAGGCGAAATTCAAATTCAAACCAAGAAGAAAAATGTGAGGAGAAATTTGGATTCATTTCGGGGTCTGATTTTACGCTTGCAGATTTAGAGACATATGCTAAGGAGTTTAAGGAGTATTATTTTGGAATGAGAGATAACACGGTGGAATCAGACAAGAGATGGGAACCATCTACAGAGGATATCGAGGGTGAGTATTGGCGCATAATTGAGCATCCAACTGATGAGGTTGAGGTATGTCTTTTGTAGCTTGAACAACCTTATATACTTGGTGTCTAAATTCTAATAAATATCCAACATGCCCTTATCATAGCATGTGTTCTTGTTTTGTTGGATAGGTATATTATGGTGCTGACTTAGAAACAGGAGAATTTGGAAGTGGTTTTCCAAAGTCTAAGACTGATCCTATAAGCAGTAAGTCGGAGAAGTATATGACATCGGGTTGGAATGTGAACAACTTTCCACGATTGCCTGGTTCAGTGTTGTCTTTTGAAGGAAGTGATATTTCAGGGGTTCTTGTTCCATGGCTCTACATTGGAACATGTTTTTCATCTTTTTGTTGGGTAAGTCATAGATTTTTATTCCTTGTATATAAAAAAATATCTTTTGGGTTTGTGTTTTTCTATTTATCTTTAAAACTAACACTGTTTCTTTGGCGAGGGAACAGCATGTTGAAGACCATCACCTTTACTCTCTTAATTATCTCCATTTCGGCGATCCAAAAGTGTGGTATGGAGTGCCGGGAAGCCATGCAACCAAATTGGAGAAAACCATGAAGAAGCACCTTCCTGATTTATTTGAAGAGCAGCCACAGTTGCTTAATGAACTAGTAAGCTTATTTGTCACCTTCCATTTGGTTAAAACATTTCCAAAGATGTTTTTTTTTTCTTTTCTTTTTACTGATAATGTAAAATTTGTGTAGGTGACTCAATTATCACCTTCCATTTTAAAAGAAGAGGGAGTGCCCGTGTATAGGGCGGTCCAACACTCAGGGGAGTTTGTATTAACCTTCCCAAGAGCTTACCATGCTGGATTTAACTGCGGCTTTAACTGTGCTGAGGCAGTAAATGTTGCTCCTGTTGATTGGTTAGAGTACGGTCAGAATGCAGTGGAATTGTATAGCAGACAGCGCCGTAAAACTTCTCTGTCTCATGACAAGCTGCTGTTTAAAACAGCAAAGACAGCAGTTCAGGCCTTGTGGGAAACATTGATCTTAGGAAAGGAGACTCCTAGTAATTTAAGGTGGAAATCTGTCTGTGGAAAAGATGGTGTTCTTACCAGGGCAGTCAAGGTCTCACTCTCAAACAACTTTGTACATAAAATTTACGGATTTTGGCAAAAATGCACTTGTTTTTAAAATGTGATGGGGTATGTTTTTTAATTTTGGCATAAGTTGGTTTGCGATTTGTTAAAGAATAACGATATTTCTGTCTTTTCAGTAAATTCCGTCAAATTTTACCGAAAGTAAAGACCAAAATCTCATATTTATATATTGTTTGAATTTGGGCTCACTTTTTGATGTGTTTTGCGGGTGCAGACGAGAGTAGAGATGGAGGAAGAAAGAATAAAGAGACGTCCGGCCTATCTTAAACTGCAAGAAATGAATAAAGATTGTGACTTGGAATCAGACCGAGAATGTTACAAATGCTTCTACGACTTATACTCATCTGCTGTGAGCTGCAGATGCTCCCCTGACCGTTTTGCATGTCTCAAGCATGCAAACATGTCCTGTTCATGCGAGGAAGACGAAATGTTTGTCCTTGTTCGTCACTCAGCAAACGAACTGAATTTGCTGGTCAAAGCATTGGAAGGAGATTTGGAATCTCTAAAAGCTTTTGGAAATTCACCAAAAATGAAAGAAGAAGAAGAAGAAGATGATGATGGAGAGAAGAAGCGCATTATCATTGATTTGGCTTTCGATAAAGGAGGAGCAGGTGGAGATGAATGCAAGGCAGTTTCACGGATTGGTGGGTGCAAGTTATTTGGGGTCGATATTTCTAATTCTGGTCCCAGTTCTTCGCCACCTTCATCGATGACCAAGGTATCATCATCGTGTATAGTAGTAGACAGGAGGAGCTGCTCCAATTCGACAATAGATTCTGGTGTTCAACTTTTAAGTATAGGCTGTCTTACGCTGGGTAAGCTTTGGTGTACTAAGCAGGCAATTTTTCCAAGAGGTAAAAAGTTTTTTACTGTCATTTATATCTTGTTTTGATTCTGTAATTTGTGCTTTTACAGTTTTAATCGTTGATTGATTTCCTTGATTTACGCAGGATTTAAAAGTCGGGTTAATTTTTTCAGTGTGCTTAGTCCTGACAAAGTATGCAGCTATGTATCAGAAGTTGCGGATGCAGGTTTTCTTGGACCTGTTTTTAAGGTTATCCTTCTCTATCCTTATATAGTTAGACAAAAATGATGTTTTTTCCCCCCCAACAATGTGGGGATTGCCAAAGTTTATGTTTTTCTGCTAAAAAAGTTTCAAAACTGTCCTCATAAACTTTCAATTGTTTTAATTTTAACCAATATATTATTCTGCTTGCTCAAAAATAGAACAGGAGTTTGACTGAATGTGGGATTTTATTCCATGGATTTTACTGAATGTTGTTGATTTTTTTAGGTATCATTGGAAGAATGCCCGGCCGTGACCTTTGTTGAGATTTCTCCCGACAAGTGCTGGGGATTGGTGGTGGACCGACTAATGCACGAAATTTCAAGAAATGGGACGTTCGGAGTTGAAGGGGTTTGTTCTCCGATGCATTTAAAACGCATCAACGGTCTCGAAATGTTTGGTTTCTTGACTCCATATATTGTTGGGGTAAGCTTTTTCTTTCACTAACTTGATCTGATTCTGATATGAACAAACAACTAACTCTCTAATTTGCCTATTATAATGTATAAAATCTTCAGTGTATTGAAGCTCTCGACCCGAACCACCTTTGCACGGAGTACTGGAATCACAAAGTACTAAGTGGTCAAGGATTTCGTGGCCCGGTTTTGCTGAAGAAGAGAAGTAGCGCATTGATCGATCAAGTCATGGAGTTCGAGGTTCGAGGAGAGCTCAAAGGAGGCTAGCTTAAGACCCGACAAGTCAGACGATTAGGGAACCATGATGTGCGCTATTAGTCGGCCGCACCAATCTGACTAGAGAATCGGGGCAGAGAGCTGCATTGATAAATAAGGAGCGAGACTCGGATTAATGTCTAACCATTCTTTCTCATTCTCGAAATGATTAGTGTTATAGTGTTGTTGGGGCCGATTCATTCGAAGGAGTGGGTTTGGTCGAGACGTGGATAGATTCTTCGGGGTTTCATCACATTGTAATTTTTAGAATTAATAAATAGCAAGTTTGCCCCACTTTTTATTTTTGTAAATAGAAAAGGAGTTGACCATTTCCGTACACGGGCTACCCTGGTGTCAAACCAATTGAAAGTCAGCGCTCTCAACTACTAGACCACAACTATACGTGGCACACTTGAGTTTTGAAAAGAATTTCTTTTTATTTAAAAATTTGTTGTTGCTCCATAGATAATTGCTTTTGTCCGAAATTAGTAAAGAAAATTGGTGCTTCCATTATTGTTAAGTATTTGGTTGTTTGAATTAATTTTATTTAAGTACTTTTGGAGTGTCATATAAACTCGAAAACCGTAGTTATAATTATCAATTTTTATGTAATTAATCGTATCATTATGCTGTTATGCGATTATAGTGGTAATTTTTTTAATTTTTAATTTTTAATAGTTATAATATTTTAGTCATACCTTATAATCATGATTATTATATATAAATATAATAATTATTTAATATTAATATATTAGTATATATTAATGATAGAAGTAAGATTTTTACTTTTAAGATTTTACGGATTCAAAATCTTTGTTGTAACATACAAATGTTCGAAAGAGTTTAAGTGTAACATTCTTAAAAATATTTTATTATTCTAGAAGTTTTTAAAATATATTATGTTAATATTGGATAAGAGATAAAAACTTTAAATTTTGTTTAAAATTTTAAAAAAAGGTTTGAAAATTTAGTTTAATTATAACGTTCTTAAAAATATTTTATTTTATCAAAATATATTTTATTAAACTTCAAATTCTGACTCAACATTAAAATTAGAAATATATTTAAGGAAATTTTAAAATGAATTCAGGTATTACGGAACAAAATTACTAATTTTAAGAATCTGGAAGATCCATTCATTCAAACAGAAGCTTCTCTTCACTTTGAGCAAACACAAACAGAACAGCATACGATTACAAACATAGTTCTTGGTTCATAGGGGGTCGTGTTTATACGACAACTGTGGAAACGGTTTTAGGGTTTCGAATTCTGAGAGTGGAGAGTACAGTTATGAGAACCAGAAGGAACAGACCGACATAAGAGGCGATGATGGCGTCACCTCCATGGTCGCAGTAGGTGTCGAATTTGTCGCAGATTTTGTTCCACCTTGCGTGGGAGTTGCCATTCTTTCCTAGCTCGGCCATGAACGTCGCCGCACCGTCGCCGCTGGAGGCAAGACATACCGTCAACTGTGCAGAAACCGTACCGGTAATTTGTTAAGCAGTGAAAAATGGTGGAGTCATTACACAGTAAATTAATGGTGTTATAAAGCTAATTACGGTAAATTAATGGTGTTATAATACTTTTGAACAAAATATTTGAATTTAACGAAAAAATAAATGTTTTAATACGTACTTACACTCATGAATTGGATATTCATATGTAAAGACACCAACGGCTAGATTAAGTTAAATTTAATATGTATTATACACTATTTATAATTATTTAAATAGTATTAATAACTAATTACGGAAATATTGGCCAAAAAACAAAAACTAATTACGGAAATATGCGGGAGTGGTGCATATATGCTTGGTGGTTGTGTTTTATAAAGAAATCGATTTCAAGTGTTCCATACTTCATGTTTCTTTAGGGTCTCACCTACCCTTTTAAGGTTATAGAATAAAAGGTGATGTATATTATTGATTAATTTATTAAAAGTGTAAAAAATATAATATAATATATTGTTAGAATGATTTTCTCTCATATAAACAAAATCATTCGTAAATTTGAATACCGCAAAAACAATTATATCTCTTCAATTGCAATACTCAAAAAATAAAAATACTATATTAAATAAAAATAAATACCATATTACGTTAAAAAGAAAATAAATAAAGTTTCTTTGGTATTATGAATTTTTTCGATATGTTCTAAATCTCAAAATATAGTTAGAAGCCACATGAAAAAATAATATAAACTTGAGCTTTAGAAGCTCTAAAACTGATTTTAAACATCATATGAGTTAATTAAACATAATTATATGTATTTAGCTTAGAACAAAACCGGTTCCAAATAACCAGTTGAGCCTGAGATTCAACCGGTTTATCAAAATCAGTTCAACGACGATTCACTATAACAGATCGATACTAGGGTAATATTAGGAGGGAGCTCGGGACGGGAGGGACGAGTTTTTCTTTTAAAAAACAATCGAGCCCAAAAATTCGGGACTCATATTTGGAGGACCGAGATAAAGTTCGAGACCGTTTTATTCGGTCTTTTGGGTAAAAAACCCGACCCAATTCCAAACCCGAATTTAAGATAAAAAAAACTGTCTATTTTGACTCGGTCTTAAATTCATGACGATTTTTTCGAATTTTTGGTCCACCAATCTTCTTTGCTCACCCCTAGGTAATATACTTCTATGATGAAAAATAAAATACCATATCAAGAACCACAACGAGGACGAGTCGAATATCCCGATGACCGAACTTATCTCCGAAAATGTCGACCACAATCATCAACAAGTTATGGAAACTTGCCATGACATTCGCTATGACAAAATACCTGCATAATGAAAAAATCGTTACACTCATAATCTATAGCAACGAATCATTATGCAACCTTTATAATTTCGATATAAATTTCGTACTTACACAAATGCAGGGGTATGTTGGAACTTTGCGGTGAGAGAGACCGTGATTGGATTGGTTCCAATTGTAGCCACCACGAGTGTCTTCGTCTCCTTGTTGAGTGCCATCACGACCACGGCCGAAGATGTTGCCAAAAATGCAACCAACCTTAGAACCAGCAAAGGCCATTCTCTCGGTTTCGAAACTGGATAAGAGACCGGGACCGAGTTTTCGAGTTTTTCTCCATTTGTGAGGGCCATGACTATATAATATGATGTGTAAAGGAGAGAACATTGCTGCCTTTTTATAGCAATTTGGGATCATAATTTAGTGCTAAATTAATTGTGGTTTAGTCAAGTAAGTGATGGAAGATAAATGAGTTAATTTCTTTGGGTGGTCTAACCATTATATTCTATTGCTGACTTGGGTATGATTTCTGTCGGGTTTGGTGGGAAATGTAATGTCTTTCTAAAGTTGCAGACGACACACATTTTTAGGGTACGTATTTTTATTTTGTTTTTGCTAATTTATGATTAGTTAGGTTGGTTGGAACTTGGAATGCACGACGACATTATTATCATACTAAAAGCTAAAAAGTAAAATGGAGTAAAAAAATAGTTTTAAGAGGAGAATTCATATATTAGGCTTGTTTATGGGCTTTTTCGAGTAAGGCCCATTAAAATCACTAAACAAGGCATGCTCCTTAATACTAGACGTGAAGACGATCCGAGATAATCATTTTTTTTTTTTTACTATTTCAGTTGGGTATCCTGGGGCTTGTTCATTAACCGGCTTTACTTCTAACCGGTTCAGAACTGAATTGATCTAATTTTAATAAAATCAGTATTTGTTTTTGTCAATAAAAAGAACTGATATTGTTTAGGGAAAAAAACTGGTTTGGTTCGAACCGATTCAAAACTGTTTTGAACTGGTTTGGTCTGCTTTTTTAATAACAATTTTTGTTATAAAATAATTCGGTTAACCGAAATTGAACTGATGAAATTTTTGTCCAACACATTGAACCGACTGAAAAAATACGGATCCGACTGAAAAAACACTGAACTGAAACCGGTTCAAATCGGTTTGTTTTATTTTGTTTCAAACCGGTTCTAAAATTATATAAGTTTAAAATGGTTTGATTTAAATTTAAGTATAAACCAGTATAAAAAAAACAAGTCGATTCAAACTGAATTGAAACTACTATTTTGAATTGGTCTACTTGAAACCTAAAAAACTGGTTTGGTTTTGAAACTAGTTCAATCGAACTGGTTCAAACCAAAACAGAATCAGACCAGTTCAGTCGAACCAGTTTAAATGGACAACCTAGGTATATGTATTTTGAGATAAACGTTCAACGGAAAACCTTCACAAACTGCAAGGACCTCAATCTGCTCCACTGCGGCATAAGGTACGTCCAAATTTAAACCAACTAAACCATCGTAATATGACGTACTGGTTTATGACTTCATTTCTTGACCAGATGTATTGAGTTCGAGCCGGAAACGGAAATGTATTCATGACAAACATCTTACCATTTATGGGTTGACCACATTGCAAGTAATGATTATTCTAAATGTGAAACACGCATACTTATAAAGATGTTGCAGGAGTCCCTCCGTAATATCTCGTAAAAATAACCAAACTAAAACATATATTCTGACAAATCACAAGCCAACACACCAAGGAAACACACCATCAAATGAAAAATCTCAAGACTACCATCACAATTAAATATTTTGTAGATTAAATAACGATTTGGATAATTTTACAATACTAAAGAATTAAAAGTAGAATAAATGAATGAATATCTTTTCCCCCTCATAGTTACTTTTGTGAAATAGTTATGTTATATTAAAAATGTATATAGCACAAAAATAGTCACATTTAATTTATATAAGTTGCCAAAAATGTATTTTCTAATCTTTTATAATAAGAAACCTAACCTATGTAAGCAAATTTTTCATCCCAATAAAAATATAATAATTTCAATCAATCAAAGCCAACTACAAACACAATCCTATCCTTCATCTTCATTTCACAAAATTAGTATGAAATAACATATTTTGGACGCATACTAAGAAAAAGTTATATTTATATTCACTCTACTACTTCACCAAGTAACTTAATACAATCCCGACTCAGCCCCCAACTCAGCTCAAACTCGTGGTTGTCGGTGTCTACGAGTGGCTGCAAAATCTGTGTTCGTCTTCACTTCGACAGCATATACAACTGTTCTTCTTTTCATTACACAGAAGAGATCGATAAGGTGGTAGCCGAGGATGTTCTTGGCGACGGCAAATGAGGCGATTGCTTTAGAAGAACAGGAGGCAGTATACTGTTCTTCCTCCTTTCCTGCTCCTTAATTGTGTCTCCAGCAAAATAATCCAACATCTCCACGTTGGTGTTTTCCGTCATCTTTTTACCGTGGAAAAGTACGGATTTCACGTACTTTTGATCCAACATCAAATCCGCACAACTCGATAGTTCTGTCATGTTCTTCCATTTTGAAGACTGTTGTTTGAGGTTGTTTTGTTCTTTCGGCATTGCAGCAGCTAGAGCTTGAATGCGAGTGTAGTTGGATTTTGAGAGGGACTGAGCAAAGGCCATGGACACAGCTTGATCAACCTATACATTAGATGAAATTAGATTAATAATATATATATAATGAAAAGGATATAGATTATTCTATACTTGTCTTTCTCGGTTAGTTGCTTGTCTACATAAAGTCTTCTCAACAACCAAGACATTATTGAGATGATTCTGCTGTCTGCCTTTTTTTTTGTGTGTAAATATATTATTTAAATTTTGTAGAGAAATGGGTTTATCGAAAAATTAGTAGTTAACACTTTAAATCAGTCATATTATTATTATTCATTTCGTTCGTTTATTTAAAGTATTGTGATTGACTAAAGTATTAAATGATTTGGGAATCGAATGGAAGTGACAAAAGATAATGACTCACTATGGCCCATACTAATGGCTCGTTAAGAAGATTTATGCAATTAAGTGGTGGAGCCCTTAATTGACAATTTATTTATAGAAAAGATTTGATTTAGTGTAATTACTACATCTATTAAATTGTGAGTTATTTAATGAAAAATCAATATTTTTTGTTTGTTTGTTTTTCATAGGGTGTTCAAGGGACTTCCATTAGCAGAGTAATATTTTAAGTTTTAATATATTTATTTTTTTATTATTATTACCGAAAATTGATTTCGAGACCTCTTGCTCCAAAACAAAACAAATTCGATACCGTTACCAAGTGTCAGTTGGTAATATACTTATTTTACATTTAAAATAAATTTTTACTCCTATCGAAATTAATTCTTAAAATCCATATATGCTAACCATAAATATTTTGGCCATGAATAAATATTCTAATTGTTTAAAGATTATCTGCTTTTAAAGATGATCTGTTTTGCATTCCTCATTCCTACTCACTAGTCTAATTGTTTATACTTAAAGTTACCATAAATTCCCAAATATGCTTAATAATTGAGTGCAGGTTCAATTACTCGCTCTTCACTTAAATGATTTTTTAGGATTAAATAGCAAAGACTATCCTAAACTTCTCAACTTTGAAAAAAATACAAATAGGTATCTCCGTCTAATTTTTGACAACTTTCTGACAAAATTTCGTCAAAAGTTGACGGAAAATTGGACGGAGGTAACTATTTGCACTTTGTTCAAAGTTGAGCTCGTTTTGAATTTTCAAAGGTAGGGGAACTCATTACAAAACGTACAAAGTTTAGGTAACTTTTTAGTATTTAACTTTTTTTTTTATATAGAAAATAAAAATTATCATAAATTCCACAATCTACTCTGCTCTTTTTAACCTAAAGTTCAATTATTACGTCAATCTGGATTTTAACGTTGTGATTTATTATTACTTTTTTTACCCAATTATTTTAACGTTGTAATTTAATATTAAATAATTACATGAGGAAGAGACTGATAGGAGGAAGTTGCTTACCATATCGGAAGCTCCATCTTCGGCTACCCGAGAGAAGCTAGTCCGGGTTGAACCGGTGCTCGGGAGTCCGAAGTCTGACCCGCCATTTCCGAGGGAAAGAACCAACAGATCCTCAACACCGTTACATAAGGGGAACTCCTGCTTGTTATTAAGCACGTGTGTGATAGCCGCGGCCGTCGGATTATTCATGGCAACCCGTCCATCAACGGCCACGATCTTCGTCCTCCCATCCACCGATTTCACCTCCACGGACTTCCTCGCCGACGTGGCGGCGCAGACATCCCTCATCTTGAAATCATACCCATCCGTCTCGAGCGCATCGGCGCGTGAGAACACGAACGGCGCGTTTGACGACAAATCATAACAAGGTATCAGAACCGGCTTCAGTGTGTCCTTGAGCGTACACTTGTCTCCAAAGATCTTCTCCGACAATTTCTTCTCTCCCTTCACCAACCGTCGCAAAAACCCTGAAGATTTACGTCCGGCGAGAAGCTTCATCGCTTCCTCCGCCGTGAACATCGGAGCACCATCGTCCTTCCCGCGAGTGAAGAGAAGCGACGCAAGGACTCCACCGACACCCGAGCCGGCGACAATGTCGAAGTAGTCAGCGATGCGGGCGTCGGGGTTGCCCGACTTGCGGCGAAGGAAGGATTCCAACTGAACGAGGGCTTTAGCAGCAAAAAAGCCTTTGGTGGCGCCTTCTCCATCAATGGAGAGGATCCTGACTTTGCCAGCGTCTGATACGGTCGTTTGTTGCGACATTGGGGAAGAAGCAGTCTTGCTAGGGTACTTGGGGTTCTCGTAGCCGAAGAGGAAGTTGTTTTCGAGAATGGAGAAGATTTCGTAGGTCAGCTTGTCGACGTCAGTCGGCGAGTTAGGGAGTGAGGCAGCCATTGTCGCGATGCTCTGCTCTTTTTTCTGTACAGAGGGAGAGAGGTGGTGAGTTGATGAGGACAGTAGTGTAGTAATGGGTGTTTCTTTATAGAGGAAAAGAATAAAGATGGTGGACGGTGGAGAAGAAATGAAAGTCTATGTGCGCGTGAGACGTACTGTCTGGGGACCAGCGCGTGCTGTAGAATGATAGATCTAGTTGTTTATGTTTACGGCAGTGGACTGGTGGCGATTAAATCGCCAGCTTTAATTTGTGAGGGCTACCCGCCATTTCCGTTCATCTTTAACCGTTCCGAAGCTTCGTCCACTCAGATTCGACATTCTTGGTAAAAATAAAAAATTGTCATCATCAAGACTGTGACGGTAATTACTATATATTTTGGCTAAAAAAAAATGGTCTATTCAATACATAAAAAACTGATATGGTAAGAATCGGTTTATAAATCGGTTTGAACTGGTTTGTTCTATTTTTTCAAAAAAATCAAGACTCAATCCCAAATCAGTCAAAAATAGATCTAGTTCGGTCTAAAAACATAACCAGAGCAATAAATAGATGCCCTTAAACATTTAACTACGCATAATACACACAAAAATACTCATATTTACTATTTAATCAAGGGTTAATTACCTAATTGATTACACATGTTTCACCGTTGTGCAGAATGATTACACATGTTTCAAAATGTGATTAATTGATTTTGGTATGTGACTAATTGATTACACATTTTTTTACAATGTGACTAAAAGGTTAATCCGTTAAAAATCGTCAATTTTTCCGTTAATTTTGCATGTGCGCAACACGTGACCCCTGTTTAACTAATTTACGACTTTTGAAAAGACTCTTTCGCCCTTCTGCATGAATATCTCCCTTATTTCTCCCCATTTGACAATAGAATGTGTTTTGTTTCAATTTTCTTCAAGTGAGACTTTTCAGTTGTTTCTTCTCTCCTGGTTGCGCTCCACCTCCGTGCGAAGACTCAGGTATACTATATGTCTCTTACTTCTTTTCTTCATGCGTAGTTATGTGTGCTGATTTTGTTGTTTGCGGCGGCCAAGGAATGATGAGTTGCTGAAATCATAACTGTGCGTGGTGTTCTAAATGCTCCATTGTCAGTTCTTGTACTTGGGAACATCTTCTCTCCGTGTTTTAATCTTTAATCGTGTCTTGTATTTGATCGATCAAACATTTGAACCACATTTAGTGTTTTTTTTCCTGAAATTGCGACAGACCTACGGTGATTTTTGTTTTTGCGATAGTTGTTCTTCAAATTGTGGAAAGTAGTATACTTAGGTGTTTTTGTGCATAAGTTATAATTTTTATGCAAAATTAGTAGTTTTGATGTTCAAGTTTTATCATTTATGGGTTTTTAAGCGTGAAATTTGTTGTAGTTTTGTTTAAATGGTTGTTTTGTTCCCGTTTAGTTAAGTTTGCTATATTTTTGTTCCATTTTTTTTTTTACTTCAATGTTTGTTAAGTTTTTTTGAAGTTGTTAATTCAGTTTATAATTCTAATGTATTTTGTTCTTGAATCATGAAAATTTTAGAATACCGATTGTTTGAAGTTACTGGATAATGACTACCATTGTGACGGTTGTTATCCGTCACGGTGGGAAGTGAATTGACAAGGGGGAACCGAATATACGAGGGTGAACTTGAGTCACTCCATGTCCCGTACGAAAAGTTGAACTACTACGCATTGACCGGACTAGCTGAAGTATACTATGATATTGTGACGAATGGATCTATCTTTTGGTTGCCTCCTGGTGCAAATCTAAACAGTGATCTTGAAGCCATCACTTCAGATGTCGATCTTAAACCAATACTAGAGCGTCAAGGAATAACAACGGAAATTAATATGTACGTAATGCCTCTGTTTGATCGAGAAGCTTGTGCGAATGATCCATTCCTTATGCAGCTCCACAACAAGGTGATAAACAAGACTCGTAGATCATGTCCTGCGAAGGAGCCTGAATTGCTTATTGACCAACAACCAACAGATGACACTTGCAAGAAGAGAGTCCCAAATAATGAGAAGGGGAAAAAGAAAATGTTTCCTGACACAATCTCCGAAATGAGCGATACCCTGGGCAAAATGAAGAATCTACTCAATGATTTAAAGAACTGCACGTTTCCGAGTGACACTGAAAAGGAAAGTGATGATGAAGAAGAAGATTCAGATTTTGTACCGAAGGAGGGGGTCAACGAGGACGATACAAGTACAGATGAAGATGCTGAAGTAAGTGAAGAAATTAACAAACATGAGAAAGCATATGGTCCAGGTGTTGATCCGCCAAAGCACCCCCACCGATATAATAAAAGACGTTGCTCACAAAAGAGGTGAGGCTAAGGTATGTAGGTTCTTAACCTTTTGGTTTTGTTAGACATAGATACTGCTGTACTCACTAATTTTACGTTTTGTTTGATCGGACTTTGCATAGGAAATGACTAGTCCGAAAATCCCAAAGCGACCTACCAAAAGAAAGTTTCATACTGATTTGCAGACTGAGAGTACACCACCTTCAGAGAAGGGAAAGACACAGTCGCAGTCCCAAACATCTAGACAAATTAGCCAGTCAAAGAAAGTTAAAAGTCCCGTTCGAAGGAAGAAATTGCACGTGTGAAAGAAGGCAGAACCGAAGGTTGTTTCACAACAAAATACGCCTGAAGTTGAACCACAATTACCGACTGTTGTACCTTTAGGGACACCAAATGCAGTAGAAGTTGAATATGTTGGAACTGAAAATGAGGGGTTCACAACTCCAAAAAAGCGTTTCAAGACATTAACCGTCAAATCATCATCAGTTAGTATGCCAACACAATATAAGTTCGGTTTGACGAAATGAGTAAAACTTAATTGACCATATTAATTTTTAACTCCTTCAATGCATTTAAGTCGTGGATAGGTTATGATGGAAGTATGACAAATATTATAATTGTACTGTATTTTATCAATTACGTACCACAATAGTAACTATAAAAATTGAAAATATAATTTCAATATTATAACTGTATCTATACTGTAATTATTAACAACGATTTTATTTGTATATTCATATTTAAAATTGCCTTATTTTATTTAAGTTCTTATAAATCAAATTTTGGATATTTTGATTCAAAATGATTGGTTCATTTATTAAAAAATATATGTAATTTTAACATCATTGAGATATGAAATTAAAACAATGTAATATTATCGTAATTAACATAAGACTTTTTAAATCAATCCATAAAAAGCTTTAATTCTATCATTATTTAGTAATATATATATATATATATATTAATAAATTATAATGATAAACAGAGTTATGATTATATATAATAAACACGAATATAATTATAATCATGGTTATGAATCAAATCATAATCGTGACCATAACTATTTCGGATAAAAAATTCATCAACATAAACGCACCGAATTATAATAGTACAGTTAACCATATAAAAAATCGTAGATTATAATCATGGTTTCGTTTTTTCACCACACCATTATTATCCTTATCTGAAGATATTTCCATTGATTAAAACTAAGTACATTATGTAGACCAAAATAATGAGAAAAGAGTAGGTGAGGCATCAAAACAATGAAACATAGATAGGACATCAAATAAATGGCCAACGATAAAAAATTTGTAGGACATAGTAATCTATGGTACGTCTAATTATATCGTGTCCTTTTCTTTTGTGATATGGATCTTTTTTTTGGCATTAAATTACTTTTCCTGCCCATTTCATTGTTCGGACGCGTACGGTTGTACCGACACTCCCTTACTAGTACGTACCAAAATTTCTTGCATGCAATATAACTTTATGGGTGGCACCAGACAGAAGCAGTAATTATTTATAATGTGATTTTAAAATTTATAAACAACACTACCTTGGTCATTTATATTAATTTTCGACAGAATGTATTTAAAAATTACAAAAAATAATATAATACCTTTTCAAATAATAAAGCTTAAATGTAACTCAACTAGAAAACTTTTAATTCGGTTCGGATCCTAAACCAGCTCTCTCATGAGTAGCGAGTTTGTATGAATAAAGATTTAACCTTGAGCCCCTTTAATTTTTTTTTTTTAATGGATATATCTTTTTGTTTTGTTCAAACTCATAGAAATTCATTCATACTTCCAAATTGTTCTCATTCGTACCATTACAATCACTACTTCATAATAAAACTAGTGGGAGTGGGGTTGTGACACCCAATTTTGTAAATACGCGCTCAGTCTTGACTGTTTGGTAAATCAATTAACACATTCATTTGCGGTGCGTCTAGTATTTGACCAGTGTATTTCTTCGAATGTATTAGCGCCAGCTTTTATCTTGGAGCAAACTACCTCATATCTCCAATTGTTTATCCTTCCTTGTATTTGATTCATGAGTTTCTCGGAGTCGGATTCCATGATTACTTTCTCCCATCTTTTCTCCACCACACGTGTCACTCCCATGTGCCTCGACTTCTAGCGTTTCGATATTCCATCCTATTATCTTTCGGTTTGCTCAACCAACAATATATCCATTCATTCCTCTTGCTATGACACCAATCCCGCCCATCTTCGTGCTCTGACACCACGACGCATAACATTTTATTTTAACCCACCCCCGCTCCGGTTGCACCCATCGTTGATTCTCCTTCAGTCTGCTGCCCATTGTCGTGGTCTGTCTGGCCCTCAGCACCGCTTCCTGATCAGCTTTGCTGATGTCTACCGGTTGCTACCCATCGTTGATTCTCCTTCGGTTGTTGCTGCTCAAACACTGCCTTGCAGCGTGCTTCCCATATCTTCTAGCACACCATGAAACAAAGACACCACCTCGTATCCTTCTGTTGTTGTGTGCCTCCTAGCTCAGTTCTCTGTGTTATCAACCAGTCCATTATCGATTGCCCCTCATGTTCCGCTTCCCCCAAGCCTAAACAGCCGAACCAGACCAGCTTTGTGCACTCACATCTGTACAACATGTGTTCTACATCCTCCACTAAACCACACATCACACACAACGGTCTTACTTCCATCCCTCGCCTTATGAGATTAGACATCACAGGTAACACATTCGTGAGTAGTTTCCAAGGAGTTTTTTTTTACCTTAGGCATTGTGTTCTACTTCTAGACCGCAATCCATATCGTTGAAGACCTGATCCCATGAGTGTTGATGCTCGGTGGTGTTCGGTCTGCAGCCTCCCTCAGCCTGTGGTAAGCTGTTTTAACCGTGACTCAACCATGATCCGTGTATGGCCATACGATCTGGTCAGGAACCGTCCTCGTCGGTATTGGGATGCTCAATATCTTCTCAACGTCTCCCGGTGTCGCCAAGGCCCGTAGCATCTCTGCATTCCACCTGCTGTGGTTTCTGTCAATGAGGTCACCTACCACCACCTCTCGGTTCAGCTCCCACGCCTCAGTTGGGTCTACCTTGAATCCCTCCTTGTTATACAACCATTGATCAGACCCTGCCCGAATCTTGGCCCCGTCACCTATGGTTAATACTGCTTCCCTTGTTAAGACATCCCGTCCCTTTAACAAACTCTTCCAAGCCCATGAGGCTCGACCCCCTTTCCATGCCGATGCGTAATGTCCCCGCTTTGATAGTATAACCCCTCAAAACCTTGACCCAGAGTGCGTCTGGTTCCTTTTATGCTCTAACCACCATCTTGTTAAGAGAGTTACATTGAATGTTTCCAGTTCTCTAAAACCCAGGCCGCCCTCTTCCTTTGTTTTTGCTAAGCTTTCCCACCTCTTCCAGTGAACTTTTCGTGCCTCATTTCCACCTCCCCATCAAAACCTCGCTATCATTGCATTCACTTCCTGCACAACGTCTTGGGGAATTTGAATATACTCATCACATATGTTGGTATTGCTGTTATGACCGCCTTGATGAGTACCTCTTTCCCTACTTAGTTCAGGGTCTTTGATCTCCATCCTTGTAGCTTATCACGTATCCTTGTTTTTATGTAGCCCAAAGCCTCCCTTTTGGATCTTCCCCACACTGCTGGTAGTCCCAAGTACTTGCCTGGTTCGTTCCTACTTGATATGCATAAAGTTTCCTCTATTGCTTTTGTGACATTCTCATCCGCCCCACGATTAAAAGTAAGGCTCGATTTTGCCTAGTTTATTCTTTGTCCTGATCTCCTATAATACCTTGTGATGATCTCCTTTAGGTGTTTGGCGTTCTCTACGGTATCCTGTATGAAGAAAAGGGAATCGTCTGCAAAGAACAGGTGGTGTAATTCCGGATAGACTCGTTTGGGTCTTATGCCTTGTAGTATTTTCTCTTTGACCTCCCACTCCACCTGTCTAGAGAGCACATCTGCCAGAAGAATAAATAGGTAGGGTGAGAGCGGGTCTCCTTGTCTTAGCCCTCTTGTTGGTCTGATTTGTCTTATTCGCTTTCCATTTACCAGCACACGGTATATGGGAGTAGTTATGCATGCTCTCATCCACTCTATCCACTTTGATCCAAAGCCCCTATTCTCTAGGCGCAGTAGTAGGAAGTCTCATTCCACCCTATCGTACGCTTTCTGCATGTCCAGTTTGAGAGCACATTATGTTCGATCCCTGCTCTTCCTGGCCCGCAGGTGGTGGAATACCTCATGTGTCACTATGATGTTATCTTGTATGAGTCTACCTACCACAAACGCACTTTGGAAATGGGTGATCATATCTGTGAGATATACCTTTACTCGGTTGACTAAGACCTTCGAAATAACTTTATAAATAAAGTTGCATAAACTTATAGGTCTATAATTAGAAGCATGTATAGGCTGCGGTGTCTTAGGGATTAGTGTAATATCAGTTTAGGTAAGGGATATAGGGAATATACCTGTTTCGAGGAAGACCTTGACCGCATTGAACACATCTAATCCCACGACCACCCAGTTCATTTGATAAAACACACCCGGAAAACCGTATGGTCCCGGCGTCATCGTTCCCCCCACTAAAAGACCGCATTTTCACTTCTTCTTTTGAGACTTCCCTCGTAAGATATCTCTTCCTTTTTTGTTTCACCCGTCGGCCAGACTTGTCCCAATACCCTTAGTCTCTCCTTCGCCCATCTCATCTCGTTCATATTATGACCAAATCGTTCCTTACTCCACATCATCAGATTCCTTCTGCATCCTCCTAGTTTCGGCCACAACTGTCTCCCTTGGACCCTATCATTGTTCTCCTCCCATGATCTTTTGATTACCTCCTTACATTTGAGACTTTCAAACCACATCTCCTCAAACCTGAAAGCCCATTTTCCCCTTCTCCTTCCCCTATCCATTGTTAAGACAATGGGTGCATGATCTAATCCCACTGCAACCTCGTTTAAGCATTGAGAATTTATGAAATGAGTTGCCCATTTGCATTAACAAGCACCATGCCAAGTCGCTCATATACTCGTTCCTCTCCTATTGTTGCACCAAGTAAATCGTTGCCCTTTAGCTCCCATATCCTCCATTTCTATGTCATTGATGAATTTGATGAACTCATCCATCTGTCTCTGGGGCTTTCGTCTTCCACCTTTTTTTTATGTTGGTGAGTTATTGCATTAAAATCTTCTTGGCATATCCAGGCTTCGGCCCGCCCCGCCCTCTCCCGATCGTCCTGATTTTGTCCCAATTCTGGCTTCTCTCCGGTCCTCTGTATCTGCATATACCCACGTAATGTACATCAGGATTGATTGGTTCTTGAGCATGACCCTCGTGTCTATCATATTTGGGTTCGCACTTACAACCCGCACCTTCGTTTCCTCGCCCCACCACATAGTACGCATTTTCCATCCCCAATTGATTCCTTATCCTCTCGCAAAAGGTATCCCCATTTTTCGTCTCCAATAGGCATATTATTTCTGGGTGATACCTTCCTATGAGGTCTTTCAAGTGTCAAATTGTCAGGGAATACCCCAAACCTTGACAATTCCTAACGATCGTACTCATTGGTTCCGTGTGACTGTTTTGGGACAGCCACCAGAACCCGTTTCATGTTCACCATTTCCGATCCACACCCCTTCGTTCAACAACCTGTCATCCTTTCCCTTCGTTGACATATCATTCTTCTTTCTTCCCTTGTGTGACTTTGTTATCCCTCTCCTCCTTCCTCATCCCCCCCACTCGCCTCCTTGTTAGACCCTCTCTGCTCTACCTCCCCTCCCTTGCTTCTGACATGCCTGCAGTCCATCTCTTCCTCATCCCCCTCCCTAGGTCTCTTGAGTGCCATCTTATTCAAATATGGACTCAAACCAGATTCCATCGCTCTCCCCTCTCTCGTCCCTTCTGCCTTTGGTGATTCTGGTGGTGTTTCAACTCGGTACACTAATGTGTTTTCTCCCATTTCCAGTCCTTGCATCTGATGGGGTTCGTCTGACATCCGTGTGATTCTCGGTTGGCTCAGTTCTTTGATTGTATCGATGTACAACCTTTCCTCCAATGCACATCATCTTCCCCCTTATGCACACCATCAATGTACATTCGATCCTCTCCAGCTCCCCACTACGGTATTGCATTCCTTCGGTGCTTCATTCTATTCGTTAGCATGTACATGATTCTGGGTTTCGGTTGTGGGGGAGCATTGTATGGTATTATGGTGTAGTCCGTTGGTGGATTGTTCAAGTTTAGCTCATGTGTACATGTTGAGCTTCTTTCGACCTGAACCTCTTCTTCGCCATGTTTACCACCTTGTGGTTTCCTCTGATTATTGATCCCCTCATCATCCATACCGTGATCCTTTTGTTGATCTCCTTCCTCATACTTAGCCTGCATCTCCCCAATCCCCTCTCTCTTGTTGCCCCCTTCCTCATCCTTCTTGGTCTGGTTCATAATGTCGAACCATGTCCTCCGGTTGGTTTGTTTTGTACGTGCTTCGCTCCCTATGCTTCCACCACCTATCTTTCTTGATCGGTGTGGTTTCAGTCTCACACCCGCGATCCACAGACCATACATCGATCTTTCCTTATTTTCTTCTGACATTACTACCTTCTCAATACATGCTTGGGTAGTGTGTCCCAAGCACCCACATACATATATGAGGGTATGAAACAAAACTCAAACTACTCCCGAGTTGGTTCTAATTGAATCATAATTAAGTTGAAACCTTAATTGTAATTTGTTAAAAAATATTTATTTAAGTGTCCGATTGAATCGTGAATTAATAGAAGGGTTAATGGTCAATGTTCCCCCTAAAGTTTGGACGAAATTTAAAATCCCCCTTTAATGTTTAAAATTTTAAATTTTAGTCCTAATGTTTGGATGAAATGAAAAATCCCCCCTTTCCGTCATAAGAGCGTTTATTTCAGACGGTAAACCGAACATGTGCCATGCACATGCCTTTACTTAAATTGAAAAGACACAACTGCCCTTATGCAGGAGTTTGATGAACAAGAAGGAGGACAAAATCGCAAAGAAGAAGGAGGACGAAATCGCGAAGATGCAGGAGAAGAACCATCTGTAGAAGAGAAATATTCTGAAGAAAGAGAGCTGCCCAATTCACGGAGGTGAGTGTAGTTCCAGTCCTTCCCTCAACGCCCCATGCACCACAGACAGCAAGTAGAGCACTTGAAAATGCTGCTGACAGAGGAAATTATGCTTCTGTCACAATTTACACGAACCAACAGTCCTCTGCAGATGGAGGGAAAGATAAATCCACTTCCAAGGAAAAGGAAGAGGAATCAGAGTCGTTCCCAAGAGTCGGAACCCTGGTCCTGGATGGACCGGAGCTGGGTTTGATGTGGATAACAGAACTTAATTCAGTGTCAAAAGTGTATTATATTCTTTCTCTTGAATGTTTTACCTTCGCTAATTTTGCATTTCAGTTAGCATGTGAAGATGCAATGTTAGGTCTGTGACTACCAATTCGTTTTTCTTAAATACAATGTCAAGTGGATTGGAAATTGTATCATAATTGCATCATTGGCCTTATAGATATGTGACATTGTTAATGGAGAAGGATCAAATAGTCCAAATTAAAAAAAAAAAAACGAACTGCAATACCACCCAAAAAAAAACATTGTTTTGATTTATACTTCAACTGTTTTCTGATTTAGAGGTGTGTGTCTCTATCTCCCATTCTCCACAAAGTCTGCATCTAGAAACTGTGCAACAAACACCTTTTATAAACATCTTCAAAGTTCAAATCATCTCTCTTTTTCTTGTTCCCTGACACGACTCCTTTTGCTGCAAATACTCGTTTCTCAAGAACCTTCACCTTCTCTTCCTCGTACTTGTCCCCAAACCATATATGGTGCAAGAAACCATCTACAGAAGAGGACGATTCTGAAACCAACCCATCTGCGGAGGTGGTCCAACCCATGTTGCCTCCGACAGTGAACCGTGTAGCTGAAACCGCCGGCGATAGAACCACCACAGTCAGAACAACACTGTGATATATTGCCAGGGAGGTTGAAGAAACGGAAGTGTTTGTAATAGATGACAATTTTATCATTTTAAGATGTAAAAAATCACGTGATTTGCACATGATAAAGTTTCCGTTTGAACTAGACACTAATTTGACGGAAATGGAGGATTTTTAATCCGGTCCAAACATTATAACTAAACTTTAAAATTTTAAACATTAAGGAGATTCTCAAATTTCGTCCAAACTTTAGAAGACAGATTCACCCTTAACCCTTAGTAGAATGTACGTACGTCATCATCTCATGCGAAACTACGTTTCGAGATAATCGCGTTTGTAAAGTGAAATAATAATAATAATAATAATAATAATAATAATGGAATGGGATTATGTTTGGATACCACCACCGACAGCCATCCCATTCCATTACCTTTACGTCGAAGTAATTAATTAATAAATAAAAAGTGGAGTCGTGAAAAATGCATGAAGACATCCATCCCAGGTGTCCGTACCCAACTACATGTTTTGTCATGATATTTGAGCTGTTTTGTTTCTGCGCAAACTCCGCGTATGTCTTTCTTTCCACTTACGGTAATTAAATGGAACAATTCTGGCACTGAATTTGTTGCAAATTTATCAAAACTATGAAAATTGAATAATTTGTTAGAGGAATTTATTTTTTAATAAATTACTAATTTAATTTACACACGAAGTTGAAATTTGTTAGGTTATATCATTTGTTTTTGGTAAAAAAAAAAAGGTTATATCATTTGTTATTATATAGTGGCACAAATATCAAATATGTATACATTTGTTATGTGTCAGTTAAAAAGTTACCAAATTTTATAAAATTCAATTAGATATGTGCAATTTTTTCGAAAGTTTAACCAGAAATTCACACAAAAAGTAGAGTAAGATAATAAATAAAATGTAAATTTTTATCACAATTTAACAATAATTAGATGGATCTACCAAATTGTAATTTTATACAAAGTTAACTACCAATATATTCTTGGCCAAAAAAAAGCTACCAATATATTCAGAAGAAATCTATGTACATTTTATATAAATCTTTAAAATTCAATTAGTAAATAACTATTTAATTTTTAATTAATATTATAAATTTCAAGATATTCATGAAATCAAGTGCTTTTTAACCAACTTGTAAATAATTAGGGGAATGGTACAGTAAAATGCATGTCGGAACTTTTATGGACAAATAAAGTTACCTTTTTTAAAATGTTAAAATATGAATGTAGCTAGAGTCTACTGTACTGCTAATCTGCTACGTGTCCCACCTTTGTTTTTAGACCTTGATTGGCGGCATCTTCGCTTCGATCTACTAGATACAATCAATGGACATCGAAAGCATGAAACCTTGAATTATTAGTTGGCAATAAAAGGAAACAAAATGATTTTTTGGCATGTATATAACATGAAAAGTGATATAAATTTATATGTTCTGACTTAATTTGTAGAGAAATCATACTCAAAACACATACATCTATGTTTAACGAATTGTATATTTGTTCGAATTTGAAGTGTTATTAATTATATCGTGTCTAATTTTAAAAATATGTTAGATCTTTTGATATGGAAGATGACAAGAATAAGACTCGTTGGGGACTTGATGTCGATTTAGGCAAATGACACTAAAATGATTGTCAAAACCTATATGTTGTCAACAATTGAGGTGGAGTCGAGGTCAACACCTTAATCACGACTTAACTGAAGTCAAGTACTCGTTTTGCTTATCTTTCTCATGTTTACCCCCTTTTGACGGCGTATAGATAAAACACATAACATGTTAAACACCTGAATGAGACCACAACAGAGGTGCATGTCAAGCCAAACGAAATGTTGTTGTCGCATCCAAAAGAGACATGAATGCCTAAACCCTATTAACAAATACAAATCATTATCTCAACTGACAAAACTACTCAAAAGGCATCTTTAAGGCGACTCCACAAGTCAGTAGGGCAATCCGATACAACAACTTTTGAGATATACATAATACATTCTCACAACCATACGTACACACATATTTCTCTTCGATACCAAACTAACTTAAACTTCAAAAAGAGATACGGAAACCCTTTCACCATCTTTTTTACATGTGTTGAAACTTTCATGGTGAGTCTTTTTTTTACCAATCAAAATCATTTCATTAAACCGATACGAAAATCAATTCAAATACATCTCATAAACCAAATATAATAAACTACAAAGAGTGAGGGGGGGGGGGGGGGTCTTAAGACCCAATTCGTAGGAACAATTTGGCGTCCTAGGAACATATTCCCAAGGAACATCTTCAATCGATCTTGCCAAAAATAGTGCATTTGATATAATGGCCTCAAGATGCCAAGAGAAATCAGATCCTCTAACAATTAAGCGCATTTGATATAATGACAAAAAATAACGCATTTGATATCATGGCGAGTCTCCTGATGAATATTTGAACATGCTCCAACAAGACTTGTGTCACACAAACACAGTTGCACGATAAATTTAAATAACAATTTTCAAAAAAGTACTAAGATATGCACAAAGATGGAATCAAGATTAGCGTCACAAGGGGCTTAACTTAGGGGTAATTTTTCCGCCTAAGTAAGGACATGCTGGCGTGATTGCACAACCAATCACCAACCCGAATAGATACGCAACGCACTTCAGATCACTCCGCACACAAGATCAACGACAAGATGGATGTGGGACACTTGTCTTTATTACTTCAAAAAGGCTAGAAGCCAAATTACACACTCATAATTTAGCTTATCATAATCACTCTCAGTTTCGTCTATGGGGGTGGACGAAATCTGATTACAACACTTGGGTTCAATGCCCTTTTATAACCCCCATTTTATCTAATAGGATTATATATATATATCTATAACAACCTATATATGATTAAGACATAATTTGGTCACCAACTCCTTTGCGGATATGATTATATTCTTAAGGAGATCACAAGCATACTCAAGAGGATTCAGATCAACATCTTCAGTTTTGGACTTCGCAACTCAGCCACTCGCATAAGTTCCCGCATTCTTCAATTCCGCTTGTATCACTTCCGTGCTTTCACCGTACCCTGCACTTTCTACCCACGTTCACTTCACGTTCAATGTACATTCACTTCGGGACTTCTCATCAAGGGACCTCGTTCGCAGGACTTTTGCTTACACGTTGCTTCGAACTCTTGACCTGACCGCCAACATTCGCATTCCACATGCTTGCTTAGGTACGCATTCTTCATGCTTCACTCCGCGTCTCTTCTACGCTTCGTTCCGCAATTCACTTCTGATTGCATGCCTTCCTTGCCAAGGGACACACAATGAACTATCGAGGGACACCCGCTGCACTAGTTAAGTCGCCCCAAGTATTCCTCCATCTGTAAGTATCCTGATCCTTCTCGAAACACCAACACATTGCTACGATCACTTTATTTTGTCTTCCATTCGCATGATAGGCATTGGCTGGCGTGTCTCTCATAGCAAATCCACGCCACCAAACATAGTCGACTTTTAGGGGTGTGACAAACTTCCCCCACCACGCGAAGTCGATACATATTCAAGGTACTTCCGCACTAGGTCTTCATTTTCCCAAATCTTTGCTTCCTTGATCCATGTCGCTTGGCCACTTACACTTAGGGGTGAGCTTGGGCGGGCCGGTCCGGTCTTTTTGGCAAGCCCGAGCCCGAAATTTCGGTCCTCAACTTTGGAGGACCGAGACCGAGTTTGGTCTAAAAAACCCGCCTGAGTCGGTCTTGCTTGACTCGGGCCGGTCTCGGTCCATTACCGAAATTTTAATAAATAAAAAAAACTGAATTATTACAAATCCAAATACATCTTGTCATCAGAATTCAGTACAAACAAGTAACTACAAAGTAGTACAAAGTGATCCACAAAGTACCAAGTACCAAACTAATCCAAATTCAGTACATCTACAAACTATTTTCCACAAAGTACAAAGTACCAAACTGATCCACAAAGTACATCTAAATCTGAAACATGATTCGCAGCAAACTGAATAAGTGAATAATGCTGAAGTATCCCTTGTCAATTGCCATTTACCAAACATGTAACACAGAGGAGTAAATAAGTAAATTTGCACTATTATAATTCACAATCTAGACAAATCATTCAAAAGCTGAAAATCAATCTATTATATTGCACAAAATGATTCCAGGAAAGCTGAAATTGAACAATATCAAATAGGCTCGGGGCATTGCAAGCTTCATTATGCATACTAAACTTAAGTCAAAAGGGAGTACCTAGTCATCATAAATGATTCATAATCAAAAGGAAGCTACAACTTACCTGTTTTCCTAGTCATCATAATCAAGATTAGACAATGGAAAAGTTTGCGCCAAATCGTCTATCACCTCAGCAGATTGTGCAATTAAAAATAATCGTATAATACAAATGAGTAAGTAAATATCACCATTATTAAAACTATAATAGTATAATTTAAATAAAAGTACCTGACTCTTCTTCGGGGTCAATGTCAATGTGAAATTTTGAACTACCTGAAGTTCTTAGCCAATCACCTGTGCAAATGAGTGCTTTAACCATACCTGTTGATAGTGAGCTCCGAAACTTATCTAACACTCGCCCTCCAGTACTAAAAGCACTTTCCGATGCTACTGTGGATATTGGAATTGCTAAGACATCTTTTGCCATTGCTGATACAATCGGATATCGTGCAGAATTCAACTTCCACCAGTTTAAAATGTCAAAATCAGCTTTAAGAGTCTATAGATCTTCCCTTAAATACTTCTCTAATTCTGATTTTTCATCAACATTTTCATGCATCCCACTTTTACTCAAGAACTTCATATCCATGTAATCCACATTAGCAATACTAACCTCTGCATGTGAAGTAGTAACATTGATGACTGCATTTTGATCAAAGATCGGAGCTTTTTCTTACTCAAGATGCTTCTCATACTGTTTATACAAAGAATCCAAAGTCAAATTCAATTTGTCTTTCAACTGAGCAGAGAGTGTTATATCATAACACTCGTCAATCAACCATGATACATATATCATTTTACGTCGAGGATCAATGACAGCAGCTACAAACAACAACATATTAAGGCTCTTAACACTACCCCAATATTTGTCATGTTTTTTCTTCATCTTTTCAGCCATGGTAGCAAATCGTGAATCTTGCAAACGTTCTGTAATTTGCATTGATATCTTACAAACTTCACTCATGCAATTATTGCTAGTAGCATAAGAAGAACCAGAAACAAGTAGAGTAGCATCATAGAAAATTCTAAGAAATGGCAAAACTGACTTAGCAAAATCCCAATCTTCATAATAGGGTTGATAATGGGCGGTCCGGTCCTGAAGGCAAGACTGAGACCGAGACCGAAATTTCGGTCTTGCCTTATGGAGGACCGAGACCGACCTCGGCCAAAAAATCCCGCCCGAGTCGGTCTTTCTTGACTCGGGCCGGTCTCGGTCCTGGACCGAATCTACAAAAAAAAAAACTATGAGTTCACAGTATTCTTTAGTAAAAGGCGAAGGAATAGTTAACCTCTCAAAGAAACACTATGAACTCTCTATATTCTTTAGTAAATTTATCAAGATGCACATTTTATAGAGATAGAAAACCTCCAAAATCCACATTATTTTCGGTGTGGTATTATGAAAATCTCAATTACACATACATTCGGTCCGGGCCGGTCCTAAACGGGCTTTCGGGAAAAAACCCGAGACCGAGACCGACTTTGAAGAAAAAAAACCGCCCGTTCGGTCTCGGTCCTAGTCGGGACGGTCTTGTCGGGAATTCGGTCCTACAGTCTTTTTTGATCACCTCTACTTCATAAGTAGGAACTCCTACACCACTACTAAGTTCCATCACATACTTAGAGTTAGTTTTCCCTTCCAGATATTCAAATGCCTTTCTATACTTGACAACTGTCTCCAACATATTAAAAGTGGAATTCCATCTTGTTTCAACATCCAAACACAAATTTACTGTCCAAGCCAACTTTTCATGTTCAATTGCATCCTTAAACTTTTGTAACCTAGCTGGAGATCCTCTCCAAAATCTAACTGCTGTACGAATTCTGTTAATAGATACAGTGATATCCTTCAACCCATCCTTGACGGTAAGATTAAGAACGTGGGCAACACACCTAACGTGAGAGAGTTCACCTTTTGGGTTCAATGATCTCACAAACCTTTTGAAACCCTCAGTCTCAACTAACTTAAATGGTTTTTCAATCTCAATTATCATCTTCACAAGTTCCTTACGAGCTACTTCATTATCAAACTTCCATGACACTTCACTACTAACAGTAGATGTAAATGAAAGAGTCTTTTGTTTTTTATCTAGAACTTTATGCGGATTAAGTTTGCATCTTTCAAGATGATGATGCAAACCACTAGTTCCTTTAGCACTACTGTAAACAAGATCTTTTCCACAGTAATTGCAAGTAGCTCTACTAGTTGCAACGTTTCTAACAAAATGTTTCCAGACAGAGGACCAAGTTTTATTACCCTTAGTCGTTGCAGCTCCAGTATGTGGTACCCTTTCAATATTAGTGCTCGACGGTGCATCTCCTTTTGGTGGTAGAGTTGGAGTTGACCCAGCATCACTTGGAGTATGAGCATCTAAATCTGTCACCAAAGTCATCTACAAATAAACATAAAATACATTAAAACTCGGTAAACACAGTATTTACTATTTAGTCATTGGTGATCCATTAGCTTGAATGTGAAGCAAGATTTCTATATTTATATATGTAAAGGATTGGATAAAGTTGTAAGCTTTATAATGCTTTCAGAGAAATCAGATTTCTGTCAAGCAATATTACATATTTATATATGTAAAGGATTGGATAAAGTTGTAAGCTTTATAATGCTTTCAGAGAAATCAGATGTCTTCAACCTGGAAACAGAATGAAATGAACAGAACAACTATTATCATCAGATGAAGCACTCAAAAACTGTGGATTCCAGTTGATGAATAATGCATCACATTCTGATTTCTCATTTCGTAATTTTAAAAGCTGAAGACAAAAAAGCAGAAGCTCTTGTACTTGTTTAACAATATACATAAGCTCATCAATCACATAAACCAGAGAAAAAACATCATTTTTATGGCAATCAAGCAGATGAACAGAACATACACACCTAAGCACAAGCATATTTCATGTGTATCTTGATAAAATTCGGAGGCAACACTGAATGTAAAACACATGCTATTAAACACATATGCTATTTACCTGACAGAAACTTCCAAAACGCTGCTCCAAGCCTCTAACGAATGTTCTAGGTTTAACTGCAAGTTCAAAATAAGCTATTAAAATTCGATAAACACAGTATGTAGAGTCTTAGACAACTCCGACTTACTCAATATAAGACAATCGAAGAACGTTCAAAGAAATTGAAAACAATTGAAGTAATCCTAACCGAGAGTCGAGAGCGGAGGTGAGTCGGAGAGTGAGTCGAGAGGCGACGCGGAGGCTGTAGACGGGACACGGGAGAGGCACCGCATGAGAGGATATCACAGGAGAATCGGAGATGGGGAGAGTCAGAGAAGCGCAACTGGAACTTGGAAGTGGAAATGGGAAATGGAATGGGGGCAGTGCTGCTGGAGTGAAGTCACCCCGTAACCCTACTAAGTATAATAGTATTCTATTAGGTTTTTACAAAACTCGGGCTAAGCCGGTCCGAATCGGGAATTTCGGGAAAAAACCAGAGCCCGATTATAAAAGAAAAACTCGCCCGCTCGGACTCGGTCCTAGTCGGTCTCGGTCTTATTCGGGCCGGTCTCGGATCGGTTTTGTCGGGATTTCGGTCCAACCAGTCTTTTTTGCTCACCCCTACTTACACTGGTCTTCACCCGTTCGTTGCACACTGACGACCGGTACCGTGTTTCCATGGTCGTCTTGGCATTTCTTCTTGCAGCCTTACGAACATACCATTTTCCAAACCTAAGATTCACATACAAGTTCAGGTTTGTTGGAATTAATTTGACACTTCACTCAGACATTACCATCACCCACTTCACGGTAATCCACATATACACGCCTTGATTCATCACATTTCGATGGAAACAACACTTTGGCACCGTCGAGCACGTGGGACAATTGAATCTTGGTTGCTTATTGCACATCACTTAGCTCGATCGACTCCTTTGGGAATACTTTCAAAGGGGCCTTCGCCAAAATTCTATTTTTCGGCACGACCTTGCACTCACCGACCATCTTATTTGGTGAAGTTTCACTTGGTAACACATCTGCAATCACTTCACTTGCCTCGCCTACTTCCTGAATTGCACACAAGTAGAGAGGACCTTCCTCTTTCATCCCACACTTCACCTGCAAAGATGAAACACTCTCACTCGACCCATCATCTTCGGAGCTTTTGAAAATCCTTAAGCAAAACAAGGTTTCTTGGGGTCGTTTATCATCATTCTGCTTGCATAGGGCATCACCGCGACCATTGCCTTAATAAAGAAGTTGTTTTGAAGGATAAAGTCGAAGTCGTCCATCAAGACAACTAAGAAATCGATCAAACCTTCCCACTGAACTATCTTGGCTTGCACTTGCGCCTTGCCCTTCACATCACAACTTTCTGCATTCACCGACTTCACTTGGGATGAGTGTTTCTTCATCTTGAACTTCAATTTCTCAGCTACCTTGTCCGAACAAAACGAATGTGTAGTTCCACTATTAAACTATAATTTGAAGAAAAGTACCTGATTCTTCTTCGGGGTCAATGTCAAGTGTTGAACTAACTGAAGATCTTAGTCAATCACCTGTGCAAATGAGTGCTTCAACCATACCTGTTGATAGTGAGCTCTGAAACTTATCTAACACACGCCCTCCAGTACTAAAAGCACTTTCAGATGCTACTATCGATATTGGAATTGCTCAGACATCTCTTGTCATTGCTGATACAATCGGATATCGTGCAGAATTCAACTTCCACCAATTTAAAATGTCAAAATCAGGTTTAAGAGTCTCTAGATCTTCCCTTAAATACTTCTCTAATTCTGATTTTTCATTAACATTTTCCTGCATCTCACTTTTACTCAAGAACTTCATATCCATGTAATCCACATTAGCATTACTAACCTCTGCATGTGAAGTAGTAACATTGTTGACTGCATTTTGATCAGAGATCGGAGTTTTTTCTTTCTCAAGATGCTTCTCATACTGTTTATAGAAAGAATCCAAAGTCAAATTCAATTTGTCTTTCAACTGAGCAGATAGTGTTATATCATAACACTCGTCAATCATCCATGATACATATATCATTTTACGTTGAGGATCAAGGACAACAACTACAAACAACAATATATTAAGGCTATTAACACTACCCCAATATTTGTCATGTTTTTTCTTCATCTTTTCAGCCATGGTAGCAAATCGTGAATCTTGTAGACGTTATGTAATTTGCATTGATATCTTACAAACTTCACTCATGCAATTGTTGCTGGTAGCATAAGAAGAATCAGAAACAAGTAGAGTAGCATCATAGAAAATTCTAAGAAATTACAAAACTGACTCAGTAAAGTCTCAATCTTCATCAGTAGGATCTCCTACACCACTACTAAGTTCAACGACATACTTAGAGTTAGTTTTCCCTTCCAGATATTCAAATGCATTTCTATACTTGACAGCTGTCTCCAACATATTAAAAGTGGAATTCTATATTGTTTCAACATCCAAACACAAATTGACTGTCCAAACCAACTTTTCATGTTCAATGGCATCCTTAAAATTTTGTAACCTAGCTGGAGATCCTCTCCAAAATATATCTACTGTACGAATTCTGCTAATAGATACAATGATATCCTTCAACCCATCCTTGACAGTAAAATTAAGAACGTGTGAAACACACCTAACGTGAGAAAATTCACCTAGTTGTGTTCCAGACTTGAAACCTTCTTTTCAGATAGTTAACAAGAACATCATTAGCACTTGCATTATCAACAGTAATAGTAAGCACTTTGTTAATACCCCAGATCACCAAACATCTTTCATTAACTACAGCCATCGACTCGCCTGTGTGGCTAGTAACTTGACAAAAGTTCAAAATTTTATTGTTCAACCTCCAATCATGATCATATAATGAGCTGTCAAAGATATAAAGCACTGGTTTTTAATGGACATCCATGTATCACTAGTAAGACAAACTCTTTGTTTTGACACGACAAAATATTGCTTCAGCCTATGTGGCTAGCAACTTGACAAAAGTTCAAAATTTTATTGTTCAACCTCCAATCATGATCAATATAATGAGCAGTGAAAGACATAAAACACTAGTTTTTAATGGACGTCCATGTATCAGTAGTAAGACAAACTCTTTGTTTTGACACGGCAAAATATTGCTTCAGCTTAAACTTATCTTCATTGTACAAACTAATACAATCACGTGCAACAATATGACGTCCAGGCAAAACAACTTTTGGGTTCAATGATCTCACAAATCTTTTGAAACCCTCATTCTCAACTAACTTAAATGTTTTTTCAATCTCAATTATCATCTTCACAACTTTTGGGTTCCATGACGCTTCACTACTAGCAGCAGATGTAAATGAAAGAGTCTTTTGTTTTTTATCTTGAACTTTATGCTGATTAAGTTTGCATATTTCAATATGGTGATGAAAACAACTAGTTCCTTGAGCACTACTATAAACAAAATCTTTTTCACAGTAATTGCAAGTAGCTCTACTAGTTGCAACATTTCTCACAAAATGTTTACAGACAGAGGACCAAGTTTTATTACCCTTAGTAGTTGCAGCTCTAGCAGCTCCAGTAGGTGGTACCCTTTCAGTATCAGTGATCGTCGGTGCCTCTCCTATTGGAGGTGGAGTTGGAGTTGACCCAGCATCACTTGTACTTGGAGTAAGCGAACTTGGAGTATTAGATTCTAAATCTATCACCAAAGTCATCTACAAATAAACATAAAATACATTAAATCTGTCATAGATGAACAAGTGTGGAACAAGCGTGGAAAATAAATCATAATGCAGCAGAGATTTATTCCATCCATGAGAACATGCAATTATACAAGAGGCATAAAATTTGAATATCCGACCTCTTAGTAAAAACGGTTTCCATATATTAGTCTTGAAACGGTAAGTAAATCATAATTTGACTAACGTGTAAGGTAAGAGAATGAACTGCACTCCCACAAGGCTCCAAAAGCTAAGCTTTTCAGTTCTTCCTTCACTTTTCTGCAAAATTGATGCAATAATGAGAATCGATATACATACAAATCAATAATATCTACATAAACAACCGTGCTACACTTAGTGTGATGTTGCAAGATGTTTCATCGAAAAAACTGTGCTACACTTAGGGATTCAAAACAATCGATGATAACAACCAGGCAAGATCTTTTAGGGATTCAAAACAACCGTGCTACACTTAGCCAATCAGTAAATTCAAGAACAATCGAAGTAAATTGAAGAACAATCGAGATAAATTGTGACATAAATCGCTAAGTAAATGAAGAACACTTGTTGGAGGCGAGAGGCGACACAGTGAGAAGGGGAGGGTGGAGGCGAGGGCATAGAGGCGACGACGAGATGCGGAGGCGAAGCCGCGGTGGTGAGGGAGAGACAGAGACAGGAGAGAGTCGAGCGACTACAGAGTGATACGGGAGAGACAGAGACTGAGAGACCTAATGGTGGCTAATGTAATTGTAAACGTAAGTATTAGGTTTTTAGACAACTTGGGCTGTTCTGGGACGAATCGGGAATTTTGGAGAAAAAAAACTCGAGACCGAGCCCGACTTTAGAGGAAACATCCTCCCGTTCGGTCTCGGTTTTAGTCAGGCCAGTTTTGTCGGGATTTCAGTTCAACCAGTCTTTTTTGCTCAGCCCTAATTAGAGCTATTTTCGATGGTTCACCCTCATCTTCATCCGACGAATCAGTGGTCTTTCTTACCGCATTCAAATTTTCTCTCCTTGGGCAATCACGAGACTTGTGAGGTCTGTTACAGATGAAGCACCCTGGATGAGTCTTCAGATCTTTCTTCCAGCTTCCCCCGGCTTTGATCTGCCCTTATCATGCTTATCGTGTTTGGGTTGGTACTTCACTTTTCCCTTCCCTTTGTCACGGGGCTTGGACTGCACCTGGTCCTCACCTTCACTACTTGAATCCCTGTCATCGGCCTGACGAACCGCGCGAAGTTCAATTAATCCATCATCCGCAATGATAGCACTTTTCAAGTCTTTCGCTCCCCTTCGTTGAAGCTCCACTTGAGCCTAGCTCTCCAATCCCTTCATGAAGTTGAACAAACGATCACACTCTTCCATATCCGGAATTGCAGTCATGATAGCAGTGAACTACTTGATATACTCTCAAATGGGTCCCGTCTGCTTCAGGTTGTATAGTTGCTCTCGCGTCATCCACACGGTATTGTTGGGCATGTACCGACCATTCAGGTCGTCCTTCAATTCTTCCCAAGTCGGCAGAGGTTGCTTATCCACGGCTTCACACGATGTTGGGTAACTCCGCCACCAAGCAATTGCATCACCTTCGAAGTACATGGTTGCGCACCTAACTTGTTTGGACTCAGGGACTTCCGCATCAACGAAGTATCTCTCCATTCCCCAAAGATAATCTTCAAGGGCTTGTGAATCTCGAACACTTGTGAAGGGGTTCGGTTCACGAATTCGCATTGGTGGGGCACTACCCAACTTTCCATTCAGCAACTTTTCATCAAGAGCATGTCTTCACGCGTGCATTCGGGAACGCCTCAATTTCTTGAAGTCGTTCCCGCACTAATCCTAGCTCATCTTGCAAGTCGCAGACCCACTCAAGCAAAGTTTTCACCGATTCGGTTTCAGCATCAAATTATTCACCGAGCATGCTCTTGATTTTCGCAACACGGTCTTCATCCAGCACCATCTTTCGATCTTCACTTGAGTAGTTTCTTGGGGAAAAACCAGCTATGATACCACTATCACAGGGGCTTAACTTAGGGGTAATTTTTCCGCCTAAGTAAGGACATCCTGGCGTGATTGCACAACCAATCACCAACCTGAACAGAAATGCAACGCACTTCGGATCACTCCGCACACAAGATCAATGACAAGATGAATGTGGGACACTTGCCTTTATTACTACAAAAAGTCTAGAAGCCATATTACACGCTCACAATTTAGCTTCTCACAATCACTCTCAGTTTCGTCTATGAGCGTGGACGAAATCTGATTACAATACTTGGGTTCAATGCCCTTTTATAACCCCTATTTTATCTAATAGGATTATATCTATATCTATAACAACCTATATATGATTAAGATATAATTTGGTCACCAACTCCTTTGCGGATAGGATTATATCCTTAAGGAGATCACAAGCATACTCGAGAGGATTCAGATCAACATCTTCGGTTTGGGACTTCGCAACTCAGCCACTCGCATAAGTTCCCGCATTCTTCTATCGACAAAGGCTTTGGCTGAAACCAAGCCTTGCTGCTTGTATCACTTCGTGCTTTCACCATACCCTGCACTTGCTAGGCATGTTCACTGCACGTTCATTGTACATTCACTTCGGGAATTCTCATTAAGGGACTTCGTTCGCGGGACTTTTGCTTACACGCTGCTTCAAACGCTTGAACTGTCTGCCAACGCTCGCATTCTGCATGCTTGTTTCGAATGCTTGCCCTCTTGCGAAAGTACGCACTCTTCATGATTCACTCCACGTCTCTTCTACGCTTCGTTCTACGATTCATTTATGATTGCTTGTCTTCCTTGCCAAGGGACATGCAATTCACTACCGAGAGACGCTCGATGCACCAGTCAAGTTGCCTCAAGTATTCCTCCATCCATAAGTATCCTGATCCTTCTCGAAACACCAACACATTGCTACGATCACTTTCTTTTGCCTTCCATTCACATGTTAGGCATTGGCTGGCGTGTCTCTCATAGCAAATCCACACCACAAAACATAGTCGACTTTTAGGGGTGTGACAATTAGTCATTTTTTTTTGTCATAAAAGATTCATGTATTCATTCCGGAATCAAAATAGTTTCACTCCTGTTACAATCTGTACTCAAAATGTTACTAAATAAGAGTGGGGTCTTTCGACCCAATCACATAGGCGCACTCCTAATCTTGCTTGTTTCGTGATCCAATTGGCAATTTCATTCGCGGATTGTCGAATTTTCTTCCATGCTATCACTTGCACTTATCTTGCTAAGCCTTTGATGTTGTTGCATATCGTTTCGATCCTCCAATGGTGTGACATGTTGTTCAATTGGTTGATCACCACCTCAGAGTCCGATTCGACCACAACTCGATCCTACCCTTACTCTAATACCAGTTTCATACCTAGCATGATGGCTTAGGCCTCCATCGTTGTTGTGTTTGTCCCTTGCATTCTTCAGTTCGTCCCCCTATCAGTCGCCCCTCCCCATCCCTTGCAACTACACTGATCCCTTCCGTCTTTGTTCGAGAACACCATGACGCATCACAATTCACATTGACCACTCCATGTTCCGGTGCACTCCATCTTTCGGTCTGTACTGGACCAGCCTCTCCTCAGTTTGCTCTCGGTTTGCTCTCGGTTCGGTCATCAATCATCCCGGGTTCACCATACTTCCTCCACCGTGGTCGTGTTGTTCGACATCTTGCCTTCAACAAATCACCATACATAATCTCTATCGAGTTTCCCTTGATGTCGTTTGTATACATGTATCTTCCTTTATTTCCCACATCCATTCGTCAAGTTGGATGTTATCGTGGTGATGCGGTTCGAGTCCAAGCAAGTCGGCTCAAACCCCTTCCGTTCACCTGCATTTATACGTGTTACAATTAGTCTCTACCATTATAACTCTAAATCTAATAAATTATTTCCGTTAGTAAATAATGTGTGGTAATTGAGGATTGGCTATTCCGGTTCCTCTACCCTAATCTGCTATTTTTGTGGTTGAATTTAATTTCAAATACTTATGGAGGCAGGCTGCCCGTCCGCACGGACCCCATTCTCAGTCAAGAAAAAGTCCACGATTATTTCGCTGCAATTCATCGCCGACGCTTTCCTTTGGACAACTCCATTTCCTCGACAGCACATCATGCCGCCGACAGACGCCCCTCAAGCAACTCAACTCAAAGGTGCATGCTTCTTCAAGCAAAAGATACCATGCTTAGTTATATACCCTCCCAAAATAATCCATGCTTAATTATCTTATATTATAAGAGATACTTTTTATTATTCCACATAGTTTGTATTCTATATTAAATAAAAAGGTTATTCACATTTATTTAGGGAAAAAAGGAACTTTATATATGCATATTTTATAAGGTATATATTAAGGTACACAATAGTGCGCTCAAAATTTTAAAACTATAGTTTTAATACTATTTTTTAATATAATTAATCGCACTATTACGGTGGTACGGTGATATTATTATAATGAATTTTCTTTTTCAACTAATGGTTATGGTTATGTTGTTGGTATTTGATCTGTAACCATATATACATAAGAACTTATTATGTAAACAAATTTTAATATGTCAAACTTGAATTAATCTTGATTGTATTGAAATTAATATATTTTAAGAGTTAAGTTAATCTTTTACGACCAAAGAGTCGCAAATTTGATTTAAAAACACTAAAATAAAATATAATACGTAAGTTGAATATAGATCGTAATTAGTAACCGCAATTATAGTATTCAAACTTGTATTATTTATAATTATGTGACAATTACTATATATAGTACAATTATAATATTTATTATACTCAGCCCTGTAACCTAATATATGTTCCTTTTCTCCAATAATAACATAAATAAACTATCTTTTTACATGACTCGTTTATTTACAGTCTAAATAAACTTCACCAAGAATTTACAAATTTTCTATTTACTCAATTTGCATCTTCAAAGTCAAGCCCTTTGAAATTAATGCTCCCAAAATAAATGAAGGTAAATAAAAATGTTTAAAAGACAAATAATAATATAAACTTATACGTCCGTGCTAAATTAGATTGGGTTGGTTCGATATCGAATTCATTAAGTAGTCGCTTATTGAATACATTTGTAAATTTGGCAAAAAAAAAAAAACATTTGTAAATCGTCGAGTTGCAATTTTTAGGGTAATTTTTTTTTGCATCCCACTGAATATATAATATTTTTAATCTTAAATTTTTTTTCCTAATTTATGAAAATAAGTTTGTATGCAAAAATACAAGTCACGTTAGTTCGGGGTGGGGACATTAATTAACCCACTAAATGTTGGGTGAGAAAAGGAAGATATGGTTACCACAAATATATTAAATATCTATGGCTGTCGGATTAAGGAAAGAGTGGTTGAGGATAATTATTGGATTTATCTTTAATTAAATAATGTAGGCTGTATAATTGATTCTCCATTACGCCCCGACAAGAGAATGGTTTCTTAATCAAAAGAGCTTATAACCTTTGTTTTTTTTGGTTTCGGTAGCTTAAAGGAATCTCATCATGAGGTTAATATTTTTGGCATGCTTGTAATTAACATATTTAGAATAATTTTTATTTGAACTATAATCAATTTATAAGAGGTAAGATATTAATTATAAATATATTTTTATTCTCAAAATTCGAACCCAAAATACTAGTTAAGGAATTAAGGGTTGAATTCTTATAAGGAATTAAGTTGTTGATGTAGTGATTTTCATTCTTAATCCATTAATTAATTCGGAGTTAATTAATGTTGGGTGGTGTGGACGGATGTGGAAAGCGAGGATGAGACTCAACAATCGACCAGAAACTTCCTCCTCCTCCTCTTCGTTTGTATATATAAAAAAAAGGATACATTCTTAATTAATTGGATCATTAAATTGAGAAAGATTAATTATTAATATTGTCACCTATAATATGTATAATAATCTTAACTCTAATATCTTTACATAAATTTATAGAGAATAACTGTTGAATCACCTTATATCGGTAGGACCCTTCCCGGTGCTTTCCGACTCGGTTCTGTGCCGCTCCGTTAACCTGCACAGAAAAAAAAACTCGGGTGTTCCCGTTGTTTCCCCTCTGACGATCAAGTCAGTCAAAGGTTTTAAAAGTAGTATATAGCTTAGGTATGTGAATGTTCACTTAACCTGTTATGAAGCTATGTGAGTTTTTTTTTTATAGCCCTCTCCTCTAACCTGACTAGGGTTCTTTGCTTTACACTCTGTCCCTCGAATCCAGGCGCCTGGCGCACTGTGTATAGTGCCTTGAATGTAGGGTCCTGGTTTCCCGGATCTCTGTCCCGCATTACTGTTCCCCACTACCATATGTCCGGTATGGAGCTATGTGTTGGTTATGTGATGGCCAGAGATAAAGGTGACGTCGGACGTGATGTGAGGGCGCGCACCCTTTTACATGGGGCGCGCGCCCTTTACTTGGTTCAGGTCGGTTTTAATGTCGGTAGGTGGGTTAATACCCAACATCTTGCCCCCCAAGCCAAGGGTGATTATGGCCCGCCCTTGGTTTTTAAAGAGTTGGCTGAGATGAAATGTTCCTTTCATAGAGGCGTGCTTTTTAGTTTCAAGGGCGTCACCTTTACTGTCGGATAACTCAAGTGAGGTTCGCTCTGGGCCGTAAATTCGCCCTGGGCTAGAAAGGCGTCTCCCTTATGTTTTTACTATGAGGGCACACCCTTTCATTCGCGAATGCAGGCGCGCCTTTGTTACAATATTTCTGAACGTTGTACTTTGATGTTTGCGCTTCTGACCGTTACGTTTTTGAAACCATCATATATGTGGTTGACACGTGGCAGCTTTGTCATAATTGTCGAACCTTGCTGCCTTTTCGATTTTTGAGGTATTGAACCGTCCCCAATGAACCATTTTGTAACTGAAACGTTGCCTGGTTTGGTATTCAAACCGTTCATTTTTTGTTGAACCGACTAGTCGAACCGTTACTTTCATCGAACCAGGCATCTGAACCGACACCTTCTCCCTATAAATTTCTTCTTTCGGGCCATTTGAGGTCCCACTCTTCACCTTCAAGCTTCTCTCTCTAGAATTCTCTCCTCCTTCTTTCGAGGATTTCCGATTTTCTTCCAAGTTTTCTAGCGGCGCCCTTCTTTTTTTTCGAGAAAATTGCTCCAGTTTCCTCTGATCGTATTCGTCGACGCCTTCAAACTCTGTACTGCATCATGTCAGTGTCATCTGAAAGTTCTCGACTCTCAGGTGAGCCTTGTGTTTTCTTTCCTCCTGGTTTTTCCGATCTTAAACTTAACACCCCATTTACGAAAAAGCTATTGAGGAATCGGGGATGGATGACTGTTTTTGTCCTCGCTACCCCCTTCCCGATAAGGCATACCCTGAAAATCCTCACCCCATTTGTTTGCCTCAGTCTGGTGAGGAGACTATTTTCCCTTTTCAAATTGATGCGGGTTTACGATTCCCCTATTTTCTGGAGTTGGTAGAACTGTGCACCTATTATGGTGTTTTCCCTACCCAATTTTCTCCAAACGCTCTTCGTGTTTGGGTAGGTTTTAAGGTTTTTTGTCATGATCGGGGCTATCCCTATTATCTCCCTTTATTTCGGCATTTTTACCGCCTCGAGACCAATAGTTTAGCATCTTTCTCTTTGTCTCCCGTAGTCCCGATCCTTCTACTCGTTCTTGGGATACATCGTGTCCCATTGTTCAAGGCTTTAGGACCCGCAATTCCAACTGGAAGTCGCGGTATTTTTTCTTCAAAGGAGGCGTACCTTGGTGCTTAAACACCAAGGCGCCGCGTCACCCCCTTCCTCTTGCTGAGGAGTGTTCCCCTTCGGATTTGGAGGCACTTTCCCAAATCATGCTAGAGCATGAGTTTGGTGATGCCGTTTACGTTTCCAAGGCGACCACTGAGGAATATTTAAGGCACGCCGACATTTCTTCCACTGTTCCTCGTCCCTCATTACCCCGGGTAATAACTTTTTCCTCTTTTATTTCGTGCAGATGAAAATATTGAGCATGGTTTGCTCTAGTTGGATGATTCTCTCCTCGTGTTCTTGAGGTGTTGGAGTCGTGGAATGTCACATCGATTCCCAAAAACCTAAATTCAAAATACCGTAGTAAGAAGGATGAATACACAATTGATCATGCATGATTGATTTAAAAAATTCTGCATGTTTCGTTCATTCCATTCGTAGACTTTGATTGCATGTATGACATTTTTTTTTAAATACTCTAAAAGGATTTGGCCAATCGATGTCTAGTTCTTAAGACGTTTCACACGACGACGTAGCTCATTGAGTGTATTTGTTGTTTGTTCCTTGGTTCGAACGAAGGTTGAGGACATGTATTTTGAAAATATTTTTATTTGCCTCGTTCTTCATATGAACTGTTTAATGGTGTCATTCAACTTAGCAACGTTGCCCCCACATATTTCCAAGGTTCTCCCACATTGCTAGAATGACGGTGGTTGTTCGAGTCTATCCCCGATGATCTCCTCTTGGTCGAAAGACGGATTTGCAGGTGTCGAATGAAACTTGTGAACGTATTCCGTTGTTGTTAATCACGCAAACGCGTTTTCCATATTCCAGAATCCAGACAAGGCGTTAAGGAGAATCCAATTGACTATGTAGTTTACGAGCTCGTGAACCTCGTCAATCTTCTTGTTCACGTATTTCTGATTCCCTTTTGTCATGGCTTTCCATATTCGGGCAATTTCAACTGTAGGGGGCTGTATGGCCTTAATGTGAGGGCAATGATTTTTTTCATCCTTACCAAAGATGGTGCGTGAAACGTCTTAAGGATACGAGATTGAATGAACGGAACTTACATTTTTTTTTGAAAAATGCAAGTACGAGAATTTAACTTCATTAGTAAGACTCGTATTACATTTACAATAGTCTGGAATATATAATACAAAAGCCCAATCCTATACATGTCATGATCTAGGGCCAAAACAAAACACATTTACATCAATGGGCCAAACTTCTTCATGGGCCAAATTTCTTCATGGGTTGTGGGCCAATCGCGTATCCATATACTTGGGGTGAATTCCCATTTACATCAGTTGAGCCCAAAAATGGAAATACACACAAAACTAGTAAATACTAAACACGGTGTGGAGCTTTTGTTCTAAATGGATTGAATTTCTAGGTCCTCTGAACCAGCGGAACCTCACCCCCTAAAGAGGATCACGGGCCCATTCCGATCATCGAGTTGAGTTGTTTGGGTGCGTGCCGGCAGTCCAAACCGCTCAGGGCGCATTCTCCTACTAAACTCCCTAAGCTCTTAATGTGCTCCAGGTCCGAGCGGGTAATGGTAACCAGCGTGGTGTGTGCAAACCAATAATTTTTTTTTTTTTTTTTTTTGAAATATTACAATTACATTGCCTTTTGGACAAAAGTTGAAACAACAAGCATGAGCAAACGGTCAAAACGGATATGGCAAAATATAATATGGCAAAGCAAACATGACAAAGCTTAAACCCTCTAAAAGAGGTCCCCAGCAGAGTAACCAAATTGTCGGACGTCGAATCCGACTTTCCCGACCCGTTTTGGAAAATATTTTTAAATTTCGTTTGAAAATGCCGGGTCTTGGCGAGGGACGGATCCGGTCGAGCGAAGTCATCAACCGGACCGAAAAAAATTGAAAGAGTCGCCACCGATTAATTAAAGGCTAATCGGAATCCTAAAATTGCCTAGGGTACATGGTGTTAACATCCTAGGTCTTGGAAAGGTCTACGTCCATAGAATCGAGTTCGGGGGTTTGATTACGTCTTAAGGGCTCGCGAGCCCATAATCCGCCCTTTCGGTACTTTAGTTTGCTTTTGAATTTATATTTTTTTCAACTTGCACGATTTACCCAAATTATCCAATTTGATCATGTTTGGCTAAAGAGATGACATGCATTTTTTTTAATTAACAATATACAAGTTTTTTTTAAAACTTTTGAGTTAATTTAAAATAAATAAACAAGAGAGAATAAACTTAATTGTGCTAAAAAAGAGTGGTTTAACTTTGGGGTCATTTTAAGTTGTGTCAAACGTATACAAATGATTTTGAAAATACGAAGCATATTTGACTAATTTGTGACACCTTGAGAAGTAATGGGATATCCAGAAACGTTTAGGGACCAAGATGCAATTATTTAAAATTTCGAGTTGATTTTGAAAATTCTTTTGAAAATTACACAAATGACCCAAAACTTTTCTGGTTTGGTATATAACACTCGGTAAAATCCCAAAATGACCCGAGAGTCCAAGGACCGAGTTGTAACCTTCATCAAAGTTTGGGAATGACCTAATTTATTTTCGAAAATATTATTTTTTTTACTGAAACAACCCCCATAACTTTCACAAATGTCTAAAATGACCCCAAAGTTATAACGAACTTAAAACGAGTACGATTCTTATATGAAATACAACTATTAACACATAATATTGATGAAACAAACTTCATTCACATTAAGAAATACAAATATCGAGCACGAGAGGAGATATACCTAAGTTATTCGAAGTTTAGATACCTCACGAGGAACCGAGACCGATATTCGCCGATTTTTCTTCACTCAATTTCTATCTATTTTTTTCACTCACTATCACTCAAATCCTCACTTTGAATTTTTTTCTCTCTTTTCTTCTCTTCTCTTTTCCTTTCTTTCCTTTGTTTTTCTTTCTATTTCTTTGAATAAGCTTAAGGCAAGCTTGTTCCAAACTATCCTTTGGTTTCTTCTCCTTTTTTCAACCGTAGCTATCCCTTGATTTTGTAGAGTTTTCTCCTCCAAATAGATGATAAACATGGACAATACATGGTGGATGGCAAAGGTGATAGCAATTGGGCAAAGGTGATTGGAAATTGGGAGGTGATTGGCAATTGGGAGGTGATTAGCAATTAGGAGAAGTTTTGATGATAATTGGAGAGAATTTGGCTAAGGATGAGCAAAGGTGATCAAGTGATCAAATGGTGATGGCAATTAGGAGATTTTTGGTGCCAATTGGGAGAATTTGGGAGTGATTTGGGGCATGGTGGGAATTTGGACGAAAATGGATGCAATGGTGGATGTTTGGCCAAAAATGGGTGCCATGGGTTTAAGGGTTTATGGTTTATGGTTTGGGGTTTATGATTTGGGTTTATGGTTTGGGGTTTAAGGTTTGAGGTTTAGGGTTTAAGGTTTAGGGTTTAGGGTTTGGGATTTTAGGGTTTGGGGTTTAAGGTTTAGAGTTTGAGATTTAAGGGTTAGGGTTTGGGATTTTAGGGTTTGGGGTTTAGGGTTTTAGGGTTTGGGGTTTAAGGTTTAGGATTTAGAGTTTGGGGTTTAGAGCTTGGGATTTTAGGGTTTAAGGTTTAGGGTTTAGAGTTTGGGATTTAAGGTTTAGTGTTTAGGGTTTGGGATTTTAGGGTTAGGGGTTTAGGGTTTAGGGTTTTAGGGTTTAAGGTTTTGGGTATAGGATTTATTTTTGTTTTGTTTTTTTCTTCGTCTCAATTTTTCTCGTCTCGGTTCCTCGGGTACGGTATTTTGACCCCGAGCCAAAATCAGGTGTTTACAACTATTATCCCGGAACAGTCGCGTGACAAGAAGAAGAAAAGAGGCGACGCCCCTGAGGCCTCTAAGAGAGAGGGCACGCCGAGTATGAGTGAGAAAAAGATGTCTCGCTACGAGGATTATGTGGATCCTCTAACTGCTCCAGCGAAAGTCCTTAGCTCGGATTCTCTCAAGGCTGTGGACACGTTTAAAGACGTGATACATTTCTCTCGTTATGCTAATGATACCTTAATACGTCGACAACTTAACATCCTATATACTAAAAAATATTGTGCGTCTGTAGTGACCAATTTGATGCTCGCATGGTCTTACACAGAGTTTGCCACTGGTTTCACAGCTAAGCAGACAGATAGCGCCGCCACTGTGGGGGGTGGGCCCTCTTCAAGAGCTTCTTCCTGAAAAAAGGTTCTGGTGCGCCGGACTGATATTCTGGCTCAGGAGTGTGATGAAGATGACCCGATGCTCACCTCTCTTGTGCGCCCCTTTATTATTTCTTATGGTGAATCCCCACGCCGCGAAGCCACCCCGAGCCTGAGGAGAAGGAGGGTGCGTTTCCTTATCTGGGCCCGACCTTTAACTTAAGGTGGGATTTGAAGGCTGAGGTTGAGGTGAGTGAAGACAACCTCATGTAGGGGTGAGCAAAAAAGACTGGTTGGACCGAAATCCCGACAAAACCGATCCGAGACCGGCCCGAATAAGACCGAGACCGACTAGGACAGAGACCGAGCGGACGGGTTTTTTCTTTTATAATCGGGCTTGGGCTCGGGTTTTTTCCCGAAATTCCCGATTCGGACCGGCTCGGCCCGAGTTTTGTAAAAACCTAATAGAATACTATTATACTTAGTAGGGTTACGGGGTGACTTCACTCCAGCAGCACTGCCCCCATTCCATTTCCCATTTCCACTTCCAAGTTTCAGCTGCGCCTCTCCCCATCTCTGAGTCTCCTGTGATATCCTCTCCTGAGACGCCTCTCCCGTGTCCCGTCTACAGCCTCCGCGTCGCCTCTCGACTCACTCTCCGACTCACCTCCGCTCTCGACTCTCGGTTAGGATTACTTCGATTGTTTTCAATTTCTGTGAACGTTCTTCGATTGTCTTATATTGAGTAAGTCAGAGTTGTCTAAGACTCTACATACTATGTTTATCGAATTTTAATAGCATATTTTGAACTTGCAGTTAAACCTAGAATATTCGCTGGAGGCTTGGAGCAGCGTTTTGGAAGTTTCTGTCAGGTAAATGGCATATGTGTTTAATAGCATGTGTTTTACATTCAGTGTTGCCTCTGAATTTTATCAAGATACACATGAAATATGCTTGTGCTTGAGTGTGTATGTTCTGTTCATCTGCTTGATTGCCATAAAAATGATGTTTTTTCTCTAGTTTATCTGATTGATGAGCTTATGTATATTGTTAAACAAGTACAAGAGCTTCTGTTTTTTTGTCTTCAACTTTTAAAATTCCGAAATGAGAAATCAGAATGTGATGCATTATTTATCAACTGGAATCCACAGTTTTTGAGTGCTTCATCTAATGATAATAGTTGTTCTGTTCATTTCATTCTGTTTCCAGGTTGAAGACATTTGATTTCTCTGAAAGCATTATAAAGCTTACAACTTTATCCAATCCTTTACATATATAAATATGTAATCTTGCTTGACAGAAATCTGATTTCTCTGAAAGCATTATAAAGCTTACAACTTTATCCAATTCTTTACATAAATAAATATAGAAATCTTGCTTCACATTCAAGCTAATGGATCACCAATGACTAAATAGTAAATACTGTGTTTATCGAATTTTAATGTATTTTATGTTTATTTGTAGATGACTTTGGTGACAGATTTAGATGCTCATACTCCAAGTGATGCTGGGTCAACTCCAACTCCACCACCAATAGGAGATGCACCGTCGAGCACTAATATTGAAAGGGTATCACATACTGGAGCTGCAACGACTAAGGGTAATAAAACTTGGTCCTCTGTCTGGTAACATTTTGTTAGAAACGTTGCAACTAGTAGAGCTACTTGCAATTACTGTGGAAAAGATTTTGTTTACAGTAGTGCTCAAGGAACTAGTGGTTTGCATCATCATCTTGAAAGATGCAAACTTAATCCGCATAAAGTTCTAGATAAAAAACAAAAGACTTTTTCATTTACATCTACTGTTAGTAGTGAAGTGTCATGGAAGTTTGATAATGAAGTAGCTCGTAAGGAACTTGTGAAGATGATAATTGAGATTGAAAAACCATTTAAGTTAGTTGAGACTGAGGGTTTCAAAAGGTTTGTGAGATCATTGAACCCAAAAGCTGTTTTTCCTGGACGTCATACTATTGCACGTGATTGTATTAGTTTGTACAATGAAGAGAAGTTTAAGCTGAAGCAATATTTTACCGTGTCAAAACAAAGAGTTTGTCTTACTACTGATACATGGACGTCCATTAAAAATCAGTGTTTTATGTCTTTGACTGCTCATTATATTGATCATGGTTGGAGGTTGAACAAGAGAATTTTGAACTTTTGTCAAGTTGCTAGCCACACAGGCGAGTCGATGGCTACAGTTATTGAAAGATGTTTGGTCTAGATTTCAGCTTTTGATTGATTTGTCTAGATTGTGAATTATAATAGTGCAAATTTACTTATTTACTCCTCTGTGTTACATGTTTGGTAAATGGCAATTGGCAAGGGATACTTCAGCATTATTCACTTATTCAGTTTGCTGCGAATCATGTTTCAGATTTAGATGTACTTTGTGGATCAGTTTGGTACTTTGTACTTTGTGGAAAATAGTTTGTAGATGTACTGAATTTGGATTAGTTTGGTACTTGGTACTTTGTGGATCACTTTGTACTACTTTGTAGTTTCTAGTTTGTACTGAATTTGGATGACTGGATGTATTTGGATTTGTAATAATTCAGTTTTTTTGTTTTTTTATTAAAAGTTCGGTAATGAACCGAGACCGGCCCGAGTCAAGCAAGACCGACTCGGGCGGGTTTTTTAGACCAAACTCGGTCTCGGTCCTCCACAATTGAGGACCGAAATTTCGGGCTCGGGCTTGCCAAAAAGACCGGCCCGGGCCGCCCAAGCTCACCCCTAACCTCATGGAGTCATGGGCGTCGTGTGAGCGTCTTAAAGGCGTCCCCTTGGTGAAGGGGAATTCTTTAGTGGATACCAACCTAGGGTTCCACTTGCTGATCGGCGGCTGCCCCCTGGTTGAAAGGAGACCCATTTCTACCGAAGGTGGCGATGCTGATGGCTTGGTGTGCCGCAGTCTTTCCCTTCTATCTCAAGTAATTCTTTACATTGTTTTTGTTTATAAGCCTTCTCTTTTTTGGAGTTTTTACTTAAATGTACTTCATTTTTTTTAGATGATCCCCACGTAGCTGCAGATGAGCGGGGCTTTAATAAGTCTTATTGATGAAAAGGCGTCGACATCTGTAAGGTTACGTTCTGTAGAGGAGAAGGAGCGTCTCCTCAAGGATTTGGAACATCAGCTGGCTGATGCTGAGGTGCGCCTGGTGGGGTGAGCAGGTGAAGGTAAATGGGCTTCGTGCCGAGGTGGTGGAGAAAAACGTCCTCTTGTCGTCGGCTCAAGCAGAGGTGGGTCGTCTATCATCAGAGGCGGATGACCTTCGCAGGCAGCTAGACCTTTCCAAAGTCGAGTATGCCAAGCTGGAGACGCGTGCGCTGTCTGCTGAGCAAGAGGCATCTGGGCGTATTGAGAAGGACATTGCTTCTTTTGATATTGACGCCACCATTGTATGTCGTTCTACTTACATAGTGGTGTACGGCTCTCTTGAGGAAGACATGAAAAATTTATTCCATGACTTTGATGTGGCATGCCTTCAATGCATGAAGAGTTATCTGAACATGCGTCGTCAGGAGCAGGCGACCGATTCTGAGAGCGAAGAGTCTGAAGCATCTCCCCCTTCCTGAAGAAGGCGCATCCCTTCCTCTGGATTAGTTTTTACATTAGCATTTTTATTTTCTTTTTTACTGCTCCTTGTAAGAACTTTTATATATATCAGTTTGTCCAAAAGGCGTGTGCCTTTTATTACATATCAGTTTTCTTTTACTTAATCTTTTATTGATGGCCCCTTTTCGAGGCGCCCCTTTTACTAACTTTACAACATATGGGGGTCAATACTTAAGTGTTTTTTCTTTAAGTATTCGTGGCGCCCCTTTTACCAACTTTACAACATATGGGGGTCAATACTTAAGTATTTTTTCCTTAAGTATTCACGGCGCTCCTTTACCAATTTTTACCAACTTATGGGCCGATACTTAAGCATTTGTTTTTAAGTTTTCGTGGTGCCCTTTATAATCATATGGTGCGCCCCTTAAGTGTTTATTCTTAAGTATTTGCGACGCCCTTTATGATATTTTACAGAATGTGGGGCCAATACTAAGTGTTTTTCCTTAAGTATTTACGCGGCACCCTTTAACAAATGTGAGGGTGATACTAAGTGTTTTTCCTTAAGTATTTGCAGTGCCCTTTACGATATTTTACCAAATATGCGGGGCCAATTCGAGGCGGTTACTGTCATTCAAATTTGTTACTTTAAATTTGAGGTGCCCATTACATATTGATGATCTTTACTTTTTAATTACATGCTTGTCCATTACAAACGCCTTTTAAGTATAAAACTTCTTCAAATGCTTCGCATTGAATGTATTTTTCAATTTTCTCCCCTCTATATCTTCTAGGATGTAGGCGTTTGGATGAGGTATAGCAATGACCTTGTAGGGTTCTTCCCATTTTGGAGACAGGTTATTTTTTTTATATTGCAGTGAGAACTCATTTCTTCTACACACTCTCTCCCCTACAAAAAATTGTCAAGATGAAACTCGCCTATTGTAGTATTGTGTCGTTGCGAGGCACATCTTGGCTTGCAGCTGGTCTGATGCCCATCTTTTTTCGTTGACCATATCCAACTCGTGACATCTTTGTTGGTCATTAGTTCATGTTTCGAAATTTTAAACTCTATGAGATGTCACTGCTTTTTCCGTCGGAGCCACAGCTTGTGATCCATAGACAATCCCAAAGGGCGTTTCTCCTGTCGCTATCTTAGGTGTGGTTCGTAATGCCCAAAGCACATTTTCAAATTCTTCTGTCCATTTCCCCCATAGGGCGTCGACTCTTTTCTTCAATCCACTAAGGATAGTTTTGTTTGCTGCTTCGACTTGTCCATTGGCTTGCGCATGTTTTACTAAGGCGTGTCTATGGTCGATTTTTAGTTCTTCGCAGAACCATTTTAATTCATTCCCTGCGAATTGTGGACCATTGTCACTAACCAAGATACTGGGTATACCATATCTTTAAATGACCCTTGACTTGAGAAATTTCATAACATGAAACTCCGTTGTGGATGCTAGTGCCTTCGCTTCGATCCATTTTGAAAAGTAGTCGCTGGCCACTATTATGTAGGGGTGTTGCTTCTATTTAGGTAGAGGTCTAACTAGGTCGATCCCCCATTGTGCAAATGGTCATGCGGCGCTAATACTGGTAAGCTCCGAAGGGTGGTGCGCCAGCTTTGGTCCATACTTCTGAAAGGACTCGCACTTTAATACTATGTTGGCTGCCTCTTTGTTCATGGTGGGTCAGTAGTAGCCTTGATTGATAATTTTTGGCACGATAGATCTTGCTTCTTCATGGCAGGCGGCATATCCTTCATGCACCTCCCTTAGGATGGTGTTGGCGTCAGGCTGGATGACGCATCGTAAGTAGTGTACTGAAAATCCCTTCTTGTAGAGTTCCCCATCAATTATTTTATAATTTGGTGCGATCCTCACGAGTCGCCTATTTTGAGCCTCATCTTCCGGTAACTCTTCTGATTCTAAGTATGCTCGGATTGGGGTTGTCCAGTCAGCTACTTTGTCAATGTTTACACATTCTCCACTGGTCCCTTATTTGATGCTTTCCACAAAGTGCACTTCTAGAGGCGACGCTTGCCAAGCGAACTTGCTCAGGGTGTCCGCCTCTTGGTTGGCTTCTCGTGGGATGGCTTCGATTTTGAAACTGTCGAACCATTCCACCAATGATTTTGCTTCTTTCAAGTACATCTTCATCTTTTCACCTTTCGCAGCATATTCTCCTCTGACTTGGTTTACCACCAGTTGAGAGTCGCAGTATACGTTTAGATAGGTGGCGGCGCCTACTCCTTTTTCCCAACCTTAAACTAGTAATTAAAGCTTCATATTCTGCCTCGTTATTGGTGGCTTTGAAAGTCAAGACTATTGCATAACGAATAGGGCGCCGCCGTCTGGTGGAGTTAAGATGAGTTCTGCTCCTGAGCCGTCCACAGACGAGAATCCATCCGTGTGTAGCTTCCATGGTTTTACAAGTTCCTTTACTTCGGGCGGCGCTTCATCCGAACATGTTGATTCGACGATGAAGTCGACCAAGGCTTGGCCTTTTATTGCAGTCCTGAGTGCGAAGTTGATTCGGAATTCACTGAGTTCAATCGACCATTTTATCATCCTTCCTGAGGCCTCTGGTTTTTGCAAGAATTGCTTTAAAGGTTGATTTGTTAATATGGTAATTTCATGTTCATGAAAGTAAGGGCGAAGTTTCCTGGATGAAACTGTCAACGCATAAAGATACTTCTCAACTTCGATGTAATTCATTCAGACTTGGTGAGCACCTTGGATACATAGTAGACCGATACTTGGACCTTCTCTAATTCCTTTACTAGGTCAGAACTGACTGCTACAGGACTGATGCTTAAATAAAGAAAAAGGGTGTCGCCTTTTGAGGGCTTTGCCAATGGTGGGAGCATCCGGAGATGCTGCTTGAGATCCTGAAACGCCTTCTCGCACTCCATAGTCCATTCGAACTTCTTGTTGGCACGCAGATCTTGGAAGAAGGGCAGTGACTTTTCTCTAGATTTTTCCAGGAATCGACTGAGCGCCGCCAGTCTTCCATTCAGGCGTTGAACTTCTCTGTGGCAGGTGGGACTCTTCATTCCCTCAATTGCTTCTAATTTTTCTAGGTTAAACTCAATTCCTCGCTAGCTCACCATGTAGCCCAGAAACTTTCCATAGTGGACTCCAAAATCACATTTTTTAGGGTTGATGCGTACTTGGTAGAGGCGCATGCGCTCGAAAGTCTTCCTCGGTTCCTCCACATGGTCGACACTTTTGACTGACTTTACAAGCATATCGTCGACATAAGCCTCCATGGTGTGGCCAATTATTCCTGCAAAAAGCTTGTTTACCATCCTTTGATAAGTGGCGCCTGCATTAATTAGTCCAAAGGGCATTACAGTGCAGTGATAAATATCACCATCAACATAAAAAGCGGTATGTTGCGCGTCATTCTCTACCCTTTGAATCTGGTTGTAACCAGAATATGCATCCATGAAACTTAACAGTTCGTGGACTGAAGTGGCGTCGACTAGTTGGTCGATGCGAAGTAACGGATAAGAATCCTTGGGACACGCTTTGTTGAGGTCCCTGAAGTCTATGCACATCCTCCACTTATCATTGTTCTTCTTGACTAACACTGGGTTTGCTACCCATGTTTGGAATCGAATTTCCTTTACGAAGTTGGCATCGATTAATTTACCCACTTCTTGTCGGATGGTCATTGATTTTTCTTCTCCTACGGCGCGCCTTTTTTGGGCAATTGGCCTGATTCTTGGGTCAATGTTAAGTTCATGGGCGATCACCTCTCGACTTATTCCAGGCATATTACTTGGTTTCCAAGCGAACAGTTGCTTGAATTCCACCAAGAGCATTGATAGCGCCACTACTTCTCCTGATGGTAGCGTCGCTCCTATCTAGACAGTTTTTTCTGGTCCATCAGTTTGGACCTTTATTGTTCCTTCCACGGGATGAGGGCGACTCATTTCTTCCCTTGGATCTTCTTCTGTGCGAATAGCAAGCGTTTCTTTTTTTTTAACACGTGACAGCGTGTCGCGTGTACATAGCAGGTGCGCGCCGCTGGTTGATCTCCTTGGACCACATCTATCCCGTGGGGAGTTGGGAATTTTCAGCAACTGGTGATCCGTCGAGTGCACCATTCATTGTACGAAGCCAGAGCGTCCACCACGATGAAGGTGACAGCGAATCTTCGAGATTTCCAAACATCCCCGATTTCCACGGGTAGGGTAATGGCCACTATCGGGTATGTGGCGTTTGACGGAAATCCCATCAAGGGAAAGTTTACTTTTTTCAAGTCCTTGGTCGATTTACCCATCTTCTGTAGTGCTTCTAGAAAGAGAACGTTCGTGGAGCTTCCCGAATCTACCAGCACTCTCTTTACGGTGTAGCCATCAATGTCTATGGTGACGACATGTGCATCATCATGGGGACACGTAACATGCCTCATTTTGGATTCTAAGAAACATATGGTGACATTGTCCTCTTCCCGGTGCCGCTTTCCTGCTTTGGCGGTTCCTGAGAGTGTGCCGCGTATACCTCTTGGGCGGCGGTCGTTTCTCCTCCTGCTATGTATCCTCCGCTGATGGCGTTCACGTTCACATTTCCTTGCCTTCCCTTATTGACTCGTACTCCTTTTTTGGTAACATCCTTCTATCTCTTCTTCGGGGGCTTCGACTTCTCTCCTGTCGTGTCACACAATGTTTAACGTAACCCTGCTAGATTAACCTTTCGATGTCCCCCTTCAAGGTGTAGTAATCATCCGTTCTGTGGCCTTTACACTGGTAATAGCGACAATATTTACTCATATCGTTGCCTAGGGTGACGCCATTCTTGATCCATGGAGGCGTCGCCAGATCCTTCCTTTCCATTTCAGTCAGTATTACAGAGACGTCCCTGTTTAGTGACGTGTATGACGCCTCATACACATCCTGAGGAGGGCGCGCCATAAACGGACGGTGTGGCTCGTGCGCCTTTGTTGCACGATGGTCGGATCGCTTACCTTCTTGGACTTCCTTTTTTACTTCCTTGATTTGCCTATTTCCTCCTTGCGTTATTTCCAAGTCAATATAGGATTTGAAGTGTGCTGCCAATTCTTCCACAGTGTGGATAGTAATGACACTTAAATTGTCGTATAAGGCTGATCCTCGCGGACCCAGTGCCCTGATAAAGACTCTTATGATTTCACCTCATGTGATAACTTGGTCAATTCCTGCCAACTCTTTGTTGAATCTGCCGTAGAAATAACTCAAGCTTTCCTCATTCCTCTGTCTGATGTGGTCGAGCGTTCCTACGCTTTTTAGAAGTTGTCTTCCTCCTATGTATTGTATGATGAATTTTTTCTTTAGGTCTCTCCATGACTTGATAGAGGCCGTGGGTAGCCCGAAGAACCATTGTGTAGCGACCCCTCCCAATGTGGCTGGGAAGAGCAGGGCGAAGTGATTTTGGTCGCTGGTACGGCCTAAGAGTGAAGACTCGTGGTTTTGGACATGCTCTACTGGGTCAACCTCTCCCTTGTAGGAGTGGATGTGTTAGGTCTGCACATGCTTTGGTATAGTCACTGTTAATATCTCCTTTGATAAGGGGTGTGATGACATATCTCGGAGCATAGGCATGATATCAATATCATTCTTCTTCTCTTTAACTTGATGTATGACAAACTCCTTAATTTCCTGTGTTAACACACCAGGCAGTGGGACCGCTGTTGCCATAGAAGGTGGAGTTTTAATTATTGGAGGCTGGGAGTTTCGAGACGGCTATTCGAGATGTCGAGATGTTGCTTCCTCCGTACGGTAGGAGAATTTCTGCAAGGCTTTTCGTACATTACGGGCGATGATTTCGTCCAACGCTGCCAGGAAGGCAGGTGTTAGGATAGCTTCAGTGCCCACCTCTACCTAGGGCGACGCCTTTCCTGAGGAGGCCATGACTGATTCAGCAGTTTTGTGCACCTCAGGCTCTGCTGTTGCCACTGGTTAGGGTGTGGGAGGTGTCGGTAGCTGGGAAGTCTGCCCCTCCGGTTGTCGAGCTAGGGTGGTAAGTATGCAGAAGACCCCAGATGCTCCTGGAGGTGGTGGAGGGTGTCATTTTCCGTTGCTTCGACCTGACTACTTTTTTGCTCTAGTGTTTGGTGGAGTCATGGCTTGTTTGCTCAAAGCTTCCCACAGAAGGCGTCAGATGTTGAATCACGTTCTATCGATAGGATCCTTTCTGGTGCTTTCCGACTCGGTTCCGTACCGCTCCGTTAACCTCCACAGAAGGAAAGTTTGGGTGTTCCAGTTGTTCGGGTGTTCAAAGCTTCCCACAGAAGGAAAGTTCGGGTGTTCCCCTCCGACGATCAAGTCAGTCAAGGGTTTTAAAAGTAGTATGTAGCTTGAGTATGTGAATGTTCACTTAACCTGTTATGAAGTTATGTGGGGGTTTTATAGCCCTCCCCTCTAACCTGACTAGAGTTCTTTGCTTTACACTGTGTCCCTCGAATCCAGACGCCTGGCGCACTGTGTATAGTGCCCTAAATGTAGGGCTCTGGTTTCCCGGATCTCTGTCCCGCATTACTGTTATACACTACCTTATGTCCGGTATGGAGCTATGTGTTGGTTATGTGCTGGCCAGAAATAAAGGCGACGTCGGACGTGATGTGAGGGCGCGCGCCCTTTTACGTGGGGGGCGCCCCCTTTACTTGGTTCGGGTCGGTTTTAATGTCGGTAGGTCGATTAATACCCAACAATAACCAAATATTAGATCTAATAAATTTTTATTTATACAAAATGAGATTCAAAGTATATTTTGTATAAATAAATTTAAAATTCTATTAAATAAAATAGAGGATGAGAGATGAAATTATATTTTAATATATAGATCGGTCATACTTGCTTTTAATGATAAGATTCCATCCTAAAAAGACCTCGTTAATACAATATTTTACAATAAATCGTTGTTACTTTTTTTATTTATATTTCACTAGTTGTGCAAAAAAAAGAAAAACTCATAAATTTGTATTTTATTATAGGTATCTACTATGTTATCAAATTCATAAAATTATATCTTAAAGGCTATTAAAATAGCCATTATCTTTTGAGAAAGTAAAGCATTCGCAGCTGATATCATTTTTTTTATTTTTTGGCCCACAGCTGATATCATTCAAGATGGAATTATTGACTCATTTTTCAACATAAAATTAGTACGGAATGTATTTATGAAGTATGGACGGAGTTTTGTCGTTTTGGTAGTTGTAGGGGAGGGGAAGTAAAGGAGGACGGTTCATTTTCCGAGCAGCGCAGGAACACACGTGTGGGAGGAAACGGCGGGGACAAAGTCAGACGACGACGACGAGGATAGATATTATAAATAAATTAAAATTAAAAAAGAAAATAAGAACCCAGCTGTTTTTGCAGCCCACCGGCCGAGCACCGGTCTGGTACATCCATCTCCCTGATCGCCAACCGACACATTTATCTTATATATATATACATTTTTTGTTGTATTTTTTAAACTAATTCATATTTCAATATATTCACGTAAATATATGTCTATTCACCAATAATTACGGTCGCTGGATAGTGGATAGTCGTACCTAATAGCAATTAGCATAAGTTTAGACTTTAGAGCTTTATTATTTTTTATTAACTTTTTTCTCTTTTGGTAAATAGAGACAACAGTACTAAATTGCACTAAATTTTATAAGTTACACGAATAGTGTGTTCTTTCGAAACATCCAAGCGATTATGCAAAAGTAATTGGCCAAAAAAAAAATTATGCAAAAGTAAATTTTTTAATTTGTTTGGGGCCGCCCGTATATATTTGAAGTCTTTTTACATATTGACAGCTTTCTTTACCAACATATTCGTCACCATATTTGCTTATCTAAAAATGTGCCAAATTTTATTATTTAAACATATGCAAGAAGTATTGAAGTTGCAGGCTGATTATATTATTTCATTTGCTTCATTTAGATGTTGGATCAGTTCAGGCTCATTGTTGCTGTGTTATAAGGTTGACCTGTTCTCAGTCTGCTTCAACTGCACCGGTGTGCTGAAGCTTCTAGAATCGGAATGTTCAATTTCTTTGTATCGTTTCATTCTTGTATCGTTTCATTGATTGCTTAGTCGTTTCATTTTCAGATTGCTTCATTTGTTTCAGATTGAACATTTAGTTTAGGGTTTTGTATTTAAGGGGGAGAGTCACCAGTTGAAGGAATTGACATGATTAACCCCAAGTAAGCTTCTTCTCGTTTCTAGGGTTTTTTATTTTGCTTGATTCGTGTCCGATTTTATCATGGTATCAGAGAGCTAAGGTGTTTATCACCTTCTTCGTTGCGATTTATGTGTGTTGTCGAGTCTTCGACTTGAAGACGAGAGGATTATTGTTGCGATCTTTCAGGTTACGAATCAGTTTGTTTTCTTGTTGTTTCTTCTTTATGATTCTTGTGTTGTTGTAGCCTTCCGCATCTTGTGTTGGGACGATACCTTGGCTTACGATTAATTGAATCGTGAAACGGTTCTTCTTGATTGAGAGGTATATTTCTTCCTCTGTTTATCTTGTTGTTCTTCATTCTGGTATATAATCATGGATGAGAACAAGCCAGTAGAGGAAACAGACAAGTTCAACCATGAGGTAAATCATGAGTCCATGGCTAAGGTAAATTTTCATGACCCCTTGTTTCTTCATGCAAGTGATAATCCTGGTGTGAATATGATTTCGATGACATTGACTGGTCTTGAGAATTATGTGATGTGGAGTCGGGCAATTAGATTTTTGTTGCATGGTAGAAATAAACTAGATTTTATAACCGGTTCTTGCATGCGCGAAAAAATTGATCCAGCATTTCATCACCTTTGGGATAGATGCAATGTTGTGGTCCTTGGTTGGCTTACACATTCTATTTCAAAAGAACTGGTCAGTGGGATGATGTACACTGAAAGTGCATTTCTCGTTTGGAAAGATGTAAAAGAACGATTTGATAAAGTAAGTGGACCACGGACTTATCAACTTCTTTTTTTTTGCCAACTTCATATGGAGATAATAATGTCTAGACAAGGGCTTGATTCTATATCCACATTTTTTTTCAAGATTGAAAGTGTTGTGGGTTGAGTATGATGCTTCTTGTTCCCTTCCTCATATTGAAGGGGAAGATTTTAAAAAGCATGTTGAGCATAAAGAAAATCAAAGGCTTTTTCAGTTCCTTATGGGTTTGAATAAATTTTTTTCTAATGTGAGAAGTAATTTGCTTTTATGGACTCCTTTACCCTCGGTCAATCATGCCTATAACTTGTTGATGCAAGAGGAAAGTCAAATGGGAATTTCTTATGTGATGAGTGTCTCTGTTAATGCAAATTTTGGGAACAGTTCTCTATTTCTGAATAAACTGAAAGGAAATCAGAATTTAGAATGTTCTTTTTGTCGAAAGAAATGCCACACTGTTGAAATATGTTATTCCAAGGGATGTGACTTCTGTAAAAAGAAGGGGCATTCCAAGGATAATTGTTTTAAACACAAAGAACAATTGAGGGTTAAAGGAAGTTCAAAAGCAAATGTTATTTCTTCTGGTAATGGTGATATTGATTCTCTTAATATGTAAAACCATTCTAATGATCCTTCTACGAGTTGTGTTATGCAATGTGGGATCACATTTACGAAGGAACAATTTGAGAAATTCTTGCAAACTATGGGAGTTGCTGGCAGCACTGCCTCGCGAGCAGGTGCTACCGCACCCACGGATCATCATGTGAATACGGCTGGTATATATCTCAATTCTACCTCTTTAATTCGAAGTGATCAATGGATTTTGGATACAGGAGCAACCAATCATATGCCCAACAGAAATTATTGGTTATATGAGGAGAGGTTTGGCCCAGGAATCAAAGTCTAATTGTCGAATGGTGGACATTCTAATGTGTGTGGTATTTGAAATATTGTGATTGATTCGGATAAGAAATTGAACAATGTTCTTTATGTGCCTGATTTGAAGTATAACTATATATGTGTCTAAGCTTGCCAAGGATTTAAACTGTACTGTTTTCTTCTATCCTAACCTTCCAATCCTACAGGACCTCTCAAATGGGAAGGTCTTGGGGACAGGTAAGGAAGAGTCTGAATTATACTTCATAAGATTGCCTTGGAAATGCACCAGATTGTCTGCTTTTAATTCCTTGTATGACAATAGCATGTTATGACATTTGCGTTTTGGGCATGCCTCTATGAAAGCTCTTGAACATGTAGATTCTATAAATCTGTCTAAGAATAAAGGTTTGGAAATTGCCCTGTTTGTCCCAAAGCAAAGATTGTGAGAAATCATTTTCCAAATTCATACTCTAGAGCATATGTCATGTTTGATCTGATGCATGCTGATGTTTGGGGTCCTTACAGTAGTCAGACTTATGACAACAAGCGATATTTTTTAACCATTGTTGATGATTTTTCTAGAGTAACATGGGTTCATTTGATGCAGTTTAAGTCTGATGTTGTTATAGTTCTGAAACGGTTTGTTGCTATGATTGAAACCCAGTTTCATAAAAGAATCAAGTGTTTTAGAACTGACAATGGTGGAGAATTTTGTAATGATCATGTTAAAAATTATTTATTTGAAAAAGGGATTCTCCACCAAAGCAGTTGCCCTTACACTACAAGAAATTTGGTTTTTTGTGAGGGTCAAATTTCTAAGGGAATTTCAAAAATCCCTTAGAAATTTCACTTTGTAAAGAATTTTCTAAGGGATCTACCCTTAACAAATAAGCTTGCTAGAAAAAAAGCAATTTAAAAGGAAAATCCCTTGCAAAGTGTTTCAACAAATTTTCCTTATAAAATCCCTAGCAAATCAATTCCCTCACAAACTTATTAAGGGAATTTTGTGAGTATTTTCCCTAGTAAAGTATAAAGGATTTTTTCAAGGGTTTTATTTAGTAAATTTACAAAGGGATTATTAAGGAAAATCACTATAAATAATTTTATAAATATATATAATATATATATATATATATAATATATATATATATATAATATATGTATTATATTTATAACATGTAACATAATACACACATATATATATACTATTATATGAAACAAGTTTATAGTTTAAACATTCAAAGTCTTAACTAAAAGATAACAATTAACAACGTATCTAAATAATACATACTTAGTCAAAAATATCTAAATAGAAATTATGCAACAACTTATGTATTTGAACCATTATCCCGTTGAAAGGGATTAAACTCCTGACCTTGTTTTGCAAATTGCTCCATCATGCTTTGCACTAATGCTTGCATTTGGTTGATCTAAGATTGTTGAGCTGAAATTTGTGCTTGTTGTAGTTCCACTACATCTTGTAACTTTTTATACTTCTCGTCGGTGTGCGTATTTCGAATCCTTGAACTTGAACTTGTACTCTTGTACCATGTATCTGAGGATGAAGAACTTTCGGATCCTAATAGGATCTTGGGATCCACCTTGGGCCCGAAACCATACAATTTTCCTTTCTTAGGAAATCCAGCTGCTTTAACCCATGAATTTTTATCGAACTTAACTTGGGATGCACCATCATGACCATACTTTACCACAATATCTGTATCATAGTCCTCCTAAAAAGAGAAAAATATATAATAATCCTAACTATTTATCAACAAGAATAACACTATATACCTTATCATGAGATATATAATATTAGAAGAACAAATGAATATATGATAAAGCATAACTTACAATGACCCTTTTTGATTTTTTGTCAATGAATTGATCTTCACTTCCCTTCAAACGATGGAGCCTCCGGAAAAACTCTCCTTGGGTCGGTTCTCGACCTAGTTGTCTAGTCTACAATAATAATAAAACAAATTTATGAGAAAATTTATATATATATATATGCATATATATTAAATGTTACCATATTCAATACCATTCTTTGCATATGCTCATCAAAAGATATTGATCATCCACTGTGTTTAGTGATTGATCCATCTTTCTCTGTCATTCGATTTTTACGTGCAGCTTCTGATTTTGCTCTCCATTCAGGTTTTTCCCACTTTTCAACCAATGCATTCCATATATCCTTATTCATCCATCCAGGGTTATGATCTTTAAGCTGAGCAACATCATTTTTCTTAAGAGCTTTTAAAATCTGAGTCCTTGCACCATTCAACATACTAGTGTAACGCGATGAAGCTGTTCTCTCAAATGCTTCCATAAGGTCATACTTATCCTCATCAAATCCCATTCTCTCCTAACCAGACATGCAACAGAAAACAGAAAATTAGTATCAGTAGAACATACTACAATACAAACAAATAACTAGCCTGATATTGCCCTAAATTGTCCCAGCAACCATTCATGTCTAAAACATAAATCTCACGTATACCAGAGAAGAGTTCTAATCTAAATCAAAATTTAATATCAGCAGTGCACTCACCAAATCTCTTAGAACAAGGGGCAGCTAAAAGAAGCCTTTATTATGCTATCCCTAAGCTGTTGCTGTATTGTTCATCGAAAGTGGAGATTGTAACAATGTCAGGTTATCTAAAAATGAAGGATTCCGTAGGTTATCAGTGACATTTATTTAGTGTTGGAAGAATTTTTTCTTTTTGTGCGTAGCACAAAATTGGTTCTGACTAACAAGTTAATTTGCAGGGGCGTGCAAAAGAGGCTGGAGAAATTAATAAAAGCTTACTTACTTTGGATCGGGTGATCAATGCATTAGTGGAACATTCTCCACATGTACCTTACAGGTTTAACTCAGGAACTTTATCCATTTAAAATACTAAGCTATTTACTTAAATGCTGATTTCAACTTCCTTGCCGCCAATTTATTATACAGGGATAGTAAGCTAACAAGGCTATTGATAGATTCCCTGGGAGGAAAAACAAAAACTTGCATCATTAAAATAAATTAGTACCAACACTCCATAGCATATTCAACTCATCTATCAATGGTCTTAAGAACACATCCAAATCTTTTACTGGACTAGATGGACCTGGGATGACTAAACTCATGAACATGTATGGAATTTTCATGCACATCCAAGGAGGCAAATTGTACACAGTAATAACCACTGGCCAACAACTATACTACTTTCCATATTGTCCAAAAGGGCTGAATCCATCTGTGCATAAGCCAATTCGGACATTTCTTGGATCTGATGCAAATGAAGGATGGATTTCGTCAAAGTGTTTCCATGCCTCACCATCTGAAGGGTGTGACATATATCCCTCAAAATACTGGTGAGAAGCATACCATGTCATGTGTTTAGCTGTTTTTTCGGACATATAAAGACGCTGAAGTCTTGGGGTCAAAGGTAAATAACGCAGTACCTTGTATGGAATGCCCTTATTTCTACCACCTTTTGTTAATTTTTCTGTCTTGAACCGATCATGTCCACACACAGAACAATTAACTTTGTTCACATTTTCTTTGTAGTACAACATGCAATTATTGATACAAACATCAATCTTTTCATATTTAAGACCAAGCATCTTCATCAATTTCTTGGTCTCGTAAAAGTTGTTAGCTAGCTTATCATTTTCCGGAAGCATGTCCTTTACCGTGCTAAGAAGACGATCAAAACCTTTATCACTCATATGACATTCTGATTTCAAATTCAATAACTGTGACATGGCTGATAGCTTAGTATGCTTCTTGCAACCTTCCCAGATTGGTTCATCAACAGCATTCAGTAAGGAATAAAATTTTGATGTCTCAATATTAGGTTCATCTGCTGTTGAATCGCAGTCAAAATCAGGACTAACTGCTTGCATCACCATTTGTCTGTATGGATTAGTGTTTTCTGAACTTAAAGATGTGTCTCTACGAATTGACTCTCCATGAGAAACCCAGTGAATATAATCATCAAGAAACCCATGTGCATAGAGGTGAGCAGTTACATCATCCCGATTATGATAGCACAAGTTTTTACACTTGCGACAAGGACACTTGATCTTTCCCATACTAACAAAGGAAGAATTTGAATATGCAAAGTTAAGAAACTCATCTACTCCTCTTTCGAACTCACTAGTTAAACCTCTGTTATCAAACTGACGTTTCATCCAACTACGGTCCATAACTACTTACAGATATTTAAGTACCTGAACAGAAGACTCACAATTATTTAACTCTAAGAACTTCACGATGCTATTAAAATAAAGATTCAATCAACTTAGAAAAATGACTACAAACTAGATAAGTATGGTTGTGAAGGGCAAGTAAGCATGTAAAACTGCAATTCATACATCAACCATAACTTCACTATCATAAAAAGCAAACTCAGAATAATATCATTTTGTTTTGCCAAAGCTGAGCCTAAAAGACAATTCATGCTTTAGCAACACTTTTTTTTTTCTGTTATCAAAGCTGAGACTGCAAGACAATCCATGCAGAATGTACACCATTGATCTGTATCATAAAGAGCAAACCGAAAAAGCCATCAATTCCTTTCAGTTTTCTTTTGTCAAAGATGAGTATCAAAATTCATGCTTCATACACACCATTGATAACTATCCCTGCATAGGTGAGTTTATGTCCACCTAATTTGAACCTTGAACTGTTAGTTCAGATTCAAGTCCAATAAAAATAATTTCAAAGGTCATTGTTTTTATGAAATTCGTCTACTTCATCTTATTCATCATTTATTCTTATTCTGTTTTCAGTTGTAATAGTATAATCATTTTTTTACGTTTAACGATCATACGACCGACTTAAAATAACTGGGTAACATTATAAAAAAATTAAAGCAAATAATAATGCATGGCCAAAAAAAAAAAAAGCAAATAATAATGTTCTGCAATATATAGTATTCAGTGATACGATCATACGAATAACAACATAACTAAATCTAAATATTGAGTACATTCATATTAATTTTTATTATTTAATATGTCTATATACATAATTTTATGGTCAATTTGTAGTAGTAGATTATTTGTTGTAGTATTGGTCAATGTCTAACCATTGATCTGTATCATAAAGAGCAAACCGAAAAAGCCATCAATTCCTTTCAGTTTTCTTTTGTCAAAGATGAGTATCAAAATTCATGCTTCATACACACCATTGATAACTATCCCTGCATAGGTGAGTTTATGTCCACCTAAAAGTTGTGCAACAAAACAGCACATAATACCTAAATGGTTAGCATTTTAAGGTTATAAATCAGCAATTAACCAATCAGTCCGTATTATGATCTGAAAATTAACTTAAAATGTACAATCAATTCATGCCTAATAGATACATTGTTCAGATAGACTCTTTCCCATGCCTAATAGATATCTTCATAACTGAATGAAACTCTTTGCAAACTGAATGAAGATGAACTACATGAACTACATGGCACCGTTGTATAAAAAATGCAGGAAATGTTAACAGAAGATTCACAGAAGAGGAAGTCGTTCATGATGTTAACAGAAGATTCACAGGTAATCGGGATTGATTTACGATTTCACAGAAGAGGAAGCCGTTCATGATGTTAACAGAAGATTCACAGGTAATCGGGATTGATTTACGATTTCGCAGGAAATATTCTGAGTAATTTTCTTTTTAACAGAATACACAACTTACCAGATTGAATTCCGTCGAGAAATTCTTCAAGCCCTCGATTGATTCCGTTGGATGCTGCTTCAGTGCCCTCGATTGCTTCAGTGCCCTCCGGAAAAGTGCTTCAGTGCTCGAGCAGATTTCACAAGGGAAGAACCCTTAGAGACGGAGGAAATGTTGTCTGTGAGAATGGTAAGGTCGTTAATTTCTGTAAAGCACTTGGGCCAAAAAAAACAAATTATGTAAAGCTCGTTAATTTCTGTCACCGGACTTTTTCCTTTTAATAAAAGGCTCGAGCCTTTTTCTGTCATGGGTTTCAAAACGGGCTACATGATAATTGAGTCCATTTACTATATTCAATGCTTGGGCTGAGGGTTTTCCCTTACAAAACAAATATATTTTTTTAAGGAGTATAAATCCCTTGCAAATGAATACATTTTCTGAGGAGCAATAAATCCCTTACAAAATTTAGGATTAAAAAAGGTAATTAGTGATGGATTATCCTTAAAAATATTTATAAGGAAAATCCGTCCCAAAATAAAAAAATCGGTAAGAATGGTAGTAAGGAAAATATATTTTGTGAGGAATTTCCCTAATTATTATTCTCCTCACTTAACCCTAACAAATCCCTTACAAATAGTTGTAAATTTAAAGGGATTATTTCCCTTGCAAAATTTCCTTCACAAAAACCTGATTTTCATGTAGTGTTATACTCCGCAGCAAAACGGAAGGGTTGAAGGAAAGCATAGGAACTTGTTACAAATAGCAAGGGCCTTAAAGTTGCAAGGATCAATCCAAAATTATTTTTTTAGGGATTGCATCCTTACAGCTTGTTATTTGATAAATGTGATACCCTCTAAATTGTTAAATGGAAAAAGTCTGATTGAAGTGTTGAATGGACAAAACCTCAGCATTAGTCATTTAAGGGTATTTTGTTGCTTATGTTATGCAAAAAATATGATGGTGACTGACAAGTTTGCATCTAGGGCTATTCCATCAGTTATGATGGGGTATTCTGAAACTCAAAAAGGGTATAGACTCTATGATATGACTAAAAATATATTTTTTGTGAGTAGAGATGTTCGGTTTAATGAGAATGTCTTCCCTATTGAGAAATGCAAACCTGATCAGATGCCCGTATTTTTTTATCCTATTGTTGAGATGTACTCGTGTGATGTCAATAGAAAATTTGACTGAGGAAAATGACACTCATACAGATGTTAGTATTCCTCATGATGAGTTTGAATCAAACTCTGAAGGAATCATACCACATGATGAGTCTGCAATTGACTCTGATGGTTCTGTCCAGATTGATCATATTCCTGTTATCGATTCTGACAGACCAACAATGAGTAGGTATGGAAGAGTTATTCGGCCTCCCATTTGGATGAAGGATTATGAGGTCCCGAATGTATCAAATGCTTATTCTATTAACAAGTTTATTTCTTATGATAAACTTTCTGACAATCATCAGAATTATTTGGCTTCAAGCTCTAAGTTGGTCGAACCTAAGTTTTTTTGTGATGTTGCAAGAGGAGATAATGGCCTTTGAGGAAAATAAAATATGGGATTTAGTGTCTCTTCCTCAAGGTAAGTCAATTATTGGATGCAAATGGGTTTATAAATTGAAATATAATTCAGATGGTAGCTAGAGTAGGCACAAGGCTATACTTGTTGCGAAGGGTTACAATCAGAAGTATGGCATACATTATTTTGAAACCGTTTCGCATGTGGCTAAGATGAATACCATGAGATATGTGCTTGCTTTGACTTCTATTTTCAACTGACCCCTTTTTCAAATGGATGTCCATAATGCTTTTCTTCAAGGGGATTTGGATAAGGGGATTTAGATGAGGAAGTTTATATGCATGTCCCTGTAGGTTTTATTGAGAATGATAAAAATATGGTTTGCAAATTAAAAATAATCCCTTTATGGTTTGAAACAAGCTAGTAGACAATGGAATATGAAACTTTGTGATGCATTAATTAAAGCTGGTTATTCTCAGTCAAAGCTTAATTATTCATTGTTTCCTAAGCATGATGGGAATCAGTTAGTGGTATTGCTTGTTTATGTGGATGATCTTCTCATTTCGGGAAATATTGAACGATTGATGAATTGAAGCATGTTTTGAGGACGAATTTTAAAATGAAGGATCTAGGGGAATCAAAAAATTTCTTAGGAATTGAGATTGCTAGATCCAAAGTTGGGATCCTCTTGAATCAAAGGAAATATGCGCTGGATTTAATATCATCGGTTGGTTTATCTGCTAGTAAGATTGCAAAAAGACCCATGGAGTTGAACTTGAAATTGACTAGTGTTAAATATGATGAGCATCTGGGTATAAATGAGAATGACCAGTCCCTAAATGATGTTAGCCTTTACAGGCGTCTGATAGGGAAATTATTGTACCTGACCATTACGAGGCCAGATATTCCCTTTTCTGTGCAGCATTTGAGTCAGTTCATACAAAATCCGAAAAGATTTCATCTTGAGGTTCGGTATGTTAAGAAGGAACCATGTAAAGGTATCTTATTATCATCAGATTAAGTTCCGAAATTGATTGGTTATTGTGATTCAGATTGGGTCGGTTGGATAGAAACCAGAAAATATGTTGTTTCTGTATCTTTCTGGGAAAAACTCTTATTTCCCAGAAGGTAAAGAAACCGTCTACAGTTTCTCGGACCTCTGATGAATTAGAATATAGGATTATGGGATCAGCCCTATCCGAAATTATTTGGTTGAGAAATCTCTTTAAGGAACTTAGTTTTTATCAAAAGGAACCGGTTGTTCTATATTGTGACAATAAGGCTACCATACAAATTGCAAATAATCCTATTTTTCATGAACGAATTAAACATATTGAAATTGACTGTCATTATATTAGAGAAAAACTGCTTAAAAATATTTTGGAGCTTAATTATGTGAGAACAGGTGACCAATTAGCATACTTGTTTACAAAAGCATTGGGGAGTAATCAACATGGAAAGTTATGTACAAGACTTGGCATGTTAAATGTGTTTGGAAGACAGGGGGAGCCTACATGAAGTATAAGAAGATTCAGCTTGAGGGGGAGTATTGAAGTTGCAGGCTGATCATATTGTTTCATTTGGATGTTGGATCAGTTCATGCCCATTGTTGCTGTGTTATAAGGTCGGCCTGTTCTCGATTTGATCTCGGTCTACTTCATCTGGACTGGTGTTCTGAAGCTTCTAGAATCAAACTATTCAGTTTCTTTGTATCGTTTCATTCTTGTGTCGTTTCATTGATTGCTCCATTTGTTTCGGATTGAACATTTAGTTTAAGGTTTTGTATTTAAGGGGGGTCACTAGTCGGAGGAATTGACCTGATGAACCCCAAGTCTGCTTCTTCTCGTTTCTAGGGTTTCTGATTTTGCTTGATTCGTGTCCGATTTTATCAAGAAGTTCATACAATTCGAAATTAGAAGTATTAGAAGTGTATCAATAATTAATTCTTCCAATATTAAGTTGGTTGTTTCTTTAGCATCCATTTCATCACAAAGTGAAGTTAAGCACTGCAATTGTAATTATTTACAATCATTCTTGATAATTCAATATTAGTATAGTCTAAATCTAATGGGGGTAACGTCCAAAAGGTGCAACATTCAATTTTTGTAAAAACAAACAAGGAGTAACTCTTCAAATATTAAAAATGAAGGGTATTCTTTAAAACCGTTTAAACATTAGGGTCTCCATGATGAAAGGTGGAAAGCATGTCTAGTAGGCTTTTCAATTGGGCTCTGCCTAGTGCATTACGCGGTTGTACCATTCTATATGTAAGTCGTGTCATAAATATCGTATTGAATAGTTCGAACACATTAAGCTAAGCCCATATATTAAGGCCCTTAAATGACGTAGATGCTATATCTAAAATCTACCTAAGTGAAAAACGCTAGCATTTACATACATTTTGCTAAATATTTTTTCAGTATACTTTTTTTTTTCAAATTTTTTTTGCACAGTGATTACTTTTTGAAAAACTTCTAAATATCATTTATATCTCTCTTTTATGGAATTGAGATTGCATTTTATGTTGTTTTAAAAAAAAATATTGGGCTTAAAGATTAAACATCCTTCTTATGTAGAGATAATAATTTTGAACCAGTTTTAAAAATGATTCCAACTTACCTGTATTCATGTTAATTTATTGATGGGCACAAATAAGAGTGAGAATTCATATTTATCATTTCTAATCCCGTTGTGACACTTACCATATCGTGTCACTAATTATGTCGTGCGTAAACGGATAGGTTTTAAACATATCTCCAAACCCAAAATTCACTATTTGTGTTATGTAATATTTCGTGATGTATGATACTATAAACAATATTACATAACACAAATAGTATCATACATCACGAAACAAAGAGACTAGACACAAAATTCATAAAGTTCATAATTTAATTTTACAATCTAAATGTTTCACAAGTGATTAAAAATCAAGTACAATAATAAATAAAAAAATGTAATTATTAAAAATAAATACGTCAAACCAAAACAATGTAACAATTTATACTTTATAAGAAATGTACAATTCCTGAGATAAAACTTGGGCCTTATGATGGATAATGGCACCTTTCTCAACCATGGCTGATGTCGTCAAATCGTCAAATCACCTTTAGACTTCAGAGACACGAATATATATATAGAGATTTTTTTTCCAAAAAAGTGTATATTTTAGAAGAAAAAAAAATTGAAATTTTTTTTTAGCAAAATGTGCATCTGCACAGGTTGTATTAGCAATTTTACAAAATCACTAATTGACAGTAGCTATTTTGAAAAATCGCTATTGTAAGTAGCATTTTTCAGAAAATCGCCACTGGCAGTAGAGATTTTTCAATTTTTTTTCTAAAATATACACTTTTTGAAAAAAAATCGCTCATTCACCACTACGTGGCATTTTTCGATGGACAAAGACTTTGCGCTGCTTCATCTCAGTATTCATAGATCCAAGCCTGCAACATAAATTATTAAAGAAAGTCTGTCAGACAAAAGAGTGTCAGTGCTACAATTTCAACTGGTTCTCTAAAAATGTAAAGTTTAGATACTAACATGGTACAGCAACCAAGGTTTTTGAAGCGAACTGATGCTTGTTCATTCTCTAGGCTAGTCTCACCAAATTCCTCAAGTAAACAAGAAAGAAAGTCTTGGGGTCTATGCTTTTAAAATCAGGTATTGTAAACATTCCACCATTTCCATCCGCGAGCATTTTTGACGCCTTGGGGTCTAGGTTTGTTCATGAACTGATTCGACCCCGAACCGGTTTATAAACATTCTCACTCAAAATATAAGATCAAATGTTTGCATTTATCACTTGTATATAAGAAGTTAAATACTTTTTTCCTAGGCAAATATTACCTATCCTAAATTTTCCAACTTGTTCTGAACAACATCCATGAGGTAAAACATTGAAACAAAGTTGTTTATTAGGTTATCTTAATTAAAACTTTCATTGTGTAGCATATTATTAGACCGAAACTTTCTTAAATTTTTGAAAATCGCTACTAACAGTAGCGATTCTAAGAAAATCACTAATACCCTACCTGCGCAAATGCACATTTTGCTAAAAATAAATTTTAAATATATAAATTTTCAAAAAAAAATTCTAAATTAAATACTTTTTGAAAAAAAACATATATATATGAAAATTCTATTTGTAAACTTTAGACATACCATGAAATCTTTTAATAGTGTTTTTTTACATATTAGCATATACTAATTTTAAAAATAGAATTATCAAAACATTATATTTTTGTAATTATCAAACTGCAATATAAAATAGTGAAAATTTTGTGTTTTCCACAAATTTTTAATCTTAAACCTCTTACTTAAAAAGTTTTTTTTCCATACGCTACTAACTTAAACTATTATTTTTATATAAGTTAAAAAATGAGTTAAGCAACTTTCATATTTTTATATCAAATATCTCATACTTATTTATTAATACTTTTTAGTATTTAATTTTTATTCAACTTTTTATTTAATTATAGTTTTAATTAAATTAATGTATCTACTGTATTAATTATTTTAAATGATTGAAAAATAAGTAATATTTTAAATTTAATATTTATAGACTACCAGAATACTTATTTGAAATATATTTTTCAACCATCTCTAGAAAAGTCATATAAAGTAAAAACTAGGTAGATAATTAAATTAGGACTCGTTTCAATTTTCACATGGGCATAAAACTTGATCAAAGTTGAGAATTATTTCAATAAATATATTTAAAGTATATAAAAAAAATACTTGAAATTAATAGTATAGTGGTAAAACTTTTAGTTTTCAAGTAAGCGGTCTAAAGTTTAAAACTTGTCAAAAATATAAAAATTTTACTATTGTAATTTAACTCATTAACTACAAAAATATGAGATCAATTTGATAATTATTTTTATTTAAATTAATAATGATAAATATATATATAAAACAGCTATAGTATTTTAGTCTTTTATAATTGGATAAAGTAATGATTATATAAAGTAATCGATAATGTCATGCATATAAATTTTTCATATATATTATAATAATGAGCGTCAAGACACGTCTACTTTGGCTGCTCATGTTGTGCCGAGATTGACGTGAAAAAGAAGCAGAAACCGAAACGTACAGCATTTGTCGGTGTCGGCATCCACGATAAAATTGGAAAGAACGATTTATTTTGGTCAAGAAAACAACAACTGCAATGAGTGCCTTCGATTGACCCTTATCTTACACTACTTATACGTACTAGACATGCATATACATGGTTCAACAGATTATTACTAAGCAGCAACAGATGACACATATATAACGTACATATCATATACAGTGGCAGATGAAAAACATTAACAACGTTGTCATTATATAAGGTTATATATAAATAATATAATACAACATTTTTGTCTGAATAATAAATCAATTACAATGAGATTTAAATTATATTTTCTTTTACAAATAAACTTAAAATTACGTACGTTAGTTCTGTGATCTGATAAGAAACTTTCACCACATACATACATACATACATAGATATATATATATATATGTCGCCGAAGTAAGAATTTAGGCTTAGAGGGACAAAAAATAGAGTAAATGTAATTTTATATGAGAAAAATATAAGATTTGAAATAATTAATTTGCCTTTTTATGATAAAACTTGTACAATACAAAACTATTTTTTGAGAAAATACAAGGCTTAAAATAATTAAATCGAATATACCTATATATTTTTATAATAAAAACTACATTATACAAATAGTTGAGAAGAGAGAATTGAACTCTTCATCTCACGCAGGAATGGACTTACTTAAGTAGGGTAACCTCACAACATTTGAAATTGTATAATTTTAAACTTAAAAAACAAAATTCAATTTAATCTTTTAAATTTTTTATATACTACCAAATTTATTAGTAAATTTAATTATTTACCGTTACTTAATTTTTAATTCAGTAAAAAATAAAGAAAGAAAAAAGACAGAGAACGAGAGAGTATGCTCGACTCCTCGTACGCCACCCACAAAGCACAAACCCTAATGCGTTTGGTATTTTGCTTGTGGCATACAGGGAGCCAGGCATAACCCACATACCTTCAACCTTTCGTCATTCATTTCCATCAATCCTTTTTGCGTATGGAGAGGGAGAGGGAGAGGGAGAGGGAGAGGGAGTAAAGGAGAGACCAAAGTGCAGTCCTATATATAGAGAGAGACTGAGAGAGTATGTTAACCCGGTCCAGTTAAACCATTTTTTCCCACTCTATTTCCATTGGCATTTATATTTTCGGATTATATATTTTTTTACAAAAAGTTTCAATCAAAATATCGTATAATAAGAAATAAACCATCTGTTCCTATTACGGATTTTCAGAGTGATTTTTCGATTTAAACTGAAAATTTAAAAAAATGAACATTAAAAATAATAAGCACTCAAAACCAAATTAAATAATAAGATAACTCAGTTGAATAATATTTATATATTTGTTTTTTACTAAAAGAACATCTAAAATACCGATTCGATAATTAAATTAATATCAATTAATTAAATAATATAATATATAAATTTATATACGTATTACCAATCGAACTGGTTCCACAATCTTTAAAATTTCAGAATCAATCATAAACCAAATAATTTATTTTTTGTCCGATTTTTTAATCCAATCTAATATCTACCGGAGTTTTGAACCACACCCGATTTTTTCTTTCATCCCTTTAGGGATTAACCCAATCCACAAATAAAATTTAAAATAAATGAAGAAAAAAATTGAAGTATCCCAAGGTCAATGTAGAGAGACTCCAAAGAAAATGATGTTTTTTTTTCCTTTCTTTTCTTTCTTTTGATTATATATTTTTACTCCTTTTCCCTCCATCTTTTACTTTTGAGAAGCATCCAACCAACTATCCATCTATCACATTTTAGGTAAAGCAAACATCTCTTTTTTCATTTTTTTTTTTAATGATGTCCAACCCTACCTGCGCACATTCTTGAAAAAAAAATATTTATTAGGAATTAAATTAAATAAAGTAAGCCATGAAAGTTGTTATAACTAATTCAAAATTTTAAGAGACACAATTAGATAGGGTTATAACTTAGTGTATTTTTAATTAACTTGGGACAATTTTGTCATTACTTATGTAGATAAATGGTATATATATGATATATATATAGGGTGTTTTTTTTGGCCAAGAATATGATATATATAGGTGAATTCATTTCATATGTCTTTCTATAATTGATTCATATATAAGTAATTTTTAAAATAGATTGAATCAATTGATAAAATAAGTTTTATGTTTATATTAATTAATATTATAATAATGCTATTGCTCTAACATTACAAAATAACCTCTAATCTCATCGACGGCAGCCCCTCGACGGTTGGTTGGACTTTACCATGTTAATTTCTTTTTGCTTTTATGTATATGTCTTTATAATAAGTTGTATATCATGTAGCATATATGAATGTATATATGTATTTATCGATTTTTGTGTTGATATAAGGAAGGGCATGTTTGTCGGGTTACTCTTTGGAGACTAATGATTCTTTGTTGCCAACCCGAGACACCCAATCAACATGTCGAACCCCGCCTGTCACTGTTCTTTTCCATCTCTGTTTCTGTGTCTTCTTCCTTTGCCCTAATATGGACAAGAAAACCATGTTAGGTTATACCGTTCTTTTAGATTATTTATTTATTATATATATACTACATTGTGCAATTCATCTCATTCCTTGAAACTAGTAGTAACTTAGTTTGGAAAGTGGCGTTAATTGTTGATCGTATGCATCTCATGGTTCCATCTAGCTATATACGTTTTTCTTAGATGACTAAATTGTCATTTATATTTTTTTTGTATTGCTAAACGGTCAAGTTTCAGAATGTGACTTTTTGTTTAAATATTTTGTTATTTAGTCATATATGTTTGACAAATGTGATTACATGGTCAATAAAATAATAATTTACCAATCTCATTATCTTCTTATTCAATTGAACAACCCTAAAACTTCAAATTGAATCTAGAAAACCAAATTTATGAGGCCCAGAAATTAGATTTATGATGCTTTGGGGGTCTAGAATTTTTTTTTGTTTTTAGGGTTCGAAACATACCAAAAATCATATTTTTGAGTTTAGATTTTTGAAGAAGATGAACAACAAAAGATGATGAATAATGGTAGTTTAATCATTTTATCTCATATATTTTTTTGTAACTGTTCAATCACATTGTGAAATATAAGTGATTATTCGGCTCAAGTTTCAACTGTTCAGTCACATATACCAAAATATGTGATTGTAGAGATAATTAACCTTCACAAAATAAAGATTAAGAACCCCTAAAATTACTTGAACTTTGACTATCTTAGAAATAGTTTATCTTTTAAATCGAAATAGTATATTAAAAACTCATATTTATCTTTTCGTTCAATTTTCCATTCATTTTTATGTATTTTATATACATTAAAAATCTAATTTTTAAGGGAAAAGTATGGAATTGCACCCGGATGTTTGCCAGAATTGGTAACTGCACCCATGATGTTTGTTCTTACACCCATATGTTTGCACTTGTTTGTAATTGAGCCTTTCCGTCCATTTCTCACAGTAACCGTTATACCTGACCTGGTATACCGAAAATACCCCCAGCCTTATTATTGAATTTGCACAGCCAGTTCTCCTTTCATACCAGCCAACTCTTCCCATTTCACTTCTCACACACCGCGTCTTTGAAGCTCCCACGTCTGAATCTGTATGTCAATACATCATGGGTTGTAAGTATGATGAATGCTCTTCTCGTTCTTCTTCCTCTTGGGCATCGAAGCCGAACATGACATCCATGGAACCTATGTGCTACTGCCAACTCCAATACCGTGCGACAACAGCGTGGACGAATAAAAATTTCGGTCGGGTGTTCTTTGCATGTCCAAGATACCAGGTAATGAAGCCAATTTGTTGTGTTAATTGCGGTTATATGACCGATTGGTCTACGGTGAACCAATTTGGGATTTTCTGAAACCCTAATTTCTTGTTACTACTATGAAGCCATCAAGTTCTTTGAAGAGGAGTTGCGATTTCTTTGCTTGGGCAGATCCACCTATGTGTGTGTATGGAAGGAGAGCCATGACCAAGTTTATGTCAAAGGAATCCGAACTCAACAACCAAATTTCTGTGTTACGTAGCAGAAATCAGCAACATCTGTGTGTTATAGTGTTCTTAGTTTTCGTTGTTGCTGGACTTCTGTTGAAGATGTAGCTGTGTTTAACACTTTTGTTTTATAGTGTGTACGTTATGTACGTTGTCATTCAGTTGTACTTGATGAATGTTTAATGAAGACATTGTGGACCCATAAGTTGTGTACGTTGTTATTCAGTTGTACCTTATGTTTGTTGTTTTGTTTGGTTTTCCACCCTTATGTTTGGCAAAAATTTGGTAAACGCACTCATATGTCTTGACATACAGCATACAAACCAACCTGTTATCCAACAGAACACAAACCAACAGAACGCCAACAAACCTGTTTTAACCTAATATCCAACAGAACACAAACCAACAGAACACACAATCCAACAGAACACAAACAACCCTGTTTTAACACAGACCTAATATCCAACACAAAATGTAGTCACCCAACCTAACAAACCAAAATGTCTCTGCAAAATGTTATCTTTACATTGCCACTCCATATAACATCCCGACCAGCTGGCCACCGCAGAGGAATCTTATAGTCTTTTGGAGGTCGAACTATACACCGTTCCTCTACAGTTGAGAGTTCACAATGCCGATCAAACTCATCCCCGTCTTTATATCCAACCAACTGGCTAGCAGTGACATTGTAACATGGGATGAGTAAGAAAGTCCCTCAAGCTAAGCTATAAAATCATCAATGAATATGAGAGGGCCTTATCCAATCAACCAACAAAGATCATAAGTAATCATGATATAAATCTAAACTGATTTCTGTGGATCTGCACAATTCCCATAGGCACTAAAACAATTGATTTGAGCTCCCTTGGATACTTCTTCTAAAAATCAATCAAGGCCATAAAACTTAGTTTAGCAACACGCTTCCCAACATCAGAAATCAACTGCAAGATCCTTGAAAGTAATGTCGCTTATGAATCACAATAAAGACGGTCAGCAGAAAGTTTCTGTACATGGACCAACAGTAACCACAGTCACAGAATAACTCTACATCAGCAAGAACCCCCAGCAAAGCTGCAAATTTAACAAGTAAAATTTAGAGCAAATAGTTAGAACTTAACTGACGTAGTACATTCAAACATATCCCACAAATATCACTGAACAATTACGACTTACTAATTCACCAGCAGAGAAAGATATATATATATATATATGTGTCGGTGTGTGTGTGTGTGCGCGCGCGTGTACACACACATATAGCTATAACTAATAAGAAATACTAAAATTGCCCATTGCAGCAAACACCCATTATGGATGGGACTCTCTTTTACGCGAGTCCTTCTAAACAGATCTCGTTCATGTCCTCCGTGAAGAACAATGGCGGAACATGTACTGCGCGTTACAGGAAACAACCACCGGAAAAAACAGTAGCCAGCTTAGATAGCGGCTGATTCAGCTTACTTATTGGTCGCTCAACGACGGGATGAAGGAGACAGAGATCCACTAACTCTCTCTAGACTCCCATCTTTCGATTGAAGTGACGAATTCCAGACAATTTGGAAAACACTGACCGAACTCATGAATCTAAAGAAATCAATGCGCAATGGATCGAGTAATACCTTGTTGAACAGACAGAGAGGCCTGAAAGGTTGCTCAGATCTGAGGGAGATCAGAAAATTCTACAGATTGACGGGGCAGGCTGAGATATGGAGCGTTTGATAGGGAACTGAGAAAGCGCTGGAATTTGTTGGCCTTAGGGGTAATTCAGTCATTTAACATGGCATCAGTTCGAATTTAACGACAACACGTGCCCTTCACGTGAGACTTAACGGGATTTTTTAACGTTGGGTGCAATGACCAACAAAATGAAACATACGGGTGTAAATAATTGCGGCAAAAAACATATAGGTCCAACGACAAAAAATTGCAAACATCCGGGTGCAATTCCATACTTTTCCCAATTTTTAAAGTTTGGACCAATCACGCGTTGCCACATCATTTTCTATCCATATTTAACGATAAAATAAAAGAATGTAGTTGCCCTAACTCTAAAAGTACAAATAGCACAAATTAAAAAAAAAATAAAAAAAATTACATACCTTTTGGTAGCTATTTGGTTATTAAAAGGATTTAGGTTTTCTTTGGTATATGTACATGAAGGGAAAGAATGAAAAATGTAAAATGAGATACATATAGGAGGAGTAAGCAAAATACTTAATTGGATTCAAAATTTCTAATAAGTGTATTTTGTTGAGTAGGGTTTATATAAGATATTTGGTATTAGAGCATAGTTATCAGAATCGGACCGGATCGACGGTCCGACCGGATCCAATCGGAAACCGGACCCCTATCCGATTTGATTAAGTTAAAAGACCGTTGTACAAATGAACAGTTAATAAAAGTACCGTTTGCGATTTTTTCCATAGGAACCAATTAAATTTGTTCTAGTTCCAATCCTAATAATAAGTTATTTGTATTGGAACCGAAACGAATATGTGACGATTAATATATTATAAATCATCTTTTATTAATTCCTTGACTTTTTGTTAATTTTCTATTATTAATTTCAAGTCATAATTTTTTTTTTTTAATTATGGATTAAAAAAACTGCTATAGGTGACAACTAATCACCCAAGTTCAAATTACACAACCAAAACTAGCTAGCTTTAACAATTCGCGAAACAGAAAAGCCAACAACGTCTTTTCGGAGCGTGTTAATAGTTTTCTTCGGAGGTGAGCTATGGATTTCAAACACATGTCGTTGTTTGATCGCCATACCCGCCATGATATCCGCTACCGCATTTGCTTCTCGAAAAATATGTATGAACTTCATTCTTTCGAACTGCATCAATAGCTTGCTGCAATCCGCAATGATCGGCATTAGTTTTTTATTTGACATATTTTCATCAGAGATTACCTTATGGGCTGAGAGGGCGTCCGTTTCAAGGTGAAAATATTTTAATCCGAGTGTCTTTGCCAAAAGCAGTCTGTCTCGGATGGCCCAACATTCTGCAGTGAGACTGTTTGAGCAACCCAAATTCCTTGAGAATCCTGCAACCTATTGACCCCTGTAGTCTCGGATGACCCCACCGACTCCCTTGATTTCCCTTAGAATCTCCATTTGTGTTAATTTTAAATCAATCATTTTTTGGTGGAACCTAACTAATATCAATGGAAATGAACTCATTAGCAATGTTAGTCTCAAGATAAACATTTTGGTGAAAACTTTGCATGAGATAAAGATAAAGTATAAATAGAAGAAAAAGCAGGTTTATCATTAAAAATAAGAGAGTTCCTATTTTTCCAAATGTTCCATAGAACATAAGGAAAAAAGTATTTCCACTCAACTCCTTGAATATTGACTCCTGATTCCTACAATCCTTCTTGATCCACTCATTCAAAGGGTAGTGGAACGACTGCCCCAGATTTGGCGGCCCAGTGACTGAATTCCACATCTCTTTAGCATGCTCACACCCACGCAATATGTGATCTATGTCCTCCACCCCAGAATAACAAATTTGGCACAGAGGGCTCAAATTACATCCCCTATGGTTCAATAGTTTGCAGGTGGCTAGTCTATCTTTAAGGCACAACCAGATAAAATACTGAATTTTTGGGATAGTCTGACTCTTCCAAACCCAATCTCATTGATTAATTACCTGATTGTTTGTCTCATGACCTGCTAAAAGAGAGTATGCTGATGCTGTAGTGAAATTCCCCGAGTGTGTGGCATTCCATATTTGAGTGTCCGAGGAGACATTGGTCTTGTCCCCTGGAGTACCTCGAAATATGTCCAATTTTTTTTGGGGGAAGTCAAAAGAGGTTCTATCTAGATTCTACTCGTCATTTTGGAAGACATCTTCTACCATCAATCTGTCTTCTTCATAGTTCAGTGGACCATATATTGTCGCTCGCATGGGTTGATTACCCACCCAATTATCGTGCCAAAACTTAATATCCCTACCATTTGCCACCACCCACCCTGACCCTAATTTAAGGGTGTTCATACCTTCATTAATTGCTTTCCAATTACAAGACGTTTTATTTGAAGAAGTGGGAGAGGTTTCATCCTGCTTAAATGTTCTGTTTCTAATGACCACATCCCAATGAGTCGTTTCCTTCTTCAATCTCCAAGCCAAACTCACCAGGAGTGCTTTATTTCGATACACCGCCGACTGCAAACCAAGTCCCCCTAGTTTTTTCGGCTTTGTTATTTCCTCACAATTGATCAAATAGATTTTCCTTTTCTGAATATACTTATATGTTTTACTTATGTACATAATTAAAAATAATTTATTCATAAAGATTAGTTAATTTTAGAAAAATCCAACCAGGTATCCCTTGAATCTATTACTATTAGCAAGTTCTCCATTGATTCCGATTTCAATACTAATTAAGTATAGTTTGAGTACGAAAATTAAAGAACCAATTTATATCATACATGTTCCGAAAATTCATAAATTTATAGAATATATAGAACCGTTCACTCTAAAATAAATTACCATGAAAAAAAATAAATTGAAATTAGTTTCTCTATCAGCAAATCTTTGTAAGTAGATTGGGGATACAATATATTATATAGGATAGATTACACATCCTAAATTGTTTTATAATGGAATTTGCATTTTGATCGAATGGAACAGAACTTGATCGGCTAAAAGATATATGAATCGGATCACTGAAATCAGAACGACATTATTTTCTTGTTTGATTTGGTCTGATCGTGTGTTGGAACACAATCTAGGACATACTTCAGCGGTCTCAAATTTTATTAACAATATATATATATATATATATAAATTTACCCAAAAAAGCAATATATATATATATATATATATATATATATAATCAATGTATAAAAATGATATGCGAAGTTCGAAAGTAAAAAAATTAGTTTGGGTTCTATTACGATATTAAAATATCCGTAAGTAATAGAAGCAGAACCGAATGTATCATTAAAAAATAAATGTTAATATTTTTAAAGCAATTTTGTAAGAAAAACAAAATAAAAATTATTGAAAAAATTAATTCAAAGCAATTTTGTAAGAAAAAAACAAAGGGGAAATAGTAATGATTGAAAATGCACCGCGTGGGCAGACAAACACTCCTTCAACGTGGATTTTCTGTTTGGGTCAAAGTTGAACACTTAGCATGAATATGAATTTAAATTATGATGATTCCCCTTGGGCCTCGTGAATTTGAAATTATTATTATTTATTAAGTTTTTATTTTCCGATTAATTATATAAAAAAATTATTCATATTTTGGTTACTACTCCATTTGTTTTTTGTTTTTTTAATTTTTACTACATGTACATCCCCTAAAGTGGAGCATTAACCATACATTCAATAGATTTGTTATAAGTGAAAAAAAAAGATTTGTTATAGTCTTTATTTTTTCATATTTTATCTCTTGTTTTGATATGATGCGCGTGGTTCCACGCGTCTCTCTCCTTCTAGGGTTTACCCTGTGAAGGTTCCCTTTCTGAAAGGAGTCCGTCCGCCGCTTCTTTCGCTTGTCAGCTAGCAATTGATTGCTTCTCCTGTCCTTGCATCTCTCAGCTCCTGATTGGCTTGTTGATTCCTGCGCAGACTTCCTCCTTCCCTATTGGCTGCATTAAACAGTCTCATGCAAGGCTGAAGGAGTTGGCCAAAAACAGAGTAACACATACTGAACCCTAAGTTTTCTTCTTCCCTAACCCGTTCCTTTCTTGCCTTTCTTTGTTGTCGAACAGGTTGGCTGATACAGAGGTGACGTTGTCTGGGGCGTGTCGCCAATGGCTGAGCAGTCCGGTTCTGGAGGAAGGGGTGCCTCGGCAGCCTGCAGCTCTCAACCTAGTGCATCAGCAGCTTGGCCAGCTTGGTCGACAGACTCAGCAGGTTTACGGTAAGCTTATCTCATCTAAACCTGTTCGTAGCTCGGTGATTAGAACAGTTTTGAAGGTTGCTTGGGCTAGGTTTGGGAATGTTAAGGTGTTAGATGGCAATGAGAACACCATGGCCTTTGAGTTCGAGAATGATAGGGACCGAAACCAGATTTTGGACTTCTCTCCGTGGACAGTGCACGGGCACTGTCTAAACCTTAGAACATGCTCGCCTAATATGAGTATGGCTGATGTCAATTTTGAGATGATGGAACTTTGGGTCCAAGTGCATGGCCTTAGCTTTGAAGTGTGCAATGCAGCTAATGCCCAGGCAATTGGGGATACTGTGGGTCGCTTCTTGTATGCTGAAGATCCACAGGTTGCCAAGAACAGAAACTACCTTCAAATTAGGGTGGAGATCAGCCCCTCAGAACCTCTGCAGACCGGGTTCCAGTGGAATAGCGAGCATGGCCAAGCGAAATGGGCATCGGTCCAGTATGAACGGTTATCGGATCTGTGCTACGGATGCGATCGACTCGGTCACACATCCCAAAACTGTGACGAGGAGATCGTCATGGATGAGCAAAACCCGGGTCACCCGTTATTTGGACCATGGCCGCTAGGGTCGAGGCCTTCTAGGACCCGATGGCATCAGATTGGTGGTGGTGGTGGGCAAAAGAAGGAACCTCCAAGAAGATACCCGAACCGAAGAACATGGAAGGAAGTTATGAATGCGTCAAGAGAGGGGACTCGGGGGGATGCCTCTAAATCGACAAACAACATTTCAGCGGAGTCCACTGCCCGAACTGTCTTTGACAAGGAGGGTGATGATCCGGAGGCTATCAATAGAAGGCAACCTCAGGTGATCGACTTCCTCGAACCAGTCGAACACCTTCGGTCACCTTCGCCGGGCCTACCCCCAGGTATGCTAGACCTAAACCTTCCTCCTATGGAGGACACACAACCATTTACCTTGAACCAGAGCCCCACCATCGGCCACATCAACCCAAACATGTCGTTGAACACGCTCGCCATCCCTCAGGAGCCCTCTCGGGTCTTTGGCCAAGGAGTTAGGTGTCCACATAACTTCCAGCTTTTCACTGATGATCCCCATCCTGTTGCCCATGTAGTTGCCATCCTGATATCCCCCATACCTGCCCCCTCCCATGTTCCGCCACATGATGCCCCTGACCCACGCCCATCCACTATCCCTCCCATCAACCATACCTCTCACCCTCCCATATCCCATCAGACTACACTCCCTCAACCCCACCCTTCTCGTACCCTTCCTATTCCCAACTCACTCCCTTGGAAGTCACCCAATACACTTACCCTACCTCCCCCCTACCGACCTGGTGCCTCATCCTCAAACCACCCCTCACCGTGCCAGAAAGCAATGACCTTAACCATCAATCCCACTAGCCAAACCCTACCATTGGATGCTCTCTGTGATCTCCACCCACCCACTCAACCTGCACCCAGAAACCTCAACCATACTCTGCCTTCATCCCTTCCCAACCCCCAGCCACTGCCTCACCGTGTGGGATCCATAGCCAGCAAACCATGGCTCGCCTCTAGCAGGAGGGGGAAAGCCACGGTTCAGAAGGACGGGCCCATGTGAGGGAGACTGAGGGATAGCCATAATGGAAGATTCTTGGGGAAGAGAAGAAAGGTGGATGGTAATAATCGGGAGGATCTGTCTCGGGGTACTAGTGCAGAGGGACCGGGTCAGTAGTCTGGACCGGTTGAGCAGGGTAACGAACAAGTGGAACAAATGTCTGAGGATGAGCTACAAAGGGGCTCTGGTGGCTGTCCCCAAACAGCCACACGTGCCAAATGAGCATCATGAGTTGGAACTGTCAGGGGCTGGGGTCTCCCCTAACAGTTCGTCATCTAAAAGACCTCAAACGAAGGTTTCATCTGAGCATCATTTTCCTTATGGAGACGAAACATAATGAAACCTTCTGTGATAGGGTTCAGAGGGATGTAGGTATGGACAATGCAGAATATGTGGGACCGATCGAGACGAGTGGCGGTTTGGCCATTTGGTGGATGAACGAGGTGTCTATCAATGTGGTGAGTAAGGGTATCAACTTCATTGACACTCGGCTTACCTTTCACCAGGGGAGCAATGGGTGCGTGATTACATGAGTATATGGTGACCCGAACTTTGAGAGACGGAAGCTGAATTGGGTGGAACTTCGGAGGTTGGGCTTGCATAGATCGGAGTCGTGGCTACATATATGTGACTTCAATGAGATTTCCAACCATGGGGAGAAAAGAGGGGGTCGCCGAAAGGAGCAATGGAAAATAGATGGGTTCAATGATCTATTGGGCGACCTCCTCTTAGAAGACGTTGGCTTTAAGAGCCAACCGTTTACGTGGTCAAATAACATGAGAGGCATGGATCGAGTGTGTGAAAGACTAGAGGCACGAGATTCTTTCACCAAACCACCCTAGCAAGAAGGAGACGTAGTAAGATCTCCCGACTCAGGGGGAGGGATGGCAACTGGATTGAAGGGGAAAGGGAGATCATTTCTGAAATTCACGCATTCTACAAAGCATTGTTTACATCGGAAAGGGGAAATCAGCGAGAGGGGTTGGATATGGGGCATATGTCGGGTCGCGCCGATCACCATTGATGATGATACTAATAGGAGGCTTTTCAGCTAGGGCAACCCCAGAAGAGGTTAAGTTGACAACTTTTCAGATGGGAGGGTCTAAAGCACCGGGTCCCCACAACTTTCCAGGCACCTTCTTCCAAAAGAACTGGAATGCAATCGGCCCAGACATCATCACCTTTGTCAACGCCTTCCTCGAGACAGGTATCATGCCCCCTTTCCTTAACCATACTAATATTACCCTTATTCCTAAGTTGGCCAACCCGACCTCTCCCTCGGAGTTCAGGCCAATTAGTCTATGTAATTTTGCTTATACAATTATATCCAAAGTTCTGGCAAATATGCTCAAGCCTCTTTTACCAGAGCTTATTACCCAGTTTCAAAGTGCGTTTGTGGTAGAGAGAAGGATTCAGGATAACATTCTCATTGCACATGAGACGTTCCATTTTTTAAAAACGCGGAAACGTGCTGGATCAGGTGGAGGTAGAACTGAATGTGCCCTGAAGATAGACATGCAGAAGGCCTACGATCGGATCGAGTGAGACTTTCTAATGGCGGTCATGGAGAAACGAGGTTTTTCGCCTAAATGGATCGGTTGGATTCGTGCTTGCATATCTACGGTGACATACCAAGTGCTCATCAACGGCAAAAGATTGAGGATAATCAAGCCCTCTAGGGGGCTTAGACAGGGAGACACGCTCTCCTCATACTTATTTATCTTGGTTGCTGATGTTTTATCCTGTATGATGGAACACCGGGTCGATCTAGGGCAGCTCCAGGGTATCCAGTCGAAGTGTACATGCCCACCCATACATCACCTCTTCTTTGCGGATGACTCTTTATTCTTCATGAGCGGGACTGTGGAAAAGGCGAGGGCTTTGCGTGTTGTGATTGACCAATATTGTGAACATTCGGGTCAAAAAGTCAATTACGACAAGTCGAGCCTTTTCTTCAACGAGGTCGCGGGTAGAGGTGTCAATTTGGGTCAATCCGCCGGGTCTGACCCGACCCGACCCGCCGCACTGTACGGGTCAACCCGAACCCGACCCGCAACACTGTTCGGGTCAAGTTTCGTGACCCGGACCCGACCCGCCCATGGAGAAATAGCCAACATGGCATGGTGTGAACTATGAATGCCAAAAGGTGTTGAACATGTGCTCAGTAAACATAAGGCCACACATTGAGGAACATCTATGAAAGTTGAAAACAAGTGTATTCTAAAATATTAATAAAAAAATATTAATAATTTTAGACCTTTCGTTAATATATGTGTAATAAATGTAGCATTAAGTTTTTTTTAATTATAGTTAATGTCATATATATAACATAATATAACAAAATAATGATAAACTATATGAAATGATTTCAACATTCTTTATTAATAAATATAATATAATATAATGTATGTAATGTATTTAGGTTTAGTTATTTTTCCCGGGTCGGGTCCGGGTCAGACGGGTCAACCCGGACCCGACCCGCCATGCTTATTTTGTGACCCGAACCCGACCCGACCCCGAGTCGATTCCGGGTCATTTTCGGGTCGGGTCATATTTTGACAGGTCTAGTCGCGGGCAGTGAATACAAACAGGAGGTATCGACTGCACTAGGGGTGCAACACGTCCAAAACCCGGGTCAATATCTAGGCCTACCTTCTGTTTGGGGAAGATCAAGGCGTCAAGCCTTGGTGTATCTTAAGGGACGGGTCATAGAGAAGATCAATAGCTGGAGAAACCGCTTACTCACGAATGCGGGTAAAGAGGTGCTTATCAAAGTGGTGATTACGGCGATCCCGACATATGCTATGACCATTCTTAGGTTCCCTAAGTCATGGTGCTCAGAGGTAAATGCCCTTATTGCAAAATTCTGGTGGGGGGCCAATAATGTGGATCAGAAAATCCATTGGAAGAGATGAGACGATATGACAAGATCTAAGGACCAAGGGGGATTCGGGTTCCGGGAACTACAAGACTTTAATTCAGCTCTCCTTACGAACATGGCAGCGTGTGTGTTGAATGAGTCGACCAGCTTATGGGCTCGGGTTTTGAAGGGCCTCTACTTCCCGAGATCGGACTTCATGCATGCACCGAGAGGGGGCCGACCCTCTTGGGGTTGGGCCAGCTTACTTCATGGGCGCGACTGCTTGCGGGAGAAGGGGATGTGGTCGGTGGGGGATGGGTCAGCGATCAACCCTTTCACAGATCACTGGTTACCGAACGGGCGCAGCATTCGGCCGAGGCAAGGCAGTATGGCGGATGGCCAGGAGACGTTGGCTCGCTGGATCGATCAGGAGGCGCGAGTCTGGAACACCAATGCCGTCAGGGATGCGGTCGACCAGGCAGATGTCGAGGCGGTGCTGCAGACGCCCATCCCTCTGATTTTGCGTCCAGATATCTTGAGGTGGCCAGCAACTTCCGATGGGCGAGCCACTGTCCGTTCGGCATATCATGCTATTCACAGCACCAGCACCACCTTGGACGAGGGGGTCTCTGATGGGTCTTCAAGTCAGCACCTCTGCACGGCCATCTGGAAATCACACATGTGGCCGAAGGTCCAGGTATTCATATGGAGGCTCGCCACCAACTCCATCTCTACGAAGGAGAACTTGGCAAAGCGAGGCGTGCCAACTTCGCCTCTGTGCCCGATATGTAATCACACCGAGTCTCGGGAGCATCTTGTCCTGGGGTGCAGCTGGGTTCGCCCCGTCTGGAGTGATCTTCTTGGTCTGTCTGTTGCAGGTGATATGGAAGCGCTTGATCGTTGGCTTGCGGTCCAATCTTCGGCAACCCAGAACCGGAGGTGGCCATCGGTGATGCTCGTCTGCTGGTTCATATGGAAGGCGAGGTGTAGATATGCCTTCGACAATGTTCAACCAAGCCCATGGCTCGTGGTGCAGCAGGCGCGAGCAGCACTGACGAAGTGACGAGGATCAGCGCCTGCAGACAGGTGCAAAGGAACATGACTGGTAACAACACCTGGGTGGTTCCGGGTCCGAGCCAAGTCAAAATTAATTGTGACGCGACTTGGAGCTCGGAATTGGCTCGGGGGGGGGGGGGGGGAATCACAGTCATTGCTCGAAACTGTGATGGTCACATCATTGGTGGCTGAACCACCCAAGCCACCACCTTCTCAATTGAAGAATTGGAGGCATTGACAATTTTAGAGGGTGTAAAGCTTGCTACCGAAGAAAGGTGGCAACAAATTTTGATCGAGTCGGACGCCGAATTGGTCGTCAAACATTTTAACGGTATAGGTTTTTTGTGGAGGATAGATACCATAGTACAAAATACTAAGGTTATTGGATCCCCAATTGATAGTATTAGTTGGGCGTCCATTTCTAGAACCGCTAATCTTTGTGCGGATTGGTTAGCTAAATAAGCTAAGCAGGGGACGTGTCCTTTGGATTGGGTCGTGAGACCTCCTTCCCCTCTTGTATCTTTGCTTTTCTCGGATTTACAGTTGTACTCAAACTCAGTTATAATTAACCCCGACTGATTCGGGTTTTTGGGCAAAAAATAAAATAGATTTGTTATTATTAAATTTAGATGAAAAATAACGTAATTATTTATAATTACTCTACAATATAAAAGATAATTATACTAATTCTAAAGATATAGAAATTGAGGGATAGAATGTGAGTTGTAATGTATTATTTATATTTAAAATATAAAATAAAACAAATTATTAGTACTTTTTTTATTTAATTCACATTTTCAAAAACAAAATTATACTACAAACTCTATTTTTTCTTCAATTTTCATTTTTTTTCTTATATTTTTTTACATTATGAATTAATTCTCATCCAAATATGACAAAAAACAAATAATAGATATAATTTATTATCCAACTTCCAAAGTCTAACTAAAAAAAACAATCAAGTATTTTTTTTTTTGAAAATTGTCTTAATTCAGTTAATTTTTAGTAATATACTATGAAGTTTCCATCAACCTTATTGTATGATCTAAATCGCGTTAATTTGTTGAAACCTATGGTTACAACTCTATTATGTTTTGTTTTTTTAAAAGTAACCATTTTACTTATTTTATTTAGAAAAATAAGTATACAAATTTATTTTTTAGAAAAATAGGCATACGCGCACCCCAGGGTCGCGCCTATTGGACATAGTATAAAACTAACGATGTTAGGTAACAAAATCACTGTATTTCCAATCAAAAAAATTGTCCTAGATAGATAATTGAATTACCACATAAATGACGTTAGCCGTGTTGAGTTTGGACTTACATGGTCTGAGTTATATTTTTGTAAGTAAAATTTTCATATCTCAACTTCCGGCATGCCGTACAGTCAATCCGTATATCCAAATTTAATATTTTTTGCATCATTTGAATCGCAATTAAAATATCTACTTACTATAAATTTTTTAAACTTTTTTAATAGATACATAATTTTATTTTTAATTAAACATTGAGTCGTCATTATTGATTTTTTTTTAAAAAAGGCACATGCGCCACTTTGAAGTGGCGCCTATGAATAGGCGTCAGCCCGGGTTGTGTGTATACCTATTTTTCTAAAAACAAAAATTATATACTTACTTTTCTAAATAAAAAAAATAAAATGGTTACTTTTAAAAAAAAAATCCTATTATGTATCAAGATTCGTAATTTATTTATTAGAATTTTTTCAAAAAGTGTATATTTTAGAAAATAAATTTGAAAAAGTATATATTTACCGAAAATATTTGAAAAAGTGTGTACTTGCGCTACTGGAGGTAGCGAAAATCAATTTTCGCTACTGGTAGTAGCGATTTTTGAAAATAGCTACTAGAGGTAGCGATTTTCAAAAAACGATGATTAGGGTAGCGTTTTTATGAATTTCGCTACCCCTAGTAGCGATTTTTTTTTTTACGTTTTATTTTTTGACGATTTGATGTTTAATTTAAATAAAATCAAAAAAATCTTAAAAAATTACAGTAAGTAGATATTTTAATTTCAATTCAAATGATGCAAACAATATTAAATTTGGACTTACGGATTGACTGTAGGCTCTGCCGTAAGTTGAGATATGAAAATTTGACTTAAAAAAATATAAATCATACCTTGTAAGTTCAAACTGACCACGGTGAACGTCATTTATGTCGTAATTCAATTATCTACCTAGGGTAATTTTTTTAATTAGAAATACAATGATTTTGTAACCTAACATCGTTTGTCTTAAAATTTGACCGAAATAATCAAATGCATTAGGTGAGAAATTTAATTATGTACTTACTCAAAAAAAATCAAAAAAATTAAAGTGAGTAGATAATTTAATTACAAATAAATGACGCTAACTAGACGTTAATGTTTTGCTTTTAGACTGACCGTATAATACAATACGTAATTTACTTCGTATTATATTGTATTATACGATCAGTCTAAAAGTAAAATATTAATGTTCAGTTAGTGTCATTTAATTCGTAATTAAAATATCTACTCATTTTAAATTTTTTTATTTTATTTAATATGTATATAATTAAATTTCTCACCTAATACATTTGTTTATTTCGGTCAAATTTTAAGACAAGCGATGTTAGGTTACAAAATCATTGTATTTCTAATCTAAAAAATTACCCTAGGTAGATAATTGAATTACGACATAAATGACGTTCACCGTGGTCAGTTTGGACTTACAGGGTATGAGTTATATTTTTTTAAGTCAAATTTTCATATCTCAACTTACGGCAGAGCCTACAGTCAATCCGTAAGTCGAAATTTAATATTTTTTGCATCATTTGAATCGAAATTAAAATATCTACTTACTGTAATTTTTTAAATTTTTTTAAAGATTTGTTTGATTTTTTGTTTTAAATTAAACATCAAATCGTTAAAAAAAACGTTAAAAAAAAATCCCTATTAGGGGTAGCGAAATTCATAAAAACGTTACCCTAAGTAGCGTTTTTTGAAAATCGCTACCCCTAGTAGCTATTTTCAAAAATCGCTACTACCAGTAGCGAAAATTGATTTTCGCTACCTCTAGTAGCGATTTTAAGAAAATCTCTAATACCCTACCTGCGCAGATGCACATTTTGCTAAATATTTTTTATATATATATACTTTTTCAAAAACAAATAATCTAAAATAAACAATTTAAAAAAAAAAAACGATTTATTATCATAGACGGGACACGCAAATAAAGTTATAATCATTATATGCATTTAATTATTACAACTAGTCAATATAAATTAGACAAAATTTGAGTGGAGTTCAGGCTCCATCAGGCGGGTGAGAATTGAGATAGGATACTAAATTTATTCATATTAAATTAAAAGGAGTACATATACTAAATTAAAATAATAAAAACGTGCTAAATTAAGTATTAATTATAATATGAGATTAAGTTAACAGCATTTGGTCAAAAAAAAATTGAGCCGCAAATTAATTTAATTTTAAAGTAATAATAATAACACTTAAAATTGTAAATATTCAAAAAGAATAAGTATTTTTTGACTAGATCAACAAGTTTGAAGATGGAAAGTTGCATATATATAATAAAAGTCTTAAATACTAATTTGCTAATTAAATTTTGGCCAATTTTTTTTTTTTTTAATTTTATATAAGTGTGCAGTTTATAAACTGATTATTATTTTTCAATGTAAATTGTTGGTTGAAATTTATATATTATACAAACAATTAACTCCTTCAATTTTTTCTGTTAAATAATTTAGACCAAAAAAATACTTTAAAATACTATTAAAACACCATATTATTTTATCACGATTCTACAATAACTAAAATTTTATATAAAAATAAACAAAATTATTAAAAGTGATTTTTAGTTTTATCTTCAAATTTTAAAAGATTTACATATCACAATTTCACTTTTAGTAATTTTCTATTATGTTTTTTCTATTGAATGTATTATTTTAAAATTTTCGTTTGTAAATTTAACAATTTATTATTTAAAATGTTAAGTCATATTATCAATATATTAAACTTGAAGGTGTTTTTGCAAATTTTTAAAGTATTTTATATCAATTTTAACATATATATTTGTTTGTTTTTTGTCAGAAATAGGTTTTTGTACAATACAAACAGTTCAATTAACAATTTACTCCAAAAAATAGTTCCGTTAGCAAATTGCATACTCTGTGTAAAATCAAGTTAGAATTTGGTATTTATCCTTATAATCAATATATCCTGTCTAGATAATAAATAAATAAAAAAGAGCGAACGAACACAAATGCTCATGATAGATTCTTTAGCTTCATAACTAAACTGATTGGGTATTGCAGAACTTAGGCAAATGAATTCAGTAACTGAATGATGCCTTCAGGTGGCCAAAAAAAAGAATGATGTCTTCAAAATCAAAAGATACTCTCATTTTTTTTTTTTTTTATGGAGAATATACAAAAAGTGTAGTTCAGATAAATGGTGTTCGAGGAATCAAAGAACGAACAATACTTTTTAGATATACTTTTTTTATTAGGACATGATGTTTAGGTGTGAGTTTGGGCGGGCCGGTCCGGTCTTTTTGGCAAGATCGAACCCGAAATTTCGGTCCTCACCTTTGGAGGACCGAGACCGATTTCGCCTTTGGAGGACTGAGATCGGTCGGTTTTGCTTGACTCGGGCCGGTCTCGATCCATTACCGAAATTTTCAGAAAAAAAATACTCAATCAGTACAAATTCAAATACATCCAAATTCAGTACAAACTACATCTACAAACTACTTTTCACAAATGACACATTTTCAGACCGAAATTCAGACTGAACCCCTTTCTGTATCTTGGTATCTTCATTACAACAAATGTATGTCCAAGTTAAACCCTTAATTGCTATATATACAGAACAACCTCAACTGACAAGTTACAGCAATGTATGTACATTGTTTTGCTAAGGAGGATACACTGCAAAACACGCATATTATGCTATCGACATTGTATTTACCATCGACAAATCCCTGCTGTTTCTACACTTCGAGTCATGGATAGAATCTCCTCGATACATGTCGTGTAATTTGTGTTAAGTGTTAGTCAATCAACATGGAGATATTTAAGAAGCATACAGATCATTATCAAGATAGATTACCAAACGGCTGCCTCCACCAATTGCCAAGAAGTCAGGTGAGCACAGAGTGAAGTAGCGATTTGCACCTGTTCAAGAACAGTAGTAGCCAACCGCTTCAATCACCACTCAACGCAACAATATCCACATCCCTTTGTCAACATACATAAATCGTCGATCAGTAAAACGACATAAATACAAATCAGTAAAACGACATAAACATAAATCAGTAAATCGGTAAAATTAGTTCAACGCAACAACATCTAGTAAATTGATACAAATCAATAAATTGATCAGTTCAACGCAACAAAAATCAGTTCAAATCGAAACAAATCAGTTCAACGCAACAAATCAGTAAATTGATACAAATAAAAGAACAATCAGTAAATTGATACAAATCGAAGAACAATCAGTAAATTGATACAAATCGAAGAACAATCGAGATAAATTGAAGAACAATCAAAGAAATTGAAGAACAATCGAAATAAATCCTAAACAATCGACATAAGCTTGATTTTAGATCTGCTCCGTGTGTGTTTCTTGGTTATTGTGCCAATCAACATGGCTACAAATGCTTGGATGCTGGTGGTCGTGTTTATGTTTCTAGACATGTCAAATTTCATGAGACTGTCTTTCCTTTTGCTGACACTAGTAGTCAGTTTATGCAATCTTCTGCTCCTAAGAATACTGAAACTTCAGTACCTTTCTTCTTACCTTTCAATTCTAATGCCTGTAGTCCAACTGATGTGGATGCTCAGAACCCTGTGCAGATTGATCTCCCCCTCCAGAGTATACAAGTGTCACTGATCATTCTACTGAGCTAACTAACAAGCAGTCTTCCTTTGATGTTCAAGAACCTCCCATAGTGTCATCACGTAATGTTCCTGAATTTGTCGATGAGCTTAGTTTACCATTACCTGATAATTTCATTAGATACAGACCTTAAGGGTCCATGCTTGTTCCATCTGAGTCGACTATTCAGTCAGGTAATATAGATAATCAGTCTCTACAGCATAAGGATTCATCAATGTCCACAAACATCAGGTATACTTTACAAGAATCATCTCTTGTTCCAGTTAATTTAAACGATTGTGCAGAACAAATATCAAACATTGGTAATCAGTCAATAACTTAAAATGTAAGTTTACCTGGAACTAGAACTAACACTCACTCTATGATTACCAGGTCCAAAACTAATGATATTGCAACATTGACTACTAGTCTTCATCAGCTTGACGAGTTTTCAGATTCACCTCCACCAGATATATACACTGCTATGAAGATTTCTCACTGGGCTCAAGCTGTAAAAGATGAATTACATGCTCTGGCTGTCAACAATACCTGGTCTCTCACAGCATTACCTGGAGGAAGAATCTCTGTGGGATGCAAATGGTTGTTCAAAGTTAAGAAAAATTCAGATGGAACAGTTGCTAGGTACAAGGCTAGGCTAGTAGCAAAAGGGTTTTCACAAAAAACCAGGATTTGACTTTCAAGATACATTTAGTCCAGTGGTTAAACCTCCCACAGTTCGTATCATCCTTACTCTGGCTTTGACTCACAAGTGGTCTCTTAGGCAAGTGGATGTTAACAATGCTTTTCTCCATGGGGAATTGTCTAAAGATGTATATATGACCCAACCTCCTGGATTTGAATAAAGTGATGCTCAAGGAAGAGTCATGGTATGCAGATTGAACAAAGCCTTATATGGTCTAAAACAAGCTCCTCGAGCATGGTTCGAAAGGTTTACAAGTTTTCTGATTCATACTATTGATTTTACAACATCTCTTGCTGATAACTGTTTGTTTCTAAAAAATACTGATAAAGGTAGTGTCTATCTGTTGGTATATGTAGATGACATAGTGGTTACAGGTAGTGATACTGAGGCGGCAGAACTTATCATTCAACAGATCAATCAAGAGTTCAAGTTAAAAGACCTTGGTTTGCTCAATTACTTTTTAGGTATGGATGTTCAGGTAGGTGATGACTGCTTGCTACTTGCTCAAAAGAAGTATATTTCTGATTTGATTCTTAAGGTTGGGTTGTCAACTGCCTCGGTTTTACCTACACCAATGTCAGGTAATTTTCTGAGCAAATCTGTTTCTCAATCTCATTCAGCTCCTGCTGATCCCACTTTGTATAGATGTACTATAGGGGCGCTGCAACATGTATGCATTACCATACCAGATATCAGTTTTGCTGTCAACAAACTTAGCCAATATATGCAACAGCCCACTGTTAGACACTGGAAGGATCTTCTTAGAGTTCTTAGACATCTAAAGGGAACCATTAATCATGGGCTTCTCTTTAGAGCTTCTCCAGTTTCTTCATCTGAGGTAACCTTAGTTTCATATGCAGATGCAGATTGGGGAAGTGACACTGAAGATAAAAAGTCGGTGCCTGGTCATTACCTTTTGCTTAATAATAATCCTATAGTTTGGAGTTCGAAAAAGCAATCTGTTATATCTAGGTCCAGTTCTGAAGCTGAATATAGATCAGTGGATAATGCAATGTGTGAAGTTCTATGGGTGGTTTCATTGTTATCTGAGTTAGGTATTAAACTGTCTTCTATACCTGTTATTTGGTGTGATAATACAGGTGCAGTTGCTTTGACAGAAAATCTTATTCAACACTCAAAGATGAAACATGTAGAGCTGGATCTGTGTTTTGTCAGAGAAAAGGTGTAGAGCGGTCAAGTTGTTGTTAACTTTGTCCCGACCTCTGATCAGGTTGCAGATATCTTAACAAAACCCCTCACTGAAAAATTGTTTTCTCTGTTTCGAGATAAGCTTAGTGTGATGACATTTGGTGAAAATCAGAGTGATGGTTTAGGTTCTGATGTTACAAGTATAAGTGATACTGACTATGACTATGAATAGGTGTTTTTTGTTTGCTTGCTCTCAATCTGTCTTTTTCTGAATGTTGTGTCTTGGTTAGGCTGTTTGCTCATCTTCTTCTCTTCACTTAGTTTATCTAATCATTGCTTGGTGTTTGTGCTTTTCTCATACTGATTGGTGACTTTGTGCAGTGTATCCTTGTTTGATCTGTTTCTTTTATCTGATATTCTGATGTTCAGTTTGCAAACTGTGAGATAAACTTGTTTTGATTTCTACTCATATAGGTTAGTCTGTGTTATCCTTCTATGCTCTATAGGGAAATGTTTTCGTATGTAGGTTTGTACTGAATTACCTGATTGTTATAGTTATCTCATCTACTCTCAATCATGATTGTTGAATTCTACTGCATATGGTTTAGGCAACTTCATACCATTCAGATCCTCATTGGTGATTTTTAAATAATAAAAAATCAAAATCAAAAGCAATATACTGGCATAAGATGAAGCTTAGATACCAAAAATAACATCTACAGAGAAAACGTAAAGATACTCTGTAGAATGTTTGAGGTTGGTAAGATGGAGGAACTTGAAAACCTCCAGCTTCATTGGTAAGATTGAGGAAATGAAACCTCCCTGTCAGGTGAATAAAAATATCAAAGCAAGTCAAGATGTGTTAAAAATTCAAGATCGAAATCAAATGAGTAAGATCTGGTCTAAGGTATGAAGTTGGTTGGTATATGCAGTATGTGTTCTCTATGATTGATTGATGTATATTGAGATTTGAGGTACTATAATGATTCGGGTTGATTATGTTTTTCATACATATTGAGATAATTTCTCTATGGAAACAGAAGAAGAAAAACTCAGGTGCGTAATGTGAGTAGAAGTTCTATTTGAATGTTTTTCATATTAATCTGACAGGTTGTGAATTTGTTACATTAGCTATCTGGAATTTTGAATCAGATTGTTCTCAGGTTCATTGTTATCAAAGTCATTGAGAATGTTGAGAAAAGAACTTCATTGAGGAATGTTAGGATGCCTAAGTATAGAGCATCGAAGATGTGCATCACAGCTGATTTGGACTCAAACATTGAAGAACAAGATAGCTTGTGAAGCAATTAATATGTCTAGATGTGTGTAGATTATTGTAGAGTGTTCATGAATTGTCTAGAACACTTAAGAATAGATGGAGGCTTAGTCTTTTCTGTATAGTATATAAGTCTGTCATTGTATACTGAATGAGTAACCTCATTTCATAGTAAATGTTCAATTCTGTTAATTCTGTTTCAACCGATTACTTCCTCTCTAATTTTTCTTCTTTCTTGTTCATCTTCATCTTCAATCTTAGTTCCTATTCTTCATTCTGGTTTGATCTGAGAATACTCACAATTTCTACCTGATACAAATGCACTCTGGAAAGGAGTGATGGGATCTGACAGATATATTTTCATACGGTTCACCAACACTTTAGAGATTATCTTATACATGAAGTTACAACAACTTATGGGTCGGAAATCACTAGGGGTCGACGGGTTTGGAACTTTTGGTATGAGTACAATATCAGTGTTATTGAGGGTGTTTTGTATGATACCTGTTCTGAAGAAAGCCTTAGCCGTAGTGATGACATTCGCCCTCACAATGTTCCAATTCTTTTGGTAGAACAATCCCGGAAACCCGTCCGGTCCCGGAGCCCTTGACCCCCCCCCATTTGAAACGTTGCCACCCTAATCTCCGAGTTCGTAACCTTCCTCATTAGTTGGGCATTCATTTCGGCTGTGACATGCCTAGGTATGCATCTCAAAAATTCCTCCCCCGGTTCGGTCTCCTCCGCGGTAAACATGTGCCTATACTACTGGTGTATCTCTTCTCCAATTCGGTCCTCATCTTTGAGCCAAGCTCCATTCCCTCCCATCAACCTACATATGTGGTTCCGTCTCCTCCTCACTATGGTTGTTTGATGGAAGAAAGTAGTGTTTCGATCTCCATCCCGAAGCCATTTGACCCTCGATCTTTGCCTCCAATAAGTTTCTTCCCTTGCCCATATGGTTTTCAGTTTTCCCTTCAATCTTGTCTCCTTCCTAATGGCCTCGTCATCCATGCCCCCTTGGGCCTTCCTCCTCAAGGCCGCCTTTATATCTGCGATCTCCACCACATTATTACCGAAATGGATTTTGATCCACTCCATTAATTGTTTTCGGAACCTTTGTAGTTTGGCTTGTACACCATGTGCTTCCCTTATTTGAGTAGGCCTTTCCCACGCGGTTTTAATCACTTCCTTGCACGTCGGGTTTTTTAGCCACATTGCTTCAAATTTGAATATTCTCTTTGCCCTTTTAATTGGTTGTTCGAATTGAACCACCATTGGTGAGTGGTTTGATCCTATTGCGAGTTCATTAATGCATTTCCCTTGTTGATATCTCATTAACCATCCCACATTCGTAAGTGTTCGGTCAAGCCGCTCCCTAATCTGGTTCGGTCCCCTTCTGTTATTACACCAAGTGTATGGGCTCCCGTGGGCACCCAACTCCTCCATCATAATGTCCTCAATTAGTTGTTTGAATTCGTCCATTTGTCTTTGCGATTTCCTCCCCCCCTTGCTTCTCATGGGCGTGGCAAATGGTATTGAAATCCCTGAGCACCATCCAATTGTCCCTTCTATTTAATCTGAAACTGCGTAACATATCCCAGTTTCGTGTTCGCCCATTCGTTTTCATGCTTGCATATACCCACGCCACGTACATAACCTCGATTTGCCTCGCAAGTATCACCTCGCAGTCGATGAAATTTGCATCGGCATATCTTATAACAATGCTCGTCTCCGCGGACCACCAAAGAGCTAGTCCACCCGCGGTTCCATTTGGGCTCACATAGTACTTATTCTACATCCCCGGCCTTTGTCTAATACTATCGCAGTAGGTATCCCCATTCTTGGTCTCCATTAAGAACATAATACTTGGGCGATACCTTTTGTTGAGGTCTAGTAGGTGTTGAACTGTCAAGGCTGACCCCAAACCCTGACAATTCCATGATATTACATTCATTGGCCACTCGTGGCTGTTTCGGGACAGCCACCGGAACCCATGTTCATGTCGTTTGTTTCATCCTTCATACTCGTAGTCCCCTGCCTCTTCTCGGCCCTTCTTGTTTTTGCTATGGTGCCCCTCGGTCCCTTCTTCCTTGGGCTCTTCCTTTGTGGCAGTATCTTCTGATCGGATTTCTCCACCTGCCTCTTGATTCTCTTTGGTCCTGGGTTCTCCTCCATCTCATCCCCGGTACGCTTAAGGGTCATTTTGTTTAGGTATGGACTCAATCCGGATGGGGGGTTGTAGTTCGTTCTCTAGCCGATCGGTGGAGGTGTGTCGGGAGGTGTGTCGGGTGGGTTTTCAACGGTATATGTTTGGAGGGTTGTGGGGCCATCATGCAGGTCTATTGGTGTGGGGTTGTCAGGTAAGTAGGTGATGAGGAGTTGGCTATGTGTATGTGGCTTTTTGGTACGGTGGTGGACTGGTTGTGATGGTTCATCTAGGTGGCTCAATGGTGTGGCTCGGTCATAGTATGTGTTACGGTTAATGACTATATGGTAGGTTTGGTAGTTTGGTGGACGTGTTTGCTTCGATTCTTGGTCAGGTCCGACTCAGGGTTGGGGTATGTGGATTGTTAGGGTTGTGGTGGTGGACGGGCTATCGGGCATGGGTTCCATGGGTGTATATGGATGATTGGCTTGTGTCCCCCCAGCCAAATTCGTTTCGGTTTCCATGGTGTCGTGGGCTCCTCTTCCATCCTCCTCCCCTCCCTTGGCTTCTTCCCTAGGTTGGTATCATTCCTTTTTTTTGTGTGTCTTAGTTGTTTCCCGTTTTCTCACCTCGGCCATAATGTCGAACCATGACCTTCTAGCCCCTCGGTTATGGTTCGGGCTTTGTCCTTCTTCGCCATCCACATTCTACTTTGCCGTGGAATGTTTTGGCCTCGTTCCCACAAGCCACGGACCATACATCGGAATACTACGATCTTGCTCCGCCATCTGAATTTCCTCATTGCATGATTGGGTCGTATGACCCAACACACCACATCCATAGCAATAATCATAGGGTCGTTCGTATTTTATCGATGCCCATCTCTCTGCCCCTTGTGAGTTCTTCCACCAGAACCCGTCCATCAAAGGTATATCTCCATCTACTTCTACTCGCAATCTCATATAACTTCTTTTTATCCGCCCATCATGCTTCTCAATCTCTATGCATTTGCCTATCATATTTCCTATCTTCCAAGCATTTGCATCACCAAAAATCTCAGGGCCTAAATCATGTACTTGTATCCAGAAAGGTACCTTATTGAATTCGATATCGTTCACTCCTCTACTCGGGTCCCATCTCTTTATGTTTAAGATGTGGCCATTGACCGCCCATGGAGACCGGTCTAGGATCTGATCTACATCCTCCTGTTTCTCAAAGTCAAACAGTAGGACTCCCTTATCACCTTCCGATATTGTAACCTTCCCATATCTCGTCCAAGCCGACCTGAGCACTCCATTGATCACATTCAGTTTGATCGGTTTCCGTGATAACAATCTCCCAACATACCAATCCACACATTGTACTTGGTCATTAGTATCCAGGTCGACAACAGGTTTTCTCGGACTGCTCGGGCCTCCGGAATTGGAATCGATTTGCATCGCGTGGGGGCCGTGTCTTCACCACAGGTGGCAACTCCTACAAACACAGGAAATCACAAAAACAAACAACGTGAGGAACAACACTGGTGCAAAGAAAGCCTTTGGTGGTTGTATGGCCACTCAGTTTCAGCTTTTTGTTCCAGCCAACTGAACGGGAAATTGCAGTGTGAGGGTTCCTCGTCCACTCGGGTGATGCACAGGTGGCACTAGACTGGTTGCTCTCTGACACTAAGGGTTTGGTGCACTGCTTCCTGTTGTCGTGGGACCGTAGGAAATGGACTTTGGGCATTCGTGGACCCCCTCAGGCGAGCATCCCCTATCGTCCGGTGACCTCACGGTGGCTTCCGTCGGCGGTACGTTTTTAGCCGCCTCCTCTGTCAAGCTCGCCGATGCAAAAACCCAGTTGAAATCAACTCAAATGATGTCGGATATATATATGCTTGGTTGCTGTCCATTTTGTGCATGGAGCTGTCCAATCATGATGCAGTAGCTGGGGATTCCACATACATTCCTTGTGTTTGTCGTTTTTCTCTTGATTGCAGAACGAAGTTCACCAATTGGAACAGAGTGAATCTTCCACGGGGAGGAAAACTTAGGCACGCTAATTGTCCTTCACACCGGGTAGAGAGAAGAGCATGGATGTCACGCGCGCCACCGAGGGAATCTTATGGAGAATACAACTACTAGTTTATTTTAGTTTTTAGAATTAAATTAATATTTTTGGAGAGTATTATACTATATAAGTAGTCTATTTCCTTGAAAGTAAGAAAAAAACGGCTAGTTTACTTTATTTCCAGTTTTTTTTTTTTTTTGGCCCAAATTTCCAGTTTAAATGGGTTCGCTGAAGTATCTCTCTGCGTCTCTGTGAAGTTATAGAGAAAGAGGGTTTCCGAGCTCCATTTGAAAACATAATGTTGAAACTCTTGAGCATCTTCAAGAAGAAAACCTCCCCTAGAGGTACTCGCTTTCATTTCTCTAATCCATCGCCCTTAATTTAATAACGGCTAGGTTTCAAGTCTATAAATGTATGGTTTGACTCTGAAATTTCTAGGGTTTCTGAATTTGGGGTTTTATATTATCCCTTTCGTTTGGGTTGATTGAAAATTGAGTGAAATTTGTTTTACTCCTCTAGTCTTGCATGGCTTCAAAATTGAAGGTCTTATGACTTATTTCCGATGAAGTTGCGTTTTTTGCTGTCTGATTCGCATGTCTTGCTTAAGATATATTTTCTTTTGTAAATTGAAGTATGAAATTCAGTTTTGCTGTACTTCTATATATTACATCAGATGCCCAAGAGAGAGACATCGCAGTTGCCACGCGAGGTATAGTTACTTACCGTACTAATTTTCTCTTGAATAACCTTTTGGATGATCAATCATTTGAAAATTGAAATCATAATTAGATGAATGATCATAATTCCTAATTGAATAATGTAATAACTGTTCTGACTCCTAAGGTTGGAGATATGAAGGTCGATAGTTGTGATATTCTTCTCTGGACACTTCTGTTGATTTTATTTCCTTTTAAGACAATTTATTACCTGACGCATAGCGGTTAGCATTGCTGATGGCATGATGATCTTATTTTGTATTACAAGAAAATGTAGCAATTGCTTTGCTTGATCAAAAAATGTTAAAATCTAAATTACACTTTGAAACTGCATTTGACAGATAAACAACTCAGTGCTCTCGTACAACCTGAAGAGAACTTTATGTTTTTAATTATTTTTTTCCTTGCTTGGCAATTGATTGTCGTGATAAGTAGTTCGGAACTTATTATTTGTAGACTAAGTTGTTTTGTGGATTCTTATCATAGCTTGTTACTTTTTAGAACCCTTTTTGCTAAGAATTAAAAGCACAAATCAACTCTGACCCTGCATATTTTCTCATTTTTTTGATAAGATTAGGAATGTAGATTACAGTGCTTTCTCTTGATAAGAGAATCTTATTTCATAGTTAACTTGTCAATCAATAAAATCTACAGGCATTGAACGAGAGATAGCATCCCTTCAATTGGAGTACGTGCGCTCCATTTCTTTCACTGATTTTATCATGAAATATATCAGATTATTATATTTTCTGCAACAGTGTTGCTTTTCAATTACCAATTTCAGGAGAAGTTAGTTGAACAGATTAATAAAACAACTAAAACTGGAAATGAGGTCAATTTCTTAAGTAACAATTTTATATTTCATTCCATTTTCATCATTAGTTCATGTAATTGCTGATTAGATTGCCTGTCTCATCTAATCTTGAAGCTGACTCATATGTTGAAGATATCCCTCTTCCATAGGCCATGCATTTATTATTAATATTGCAATGGTATATTTCTCATGGTATAAAATAATGCTTTGAACATGCAACCACCAAAATACTAGCTCGACAACTTGTTCGTTTACGCCAACAGATAACTAATTTGCAAGGGAATCGATCAGGCCTAAGCTAGAGGTGTAGCTAACCATACCCCGTTAGTCATTATTCTTAGTAAGTTTTTTTTTTATTAAATGATAAATTGTTGATTTTTCAATTGGGTCTCCCATTATCTGGAACTCATTCTAATAAGTGTAGTATTGAATAATGACTCAAATTATTCTCTCTCTATGTATGATTATATATAGGGGTGCTCACGTAAACCGGACAACATTATTCTCACTCTCGTCGATAGCAGACCGTGATTCAAAGCTCAAGCAAATTTGCTTCCACTAAGACAATCGTTCAAGTAGGTAACTTAAATATGTGTTTATATTGTGCTTAAACGATTATATATTTAAAATATCCCAACATTACTATCAAAACCATGACAACTTGGTTTCTAAATTGTTGAATTTCAAGCACGTCCCTTCGCCTCGACTGCGACCACAATCATAATCGAGATGCAGTCGCAGTGGGAACTGCATCGGGAGTTAGGGGTGATAAAAAAGACTGGTTGGACCGAATTCCCGACAAGTCCGGTCCGAGACCATCCTGAATAGGACTAAGCCCGAGCAAGCGTTTTTTTTTTCTTTAAGGCCGGTCTCGGTCTCAGTCTTTTCCCCAAAAAATCAAATAGGACCGAACCGACCCGGCCTGGAAGAAAACCCTAGAAATTCATGGCATAACCCTGTAAACACTAGTAATTCATGACCTTGAAGCATTCGACAACCCTTGGATCGGTTCCATAAGGGAAGTGCGATGGAAGATGAGAAGCAAGCAAGTTCAAGACCAAAACTTCGTTGATTTTTTTTTTGCTATTCCAGTTGATTTTTTTTTACCAGAAATTTCGGTCCAAGATTGATACTGGCTCGAGTCAAGCAAGACTGACTCGGACGGTCTTTTTTGGCCAAAGTCGGTATCGGTCCTCCAGATATCAAAATTGAAATTTCGGTCTCGGTCCTGCCTCCAAGACCGAACCGATCCGCCCATGATAAGCCCTATCGAGAGCAACCTTTGTGGTTACAACCATAGTTATCAGAACCGGATCGGACCAGCGGTCCGTTCGGGTCCGACCGAGAACTGGACCCCTGTTCGGTTTGGTTCAGCTAAAAGACCGTTTTGCATATGAACAGTATTTGAATCGGGTTGAACCAGCCGATTTTTGAAGAACTGACCGGTTTTCATAAAACCGTCCGGTTTTCATAAAACCGTCCGGTTTCCGGTTCACATTTTTTGCATATTTTTAATTTAAGTTTTTTTTATACTGACCGCCATTTTCTCTGGTTGTTCCTTTAGTGTTCCCGCCATTTATACTTATTGAATCCAGCTATTCCCGCCATTTTCTCTGGCGGTTTTGCATCAATATTAGCATATAATTATACTTTTTTTAAAATTAAATTATACTCTGATATATCATCTACCCGTGCAGGTAGAGACCGTTCACCAAGTGATAACATGAGATGGGTGAATTCAACCTCAGATTCGGCCAACTGTTGATGGAGACGAGTTCGGGATATATTGGCGCTGTCAACTTTGCTCCTGTAAACCTCCATGCATTGCTGTTCAAGGTCCAGTAAAACCTTCTCTCTTATGAACTTGTCTTCTCCAACCTCGTCCCATATCATCTATTTTTCGTTAACAAAAGAAACACTGAATTGGGTTATGGTAGCTATTAAATGAAGAAATAATGTTTGATTTTCTTGCCTGCAACCTGGCAGTGCAGAGGAGGTATTCGCATGAAGTCTGTGGCAGTGCAGAGTTGTTCCTCATTGGACTTGGTGTGTTGAATGAACTCATTGGAAGGTTAGTGCTCTGAAACTCCCACGATTTAGATATCAATGGCAGAGAGAGATAGAGAATAGTGGGTATCTTGCTTAAAAGACAAGGTTGCAGAGTATGAGAGAAGTAGGTGATGGAGAAGCTTTGTGGTCAAGAATCAACCATGGAGGAGCACTGTTCCAATATCTACAGTCTATAGATTAGGGGTATAAATGAACAGATCTTATGTGCTAACTATCTGGGATCGATACAGTTAACACTCGAATTCCGGACTGGGTTGAGCTTAAACAGGAGCCGACACCAATCATACTAAGGCTCGGTATTCTGCATTTTTTTTAACTATAAACAGTAAACCGCATATTGAACCGGGTCCGGTCGGGTTAAACCGGACTAACCGGGAACCGTCCCCCTCGCCGGTTTGAGGGCCGGTCCGGTTTTGATAACTATAGTTACAACCCCGCAAACAGGCGCAGTCACTGGTCTGCAGCAGGAGGACGCACCCAAGGTGTTTGCGTCGGCTGCTGCAGGATGCACCTAGGGTTGCCGCATCGACAATTACATAACGCAGCAAAGCTAGCCGCATCGACATTAGTAGTGACGCACCCACGTTAATTGCGTCGACCGCAGCTGGGCACAACCAAGGTGGTCGCGTCGACTGCTGCAGAACGAAGCCACTATGGTTGCGCTGGTTGTAGTAGGACGCAATCAAGATGGTTGTGTCAGTTGCTGCAAGACGAAGTCACCGCTGCGATGTCGACTGTCGCAGGACGAAACCACCGTTGTGATGTTGGTTGCTGCAGGACGAAACCATGTTGTCGCGTCAGCTGCTGCAGTACGAAGTCACCGCTACTGTGTCAGCTATTGCATGACGCAACCAAGGTGGTCGCGTCAGCTGCTGCATGACGCACCCAAGGTGGTCAAGGTGGCTTCCAATGCAGGATGTTGCACCACATCATCTGCTTCACAATTTAGCACAAGTGCGTCTGCAGGACGCTGCCACCGTCAGCTCCAACAAGCTGCAACAAAGGTGGTCGCGTCTGCTGCAGCAGGACACAAATGACATAGTGTCCGCTCACGCTTTTCGCGTCGGTTGATTTAGGAAGCAGATAATGTGACCGCGTATGCTAGGCTGTTGCACGAGTTAACCAAGGTGATCACGTCATCTACATCAAGCAGCAAATGTGGGTTACGTCAAGATGCAGGACACGTCCAAGGTGGTTGCGTCGACTGCAGCTGAAAGCAACCACGATGGTTGTCATCTACACAAGACACAACTAAGGTGGCGACATTGGTGGTTGCCACAACCACGATGGTCGTGTCGCCTACTGCAGCCGACGCGGGCAAACGATGCAGCTAGGGTGTCCGCGTCGTCTGCAGTTGGATGTAGCCAGGGTGGAGTCAGGGTGAGGGTGAAATTAGGGTGCCGCGTTGGCTGCTGCATGATACAGCTAGGGTGGAGTCATGGTGGCACGTCAGCTGTAGTAAAGACCCACCCGTTGTGGCCGCGTCGGCTGCAGCAGGACGCACCTGAGGTAGTCGGGTCGCCTGCAGCACGACACATCCATGGTGTTTGCGGCGACTGCTGCAGGACGCAACCAAGGTGGTTTCATCCGCTGCAGCATGAAGCACTCAAGGTGGTCGTGTTGGCTGCAGCATGAAGCACCAAAGGTGGCCGCGTCAGTTGCTGCAAGACGTAACCAAGGTGGCTGCTGATGTAGGACACAACACCACGCCGGCTGCTGCAGATGTAGCCAAGGTGGTCGTATTGGTTGTCGCGCATCAACGAAGGTGCCCTTCTGCAGGACGCAACCAAGGTGCACACGTCAACTGCAGCAGGATGCAACGAAGCTGGTCGCGTCTGCTGCAGCAGAATATAGACGACGGTTGTGTCTTCTATTGTTGGACACATACATGGTGTTCGATCACGCTGTCTGCATCCATACACCGTGGTCGCATCGTCAAGGTGGCCGCGTTGTCTTATGCAAGTCGCAGTCAAGGTCATCGCGTCGGTTGGGCTGCTGCACAACACAACCAAGGAGGTCACATCGTCTGCATGAAGGTGGTCGCGTCAAGATGCAGGACGAGACTACCTTAGTTGCGTTGGCTGCTGCAGACACAACCAATGTGTTCGTGTGGCTGCAGTAGGTCACGCCGACTGTAACATGATGCAACCATGGTAGTCGTGTCGGCTCTACAAGACGCAACCAAGGCGTCTGCCTCAGAGACACCGTGGTTGCGTCAGCTGCAATAGAACGAAGAAAAGGTTGTCACCACAGTGGTCGTGATGACTGTTAAAAGACGCAAGCAATGTGATCGTGTCGACTGCTTCAAGATGGAGTCACGATGGTCGCGTCGGTTGCTGCAGGACGCAAACACTTTGGTTGCGTTGTCTGCTGCCAGGGCGCATCCAAGGTGGTCAGTGATAGTTTTTGGTTTGGAAGTCCGTCAGGATGACCTAAAGGAATGTGTGTGTGAAACTGTCTAATTTCACACCTTGATGGATTATGGTATGTCAATCCACTTATGAGTCGGATGAGAGTCATTGTGACTTTTGGTTTGGTTACTTTGTATGCCTGATAAACATCTATACAACATTTGAACATATGAGCTCTATGAGAGCGAAGGTATGTTAGTGCGCATTCTATACAGTGGCGCACGTAAAACGATTATGGGTATGACTTGAGATATGTTCTTAACACGGAGTCGTGTGAGACTCAGATCACTTTGTCTAAGAATCAGTATGTGCTCTATGGGTGCGCTCACAAGTATTTTGGTCATTGTTCTAGAAAAGAAATTTGAATCATTCTAATGACTTCGTGGGAATGTAATGGTCATTATTGGATCTTCTCGATATTGTGTCCATTAGGTGACCACCAACCGCGTCGTCGTCTGCATTTGTGGACCCTATGCATATATAAGTATGAAATATTATTTTGTGATCAGACTGGGAGAAAGATTACATGACCAAGGATGCAAGACACATTTCCAGTACTGATGTGAGGTCCGTGAGTTGCTGCAACTCCTAACAGATGCGCAACACCTTGCTCGTTGTGCCTACTTGTCATACAGTTGTCGCCTCATATGTAACTTTACTGTATAAGGAAAATTTGTTCTCCTGATGCTGACTTAATGAATGAGTGTCCACTTTTTGTGAGTGAGATGTTTTGATTTTCGTAATGGATAGCCCATTGGTGGGATTCCATTCTAATAAACCTAGTATTGAATACTGACGCAAACCATTCCCTAAACATATTTAGGGTTTAGATGCTTAGGGTTGAAAAACCAGACAACATTATATTCTTACTCTCGCCCAAAGCAAAGAAATCATGTTTTCCTACAACTTAAACTGAGGTAGGTAGCTCTGGAAATATAGGTCACTGCTTGTTAACCCGTGACATGTTCTCCCGTCCGGCAAACCGTGATTCCAACCTCAGGGAGATCCGTTTTTGTTAAGACAATCATTCAATGAGATAACTTAAATATGCGTTTACGTTGTGCCTAAACGATTGTATATTTTAGTATATTCCAACAAAATTGGTTGCTTCTATGTAATGAGCTGAATATTATGTCTCTTATAGGTATTATATGTAAGCACCTCAATTTCTATGGCATGAAAGGTGCTGGTAAAGCTATGGTCGAAATTAAGGCACCTAACCTATGGTCGCAAATAACAAGGTACTCTAATATAATATTATATCATTCCTGGTCTTGTTTTGGACCAGTGTTATCAGAATCGGACTGGACCGACGACCCAACAGGAAACTAGATCATTGTCTGGTTTGGTTCAGCTAAAAGATTGAAATGCATATGAACAGTGTTTGAACTGGATTGGACCAATCGGTTTTTAAAAAATTATCGATTTTCGGTTCTAGTGTTTCAGGGGGGGTTTAAATTTTTTGGACGGTTCTCTTCGGTTCTACCGAGCAACTTGTTCGGTTTAGAAGTTATGTTTAAAGTTTAGACCTATTGTGTTTGATTTGGAGACTAGTGTGTTATGTACGTTCAATATTTGAGGTAATTATGTTGTGTTATATTGTGTTTGAGAGTAATGTGTATTTTTGAGACTATGTAGTTTGTGTGTCTTCGAGATTATGTAGTTTGAGGTAATTACGTGTGTTCAAGACTATGTAATTTGTAATTGTATTTTCAGTTTTGTTTCGCTTGTGAATAATGAACCGCACGTCGAACCGAGTCCGACCGCTAAACCGAAAATCGGTCCCCTCGTCGGTCGAGGGTCAGTCCCGTTCTGATAACACTGTTTGGACTTTTTTTAGTGCTTCAATAAATTTACTTCCACATAATATTATCTTTCTATTTTTGAATTAATAGATGGGTTAATAGGTCCAATGGTACTATATGTTTGAGCCATGTGATCGGATGGTACCCCTATGTTGTTTTTTGGTACCTTATGTTTTCATAATGTTGTTATTTAATCCAAGTTACTGTTGTCGTTAAGTTTAACTAACGGAATACTGACGTGGAGCTAAACGTGACGCTAATGTGGCAGATGAAAAATAAAATTAAATAGGAAAATTAAAATAAATAGAAAAAATATAGAAAAAATTATAACAAAATTCAGGGCTAGGTCTGACCCAGACCTGGTCGCCCAGGTCAGGCGACCTAGTGGGGGTTCGACCCTTGGTTAGGTCAATTGGACCCAAGGGTTGAACCCTAGTTAAAAAATAAATTGTATTAATATATAAAGTTTAAAATATTTTTAATATTTTTAATTTTTCTATTTATTTTTATTTTTTAAATTACATATTATATATATACGTGATGTTGATGTGGTGTTGTTGTGTGGTGCTGACATGTACCATTAACAGAAAAATCTAACGGTTGACTAACGAAATACCATAGAACAACATTCTCCAAACATAACGAACCATTTGACCACATCAAAAAATATACGGTACCATCTGATCACATGATCCAAACATATGGTACCATTGGAGCTATTAACTCTTAATAGATTAGTGGTTAGTATGATATTGGGTGAATTTGATTAATTAATAAGTGTAGGGAGTAATTTATTTTCGTTTCATATTTAAAGGATACTATTTGTATTTATCTAATAAAATAATCAACATCTTCTAAGCTATTTGTTTTACGCTTTTCAAAATTTTGTAGAATTATCGTAACTTCTAAAACTTTATTCAATACTAGCATTTTCACCTTGTAGGTAAAGTTAAAGGCCGAGCCTTTAGTTAAAATGCTCTTGCTTGGGGCTTGCCATGTTGGAATTGGATGGCCCTTAACTTCGGGGCTTGGCTACTAGTTGGGCTGACTATTTGCTTTGTTTTACGTCAATCAACCTAATCAAAAAGACAAGACCTGTTAAACCGGGAAAAGATACGTTACTAAACTCATTCACAATAGTTGAAGTTGAATTTAAGTTACTAAACGATTACACATTTATACATGATTAATTAATTGTTTAAACGTGTGTGTATCATATTTTAGCAGGTTAGATATGTTTAGATACGATTATTAATCGTATTATGTTGTTATCGTGTAATTTGCAGGTCGTTACAGCTCGTTTAATCATGTCACCCCTAACTTGAAATAACTAAAAGTAAAACAATGATAGTAGCAAGTTAGATATACCCTATAGTTAAGGTACAAAAAATAATTTTCCTAAACACCAATCTCGACGATTTGGGTCCTTGGCCCATGAACGATGGTTCGTCTTCTAGGTTTGGTTTGGCAGAGTCAATGTCCATCCACCCTTGCGAGCTTCCCCGCCATCAGAGCGAGCCTCTCCTCTTTCCAGTATTGTAACGTCACGTGACGCCAGTCACAAACCGCTATAGCTTAACGCTTCTAGAGCCTTCTTCCCCTCCTCCAGCCTAGCTCTCTACCTCGTGTAGGAGATACTCTGCTGTTGCTTCTCCGTTCTCCCCAGTTGTCCGATCAATCAACAGAATGTTCAAGAAGGCGGTGGAGGCAAAGCTGCAGCAGCGGATTTCCGGAGCTGACAAGAAGAAGCTCCGACGGAACCTCCGGGAAAAATTCCCTCGAGCCTCCGATGCTGATCTCGACTGTCTTCTTCCTCCCAAAGTACGTGTTTCAATCCTCCTCTTCCCTCATTCAGCTGTTTCATTGCGAGGCTTTTCAATTCCTAAGTCACTTAGCATATCTTGAATTAATTTATGTGCTGCCACCATCAAATTTGATTCTGCAGTAGATTTTATCAACGATGAATATCTTTTTTATTCTCAAAGGAAGATATTCAATATGCTCTAATGCTCTTACCTTGAATTCGCACGATTGATATGAAAATTCAATATAGTGTTGCTTAATTTCAAGACCGATCGTACTTCAATGAGATTAATGAAACTTTTGGCAATGTTGTTGCAGGCAGAGGTAACAGTTGCCAAATTTCAGAACCGAGTTCATGTCTATACTGTGGAAGGAGGACTTCCCATGTTCTTCGATGTGGATGGAAGAGGCTCGGAGATTTACCCTTCAGGTACAAAGTATTCAATCTTAATCCTCTTAACTCTTAAATAATAGGACGCCATTCACTTGTATTAACTTGATTATGGATTATATAGAAACCGAGCTTGATAGTAGTTGTTTGAGAGTAGGAAGGACAGCTTTTGACTTAGCATAATTTATGATGCAGTTTATGCTCTATGGAAAGCCCCTCGAATTGTTCCTGCACTTATGCTTAAGGGAGGTGAAGTGTCACGGTTTATCATCGGAGGTGCAGATTTGATGTTCCCTGGGATAAGTATTCCACCCGAAGGCCTTCCTTCATTTCTAGCTGGGGAGATCTGGGCAGTGACCGTCCCTGGTAACCCTGCTCCTATCGCTGTAAGTTTTTGCTGAGATCTGTTAATTCGTTCAAACTACTTACTAACATATAAGTATAGAACAACTTATTTTCCCCTTTTTAGGTGGGTGCTACCACTATGAGCAGCACTGAAGCAATAAAAGCTGGTTTGCGTGGAAAGGCTCTGAGAATAACTCACTACTACGGGGATTTGCTTTGGTAAGAATGTTGAGTATTAATTAATCGACTGATAATCACTTATCGTCGCTTTTGAATGGGTATTTGCTTCAATTTTGCCTCAGGGAAGCAGCAGAAGGGCGTTTTGTGCCAAATGCAGGGTTTTTAGAGGATGCGGTATTTGAGGATCCAGCATTTCTACAATCCTGCCAATCTGATCAGTGTGCAAGTGATCAGCAAAATGTGGTTGAGGGTGAAGCTGTTGGTGAAGTTAGTTCGAAATTGGAAGCCAAACCTGGTTCGGATCGTAATGATGATCAGGAGCAGCTAGCAGCTGATGTTGCCCAGCTGAAGGTCACCGGTGCTGCTTCAGATGAGGCTTCAAATGCGGAGGAGCAATCTCACATGAGTGCTGAGGATGTCGATGCACTGCTAGACAAATGTTTACTACAAGCTTTGCATACCACTGTCAAGGACAAAGACCTTCCTATGCCCGGAAGTACATTGTGGTAATTTGTCTAATAAATGAAGGGGAAAATTCTGAAAATGCACAATTATGTTTTGACAAAAGTATTTGTTGTATTGACACGTTTTTTACGCTACTAAATGCCCCAATATGTTTGAAAATGAAGGTAAATGAGACTTTCGTCAGTCCAAAATTGTTTTAAATACTTATTAAATTGATTCAATGAACCAAATAATTTTTCAACTGTTACAATGAAGTAATAGTAATTTTTACTACTGTAATTTGATTTCTGATTCAACTGGAACCCTAGTTGGGACTCAATTGCAAGATTAGTAAATGTTATTAGTGCTTAATTATAATATTTTAGAAAGCATTCCGTTCATTTTATCAATTTGAAAAGTATTTAATGACAATTTTGGATGAACATTTATCTCTATTTTCAAACATAGTGGTGCATTTATAATATGTTAGGGCCAGTTAACACTTTTGTCAAATATAATGGTGAATTTTCAGACTTTTCCTAAAAACGAATCCAATTATCTAGTTAATAAGATTCAGAGAATGAATATTTTTGTCCATGCAGGTCGGGTCATATTTTACCTTGCAGACCTTCTGGAGTCACACTAGACATTAAGAAGTCTTCCCACAAGAAACTCTCCAAGTGGCTACCAGCAAAAGCAGCTGCAGGATTGGTGAGTTACTTATTACACACAACAACACCTACAATAGAAAAGTACATCTTTTCATATCTTGATTACTAAATTTATTGATTTGTTTTAACAAATATTTGTGCAGATTTCTGTAAAGGAGGATAAACACAAAAAGGAAGTTGTACTAACAGGTGTGAACCGAACTAGATCTGAATACTCATCTTTCAGGCCAGAAAAAAAGGCTGCCGTTGCAAAATCCGATGCAACTGCTGAAACTTCTGCGTGTGAAGAGAAGTTGCAGAAAACTCTCGAGGTCATTGAAGTCTATAAACCAAGTGTCCACGTCAACTCCATTTTTGCTGCTACTGGAGCTGACAAGGGACAACTGTATACCGCCTCAGAAGCTTCCGATGTTGCTTTTAGGTATGTAGAGCAACAAAACCTGGTGAAGCCAACAAACAAGTCTGTTGTGGTTCTGGATGCTATACTATGTGATGCCCTTTATAAAGGTGCTATTAAGAAGGGCACGTCATACCCTACTGAAATCCACAAGAAAGATTTGGGGAGTACTTTTGTTGGACGGATGCAGCCGCATCATGTTGTGTTGAGAGGAGATGATTCGGTTGTTCGTAAAGGTGCTCTGAAGGAAATTCAGATAATGACAGAGCGGAGGCAAGGTAATAAGAAGATGACAAGATTGTCGGGGCTGGAGACGTTCTTGGTGGATCCTGAGGCGCTTGCATCGGAGCTGCAGAAGAAATTTGCTTGTAGCACAACAACTGCAGAACTACCTGGTAAGTGCTAATTTTGGTTTTCTTTCCGTTTTCTAGGACTAGTGTTTCTTGATGTTGATTTGACCTTGCAGGGAAAAAAGGATTGGAGGTGCTGGTCCAAGGTGGAGTGATTGAAGATCTAGCAAGACACCTGATTGAACAGTATGGAATTCCAAAGAAGTACATCGAAGTTTATGACAAGACGAAGAGATGAAGTACTTGATAATCAAGCGGTCCAGGTATATCCATGATCTTGATATGGTTCACCATATGCAGAACTGGTGTTTTATACCTTCACCTCAATACTCCATCTGTTTTGGTTATCTACATTTGTTTGATTAGTTGCAGAACGGGAAGTCTTCTGGTGATGAATAGGAATGAGGTCGATGTTATGTTATATGCAAATAGAACTTTTTATAGGTAAAAAATAAAAACAGTATGAGTACTTCCCAATGCTGGATGAGTTTTTTACTTACATAAATCTAGATTTTGTATTACTTACTGACATGAACTGGACTTGTCTTTGTGGTTGTCACGTCTCTCCTACATTGAAACACCGGCGTCGACCTTGTATTCTTTTCCGCAGCTACATTTGATGACATGGACTATTCCCTACGTAAATCAGAAATAAATTAGCTCTAAAGAATTACAGTTTAATAGAAGATCACCTACTTATAACTTGAATCCTGGTCCTAAAGAAATCTATGATCAAATTCTTGATAAATTTATGTAATTATGAGCACAAACCTGTAGCTTGTGTATCTGATCTTGCAGAGATAGTAGGAACTCGGTTTCTCCAGTTTTATCGGATGAGAGAGACTCAAGTTCCTTCTCCAGTGCTTCAACGCCCATAGCTCTCAACTCTTGCTGCAGTAAGGAAATGACATAAATTTAGTGCTTCCAAAGAACAATTGATCTCCAGATGTTTTTCGATGCGTACAGAGAGCTAAAACCATTGTAATCCTTGTAATTGACCTTAAAACTGTTTGCACGACACTTCAATTGCTCAATACAGCGCTTCATCTGCAACACCCAAAAGATCAAGTAGTATAATGAAATACAACATATTCTGCTTCGTATGAAATTTAGCAGAATAAATGTCTGACAAAGAAAACAGCATGTGGCAAGGTCCTATCTGTGGAGTGATAAAAGGAAAAGACGCCAGAACAGACACCATGCTAACAGTCAATCCGGTAACAGCTGTTATCTTCATTTGATGATGATACATATATTGACACAGAACATATATGAAGTTGGGTATTCGTGCTTTGCAACTTTCATAAGATTTGTATCAAAGTACACTAACAACTGACAGCTGTGTAAATGATATCTTTATGTAGAGAAGAGCAGATGTCTTAATGTAATGGCAAAAGATTCTCAACAACCTCAGCAGTGTCTGCAGTATTCTTCTCATTTCCTTTTCTAATCTCGTCCAACCTGGTTGTGGAAGAATTTACACTGCATACCTGGTTCCCCTGTTCTCAGAATGCGCAATACCATTAGTAGAAATATTGACACCATTATACGTAACTAGCAATGAACAAGTAATACTTAAGTAGGATTGTCAAGTTCATTAATCTGATTCAAAATGCTAGGGTATAACAGCCACCAGCTTCACATCAGTAAACAAGTAATATTTAAGTAGGTTTGTTAAAAAAACACTATCATCACAGTGTGAGCAGATCTGATACCATAATGCCATGGGTATGAAGCCAGTCCTATCCAAGAGAAAAGAAAATAGAAGTTATATACTAAATTGCTGAAGGAAAAATATTTACAAGTCCAGTGAGTTCAAATTAGGGGTGGCAATCGTGTCGTGTCATAATCGTGTCGTGTCATAATCGTGTCGTGTCTAAACATGTCTCGTGTCTAAACGGATAAATTTTAAACGTGTCTAAACATGTCTCGTGTCTAAACGTATAAGTCGTTTATCGTGTCTAAACGTATAGAGTTGTTTAGACACGGGTTCCGTTAATCTCAAACTTATATACGTTTTAAATCAGATATATACACAAACTCATATATATACAAATCTAAATATACAAAATAAGGTTTTCATAGTTCAATATTACAAAGTAAGTGAGTATTTTAATATTTTATTATTATTATTATACTTAAATGTCTCTAAACGTGTCACATGCATACACAACACGATTATACATGAATAGTTAATCGTGTTTATACAGATATCCGTAGATCTGAGTTGTTTAGACACGATTAATAATCGTGTCTAAACGTATAAGAGTTGTTTAGACACGGGATCCATTAAGGTCAAACCCATATACGCTTTATAGCAGATCGTATCGTGTCGTTTAATCGTGTCGTGTCAGAAATTGTCAGCCCTAGTTCAAATAGTTATTTCTTTAAAGCTGACCTGTTGTTCCTGAAGTTTCGCTTCAAGTTCTTGAAAGACCTCCGAAAAGTAGGCACTGAAAATGAAGGCACTCTCATATAAATGAGCAGTTGTTCTTTCCAATAAGCCACCTCTTTAAGAAAGAGTCACCTTTTCTCCGTTATTTTGGCATATAGGCCGACTCTTTCTTGATGAATAAGGTCCAAACTCTGTCAAGTAGGAAATTATCAAGAGGAATAGCTATCGTTTATGTTTTCACACTGTACGTTTCCACAATCCCCAGATAAATCAAGATAGTCAAGTTTATCATAGATGCTACAATATTGAATATAAAAAAATGCATCGGGTTCAACAACTGTCAATTTCCTCATGTTTGAACTGCTAACCGAATAAGCTGTCTGGATAATTTCTGGTATTAGCAATAATGTTGCATGTTAGCACCCCTAACCTGGATAAGCATGCAGGAGTCAGACTCCAGTGAAGCAATCTTTTTCTGCATGACTAAAATCTGGGAGCAGATCTGACCCTTTGCCTTATCCAACTCCTCCAGTTCTTCTCTTAGCTTCGTTGTTTCTGATTTTGCTGAAGTAAAAGAGTATCATCAGGAGAGATTCAGTGGCCAAGTAAATTTCAAATTCAAGTGGTTTAGTTGACACATCAGCGATCAAACTGTAGTTCACTGATATTTAGAGATAAAACACAAGGCAGATATTGATTACTTCACTGTCTTTTAATGATGCTTCACCAGTTCAGTTCGTAAGTTACTGATATAACCACAGCCGATTGGCAAATACTGATGAGATCTAGCTGTCAATCAATATTAGGGCAGCTTACTGATTTGATTTGAAGGGTATAACTACTGGTCACTGGACTATGTGATGTATATAGTAACACATTTAGCTATAACTAGCTCAGACAGATAATTTTATAATCATGATTAAGACTGAGACATATCGTTTAGCAACTGGAAGGCGAAGGCAGATACCTGTCTAGATAGTGATAGATTGCCTATAACTTTACTATTCACAGAGAAATTCAACGATTAAATACTTCATGGTGAGCTAGAGACTGGCCATCATAAGCTAATTCTCTTCTAACAAAATTTATCTCGAATCTTCATGTGAAATTACATCCACTGCTAACATGCGATTTAAGGAAAATCTTCATGGGGAGCTAGCTAGCTGATCGAGAGAGAATTAGACCTAAAGAGAGATCATTCTCAAGCGTTTGAATGGTAGAGGTTAGCATTTGCTCTTCAACGGAGCTTTTCGCCGCCTGATCTTCCACATCTGTGGATTTGAATCCGGAGAAGCAATCAGAATACTGATGCATACATACGTTTGAATAACGAACTATTAGTTGATTTTCCTCCGAAACGCGAGAAATTGAAGGACGCTTACCATTCATCTGCGACCGTAGAGTCTTCATGTACTGCAGATAATCATCCATCTTCAGTCTGTCCGCACCTTCCATTGACAAGCACAGACATGTAGAGTAAATTTATCAGTAAGCGAGGAAACCTCAATTCCACGAGTTAAAACTCGATCAACAGGACAAGATGAACGCAGAGATGGAGTTACCTGTCAGCCAGGAACTCTTCAGTGGAATGAAGTTGGAGAGAATCGAATGTGATTTTAGCTTAGAGATAGAAACTAGAAAGTGACGAGGGAGAAATCTGAATTTGGAGGGAAGGGAAAACAATTTCAATGGGTCGTTTGTTATATAGGCTCCCCCGAAGGAGACTGTAATAATCCTCTTCTATCATTGCATTTATTTTAAACACCCGATAAAATCTATGGTTAATTACTTAATTGATTACACATTTTTTAATATTGTTCGAAATGGTTACACATTTTTAACATTGTTCGGAATTGTTACACATGTCTCGATCTCGACCTCTTCATCGCTCTCATAACCTTCAATACATAATGAATCAACCCGATTGATTTCTCAATTTCTTCGAACATCAATGAAGACTCGAATCAACATAAATCAACTAAACAAACACAAATCAACTATTTAAACACAAAACCAGCAATATAAATACAAACACAAACCCAGCAATAACACACCAATCAACCAAGCAATAACACATCAAGAAACCATGCAATAACACCAACCATAAATTGTTCGAGATTCTGGGTTCGAACCCAGAATCACAATTCTAGGTTCGTGCCTACAGAGACATACATGTCATTATTGTAGGTCTGTACGCTACCCAGTCTCTTGATTATTTCCATTCCTTTTCTAACAAATACAAGAAGCGTATACATATCAAAATAGTCATAAATTGAAACAAGGTATACATGTTACCAATATGTGATAATAAATGGATTCAGTAAATACGATTGTGGAGTTACTCGTCTTAGAGTGGGGATATAAATCCATAAGATATTACGAACATGAACTCATCAAAGCTCGAGATTTCCTCATCTAGGAGTTTAGATCTATTTCATTTGTTGGGAAATTGCAATAGAAATGTGAATGGATGAGGAGAAACTATAGAAGTCAATAAACAATAAACAACATGTGTAAAATAAAGCTATTGATCAATAAATAGAACCAACCTGAACAAACATAATAAACAACAAAAAGGGAAAGGTTTATTCACTAGTGGAACTTCTACGTGGATAGGAAAAGATGTTGAAAATTATGCAATTAATTAGTGAGGTTTACGGTTTATCTCCAGTATTCAGTTTAACAGCTCAAGCAACTAAAGACCTAATTAAATCAAACCTTATAGATTTTAAGCACTATCCTAAGCATTGGGCACTTCTCGATATCAATTTTGATCAGTAAGGCAACTTCTGCAAAGATTAAAGAGACCTACACGTATATTGATTCTCCACCCCTTCCAGTTCCAGTGGGATCTCCACCTTGCACAATGAAATCCTGCTCATCACCAAGAAAGAAGAAGACATAACGGATTTCAGACTTAATTGAAGGTAGAACTGTAGAAGATGAATTGGAAAGCACCACAAGATGAATCGCGATTTCTAGGTTCGTGACCCTGAATCGAGAATCGCAAGGGAGGTAAACAACGAAACTCTAATTCATCTGGAATCAACGATTCTGGGTAAACAACAACGACAAGGAGACAAAAACAGCGAAATACACAAGGAGAACTAACTTTTTGTTCTTCTCCAGATGACGAATTGAAGCTCTGGTGCGGCTTCTGTGAGTGAGCAATGAAAAAATGGAAATGTCGAAGGATGAACTGAAGGAAGAAATGTCGAACGAAGAAATCACTGAGGACAGCCTTGAAATAATGAAAATCAGTTAGGGTAGAATCGTCTTTAACACCCCTATTCCGGATTCCTTGTATTCTAGGCTTAGGAAATCCGAAATTTTCATACAGAATGTGTAAGTCTACCCGCCCGGAATCCGTAAGCCAAACTTTTGCAATTCCGCGAAAAGAACAACTTTTTTACGGAATCCATAAGCCGAATTCCTTACACATTCCACAAAAATAACATGTTTTAACACCCCTATTCCGGATTCCTTGTATTCTAGGCTTAGGAAATCCGAAATTTTCATATGGAATGTCTAAGTCTACCCGCCCGGAATCTGTAAGCCAAACTTTTGCAATTCCGCGAAAAGAACAACTTCTTACGGAATTCATAAGCCGAATTCCTTACACATTCCGCAAAAATAACATGTCATTAACCTTTTCATTTTACCTATATAAATTTCGTTATATTTTCATAATTTTTCATATTCCACAACTTCAGACTTTAGTATCCTTTATTGGCAAACTACATCATCTAAGAACAAAATTCACACTTTTTGACTTTCCATAAGCAAAGAATAAACATTGGCCAACTCTTCATCATGGACATAATTGCAGCCTTTACAGCGAATCATGAAGTGGATGTAGAACCGAAGGAAAGGTCAACAGTCAACCCAAAATGCCAAGAGAAAGACCAACCCGGCGCCCGATTACCGAAACAACAATTGACTTTCCGTCTCCTTTCTCTCCTCCTCTCGTCGGCATCGCCTCGACGGTAACAACTGTGGTATGTGATATATCACCAACTCACCATTACCGGTGGACCTGCCACTTGATATGGTGGACTCAGCACCATTGACGAAGTCTCTTCTCTGCACGACTTGGCGGCTTCCGTCTTGTTTGTGATAAATTTGACCTTACAACTCTTTTCGTCTATCGTCTACATATCCGCATGAAAGGTCTGCAATCAAATCCATCTCTTACGTATTCCTTCCGATACTCGTATCAAGCTTGAGCTCTTTCTTCGAGATTCACTTCAAAATTATTCTGCTCGACGCTTGCTCCGATTTTTGCTGATACTTATTGAATTTTTATTAAATCGCGAAATTTCCTGTTCTAAAACCAGATTTATCTTGTTATAGAGTTGATATGGTTCTTGATTTGAGCTGATTGGAAGCAAATCCACTCCGACTTGGTTGAATCGAGGGAGAAAGATCAACAATCGTCTCTAGATTTGCGGTGAGGCAGCTGCAGTAGCTCTTCTAATGCAAGAATAGTACCTGAGGATAGTAACAGAGGTATAGAAATCGATTTTTTCTGTAATTTTCTTCGTAAGAGTTGCAGACTGGAAGGATTTCGCTGTTTCGATCATGAGATTGATCCAGAAAACTGTGCATTACTGCTGCGTATGGAGGGGGAATCAAGTTCTATACTCATACAGTGGAGGAAACCGTGAAATCGAGGATTTGGCTGACTTGTGCATAGACAAGACCCCTCCGTTCCACTCATGGTACTTCGAGACATATCATGGAAGAACGTTTGGGTTTCTAATCGAAGAGGGCTGTGTTTATTTTGCAATCTTTGATGACAGTTTTAGCAAGCAGGGGGTTCTGCAGTTTCTGAGCAATTTGAAGGATGAATTTAAGAGGGTTGCTCGGAAAGTTTCTAAAGGAAACTTATCGCGGATCAATGCCACTGCCTTACAAGAAAGACTAGCACCTGCGATTCGCCGTTTGATAACGTCATTGGAACAGACATCACTTGATTGGCCAATTGAGATTAGGGCTTTGGATCATGGTAATCTGTCTCCATCTCCAATCAACATGACTGGGCAACAAGTTGAATCTACTAGCTCCACAAAAGCACCATTGTTGGGTCGAAACAACAATCCAGACAAGAAGAAGAATAAAGATCATGTTGTTGCTATGAGGGACATTGAAATGGAGCCCTGCAAGTCAACAGATAAAGGAGTCAGAACTGAATCTTCGAGTCAGGATTCCTCAGTGCAGAAAGATTCGGGTTTGGTGAAAAATAGGTCATTGTCGAGATCTCCAAGTGCTAGAAAAAAATGGTGGCGTCAAGTTCGTATTGTTCTTGCCATCGATGTTGCTGTATGTGCTGTTCTGTTCATCATTTGGTTAACAATTTGTCTTCATACTGACTGCATGCGATGAAAAGAGATACCATTGCAGTTCACGGCTTCATTGGCTGCAGCAATGTTCTTCATCAGGTAACTGTTGTAGCTGAAACTATGTGTGTTCTATATGTTTGTCGGAAAGTAAATTGGCTTGTGTTCCTGTTATTCTCAGTAATATAATCTTTTGAGACATTTATTTACCACGTATTCAAATTCTCTGTAAAAATCCATCTGATGTTGAGAAGACTCTGTGTGAATCAAACAAGACACGTGTTTGTTATGTTTGAAATTGAATGTAACAAAATTTGTTTCTACTCTTATTTGTTTGCCATTTATCAATGCATTTCCTGTCTGTGTAGTTATTAATCTCGGAGCTAATTAGTGTGAGATTTCTCCATCTATAATTTGTCATTTAATCTTTGTACACAAGAAGTGACATCTCTAACGGAATTTAAACTCCATTTTTTTCTTCAATATCATAACTCATTTTACCTAAGATAATAACTCATTTTTCTCCATAAATTGACTAACTGAAATTAATAAGCATAATTGGTCCAAATTTAGAAACAGAAGAACATTACAAAGTAGATCTCCCTCAGCCGCCATGGATGAAGGATGGATCTTTTCGAGTCTTCTACATTACATTACAATTGCATTCTACTGTAACAGTAGTCCAAATAATAACAGCAGCAGTCTTCTACATAACAAAGGCAGTCCATAGATCACCACCATACAAAGAGAGAGAAGAGAGGCAGAAAGAGATTTGCAGAGGCTGAGAATAAACCCAAGTCCTAACCATGGTTGTTGAAGAAGGAAAGAAATCCTAGGGAATTCCAAATATATCCCTGGGGTTTGGATGCAGATGCTTTGAGTCACTCCACTACCATTAGAGGAGTCCTCAGTACAATACGGGCAGAATCTATCTACTTACCTAACTTGATTACCCTAAATGCAGAACATCTAATTAGCAACTACCTCTGTATATTACCAAGCAGTTACTACGAGGCTAGCACTCCCAAAGTCAAACCCCGTAAAATTAAATTTACAGCAGTAAACCAACAAAGATTCTAATGACCCCCTTTCCCTGAGGAGGGATGACTAATTCATTAAAACAAGATTAATCAACCATTATCTATCAGAACTATTACTACACGGCCAAGAGTCCTCCCAACTCCTAGTTTACTACTTCTAACCCGACCTACCTACACGTTAAGGAACAAAATCTGGGCACACCCTGCCCGGTCATGTCCTAGGCGACCTCTTCGGTGAATCTGAGGTTGCCTGTTTAGTTCTACCTGAGGAGGACACGATGGGAAATTTGCAGTAGTATTTTCAAAATTTACAAGCATTTCTCTTCTTCTTACCTTATTTTGATTTGCAATTTCCCAAAGACTTACCTATTTTTTTCCCTTTTCTACACCAGAGACTATCTTCCTCAGTAGACTCTGGAGTTTGTTGATCTTTAACCACCCTATGTGTTGTGGTCTGAAGAATATGAATCCTTGTTCTAAAAAATATGCAAGGAGAATGATGCATGGATGGTGCATGCCAATGCCATGATGGAAGGCGGCCCCATGCGTTGAGCACGTGCCTTGGTCAAACAGACCGACCGACAGAGAGACAGAAACCATGGTTAGAGACAGAGATTTGTAGAGAAAGAGATGCAAAACGACGACGATTTAGGATTTCAGGGTGGGAAATCGTATCAGAGAACTCGACCTCTTAGCGATGAGGAATGGGTGCAGCCATAGCCATCGCCATTGTCACGCCTGTGGAACAGCGAAGCACACTGTCAAAGATATTAGTAACAATCTAAGACACTCTGTGTGTTCATATAATAAGACTATTGGAAATTTAAATTTGTTACCAGATTGAAGAGCTGGAGAAGGAGCAAGAGACATCGGCGGCACGTAATGTTGGTAGCCAGCTGCATTGTTGGAGCTGAGAGCGGAGTAAGGGAAGAGAGGGTGCGGATACTGAACGCCAAAGTTCTGGGTAGCTGCGGATGTACTGAAACTGTTGACGCCTACAGCACCCTCGCCTAGGTGGTGGCCGTGGGCGGCGGTGTGAGAGTGGTGATAGGCGGCTGGGTAGAATGCAGCGGCGGCGCCGTTCATCAGGCTGCTGTTGTTGCTGTACATAGCATACTGGGCCGTGGCTCCACCATAAAGCCCATAGTAGTTCTGTAATATACAGCCAATATAATAATGACACTTGGTCAGATAGGTAGAACACGTGGCACAAAAAAACAGCCTTCATCATTCAGTGAGATTGTGTGTAATTTTATATAAATTTAAGATTATTTTATTTCTACTCATAATCGCATATTTACTGTCCTGAAAATTCAAATGTGCAAAAATCATTTTCTGTTTCTTTACACTATTGCAGTTTTACTCCCTTTTGTTTTGTATAGATTTCTTTTACTAACTAAATTAAAGGGTTCTATAAGAAGAAAAATACGGTATTTATGCTTTTTGTTTAGAGAGCAACAGCAAATAGACAACATTGGGAAGATGTTGGGAATCGAGATGCCCTTTTGGCCCGGTCAAAGGTTGAAAAAGCTGGTGTTTCCAACCGCATCCAATGATCGTGTGAAAGTGAAAGTTTCAGGAAAAAGGTAAAAAGAGTATATTAAGTTATTAACATTGTACGAACCGTTGGATAACTGTATTCTGGCGAGTACGCAGAGTACCTGAAAATAATTTAAAACAAGACAAAACTTAGATAATTCTTGCTAGAGAAAGTGAGAGATGTATAGATATATAGTGGTAACTACATACATGTATATGTATAATCATGGACGAAAGTGTTACACAGTACTCCTTAACTTTTCCAAATGTTAAAAAATATTATTAAGTTTATAAATATATTAGATTTTCTATCGTAAATTTCTAAATTAACATTATTAAACTCACCTAATTTCTGAAATTATGTAATTATAAGCTTCTCTGAAATTAATTTCTGATTTTAAACTAGTTGTCTGTACTGTTTTAATTTTAATCCACACTAAGATAAATTTTTCTACATTTATTCAACAAAAAAATATATAGGTATTTCAAGTAACAAAACATGTTTACCTAGTATTTTTTTAACGAGGAATCTTAATTTCACAAAGTAAATCATTAGAAGGATGGTAATTATTAATCAGTTGTCGCCACTAAACAACTGATTGAAACATGCATTGTTGTATAGGAAAGTGTTTAGTATTAGGGCAGAAATTTCATGAGTATAAAGTGTAAGCGTGCTTGTGGGAGGATGTAACTGTAAAAGGAATGAATAATGCAAGTATTGTTTGTCTATAAAGGAAAGGAGAGAATAAAGGTGTGCTTATGAGTTGGCTCTCTGGTGTGTGGGTGGGTTCCTCTTCTCTGTTCATCTCTCTGCACATGAAATTTAACTAGAGAGAGAGAGAGAGTGATGGAGGAGGGTGGATAACCCTAGCTTGGTTAAAAGAGATGGTTGGATATGAGTTGGCAAGGCACATGCATGTATATATGTATATATATATATATATATATATATGTGTGTGTGTGTGTATATATGTATATATATATATATATTACCCATACAGATTAAAGGGGATGCCTTGTTGGATGGCATAATGAGGGAAGGTTGCGGCTGACGGAAAAGCTGCTCCCACGCCTCGATGAAACCCCGTCTGAAAACCTCCGCCGCTCATCACCCTGAAGCTCCTTCCGCCTGCGTTTCCCATTATCGTAAACTTATCAACCGGTCAGTTCTATGCTAACGAAACCCAAGCTTTTCATGAACTTCATGCAAAAAAACTGTCCGATTTTGATAGTCTGAGTGGTTCGAAATGTACTTAATTGTAAGATCTACCCTACTTAATTAAATTCTACAATTGTCCAACCACATTCACATGGTTGAAAAGGAAAATACGTACATGGAACATGATCCCACGTCGTTGCACGTTCTTGACCTTATTAATTGTTTGACATAGATACGAGGATGTATTTTTCGATTCAACCAAAGGGTTTCAGAACCTCGGCTTCTTCGAAAATCCTCAGCTTGGTCGAATACAAGGCTAGCTAAGGTCTTTATACGGAAAAACATGCATGTATATACGTAATGCAGATACGCAGTTACTATGATGAAACCTATCTCGGCATAAATTAACAAGGCGGGAAAACCGGAAAATAAAGGAAAAGGTCAAAAGAGAGACAGAAAATTCTACATTATAGGCAAGAATAGTATATCTATCTCCCAAAAAAGACAAGAATAGTAATCAAATAAAAGTTGATTAGACAGATTAATGAAGATAATATACCGAGTTTAGGGGTAGAAGGTTTGGATCTCTGGACACCCAAAGAAGCAAGGTTGCAGTTGGCCCTCCGACCGTCGATCACCGGCGAGGCATCTACGCAAGCTCGCATTGCTGCCTCCGCCTCCTTGAAAGTTACCTGCGAAAGTAATTAAATCGTTCATATTGCAACTGTCCTTTTTTTAACTGACAGATCCGAAGAAGCCTCTATGTAGAGATCTAGCAAAGGAGGAGGAAATTTCCAGTATGAGAGAGAAATGACGTACGAATCCGTAACCCTTGGACCGGCCGGTGGCCTTGTCTGTGATGACGACAGCCTCCAGGATTTCACCGAACTGCTCGAAATACTTCTTCATGGTGTCTTTCTGAGTTTCCCAGGCCAAACCTCCGACGAAGACCTTGGTGTAAGTCGTGTCTCCGAATTGCTGCGCCGCCAAGCCGCCGCCGCCGCCGATGTTATTGTTAGCGCCTGTCGTTACTGCTGCTGGCGTCATGATCTGCAAAAATCTGGCCTGGTCTTTCACTGGCTGCTATGTCTGTACAGAGACGACCACCTAGGATCTAGAGGAATCAGTTAATCCAGCAGATCTATGGTGCTACGAGGTGACGAATTGAGCGTCGCTGAATTTGGAGGAATCTTTGGGAGGTGAGTTAGGATTTGGTGTTGTTGATATGAACAGACAATTAGGTCAGATGGATGTTGAGAGAGAGAGAGAGAGAGAGAGAGAGAGAGAGAGAATGGAAGAGAGAAAAAGAAGAAGCCATTTATGAATTATATACAGCAGCTTGCAGAGACAGCCTCGGTCACGTTCCTCTGTTTCTCTGTCCACGCTACTTTTGGTGTGGGGACAGCACATCCACGTCCTCCCCACACGTCCTCATTACGCGTGCGCTCACACAGTCCGCTTCATTAACGCAGCCACCATAATATGTTTGTCTCACGCGCTCCTGACGAAGGTGGGTGTTGTTTTGCTCCAATTATTGAGCTCCTCACTCTTGTACCAGTTATTTTAAGAAGATGTAGAAAGACGGGTATATCCCTATAGTTTCTGATTAATCACAACGTTACTATACGGAACTGTCAGAAGGGGTATGGAGGGCAGAAACGGAACGGAGAAATTCGGAAGCAGCTGGAAGGAAGGGAGCGAAATCACGTAGGAAGAGAGAGGAGAAGAGTCAAAGGTCAACCTCAGCTCTGAGGGTAGTTTGTCTGTAAGGATGTTCTTGTCCGTCTGCTACCATTTGAAATTACTATTACATCGACAGATTCTTTTTTTGGGTGGTGGTGGTGGTAAATTCGATAGATTCCATTGTACATATATATATAATTCTAAATTGTAAAAAAAAACATGCTATACAATACACGTAGGGGGTGTCAATTCTGCGTATTGGGTTAATCACCAGTCGTATCAAGATTTGTTAAATTCAAACACGACTCCTTAATTTTCACGGGTCAATTCTCGTGAACCAAACACGACTAACGGATCAACGAGTCAATGTTAGTGTTCTTGAATGTGAGAAGAGAATGTAGAAGTAAATGTTTTTACTAATGAGAACATTGTATATTGCATTGAGATAAAATGAATACAACCCCTATTAGTTCTTATATAGAAAAAACTAAGACTAACAAGTGATCATCTAGACTAATCTAGATTATCTTAAACTAGATTACATAATACTCTACATTCACCTATGTTCATTACTTTTCTTGATTTATTACTCTAACATTCACCCAAGATCTTTGCTTTTCTTGATTTTGGTCCTCAAACTTTTGAAATTTTCTGAATTGGCCCCCAAATTTCCAATGTTTTTTTGCTTGTGTCGGATCCCAAGTTCAATCTAGATCAAATCTCCAATCGAATTGAGTTCGCACACCTTCATCATCGATGAGATACCTTACATTTGAATACGAGTTTTTCAAGCTGAAATCCAGACGAGAAGGAAGAAGACTCGGTCATGTCATCACGGTGTCATCTCGGTCATCTCGTCGTGGTCATGCCGTAAAAGAAAGAAGGGGCATCCCGGTCATGTCATAGCGGTCCCATCTTGGTCATCTCGTCGTGGTTATGCCATCACGGCTAAAAAAGTAATCTAAAATTTGATTTCCAACACTCCAATATAGTATTGAATCCAATGTAAATCATCAAAAAATTTAGTTGTCGAAATTCAATGTAATCACACATCTTCACGATACCAAACTGACAATTAAGCACAAGTACTTCAGCATTGTTTTTGTAGGCATTGGATCAGCAAGTATTTCAACATAGAATTAACAAAGAATCGAGCAAAACATCTAGCAAAGAACCAGGTAAGATCCTCAACAATCCATTAAGCGCAGCAATCAACAAAATCAGCACAGCAGTTCGAATGCAGAGCAGGAATGAACTCATCAATTCAGTGATCAGCATAGCAGGAATGATCACCATCAAATTGTACATCATATCAACATTCATTCAAAGCAGCTCAAGAAAAACAAACCAAATCTTAATAGGGACAACTCACCAGCAACTTTGTGATGATCAACAACTTCGTAATTGACTCTCCAAGCGGTGGAATCAGATCAGAATTGGACAGTAGCAAATCTTGCGATTTCCTGATGGACCGAATGAAAGTTGTAGGTGGCAGGATGAGAAAATTAGATCGATTGAATGTGCAAATGTTGTGGGTGTAACTTTTTAATCGGTGGATTGCTGATCTTCAATCAATGTAATGTGAATCAATGGAATTGGTGTGAAGTATGAGGTGGCAATAAAGGCAGCTAATGATGCAGGAGGTGGAAGATGATATGTTCACTGATTCTGCTCTCAATTGGATTGATGAATATTGCTGGATTACTTGGAAGCTCTTCTGTTCACCGATTCTGCTCACAATTGGATCGAAATATTTTTACTGGATTACTGATGACTATGGCTGAAGCAGCGCTGCTGGAAGATCGCAATATTCTTCGGCAAACTAAATAATGAATTACTGGAATTGAAGTTGAACAGAATTCAGCAGCTAGACAATGATAGCGCGGGAAGCTTCTCAAATACTTCATCGATCGAAGATCACTGCTGGAATTTAAGATCTCTACTGCTGGAATTGAAGACAAGTACCACGCGGGAAGACGCTGAAGAACATAGTAGAAATTTCTAATCAAATATGCAACATAAATTTACAACCGAATCTGCAACAGTAATTTCCAACCAAATTAGAAAACCGAATTCCTATAAATTTGCAGCGAAAGATGATCAAATCCCTAATCGAACTAGCTCTGATACCATGTTAGTGTTCTTGAATGTGAGGAGAGAATTTAGAACTCAATGTTTTTACTAATGAGAACATTGTATTGCATTGAGATAAAATGAATACAGACCCTAGTAGTCCTTATATAGGAAAAACTAAGACTAACAAGTGATCATCTAGACTAAGCTAGATTATCCTAGACTAGATTACATAATACTCTAACAGTCAATTCGCGTAACCCACGCGATTAAAATATTACATTACAAATTTGTGGGTCAAACCAGCCCACGACCTGTGTGACTCGCACGACCCGCATAACCTTCTAGATTTATGATTATAATATATTTATTTTAGTTTTATATAATATTTAATTATATATTATAAATTATTCAACAGGTTGATGAATTGACCCGTGGGTCGAAGGTTACGACTCAAACCCGACCCATTTTTTGGACGGGTTAGACGGGTCGTGTCAAAATGATTGGGTCAAAAATTCTGAACTCAAACACAACCTGTGAACGGATCATCCGCGAATCAAGTCGTATCCAAAATTGATACCCCTAAATACACTATATCATTATTTTAATGTAAAATATTCGCATAGTAAGAGTTTTGATTGGAAGAGGAAGATAAGTTAAGGGAAAACTCTGAAAATAGTCAAACATGTTTGTACAAAATGTTTTTTCAACCCAAAATATTTTAAATGGTGCAACATGTTTGAAAATGATGGTAATTGGTACCTCAGTTACTTCTCTGTTAAATAATTTTCATTAAATATTTTTCATATTTGCAAAATTAACCAAATATTTTTCTAAATTTTTCTAAATGTCCTTACTCCAGGGCCAACCACCTAGACAGCGCTCGCATCAGAGGAGAACTCATCGCCAAATCAGCCCAGACCTTGGTGCGAATAGCAGAGGGGAGAAAAGGAAAGTACTACATGAGTGGAAGGGGAAGAGGAAAATGTACCAGCATGGAGGCAAAAGAATGAGGATCTCGGAAGTGAGAACAAACCCTAACTCTGACTCGGTAGGGTTTGGGGAAGGGAGTAATCAAAAGGAAACGAATGCAAACGGAGTTGGTGGCTGTCCCATAACAGCCACACGTGCCAAATGAGTATCCTGAGTTGGAACTGTCAGGGGTTGGAGTCTCCCCGAACAGTTCGTCACCTAAAAGACCTAATAAAGAGGTCTCAACCCGAAATCATATAGCTTATGGAGACAAAGCAAACTGAGGCCTCGTGCGAAAGGGTTAGAAGAGAAATGGGTATGGAGAATGCAGTATATGTGCAACCGATAGGATCAAGTGGAGGGCTCTCCTTGTGGTGGGCTCGAGACATCACGATCACAATATTAAGAAAGGAGAAGAACTTTATTGATTGTCATGTGAAATGTAGAGATCCGGGGAAAGAGTTCTATGTAACCTGGGTGTATGGGGACACGGATTTTGAAAGAAGAACAATTGTATGGGAGTCAATTAGACTAATGGGCATTAACATATCAGAGTCTTGGATGTGAATGGGGGACTTTAATGACATTGCACACCACGGGGAGAAGATAGGGGGGAAGAAGGAAGGATTAATTCAAAATTAACATATTCAGGGCATTTATGGAGGATCTTGGCCAGAAGGGACATATGCATACTTGGTCGAATAATAGGAGGGGAGATGAAAGGATAGTGGAAAGACTCGACCGAGTGATGGCTAACCTCAAGTGGGCACAGATGTATCTGAAATCCCAATGCATAAACGGGGTGGCCATAGGTTTGGTACAGATGAGGCGGGGGAATGGGTAGAAGGGGACACAAGCGTGAGACATGAAATCTATAAGTTCTACTCATGCCTCTTTAATCGATAGGTGGAGGTTCAGGGGAGGGAGAGGATCATAGGGGAGGTCTATCAGTGCATCCCGTCCCAAATATCCCGAGAGATGGATCATGATCTATTGGGGTCGGCAACGGCCAAAGAGGTCAAGAGGGCGGTTTTTCAAATTGGGGGGGGGGGATCTCGAGCTCCGGGGCCGGATGGATTCTCGGGGACTTTCTTCCAAAGGAGCTGGCACACCATCAGCCCAGACATTGTCACTTTCATCAATGACTTCCTCTCATCAGGTACCATGCCATCTTTCTTAAACCAAACTGATATTAATCTCATTCTTAAGAACCCTAACCCGACCCATGCCTCTGAATTTAGACCTATTAGCTTGTGTAATTTTGGCTATAAGATTATCTCAAAGGTTCTGGCAAATAGACTGAAGCGCTACTTGCCAGACCTGATAACCCCGTACCAGAGTGCTTTTGTGACAGGAAGGAGGATCCAGGATAATATATTGATTGCCCATGAGATGTTTCACTATTTGAAAACGAGCAGGTCAAGGGGAGGATCAGGGGGGTAGGCAGGGATGTGCGCTGCAGCTAGATATGCAAAAGACCTATGACCGGGTCAAGTGGGATTTCCTGCTGGAGACCCTACGGAGGCGCGATTTTGGGGACAAATGGGTAGGATGGATCAAGGCATGCATAACATCAGTCTCATACAAGATCAACGTTAATGGCAAACAAACACGAATGCTCACAACATCGCGAGGTTTGAGGCAAGGAGACCCATTATCCCCGTACTTGTTCATTATGATTGCTGATGTTTTATCTAGGATGATGGAAGCACAGGTGGAGATGGGTCATATACAGGGGCTAAGGCCGAAGCAAGGGTGTCCGATCCTTCACCACATTTTCTTTGCAGACGACTCACTCTTGTTTATCAAGAGCTCGCCCGAGAGCGCCATTGGCCTAAAGACCGTCCTGGAACACTACTGTCTAGCGTCGGGACAAACCATAAATTTTAACAAGTCCAGTCTCTACTACCATGGGGAGGCAATAGGGTCACATAGAGAGGAGATTGCCAATATTCTGGGGGTAAGGTGCGAGGATGATCCAAGGCACTATTTGAGGCTACCTACGGTATGGGGAAGGTCGAGGAAAAAGGCAATGCATTTCATAAAGGAGAAGGTACGGGTCAAGATAGATGAGTGGAGGAACAAACTTCTAAACAATGCGGGGAAAGAAGTGATGATCAAGTCGTTAATCATTTCTATTCCGACCTATGCCATGAGTGTGTTCAAACTACCGATTACTTAGTGTGACGACATAAATGCAATGATAGCAAGATTTTGGTGGGGGCCAGTAACGGGGATAATAAGATTCATTGGAAGAGATGGGAGATAATGACAAACTCGAAGCGGGAAGGAGGATTTGGTTTTAGGGAGCTTCAACACTTTAATCTGGCTCTTCTCGCCAATATGGCTGCTCGGGTCATGGACGAGCCCGATGCTCTATGGGTTCGGGTTCTCAAAGGTATCTATTTTCCTACCACGAGTTTTATGCAGGCGAACAAGGGAGGCCGGGCTTCTTGGGGATGGTCTAGTCTACTTGTCGGGAGAGACGTTATGAGAAGCAACAGAGTATGGTGCATGGGGGATGGAACCACGATTCAGCCCTTTGTGGATAGGTGGGTAACATCTAGACCTGACTTCAGGATCCACCAACCTGTCACAACCGGCCAAGGATTAGTCCTCCCTCCTATGAGCCAACAACCTGTGCCAACCGACCAAGGATCAACCTCCTCTCCTATCCAGCATTTGAGGCAACATATCACAGCAATTTCGACAACGTTGGTAGGATGGATGGACAGCGGCCAGAGAAGATGGATAGCCCATGAAGTCAGAAGGGCAGTGGGTGACAACGTGAAGAACGTCTTCAGGGTCCCCATTCACAGAACGATGGTGGGGGACACTCTCAGGTGGACGTTCTCCAAGGATGGTAAGCCAACGATGAGGTCGATCTACCATAGGCTTAGGGAGCAGAGTCGATCATCGACAACTCAACCGACGGAACAACACCTATGGACGAGGATATGGAATGCAAAGGTATGGCCCAAGATTAAATCATTTGTCTGGAAATTGTGTGCTAGGGTGCTGCCATTGAGAGCAAACCTGGCGGCCAGAGGTGTCCCCATATCGTCGTGCTGCCCTGCCTATGGGAGATCGAGTCGGAGAGCCACCTTATTGCAGGGTGTCCAGGGACGACACATGTATGGTCCATCATGAAGGAGAGGCCTTTTGCACCAGATGAACTGCAGGAGATCTCAAGCTCCATTATGTGGGGAACCGATGTCACCCTCAGAGTCGGACCTCACAACCGACGAGCACCGGACAGCAGCAGGAGAAGAAGTGGGCAGCTACCATGACGACAAGCTGGATGATCTGGAAGGCTCGTTGCAAGATGGTGTTTGAAAACCGAACACCGAATGCACTTTCAGTAGCAGAGGATGTGCACAAGGCGTTAAGGGAGATGGAAGTCCAGGCAACGTCTGGACGAGCAAGCGAGGCACACCGACAGCCGGGGATATCTGGACGGGCAAGCGCAACACAGGGCAGTGGACACCAACGATAGCATGGGAACCTCAAATCCTGGGTGAAGCCGATGCTTTGACAGGTGAAGATAAACGTGGACGCTGCATGGAATGCCCAGACGTTGCTTGGAGGGATCAACATTGTGGCTTGTGATCACACGGGGACACTAGTCGGAGGGAGACACGGGCATATGACAGGAGGGTCGGTCGACGAAATCGAGGTAGCTGCGGCAGTCGAAGGGATTGCCTTAGCGGTGGACCGGGGCTGGAGCTGTGTATAGGTGGAGTCTGATTCCGAGACAATCATCAACCATATCAAAGGGGTATCGTTTACCTGGAGGATAGAGACTATACTTTCACACGCTCGGGTTTTGGCATCTTCGTTATCCACCGTTAGGTGGGTAGCAATTCCGAGAACCGCAAATAGTTGTGTGGATTGTGTCGCTAAGTTAGCACTTCATAGAGTGTGTCCTTTGGATTGGGTCGAAAGACTCCCACCCAATCTTAGTCGTTTTATTGAACTTGATTTATCTTTGTAACCGATTTTGTTTCATGGTATGAAAGTAAGCTTGTTATTGGAAAAAAAAAAACATAAAGGGGACATCTTTAAAGACTTTAAATCAAATTAAAATATTCTGAGTCTAAACTTATAAATTATAATGTTTTGTCACGTGAAATAATAATAAATAATTTAAAACTTTAAAATACTTATTTTAATGTGTATTTATACATGCATACATATTTTTATTTTACAAAAGTATTATATTTATACATCTAAATAAATGTGTTACTTTCTTGCATCTATAATATTTTTAAAATTTTAATTATTACAAATTTAAAAGGAACAACTTGTTTTACAGTACTCAAATTATATAACTGTTTTTTAATTAACATATAAAATTATATTTTTTTAAAATATATTAGTATAATAGATTAATCAAAAAATAAAATTTCTATGCAAAAAAAATGGATAATTTATTACGTATAATTATGTAAATACCTTCTTTTTTTTTTTGTAGAAGTTATTTAAATACCTTAATATAGTAATAATAGCCCTTATTTCGTCATTATTATAAGTTTATAATAACATATATATTCCAAATAAAATACATAGACATTTTATAATTTGTGGGTTTGCTTATTATCTGTCAGCTGACAGACGCAGCTGTCTCCAACTTCTTTTGACTGGAAAAAGCAAATCATACCACATTAGTCTCTGGACCTGATCTCAGTTTATGTAAAATAATACAATTTATATTTATTTATTTTATACTTCATACTCAAATTGCAGAAGCAACACTTCAACTTTCATAGTAGAGTAGCTTGCACCTTAAATTTTTAAAATACAAGCTTTTTACCCACATCTTTTCAACAAGTACAGAGATTCAGTCCTCCTAAGTCGCAAGCCTTTTTTTATTCAAAAATTCAAATAGAAAAGGACAAACCACCAAGGATAGCATTGACCAAACATAAGATTCATGATCGTGATTGTTGAAAGGGAGAAGGATCACTGCAGCAGTGCAGATCTAGAAGTTTAGTGCAAAGAGACTCCAAAAATGAAAACTGAAGGTGCAAACAATGCACTTTTCCCCAAATTAAACACTCAACTGAATCATTCAAGTAAGGAAATATGTAAACAGAAGAAGAAGCAGACAATAGCCTAAAGACAGTGGGTGAGGGGACAGCGGGTGTGACTCTAACGATGCCTGCTTGTCCTCTGCTGTCCCACTCTCACTCCACATACATCTAATCTATTATATATTACTACTTGGGGAGGGCATGAACCGGTTCGGTGCCGAACCGGTTCGTGAACAATACTTTTATCACATTTTAAAGATGTACGGTTCAAAAACCGATTCAGAACCACTTCAGTCGAACCACTTTATATATAAATTTTAAAAAAAATTATAATAATACATAATAATATTATAGTTTAGGGATTATGGATTATTTATTATGTATTATCATAATATATAGGATTAATTGACAATTTTCCCCCTAAAGTTTGGACTGAATTTGAGATTCCCCTTAATGTTTAAAATTTTAAATTTTAATCCTAATATTTTGATAAAATGAAAAATTATCCCATTCCGCCACTTAGTCATTTGTTCTTAACGGAACTTGATCATGTGCGTGACACATGATCTTTTAGTGACCAAATTGTCCTTCTTTAAGGCATCCGAAGCTGGGTGTAGAGCCACCACCGATGCAACTTTGTGGCACTGCTGCTGCTTCTTGGTCGAAGTCGGTGTGGCACTGATGCGACCACCAGTGAAACAAAACTGGGTGTAGAGCCACCACAAAGCTTCCATAATGGACATGATCGAAGGTGAAGTTATTGAAAACTAAACTCGTGATAGAGACAGAGTGGCTGTAGAGCCGCGCCACAAAGCTGCCATCGTCGTACGCGTAGTAAAATGGAGGACATGAGATGAAACCACAGCCTGATTCAGACTCGAAAACGCTGTCTTCCGACTCGAAAACGCTGTCTTCTGACTCGAAAACGCTGTCTTCCGACTCGAAAACGCTGCAGTCTTTGAAGTTGTTGAGAGATCTTCTGCTTCGGGGAGGCCAAGAAGCAGCAGTAGTGCCACACGAATTTGTGAAAATGTCGACGTCAGCATCCCACGGTAAATGCTTCGAGATCCAGTTCTGCAAGATCTGACATATCGTCGTGCTTCGGCAGTTGCTCCGACGGTGGCGCAGGAAGGCGCGGATGTCCGCCTCCACATGCAATCTCCTCCCCGACGTACCGCGCGGACTCTTGTCTGTCCACGTCGGGCCCAGATCGCGGAGGTTCGTCTTCCCAGCATCGTACCTGAACCACTCGATCTTCAGTAAGCTCCTCGACGCAAGATACAGGAACTCAAGTCCAAGTCTGCCTCCGGCAATGGACAGAGTAGTCTTCTCCAATTCGCAAGATACATGAGCTCAAGTCCTGTTGAAGTCATGTCTCTCTATCATTGGCCAATTTTCTCACTGCTAATGGAAAATGTAAGTTGGTGGCAATTTTTTCATTTTAACACACGTGGCCTGCACATGTTTCATAAACCGTTTGAAATAAACGGCTAAGTGACGGAATAGGGGAATTTTTCATTTTGTCCAAACATTATGACTAAAATTTAAAATTTTAAACATTAAGGGGGAATTTCAAATTCAGTCCAAAGTTTAGGGGGGAAATCGACAATTAACCCTAATACATAATAAATAGTCCTTAATCCATAATCCTAATCCATAAATTCTAATCTATAATCCATAAACCATAATACATAATCTATAAACCATAAAACATAAAACATAATTCATTATACAAATGTAGATTGTAAATCATCACCGAACCAACTTTGGTCTAATGGTTTAGAGTATATATTTTAAAAATTAAATATAATATTATATTAAAACTGGTACAAGAAGTGGTATGGTTTACCGTTTGCGAACCGATTTTTTGTACCTCTTCTAAATCGCTCCATATTTTTGCAAAACAAATGTTTGGTTTGTGAACTGGTTCGGTTCGATTCAGGTACGGTCCAGTCAAACCGATTTTTTTATGTCCAACCCTAATTACTACACTAAAACACACGCTACACGTGTGCATATTATCGTTGATGGTCGTGTGTGAAGTATTACAGTGGTATGATTCCATCGTTCAGACTTTTAGGATAATATAATAATAATACGAGAATTAAACATTTGATTCAACAATATTATTGATGTTAAACTAAACTTAATTTGCATGAAATAATAATAAAAAGTTTAAAAACTATAATTATTTTTAAGAAATTGCTCGAGCGACCGAGATTTTAGTAATGTTCCCGGTCGCTCAAGCAATTTCTTAAAAATAATTATAGTTTTTAAATTTTATTTCATTCTTTCACGCAAATTAAACTTAGTTTTACAATAATGATATTTTAATCAAATATTTAATTGTCGTACAATTCTTGTATTATCTTAGAAATCAGAACAATTAAATCAGACTATCGTAACACCTCATACACGATCAACGACGACGACGTGCACGCGCGTAGCGCGTGTCGTTGTCTAGTTGTAATAATGAAATATCTTAGGTTCAAAACTTTGCTGGAGTTTCTTTAAAAGAGATTTCCTATCCATATTTTGTATTTAATAAATTAGTGAAGAGATAAAATAGAAATGACCAAAATAATTATATTTACATTTAAGTTAATTAGATTATTAAAAAATATTTGTGTAATATAGGTAATGATAGTTACAAAAACAACTTCATACTTTATAAATAGTATAGAACTCTAAATTTGACAAATCCTAAAAAATAATTAAATTATGAAAAGATAAGGAATAACAATTGTAGAGAATCTATAAAAGTTATAGTATAGTGATAAAGTGTCGTATTGTTATAGCATCGTATTGTTATAGTGATAAAGTATCGTATTGTTATCACAAATTTAATTTTTGATTGAGACAAAATTTTATAACAAAAAGCAATTGAATAGTTTGAGCAATAACTATAAGCTAAGTGTATAAAAAAAATATAAGAGTACTACTAATCTAGCGGAAGAATGTACTATTGTAATAGTAAAGGATCTTGAGTTCAAAACTTTGTTGGAGTTTTTTAAGAGATTTTCTATCCATAAATTGTATTTAGGAAATTCGTGGAGAGAGCAAATATAAATTACCAAAATAATCATGATTACATTTAAAATAATTATATTATTAAAAACTATTTGTGTAACATAGGTAATGACGGTTACAAAAAAAATTGTGCTTTATAAATAGTATAGAACTATAAATTTGACAAATCCTAAATAATGAATCATTAAATTCTGAAAAGATAATTAATAACATAGTGATTAAGTAGCATAATCACAAATTTAATTTTTGATTGAGACAAAGTTTTATAACAAAAAAAAATCACTTGAGTAGTTAAAACCGTAAATATAAGCTAAGTGTATAAAAAAAACATGTGAGTACTATTGATCTAGCAGAAGAATGTACTATTGTAATAGTGAACGATCTTAGGTTCAAAACTGTGTTGGAGTTTTTTTTAAAGAGATTTCCTATCCATAAATTGTATTTAAGAAATCCGTGGAGAAAGAAAATATAAATGACCAAATTAATCATGATTGCATTTAAATTAATTATATTACTAAGAAATATTTGTGTAATACAAGTAATGACGATTACAAAAAGAACTTCGTGCTTTATAAATAATATAGAACTTTAAATTTGACAAACCCTACAAAATCATTAAATATTGAAAATATAATTAATAACAATTGTAGAGAATCTATAAAATTTATACTATAGTGATAAAGTATCGTATTGTAATGGCATAATCACAAATTTAATTTTTGATTGTAACAAACTTTTATAACAAAAAAAAAAACTTGAGTAGTTAGAGCAATAAATATAAGCTAAGTGTATAAAAAAATATGTGAGTACTACTGATCTAGCGGAAGAATGTACTATTGTAATAGTGAAAAATATTGAGTTCAAAACATTGTTGGAGTATTTTTTAAAGAGAATTCCTATTCATAAATTGCATTTAAAAAATATGTGGAGAGAGAAAATATAAATGACAAAAATAATCATGATTACATTTAAATTAATTCTATTATTAAGAAATATTTTGTGTAATATAGGTAATGACAGTTACAAAAATAATTTTGTGCTTTATAAATAGTATAGACTAGACTACGTGCACGTGCACGTGCGTAGCGCGTGTCGTAGTCTAATATAATCATTAGGGAAATACACTTCAATAGTATAAAACATATATCTACATGTTATGAAGTTACACCACTTTAATTTCTATTGTAAATGACACATAACATATATATATATATGTTGATTCAAGTTTTTCTATAACTATTCAATGAGTGTAAATAGTCTTTTAAAAGCCAATATAATTATATATAGTGATACAAATTAAATAACATTAATAGTCAATGAAAAAAAAACAATTTAAATTAAGAAACAATATTACATAAAATTAAAATATACAATTACGTCTTTAGTAATTGAAGAGTTCATTGATCTAGGTAACAAAATATTTATGTAGACTACATTTTGAGTATGTATACATGTAATTCCTTCGAAATCTCATTTCTTAACCAAAATTTTTGTTGTTGACTGCGTGGTGTCACGTGATATTATAATATATAACTAACTGTAACTAAAAACATGGTCAAAAAAATATATATCGACGTTTGACAAAGTATGACTTTGCGCTTTGTTTATAATCATTATAATACTAAGCCGTATTGAAAACAGATTACATAACATTTGAAAATGTAAGTGAACATTTTCGTGATTTATTTAATATCTCGAAATAAATGTTTTGATTCATTTAAATAGTCCACGAAGACTTCTTCATAAGTTCTATAAAGCATAACATCCAAACATATATGTCTTGTGTCGTTACACAATCTAAAAAAGTAATTATTTGTGCATCTGCTGCGCACCCTAATACGGTCTCACAGTCTTGCCTGCTTTAACCAACTAATCTTTTCCCGACATCCACAGGATTTAAACCTGAGCACTTTGATACCAATCTTTTTCGACGAATATCGAACTCAATCTTTGACCGTCACCTTAACCAATACCGACCTTAATCCACTCGCTCCGGTACCGACATCTTCAAACTTAAACATTTTTAGTCTTGTCAGCCTTAGCCAACTATTATTTTTCAATACCAGACTCAATCTACCAGCTATGATACTAACATTTTCCGACTTGAACCTTTTAGTATTGCCCGTTCGAGCCAACCATTTTTTCCCAATACCGACCTCAATCTACTAGCTATGATACCAACATTTTTCGACTTGAACCGTTTTAGAATTGCCCTCCCGACTACTTTTTTCCAACGTCTTCAAGATTTGAACATGGGCAATCTAATACTCACAACAATCTTAAGTGTCGCCTTAGTCAATACTGACCTCAATCTACACCCGCTCTAAGAGTATTTTTTTGTAGTGGACATATTTTGAACATGTACACTCTGATACCATATAAGATTTCATATGCACGCCTTAACCAACTGTCTCATGAATCCGAACTTGTGAGAGAATGCATTCGGTATACGTTTAAGATATCTTAACACAGTCACTACCATTTGTATGAACAATTATTACAAATCTATCGTGGTAACGTTAAGAAGATTTCAGTGATATTCTTTAAAAATAAAATGAATTTAGATATTTAATTAACTTATTCCTCATTTTTTTACTTTTATATTTTCAAACTTACGGTGTGTTAACTGTTATTTAGATTTGAAGTTTAGATATATTTGAAAAAAAAATTATACAGTTTAATATTTGCTTGAGTATTGATGTGCATGTGTATTTTAGAGATTTATTAACCTTCAAATTTTGGGATTAAATAATGAAACACTCATACACTCTAAATTTGACCAACCTTAAAGAATCAATAAATTCTGAAAAGATATTTAATAACATTGTAGAGAATCTATAAAAGTGATAGTATTTATAGTGATAAAGTACTGTATTGTTATAGCATAATCACAAATTTAATTTTTGAGTGAGTAGTTAGAGCAATAAATATAAGTTAAGTGTATTAAAAAAAATATTTGAGTACTACTAGTGGAAAAATGTGTTATTGTAATAGTGAAATGTCTTAATTTCAAAACTTTGTTGTTTTTTAAGAGATTTCTTATTCATAAATTTCATTTAAGAAATTGTAGGAGAGAGAAGAAATAAATGACTAAAATAGTCATATTATGTTTAAATTAATAAAGATTGTTAAGAGATATGTGTGTAATACATTACAAAAACAAATTCGAGTATTATAAATAGTATAGATAATAATGTAGGAGAATTAATATGTAATAGAATAATAATTTTAGATCAAATTTAAAAATATGAAATTTGTAATAACATGTATTTTTTTAATAAACACGAAATTTGTATAAATTCTATAATACTTTAATTCTTAATAACGAATGGAGGAAGTTGATGGAAATTTGGATAGAAATATGAAATGACCAAACTAAGAGCAACTTCACTAAATGAATTTTCAAAATTTTGGGTGTCTCAAAATGTGAATAAGTCACCCTCTATTTATGGGGTTCCACTACAAGAAACTTCTGCAACATCGACGAGACTTTCGTATTGATGCTAAAAATTAATATGTCGACAATTTTTATTATCGTTATTATTACTTATTAGACACAATATATTTTCCACCGTTATAAGATACTTTTAGTGTTAATTTTTTTCATCACTTTATTTTTTACATGGATGAATGTGTAATGACGACCAACACTTGATGTTAAATGACTCCATCAGTAGCAGATGACTTTTCCGTTGTAAATATACATATTTAAATGCGAAATTTTTTGTCGTTAATATAGCTATAACAACAACGGATGTATGTTATAACTAATAAATTTTGTCGTCGTTAAAACATAAGTACCGAAAAAACGTAAGAATAGGTTTGTGTGTCAATATATTGTCGACATTAGTATAGTCATTCAGTAACAGATTTAATTGTTGCTGTAAAATAGTTTATTTAGTGATAACTATTATTGTTGTAAAAAAAAATCAACTTTTCAAAAATATTCTCGCTTTTCTTTCCTCACCCCCACCTTCACGTTATTTCAATGAACTTCAACACACAGATGCTGGATTTCCCTCACCCTCCTTTGCCTCACCCTTCCCTTCCCTTCCCTTCACCCTCTCGTCTCCCTCTCATTTTCAGCCTCTTGTCTCCCTCTTGAACAAACAGAGTTGGAGCTGGAGGCGAGCTGGAACCGACATACCTGTCATAGAAGAAGTGTTGGAGTTGCTCGAATTTCCATGGATGACGGCCTGCTAGAGTTGAAGAAGGCGAACTGGAGCTGAAGAAGTGTCATGGATGACAACCTGCTAGAGCTGAAGAAGGCGAACTGGAGCTGGAGAAGTGTCATGGATGAAGTGTTGGTTCTCCGATAAAGAAGTTATGGATGAAGTGCTGAGAAAAAATCGGTCATGGATGAAGCCATAGATGATGAAGTGTCGAGACATGGATGAAGAAGGATGAAGCCATGAATGAAAAAATATATTAAAAATTGGCCAAAGAAATCGCAGACAAAAAAAAATCGGCCAAAAATAAACACAGTTTTTTTTTTTATCACTAAGAGTAATTTATAATATCGATAATATGTTGTCGCCTTTCATCTGTGTTTAACAACCTGATGCCACTGTAAAAGAGAAGTGGGGAGTCTCATGTTAACAACGACAAACATTTAACAACGACAAACATTTGACAACGACAAATTGTCGACCAATAAACCTTTAACAAAGGGGGCTATCGTCACGAAGATCTCGTCGTTGTTAAAAATTAACAACGATATTTATGCATTTAACAACAGTTTTTTTTTACCGACATTGATGCTCGAGTTTTTTGTAGTGTTCAAGTACACTAAAATAATAAAAGTCACCCTTAAATTATATGTAACCCCATAATAAATTTGACAAAATTGAAATGATTATTTTTGTAGTAAACAGAAATAAACTAACCGTCAAAAAATTCATATTCCAATAGTCACAAAAAAGATGTTTTGTAGGGTTTTGATGGAAAAATTATGGGTTTCGGTAAAAACCGACTCGCGCAAAACAAACGTTTAGTCCGATAATCGTGTACACATGTTAAGGCACACTCGTGAGCCCAAAAAGACCGATGTGTGGCAATTAATATGTGATTTGCAACAAAAGGCGCTATTGAGAATGTCTTTTCTTATAAGTTAACTCTTAGGAAATAGTGTAATTTTTTTTTTGATAAAAAAATAGTGTAAATTGTCTCAACAATCATTTCGGTGTAGAATTAAAAATGCATACAACTTTACCACTATCCTTTCACAACCATTTGAGATGGGTTTAGACTTTAGAGTTTTGATCTTTTACACATTTTGGCCCAAAAGTTTAAACGTATTAAAAGCTCATTATTCCAAATTGAGTATTGAATATATCCAAATTCACAAATATATTCATATATTCATCCATGACTGATGACCATGACAAAAGACTAGTGTAGACCATTTCCATAAAAGGAGCAAAGTGCATGAAAAGAAAATTGCATACCAAAATCTGCACATACTGCCTACATACACTACAGCATATTTTCATTATGCAACCCAAGCCGAAGAGTGCACAATCTCGACGGAATGCCATGGCTTCTGCCTTTTGTACTGGATCGCCATACCCCAAGTATATTAACTGCAGCAGTGCCTGTTGATTCACTGTAAATCTATTCATTAACAAACACAAGTATCTCAAACACCAGCTCTGTAAAAAGAAATGATTGTTTGTCAGAAGGAAAGAAACAGAAAAATAAATTATTAGAACATAACATGTTATTAAGCACAAAGCGGGGATAGCTCAGTTGGGAGAGCGTCAGACTGAAGATCTGAAGGTCGCGTGTTCGATCCACGCTCACCGCAATCTTTTATTTGTATCCCATTTTGCAACTTCTTAATACCTCAATAACGATATTACAAACTTTACTATTCAAAAGAAAAGAAGAGCTATCAACTGATTCACTATATGCCTGCAAGAATCTTCCAGAAATCAGCTTCAATCAAACCAACATACAGATGCGAGAAACACAATAGAAAAGAGACCAAGGGGTGTATTTATCTTCCACGCGCGTGCGAATCATAGAATCTGGAACTCGCATGTTAAACGCCTTGAGGATTTTGAAGAGTGAGCGTCTGATCCCTGAAATGGGAGCCTTGTCATCTTGCTGATGCTCGACAATGTTGAAACTTTGAGGTAGATTGTAATAGTGTAAGGGTAAATGTATCACAATAAATAAGAATGAGGATATATTTGTCAATTGAAGAAAGTTAAGGAGTAAATAAATGTCTAGAAATCTACTTTGAAGTGATATAACTCTTTAAAGTAGTATAAATAAAGGATGCAATCTTTTTGAGGTGATACTTAGAGATCTATAAATAGGACTACATACCTCACAAACTATCAACCCAAGAATCAATACACTTACTCTCAAGTAAGTGTGATTCTTCTTAATCATACGATACCCAATAAAAGATATGTTCTGATAGAAGTTTTAAGGAAGGTATCCGAGTTTTGCTACTCGTCGATCTTGTGATTTTGTTGTATCATTGGGAATGATTGGCTGATAACCTGTTAGCAAAACTCATTTACAGGTAGGGGAAAATATCAAGATCACACCATTTCGATGTTGGCTCAAAGTCCCGTATCATACAATTCAATGTTGACACAATGTCCCATATCATTCGTTGTTGACTCAAAAGTCCCGTATCAAATAATTCGATGTTGATTCAATGTGTCGTATCGTATAATAAGATGTCAGTTCAATGTTTTGCATTCCATAATTGATAGATGACTAAATGTCATGTATGACATAATTCATGCATTGACTTTAAATCAGTAGTATCAGAATCGGACCGGCGGTTCGACCGGGAAGCAAACTCCTATCTGGTTTGGTTGAGCTAAAAGGCCGAATTGCATAGCAACAGTGTTTGAACCGGTGTGAACCTACCATTTTTGAAAAAAATGTCCGCTTTCCGGTTCTTTTTGGGATTTTTTTTAACAGACCAATCGTTTTTTCCCCTGTTTAAATCGATTGGTTTTCGGTTTACAGAAGAAGATAACATGTAATCTATAACTCATATATTTCTATATGTAGCCATGAAGTTGAGTTAACTACACTATCTTGTATTTTCAGTTTTTTTTTTTACTTATGAACAGTGAATTGCATATTGAACTGGGTCCGTCCGGGTTGGACCGACTGAATCGGGAATCAGTCCCCTCATCGATTTGAGGGTCAGTCCTGTTCTGATAACACTGCTTTAAATATGCTATATCGGATAATGACTAGTTGACTTGTGCTGAATATACGGAGAGAAACTAGCAGTTGCGGCGACGATTTCATGGTAACTGGTGGAAAACGCAGGGCATTGGTGACGTATTTCACAAGAGATGCTGGATGGTGGAGAAGATGAGGAAACTTGGAGTATTTTCACTACAACAACTCCATAGATGGAACTTTCTAACTATTTCGTTTCTGGTGCATAATTAGTTAACCTAACTGACTTCTAGAACCACTCCACTTGACTTTCTAACAGAGCTGTCGAATCTTACAGATAGGGTTTAGGGTTTTAGGGATGGGGAAGACGAGATCACGTCTGAACAGCTTGTATATCTATTGTACGATATCATATGAATTATGAACCAACAGGAACTAGGGAAGGTCTTTCACAGACTGTCTAACCCAAGACACCCTACTTAGAAACCCTATTACACCCACAGTTGGAGGGAGAAGGAGTACACTCCACCTAGACTAGAGGAGCGACATCTGCTGGATATTAATAGGGTAGGTATCCGTCGCCGGACCCAAGAAGGCACGTTGCGCTAGTATCGCAGTCGTAGCATCCGTCGGATGGAACGCATCCCAAAATACGTACTCTTGACGGTTATCACACGGAACCGCAAACGGGATGCACGTTATCTGCCCTTGATTCCGACCGATTCCGCAACATGCACGGTCCACCACACTCAGTCCTAACACGACCCAAATAAGCATTAAAAAAAATATGGAAAACTGGGTTTAATCAAATAGAATTATGTTTCTATAAGTACCGTATTTTTGGGGTTCGTTAAGGATGTCCCCGACCCCACCGTACGAGTTCCCGTACAGAAAAACGGCTCCAGGGTGGTTCGCGTTGAGTTGTTCTACTAAAGAGTGCAGCCCTTCGTTAAAACTCCCCAGGATTTGATTCACTCGGTCTAGACATCGATCTGGAGGCGCTTCCCCGGTGCCCCTCTGGCTCGGGATGCAGCCCAGTGGTCCGACCCCGGCTATGAAAAATTTTCTCAGGCCGAGATTGTGCAAAGTCTGCATACTGAAAGTTGATGAGAGTCGTCTTATATATGTTTATTGCTTGTAATGTTTTCAATATTGTAATTAACTTAATTTTTTACCAAAATCTGTTGAGTGTATCGGTTGATGAGTAGGTTTGCGTACTCCTGAGGGTTATACTTGTAGCTGGAATCGTATATTTGGGGCATCAGATAGTTGTTGATGTAGTCGTTGCTACCAAACATGAGGATGACGATGGACTTAGCTAGGTATTGGGGAAGGGCATCAGGGGGCATTAGAGCTCTTAACTGGCTCAGGCTGGTCTCGAAATTAACCACTTGAAGGGTAAGGGTGTACCTATCGCCCTGGAGTAGTAGGGTTCAGAAAATCAAACCATAATTAATTAAATATTACAAGAAATCATATTAACTATATTATGAACAACACACAAATGACATGATTATACACGATTAAAGACTTAGTGAAGTAATCTATTATCAAACCATGATGTTTTTTTATATATAATTTTTGACACGAAATATACAAGTTACCAACATGGTAGGAGGATGTAATAACCGTACATAGTGTTGTCCGGTTTCATCAAGGATACCAGCCGCTGCAGAAGCGTAATTAACTCCGCCGAGAATCCTATCTCCGGTGGTCGACGGGTCAGCATAAGGTGGTGGGGCGGGCACACCGAGCATATTTGCTAAACGAAAAATATAAACCTATCAATACTCGGAAACCTAGTATTACATATACCTAACAATGTGTTTTTAAGTGGTAATTAAGACAAGACAGTTTTGCATAAGAAAAAAGGATGGTTCAATCACAATACCGATCATATCTACAAAGTTATCTCCATTGGAGAACCTTCCAGAAGGACCTCTCGGGGAGTCGATCCCATACGGGTAGTAGTTCGATCGAGCGACCGAACTAATGTAGTTGTTGTTCCCGTTGTCGACCAACGAGTCCCCGAACACAAATATTGCCGGAACTGACCCTTCAACTGCACTAACTAAGAGCAATAGAACCAATCCAGTGACCACAAACAGTTGATCATGATGATTCAAAACACTCTTCATCATTGATGAACAGCAATATCTCTAGTACGATGATGCTTGTTACTCTCTTATAAACTGATTAATACATATAACAATTCGGCTAAGGATGTCTGTTCTGGGGTCTTCTCTAGGGCTCACGTTGTTTTTGCTTGTCTGTATGTAACCGCCGTAGTCTTCGAATTCATGGATAAGAACACCAACAAATCCAGAAGTGTTGAAAAACGTTGCATTGGACAAGTATGCTTTATTTTGTTACCATGAATGAGGACATGCAAATTCTCTGAAGATCGATGGAAGGTTTTTTTGGGTAGTCTTGTTATATAAGTATGATAACGACCCCATGAACTTGTGCTTGTAAGTCTATTATAGTTACAACAAAAACCAATACGACCATACATATTTACATGATTGGTTTAATAAAAAAGTGTATAATATATTGGAATTAACTTAACTTTGTTTATGTGTGCAAGTCATAAATTTATGTATATTTTTACCGGTGAATTTAAATATTTTGTAAGAAAATTTAAGCTCATGTAACCAAAATTTGTCTTTCTCATAAGTCATACCTTATAGCACTTCAATTGCTATACTCCATCCAATACGCAGCATTTATAGTATAGATAGACATTTGAACTCAATTCAATTCTAGAAGCTTATTGTATGATGATAATTGTTTCAGGCCATTCTGATTCATCCCCATTAATTATATGAAAATAGACGGTATGAGAGACTCTACATAGTACATATATACTCCCCTCACGCTCAGGGCGACCACTGAACACTATTGATGATGGAATACTTATAATATTCACATGTCACTAAATTCACCAAAATGATTTATTTTAAATCCACTAAAAAATGTAATCGTGGCACGACAGATAGAGACATGTCACGAAATTCCGATACAGACGAGCCTCCTATATTGCCGCCTTAATAAGTGGTGTTAGAGCAAAAATAAATAAAAAATTACATATTCTTCAGTGTAATTAAGTGGATTTAATAATAACAATAATCTCATGATTTTACTGCGACATTCTCGGCTTGATGGAGTATGACACGAAAGGCATGACAAAGTATTATCAACGCCACAACTAAACATGCACGGGACATGTTTCTTTGTAAAGGTGAAAGTGTTTGAGAAAGAAACGACAATGTTGAAACATTTTACCAAATGGGTTCTTACTTTTTTACATTTTAGTCAACACAATTGTAATAATAGCTTCCATATAGTCATGAATCACATCACCATAATTAGAAAGTAGATTTGCTACCGACATTGACATAGTCACATAAAGAAAGCACCAGAAGACCCACCCAAATTACACACTTATCCATAAATTCAAACTTATAAAATAGTTGAGGAAGTGAAGAGTCTTATTTTTGCGGCATTGTTTAGTTATTAAATTTCTATTTAATTAACATAATAAGTATCCATTTAATGAGCATTTAAAGTGTTTGAAATTAAGTCATGCATTCAATATAAAAAATTGAGTTAATTAAAGATTTGGTAAGTATACTGTCTTATTTCATAGTTAGAGATAGTAATCAGATGTCCATTCTGACATACATACTAAACATGATGAAAAGACAAAATAAACATCCCAAAGTTGCTTCATTTGTCAATATATAGCTTCTATTAAGTGGGTTACACTATAGCTAATATGGTGAGTAATTCGCGTACAATGTTTCAGATTCTACGTACGCTTCAGCTTTCAACGTCTTGTTTGATAGAAGATTCGTTTCGTGGAGACATTGATGGATTGTAGGAATACCACCTCGACCAGAACAAATAGTTAAGGAAGTTGATAGAGCTGAGAACCGCAAGCAACCAATAGAACAGATCAAGTCTGTCCTTGTTCAGATTATTGTCGCTCAGCCATCCATGGCCGTCGGAACTGGAGGTGATTCTGTTAACCAAAGAGACGAGGACTGAGCTGAAGTAAAACCCAAAGGAGTAAGAACAGTAAGTCATGGCTGTTAAAAACGACTGCATCCCATCCACTGACTGTTTGTAGAAGAACTCGATGAGTCCTACTGCGGTGAACATCTCCGATAGGCCAAATATCAGAAACTGTGGCGCTATCCAGAAGATTGAGAGTATTTCTTGAGACTGCAGGGCGGAATTCCTCCTCTTACGTTCGACTACTGCTGCAGAAACCATGGAGAAGCTCGCTATGAAGAGTCCGATCCCAACTCTTTGCAGCGGTGATATTCCCGACTCCTTTCCTGCATGGACACAAAATCAGAACCAATACTTACATGCAGGACGAAGCAAGAAAGTTATTTCAGTTGGGCTTCTGTAAAATCTTACCTGTCACTCGCCGTGCCAAAGGAACGAAGACTGTTTCATAGAGAGGGACGACGACGATAAGCATAAGATAAGGGATGGCTTGGAGAGACGCAGGAGGGACTTGGAAACCATCAGTTAGGTTAGAATCCATGATGCTGCCTTGTTGGACAGAGAATGTCTGGAGCTGAGCTAATATGGTGTTGAAGATGATGGTGCATGCGAAGATCGGAACTACTGACAGTATTATCTTCACCTGCTCGACTTGGCTCACAGTGCACAGCTTCCATGGACTCTCGCTCGACTCATCTCCATCACCACTTCGAATGCATGCCTTGTCCAGAAACCTGTTCAACTCCAAACCTTAATAAACATGTCTGCAGCAATATCATCTTATATGTCGTCGTTTAAGAGACCATGCAGTAGTTCTTTTTTTACCCACCCTAAGCCCTAATATTTAGAAGATATATTATTGCTTCTAAAGTATGAGATGATTAGCGTAACAAGTCATATTAGACATTTAGTGTTCTTACCTACAAAAAATATATTTTTTTGGGAAAAATCTGTTTTAACTGATGAATTTATGTTATTGGTTGGTGAATACTGTATTTCTGGTAATGCGCGCACCTGAACTTTTCAGTATGGAGGAGAGAAGTAGCCGCAAATTGAGCTTCCCTGCTTTGGCTTCCATGAAGCATCTCCACGTTCTGACATGCCCGCTTTCTCTTTATAATAGCAGCTACGAAGACCTGGTCACAACAGAGTATATATATATATATGTTAGAAAAATACAAAGTGTTGAAAGTTTAGGGTTTATAAGATTTATAATTTTTGTTTGACTGTTTGTTTCGATTTGAGGAATTACTTGGGCAATGGGAGTGAAGATGCTGCCCCTAGGCGGGTTGTTCTTATAAAAGAATGTTCCGGAGATCAAGCTGATCAAACCCATGGCCATGGCGGCTGCAGAGACGCCGAACCCGACGTCCATCCCAGAGTGGGTCTGGACCCAGACAAGGACCGTTAGGGCAACGAGCTCCCCAGTGCAGAAGGCAAAGTAGGCGGCGTTGAAGTATGTGGAGAGCTTTCTGGATTGTTTTCCGTCGTCCCTCCTGAACTGATCTGCCCCATGAGATATTATGTTGGGTTTTAAGGAGCCGCTTCCGAGAGCAACCAAGTAAAGGGCGATGTAGAAGATGAGTGCCCTATAGCCGCTCGCCTCAGGACAGTGGCCTTCCATGTTGCACTCCGGCGGTCTTAGCTGAGGCAGATGTGCTTGAACCGACAATAGGATAAAGCCCTGTATAAATTATATGGTATGTTGTTCGATTCAGTATGTGTGATTTTTCTACAGAAATTCAATGATAAAGTGGGAAAAAAATCATTTTAAACTAAAAGGTGACTAATACTGAACCGTTTTTAAATAGAACATATTTCGTTTTTTTAGAAAAATAAATGAATTGAAGGGACATACAGAGAGCTCGACAAAGCCAAAAATGAGCATAGTCCAGAAGCTCCCTAGATACGAATCCGACAAGAATCCGCCGAAAAGAGAGAGGAGGAAGACAGTTCCGACGAAGTTGGTAACGATGTTTGCAGCTTTGGACAGAGGAAAGTGCATGTCGTTGAAGACATAGGTGATGAGGTTGTTCCCAACTGCTGCAATTGCCATCATCTCAAATGCTTGAAGACCTGCCAACTTGCAGTAATTAAATTCAGTAAATCACTCACCAATAATGGAGACAAAGTACACCATTGTGTATATTCAATTAAACTCAATCATAGACCTTCAAACAATGATGGAGTAGAGCACTGAAGTAGATTTCTTTTCTTTTCTTTTCTTTTGACTTAAGGAGTTGAATAGATGATGAACAACAGCAGTCAGCACTACATATATAGCAGGCGGCAAAGGCAGTGTGGTGATGTGTTATTGAGATATCATAGTTTCAACACTATCACTTCATAATGTAGAAGAGATTATTTTACTCGAAAAATATACGATCTGTAGAAACCCATTACTAAAAATAGAAAAGTTTGATTGAAAATTTACACTTTTAGTGGACAATATATACTGAAGACCAAATCAGCACCTGCCAAGTGGCAGTTGAACAGTTGAAAAATCTATATTTTTTCTTAAACTATTTCCACATTGACATGCTTCAGTTTCTTCTGATTAAGTATATTCTGAACAACCCACCAACAAGCAGAATCAAGACGACAGATGGAGATGGAGATAGAGATAGAGATAGAGACCGAGGACAAAAATGGCTGCAGACATGCCGCCATGGGAGTTGGAGCTGCAGGGTTTCCCTCTCCAATCAACAGACACCTCTGCTGTTGTTGCTGCTGCTGCTGCTGATGTTTCCAAGGACACAGGATTGGAGTTGCACTTGCTTTTGATCTTCTCCACCATCTTGATTAATATAACAAGTAGTTTCTCACAAGCAAGCTAGAGAGCCTCTCTCTCTCTCTCTCTTTGTCTCACTGTTTTAATTATAGTAAGCTTTGTAGTAGATTTGGCTCAAGAATCTGAGGCAAGACAACCTTTGGAAAGCAGAAAGGTAAAGAAATCAGAAAGTGTGGGATATGAAATTGAGACAAAGCTGGTACAAGTATCATCAAAGGTTGGCCTTGCCGCGCCCTTTATAATGGAGGAGAGGAGCTTTAGGTAGTGAGTGAGTGGAGATCAATGGAAAATTAAGACTTCTTTTCAACACAATGTTAATTACTAAGACAAGTTGACTCTTGCTACTAGTAAGTGGTGGGTCATTGGCCGCCCATCATGTCTTCATTTCTATACACTACAAAGATAACATAAGCACTAAATAATAATTTTGGGTGATTTGGCTGTATAATTAATATAAAGATAATTTCAAGAGGAATGGGATTTTTTTTTAAATAAATTTGTGGTTATAATTATTGAAATACTAAGGAAGAATGAAGAAAACGGCTTATCACATAAACCATAAAGACAGATTAGCTACCTGTAAACTATTGAACCATAGTGGATGTAATCTGAGTCATATGTGCCAAATTTGTCAGTTGGGATGGAGGATATAGACCATATTTTGCGTAGGTGTGAGCACGCAAAAAATATGTGGAACTCTGTCATTTGGCATTCCTGTTTGGGTCAATCGTTCCACTACCATTTGAATGAGTGGATCAAGTTTGGTTGTCAGGTATCGGGAGTTACCATTCAAGGTGTTGAGTGGAAAATCTTGTTCCCTTATGTTTTATGGAACATTTGGAAAAATAGAAACTCTCTTATTTTTAATGATAAACCTGCTTTTTCTTCTGTTTATAATTTTTCTTTATCTCAGGCAAAGTTTCACCAAAGTGTTTATCTTGAGACTGAGACCACTAATGAGTTTGTTGCCATTGATATTAGTTGGAGTCCGCCAGAACAGGATTGGTTTAAAATTAATACAGATGAAGCTGCTAAGGGAAACCAAAAGATTGCAGGAGCGGGTGGGGTCATCCGAGATCACAGAAGTAAATGGGTTGCAGGATTCTCAAGGAACTTGGGATGCTCAAACAGTCTTGCTGCGGAATGTTGGGCCATCCGCGATGGGCTCCTACTGGCGAAATCACTCGGATTAAAATCCATCAATCTCGAGACAGACGCCCTCTCAGCTCATAAGGTAATTTCTGAGAAAAATATGTCAAACCTAAAACTAATGCCAATCATTGCGGATTGCAGGATGCTCCTGATGCAGTTCGAAAGAGTGAAGTTCAGACATATTTTTCGAGAAGCTAATGCAGTAGCGGATATCATGGCACAGTTGGCGATCAACCAGAGACATGTTTTTGAAATTCACACCTCCCCTCCGAAGGAAACTTTTAATGCGATTCGTAAAGACGCCTTGGGTGTCTCTCTTTCTAGAATTGTTAAAGTTAGCTAGTTTTGTTGTGTAGTGGTGAACTTGGGTGATAAGTTGTCATCTCAAGTTTATATTTAATTTTAATCCATAATTATCAAAAAAAAAATAAGAAGAAGAAGGCGATATGGAGGATCATGTGGCTACACACCTTCATGCGGCGAGCCATCACCTCTTAAATAGGTAAAGGTAAGCAATGTTTCAAAGTATCCGAAATACAATAGAAGCAATAATAATAAAACCCTATACAATTTAGTCCCTAAATAAACTGAATAATTGAATAATAACAAATAAACCCTAAATTAATATATTATAGCAACTTAGTCCTTGATCTTTATTTTTCCACATCAATTTGCATTTCAACAATAATAAGCTAATTAAAATGATTTGTTGTAAATGTTGCAACAAACTGATATACTCTACATCGATAACTAAACCGTTGCCGTTTAAATCTCTTACAATTATAACAATGTGATCGGTTTGGATTAAGACTCTGACTCAAACTTCTTGATTGAGACTCTCTATCGTAGCATTTGACATAGTTTGAAAGAGTTAGATTGTAATATTTTTTAAAATTTTCTATTACTTTTATAATTTCAAACTTATTCAGTTACATTTGGATGAAAAAGTCGACGGAAGTGGCATACTCGAACTTTAGTTAAACATGGGAAAAATAAATTTTATGATTTAAACTTTAAGGGAAAAACTCAAAATATGACCAAACATTAGAGGATAATGTCTTATTTTACCTTTCACTTTAATTGTAACATATAGATTACAATTATTCTATTTAATGTAAGAATGTCATTTTTCTCTCTTATAAGACATTGGAACTGGAAACTGGGAGTGAATTTGAAAATGTAATTCACTACCACGAATTAAGTTCTTTATCTGACTCTCCAGTCATGACAGAATCTCCTCGACGAGCATGCTTCATGGGAGGGGCATGAACATCAGTCCTTTGTGTTAATTTTGTGGCATCCATGTGGAAGATACCAATCATATTATGTGTGGTTGCTGTGTTGCACATTACTGACTTCTTTTTGTCTAACCTACCAAATTGGTTGAGATTAAATTGCAGGAACACTTCCACTCACGCAAAAGGGATAAAGTGATACTTCATCTTCTCATCAACGATCTGGTTTTTATGGAAGAATAGGAATTCGCCATATTTAATGTTCCTCCTATCAATATTGATGTTTCTAGCATATCTTTCTCTCAGGATATTGCACGAGTCTGTAGAAACAAATGTATCAAACTAAGGACTGTAAATATCCGTGTGAGTTATACTCCTCCGACTAAGGCGGAATGGATAAAACTTAACACATATGGATTTGCACAGGGCAACCCAGGACCGACACGGGGTTCAGGGGTTTGAGAAATGAATGGGGCAGCTAGATTAAAGGATTCCAAAGGTGGATTAGTATAAAAAATAGTCTGGTGGCCGAGTTATGGACGATTCAGAATGGGCTAACCATGACAACTAATATGGAGGGGCAAAGTTTACATGTGGAATCCGATGCTCGGGAAGTAACTAATCATATAGTGGAGGATAAAAACTTTGATAGTCCACTTATGTCTCTAATTCTTGACTGCATAAAACTGCTTTTGGATTTCAAGAAATTCAAAATACGACATGTATTTCGGGAAGCAAATTGAGTAGCAGATGTTATGACGAAAGAAACATTCAGCTTGGAAGATCCTTTTCAAGTTCTTTTGAACTCACCCTGGTGTTTTAAAATTTATTTTGTTTGATAGAGCTTGACGAACAACAAGTAGAGTAGTCCAAAATCGTGTTGTGTAATGATAGTAGATATTTGGTTACTTATTTAAAAAAAAAACATTAACAAAGCAAAAACTCCTCAACTCAATATTATCTTGATCAATCTTCTCCTCCCTCTCTTTATTGGTTCGTGTCTAAGATTATGAAATTCACATGTTCCTCCCACTCCTATCTACTAACATATATTTATAAAAAATATATGATTTGTTATTTATAAGATTTAATAACTTCACAAATCATATTCCAACCAATCCATGATATATATCAAATGATTTTATGGATTTTCTCTTTAAAATAAATGAAATCCTAGTTAAGGATTAAATAAAGGGTTAATAACCAAATTCATACCCCAACTTTGGGCACTTTACAAATTGCTATTTGAACTTTGCTTTTTCAAATTTTGTTACCTGTACTTTCAGACTTGGGGCAAATGCTACATCCGTTAAGTTTTCGATTAAATATGGACTGGAAATGATGTGTTAGTACATGATTTGTCCATAATTTAGAAAATAAAGTAATATTTTAAAAATACCAAAAAAATAGAAAATTTCTAAAAACAAATCTGGAAAAATAAGAGTTTTTAATATAATATTTTTATTGAAAATAATAAAACAAAATAAAAGAAAACTTAATCATTTATTTTTATTACATATTTTTAATAAAAATATTATATTTAAAACTTTTATTTTCTCTATTAATTTTTCAGTTTTTTTTTTTATTTTTCTAATATTTTTTAAAAATAATATAATTTTTAAAATTATTAATCAATCATATGTTGCCACGTTATTTTTCGTCCATATTTAACGAAAAACTTTTCGGAGATAGCAAATTGTCTCATGTGTTAAACTTTAGGTAACACTTTTTAAAAAATTAAAATTCAGATAGTAATTTATAAAGTGTTCCAAATTTGTGTAACAATTTAGTTATTATTTAAGGACACATATCACGGATTGTAACTTGGTGAAGCACTAACCGAACACTAATACATGAAGCATCCACAATCTGAGAACCACCACCACCAACATTGTTGCAAATATTATCTTGGAAGAAGAAAAAGGACATCGTGATTTGATTGGTCTACTGTGTATATCTATGTATATATGTATGTATGTATGTATGTATGTATGTATGTTATCACTTGACTATGTCGTCCCATAAGGCATAACAAAAGAAAAGAACCTTTCTAATACCACATATTGTTTATCTCTACGTGTCTGTATACACTTCGACCGTATCTTACCTGAAAACCCGTACAACATGATCCCACTTGCCATCTCATCATGATCGTCACACCTTCTACTGACATCGGACATGACTTTCAAACCTAGCTAGTGTAGCATTATATATCTATGGCTAGTGAAGTCGTACTATATATCCATATACTCAAAATCTCATACAAAATATGACTTTTTTGATATATACAATATTAAGGTTTAGGATTGAGAGCGTAAAAATAATAAAATAAATAAATTTTAATGTGGGATCTCAAATGAATGGTTATTTTCAACATTAATTTTGCATAAGGTGGACGTAATTTCTTTTCCAAAACAAAATATATTATTTTTTGGTGATACATAATTAGGGGTGAACATGAGCGGGTCTGGCCGGTCTCCGGGGAAAAACGAGACTGATACCGAATTTTCGTTCTTGACTTCTGGAAGACCGAGACCGATTTCGGCAAAAAAAAACGTCAGAATCGGTCTTGCTTGATTCAGACCGATCGCGGTCTTGGTACGAAATTTTGGGTTAAAAAAATAGAGTTGCGTCTCTCATAGCTTCAACTTATTCGACAAGTGCCTGAAGAGAGATCACAGAAAATGATGGACCTGCGATCAACTCCTCCACCTCCCGCATCCATTCATTGAACCAGAGACGGCGTCCTCCGTTTTCCACGATTCCTCCTCACATTGCGTCCTCGAATGGAACAACTCAACATCCATTAGAATTTCTAGGGTTTTTATAAAAGTCGGGTCTGTCCAGTCCTAGTTGAATTTTTGGGAAAAAAGATTGAAATTTAGCCCGAGCCTGACATTGAAGAAAAAAACTCAGTCCGTGAGTTTTTTTTTTGTCACTGAGACTGAGCTTGTCAAAAATTCGGTCGGTGAGTCTTTTTTTTATCACCCCTATACATAATTAATGTTATAATTGAATGTGGTACACTTAATGCATGTTTCACATGCATGTTTAGACGTGTGGTGCATATTTCTAAATGAGGTTAGGACAATATGAATGTTATTAATTAATGTATCAGTAGTCCTAATCTCGTGCTTGAGAGAGACGAGTTCATACTTCATACTATGAATAATATATTATTGCTACGTACCATCCCAATTAACTTCACTTCGCAATATGTAAAAATATAAATTATCCGCCAATACAATAATAATAATAATATAAATAAATAAATGATATATTTTTATGTATGAATCTCACTTGGGTATTACATCATAATCTGGTTTTAATAGTAGGTAAACTACAGACAACTAAAATCAGAGATCAAATCATAATAGTTGAGGGCAATATGTGTGTTGTTCATTGAGACAACAAAGGGAAAGTCAAAAACTTTATTTGAAAAATGAACATTTGTAGAAGAATGTGGTATCAACTGTTGAAATCAGCACAGTGTATTACTCAATAATTCAACCTGACAATGGCAAAGGCAGAGGTGAAGAGGAAAGCCCAACAAAAAACTGATCATGATGTCAAAGAGACAACCACCACCAACAATCCAACATTCAGTGATCTAATTGGAACAACAGTCATTAACCATATGTTATTCGTTAGATTTTATTTTAAAAAAAAAAAAACTAAGACTCCGGCACGTGCACGTTGTCGTCGTTTGTCTTGCGTGAGGTGTTAGGAAGACAAGATCGACTCGATTCCTAGGATAGTACAATAATTAAACACTTGATTAAAAATATTATTTGAATTGTAAGACTAAACTTAAATGACATAATATAATGAAATAAAATTAATTTTATTTTAAATATTTTTAAGAAATTGCTCGAGCATCCGGGAGCAAGAACCACTACTAAAGAGGTTCCTGGATATTTGTGTCATTTTACAGATGTTCCAAAAATCACTTATGCCTTAATATAGATATATCTAAAATTTAGAATATAATAAGTATATATATATATATATATTATTAAGGCTGAAGTTGTTTTTGTAACCGCCGCCTGTAAATTGACACAAATACCCTTTAATAATCTAATTAGTTTACATTTATCATGACTATTTTGGTCATTTAAATGTCTTCTCAAAAATGTTATAAAAAAATATTTCTACGGAGACTTGAACCTATGACCTTGTAATTGTAGACATATGTATGAACCAACTACACCCTCATCACTATCTCTTTCTTTTTTCTCATGCACCATTTTTTTATATATCGCTAACAAATGAAATTATATTTTCACTTTATTGGACATTAATATAATAGTGAATCTAAAGACTTAAATCACTTATAAAAGTTATAATATCATCTACAACTGAGAAAATTTAGATTGAATTAATATTTCAAATATGCATTATATATTATTTGAAATTTAAAATGTACAATATAATCAAGTTTGAAATTTAAAACGTACAATATAATCAAGTGTGAATTTTAAATTCGAGTAGTAGAAGAAAAACCATTTATTATTTATCCAATTTTGTAAAAATTATTTTATTTTATTTAATTTAATTACTATATTTGTTATTTTATATAACTTTACAATTTTAAATAATAATGATAATTGTATATTATGTTCTCAAGTCGTCATATTTTTCTTTTGGTAATTGTGACTTTTTTAATGTTTCTACAATTAATTATATATATATTTTTCTTCAAAACATTCTCTCTTCTTTCCAAGAAGTTATTTTTTTTTAATTGTGAGCATTGTCGTTATAAAAATACATTTCATCTATAAATTAAAATAGAATTCTAATCAATCAAAATTTACTATATTTATATGTTGAATATACATAATCTATCGCGTGAAACAATAAATACAAAAAAAAAAAATCAAATCAAATTTGAAAGGAGATATTTTATTAATGTATATATTTTTTATATTGATAATTATAAATTATATAGTATTTTCAAATAATTATATTATTAAAATGTTTAAAAAATTGTACTTTTTTTTAATATTATTAATATTAATGCATAAATGATTTTAGCTGCCCAAAGTTGTTAATTTATTAGTACTCCAAACTAATATTATCCAAAATTTAGGTATTACATGTCGAGAAAAAAGTAACAAAAATATTTTACTACAAAATTAAAATAACTCCATTGATGTGTTGAAATAATATTTTACGAATTACTGAAATATAAAAATCAATATTAATTTTCAGTGTTTATTATTTATTATATTTACAAAATATTTTTGGGATTGGTCAAATTTAGATTCTATGAGTATTTCTTTACTTAACTCTACAATTCAAATATATCTAAAATTAACATACGAATTTACCTAAATCTCAACCCTACTTTATGAACTCAGGAAATATTAAAGTAAAATAACTCTGAAAATATCAAAATAAAAAATAAGGAAAAAGTTAATCAAATATATCTAATTTTATTTTTTGGGTAAATTTTTCTGGTAATTTCTTGATGTTGTCACAGTAGATTTTTGATAATCGTCGTTTCATAGACATCGTAGTGAGTTTGTTAAGAGATCTTAAGAGTATATTAAATGTATTCACTGACATGTTCGAACATATGAGACAGTTGGTTAAGGCGTGCATCTTAAATTATAGATACTGACAGCGCCCAGGTTCAAATCTCGGGGATATCGACAGTATAATAACCAAAGAAAGGTTGGATGTCGGGAGTATAATACTCCAAGAAATGTCAGATTTCGAAATTGTTTGGATGTCGGGAGTATAGAACTCAAAGAAATGTTGGATGTCGGGAGTATAATACTCAAAGAAATGTCGGATGTCGATGTTGGATGTCGGGAGTATAATACTCAAAGAAATGTCGGATGTCGGGAGTATAATACTCAATAAAAGGTCAGATGTCGGAAGGTATAATACTCAAAGAAAGGTCGGATGTCGGGACTATTATACTCAAACAAAGGTCGGTCGTATGTCGGGAGTAAAATACTCAAAGAAAGGTTGGTTGGATGCCGAAAGTAAAATACGTATTTTGTCCAAATATCGACATATATTTTTTTTATCATATTATTAGAAACAAATATGATAAATATTTATCCCGGTCACGTGGTGCAATGAGATCAATGGACTCATGGCACGGTTTTGGTGGGGTGCTCATGATGGCTCGAGGAAGATACATTGGAAGAATTGGGGATCAATGACAAATGCAAAGTCGGTCGGGGGATATGGATTTAGAGAGATGCAAGATTTCAACCGGGCAATATTGGAAAATATGGCTTCTAGGATCCTCTCAGAACCGACATCACTATGGGTAAGGTTCTTGAAGGGATTGTACTTCCCGAGCTCATCATTCTTGCAGGCGGGTGCGGGGAGCCGGCCCTCGTGGGCTTGGTCAAGCCTTCTTGAAGGCAGGTCGGTGATAAGAGCCGAGGGTGCATGGGGGCTCTGGAATGGTTTGGCGATCCATCCTTTCTCGGAAGTTTGGGTGACGGCAAGGCGAGATGCTAGGATCAGACCGAGAGGGGACTTTCAGCAGCTTCCCTCGCTAAGGGTCGCCAACTGGTTTCAGCAGGACCGGGCAGCATGGGACGAGCATGCAGTCCGAACTGCGGTTCATCACGACGACGTCGATGCTGTCCTCCAACAGCACATACCGATCGCCCAGCCTCAGGACGTTCACCGATGGCCTCATTCTCGGTCGGGCCAGCCATCGGTAAGGTTGATCTACCACTGTATTCATACGACCAACCCGCGTTTTCAGGTTTCATGGGACTTAAACCGATCCCCGGGACCTGATCTACCTTCGGCGTGGGCTGCAATCTGGGGTGCTAATGTGTGGCCAAAAATCAAGGTCTTTATGTGGAAACTTGCAAACGACGCCTTACCGACTAGAGCCTCCCTTGCGAGAAGGGGAGTCATGCTTGATTGCCTTTGCCCGTCGTGTAACGTTATTGAGACTCGTGAGCACTTGATGTTTGCCTGTCCTTGGGCTAAACAGGTTTGGCGACACCACTTGGATGAGGCGGCGTTGGCAATAGGGGTGAACTCCATGGAAGATTGGCTAACCATGGCAACGTCGACTTCAGGACCGAGGAGGAGGGAAAGGATCGCGGATTGGAGGCGTCTTATGGTTGTATGTTGGGTCGTGTGGAAAACTAGGTGTAAGCTAGTATACGAAAACACACAACCGATCATCTCGGCGGTCCTCCTTGAGATTGATCGCACCTTGCTCGAGATGACGCCAACGACAACAACAGGTGCTGGAAACCGACTGGTCCAAGCTTGGATCAGCCCTCCCCGAGACGTGGTGAAGATTAATTGTGACGGTGCATGGTGCAGTACGTCTCTCAGGGGAGGATTCGGCGTTCTGGTCAGCGACGGAACAGGTACAGTGCTTGGAGGCCGAGCGGAGGTCATGTGGGCGGGATCGGTGGACGAGATCGAGGCCCAAGCGGTGTTCCATGCGGTTAAGTTGGCCATCGACATGAGGTGGCCAAAGGTTATTATCGAGACGGACGCTATGAATATTGTAAACCATATTCATAGGCGGGACTTTGTTTGGAGAATTGATCCCATTTTGTCAAATGCGGTTTCCCTTGCATCTTCGATTAGGGAAGTCTCATGGGAGCATGTTCCCCGATCCGCGAATGCGTGTGCGGATTGGATAGCAAAGAGTGTTTTAGCGGGGTTGTGTCCTCCGGATTGGGTGTTCTCACCCCCGACCCCTTTATTTAGATGTATTGTAACAGATAACATTTTGTGCTCGGGTTCTAACCCGGTTATCGAATGAATGAAGCAGCTTTATTGGCAAAAAAAAAAATTGAGAATTAAACATTTGATAAATATATCTGAAATTAAAATATAATTAAACATAACTCTTAAAATATCAAAGTAATAAAACAATAAATAAATTGATCAAATATCTAATTTTATTTTTTTGTGCAAATTAGTGGGAATTTCTTGATGTTGTCATGGTAGATTTGTAATAGTCATTATTTTATAGACATGGTAGTGAACGTGTTAAGATACCTTAAGAGTATATTGAATGCATTCATTGACGAGTTCTGACTAATGAGCGTATGTCTTAAATCTCAAATAGTATGAGCGCATAGGACTTAATCCTACGAATGTTGTCTGAGTGAAAATACTCATAGAAAGTTTGAGGTTGGTATGAATACTCATACAAAGTTCGAGGTCGAGCATTAGCGATAGTTGGTATGATATAAGATAGTATGACATGATACATGAGTGAAAATTACTCATAGAATGTTCGAGATTGAGCATTAAACAATAGTTGATATTATCATGATAGATTTGTAATAGTCGTTGTAATAGCCTGTGTGAATACTCATAGAAATTAGTTCGAGGTCGGGTATTACGCGATAGTTGATATGAGATAAGATATTATGACATGGTATGTGAGTGAAAATACTCACAGTATGACTATAACCAATACGCAATGTCAACTTTATCAAATATCAACATATATTTGTTTGATCATATTCTTAGAATCTTAGTAGCAAATATTTTTAAAAAATTGCTTGATCAACCGGGACCAAGAACCACTACTAAAGAGGCTCCCGGTTGCTCGAATAATTTTTTAAAAATATTTAAAACAAAATTAATTTTATTTAATTATATTAGGTAATTTAAGTTTAGTTTTATAATTCAAATAATATTTTTAATCAAGTGTTTAGAGTCAAATTGGAATAAACTCAACGATGTACCTTCATATTATGTAGATATGTGTTGCGTATATATATAGATATATCTAATTAACTAATAAACTATACTGAAATTTTTGTAATCCACTTAAGTGTATTTCTCTAATGGTTATACTAGACCCCGGCACACGCTACGCGCGTGCACGTTGTCGTCGCTGGTCGTGCGTGAAGCCTTACGAGAACATGATCAACCCGACTCCTAGGATAATACAAGAATTGATCACTTCATAAAAATATTATTACTGTAAAACTAAACTTAATTTGCATAAGATAATGAAATAATAAGTTTAAAAACTCTTAAATATTTTTAAAAAATTGCTCGAGCGACCGAGATTCCTTTTCAGAGTGTTATATGTTCCCGGTCGCTCGAGCAAATTTTAAAAAATATTTAAGAGTTTTTAAATTTATTATTTCATTATCTTATGCAAATTAACTTTAGTTGTACATTAATAATATTTTTATGAAGTGATCAATTCTTGTATTATCCTAGGAGTCGGGTTGATCATGTTCTCGTAAGGCTTCACGCACGACCAGCGATGACAACGTGCACGCGCGTAGCGTGTGCCGGGGTCTAGTATATATAAGAAAATTACTTTCTTTTTTTGTTTTGAAAAGTTTCAACTAATTGATCAATATTAATTCTGACGTTTTCTAAAACGAACATATACTTAAACGGGTGTCCTCATTGTTGGGTATTGATAGTGACATCCCAATATGGAAAAGGTCTCAGATGCCCAATAACTTTGCGGGGGTGAAACTCATATAATTCGAACCGGGCCGACCCATATTAAGGTTGATCTGACCCTCATAAAGCGGTCCAATATCGAACTCAAGCCAAAGTGGACGCCAAAAGCTCCATCACCGGTCGCCTTTAACCAAGGTCGCAGACTCATACTGCTCGCCATAGGAGTGCTCGTCCAAGAGAGTCTAACCTCTCATCTCTGGTCCCACCAACCGTCACTAAAGATATGACCACGATATTCCGCGTATCTTGGGCACATATTCTCCAAAGATTACATACGGTAACTGCAATATTACGCCATAATCGTAATACTTGCTATCCTAATCTTCACCAACACAATATTCACTAAGATATTTTGTTGCCTATAACGGTTTGGTCTCTTTACTCTATAAATACCTCTGCTTTTCAATACGTTCATGACTTTTTGGGGGTTCATATACACACAATACTCATTTAAGCATCAGAGAGGGACCCAGTGACACCCCCTCTGTTGTGATCTCCTTTCTACAGGTTCCCCGAAGCTAAGGCGAGAGCAATCCTCATCCTTCCTTTGACATTCAATTCACTGCCAAGTTAGCATCCAGGAGATTCAGATTTAACATTTGGCGCCGTCTGTGGGAACGAGTAAAACAGTCATGCAAACTCGATCCGAAAGCAATCGCCGGAACCAGGCCAATGAGCAGTCCTCAGACGGCTCTGATTCCGCCGCAGCTTCGCCGCTCCAACAAGAACCTTCTAGCCAACCAGCCCCTAATGTCGTCCCCCCCGAGGCCGGTACGAGAACATGTCGGCAATTCCAGACAGGCTCCCGTTCCAAACACCACTGAGCCGCCGGCAGACACCTATTCTGTCAATCCATCAAGTTCCGTACCGAATGGAGGGCAGCAGAACTAGTGCACTCTTGACCAAGTGGAGGATCTATTCAGCAAAAGGCTCCAGGAATGGCGAGGAACCGTCGCGCCTCCCTTCAGGGAATGATCGGCTCATACCTTCACCACTGACCTGGTCGCCATCAAGATCCTAAAGGATGTCGTCGCCAGGGCCATCCCCGAGTACAGTGGTGGAGGCAACCCCATTATACATGTTAATAAGCATGAAACCTCTCTGTTGGGTAAATCGACCGATCCGAATCACTTAGCTCTGTTATTTCCGTCGACCCTTTCGGGTTCGATGTCGTCTTGGTTCTTCGGTCTCCCTGCAGGATCAATAGGGACTTGGGCTGAGCTCAAAAGCAAATTCCTAGAACGATACATGGGCGAGCACCAACTTCTGAAAAGTATGGTCGCCTTGGACGCAGTCAAGCAACAACCAGGAGAGTCGCTGACCGACTTTTAGAGGCGTTTTCATAAAAACGTCACAGAAATAGATCGTCGGGTCGCAGATGGGGAGATAATTCGAGCTTTCTATCAAGGGCTTGACGTGGCCAACAAAGCCTCGAGGAAACTACGCAACAACTACCACGTGCAAGAGATCAAAACGATGGAAGAGCTGGCAGTAAGGGCGAAAGGTTTTATAGACCTTGAGAGGTCGAACGCCGAAGCTAATTTCCTAACAACCTCGCCAAGGGTGGTTCCTGAGCCCCAACGCGATGGTATAAAGGAAAAGAAAGACAAAAAGGGTTGAGATATCAAGCCCCGAGCAGAAAACCCAGGGCCTAGACATCCAGAGGTCCCCGAGTATTTCACGCCTTTAAACAGGCAGATCTCGGCGGTACTAGTCGAGATGGAAAGAAGGTCTCTGGCAAGGCCACCGATGCCCCGCAAGAGTGGTCAGACCATGGGGAAGGACACTGAGAGCTATTGCAGATATCACAAGTGGAAGGGCCATAAGACCGATGATTGCCGCATCCTCAAGCGCGACATCGAAAAGCTGACCTGAGCAATATGGACTATCCCAGAGCAGGAGGGTAATCAACCTAATTGCTGGAGGGTTTGGTGCCGGAGGCAAGGGGTCGCATGCAAGAGAGGTCTATGCAACTCAGATTTCTACAGCGGTTCAGTTGGGAAAGCGACCTCGACCTGAAGAGGACATTGTCATTTAATTCTCCGAAAATGACTTGGCACATGTCACTACCCCTCACAATGATGCATTGGTTGTCACAACTGAAATCGATGGTTGTGACATGAAAAGAATTCTGATCGACGGAGGAAGCTCGACAAATATCCTGTTTTTGGACACTTTTGAGTAGATGGGCAAATCCAAGTGCGACCTTAAGAGAGTCGATTTTCCCCTGATCGGCTTTGCTGGGAGAACAACTTATCCGCTGGGAGCCATCACCCTGCCGGTAATTCTGGGCGAAGGATGGAAGAGCATCAAGGTGTCGATCACCTTCTTAGTGGTCGACTCGCCTACAACATACAACGCCATCCTGGGGAGGACCACGATCAATCCTCACAAGATTGTGGCCTCCACAGTCCACCAAAAGATGAAGTTCCCCACACTCAACAGGATCAGAGAAGTTCTTGGCGATCAGCCCTCCTCACGACAGTGCTACGTAAACTGCCTGCGCAGAAAGAATCAAAGGGAAACCCTCGCCATTGAGATAGAGGCTGACCCTCGTGAGGACCTGGCTCGACCAGCGCCAATGGATGAGTTAGTAGATGTGGAAATTGACGGTCCATAAAAGAAGGTGCGTATTGGGACCACCTTGAACGACGACCAGAAAACGCCATGACTTCCCCCTTGAAGGAATTCATGGAACTTTTCGCCTGGAAGCCCAGCGACATGCCTGGTATCAGCACCGACATCATCTCTCATGAGCTAAGGATAAATCTCTCAATAAAGACGATTGCTCAGAAAAGAAGGTCATTCGGATCAGACAAGTTTTTGGCGATCAAACAGGAGGTAGGCAGGCTGATCGAAGCTGACTTTGTCAGGGAGGTAAGATTTCAAAGCTGGGTCGCCAACCGAGTTCTTGTCAGAAAATCAAACGGCAAGTGGAGAATGTGCGTCGACTTTCGCGACCTGAACAGAGCTTGCCCAAAGGATTCCTATCCCCTTTCTCGAATTGATCAGTTGGTCGACGCAACCTCTGGTCATGAAATGCTGAGCTTCATGGATGCCTATTCAGGCTACAATCAGATTCAGATGCACCCAGACGATGAGGCCCACACAGCTTTCTATGCAGACGGAGACATACTTTGCTACAAAGTGATGCCCTTCGGTCTAATTAATGTCGGGACGACCTATCAGCGAAACAATTAAGGAGGATTTCAAAGTGATGCCCTTCGGTCTAATGGAGGCTTATGTGGACGACATGCTCTTCAAAACAATTAAGAGAAGTCCTCACACAACGGACCTTCGAGAAACATTCGAGTGCATGAGGAGGCACAGTGTTCGCGTGAACCTAGCAAAGTGTGCATTCGGAGTCAAGTCCGGAAAATTTATGGGATTCATGGTAAGCGAGCGTGGCATTGAGGCGAACCTGAAAAATCTCAAATCCATCGAGGAGATGAAGTCACCAATGTCTGAATGGCCGCCTGGCCGCACTCAATTGCTTCCTTTCCAAGGCGAGCGACAGGTCACTCCCGTTCTTCAAGACTCTCAGGGCCAACCGCAAGTTCGAGTGGACGCCAGAGTGCGAGGATTCCTTCCAATCCTTAAAGAAGCATATTCAAACACTCTCGGCTCTAGCGAAACCTATTCCTAGTGAGCAGCTCTTCGTTTATTTAAGCATTAGCGAGGTCGTAGCTAGTGCCGTCTTAATAGGAGAAGAAGAAAATGTGCAGAGTTCAGTATATTTTGTTAGCAAGATGTTTAATTCAGCAGAAATAAAATATGTCCAGATTAAGAAGTATCTCTATGGCTTAGTTATTGTTGCTCGAAAGTTAAGACCATACTTCCACGCGCACGACATTACAGTTCTCACCAACCAGCCTCTCAAAATCTTCCTGCTGAAGCCAGACTCTTCAGGAAGAATGGTCAAATGGGCGATCGAGCTCAGTGAGTTCAATATCAAATTTGTGCCGAAAACGGCCATCGAAGGTCAAGTATTGGATGATTTTATAGTGGAAAGTACAAGCAATGGTCTAGCAGAAGCAGAAAACATGCCAAGTTCATCAGCAGACACAAGCTAGGGCTGGGAACTCTATACAGATGGATCTTCTTCAAGAGAAGGCTCAAGGCAGGACTAACTCTCATCCCCCTTGAGGTCGAGACTTTGAAGTATGTGATCGCTCTTACATTTCAGGCGACCAACAATGCAGGAAAATATTATACTCTTATCACTACTCTTATCACTAGACTCAGACTTGCTAAAGGAATGGGCATAACATCACTCAGGGCAAAAAGCGACTCCGAGCTAATTGTCAATCAGGTTAATGACACTTATGAAGCAAGGGGGAAAATATGAAGAAGTACCTCGACATTGCCAAAAAATTCATCGCCGAAATCCCAACTTTTGCGATTGAGTCTATACCTGGCCAAGAGAACCAGCTGGCAGACTCTCTGAGCAAGCTGGCGTTCGGAGGAACAAGAATTCAGGACGTGCAATTTTTGGAACAAGCCTTATATTCAGTTCTCGACAACCGAGCAGAAGTCTTCAACATTCAAGGACATGTAACCTAGATGACTCCATTCCAGAACTTCTTGAAAGTGAGAATTCTCCTAGAGGACGAAGGTGAATCCACAATGATAAGACGTCTCTCATCAAGCTATCTTCTCATAGATGGAGAACTCTATAGGCGAGGATATTCAACTCCCCATCTAAGGTGCATCTCTCATCCCGAGACAGAAAGTGTTCTCCGTGAAGCTCATGAAGGAGTTGTCGCATGCCATGAAGGTGCACGCTCATTGACGCGGAAAATCTTCAGATTAGGCTACTATTGGCCAACCTTGGGTAACGATGCGGCAGAATTAACACAGAAGTGCGCGACTTGTCAACAGTTCGCACCACGAACCGGTCGACCACCAACACTGCTATCCCCAATGGCGGGTGCCTGAGCTTTTGCTCAATGGGGAATAGACATATTGGGCCCTTTTTCCCTTCAGTACTGGGCAACGTACCCACATCATAGTGGCGATCAACTATTTCGCCAAGTGGATAGAGGCGAAAGTTTTGGCATCTACAACAGAATTCCAAGTGATCAAGTTCTTGCAAATCAACATATTTTCACGATTTGGCATTCCCAAGATACTCATAAGCGATAATGGTCCACAATTCGTAGGAAAAGAACTTAAGTGGCTCTGCGAAGAATACAATATCAATCACAGATTCAGCTCAGTGCATCATCCTCAAACGAATGGACAAGCTGAAGCAACCAACAAAGTTGTCCTGGCATGACTCAAAAAACGGGTTCAAACATTCAAAGGAAACTGGGCAGAAGAGCTGGAAAACGTATTATGGGCTACTCAAACAACACTCAAAACAGACACGGGGGAAAACACCCTTCAGTTTAGTGTATGGATCAGAAGCAGTGACACCTGCCGAAATAGCGGTGCCTACCCACAGAATCCTACACTTTAACACTGAAGAGAATGAAATTTAGCGCAGAACAAACCTCGACCTGGCAGAAGAAAAGCGATGGCAATCAGAAAAAGCCCAAGCTAAAATGCGACTGGCGACCGCTCGATACTTCAACAGAAAAGTCAGCGCTCGCCAATTTTTCGTGGGGGAGATGGTTATGCGAAAGAATGAATTTACAAGACTGGACAGCCAAAACAAGCTTTCAGCTAAGTGAGAAGGACCATACAAGGTAGTAGAGATTGTCGCCCCATGATCTTACTATTTGGAAACAACATAAGGCGAAATGTTACTATTTAGACAAATAAGACCTGATATAAAAATCAGGCAGAAGTCCTAAAACAAAAGGCGAGCAATCCGTCAAGGAAGCCGTCGTCTTATAAGTTGGGCAAAATTCGAGAAGTAACATCCAAAGCGAACAATCCATATTGAGGGTAACAATTCCTTGGTGAAACAAATTCAAGAAGGTTGGGAAGAAAGTTAAAGCGATCACTATAGATGAAGAAGGTTTGAGTAACAAGATCCTCAGGATTAGGCGAACACTCCAAAAGGTCTAAAACTTAACAAGGTAACACATCTTCAGAAGATGATAGTCTTCCTTAAAAGGTTTATACTTGGCGAGGGGAATAGATAAATCTATAAAGACTTATCATTCTAAGCATAAACAAAGGTCCAAGACCATAAGGGTCGAGACCATTATAAAGCGAAGAGAAAGTCGAAAGTAATTATGATAAAGACATCGGAAGAATCGCCAACACATTCAAAGTCAAATTAAAGTAAAGGCTTTGAAGATAAGTAAAAACAAAAGAACTCACCAGGGCGATCCGCTCGAAATGCGACCTCACCAGGGCGATCCGTTCGATGGCGGGCAGCTCGGAGGGAATCAAAGCTTTGTCCCGAGAAGGAACAATCCCCTCGAGGAGATGCATGCACAAATCCGGGTTACCCCGGAGTGTCTTCTGGTCTGAAATCTCTAACTTTTGGAGATTCCCCCAAGGGGCCCATACGCCATTGGGGATCGTTGCTTTTGACAGCTGGAATAAGCCCACCAAGGGGCACTACTCCCCGAGAGGAGTCTTCGAGGGGCCCGAGGCGGTCTGCCCCTTCTTCCTAGCCCCAATCTCCTAACAAGGATTGGGAGCAGCTTTATCGGAAGAAGGTGTGGCGACCTCTTCCACCACCATAGCCTTCTCCTTAAGGGCACCAGGACCCTTAGGAGGAGCAGGGCGCTCTTCGCCCTAACTCCTGGCCTTCTTGGCAGGAGTAGGATTCGAAGCCACATCAGTAGTGGTCTTCCCTGTAAAAGGTCAGCGAATGTATTAGAAACCTGAGACTAAAAGACAGTTGCATACCCTGATGGCGAGCACTAGGAGTGGTAGAAGGACGATCCTCCTCAGGCTTGCGTTTGGAGGAACGCCTGGAAGGAGGAGGAGGAAGGCTCAGTGACGCCTGGTCCGGAGATAGCCCCGCCTTAGCTTGATTGGAAAACAGACCAATGAGTTTGTGGCTCCGAACGCCTACAATCAACAGAAGAAAAAGTTAGAAAATTACTCAGTCAATAGAAACTAGCAAGGCCTGATGGATGTGCGCCAGCTTGAGCATCGATTATATGGTTTCCGCCACCGAACGGATCGAACAGAAGTTCGATTGCTTGTGTAACCGGAAGAAATCGCCAATGGCGTTCCGATCACTTCCTGTCAACTCCCCGAAGACATGAGGAGTATCCCTTTCCGTATGGAATAACTCCCATGTTACGCTACCCTTGCAAAAGAAGTAGAACTTCTTTCAGTTTGAGTTGGTAGCAAGGAAGTCATCCACCAAGCGAAAATGGACGTTCCAATTCCACGCCTGACCCTTCCATTCTTCGAACTTGGGCCACCGAGTTTGGAAGTGGTGGAGGTGGTTCGCTCCGGCGGCCAATCGGTAAAAGCAGCGGAACAAAACCAGTGAGTACGTTCATTCTTGGCGTAAACACATGAATTTGAACTCAATCCACATCCTAATGGCATTGGGAATTAGCTGCGTAGGACCTATCCCGTAGTAGCAGCAAAGCTTCTGCAAATCCTTGCAGAGAGGAAAACGCAACCCATCATCGATCTGGGCCACGTAGACGTAAACCTCTCCATCGCGAGGATAATGCATCCCTAAGCCTGGATATATGCGGGCATCTGCTTCTCTCAGGCCAGTTACGACAACCACTGCCTTAAACTGAGCCGACTTCAGTTCATTGGGCTTGATATCAATTAAGGAAACCAGGGTATGGCAAGAACAATATAAAAATGAAAAGCGGGAAGCATTATCTAAAAAGAAGTAAACAAAGAGCATCAATGTTTACCTGTCGAGGAAAAGGCGGGAACGTTGGCCCGTTCACGCCACCGGTGTAGCCGCCGACTGCCCAGAAATCGGCTTGAAAGCAGGGTTCCTCTGGCTTGGATCCGGTGAGGAACCGTCCCTGATTTTCAGGGGAGCGTTGATAACCTTTGTAGACACCTTCTGATTTGAGGAGGGTTTGTTTGAAGAAGACTTCTGGGATGGTGCCTTACTCTTTTCGGCGGATTGGTTCTTGGAATCCATTGAAATGTTAAGGAGTTTTTGAAATCAAAGAAGGAAAGAGGAAAGTTTAAGAACATAGCAATGAGAAACTGAGAAGCACTAAACTCTCTGGAATGCAAATGACTGGAACACGTAAAAGATAAAAGGGTTGAGGTTCTGTATCTTATATAGACAAAATAGAAGAAACCGAACATACACAATCGAAACGGCTCAGAGAATGATTACCCCCTTTGGGTAAAAATCGAAGCAATGTCAGAATTCTAAGAAACACCTCGGGGAGACAAACGGTTGTAACGGTACAAAAACTGTCAGCCTACCCTTGGGTTACAGAAGAATAAAAGACAGACATGCCTCAATTGTTTGTTCAACTTCTGGACAACCGTGTAGTCATTAAATGCTCTAGACCCTATACAGATAAAGTGATCACCTAAACTCTTCTAAGCCTTTCTAAAAACTCTTTCAAAGGTAGTGTTCGCCAAAGAGTAGTGAATAAGCATTCATAAACCCTGGCAACTCCTAGCGTTCGCCAAAAGGGATAAAGGATCGAATATTCCATAAACTCTAGGCGACCAAACAACTGCTCGCCAAAGAACACAGAGTATTTAAAAAGGCACAAATAGCAGAAAAAGGACAGAGAAGATCCAATTCAAGTGTCACTATCTCAAACTCTATCACAGAATCAAGCTTGACCAAAGAAACTTCACTCAAGCTTCGGGGGCAAATGTTGTGTATTGATAGTGACAACCTAATATGGAAAAGACCCCAGATGCCTAATAACTTTACAGAGGGTGAAACCCATATCATTTGAACTGGGCCAGACCATATTAAGGTTGATCTGGCCCTCATAAAGCGGTCCAGTATCGAACCCAAGCCAAAGTGGACGCCAAAAGCTCCATCACCGGTCGCCTTTAACCAAGGTCGCAGATTCATATTGCTCGTCATAGGAGTGCTCGCCCAAGAGAGTCTAACCTCTCATCTCTGGTCCCACCAACCGTCACTAAAGATATGACCACGATATTCCGCATATCTCGGGCACATATTCTCCAAAGATTACATACGGTAACTGCAATATTACGTCATAACCGTAATATCTGCTATCCTAATCTTCACCAACACAATATTCACTAAGATATTTTGTTGCCTATAACGGTTTGGTCTCTTTATTCTATAAATACCTCTGTTTTTCAATACGTTCATGACGTTTTTTGGGGTCCATATACACACAATACTCATTTAAGCATCGGAGAGGGACCCAGAGACGCTCCCTCTGTTGTGATCCTCTTTCTGCAGGTTCACCGGAGCTAAGGCGAGAGCAATCCTCATCTTTCATTTGACATTCAATTCACTGCCAAGTTAACATCCAGGAGATTCAGATCCAACACTCATAATAGTGGTGCAAAAACATTTTGACACTGTCTTTAAAAGAGTGAATTGATGATCTAAACAGTTGATCAGAGGTCTTGAAGGCTCGGGGTAGATCGAGGAAGAAACTATGAGGTACCTCAAACAAAACATCTGTGACAAATTAGCGGGTTGGAGACCAAAGACATTGAACCAAGCCGGGAAGGAGGTATTGATCAAGGTCGTAATCACGTCAATCCCCGCATATGTCATGAGCATCTTTCACTTACCCAAGACATGGTGCTCGGAGGTCAACTCATTGATAGCAATTTTTTGGTGGGGCACAACCGTGGACCGGAGACGGACACATTGGAAGAGATGGGACATGATGACGACCTCGAAAGGCACGGGAAGACTTAGGTTTCGCGAGCTCCAAACCTTCAATCGGGCTCTCCTAACGAAGATGGCCGCGCGAGCGCTAGGTGAACCATCGGCTTTGTGGGTAAAAATCCTCAAAGGCGTTTATTATCCAAATGGAGAATTTATGGAGGCGAAGAACGGAGGAAGGGCTTCATGGGCATGGAGTAGCCTTATGGTCGGAAGAGACGTACTTAAACGTGAGGGGCTATGGCAAGTAGGATCGGGCAACAATATAAGAGTCTACTCGGACCCATGGATTACACCAAAATCAGGATTCCGAGTGGATGGTGAGTACCACGGAGACCCACGGCACGAACCACGCGTGGCCAACATGATCGACTAAGAAGGGAAGTGGGACGCACACAAGGTCCGACAACTCGTCACGCAGGAGGATGTTGCCATCATACTTTGAATGTATTTGCCCTATACCCGAATGGAAGACAAGTTCTTGAGGCCGCACTCAAAAACAGGCGAACCGGATGCCCGATCAGTCTACCACCGGTTAAGAGAGCTGACAGTGCAGACAGCGACCCAAGGTCGAAGAAGCGACACCGAACCAGGATTATGGAAGGCAATATGGGGCGCAAACATTATGCCAAAGGTGAAAAATTTCGTATGGAGATTAGCGACGGATGGCCTACCGGTAAAGACAAACCTCATTAGGTGCGGCATGGTAGTAGACCCGGGATGCCCAGTATGCGGATAGGACGAATCTCGTGAACACATGGCTATAGGTTGCGCTTGGACTGCCCCGGTGTGGACGACAACCATGGGTAGCAGAACTTACGGAACGCAACGAGCAAACATCATGGCGTGGCTCGAAGGAATTTGGCGAGAAGGCAGCAACCGACCTATGGACCAGATCACACGCTGGGAGACATGCATGATCACGTTATGGTAGATCTGGAAGGCCCGGTGTAAAGCCACGTTCGAAGACAGGAAGCCAAACCCCATGACCACCATCCAAGAGAACGATCGCGCACGCCATGAGCTCCGGAAGCCGAGACAGCCGCAAGCAGAACCGAGACAACGCCAGAACCAACAGTGGGAGAAACCGGAAGAGGGAACGATAAAGATAAACTGCGATGCATCGTGGTGCCCACGAACCGAAACTGTGGCTATTGGAGTGGTGTCGTGCTATGGCAACAAGGAAGTAATCGGTGGACTAAACAGGAAGACGAGAAGCGACTCTATAACGACGATAGAGGATTTGGCTATACACGAGGGCATCTGAATGGCAAAGGAGAAAGGATGGAGCAATGTGATAATCGAGTCGGATTCACATGTGGTGATCAAACAACTCTGGGAGGGTCCGAATGAATGGAGAATTACAACATTAATCTCAAACACACAAGCACTGGCGACCGAGTCCAATCAAGTGCAATGACGAGCTATCCCGAGATTGACGAATGAATGCGCTAATTGGATCGCGAAGCAAGCTAGATTGGGAGTGCGTCTAAACGATTGGGTTAACCGACCCCCACTCCCATTTACCTGTTTATTAGCTAAGGATTGTATTTCCGAACATCCGTGACTACATGTCACGCCGTTTTATTTGTCAATCGAATTAAACGAGTATTTGGCCAAAAACAAATAATGATATGAGATACCATATATTTATGATATATGCACATTATCATAAATAATTAATAAAGAATACGCCGTATAATTATTTTAATATACTAATTTAAATAAATTTATGTGCATAAGCTCATGCAAATAACTTACTATAAAAGAAGACCTTCCATTGGACCTGATCCCAAACCCTATGATTTCTCGTCCTATTAGATTAGCTAATCTTAGGTTAAAAATAATATGCGTTACAAAATTTATGATTTTTTTTTTGGCCAATTACAAAATTTATGATAAGTATATAACCAAACGTACATTGTAGAGTGTCATGAAAATCATGTCACATCTGAATTTTTCCCGTATTTTTTTTTATCGAAATATATTTCGTTTATTTGTGATTTTATTTTTTGGAATTGTGTGGATTGTTCTGGACAACTATATACTTTAGTTTTTTTTATTTAGGAAAATATGTATAGAAAAAAAATATTTGAAAAAATAGATATACGCGCATCCCAGAACGCGCCTTTTGGCAATGCGCGCACCCCAGAACGCGCCTTTTGGCAATACGCGCACCCTAGGACGCGCCAATTGCATAGGCGCATGTTGGGTGTCTCTTTTTTTTTTTTTTAAATTGTTCTATAATGACGACTCGATGTTTAATTAAAAATAAAATTATGTATCTATTAAAAATATTTAAAAAAATTATAGTAAGTAGATATTTTAATTACGATTCAAATGATGCAAAAAATATTAAATTTGGATTTACGGATTGCCTGTACGGCATGCCGTAAGTTGAGATATGAAAATTTGACTTAAAAAATTATAACTCGGACCATATAAGTCCAAACTCAACACGGTTAACGTCATTTAGGTCGTAAATCAATTATCTACGTAGGATAATATTTTTGATTAAAAATACAGTGATTTTGTAACCCCACATCGTTTACACCCAAATTTGACCGAAATAAGTAAATGCATTAGGTGAGAAATTTAATTATATACTTACTAAAAAAAATCAAAAAAATTACAGTGCGTAGATAATTTAATTACGAATTAAATGACGCTAACTATGTGTTAATTTTTTACTTTTAGACTGACTGTATAATACGGTACGTAAAAAACTCAACATACGATACAAAAACTTCCAAATAGTGTTTTGCACAGTCAAATTACTGTTTACACAGTAAAAATCAATGTGTAAACAGTAAATTTACTGTGAAAAACACTATTTGGAAGTTTTTGTATCGTATGTAGAGTTTTTTACGTACCGTATTATACAGTCAGTCTAAAGTAAACAATTAATGCATAGTTAGCGTCATTTAATTCGTAATTAAATTATCTACACACTGTAATTTTTTTTGATTTTTTTTGAGTAAGTATATAATTAAATTTCTCACCTAATGCATTTACTTATTTCGGTCAAATTTGGGTGTAAACGATGTGAGGTTACAAAATCACTGTATTTTTAATCAAAAAAATTATCCTACGTAGATAATTGATTTACGACCTAAATGACGTTAACCGTGTTGAGTTTGGACTTACATGGTCCGAGTTATAATTTTTTAAGTCAAATTTTCATATCTCAACTTACAACATGCCGTACAGGCAATCCGTAAATCCAAATTTAATATTTTTTGCATCATTTGAATCGCAATTAAAATATCTACTTACTATAATTTTTTTAAATTTTTTTAATAGATACATAATTTTATTTTTAATTAAACATCGAGTCGTCATTATAGAACAAATTTTTTTTTTAAAAAAAAAAAAAAAAAAAAAGAGACACCTAACATGCGCATATGCAATTGGCGCGTATTGCTAAAAGGCGCGTTCTGGGGATGCGCGTATATCTATTTTTTCAAATATTTTTTTTTCTATTCATACTTTCCTAAATGAAAAAACTAAAGTATATAGTTTTTGAAAAAATTCGACTTCTTCGGGAGGGTAGCACTCTTTATATATTTACTACATATTTAGAATAATTCACTCAGGTGTGACGGTAAATAATTTTTAAGTCGGACTCGAACCCGAGACTTTGTGATTAATATTAGTTACTTAAAATGCGGTAAAGCAAATGACTGAACTTTAGTGTAGAAACTGTGGACTTCCTGAAATGCTGGCTTTTCTTTTCCCTTATTTATTTGGTGTAGGACCCATAGGTTTATATGTATCCTGTGGTTAGTGGGAAATGAGAGAAAACGATAATATCATTCATTCTAAAATTTGAATAAAAAGTGATTTTTTCAAAAAGTAAGTATGTCGGATTTTTTTATAAAAAAAAGTAGGCATGAAAAAAAATATATATTAATAGGCGCTACCCAATAGCTAGACTTTTTTTTTTAACCGATTCGACTGAAACTTGTCTGATTTTGGAATGGTTCTGGGTTGATTTGAATCGGTTCGTCTGAACAAGTATCAAAACCAGACCAGTATTTTTAAGCTTCAAGTAAACCAGTTCAAAATAGTAGCAAAAATTCATTTCGAATCGACTCGTTTTTTTATATTAGTTTATACTTAAATTTAAATGAAGCCACTTTAAACCTATATAATTTTAGAACTGGTTTGAAGCAAAATCAACTAAACAGGTCTGAAATTAAACCAATCCTAGAGATGTTTTCAATAAACCAAACCTAAAGATGTATTGGACTCTCGTATGTTGATGTTGGAGAGGATTTCATTTGGTTGTGAAACATATTTTCAATCGGTTTAGTGTGTTTTTCAGTCGCTTCAGTGTATTTTCAGTCGGTTCAGTGTATTTTCAGTCGGTTCAGTGTGTTTTTCAGTCGATTCAGTATTTTTTTTGTCGGTTCAGTGTGTTGGACATGATTTTCAGCCGGTTCAATTTCGAATTGAACCGAATTATTTCATAACCAAAATGGTTATTAAAATAATCAAACCAAACCAATTTAAACTGTTTTGAATCAGATCGAACCAGACCATTTTTTTACCCAAACCAAACCAGTTTTTTTAAAAACTGAAAAAGTACAGATTTTTTACAAATCATACCAGTTCAATTCTAAACCGATTTGGGAGCGAACCGGTTCATGAATGAGCCTACCCATAACCCCTATTTCGTTTTCGCTACTTGTAAATTTGAATAAAAAGTGTTTTTTTTCAAAATGTATGTATGTCAGAATTGTTTTTAAAAAAAGTAGGTATACATTTTAAAAAAATAATAATAATAGATGCTACCCCATATAGCACATATTTCGTTTTCGTTACATGTGGTAGCGAAAACAAGAATAGCTCAACGTGAATGAAAGAGTGAGCAAAGGAGAGTTGCATAGTAGGACGTGTCACTTTTAATTGAAATAGTCAATAAATGAAGTCTTGGGAGAACATGGTACCATCCATGGCAATGAGACAAAAAAAAATTCTAGTTTTTGCTAATGATAGTCTTACTATGCCAACAAATGTGACATGAACATGACAATTGAAATGACAAGAAATTAGTGGGTTTGTTAATTAATCAAAATAAATTAATTTTAGAAAGTAAAACGACAAAGGTGTATAGAGTGTATGATTAATGTGTTCGATATGGTAGCGAATATTTTGTGTTCGCTACCTCTAGTGGTGAAAAACATAAAAACAGTATATGTGGTAGCGTTTTAATATTTTCACTACCATGAGTAGCGATAATAAAATATTCACTAAGGTAGCGAATATTTAATAGGTGCTATTTCATGTAGCGTTTATTAACATTTTTCTAAACTCTTTTCCTTCTTACCTATTTTTCTCATTATTATTATTTTCCTACTTTGTTAACTTTTCCATTTTGTCAAAATTTCTATACGAATCCATTCAACAGTTAAGTAATTGAGACATTAACAAATATATAAACGTTTTTTGTGTGTGTTTTTGCATAATGTTATCTCAAAAAAAAGTTTTTTAAAACAAATCGGTTAATGGATGAAGAAATATTGAACCATTAAATCATCTTTTGGTGGTTAAATAAATAAAAAGACTATTTGTATCTTATGGAGTTTGGTTTAAATTATTAAATTTATTCTAAAATGCCTTACTTGTGGTTGATATGGGTTTAGAGTTTAAGGTTCGCGTTGGTTGTGCAACTCTAGGCTCTCAAGTGATTTTCGGTTTGTAATTTTATATCAACGGATTAATGAAGGTGTGTTTGAAAATGATAAAATATTTAAATATAGAGTAAATAGGATGATACCTTATGTTTGAGTCATGTGATCGGATGATACCCCTATGTTGTTTCTTGGTATTTTATCTTTTCAGAATGTTGTTATTTAGTCCAAATTACTGTTGCTGTCAAGTTTAACTAACAGAATGTTGATGTGGCGATGACGTGACAGATGAAAAATAAAAAAAATTAGGAAAAAAATATAAAAAAATCGTTTTTTTTTAAACTTTATATATTCCCAAAAATTATTGTTTATAAATTTAATTTTTAAACAAAATCGATAACTGAAAAAAAAAAATAGGGTTCGACTTAGGTCCAATTGACCCAGCCAAGGGTCGAACCCTAGGCTGGGTTGAACCCCCACAAGGTAGCCTGACCTGAGCAATCGGGTCGGGGTCAGACCTAGCCCTATGTTTGACTCTCACTGGCTCAATTGGACCCCAAGGATTGAACCCCAAGGGTTGGACGGTTTTAGATAAAATTATATAATTTATTATTCAAAATGAAATGAGCTAAAAGTAGAGTTAAAATTCGGAAAAAAGGTCTTTAGATATTATATTTTATCACATATTTTTATTATAATATAAAATGCATAACTTTTTTTCATTTTCTTTCGAATAACTTTTATTTTAATCTTATATTATATAATACAATTAATATATTTTTTACATTTTAAGATCTTGTAACTATTTTTATTTCATACTTATAATTTTTTTTAATTTAATAAAATATTATATAAAAATATATTTTTTACATTTATGTTATATTTTAAATAACATATTATGATTTTTTTAATATTGTGGTACAAACATGTGTGGCTAATTACTATATCGATAGAATTTGTAAAATCATTAAAGTTAACTAAACACGAAAAGTTAATATATCTTTATCTAAAATCCATAGAATAAGACATAATAAAATATCATATCTATTTTTTGTACACACACATTTTTTTAAAGTTTTTAAAAAGTGAATATGTCAGTTTTTTTAAAGTAAGTATAATAAAAACATATTTAGAAATTTGGGCATAATTTATTCAAGGTAGCGCGTTATATTATTTTTTTACAAAATGTGCTACCCTTAGTAGCGTTTTTTTTTTCCCAAAACGCTACCCCTGGGTAGCGTTGGCTACAAATTTTTTTATTTAAAATTTCGACGACTCGAAGCTTAATTAAAAATTAAATTATGTATCTATTAAAAAATTTAAAACATTATAGTAAGTAGATATTTTAATTGCGATTCAAATGATGCAAAAAAATATTAAATTTGGATTTATGGATTGACTATAAGCTCTGTCGTAAGTTGAAAGATGAAAATTTTATTTAAAAATTATAATTGGACTTTCTAAGTCCAAACTCAACACAGTTAATGACATTTATGATGAAATTCAAGTATATGCATACTCCATTTTGTCTAATCGATATATATTTAATTTTTTAACATAACATTGTTTGTCCTATAATTTGACCGGAATGATTAATGCATTATGTGATATATTTAATTATATACTTACTCAAAAAAAACTACAGTGCGTAGATAATTTAATCACGACTTAAATGACGCTAATTTACTGTGAATTTTTTACTTTCGGACTGACTGTATAATATAATACATAAACAACTATACATACGTATATATATACAATAACTTTACTTTATGTGTATATATACAATAAACTATACTTTACTGTATATATATATATATATATATGTATGTATAGTTTTTTATGTATCGTATTATACGATCAATCCGAAAATAAAAAATCAATGTCTAGTTAGTGTCATTTATGTCATAATTAAATTATCTACGCACTGTAATTTTTTTTAATTGTTTTTGAGTAAGTATATAATTAAATTTCTCACCTAATGCACTTAATCATTCCAGTCAAATTATAGGACAAACGATGTTTAGTTAAAAAAATTAAATGTATATCTAATAAAAAAAAGTTAAAAAAATAGAGTAGGTAGATAATTGAATTTCGCCATAAATGTCTTGAACAGTGTTGAGTTTGGACTTACAGAGTCTGAGTTATATTTTTTTTAAGTCAAATTTCATTTATAAACTTATGACAGAGCGTACATTCAATACATAAGTCCAAATTTAATATCTCAACTTTGCATCATTTGAATTAAATTTAAAAATTCACTTACGATAATTTTTTTAATATATACATAATTTAATTTTTAATTAAACATCGAGTCGTCGAAAAAAAAACAATGTACCAAACGCTACCTAGGGTAACATACACTACGTATGTCAAATATCGGCCAAAAAATGAGTTTTTAACAGCTGGAAAATCCAGCCGTTAATTTATCACGGCTCAAATGAATTTGAGTCGCAACATTAAGCATCAGGACAATTATCACGACTAAATTTAAAATGAGCAGTGATAATTCCCGACCCAAAATTATAATGAGTCGCGAAATTTTTTTTTATTTTTTTATTTTATATTTGTGGCAGCTCAGTATATTGAGCTGCGAAAAATAGGTATATTTAAAAAAATATATTTCTTATTTTTTTTTTATGTGTTCTTCTTCCTCTCGCCTGCCCATAGGTGTTCTTTGTCGCCTCGCCTTTCTCGACCATCGTGCAGGTTCAGGGCTCCAGCTCCGAAGGTGAGACGGTAAGAGTGTGTCGGCTTGAGGAAGAAGAAGCTCTGAAGGTCAGAATGGTCGTCGAGAGCTTTTAACGAAGAATAAGCTTCGGGAAGTCCAGGAACAGAAGTCCACGAAGTGGATGAATGAAGAGAAGCTTCACGTTCTTCACGTCCAAGAAGTGAACGAATGGTCGTCGAGAGCGTTGGAGGAGCTTCTTCACGTCCAGGAAGTGAACGAATGGTCGTCGAGAGGGTTGGAAGAGTTTCACGTTGTTGTGAAGAAGCTTCTTCATGTTGGACAGCTTCTTCATTGAAAAGTTAAAGCTTCTTTATTGAAAAGTTGAAGCTTGTTCACATGGTTGAAGAGTTTTCAATGAAAAGTTAAATGAATTTGAAAAAGAGGGAAGAAGAAGTAAGAGTGGCGGGAAACCGATTTTTTTTTTATTTTTTTTAACGGCTTAATTGTTGAGCCGTGAAAAATAATGAAAAAACATATTAATTACTTTAAACAAATTAATTACTTTAAACAAATGACAGCTCAAACAAAATGAGTCGTCAAAACTATTTTAATTTTATTTTTTTTTACGGCTCAATAGTTATTGAGCCGTGAAAAATAACGAAAAAAAATAATTCATTTAAAAAAAGGACGGCTTAAATAAAGGAGACGTGAAAAATAATTTAATTTTTATTTATTTCGCGGTTCGGACATTTGAGTCGTGAAAAATATTTTAAAAAAAAATTGACGGCTTAATAGTATTTGAGCAGTCCCGTAGAGCCGTTATTTCATCATTCTCCCTTAGTGATATTTTGTAAAAAAGAATATAATTCGCTACCCACGGTGTCTCGTAATTCTAAATTTCAATATATATTTTTTTTAAAAAAATCTGACCTACTCACTTTTCAAATTTTTTTATTTTTTATTTACTTTATTGACACACGTCATAGGCATTAAACATGTCACTTATTCGATGATGATGAAGTTATTATTTCTGTAACGATTTGATAGGCCAAAATATTGTTAGGGTCTTATCGGTATCAAATATGGCATTAATTTTTAGGTGAATACTTATGATGTATATATAAGTTGTTATTAAAGCCACGACTACGTGGATGGTTAAGTCAGTGGTCTATTTGAAACCTCTCTAGGAGCTAAAATGGTTAAGATTAAGTCAATTATTATAAATTATAAATTGTGAAAATTTAATTAACCTCTTTAATTATTATAAATTGTATAAAACTGTCTATATCACTAAGCAATCGGCTTAATTGAAATATGATTATTGTTAATGAATCTTGAAACAAAACATATTATACCCCAACAACCAAATTAAATAGAATAATAAAAAATAAATTGTTAGATTCTTACGGATTAGTATATTTTAATAATTAATTTTAAAAATGATTTATTTAAATATTTACTTTTAAATGAGGTATATTTTGAGAATGAAAAAATTATTATTATTTTTTGTTTGGGTGGCAAGGGCATCATTTGGTTTCCCAATCTACATATGTCTTATCTATTTATTATTAGAAAGTAATTAAATATCATAAAATGAGTATAATTAAGTTTAATTAGGGCAAATGATTTCCACGTGGCTTGCTCGGATTGATTTTGTTCTTAATACATCTTTGCTTGTGCTTGAGAGTGGGGGACAGGCGACAACTATAGATAGTTGATTACCAACACGATCAACATTTACTAAATGGTAGAGCAAATCAAATCATATCAAAAAATTGGCCCAAAAATCTTTGTCTTATTATAGTTTTTAAAATTATTGATAAACAAACAGATTTTATATATATATATAAAAAATCTTGAAATTGAACTCTGTTTTTTTTTTTTTTTTATAAATAGAAAGAAAATCAAACACATAATATTCATGTAGCACATTTCAGCAGGGCTTATATTGATCTGCTCATCTTTCATCCCCGTTAAATAGCATCACATGATATGTGATTTCTAATATATTTAGATGGAAAAAATAACATAATTTGTACATTATTATGTGATTAAAAGATTATTATGTTTTTCATGAAAGAAAGGTTCGAATTATTTATTTTCAAACACTCAAAAACCATTTTTTTAATAAACCTTTTTTAAAAATTGCTAATGACAACTATACTAATCTTTTCTTACTTTATTATACTATTTTTCATAGCATAAAAGGCTCTTAGATATAATTTAAAATTATGTTATTATAAATAGGTACCTAAGATAATTTTTTAAACTTTTAGGTACTCGAGATTACTAAAGTGTTGCTCCATCTTTTGACCCGTCAATTTTGGACGAATTGTGAAAAATTAAGACAAAATACAATAAAGCAAACTACATATATCATTTTGCAATGATAAGACAAAGTACATGTACCCGTTTGAAACAGTAATACAAATACCTTAATATTACACACGTTTTTACATTTCGTCTAAAACTAATAGTTCAAAAGACAAATATACACTTTGAAAATCTCAAGTACCTAAAAGAAAAAAAAAATTGTTTTCAAATACGTATTTGTAAAAACACGATTTTTCAGATATCTTAAAGATTTTTCGCTAAATCTTGAGAGGCAACTATGATATTTGATTGTGTTTCCATATTATTTTTTTCCACCAAGGGTCGGGGACGTTAAGATAGAAAGTTTTGGGCTATATCACAAATACCGAAATTTTAAGGACTAGATTTAACATTTAGAACCTCAAAGGATGCAAAAGAAACATATCCAATCTAACTATATAGATAACTATTGATCATTTCATTTCATTCCCTTTATATATGTATATATCTTCTACCTAAACATCCACTACTTACTCCGTTTGGTAAAAACCCTAGTTAAAATCATTTATGGACACCATCACATTAAGGACAATTAATTAAAGAGAAGAAAACGAAGAAGCATCTATGGAGTTAGGCAATATAGATCATCAACGATGTTGTGCGTCTCTTTAAATGCTGAAATGTGATGTTTCGTAGTGATCATGAACGTGTTTTCGATAATGCAAAGGTACAACGAACAACCTAGTACTAATTAGAACATAGTCCGAATGTCAATGAAAACACCACATCGAGGAGGCCCCGGCCTCGGACTTTAATTAGAGTATCATTATTTTCGGCGTGATTTGAACTTGCGCACTCAGATACCATGTGAGACTTAAGACGTACAATTTAACCAGCTGTCTCAAAAATCCGAACTTGTGAGTGAATGCATTCTGAAATACTCTTATGTCATCTTGACACTTTAACACTCTCGATCGTAAATTGCAGAAACAATCTTATATATAAATAATTAAGGATCCTAACTACATGTCCACGCAAATATTAACTCGTGTTATCGTAATAATTAAAGTTTGAATTATAGTCAATTGCATGAAATGAAGATTCTTACTGTTATCATCTGTTGAGCCATGCAAATTGCATGAGTGAACTACCATTAGCTCTCACCTATCAAGCAGAGAAGCAACCTTCTTCTTCATTTTTAAAGCTACCTCAAAAACCCTAGCTATCTACATACAATAATACATTGTCCCTCTGATCAATTAAGGTAGATACTTTTGTTTAATGCATTTACGACATTAATATCGACGACATCGGCATCCCGAACATGTCCATATCGTCCATGTGCATCTATCTACATTGTAGTTGTTAATGATGGCAACTCGTTTACACCGATAATGATCAATCGAGTCGTTCGATATATTCAATCGAAGTTCTTCCTGCACATGACATGTTTACTTTTAGATGTTATAATTATTGTTATGCGGTTTAGCTTGAGGATGTTCATGATCATTAACTGCCTAGCTCTCCAATTATACTTCCTACAGAAATAGGACAACTACATTATCTTCTTGTACTTATTCAAATTTGGGCAAAGTTCTTCATTGCTTCCATGTTATAACAAACCCTATCTCGTGTTAAACTTTCGAGACATCCTCTGTCTGTTGTCATTGATCATTTTCAGTTGTTTGGAGCACGTACGAGGTGGTTGTGTTGTGGGATGCGACTAACCAAGATTTGGTCATTTCGGATGGACAACGAACTGAAGAAAATGAGATCGAGACCACTCTCGGTTCCGGGCAGGATCATGTTTGTACTATGTTTTGCAAGCTTTTTGGGTGGATGTCTCTTTACAAGCCACACATGGTTGCATCATCCAAGGTCCAACGAACCCGTCGAGGTGCCACGAATCGTTAGCCACATAAAGATGCCGTTATCGATCGCTTCAGGGAATGACTGCGATCACAAACACGTAAGTTTTTCATAAAATGAATATCTTTTATCTATTTTAAGACGTTGATTTTGTTAATTTTGGAAAAGTTTAGACACGTACCAAAGAAAGACAAGGCGAAACGATTATGGAACAAGTCGGGAAGACTCATCAAGCGATCCGGTAACTATTACGATACTACGACGTGAACACAATTTCGATTACTATTTCAATAACTATATATTATGTATCGTTAAATTATTTTTTTGACCAAAAAACAAACTGAACTTTGAGGAAAAACCAAACAGCAAACCGAATTGTTTTTGTTCACAAACAACAAACCAAACTTTTGGAATTGAACAAACAACAAACCTACCTCAAATTTTCATCATGTTTGAAGAGATTTTTCAATGTTTGAGAGAGTTATTAAGTCAATATTAGTTAAAGTATTTTAAGAAAATGGTATTACGACTTAATAACTCTCTCAAACATTGAAAAATATGTTCAAACATAATGAAAATTTGAGGTAGGTTTGTTGTTTACTCAATTCCAAAAGTTTGGTTTGTTATTTGTCAACAAAAGAAGTTCGGTTTGCTGTTTGGTTTTTTCTTAAAGTTCGGTTTGTTTTTTTGATAATTAACCCTTTTTTTTAATGAAAATGTTGGATATGCAGTTCTCTAGACAGAAGTATCTCAAAGCTGGAAATGGAGCTAGCAGTGTCACGTATGAACCGATCAAACGATATCGGAAAAGAAGCAGTGACCAACCAGACCCTGAAGAGGGCTTTCGTGGTGGTCGGAATCAATACTGCTTTTAGTAGCCGGAAACGTCGTGATTCTCTCCGGCAAACATGGATGCCTCGAGGTCCTCCCCTCTCTATGGTTTAGCTGTTTAAACATAGTAAGTCGTTTGATTAGATTGCATATTTTTAACTTGCAGGGGAGAAGTTGAAGGAGGTTGAGAAAGAGAAGGGCATAGTGGTGAGGTTCGTGATAGGTCATAGTGCAACCAAAGGAGGGATATTGGACAGAGCAATCGACGAAGAGGACGCAGAATATGGTGACTTCCTTCGGCTCAACCATGTCGAAGGCTACCATCAACTCTCGACCAAGACACGTCTCTACTTCTCCACGGCTATCGCACTTTGGGATGCCGATTTCTACGTTAAAGTTGATGACGACGTCCATTTGAATCTGGGTTCGTCTTTTTTCGTAACATATAAATCGATTGATATGGGTTTGAGACCATTGGACTTAATATTCGAGTTTGTGTTGGCCGTGGTTAGGTATGCTAGCCAGTGCCCTGGCTAGGCACCGTGCGAAGCCGAGAATCTACATCGGGTGCATGAAGTCGGGACCCGTCTTGTATCAAAAGTGAGTATTTGTGGTAACGATCTATTTTATCAGTTCAATGTCTGATTCTGATAACTATGGTAAATATGTTAGGGGAGTGAAGTATCACGAACCGGAGCATTGGAAGTTCGGGGAAGAAGGGAACCGCTATTTCCGACACGCAACGGGTCAGATATACGCCATCTCCAAGGACCTCGCTACGTATATCGCTATCAACTCGTACGGTTAAGATTAATTTCTCTTTGAAACTTGATCTCTAAGTTACCTCCACATTATTAGTTTTTTCTAATGTTTTATATGGATTGTCGATTGCAGACCAATATTGCATCGTTTCGCAAATGAGGACGTGTCTCTAGGAGCTTGGTTCATAGGCTTAGAAGTCGAACACATCGATGAACATGCTATGTGCTGCGGCACCCCACCAGGTACTAGAGCTTACAATTTCCTACGAAACACAATAACATGAAACAGATATGTACGAAAAAAATCGTATTCGTGGAAATATATGACAGAACGATAACACGAAAGTTTATTCGTGTCGTGTTTATGTATCAAAACACGACACACGCGATAACATTGATTTTTTTTGCCAACTATAAATTTGGTCTTGATATACTTAGATATTTAGTTTCTAGAGTTAGTCAATTGTACATTAAATTAAGACTCATGAAATATCATGTTTGAATTGATACATCTTACTATGAACAATTCGTTATTTTGATATTTTCTTATAAATATCACATTTGAACATATAACTAACTAACTTAACACAACACGATAACACGTACGAAAAATTGTGTGTCGTGTTTGTGTTGAGAAACATGACACGAAAAGCTTATCGTGTGTGTTCGTGTTTGATTAGTGTCACACAATAAACATATTAATTCGCACGATAACACGCACGTATGCACGATTTGTCACCCTACCATGTACAAAGAATTACAACATACGTACGCTAGTTATGTTACTCCTCGTATCATGCTTACACATCTTTTGTTACTTGTTATAGATTGTACATTGAAGGCTCAAGCAGGGAACATCTGCGTTGCCTCTTTCGACTGGGGATGCAGCGGTATATGCAATTCAGTAGAGAGGATGAAGGAGATACATACATCTTGCGGAGAAGGGGATCTCGCGGTGTTAAATGTCGATATTTAATCGGGTTTAGAACGAGTTATCGGAAGATTTAGACACGTATAAACTCGACTTTGATAGATCGAATTAGACGTGTATTTGCTTAGTAGATTTGATATGTTTAGGGCGTAAGGTATGCTTTGCTTTGGGTGTAAGAATGAATCGGCTTTACTATACAATTAGGTACCTAAGGAAGATCAACCCTTTCTCAGTGTTTTAAAAACCGAACCATTCGTGGACGCGGAAAACAAACTGAACTAATATATTTGAAACGATCGTCTGTAACATAAATTATTAATTAAAATCATTATTATATTATTATTATTATGTAAAGTGCAGATATACTATATACTATATATTTAATTTATTGGCATGTCTGGGTTTTATAAGTATGTAATTTTATTCATAAAAAAATATATTATTAAATTAACTATAATCACTATTATAGTATACAATGTGCGGATATATATATATATTTATATAATTATGGATTAAAAAACAACTATAATTGACAAATTAATCACCCAAGTTCAAAATTACACAACCAAAAAATAGATAGCTTTAACAATTCTCGAAACAGAAGAGCTAACAACGTCTTTTTGGACCGCGTTAATAGTTTCATTCGGAGGTGAGCTATGGATCTCAAACACATGTCGCTGGTTAAGCGTCATACCCGCCATGATATCCGCTACCGCATTTGCTTCTCGAAAAATATGTCTGAACTTCATTCTTTCGAACTGCATCAATAGCTTCCTGCAATCCGCAATGATCGACGTTAGTTTTTTATTTGACATATTCTCATCATAGATTATCTTATGGGCTGAGAGTGCGTCCGTTTCAAGGTGAATAGATTTTAATTTGAGTGTCTTTGCCAATAGCAGCCCGTCTCAAATGGCTCAACATTCCGCAGTAAGACTGTTTGAGCAACCAAAATTCCTTGAGAATCCTGCAACCCATTGACCCCTGTAGTCTCGGATGACCCCACCGGCTCCTGCAAGTCCTTGGTTTACCTTAGCAGATCCATTTGTGTTAATTTTAAACCAATAATTTTTTGGAGGAACCCAACTAATATCAATGGAAATGAACTCATTAGCAATGTCAGTCTCAAGATAAACTTGGTGAAACTTTGCCTGAGATAAAGATAAATTATAAACATAAGAAAAAACAGATTTGTCATTAAAAATAAGAGAGTTCCTATTTTTCCAAATGTTCCATAGAGCATAAGGAAAAAAGAACTTCCACTCAACTCCTTGGATATTAACTCCTGATTCCTGACATCCGTACTTAATCCACTCATTCAAATGGTAGTGGGAAGATTGCCCCAGATTTGGCGGCCCAATGACTGAATTCCACACCTCTTTAGCATGCTCACACCCACGCAATATGTGATCTATGTCCTCCACCCCAGAATAACAAATTTGGCACATAGAGCTCAAATTACATCCCCTATGATTCAATAGTTTGCAGGTGGTTAATTTATCTTTAGGGCACAACCAGATAAAGTACTGAATTTTTGGGATAGTCTGAATCTTCCAAACCCAATCACATTGATTAAGTACCTAACTATTAGTGTCATAACATACTAAAAGAGAAATGCCGATGTTGTAGTGTAATTCCCCGAGTGAGTGACATTCCATATTTTAGTGTCCGAGGAGACATTGGTCTTGTCCCCTGGAGTACCTCGAAACATGTCCAAATTTTTTTGGGGGAAGTCAAAAGAAGTTCTATCTAGATTCCACTCGTCATTGTGGAAGACATCTCCTACCGTCAATTTGTCTTCTTCATAGTTCAGTGGCCCATACATTGCAGCTCTCAGAGGTTGATTACCCACCCAATTATCGTGTCAGAATTTAATATCCCTACCATTCGCCACCACCCACCCTGATCCTAATTTAAGGGTGTTCATACTTCATTAATTGCTTTCCAATTACAAGACGTTTTATTCGAAGTAGTAAGAGAAGTTTCATCCTGCTTAAACGTTCTGTTTCTAATTATCACATCCCAAGGGGTCGTTTCCTTCTTCAATCTCCATGCCAAACTTCCCACGAGTGCTTTGTTTCGATACAACACCAACTGCAGACCAAGTCCCCCTAATGTTTTCGGTTTTGTTATTTCCTCCCAATTGATCAAGTGGATTTTCCTTTTCTGGTCCGTGGATCCCCAAACAAAATTTCTATTAATCCTATACAGTTATTTACACACTGAATTAGGAAACATAGTACATTGCATATAGTAAGAGGGGATCGTGGACAAGACCGTTTTGACTAATGTAACTCTACCTGCCATCGATAACAGTTTTGCCCTCCAACCCGAAAGTTTATTTCTTACTTTATCCAGAACAAAGTTAAAAGAGCTAACTTTCGAGTTTGACAATTCCAAAGAAAAACCAAGGTAAGACTCAAAGTTTTCAACTGTTCTAAAGTTTAACCTCGATGAGATTTGTGGTCTTTTGGTAGATGAAACATTTTTGGAGAAAACCATGATCGACTTCCCCTGATTGACCTTTTGTCCTGAGATGGCACAAAACTCTTCTAACACCGAGTTGATACAGTTACAATTTTCAGGTGTCGCTTCTCCCATAAGAATGAGGTCATCAACAAAGAAAAGATGGGATAAAGTTAATCTACCTCTTCCTACTTTTATTATTTTCCATTGTCCTTGCATAAATTTTTCATCGATAAGAAACGCCAGATATTCCATGCATAGAATAAAGATGTACGGAGAAAGAGGGTCCCCTTATCTAATGCCCCTGGACGGATAGAATTTCTCTAGTTTCCCCCCATTAAACAAAATTTCAATTGAAGACGTGGAGATACAACTCATAATCAACATAATGACTTTCTCAGGGAATTTAAAGAAAAAAAGTGTTCTTCTGATGAAGTCCCACTCAATTCTATCATATGCTTTTTCAATGTCTATTTTAATGATCATGCACCCTTTTTTGCCCTGTTTATGCTTTGAAAAATGCAGCACTTCTCTAAGTAGAATTACATTATCCGAACCCCTTCTACCTGGGACAAAACTAGTCTGAAAATGAGAGATGATATTGTTCAAAATTGGTATGATTCTATTCACCAGAATATTTGATATGACCTTGTAAATAGAATTGCAAATACTTGTAGGTCTGAACTGGGAGACCAAATTAGGCTGACTGCATTTTGGAATTAAGCAGATAAATGTCTCATTCCAACTTGTAGGGACATACACCCTTTTAAACACCTCACTGATAGCACCAGTTAGAGAGCTACCCGTACAGTTTCACAACTTTTGGAAGAAAGCCGGATGGAGGTCATCCGGTCCCGGAGCTTTAAACGGTTTAAGATCCCAAGTGGCTTTCCTAATTTCTTCCAAAGTGATAAAGTTGTTTAGGTGACTGATTTGATTTTTAGATAAAGCAGTTCTCCAAGCATCGAGCTGATCCACCACCAAAGGTGAGGAAACCTTTGAAGTGGTGAAGAGATTTGAAAAGAATTTTTGAAATTCCTCCTGAATGAGACCTTCATAAAAAATCCAATTTCCAATTAAATATTTAATTGCCAAGATCTTATTTCTTCTTCTTTTAACAAGAGTAGAAATGTGATAGAATTTGGTGTCTTTATCCCCGTCTCTGATCCACTTTGTGCGCGACTTTGCAACCTAAAGTTTTTCTTACTGGTCAAGAATCTCAGACAGCTCTAACTGAAGATTCTTTTCCAGAGTGACAATGAAATCATTTGGGGAATTAACAATACACTTTTGTGCTCCTGATATCCTCCGAAGGGTTTTTTCTTTCCTCTAAAAAACATTCCCAAAAATTTATTTATTCCAAACTCTAGCTTTGATAGGGAAGTGGTTAATGGCAGGCGTGATCCTATTACTAAATTCATTCCAAGTATTCTTAACCATTAGTTCAAAACTTGGGTGATCAAGCCACATAGGTTCCATCCTAAACGGTCTAATTACCCTATTGCCACCATCCCCACCAGAATTTATAAGGGGCGGACAATGGTCAAAGTGGGTCCTCATAAGATGTGTAATAGATGCATTAGGAAAACTAACTTTCCAATCCATTTTAGTCATCATCCTATCTAGTCTCTGTTGGATTAATCTATCCGAGTTCCACATATTGACCCAAGTAAACTTTGGCCCCCTAAAGCCTAGGTCAATCAGATTATATCATTATCATTAATCAAATCATTAAAGAGTGACACCCTATTCATGCAAACTCTATTTCCCCCCAATTTGTCAGCACTATTTGTGACATCATTAAAATCGCCTACTACTAGCCAATGACTAGATATAGTAGAGGCATTTAAGATTATCCCACAACAGTAATCTTTCATTTAAATTGGAGATAGCGTAAATCGCAGACATGAACCAAGACAGATTAGAAGGGATAACCTGGATCTTGAAATGTAATTCCTGCTCTATAGAGGCCATCTTCGTAATATTTGTCTCGTAATCATTCCAGAGCACAAAGATTCCCCCCTTAAACCCTCTAGCTCCCACCCAAAGAAATTTGTTGAACGGGAGTTTTCCTGCTTGCTCGTCCATCTTTTGGCCACTGAGTCTAGTGTCAATTAAAATCAACACTGTAGGTTTGTGAGTATGGATGAGATGCTTTACCGCCTTGACAGCTGCAGGATTACCAAATCCTCTAACATTCCACGTTATGGATTTCATGTGGGCTTTTTCTGGAACCATATTACTAGAAAGATGTACTTGATTCATAATTAATTTGCTATAAATACTACCAAACCAATTACATAGAACTACTAACATCTAAACTCATGTTAGATACCTCACTTTGTCCCCTATCTCCCTGAGTATGACCATTCTTACTCCCTTGCTCAGTAGGTGCATTTGCGGTGTATACTGACCCTTTCTCCACCATATCCAATTGGGTTTGCGGCTTCCCAATTTTCCTTTGTCCCTCGCTTTTTAAAGAAATATCTTTACGACCTCCCAATTTCCCTGCTTCCCTGGGCTTAGAAACATTCACATAAGTAGTTAAATTATTTTTCTCATTTTGACAATAATCAGGACTAATAAAAGTAAATTTCAAGGTGTTATCGGTTGAGTTTAGCTCTTCCTTGATAGTCTTAAGCTTTATAGGTCAATTCCTCGCCTCAACATTCTGGTCCAGCCCTCCAAACTGATTCAACCCGTCAACCTGAGGCAGCCCACCATTCCGGACCAACTGCACATTATCTGAAATTAGCCCAGCATTATGTTTAACCCCTTCAATCCGGTCCAGCCCAATATTTTCCAGCCCACCACTTCGGCCCGTCCATTAGGGGTGAAATTAAAATCCGGTTGGTCCGAAAAACCGATAAGAACCGGACCAAAAAAACCGATCCGAAAATACATGGTTCGGTTTATGGACGGTTTTTTTTCTTTGTTTCGGATTTTCGATCCGGTTCGGTCTTTGGGTTTAAAAAACCATGGGGTCCGATCCGACCGAATTGATTATATATAATATATTTATTATTAATTAATATGAAACATTGTGCACATATACCAACGTTTTCATTCATCCAAGATTCAAAACTTGTTTTTTTCAACTTTCAAGAGTGAACATGTTTTCAAAAGTCTCAACTTTTCATCTTTCCCATGCCACACATCAATTTTTCTTTTCTTCTCCCTAAGCTAACCCTCCTTAGTATTTATGAAACACCTAGTATTTATTTTTTCGGTTTAAACCGAAAATCCGGTTCGAAAATCCGAAATCCGAATGGACGGTTTATTTTCCCTTATACGGTTTTTTGGTCTGATTTTTTTTTGAAGAAAATCCGGTCCGAAAATATAGGACCCGACCGAAATTGTATAAAAACCGGTCCGACCGGTCCGGTTTCACCCCTTCCGTCCATGGCTTTGAACTGTTCAGCCCACCTTCGGCCCACCGCAGCAGCCCTCCACTTCCAGCTCGATCGAATCTTCGGTCCTCCCTAGCACTCGGTTCCTCCTCCATACCACCATCCTTGGCATCTTGTCCCTTCTTTCCTCGACAACTCAGTCCCTCCTCCATACCACCATCCTCGACAACTTTCCCTTCCACTAAGTGAGGTGGTCCCTCACTTGTCTTGCCAGCAGGCTCAGCACTACTCCTTCCACTTCCCAACTCCATGCACGACACCAATTCCTTGCTGATTCCTTACCCCACTAACATATTTTCTATTCTTCCCACACTCACCAATGGCTTCCCACTTCCTCTTGTCCCCTTCCAGCGTGGCCGACAGTAGCGTGGACGACAACATCGTGGTCGACAGCAGTGTGGCCGATAGCCTCGTGACCAGCCTCGTGCCTAACCAGATGGCCGACACTCTTAGCATGGGATTGCACTTCGGACCCACCTGCACCGTGCTCAACATTGTTTGATCTTCGCCCTGCCTCTCTTCTTCCCGAACGGTATTGTTCTCCACCATCCTCCCCATCTGCCCCCATCCTTGTGCCATCATGGTGGCCGAAAGTTTGCCCCTCGAGCTGGGCGATATGGTGGTCTCCACCCTTTTTAGGTTTCGTCCCAACATTACCGTTTTTTCTCCACTCATTCTCGGTCCCAGCCTCATCCTCTCCCCGCTCCCTTACCACCGAGCTGGTCTGGTCGGTGGTTCGCCCTGTGGTTTTCTTTCCAGTTTGATCCTTCCCGGCGGTTGATGTAACAAGGGTTCCGGTGAACTGATCGATTTTCTTCTAGTTGCCCGTTCGGTTATGAGGTAGTAGGATTTCCAAGCTTTGGGTCCACTGTTTTTGTTTGATTCTCTCGCCATATTCTAGTCGTTTCCGATGCCGATGATATTTTCCTGCGAGTAACCAACATCCAGAGCCCCTGATCTCCATTTGAGATTTATGTGTTAGGACTTGTAGGTTCAGTCGTGGCATTTGCATTTGGGGCGTGATCTTCCGACCTTGGAACTGCTTGAATGACAAGATTACATATTTCTTTTCTATGTCCCGCCATGCCACACGAGAAACAAATTGATTGAATTCCTTCATACGATATTTTTTGAGAATATCCATCAATATCGATTGTAGAGGGGAGTGGTTTGCTCAAATCCAGTTGGATACAAAGTCAGGCAAATTTTCATCTCTCAGCGTTTATGGTATAACTATCAATTCTCAACAGATGCCCTATTGTATTTCCAATTCCCTGTAAAATTATTGGGTCAAAATATTCCATTGGTAGGTTGGGCAATCTGATCCAAACAACCACTTTGGATATATTTGTTCTTTCTGGGTTGAATTTGGGTTCCCAAATTCGAATGGATAAGAATTGCCCATTGATGAACCAATGTCCATCTCTAAATACCCTATCCATGTCTCACAAACAAGTAAATTTGATTAGATAAAAACCTTCCCCGGGTAAAATGCAGGACATTTCCCCTTTCGGTTTCCAGAGGCTTCGAATTTTCAGCACCATGAGGTGGTACAGTATGCTCCTTCCTATTATTTTAATGATAATAGATTGTTCGTACCTTTTTGTATCATTGCTTTCTCATATCTGGATATGGTATATGATAGTTTACCAGGCGATTCCACTTCATCATGGCCTCTTGGGGTAGAAGATTCAGACGAATTCATACGTTCCTGATAGAATACGTTTTTGTATGCCCCCGGCACAATCCCAGTGAGTTTTTCCTTGTAGGAGGTGGAAATTGTTGCGGTCTTTGGAGCATCCTCTTCCATGCCTCGCAGATTATGCAACTGTTCTTCCTTGAGTTTGGTGTTGCTATTCAAGATTTCTGCAGTCTCTACTGCGGTTAGGGGTGAAACCGGACCGGTTGGACCAGATTTTTTACTATTTCAGTCGGGGACCTATATTTTCGGATCGGTTTTTCTTCAAATAAAAATCCGACCAAAAGACCGTATAAGGAAAAATAAACCGTCCATTCGGATTTCGAATTTTCGGACCGGATTTTCGGTTTAAACCGAAAATACCAAAAATTACACATTCAAAATGTGAATGTCTTCATCTGTATCCCACGATATTCCACCAATGAATAACTTTCCATTAGCACCGAAGTACTTCAGTGCTGAATTGCAACACATTTCAATTTAGTTGAAATTAGCACCATACAAACTGGATGGAATGGGGGAGATAAAGTTACGGTTGAAGCTTGAAGAATTTTTTATTTTTTTTGACCAATAGCTTGAAGAATGTAGACTTAAAGATATCTAATAAGTTAGGAAGAAGAAGACAGAAAAAGGATGGGATGGGGAGATAAAGTTGCTGCTTTTGAACAATTTGTCATTGATTAATTGAAAGTTACAAAAATATGTGTGAGTGACAGTGTGCATTTGTTTTGGATTCATCCCACCCCACCATCATATTAATATATTATTTAATAATTATTAATATATTATATTAAACCAGATGCACAATGCACTAATGCAGCAACTTGCATTTCATTGACCCAACATTAATTAAATAATTATAGTTAATTCGGTCGGACCGGATCCCATGGTTTTTTAAATTTAAAGACCGAACCAGACCGAAAATCCGAAATAAAGAAAACAAACCGACCGTGAACCGAACCATATATTTTCGGAACGTTTTTTTTGGTTCGGTTCGGATCGGTTCTTCTCGATTTAACGGACCAACCGGATTTTAGTTTCACCCCTAACTGCAGTAAGATAGTGCATGTAATTTGAGAGCATTTCAGTATATCTTCCTCTAAGAAAGTCGTGTTTTTTCTATAAAGTGCGGATATACTATCTACTCTAGTATATATTTTAGTTAAATATGGAAAATTGTAGCATTATTGTTTGGCTAATGAATCACAAAATTAAGACGAATCTAACGTTTGATCACGTATGGCTTTCCTCGTAACTTGACAGCATTAACTAGACATCTAAATGAATTTCCTAAATTTCAAATTATTAATATATATGTGTATTTATTAAAGTTATGAATAAATCTAAAAAATATGAAAGATTATTATATGGATAATCATAATAACAAGGACAAAAAACTAAAATGTACATAATGGAATTATAGATTTTTTTTTGGCCAAATGGAATTATAGAAATAGAAAAGGAAAAGACTTTAATAAAGTAAAAAACTAATTTTCATGAAAATTAAAAAACAAATCCAGAAAATACTAGAGCCGAAGAATAAGTAATTAAGTACACGTACCGCCAATGTCGGAGCCATATATTATAAATATAAATATAATGATATTGATATATATATATATATGATTTATCAAAAAATCTATATAAAGGAAAAGCGGATAAAGTTGAAAACCCTAATTAAACCCTCACCACTCTCTCTCTACTTTCAAGCGCCACACCGCTTCTCTCTCTTACTTGACTCTTCCATCCCCTTCCTCCCTCCCACCATCGTTCTGTTCATGCAGATTCGCCGCTTCCATCATCATATCTGACATCTCCTCACTGTAAATTTGAAATCAGAGATTTAAGATATATATATTTTTTTAGTTTTCACTAAAATTTCTCGACGCCATCACATATCAGTAGAAGTTGCCGCCTTTTCATAAATATGGCAGTGAGCGAATGTGGTAGGCCGTTGAAGCGCACGAAGAGAAAAATATCCGCCGATCTGAACGATTTTCTCAACTTTCCCGCCAGAGGCGACGATCTAACCGGGGAATCGTTCCGGCTGAGAGTAACGAGCTTTCTGTCGCGCCATGCTCGCATAACTTTCCATCCTGAACTGTTCTCTCCCATCGTGGCGTGGCAGATTTTCTTCTGCGTGGGAGACCAGGACTCCTCGGCGTCTCCGCTCGCGCTTGACGTCGTCGAGGAGGATGTTGCGCGCTCCAGATCCGTTTACTGTAACCAGTGCCGTGTCGTAGGTAAGTTTGACTCTCTGAGCTACACTTCTGGACGATTTTTTTCTAAATAGTTAAAAATAGAAATCTAGCAGAGAAAAAAAACGATTCTGACAATTTCTTCAACACCTTGTTTGAATTTATTGTTGGCTTTGATAACCTCGTGTTAACTGAGTCACAGTGTCGAGTCCACTTTGTTAAATTGAGTTGATATTTCACTACACTAGAAGAGGAGATGAAGCAAAATGCTGTACTGACCTTTATTATAGAGATATGAATTGAAGTCTAACGGAATCTTGATGTTTTGGAAGGTTGGAGCGGCCATCCAGTTTGCAGAAAACGATACCATTTCATCATCAGAGCTCAGGGGGCTAACTCCAACCGAGCACCCAAGAGATCTTGTTCACGATGTGGAAACATATTGCATCTGGCCGATTCAAGGTCTTTATCCATCCTTCGAATTTTATACTATTATGTTTCAGTTCTATCTCTGATTTTGCATCTGTTGTTGGGGTTAGTGTTAAGCGGCAGTTATTATCTATACATTTTGAAGTTCCTCATGGCCGTGTTAAATTCGAATGTTTGATTGTAAACGTTGGTTTATTTTTTGTTGGATCAGGTGCAGATGGTGCAACTATGCAATCACGTCTGATGATCTCGAGGACTGGTTGCAGTCACAGTTTGAAGATAACACCCATCTCCTTCACGGTGTCATCCACTCAAATGGATTCGGGCACCTATTGACTCTTAATGGCCGTGGAGGTGGCTCGAAGATCCTCACCGGAAAAAACATCATGAATTTCTGGGATAAGTTGTGCCACTTCCTCCATGTCAGGTTCGACTCATCTCTTCCTTTTATCTATGATGAAGTTGTTAAATTGATGAAGTTGTTAAATTGATGAATTCTTTGTTCATAGTTTATTTTATGCCGGTTTTGTTTTATATCAGGAAGGTGAGTGTCATGGATGTATCGATGAAATATGGAATGGAGTATCGATTGCTACACTCAATCACCAAAGGCCACTCATGGTATGGAGATTGGGATTACAAGTTTACAGCAGGTAGCTACGCTGTTACAGTAGATGCGTACAACAGAGCAATCGACACTCTTGCTACACTGCCCTTGTCCGTTCTGATGTTCCAGTGCCGCAAACCCCGCACAAAGTTCCAATCACTGATCAGTTATTACCAGTCCATGTCGGAGGAGGAGCTCATCACTCTGAGAGACCTTTTCTCCTTCATGTTAGACCTTGTCCATGGAGAAGAACCATCTACTTCCAAGGTGCTGTCTGCATGGACAAAGGAAGACATAGAACGGGTTGAAGAAGTGGCGTTAAAGGTTCTTAGAGCTGTGTCTGGCGAAGGCCGTTGGATCACAAGGCAGGCTCTTAAGGCTGCCATGTTCAAGTCGGCCTCACCTCAACTCCTCGATTATTGCCTCAAGCACCTTGGAGGGAAATCTATACCCACTAACAGTATGGTAGTCCAAACGCGCCATAGTAAAATCACTGGTGGAATTGAATTCAGGTACTCTATTTGCCACCCCTAACAAATCATATTGATAATGATCTTTTCATTGGTGTAATTAAATGTAATGTAATTTATCTTTTCAGAGTCTGTCCTCAGTATAATGAACCGAGCAAAGCTGATCTGAATGGACTTACGAGAGAGCAAATTGTTGAGGATCTCAAATTTTTGTACGATTCTCTTGTCCATCCAGAGACGATGCTGAACTATAGTCCTCAAGCAACAAGAGACCTTGTCATTAATTGTGCAGCAAAGCTTCTAGACTGTAAGCAGTTCACTAGGGACTATACGAAAGAATGGATTGAGAGTAACCCATTTGGGATTCGTCTCTGGTGCCATGTGGACCTCTCTGACCATCCTAAGGATGAGCCTGTAATCCCTCCAGAACTCATTGTACTTCCTTTAAATGCAAAATTTTCTGATCTTGTGGATGAAGTGACCAAAACATTCCAAGAAGTCTATGTAATGTTCAAGAGGTTTCAAGTAGAGAGTCTACCTGAGTATGGAACCATTGAGAAGTCAATCTCGCTGAAGTTACTCCTTGGGTTGACTGATTCAGTTCAAATTAGGGGCAGGTGCCCTTCGAAGAATGGCCTCAACCGCTTCAGGTTAGAGAGGGGCATGGAGACTTGGATTGTGGATTGTGTTTGTGGCGCCAAGGATGATGATGGGGAGAAGATGCTTGCGTGTGATGAATGTGGTATATGGCAGCATACTAGGTGTGCGGGGATTGATAGCTTGAGTCATGTTCCTTCGCAGTTTGTTTGCAGTAAATGTGAAAAAACTACCATGGAACCGGTTCCTTTTTCAACGGAGTCTTGCAAGGTGGAAGCCATGGCTGGTGGCAAGAGCTCTGGATCTAACTTGACGTTCACACATGGCCATAGATATCAATGGATATAACTTGACTTTCACATGACCATAGATATCAATCAATGTAAAAAGACCACCGACTAAAAGTTGCCACGACTGGATTAGGCACTAATGTACATTTCTTATCTAAGTTATCAGGTATGATGAAATGGTCTTGTCAATGAAAAGGGTACAAAACTGAAGCACTAACAATGATGAGTTTTGCTGGAATCTTGCACAAAATATAACCTGTATTTTGCAATAAGCTTGAAAGATTTACCTTTTGTCCGTTCCATCAGACCTTAAACTGCTTCCATCTGGATGAATTAGTTCGCGTTTTGACAAAGAAAGTCGCTTATATGCAGTGGATAAGTTACTGTACCTTGTCACCACATCCTTGTACAACTTCAACAATTTCTCCACATCTTGAACTGTTAATTCACCAGCTTCTGCTTCCATAAAAGGATGATTTAAGCCTCCTGTCAATGTATTCAAAGAAATATAATTAAAAATAATGTACTGCGGGATTCAAATACTAACATATAAAATAAAGATGAAAAGTACCGTCAGCAGTCCCTGAATCTGTTAATAGATCCAATTCAGTTTTTCTTACACGGAAAGCTGTCATCTCATCAATAGGACTTTGAAAACCCTCATCTGCCACTTTGCTGGCTTCTTTAGCTGCTTGCATGTTCTCCTCAAATTCAATTTCATTGATTGAAAGTGACTTTGCATTTAGGTCGAGAATAAACGACTTAGTTGATACGAGGTTTGTGAAATAGTACGCAGCTTCAGAGACGAGTTTTTCCTGCCTCCTATATAATTGGACGAACTTGAGATTCGAATGCAATTGTGGAGGATTGGCCTGTTCAAGCCCAAATTACAGATATTATGTTAGTATGTGTAAAACAAAGGTAAACAGAAATCAGGTCTATATTGAATAAATTCCATAAAGAGGTCGCATAAATCTAACATTGCAGGCGTGCAGAATCAGTTTTGGAAACGAAACATTCAAACTTTTTAGCATCAACGTTAATATTTACTAAACTAAGCGCTATTTACTGGTCAAATGTATTACCAAGAAAATCTTGCCTTGATCGTGACATAGATAAGAACCGGAAGGAAGTCATCGGCCCCAGCAGGCACATGGTTCTCTGACATGGATGCATTGAGAAGCAAGTTGTTAATCACTCGACAGCAATTCATTATGCATAGAAGCTTTTCACGAGGAGCCTTATATGCATTAATCTTCTGCAATTCCTTCTCTGCAAGCTAAGAGAATATGGATATAAAATATGCTACTTACTTCTCAGGGCTATTTATCAAGATAAGATACAACTAGAGGTGGAAAACAAGAGGAAATCCTTTGAGGTTGATGCATAAACTTATCAGGATATTTGAGGGCGAAGAGTGAGGAATTTTACAAGCCATGAAGCTTCATTACGTAAAGTAGCTGGTATGTCCAGATGCTCCGGCTTCACGAAGGTTTGCAACAGGGAAATTTTCTCTGCAATTTCCCCGTCAGTTTTAGAATCCTCAGGCATACAAGCAAATGTGCGGGAAAATAGTTTCGTCATAATATATTTCTCCAAACCCTGCAAAGAGACAATGTTAATAGAAATTTTGAGCCTTGATCCAACCACCCTACATATACAATCGGTGAAAATGTAAAAATCTGGAGAAATGAAGTAGATTGCAAATTATGTCGAGACAGAATCCCTCCATATTTAAACCTTAAAAAGACAAGTGGATTACGGAACGTGAGTTAGTAACCAAGAGATGGGACAATCTAGAGCATGGGAGGGCATAAATTTTATTGTCAGGTGAAATTTGAGATTTTACATCTAGCTTACTTCACATGAGGTGCATGGACATAAGTTCTGTCTACATAGATGGACCATTTCTTTAGTTCTATGCACGAAGATAACATTCCTGAAAGGATTTAGTAATGGTTCATCTAAAAGAAGCTATTTCCTCGCATAAATTGAAAGTTCATCTTAAGTTTTGAATACATAGATGGACCATTTCTTTAGTTCTATGCACGAAGTAACTGATTTGAAGTGATTACTTCTATAGAAGTAGATAACATTCCTGAAAGGATTTAGTAATGGTTCATCTAAAAGAATCTATTTTCTCGCATAAATTGAAAGTTCATCTTAAGTTTTGAATGTTCCCATGATAAAGCCAAATGCTACAACAAACAGAGGGGATAAAACAAGATTTCAAACAAGCTGCAGTGAACATTACAATCCACAAAATTCTACTTTTACCTCCATTGCGGAGTCGATTTCTTCATCAGAGGCGCCTGTCCATAATGAATGATCCCTGATAGATTCTTCCATTGTAAAAAAGAACTCTTGCACTCTTTTGCTATCATTTTCGGGATTTGGCGCATAAAATGAAAATGATACAATAAAGCTGAAAAGTAGAGATATAAATATCATTATTCGTTGGAAATACAATCAGTCAACAATGAGTTATTGTAAAGCTATAAGGCAATACTCAGTGACTTATTTTTGTGTCCAATGAAAGAAATTTGATTCGTTAATGAGCTTAAATAATAGACTTCACAGGATCATAGCACTTGAAACCAATTATTCACACACACAGGATTAACTTATAAATTTTAGTAATGTGAATGGATTTGGTTGCCTCTCCATTTCTCAAACAATTGAAGGCGAACGCAATTAGCATACAAAGATCATCTTGAGATACCTTAATAAGTACCAAGGTGATCAAAGCTTAAACATATTTTTCTCATCTCAAAATGAAGCTTGTGCTATATTACTGGATAATTGGGGCTTATCTAACTTCAGAAAGCTGAAAAAAAAAAAGTAACAGACAGGCGATTTAACAGATGATATCTACTTCAATTTTACACAAGCAACAAGCTGCAGCTAGAGTAAACGATGAACTAGAACAAAAAATAATACTAGATAGTCGATATAACAAAATTGAAGCTCCGACACCCTAGCGGTGAATCACCAGGCGGTTACGAACAGAGGTCTATGAAATCAGAGGATAAACGTAACTACAGCAATAATGACAACACTGAAATCTCAGAAGATGGAAAGAAATAACTGGCTAGAAGATAGAAAATCAGTAATCACCTCTTAATCGATCGGACGAGATCAAGAGAAGCAGGGTGGCGCATTCTATCGAGAAAATCATAGAACGAAACAGAACCAGGAGAGGACACTGACGCCGATGAGGGCGATGACGACGGTGGCTCCATGAAGCTAGCCTAAGTCTCCTCCTCCTCCTCCTTCAGTAGGACGATCGTTTCTCGGAGTTATCAATTTGGAGTTAGACTCATCGCATCTTACTTTCGTACATAGCGTCTGCGAGCAGAAGTTGCCACCAACGCAAAGAGAGAGGGAGAGAAAGGTTTCCATGGGAGAAGAGGCGAGGAAGGAAGGAATGTAGTTGGGCCATGACCAAAGACTGTTAGGTTTGTTTGGCACGTGAGGCGGGTTCAGTCTTAAGACTCGAGAGTTGGAGTCTTGGAGAAGGTTTATGTCGAGAAAGTGTGAACCGCTATCGGCTATACTGAAAAGTGAAAGTACAATTATAAAGTTCATCCTCGTACTTTAGATACTTTCATATTATATCGTCAGCCTTCAACTACATTCAGTGTAGTCCTCAAAATCATTATTTTTAAAATTTCATCCTTCCAGTTATTCAGTAGTGTTGGATTCCTGTTTTGAGGGCTTTTCAAATCCGAATGCTGCTCCTCTACATGCAGGGAAGGAAAGTTCAATTTTTATCTATTGTTTACCATCTTATAGTAAAGTCAGTCGGGGTAGTTGAGAAAGTAAACGTGTATACTAAATTGTAGAAAGATACACTTGAACAGTAGGTATGAAGTTGTATTTATAGATAAATTCTCTAACCTATATTGGGTCGTGAATACTTGGCCAATGGTTATCTTGTCATGCTGTAATGACTATGGTTACCATACATTTAATGGTTGTATGTCAGGGTTGCATGTCGAAGCCGCCTAAAGTCGTACTAACTCTAAAGTACTCATTTTGTACATTAAATGTACTTTGTACTTTTTGTCCCTTGGTCGAGGTAAGAAGCGAGACAACGCTGCGAGAGTGTCATTCAGATGGCCCCAACAAAGCATCGCTCGGACTTCTTTCAAGGTTATACCCCTGAGTTAGTGCGGTTCACAACTTTAATTGTTTGGTATTCGAATATGGATGACTGATGTCACTACGGGGGAGAGGGCCATCACCGGCCAAAAATACAGTTTGTAACGGCTGGAATATCCAGCCGTTACATGAAGCGTCAGCAGCATTATCACGGCTCAAGTCCAGTTGAGCCGTGACAATTGCCGGCTCATGTTAAAACGAGTCGCGGAAGTAATTATCGCGGCTCGTTTGAGTTGAGCTGTGATAATGATTTTTATTATTTATTTATTTTATTTAGGTCGGCTCCGCCAAAAATATTTATATTAAAATAAAACTTCTTCTTAATTTATTTTTTTTGGCCAACACCTTCTTATTATTTTATTATTGTCTTTTTCTCTTTTTGTATGTAGGTTGTCTTCTCCATCTTCAACCACCGATATCACTGTTTTCCTTGCCGTCAAAGCTCAGCTCATCCTCCCAAACGGCAGTTCCTTGGCCACCAACTGGTCCTCCGACCACTCTATGTGCTCCTGGCTCGGTGTCACTTGCAGCGACGACCTCCAACACAGAGTAACCGCCCTGAACCTCTCCTCCATGAGCCTCGACGGTACCCTCTCTCCCCACATCGGAAACCTCTCCTTCCTGACCTCCCTCGACCTCCGGCAAAACAGCTTTCGTTCCTCCATACCACCGGAGCTCTTCCGTCTTCCGTCTCCCTCGTCTGGAGTATGTCGACCTCAGCAACAACAGATTCTCCGGCGCTCTCCCCGCCGACGTGTTCCTCGCACCCTCTCTACAGAGGAACTCTCTTGTCGGCTTCTTACCAAACGACAGAGGAACTCTCTTGTCTGCGAGGAGAGATTTTGAATTGGAGATGAAAGATGGAGAGGTTTTGATTTGGAGAAGCGGGAGACATGAGCGGGAATTGAACTTGAAAATATTTGAAGTGTAAAAAGGGAATTTATCACGGTTAAACTAATGAGACGTGAAAGTTTATTATTTATTTTTTATTATTTATCACGGCTCAAATCAAAACAGCAGTGATAAATCTTTAAAAAGTAATAAAAATAACGGCTGGACCAAATATTGAGCCGTGATAAATAGACATAACTTGCGGCCCAACATTAAATGAGCCGGGAAAAACTAATAAAAAAATCACGGCTCAGTAATTTGAGCCGTGAAAAAAAATACATAACGGCTCAATATACATTGAGCCGTTATATTCCATTTAAATTTATTTATCACGGCTCAATGTATATTGAGCCGTTAGATTTAGCCGGTAAATGACTATTCTCCTGTTGTGTGTGTCCATGATTAAGGAAAAATGTCTCTGTCATTTTTCTAATGTTTATATTTCTTGTAAATCCCTCTTTATTTTCCTATTCAAAATTCTCCCATTTTTTGGACAGTGTTGTACGATCACCTCTATTAATACCATAATTGTATGCCATGATCTGAAATTAGGGCATGCCATGAATGCAGAAAACAGCAGTGAAAAATAGGACTTTGCTTGTAAAAGCTGCTGATTTTTCATGTTGTTCTGCCCTAATTTGATCATTAATGTGAAATTAAACCTTCACTTCCTTTCCCTTTTCATCCTTAATTAGGGTTTCTAATCCAAAGTTAACTCTCTCCTGTGACCATTTGATTACACCAGCTGATGAGGGAACTCTCTTCTTCCAGAGAGATATCATTTTCTGCATGCACTGAACGCCTGCAGCTATTATAATACATATTACTCTCTAATCAAAATACGTAATATATGTTCGTCTCAGAAATAAAAAATTATTAAACAGAAGTTTATAATGTATTTCAAAGTTTTTTATAGATTCACGGTTAGACATGAACCAAGTTTACTGGTCCCAGGTCATTTATTTTATGGTTTATATTAATTAAGGTAGGATTTGAAATGGTGGTTCTATTATAAATGTTGAATTCTAGTGATTCAAATTTGAAATACGGATGCAATGCTCCTCTTAACCTATAAAAAAACAAAGTTTGAATTTTGTTCGATATTTTTTTTGTGACAAAGTGAGTTTGGGTTTTCGGTGACAATAGTATGTGTAAGTGAGAAAGTAATACCTTAGTGATGAAATTGTGAGACTGACGTACGACTTAATCAACTGTCTCAAAAGTCTGAACTTGTGAGTGAAGATATTCAGTATACTCTTAAGTCATCTTAACATAAATAATAATATAGTATTTGTAGAGAATTTTAACCTAGATCTCTGGTCAACTATATATCTTAGTCAACTCTGTATGAGAATGACACATCCAATTAGAGTAACTTTTTATCGATTTAAGGTCACTTCCCGATTTTCTAACGTATAAGTGATATGTGCTCGGGGAAAACTGCAACAAACATTTAGGTGCGACATCACTTTACGATCTTATGTGTCGATGTTTAAGGCGTTTTTGTGATCTCTATTCTAAGAAAAATATGTGACGTATAGTTTTGGAAATTTTTCGTTGCCGCCCTGCTAAGACCTTCTTAATAGGGTCCTTGCCCTTGTCTAAAATTGAGTACCTCAGGTATAAAAATGATGGTCTAGTGGTTGAGAGCGCTGACTCCCACGTGCTTTGGCTCTGGGGTCACGTAAAGCGTACGAGGACGAAAATCCGAACATTACATAGCGGGTGGGGCGACGGTCGCTACTACTATTCTCATCATTTTTATCTAATTTGATGGCAAAAAAAAGTATAAAAACGAGTCACGGGTCCAAAAGGTCAACGCGTGTATTTTAGTTATTAGGTAGCGTTTGATTGGATGTATTAGTTAATACACCTATTAGTTAATACATGTATTAGTTAATACAAGTATTAATTAATACACGTATTAGTTAATACGATGTTTGAATGAAACATGTATTAAGATATACTTATACGTGTATAACTTAATACAATGTTTGATTCAATATAAAATTATTCGTAAAATGACAAAAATACATTAATACCCTTCATTTTATCCTTTTTAATATTAAAATTGTGTACACATAAATTGATTTAATATGTGCAAATGAACACCAGAATCACTCAAGTGGAGTCATACAAGACCATGAAAGATTATAAGTGGTATTCAATAAGATTCATATGACAGCAATAAACACGGGGATCATTGACCATAACATGTCCCCTGGAAAGGGGCGTCGTAAAGGGTGAGAGCCCCGTCTTGTCCGGACCCTTTCGCACCACGAGGCGCTGTCGACGAGTCGGGTTGTTTGAGAATGCAACCCCAATCGGGCGGTAAATTCCGTCCAATGCTAAATACGGGCGAGGGACCGATAGCAAACAAGTACCACAAGAGAAAAATGAAAAGGACATTGAAAAGAGAGTCAAAAAGTGCTTGAAATTGTCGAGAGGGAAACGGATAGGGGGACGGCGATGCGCCTCGGTCGGATGTGGAACGGTGATGAGTCGGTCCACCGATCGATTCAGAGCGTGGACCGATGCGGATTGCGGCGGCGGCCCAAGCCCGAGCCTTTGATACGCTCGCGGAAACGTCGTCGCTGGGATCGTGGTAGGCAGTGCATGCCGCTCGGCGTGCTTCAACACCTGCGCGCTTCGGGCATCGGCCTGTGGGCTCCCAATTCAGCCCGTCTTGAAACATAGACCAAGGAGTCTGACATGTGTGCGAGTCTATGGGTGGCAAACCCGTTAGACGCAAGGAAGCTGATTGGTGGGATCCCCTGTGGGAGCACCGCCGACCGACCTTGATATTTTGTGAAGGGTTCGAGTGTGAGCATGCCTGTCGGGACCCGAAAATGCGGTATGCGGTTACCGATGGGATCCCGATCAAAATTGAGTAGCTTAATGGTGTGTGAGAACCAAGAGTAATAGTGCCATGACAGAAATTAAGACAAATTGTTAAAAAAAAAGTGATGAACAAGGGTGAGAAATGTTTGAAGAGCTGGAGGTTGATAGAAAAATCGGGGAATTAAGATGTAAAACAGTGTTTTTAGAAGAAATTAGCAGGGCAAATTGCCTTACGGCAATGGGTTGCATAGAATTTGAAAAGTTATGCGGTTTCAAAAAAGAATCGTAAAAAATAATCAGGTAATTGAGTTATAGATAAGAATTGTGAGGGTTAATTTAGGGTAATTAGGTTATTTATTATTATGTATTAAATAATACCATGGTTATAGAATGTATTAGCTAATATACAATTAACACTAGAAATGTGTATTAGCTAATACATAGGTATTAATTAGTACCACCTATTATTTCTAATCAAACATTGTATTAGTTAATACATGTATTAACTAATACTAATACATAGTTAATACTTTAATCAAACACTACCTTAGCGTCCGATATCCATCAAATAAGGAAATAATACAAGTTGATTCTCTATGACATCTCGAGGATGCTTTGGAACAACGTAAGATTTGGTTAAACTATTAAAACAGCTCACAACAAGTTGTATTTTTCTTTATAGATATTAACTGAAAGGTCATCCATGGGCGGTTATGGGAAGCGTAACTTCGATTCTAATCTATATAAATCTTATGATATATAATAAATTAAATATTATATTCACTCATTTAATTGTATTTGAATCTTTTGTTTCTCCTAACACTTGCTATAAGTAATGAATTGGTGTAGTAAAAATATAGAAAATACTCTCAGAGTCAATTTAATTTTTTTGATTGGTTATAAACGTTTTCCATTTATTTATATATATATATATACATATACGTTGAATTACTAGACGCTCAATTGATGATATCATCTAGAACAAGTTGGTGTAGTCTAATAATATGAAATACTTTCAAACAATCAACATAGATTTTTTTGTGTTGAATGTGAGTTTCTATTACTTATAGATATATTATACTTTAAATTTAGGATTACTTATATATTTGGTCACTTATATTAAATCTATGTTATATTTTGGTTATTTTTTTTTGTGTGTTGTTAAATAGTTATTTACGTTTCAGAAGATGATTAATTGGTCACTCTTTAAATTGATTGTCGAGTTTTTCAGTATCTCATCTTCAGTGCATAGCCTTAGAAGACAAGTGTTTTAATTTTGGGAAAAGTATGAAAAAGATGTAACATGTTTACCCTCGGTGGTAAATGCGGCCCAATGTTTGTTTTTGATGTAGTATGTTTGGTGGTGTAGATTTTTGATGAATTCCGTTTGTGTCCGTTAAAAAATTCTGTTAACAACTGGAATGTCTTGCACGTTACTTTTTGTCTGTGTGAAATTTCAAAGATGTCCCTCACTTCTTCACCTATTATATGCAGTGTTTCTCCTCCATTGAAGCATGCAGTCTTCTTCTCCAAGAGTTCTCCAAGAAGTGTTCGTCGATTCCCGAAGTCTTCGGCCCGTCATTGTCGGATCTCCTGGTCGACGAGGAAGAATGACACCACAGTACTCATGCAGCACTTCATCCAGCTCGAAGTCAGCCGTAGAGTATCAGCCGTGGAATTGCTACTGTAAAGTGAGTAAAGTGAAGATTTGTTACTCTTGTATTTTGAGATGCAGTCAGGGAAGGGGTCTCAGTTTGCAGGATCTAATGCAGGTGAGTAAAGTGAAGTTTTGTGACTCTTGTATTTTGAGATGCAGTCATCACTGTTTTCAATGAATAGGAGGGGAGTATAGGTCTCATCAAGAACGTTGAGAAGTTTAACCCACAGGTAGGATGTCGATTTGGTACTTACGCTTATTGGTGGATTAGGCAGACTGTGAGGAAAGCCATTTTTCAACATTCTCGTACTATTCGTCTCCCGGTAATTTTAACATCATTAACCCCAAGAGTTCTGTATTTCTCATTAGGTTAGCACTACATTTTTCATACAAACGAACATCCGACTTACTTTGTCATCGGATAGGAAACAACGGGAACACCCCACACTTTCCTTCATGTAGGTCAACGGAGCAAACGCTAGGAAGGAGAATCAGGTTTATGTGATTCAACATAAATATTATAATAAAAAATTAATATCATAACTATATTTATAGCTATAACTATTAATTATGATTTTACTCTCGTATAAATATACTTAAAATATTCATATGGTAATCTAATTCCTATAAATCAATTTTTAGACTTATTGACCCTAAAATATTAATTCAAGACAATCAATCATGTTAAACTCAAGTTCTCTCTCTATATATTAATAAATAAATATTATATATATATATACCATAGTTATCAGAACCGGACCGGACCGTCGGTCCGACTAAGCCTGACCGGGAACCGGACCCCTATTCGATTTGGTTCGGTTAAAAGATTATTTTACAAATGAACAGTGTTTGAACCGGGCGGTTTTTGGAAAATCGATAGTTTTTTTAATAACCGACCGATTTCCGATTCACTTTTTAGTTGATTTTTTTTAACAGACCCATCGATTTTTCGGTTTAAACTGATTGGTTTGTTTCTGCAATGTTAAACCGGTTCGGTTCACTGCTAAGTTAAGTTCAGAATCATTGCTTTGGACAATATCGTTGTTCAGAACCACTGTAAAGAGCGTACACAATATCGTTGCTTTGGACTGATATTGGTTTTTGTCTTTAGGCATTGAAGAGTTCTTCTGAAATCATATTGAAGCCTAGAAAGAACACTATTCCAATTGCTTTACCACCACAGAGACCAGGATCTTACTGCAGCAATTTCATTCGCTTTACTGATAAATGAGCCTCAATGGATCAGGATCATTGCAAAGTCGATTAATTACTCCTTGAAAGGTGCGGTTCTGCATATTGATACTGGTCCAGACCTGAAAATTGAAGACTCGCATATAGTTGAGATGGAGAACCATACCAATGGGCCAGAAGATGTTCCATTGGGTGAGAAAAAAACCCCTACTCCCATTTTTGCACCTGCAAGTTTAGACCCCATTGATGCAGCAGTAATGCGTAATCCACCACAGTCAATTGCACCACTCCAAGTGGCGCTCCTCAAGCTTGAAGAGTTCCTGAATCCTAAGCTTCTCGATATCGCCCACTGAAACTCATATCCAAAGCTTCCACCTTTGACTGAACACGATGTCGCAGCTTGCAATATTTTCGATCATGAGTTCCACTTTAATTGAATTTTCGAGATTGAGGAGTGTTTTCGTACCACTGACAATTGAAACTTGGCGACAGGGTTGTCGGACGATGTTGCCGTAGTCGGTGGAGGCAAGGGCGAGGGATTGGTCGGAGTAGAGCCTTGTAGAGAAATTATTGGAAGACAGTGATGTCAGTAGGTTGGAAGCTGGTGGCGAAGGCTTTTGATTGGTTGAGGCAGTGAAGTAGCATTTGGCCTTGCGATGGGTTTTGATTGGCCAAGGGTTTTCATTGGTTAAGAAAATTATAATATAATATAAACAGTAAACTGCATATCGAACTGGAAACCGCCCTCTTATCGGTTCGATGGTCGATCCGATTCTAATAACTATGATATATACCCACTAGATCAAATATCATAAACATCCGTTGTCGGCTTTAGCCGTTCAATCCCGGCGGAAATCCCAAGTAAGAGTTAAGTTTGAAAGTCCAATGCAGTTGTTTTGTAAATATCAACCAATTGATTTCATGGAGATTAACTTTGTAATTGATGTTGGTACCGTTCTTGGTTGAAATTACATGGTACCGTTCTTGGTTGAAATTTTGTGAAAATAAAATTGTTCACACTAATGGATCTCAGTGGCGTATTGTGTTTTCTACTGCGATCTGGCTTATCTGAAAAAATAGAAATCCTACTGTGTTTAATAATAAACTTTTGCATACAAATGTAGGAGAACTAATTTTTTTTGCAGGCTAAAGAAGTGGCTTCCACCCAAATAAGAAGCTTGACCAAACCAAACCGAATACCGGTGGAAGTGAGGTGGCAAGCACAGAAACTGGGGTGGGCAAAATTAAATACTAATGGATCAGCCACTGCAAATTCGGGACTGACAGGATGTACTGTTGTTGGATAGACCCTTAATGCAGAAAACTGTTGTTGGAGTTTAAAATAATAAAAAACAGACACATTTATTGGGAAGCAAACAATGTAGCAGATCATCTTGTCAAGTCAGCTGTCAGACTTGAAGATTATTTTGTGATATTAAATGATTATCCGTTAGGAGTGTTATCGATTATTAAATTAATTTTATTTAGATTGGCCAAAACAAGAATTGTATGTCCTAACTAAGTGTATTTTTGTTTTGTAATATTATTCTATTTTTTACCAAAAAACAATTGATTTATATTGGATTTTAAAACTCCATTCAACTCCCTCTTATTCAATGCTCTCCGTCCATCCTGATAATATAACACTTTCCGTTTTATCTTCGTATAATTAATTCATCATCGGCTTTCGATTTGAAATTACGAAATTAATTGTATCTTAAATAGGAGAGGTGTTTACACCAACTGAATTAAAATCTGCAAAGTGTTTTAAGTTGTATCATTTTTGGGTTTATTTTCCTACGAATTGTACAATACGATGGAACTAATATTATATATGGGTAAAACCGATCCAATCATACCGTGTTTTTAAATACTTCAATTGGGTAATTATATTTTCGAAGTAGAATTTATCGACAAAAAAAGACGGACCAAAAAAACGATTAGGAAAAATAAATTGTTCATTCCTATTACAAATTTCAGACTGATTTTTCGGTTTAAATTGAAAATTTAAAAAATGCACTTTTAAAACCAAAATATATATTTAAAATCAAATTAAACAATTAAATTAATTAATAATAGTTACATAATTTTTTACTAATCACTAAACTTTTTTTTTGGCCAACTAATCACTAAACTGATTAAACAACTAAAATAATGATTGATATTGATTTATATTCATTGATTAATTATATTAATTAATATAACATGTAAAATTATATGTGTATTAACTGTCAACCGGACCCTACGGTGTTTTAGACTTGTAGGCTGAATGGTTCAAAATTCCAAATTAAATTAGAAAAAATCAACCATAATACGAATCATATATTTTATGAACGGTTTTTTCAACCTGATTCAATACAGTTTTCATCGAATTTTCGGACCAACTAATATTTTTTTTCTTCACTCCTGGTTATATATTATATATAATGTATAACATTTGATCTATCGTACTACCACTACAGGAGACATCTTAGTTAACGGCAGGAAAAATAATTTTTAACGGCTCATTAATTGAACAGTTAAATTTTAACGACTAAACAAAAATTAAGCCACTATAAGAAGTGTCGCAAGATTTATCACTCATTATTTAGTAGAGCCGTGAAAATTAACGGCTCAAATAAATGAGTCCTGAAAAATACTTTTATTTTTTTACTCATTATTTTTTACGACTCATTAAATGAGCCGCCAAAAATATGTATATTTTTAAAAAAAAATATATATACATCCTCGTCTGTGGTCGGGCAACCTCCGTCGACCATTTTCCTCTGACACACCTCCTTCTGACGCCGGAGGTTCTTCAGTCGAGTCTTCTTCTGCCGCTGGAGGTTCTTCAATTGAGTCTTCTTCTGCCGTCGGAGGTTCTTCGTCGGTGGACGGTCCCAGTCGAGTCTTCTTCAACCACAACCGTTAGAGGTTCTTCATCCACAACTCTTCGTCGAGTCTTCAGCTCCACCAGATCCATATGCCACCAGAGGGACGACTAGTCTTGTCGAGTCTCCATCCACCGTCCCAACTTCAGCTCCACCATATCCATATGATGAACCTCCATCTCCACCACTGTCATCAGAGGGACGACGAGTCTTCTTCAGCAATGTCGAGTCTTATTCATCCACAACCGCTCCATCCACCGTCCACTTGAGCTCCTGGTCAGACATCACGCGTGCGGGAAGATGAAAAGAAACGTAAGGGAAGATGAAAAGGAGCAGCGGGAAAATTTTGAAAAGTTGTTTTTTCTTAATCTTTTATTTCATAATTCTAATATTTGAGTCACGATTTTTTTTAAAATACGATGGCGGCTCACCCAAAATTGAGCCGCGGAAAAGACAAAATAAATATGAAAAATAAATTATAAGACGACTCAACTATTTTTGATCCGTGGATAATAATATAAATAAATTATTCACGGCTCAATAGTGTTTGAGTCGTCTCGTTGAACCTTTAACTTCGATCCTTCCCGTAGTGTGTACGGTCAATATGAAAGTCGAAACTCAACGTTGTTAGTTTCATTTATATTGTAAATTAAATTATCTACGTACTGTAATTTTTTTGAGTAAGTGTACAAATAAATTTCTCATCTAAATTATTTTGTCTTTTCAGTTAAATTATATGACAACAAATATTATATTGAAACTTTAATTATATACCTAACTTAAAAACTTATTGTAGGTATATAATTAAATTTCGTACAATTACCGTTGACATTGATGAATTTCAGCTAAAGAGATTGCGTTAATTTTTTCCACTTAAATTCTAACTTCAGACAAAGCGTATTGTCAATATGTAAGTCCAAACTCAATATTGTTTTCGTCATTAGGATCGTAATACAAATATCTACTCACTCTAAATTTTTATTAATTTATTTTAATAGATACATAATTTAATTTCTAAAAAAAATAATTCATCTAAAAAAACTAACTACTTAAGAAGGCAGCAGGTGCAGTTTGTGTTTTTTTTTACCACAACCGCACCACTCGAATGCGCTTGTACCTTTTTTTTTAAAATATATTTTTGCGTAACCACTTTTTAAAATATTTTTTTATTATACTATTTTCAAAAAATTTGTGCTGATCAATGATATTCGATGCAGTGTTATCAGAACCGATCTGACCCTCGAACCGACGAGGGGGCCGATTCCCGGTTCGGCCGGTCTGTCTCAGTTAGACATGCAGTTCACTATTCACAAGCAAAAAAAACTGAAAATACAATTACAAAACTATATACTCTCAAACACACACATTATTACCTCAAATTACAGAGTTTTAAACACACACAAATACATAGTCTAAAACATACACATTACTCTCAAACACAATATAACACAACATAATAACCTCAAAGTTTGAACACACATAATACAATAGTCTCAAAATCAAATACAATAGGTCTAAACTTTAAACATAACTTGTAAACCGACCAAAAAATGTATTTTTAACGGCTGAATTTTCCAGATGTTAATTTATCACGGCTCAAATTCATTTGAGTTGTAACATTAAGCGTCAGGACAATTATCACGGCTCAATTTCAATTCAGTCGTGATAATTGCCGACCCAAACTCAAAAGTGCCGCGATAATAATTATCGCGGCACTTTTAGTTGAGCCGTGAAAAACATTTGTTTTTTTTATTATTTTCCACGGCTCATTTCTTTTAAGCCGTTAAAAATATATATATTTTTTTTAAAAAAATTGATGCTCGGGCATGGGGTGCTTGTGACACCACGAGCTCGGCGACACGAAGCTTCCGGTGACACAAAGCTTCCGGAACGACGAATAGAACACGAAGCCCGGCTGTGGAGCCTTCCCGCTGTTGCCACGAGCTCGACGACACAAAGCTTCCGGCGGAGGGACAGAATAGTTTCTTGGACGACGATGACCACCTCTGAATGGGGACAACACCAGAGGGACGACCACCTCCGAACCACAGGAGGGACGACCACCTCCGAATGGAGATGACACCAGAGGGACATCGATGAAGGACTTGGCGCCCCAGCTCTAGCAGCTCTAGCAGCGAAGAAGGGTGATGAAGGACTTGAAAAAGTTGGCTTTGGGGGAAGACACATATTGGCTTCTGCAAAAGTTGCATGTGTGACAGCGTGAGGCCCTAAACATATTTATTGAAGACAACAAAAGTTGGTAAACCCTATTAATTGAAGACAACAAAAGTTTTTTTTGACCGTATGAGACAACAAAAGTTGGAGCGGGAAAGTAAAATTTTTGATTTCACAGCTCAATTATATTGAGCCGTGAAAAATAACGAAAAAAATAGATTAAGTATAAAATTTTCCCCATTTGTCACGACTCAAATCCAAATGAGTCGTGACAATATTTATTTTTTAAAAAAAATTGTTCATTTATCACGGCTCATTTGGTTTTGAGCCGTGATAAAATACTTAATAACGGCTTAATGTTATTTGAGTCGTTATTCTTAATTTAATTTAATTTTCCACGACTCAATATACATTGAGCCGTGAAGTTTGGTCGGTATATGCCCCCTCTCCCGTAGTGGTCGAAACAAAAAAGTCGGTTTAAACTGAAGAGAACCACTCTCAAAAATTAAAATCGGAAATCGGCCGGTTCAACCCGGTTCAAATACTGTTTATATGCATTTCGGTATTTTAGCTTAATCAAACCAGATAGGGGTCTGGTCCGGTTCTAATAACACTGGTTCAATGGATCCTTCCTCGGAGTAGGTTCCGCTTTAAGAAGGATTGATAATGATCCACATTCCATTTTTGTGTACGTACTAAGGATTACGTAAGTTTATATATATATAATGTTTAATGTTTAAAAAAACTAGAGAAATGCTTAGCAAAAGAGGTCCAAAGATGTTATTAAGTATTTATGTATTTTATTCTTTATATTTATTTATTTGAATTTAAAATATATAATTTTGTACGTCCTTAGAAAACTCCTCTTATCTTTTTGACTGTTTTAAAAAAGTATTCATTTTCGAATTTTTTTTTAAAAAAGTATATATATAAAAAAAATATTTAGAAAAATATGTATACGCGCACCCCGGGGTCGCGCTAGGCGCACCCTAGGGGTGCGCTTATTCCACATAAGTTTTTTTTTTTTAATAAATTTTTCAATAATGACGATTTCGAGCGTGGAAAAATTCTGACGGTTTTTGGAGTTGGGTTCTGTTTTGACATACTAATAACGTAGGTTAATGCCAACATTTAATAATTAAAAAGATATATCAACTTTTGTTTAAAAGTTAAATTAACATTTTGTTCATAATTGTATAAATTAATTAAATAACTAAAAAATGGTGGGGACTGGGGACGTAGCAAAAGCTAGTAAGAGGAATAAACTATGCAAGGGGTTGTTGGTTGAGCTTGAGTAGATGTGGAAATTTTTGGGTATCCATAAATTGGTCTATTATATACACATTTATCTATGATTATTTTATTTATCTATATTATTTATTTGCATGAAAAGGAGAAGCACTAATTAGATACACATGAGCCTAAATGTTTCTTTTTGGGGTTTTGCTTATTTTAATTTCAAGTTGTTATTTGTTTTTGCCATGTATTATATAGAATTCTTAGTCAAACAGAAGTTAGTCAATCCAACACCGAGTTGACTTATTTTTCCGTTCTCTCTCCAAAAGCCCCAAATCAGCGTTTCTAGGGTTTCTGGCGTCTGTAGCGGATCTGCATCAGCTGTCCAAATCAGCTTCTTACCTCTGGCATTTATTGCCAATCACTGAAACCACAGTTCTCACCGAATCTGCAGCGCGAGACAAGGGAAAACAGCACTAAATTCCAGGAACTGCTGCAGACAACAAAGTGACAAATCGCAAGACTGAGCAGGGGAACAGGACACCGAAAGCGACGGGAGGATTGGGCAATCAATACCCAAGAATTGTCTCAACCCTCTCTCTGCGAGGAATTAACTGCTCTGGTCCAACAAAGACTGGTCTCAACCAATCACAACAAAGTTGCAGCTACAGGCCCATGCAGGACATGCATCGCCATTTTCTCCCTTGCGAAGAACAAAACCCTAAAAACAACATCTGATTTTTCTTCAATTGCCTGATTACCTTCCTTTTCACTTGATTGCAGGGGGCGGCGACGCTGTGACGGCAAGTGGACCTCGGGAGGATGTCGCATCCTCAAGCTAAGCCCGGAGATCAAAACAGAACCCGGGATGTCTTGGACCAGGATTTCAACCCCCCCCCCCCCCCCCCCAAATGGAAAGCGTCCGGTATGTCAGGAAAATTATTACTCAGAAACCCATAAAGCTGAATGTCATACATAGTGTGCTTGATCAAGCTTGGTCGAGATTTAATGACGTTGGGATTATAGAGATTGCCCCGGGAATATTGGAATTTAAGTTTGATAGAGATGAGGATAGAACACGGATAATTGACATGTCGCCGTGGGATATTAATGGGCATATCTTAAGCATCAAGAGATGGGAGCCGAGCATGGGGCTAAATGAAGTGAATTTTAACGTGATCTCGTTTTGGGTTCAAATACATGACTTAGGATACGAGAAATTCAGCACGACCAATGCTAAGCGTGTTGGAGATCGAATAGGACGATGTGTGGAAGTGGAGCCGATGGAGACTCTAAATAAACAGAGTTTCCTACGGGTGAAGGTCGATGTCGAGGTCAACAAGCCGATCATGGTAGGATTCTGGTGGACTAATTCACAAGGAGCGGAAAAATGGGTCACTATCAAGTACGAGAGACTATCCGATTTTTGCTACGGATGCGGGACTTTGGGCCATACCACTCAAACATGCAAGGAGGAGGTCATACGCTCGGAAATCAACCCTCATGCCCCGGCTTACGGGCCATGGCTCGTTGGTACATGTCCAAAGGCGATAAAGTCTCCGGAAAAACAGAGGGCCGAGGCAAGCCACCGGACTCTGGGATCCAACACAAGAACCCGGAAGACTTGGCACGAGGTGATGGAGGAGGCGAAGCTTGCTGCAGAACACAAGCATGCAGACACATCGAGCAGAGACATGCCCAGTGAGACTGCCGAATAAGAAACAGAAGCTGAGAAGGAGGGTGCGGAAATGGAGAAAGGGAGAGTCATCCCAACTGCGACAACAGATGGCGAGGAGAACTGAAACACGGACAGCACCATGCTCGACCTGAACTCCCCACCAGTTGACAGCATGGCGATTGTCACGACTACCACAGAGAGCAGACCACAACCAACCGTGCCCTATACCAGTTACCATCCTTGCCATGCTGGAGCCAAACAATGAGCCACAACCTGAACCACCGAGACATAACCCACACCACCACCATACACAACTACCACCACATCCACCCACATAACCCTACTAGACCACACAGTGAGCCACCCATATACCCAGACCACCCCCCACGCATAACCCACATACCCAACCATGACGAAAGCCTGCCCCTCCCCACCTCCCCACCTCGCATAACCCACCTCCCCGACCATGACGATACCCTACCTTTCCCCGCCCACCCCTCACTACCCACACCCTACACGGTTAAAAAAAAACCTGACACCCCCCCAAAGACACCAAACCACGAGAGCCAACCCATGATGACCGGCCTAAGCCCTTTCCTAAACCGCATGACCTTAAAACGAGCCTACACGGAAGATGATGAGGATGGCCAAGCAGCTAAGCGTCCTCGCACAGCGCCAAGGGACCCTCAACCGCCTAGCAAGGGGGGAACACCTAGAACCAAGAAGGCTAGTCCACGCAAGAAGGGAAGCAGGGCCAAAATCACACGCAGGAAGGGGTACGGGATGAATGAAACAAGAAACGAGAGTGTTGACATGAACAGTGCTGATTTGACGGGTTGTGGTGGCTGTCCCGAAACAGCCACACGGCCCCAATGAGTCTACTCATATGGAATTGTCAAGGTTTGAGGTCTTCCTTGACAATCCAAACACTTAAAGACCTCAAGAGGAGGTATCGCCCAAACATCATTTTTCTTACGGAGACTAAGAACGGGGATACCTTTTGCGAGACGATACGAAATCAAGTTGGAATGACACACAAGGAGTATATCTCACCAAGATGAGCATCAGGAGGACTAGCTCTTTGGTGGGAGGATGATGTGAAGATTGAAATACTTTACGCGAGCCACAACATTATGGATTGCAAAGTGAAAATCACCCGTGATGAGGAACCGACTTTCATGACATGGATATACGCCGATACAGATGAGCACAATCGGGAAGAAAACTGGAACACACTTCGGCACATAAGTGTGGGCCGAAACCAAGAATGGATCATTGTGGGCGATTTCAACACGATTAGCAAACCTCATGAGAAAGAAGGCGGGAGGACGAAACCGCAAAGACAAATGGACGGTTTCAACAAACTTATGGAGGATATAGGAGTCGAGGATATGGGGTTTAAAGGCCAAGCATTCACATGGTGCAACAATAGGAGCGGGGATGAACGAATAAGCCAAAGATTGGATAGAGCTCTCATAAATGCTACATGGGCTAGGGTTTATCCGAGGAGACAATGCATCAACGAATTGGCCATTGGATCGGACCATACACCACTTGTGATATACATGGCCGAACCCATGAGGAGAACACCGAGACGTTTCAAATTTGAGGAGATGTGGATGGAGGATCCAAATTGCAAGGAAGTCATTCGTGAAGCGTGGGAGACTACAAGAGGAAATATGAACCGAAATGGGATCCATATTTGGTTGAACAATTGCCGAAAGAGTCTCACGACTTGGAGCAAGCGACAATTTGGAAATAATGCATGGATGCTAGCTGAGCTTAAGAGCCATTTGAAACGCATTACGGGCCCTTCCATGACTCGGGAGGAGGTAGAGGCCGAAAGACTAATAAAGGAACAAATTAAAGAGGTTGGAAAACGAGAAGAGATCTATTGGCGACAACGATCTCGGATCAAATGGATTGTGGAGGGGGACCGAAATACCAAGTTTTTTCACCTCACAACCACATCGAGGAGGCGGAAAAACAACATTAGCCACTTACAAAACAAGGATGGGAGATGGCTAACAAAGGGAGCCGAGATAGCCACGGAGTTGAGGGACTACATCGGCACTCTCTTTAAAACTGAGGGGTACGAATCAGATATCACCATTCTCGAGTGCTTACCAAAGCATGTGACTGAGGAGATGAACCGAGATCTCACGAGGGTAGTGACGGATCAAGAGATCAAAGAGGCGACTTTCCAAATGGGGGGGGTCTAGAGCTCCTGGTCCTGATGGCTTTCCGGGACTGTTTTATCAAAGGAACTGGCTCACCGTGGGTCCAGCTGTCATCACCGCAGTCAAAGCCTTCTTCATATCAGGTATCCTTCATTACCCTATAAATCAAACAGATGTTGTTTTAATTCCAAAAGTTCAAAACCCGACTTCCCCTACTGATTTCAGACCTATAAGCTGTTGCAACTTCCTGTATAAGATTATATCTAAGGTGATGGTAAATAGACTAAAAACCTATTTACCAGAACTGGTTACCCCCTACCAGAGTGCATTTGTGGCAGGGCGTGCTATACAGGATAACATACTGATTGCTCATGAGGCCTTCCACTATCTGAAGACGAGGAGCCGAACCAATGAGATAGAGTGCGCACTTAAAGTTGACATGCAGAAAGCCTATGATCGAGTGGAATGGGGATTCTTGCTTGCAAGTCTAAAGAAGAGGGGTTTCACGGATCAATGGATAGAGTGGATAAGAGCATGCATAATAACAACGACATACAAAGTGGTCGTTAATGGCGAGAGAACAACCGTGATCCATCCGACAAGAGGGATTCGACAAGGTGACCCATTATCCCCGTACTCTTTTATTCTCCTTGCTGACATCTTGTCAAGGAACATTGAACAGGAGACACGCGACAGAAACATAACCGGCATCACCCTAGGGAGAACATGCCCGGAGCTCCACCACATGCTCTTTGCCGACGACTCCCTTTTCTTCCTAAAGGGCACAGCCGCGAATGCCAAACGACTCAAGGACACAATCCAAGCTTATTGCAAAGCATCGGGCCAAAAAATTAACGAGACAAAATCGGCCCTATATTTCAGCAAAGGGGCCGATCGTGCTAGGATGAAGGAGGTCGAGGAGGTACTGAATATCCAGAGCACGGATGATCCGGGGAAATACTTGGGCTTGCCAGCTATATGGGGGAGGTCAAAAAAGGAAGCCTTGGGTTATCTAAAAAACAGGATCCGGGACAAACTAGCGGGATGGAGGCCAAAAACGTTAAATCAAGCGGGCAAGGAGGTACTTATCAAAGCAGTCATCACGGCCATACCGACATACGTGATGAGCATATTCAACCTACCAAAAACATGGTGCTCGGAAGTAAACGGCCTTATCGCGGACTTTTGGTGGGGGACTACCATAGACAAGAGAAGGACACATTGGAAACGTTGGGACATATTGACAAGATCTAAGAGCACCGGGGTATTGGGATTCCGAGAACTACAAACGTTTAACAAATCCCTTCTCACAAAGATGGCGGCTCGGGTTCTTGAGGAGCCGGATTCGATGTGGGTCAAAATGCTCAAAGGTCTATATTTCCCGAACTGCTCCTTTCTCGAGGCGAAAAGAGGAGGCCGAGCCTCGTGGGGATGGAGTAGTATCATTGTTGGAAGGGACGTGCTTAAGGAAGAAGGTGTATGGTGGCTAGGTTCGGGTGAAACAGTCAGAATTTTCTCGGACCCGTGGCTGATCTCGAAACCGGGCCACCGACTGGAAGGCAGCTATCATGGTGAACCGAACCAGGAACCCAGGGTCAAGGAGCTGATCAACGACAGGGGCAGCTGGGATGAGGCGCAGGTCAGACTGTATGCCACAGAAGAAGATGCAGAGGCGATCCTTCGAATGCCACTTCCTCTGGCGCGAGCGGACGATAGGTTCCTGTGGCCACACACGAAGACAGGAACTGCTCAGGCCCGTTCGGTGTATCACCGCCCGAGGGAGACGGAAAACGCAGAGAGTGGCCAGACCAACGCACGCAGCTCAGAACTCTGGAACGCAATATGGAGCTCGGCTGTCCTGACAAAAACAAAGAGCTACATGTGGCGGTTGGCAACGAACTCCTTGGCGCCGAAGGACAACCTGCGCAGGCGAGGGATGCAGGTGTACACGGGATGCTCGATCTGTGGTGGCCACGAAACGCGCGAACACATGACGGTAGGATGCTCGTGGACAGGCGAGGTGTGGAGCAGGGTTCTGGGCGCGACTCCGGACGCTAGGGAAATACCGGACGTGATCGAGTGGCTGCTGGCTATCCGCAGGGGACGACAGGATCAACAGGCGAACAACGAGGCTCGATGGGAGATTGCAATGACGACAGCTTGGCACATATAGAAGGCTCGGTGCAAGGCGGAGTTCGAACAGGTTAACCCGAGCCCAACCTACATAACCGAGGAGATCAGGCGCACAATCCAGGACCAGCGCTCAAGACAGCAACGAATTCCACAGCAACCGTGGGCACAGACGAGACACCACTGGAAGAAACCGACTCAGGGCGCGATTAAGCTAAATTGCGATGCCTCTTGGTGTCCTCGAACACAAGCAGCTGGACTCGGAGTTGTAGCACGAGATGGAGCAAGTGCGGTCGTGGGAAGCTTCAACCGACGGACCACAGGCGGAGACATCATGACACTGGAGGCACAGGCAATCTACGAGGGGGTCCGGTTAGCTAGGGAGCGAGGGTGGACCAACGTCATCATCGAGTCGGACTCTCAAGTGGTCATCAATCAACTAAGAAGTGGAACGACGGAATGGAGAACCGAAACGATCATCTCTAACACACGAACACTGGCGACAGAGATCGAGACAGTACAATGGCGAGCTATCCCGAGGTTGGCAAATGAATGTGCTAATTTGATCGCGAAGCAAGCTAGAATGGGAGTGCGACTTGACAATTGGGTTTCCCAACCCCCACTCCCACTTATCTCTATTTTAGCTACGGATTGTAACAATGAACATTGTGACGTTATGTCACCCCGTTTTATTTCGAATCAATGAAACGTGTTGTTCTGGTAAAAAAAAAATGTATTATATAGAATATAGATATATATTGTCTAAAATAAAAGAAAAAGAGGGATAAATATAATTAATACTTTATTTTTTCCACTAGGAATAGGGTAAAAGATTCCTACTTGAAAGATACACGTAATTGGGAAAGAAAAAAAAAACGTACACTGTTGATATAAAATTTAGAAACAAATGTTAATTTAACTTTTAAACAAAAGTTGATATATCTTTTTAATTATTAAATGCTGGCATTAACCTACGTTATTAGTATGTCAGAACAGAACCCAACTCCAAGAAACCGTCAGAATTTTTCCACGCTTGAAACCGTCATTATTGAAAAATTTATTAAAAATAAAATAAAAAACTTATGTGGAATAGGGGTGCGCCTATTGAATAGGCGCGACCCCGGGGTGCGCGTATACATTTTTTTTCTAAATATTATTTTTATATATATACTTTTTCAAAAATAATTTCGAAAATGAATACTTTTTGAAAAAAGTCTATCTATTTTACATGAAATCAATGTTTGTTAATCGGAGTATTATAGAAAAAACTTATTATTGTTTTATTTAAATACTTGAAATTAGATAATATTATAGTAAATAAGATCAAATTAATATTAAAATAATTATATATATGTAGTGACATGTAATTTACTATTGCATTTTCAAGGCCATGGATTGTCGGATAAAATATGAAAAACATTGTCTTGAAAATTTTTGAAATTCATTTTAAACCGTTAATTTCATCATATATCATTACCACAATATTACTTAATGAAACATTCTTTAGATTTATTTTTGTATCATAATTTTTTTCAAGTCAGTAACTATTCAAAAACCCTAAAAATTTCGAAAGCCAGCTAAGACAAAAGCAGCAATAAATTAAAAAAGTGATCAAAGATGCATTTCCTCCATTGTGAAAGGAGCTGAAGATCATTTCTTCCGTCACGTGAAAGGAAATATAGAATAAGGAGGGGCAATACTAATATACGGTCTCCCTCCCCTGTCAAATTGCGTAGACTTGCTTTTTACGATAGCTTTAACCTCCGCCGCCGCCGCCGTAGTCACCGGCCGTCAACCTTCTCTCCAATTTCCGTTTCTCGAGGTGTATATATAACCTCCTTGCGTGGAAAATAGATTACTTACTTCCTCGACTCGAAACCCTATCTCATCGATTTTACAAACCCTAGAGAGAAAGAAGAGAGTTGCAGTTACTTGAGTATTACAGCAAGAGAGAGAGAGAGAGAGAGAGCGCTCTATATATTGATGAGTTTTGCATCGAGCGGTGGTGTTCCACCCGGGTTCCGCTTCCACCCGACCGACGAGGAGCTGCTTCAGTTCTACCTCAAGAAGAAGATTTCTTTCCAGAAGTTTGATATGGAGGTCATTAGGGAGGTGGACTTGAATAAAATGGAGCCTTGGGAGCTTCAAGGTAAGTATATAACCAAATACATATATGACTACTTCCCCCAATCGTGCATTCAAAATCCGAATACTGTGGGTTTTTTGCATTTTTTTGGGGTTAACTATCTTGGTATATTGTAATTATAATGATGATTTTTTTATCTTAGTTATTGTGGTTATAACTATAACTATTTTATATATACCTCTATGATATTTATTTATTAGTATATACATACATATATATATATATATATATATAAATATTCAAATGTTTTTTTGGTTTTTTTGTTATATTAATTTTATTTTATTTTATATCAATTTTGGATTAAACTCATTGTGTTGAAATCATAGTATTTTAATAATTGAGTTAATCTTATATGATTATAGGTCCATAATTTGATTTACACATGGACTTGAATGAAATATGAATTTTTGGAATATGAGTATATACAGGTAAAATTGTGATTATAGATGGCTATATAATAATAAAAAGTGTACATGCAATTATTATAATTATGATGCATAAAGTATAGTACAATTATAATATTTGTCATAACCATATTATATCTACACCACACTAAACCCTATATATACATATATTTCTAAATAAATAAATAAAAAAATATTTTGAACCGGATTTGCCAATTATGAGTGTAAACATTTCAATGAAAAGTTGTGTGGGTCATATATAAAAATTTATACATCCCATCAATAGAAGAACAATAGAGTCAAGGGGCTGATGTATTTATTAAAGTAGTTATTTTAAATATTTAATAAAATTCTAAATTTATTTGTAAAAAGAAATGTATATTGAACCCCATTGTTATTATTCGTTGTTCATGAAGTTATACAGTGACTTCATTACAAATGTTCTAAATCCTACTTTTTGTGAGTGTACTGACAAATTTTAGTAGGCGAACAGATGTAGAATATAATTTTCCTTTTTTTTTTAATTTCTTTCTTCAAATGATGTTTATTTGATTTCAGAGAGGTGTCGGATCGGCTCGACTCCGCAAAACGAGTGGTACTTCTTTAGCCACAAGGACAGGAAGTACCCAACTGGGTCAAGAACAAACCGAGCAACGAGTGCAGGGTTTTGGAAGGCCACTGGGAGAGATAAATGCATAAGGAGCAGTTCTAAGAAGATGGGAATGAGGAAGACACTTGTGTTTTATCAAGGAAGAGCCCCGCATGGACAGAAGACTGACTGGATTATGCACGAGTACCGTCTTGAAGATGGAGACGACGATCCTCAAGGGCACACCGGCGTAAGCTTGCATTTTCTTCTTCCTCTTCTTAGGGTTTTTCTTAGCTTCAATATAATGGAAAGAGCTTTGGGATATGCACAGGAAGATGGATGGGTCGTATGCAGGGTATTCAAGAAGAAAAACTTATTCAAAATCGGAGGTGGTGAAGGAGGCAGCAGCATGAACTCTTCCGACCAACAGCAACTTGGGATCGGAAACATCCATCACCAGCAACCTCGGACTTTCATGCACAGAGACGATGCGGCCCACAACTACCTTCTCCGACAGCAGCAGCAGTTCGAGCTAAACAAGCCAGATCTCGGCCTCCACTACTCCCAACTCCAAGCCCCTCACTATTCCCTCTTTCCCTCTCAAACCCTAATCCCGACCAAACCAAGCGCTGGTTACGAATACGACGGTAGGGACTGTGAGAGTGGCAATGACAGCTTCAGATACGGACAACCGACAGTATGTGAACCTGGTCTGGAGGTTGGGACATGCGAACAGACGCCACAACCGATGGTTGGAGCCGCTACTCGAGACGATGGACTTAACAGCGAATGGGCTATGCTGGTGACGTCTCACCTTGGGAATGAGCACCAAACCGTAGATAACGACCAATCTTCGGCACCCCAAATGAGTCAACCGCTCAGTTTGAGAGGGGAAATGGATTTTTGGGGCTACGCCAAATAATCACGTGTGTTATTCAAGTCGATGATTAGTCCACGTGTATTGCGTCTTAATCACCTGACCAACGATAGTTCGAGGAGGTGAAATCATTAATCATCGTTTACGTCCTATATACATACATATATATATATATATATATACACATTCAAATGGGGTTGTGAAATAATTTATGTTGCATTTAAGTTATGATTTGTTCTTCTTACGTTAATTCATGATTGGTCGGTTCTATTCATTGGTCGAGCATGTTGAACTGAATACTATGTTTGATGTTTATTCAAACTTCAAACTTAACATTACAATTCACATTAGAGACTCTATACAACTGTAAACTAGGAATCTTGACAACTAATTACAAGGTGAAAAGTAAATAATATGGACATCATGTGTTGATGATGCTTGAGTGGTGAAAAGGTAAGTCACATGTTATCCAATAGTAGGATCTCTAATATTTAACTTGCACAAAATACTTTTGAAACTTCTTCCGTTTATTGCATTGGTAAGGATATCTGCAAGCTGATCTTCATAGCGTATGAATGGAAGAGTGATAATTCCATTTTCTAGTTTTTCCTTGATAAAGTGTCAATCGATTTCAACATGTTTGGTTCGATCATGTTGAACTGGATTCTCTGAAATACGTATTGCTGCACGATTATCACACAACTTGTATACCCATAACACTTTTGTCAGGCCTCGAGCTATCCCTCTTAATTCTGCTTCTACACTTGAGAGTGTTACTACCTTCTGCTTCTTGCTTCTCCAGGTGACCAAATTATCTCCAACCAAAGTAAAGTAACCTGCGGTAGACCTTCTATCTATCGGATTCCCTGCCCAATCCGCACCTGTATATGCATTTATATCCAAATGACCATTTTTTTTAACACAATCCCTACTTCTGGAGATCCTTTCAAATATCGAAGAACTCTCATAGCACTCTACATATGACTGACTTGTGTCTGGTGCATAAATTGACTCAACACCCCTACCGCATATGCAATATCAGGTCTTGTATGGGATAGATAAATTAGCTTTCCCACAAGATGTTGGTATTGAGTCTGGTCTGCTGGTTCTGCATCTTCCACTATCTGCAATCCAAGATTAACCATAATCAGAGAATATGTTGATTTACAGTCGAGTAGACCTGTCTCAACTAGTAGATCTAAGATGTGCTTTCTTTGAGATATGAAAATACCTGTTTTCGAGCGTATTACTTCAATCCCAAGAAAGTATTTCCTCTCTCCTAAGTCTTTCATCTCGAATTCTTTAAACAAATTCTGCTTAAGTTGTATTATTTCTTCTGAATCGTCTCCTATGATGATCATATCGTCGACATATATTATAAAACATGTCACTCTACCTTGTTTTCTTTTTAGGAACAAGGTATGGTCAGAGTTACTCTGATAATATCACTACGGGAGAGGATTATGTTGCCGGCTGAAAATAGGTTCATTAACGGCTCATTTTTGGAGCCATTAATTAAAGACGGCTCAATTAAAAACGAGTCGTCATAATAAGTGTCGTCTTATTTATGACGGCTCAATTAGGAATGAGTCGTCGAAAGGACGGCTCAATAAGAATGAGTCATCAAAAGGAACGGCTCAACAAAAAAGAGCCGTGAAAAATATTTTTATTTTTTATTTTTGACGGTTCATTATATTTGATCCGTCAAAAATACGTATATTATATATATATATACATATTTGTTAGTTTCTTGGAGGTTCTCCGACCACCGTCCACCGTCCACGAGGTTCTCCGAACTGTCAGAGTTTCTTGGAGGTTCTCCGACCACCGTTCATCGTCCACCATCTCCGAACCGTCGGAGGTTCTTCTTTCCTGTCGAGGCCACCGGTTCCCTTCGCCGCTGGATCCTCCCCGATCTGCGGTCTTGAGGGTCTGGGTCAGCTTCACGAAGGTGTCACGCAGTACGAGAAGAAGGTGCATACGATGCAACGAGAAGGCGTCACGTCAGAATGGACGCTGCAGAGACGAGTCGCGGTCCACAAGGCAGTACGAGAAAGAGGTGGCCTTAATCTACTTAGTTAGCGAAAGTAGGCCACCGCCGAGGCCGAGCAGCCCTGCAGAGCCCATGAACATCCCCGCATTGTCGTGTCCACAACCCAAAGCTACATTATTCACATTACCGGAGTTCCCGAGTGACACAGTCTTCGTCACCAAATCGCGCTCCCTTTCCGAACCTCACAGACGGAAGCTTCCGGCGACACGAACCTGGTACCTCTTGAACATGAATTGTAGAGCCTGGTACCTCTTCAAATATGGAGGGTCGAGAATTAGATATATGGAAATTAAATATATGGATGTTTGTGTTGGAATATGAAGCCTGGTACCTCTTGATCTGTGGGAATATGAAGGTTTGTATATATGGAAATTAAATATATGGAGGTTTGTGTTGGATTATGGAAGTTTGTGTTGGAATATGGAGTCTGGTACCTCTTGATCTATAGGAATATGGAGGTTTATGTTGGAATTAGATATATGGAAATTAAATATGGGGAGAGGGTCAAGAATTAGATATATGGAAATTAAATAGGGCGACAAGGTCGAGGAGATGATTAGGGGCGGGAAAACTGAATTTTGTGAAAAGTTAATTTTTATTTTTTTAATTGTTTTGAATAACGGCTCAACAATATTGAGCCGTTAAAAATAAATTTGATTAAAAACAGTTGTTTTTAAATGACGGCTCAATCCTATTGAGCCATCAAAAATATTTTTTATTTAAAAAAAATATTTTTGAAGGACGACTCAACAATATTGGGCCGTCAAAAATAAATTTGATTAAAAACATTTTTTTTTGAATGACGACTCAATACTATTGAGCCGTCAAAAATAGTTTTTAAGATGACGACTCTAAAAATTGAGCCGGTAATTCAATAATCGACGGCTCAACTTCCATTGAGCCGTTAATATTTGTAAAAAATTATTTTTCACGGCTCAAGCATAATTGAGCTATTTCCTTGAGCCTTTAACAACTCCTTCTTCCGTAGTGTATCCATACTTTTTCATCGCAACCATGAATCTCACAAACCATGCCCTGGGTGACTGTTTTAACTCATACAATGCCTTCTTCAATTTGCATACATCTCATTCTCGAGAAATTGCTTTAAACCCAAGTGGTGGTTCCATATAGAAAGACGTTTTTAACATCAAAATGATAGAGAGGTCAATCAATGTTAGCAGCTATTGAGTATAAAACTCTAATAGTGTCAATTTTCGCAAGAGGGGAAAATGTTTCTGAGTAGTCAATGTCATAAGTTTGAGTATATACTTTTCAACTAATCTTGTTATATACTTTTCAACTGATCCGTCAACCTTGTGCTTCACGGTAAACAACCATCGACATTCAACTGCTCTTTTTTCATGTGGAAGAGCACATTTTTCCCACGTTTGGTTCTTCTCTAAGGCTTCCATTTCTACTCTCATGGTTTACCTCCATTCTGGAGTCTTTAATGTTGATTCCACAGTGCTAGATATATCTTGAGCATATACTGTAGTAGCAAAGGCTTGTGCCACTGGTGATAGACTCCCCTTGACCAAATTTGCCACTACTGAAAATTCACCTTATTTCGTCGGTAAAATGCGTCAATTCTGTCGGCAAAAATAATTTTCGCCGGTAAAGACATATTTTTATCGGCAAAGATATCATCGGCAAATGCCCTGTCGACGAAAGTTTACCGACGAAAAATGGCACAAATTTTTCGTCGGTAGAAATAATTTTTTTACCGACGGTTTTTTTGTCGGCAAACATGATTTTTTCGTTAAAAAAAAAATGTTTTTGCCGAAAAAATCTATTTCGTCGGCAAAGTCAAATTCGTCAGCAAATAGGTATTTACCAACGAAAAATACCTATTTGCCGACGAAAACCATTTCATCGGTAAATAGGATTTTGCCAACGAAATGTGTTTGGTCGGTAAATAATTTTTTGCCGACGAAACCAATTTCGTCGTTATACATAGGGGTGACCAAAAAGACTGTTAGACCGAATTCCCGACAAGACCAGACCGAGACCGACCCGACTAGGATCGAGACCGAGCGGACGTTTTTTTCTTCAAGGTCGGTCTCGGTCTCGGGCTTTTTTCCCGAAAGCCCGTTTAGGACCGTCCCGGACCAAAAAAATGTGGATTTGGGATTTTCATTATACCACATCGAAAGGAATGTGGATTTTGGAGGTTTTTTATCTCTATAAAAGTTGCATCCTGATAAATTTACTAAAGAATACTGTGAGCTCATAGTGTTTTTTTCAGAGTTGAACTATTCTTTCGCCTGCAAATTCAGTCCAGGACTGAGACCGGCCCGAGTTAAGAAAGACCGACTCGGACAGGCTTTTTTGACCAAGGTCGATCTCGGTCTCGGTATTCTAGAAGGCAATACCGAAATTTCGGTCTCGGTCTTGCCTTCAGAACCGGCCCGCCCATGATCAGCCCTAGTTATACATGGTCTGCCGACAAAAAATTATGTCGGTAAAAGTTAACTCTTTTTTTAAAAAACAATTATAAATTTACAAATAGAAGAATAATCAAATATTATATATACAATAAATGTTTAGAAGAACAAGAAATTTAGTTTACAAATAGAATCGAAGCATGTACGAGATTTATTATATATGCAACAAATCTCCTAAACTACCAATGGGCATGTATTCGTAAACAAGAAGCTTACAGTCCCTACTAGTGCAGCAGCACCACAGCTTCACGGTGATATTATGCCTTATCTTACCTAATGTTTGGACTTCCGCGTTAAACCCACAATCTTCCTTATCATCATCGTCATCTATGAAACCCTTCTTCCTTGCCCATAGCTTCTTCACAGCTACTGCATCTCCATTGTTGACATCGGTCAATATGTATGTCTCTAAAATGAAAACTAAGTTAACAGGAGTTTGATGATGTTAAATGAGAATGCGAACATGGTAGAGAGCACACGATTGCTTTAGAAACCAGTCTTGTTGAAACTACTATAGTCCATGTGTAGTCCAAACTATTATAAGCTACATTATGCCTCAAATTTGGATAGGTAAATAACTAACAATCCTAATAATGCAGCTAGAAAGGAAGATTCAAACAGCATAGATTGATGAAGAACAAAAGAAAATGACTAGAAACAGAAGATTCAAGGACAACCCTTTAAAACAACCTTCACTTTGTGTGTCAGTTGATTGAATCTATCAGCTGCAACATATTGCTGTAAAATGGTGCCCATGGCCTAATGGATAAGGCATCTGACTTCTAATCAGGGGATTGTGGGTTCGAGTCCCACTGGGCATGCTTTGTTTTACAAAAAAAATGTTTTTTACTAACCAAAATGATGATAATCCAAGGCATATGCAAAATGAAAAAAAAATAGGGAAGGGAACTTTGAAATGCAGAAAAAAACAAATGATGGCGAGCAACCTTCTTTCAATGCGGTCCACAACTTCGAGAGCGACTTTTACATTGCCGCCGGAAACGCAAACGGATAACGCCATTTCTAATTGTTTTGCTTCCTCAAATTTCAAACCTAAAGGAAACAATCAGCATCAGAACATAACAAAAGAAGAACAAACGATTAATATACGAAAGGAAGATTCAAACAACATAGAGCGATTAAGGAGGGAAGAAATTGAACTTGGACAGTACCTACAACGCTCAACCAGATCCCCTAACGAACACAACAACACGACGACAACACAACAGCACAGCACGGCGAACAGAGGTGGACTGGCGAACGGAACAGACGAAGAACGAAAGAGATCGACAGATGAGATGAGGTATAACCAACGAGAGAAGAAGTCGAACATAGAAAGGAGTGAGACAGGCATAGAAGAGGCGAAGAGAATGGACTGCGTGTAACTCTTCTGTGTCTTCAACTTCGATGTTATTGTGTGACTTAAGCATTATTAAGTTTTAAGTTTTGCATTACTATAACTACGTATTATGATTTAGTTAAAATAAAGTTTGATAAATGTTATCAAAAATACCATTGGTTCAATTGTAAGGAAACCTTCTTTCCATTCTTTGGTTATGTGTTCGAATCTTAGAGGAGCAAATTTTTATTTGAGACTTTATTAATATTTGTACCGACGAAAAAAGGATTCGTGGGTAAAGTTAAATGCCTTTACTGACAAACAATATAGTTTCGTCAGTACATATTTTTCAAAATTGTTACCGACGAAATAGTATCGTCGGTAAATATATGGTCAATAATTTGCCGACGAAACATGAATTTTGTCGGTAATTGTCACATTTATCCGACAATTTTTATTTATATTGTCGGTAAAAATGTATTTCCCAAAAAAAAAATGTCGTCTAAAATTATATTTGGCGACGAAAAAACATTTCGTCGGTAAACATATATTAGCTGACGGATCTCTATCGACGAAATTAAAATTTCGTTGGTAATGGATGGATTTTCTGTAGTGTGCTACTGGGTACCAACTTGCCCTCGGACTGTACTCTGGTCCATATCGTATAGTAGGAACACCTCTGTTTCTCCTAGTCGGTAGTACATATCTCTCATGTACTGGTGAGTCTTCCAAAATGTCTACATTAGAAATAGTAGTACTAGGAGTTACCACAGTAGGACTACGAACCTCAGAGATATTAGTCGAGAGTGACAGGTTTGAAGCATCCAAGACCTGTATGCTAGGAGTCAACATCTCGGTTGTTCCGCCTACTTGCTCTTTGGGGACTATCTCAGGAAACACTGCAGTTATTAGAGTTGTCAACCAATCTAATGGACTACTACTATGATTCTCCCCCTGAAAAGAAGATTGAGTTGCATAGTAGTATTCTGTTTCAAGAAATGTACAATCCATCGTAGTATACGTACGATGATCTTTAGGATTAAAATAGCGGTAGCCTTTTTGATGAATCTCATACCCCACTAAAACACATTTGATAGAACATGGATCAAATTTGGAACGATCCGATTTTGGGATATGTACAAAGACAGAGCACCCAAAGATATGTGGTTGGAGTGTCAAGGTTGTTGGAACACTCATGACTGGAAAGAGTTTGGATAGGGGTTTGGAAATTGATTACCTTAGTTGGTAAACGATTAATCAGATAGACAGATGTTGCAACTGATTCTCGCCAAAAAGAGGATGGAACATGTGACTCCATCATTAATGCTCTTGTCATTTCTAGAATATGACAGTTTTTTCTTTCTGCTATCCCATTTTGTTGAGGGTTATGTGGGCAGGAGGTTTGATGTATGATGCATTTGTCCTTAAGAAACTGTTTTAGTGAGGAATTTAAGAATTTCTCTCCGTTATCAGAACGAAGTACCTGGATTTTTTTTACTAAATTGAGTCTGGACTAGATTTGTAAATTCTACGAACTCTGTGAAGACTTCTTACTTATGTTCGAGAAAATAAACTCATGTCATGCGAGAATAATCATCAATAAAGAGCACAAAATACCTAAACCCATTTTTTGACATGCATGTATCATTATTTGGAATGGGATCCCCAAACATCCTAATGAATTAAGGCAAACATAGATTTGGCTCTAGAGTTAGACAATGAATATGACTTTTAGCAAAAATACATGTCTCACACACAATTTCTTTATTTGACGGAAATAAGTTTGGAAATAATTTATGAAGATACCCTGCAGATGGGTGAACCAATCTCTAGTGCCACAACCATTGTTGCCTGGTGACTATCCCGTGAGCAAGCATTGCAGTTCCGTGTTGAGTCACCTCCTCCACATAATACAGTCATTGACGTTCAACTTCACGTCCAATAACTCTCCCCGACTGAATATCATGTAATACACAGAAAGTGGGATACATTAGAACCATACAATTTAGTTCTCTGGTTACATGGTTAATAGACAGCAACTTGGAAGCTAGGCTAGGCACATATAGACAATTCTGCAATTTAATGTCTGGAGATAGAGCAATGGTTCCAGCTCCCTAAGCCGGTGATAGTTCTCTATTTGCAGTCTGAATCAATTTCATTCCTGGTGTCCGATGACTGATAAAGTCATTTTTGTCAAAAGTCATATTGTATGTAGCTCCGCAATCAAATTGTCATTTTGTATTTTTTTTTTCTAGTGAATAATCCTGAACAATAAAGGCATGAGCATTTATGAGACCAATTCCGTTATTTTTTAGAATTGACTCCATTTGTGTTTTTTCATCAATATCAGGACCTGAGACATCGAGCTCTAAACATGAAGGACCAAAAAACTTATAATTAGGTGCACATGGGTAGGAAGGTAATTTTGCCCTTCCTAACCCTATACCTTCATTTGATGTGTCTCTCCTAGTGCCGACGCAAGTACTCCTCCAACTGAAGATTCTTCATTTAGGTTCCTCTAACCGAAGCTTGTCCTTGAGGCTGGTTCCGACCATGGTTGTGGTGTCCTCCCTTTTTTTTCTATGGGGTCTGCTTTCGTCGCAGCAACCGCGAAGAGTTCGGTGCCCTTCCGCAGCACTTCTTCACGCCCCATGTTCGCCATCGTTGCTTGGTTGCCGGCGCTGACGCGTCGCTTGCTCCTCTATCCCTCCGGAAAACCTACCAATTGAAACCATTCAGACTTACTATGACGAAGCTTTCCACAGTGGTTGCACCGCAACATTTTCCGGTCACCGCCAGTGCCACAGCCACGAGACGACCTTCCTCTTTCGGCGAAGGGTTGCGGCTTTGAGGCGTGTCCGAAACCGAACATGGCAGCCGCATCTTTTGAGTAAGTGCAGGATACAAATCCCGAACCGAATTCGGTTATTTCCTTCTTCGTGACTCCCATGACATGTCTTCAGTCTCATTCTCATCGGATTGTTGCATACGCCGTTTCCACCTCCGGTAACGGATTTCCTCCGTGTAAATCACGTTTTTCATTATCGAATTCATCACTTACAGCATTTATATATTGATATAATTTCGTTTCGGCTCACTTTGTGTTCCAAATCTGTATATCTTCGGGATATTTCATTGGATTCGGGTCCCGTAGCTAAATTTCCCTCCATAAACTCTGTAATTTGCTGTACAAATTTTCCAGAGATTCGGAGCCTTGCTTTGTACTATTTGTGTGAACAATGAGATCGAATAAATGGATGTCATCTTTGCATTTGTTATATGTTGCAAATAGCCATTTCCATAGTTCCTTCACCGTGGGAAATTATGCATATTGATGCATCAAATATGGTTTCATGTTGTCGAGCATCCATGAGCAGACGATTAGATCATCTTGCTCCCATTATGCGTGGTCAGATTCTCCGGGCTGAGGTGGTTCTGGAACACCTGTGATGTGATGGAGTTTCCCTTGTCCTCCAATATTCATGCGAATAAGTCGTGACCATAGGGAGTAATTACTCTCATTTAGTTTCACGCTTAAATTTATGGTGGGTACTGATATGGATTGTCTATGCACTTGATTGTTTTGTTGTGGCAGGTTCGGTAGACTCGAGAGCAGTGTTTCCCATTGAGCCGCCAACAATGTATTCGTTGAGCCAGACTCGGTGGTATGACTGTCTTCTTCGGATTCAGACATGACCATAGGTATGTATGGTAAATGATGAACATTGAGAAATGTTGATCGATTTATCTGATCGAATTTTCCGGCTCTGATACCATGTTGAACTGAATACTATGTTTGATGTTTATTCAATCTTTCACGGTGCGTTTGTTTGACGGAATTCGGAATTCGGAATACGGAATACGGAATAGGAATTGGGAATAAGGAATAGGAGTTAAGAATATGAAGTTGTTTTTTTGGTGGAATTGAATAGAACGGAATAAGGAATTCTGTTGTTTCTTTGGTGGAATTGTGTACGGAAAAGGAATGGAATGTGGTAAAATGACATATTTGCCCCTCTTTGTATATGTATAGTATATAATAAAAATAATTTGTATTAAATAATTATAAACTTAAAAATAATAAAAACGTTTATTTAAAATTTAAAAAACGAAATTTTTATTTATTTAATTTTTTTAAATAGATCAATTTATTAATTTTATTTAAAAAAAAATAAAGAATGTAAAATTTGTTAAACAATCAATTGATTACATAACATTAACATGATTAGAAATACATAAATTCAGGAATACATGGTCATTCTAACAGGGCGAGGATCCTGTTACATAAATTCCAAATACATGGTCATTCTAATTTACGATACAAAGTCAGGAAGCTCGGCCGCCACGGCATCAATGAACTCTTCTGTAATAAAGAAAACACCATAGCCTCCTTCACTCTTTAGAGCATAAGCCACCATGTCATCAATCAAACGATGTTCATACCTTCCATTTTGTTTCAACAACAAGATAAATGTGTCAAATTAGTTGGATAATAGACAGGTTTTCTGTTTTCTCATAATGGAATGAGCATATACTCACCATATTCCAGCAGCCTCAAACTTTGATTTCCAGCTAGCCTCATACACCTCTTGGAATATATCCTTGAATCTGACATGTATATGCTTATTATTAGAGAACGGAACACCATAAGGGTGCCATAAATGTAGAAGGAGCATATAGTGTGAAAACCACATTGACCAACCGATAATCTGCAAGATGTAATCATGTCGGGGTTAATCCTTATGGGTGACTTAGAAAAAAAAATATTTAAGTTCAATCTGTTTAATTATGTCATACTTGCATTATATACATTTAAACAATCTTACAAAAAAAAATGGAAGTAGATAAATTGAAAACTCACAGGGAGGAATTTGGCTGATCTCTTCATTATAGCTAGTGTACTTCCAAGACAATCTGACCTCTGAAATGCAATAAGTTGAATATCAATATTAGTAACAGAAAGTTAAATCATGGACAACTATGGCTTTTCTAAATTGATTTTAAAGAACGTAACTTTCTCTTTTAAGTCCATACAACTCAAAAACCATATTGCAAGTAAGATTTGTAAGGATGAGCTTCACTCTAGATACCTGAGCTAATACCCATCCAACAAGCCAATCAATGTCGCTTCTGTGATTGCAAATGACCAGTGCATGTTCTTTGCCTGGTTACGTGAACAAAACATACAATTCAAAAATCAGATGGATGGTTCAATGTTTGCGGAAAGTTACCCAGCAACAGAGAAATCAGAAATAGAGAAAAAAACTCGTGCCTTACCCATCATCCTAATAGTTTCTGAATCCGCATACAACTCCACCTGCATTATTACTCCAACTAATTAACGACTAGATAAAGAATCAATAATCATTGCGGTTGAAACAGTTTTTGTGCAAAGTGTAAGATATAAAAAGAGAAGTAAATATTTAAGGATTCTTTGCAAAAGGGCGAATAAGGACGTATACAACAGCCTGAAAATCACAAAACAATACATTACAACTTTACATCAACAAAATGCAGAAATGTATCCTTCAGAATCTTCAGATAATCAAGCAAAAGCTTCAATTATTCGATTCTATGTGAAACGTAAAGGGGATCTGGAACCGTGCAATGTTATTCTAACGCAATAACTCTGAAATCACATTCAATTCAATGGTGCTCCATGAGTTAGAATTCCATTCACACGCAAACAGTAAATTTTGACAGCTCCATTCAGCCTGAAACTCCATTCATTTTACCAGGTCATCTTACAGTAACAAACTGACAAAATATGTAGCTTTATACTGCAGATTCTCAGACCACAAACTCTTACAATAGCTAAGATGCAAATTTGGACGCATGAGAAACTCGTATGCTCAATTTTAGCAAAAGAGAGATTAATAGCGTTAATCACAAAAACAACTTGAAGGAGCAGCTATGTACCTGATTATTAGAAGCACTAAAACGGCACACCTTCTCCAGTAAATAGTCATGAAAGTATGATCAAAGATACTTCAAACATGACATTCTCGTCCCATAAGAGCCAAACACAAATACACCTCCTTTATAACTTAATGAAGCAAGAAAAATTGACAGACTAGTGTTAGGAAGGACACTCTACTACACATGCTAAAATTAGACACGAAGATGGCATGGCTTAGCTCGTGTCCTAACTAGATCAGTTATCAGCAAGGTATCAGCCTCGATTCGAGGTGAATACCACAGGAATTGCAGCAACGGACATGAGTATAAACGTCAATGCCAATTTAACCGTAGTTGCAGTCAATAAATTAGCTCAACTATACAGAATGTAGTAAGTTACGACGGACCTGCGATCCCCAGGTCCAAATCCACCCCTAGAGCTTCCTCTTCGACCATCGTAACCACCGTCCTCTCTTCTTGACCGCTTATACGGCGGAGGAGACCGCCTGTGGTCCCTGTAAGGAGGAGGACTCGAGCTACCTCGCCGCTTGTATCCCCTGTCCCTGGAAGGCGGCGGTGAGGACTGGTTACTATCGTAGCGCGCGGGATCCCGATCATCCTTTCTCTCGCGGGAATCTCTGTCTCGCCGCCTAGGAGGCTGCGGTGGGTCGTCTGTCAACAATCAGAATAGAACGATGGCACGCTCGTAAATTCTCCAAAATGGCGAGGGCAATTCGGTCATTTGGCAGCTGATTCCGGATTCCGACCCGTGTGGGCTTAGGAAATCCGAGGTTTTTACCCGGATTCCCTAAGCCCGGACCGCACGGAATCCATTTCCAAGGAATGGCCAATTCCACCAAACGAACATGGGCTTACGGAATCCGTAAGCCCAAATCCGTGGCCATTCCTTGAAACGAACGGGCCATCAAACTTAATATTAGAATTCAGATTACATACTCTATATAAGTGTAAACTAGGAATCTTGACAACTAATTACAATGTGGAAAGTAAATACTATGGACACCATGTGTTGATGAGTTGTCCACGTACTTGAGTGGTGGAAATGTAAGTGACATGTTATCCAATATGTTGTAACATTAATCACCCGACCAACGATAGTCCGAGGAGGTGAAATCATTGATCATCGTTTACGTCCTATATATATTTATATACATTCAAATAGGGTTGTGAGATCATTTATGTTGCATTTAAGTTATGATTTGTTACGTTAATTCATGATTGGACGGTTCTATTCACTGGTCGAGCATATGTTTGTGTCTTGTTGGAATCTTTCATCATATAATAAATTGTTCTACAGTCACTAATTATGTATTTACTGCATATCTTTCAATATATTTTTACTCAAAAATTAGCATTTTTTAATTGCATACTAATTTCGTTGAGATATTTTTACCACCATTTACAACGTCATATATTTTTAATTAAACCTTGGGTTAATGGTCAATATACCTCCTAAAGTTTGGACAAAATTTAAATATCCCCCTTAATGTTTAAAATTTTAGTCCTAATGTTTGGACTAAATCAAAAATCCTTCCATTCCGTCCAATTTTCGTTTAATACTAACAGAAATGTCATCATGTGCAGATCACGTGACTTTTTATATTAAATGGACAAAAATGCCCTCCATGGAACTTCAAGTTTTCGCTCAGAAATTGGACTTCCGTAGAACATATCATTCCCCATCTTTCGCTCTCTTCCTTCTCCCTTCCGTAGAAATTGTTATTCTCCCTTCCGTAGAACATATCCTTCCGTAGAAATTGTTCTTCTCCCGTCATTCTCCCGCCACCATCCTTCCCCATCTCTCTCTCTAGCTAACCATGGTAGTACTCGGATTAAGGATGAGTTAGATGGGCGTTTGTCTTTGATAGTTCGATCGGTTGATATTCGATTGGTATAGTGTATTTGTAATGAATCATGTAAAAAGTATGTTATGAAGTATGTAATGTTGTTGTATGAAACTGGTTTTTGGTTCTGCAAAGAAGATTCGATATTCTTGAAATTTTCCAGGAACTATCCCCCTTAATGTATTGAACTTGTTTAATATTCCCCCTAAAGTTTGTCAAAGTAAGGACAGTTGTGTCTTTTCAACTTAAGTAAAGGCACGTGCAGGGCACATGTTCGGTTTACCATCTCAAACAAACGGTCTTATGACGGAAATGGGAATTTTTGATTTCGTCCAAACATTAGGACTAAAATTTAAATTTTAAACATTAAGGGGAATTCTTAAATTTTGTTCAAACTTTAGGAGGCAAATTGAAGACTAACCCTTAAACCTTAACAGTTTTTCCGATTAATCATATCTCAAAATAAAGTTATACAAATATAAGAAGAAGAAATTACAGTGTGGGAATTCTTTCAGCGTTCCCGGAAAGGACGGTGAGCAAGTTGTTGCCGAAGGGGTCGCTGATATGTTTGGTAAAGTTCTCGACAGGACCCTCACCGGTTACGTAAGCTTGGATGAAAAAGCCTAGCATGGCAAACATGGCGAGCCGTCCGTTCTTGATCTCCTTCACCTTCAGGATGGCGGCCTGGTCTGGGTCTTTGGCTAGCCCTAACGGGTCAAATGGACCCCCGGGGTGAAGCTTGTCCTCCAGATCCTATCAATAACATAAAACACAATCCATAGATTCTGATATACTGTCGGAGAAATAGCTACTCTTGAATTTTTTAAGTGAGAAAACATCTATTGAAAATCATTGGCCTATTCACATGAACATACCAAGCCATTGATGATTCTGTAGTACTCAGCACCGCCGAGGAGGACAACCTCGGCAATGACAGCAACAACTAGGTTGATGGGGATGTTCTTGCCGAAGTAGCTCAATGTGTTTCCGTCCAAGAGCAGAGCTCCAGTCTAAAGCCAATATCACCATATTTAATCAACTCCAACATCGACCGAAATTTTAAAAATAAAATGGCAGTTCGATTTAGACCTTGAACCAGACAGCTTCCGGACCGCAGCTAGCACCGTACTTGTTGAAGGCTTCAGGAATGATGAATCCTGCAGCTCCAAGCATCGCCCATCTTGCGTGGATCAGCTCGTATGATTGGTATCTGCGTGATCTCATTTTAGCCATTTCCTTTATAATAAAAAAAAAAGAAACAAATTTAGGGTTTGTTTTTTAAAAAAAAAGAACTCACTTGCTGAAGTCTTCTGGCTTCTTGCCAAGACCAAAAGGATCGTACCCATAACTGCATTTCCAAGGAACAGGAGTCATTAGTTGTCTGCAAATCACTGAATGGATGAAAAACGAAGATAGAGTGTTGACGGGGTCTGTTTAATTACTCTCCGGGGACCTCTCCGGTGAGGTACTCAGGGATCTCAGACCGGTCCAGAAGACCATCCGGCAAGAAAATCCTCCTGTCCGGACCTGAACAAGATCCAACACAAATACGACGAATTCACTAAAAAAACAGGTTTAATACTATGGTTAAATATCAAGTAGCTACCTGAACTTTGGACGTTTTGCAACGAGCTACCCAAACTTTGAAAATTCAAAATGGACTACCTTGCAAATAGCTAGTCCAATTTTCCGTCAACTATCGTTGGAAATTCGTCACAAATTGAACGGAGGTAGCTATTTGCACCTTCTTCAAAGTTAAGGTATCCCGTTTTGAATTTTCAAAGTTCGGGTAGTTCGTTGCAAAACGTCCAAAATTCAGTTAGCTACTTAGTATTTAACCATTAATACTATCTTTCCATAGTTTGAAAATAAAACTAAACGCATTCACCTAAAAGTTCCAAATTATACGAAATTTTTTGAGGACGTCGGTTCAACCTAATATCAAAGTTGCTGATTAATTAAGTTACATCGTATTTTAAATAATCTACTACAAAATATTTAAATTCGGAGAAAAGGATAAAAATTTAAATCATCTTATAAGTTATATTATGCACTATTTATAATTAATTAATTAAATTTCTAGAATAATTATATAAATGTATCTCTTTATTATTGTTAAAACACGCTTGATTACGAGTAAGTTTTGTGAAGTGGTCGATCCTGTCTTGTTTCAACAATGAGGTCGAGAAACAGAACTTGGTATGATGGAGTTTACTTACCGTACCACTTGGCGAGCTCCTCAGTGACGCCGGAGACAGCCACTGGCTTCGACTTAGGAGGAGGAGCCGCTTTCTTCTTGGAGAAGAGAGCCATGGGTTTGAATGCGACTGCGTTTGAGGAAGCGGTGGCCGGCCTGGCAGCGCCTCCGGATTTAAGGGTGGTGCCGAACATTTCGGACACTCCTAAGGGAGCTGCCGCCGTTGACGCTGCCAAGGAAGCCATCTCCGGTGAATCGTTGGCGGTGGTGGTCGGTTAAGCACTGCTGCGTAGTGTAGTGTTTGTGGTAGAGGAGAAACATACAGAATAGCTGTGAGATTATATGGAGGGTTCTATTCTAATGGATGTGGACGTGCCACCTCGGATTTCAGTTGAGCAGATTTGATTGGCTTACACACTGCAAGCGCAATCCAATGCTTGCCTCCAATAGGCTGCTCGTGCGGACGTGGCAGATGATAGGAACCACGTAGCACTCCCCCGGAAGCTGCCAATTAGGGTTCACAATTTCTGACACGACACGATCTGCTTTAAAGCGTATATGAGTTTGACATTAATGGATTCCGTGTCTAAACAACTCTTATACGTTTAGACACGATTATTAATCGTGTCTAAACAACTCAGATCTGCGAATATATGTATAAACACGATTAAACACGATTAATTATTCGTGTCTAATCGTGTTGTGTATACATGTGACACGTTTAGATACATTTAAGTATAATAATAATAATAATATATTAAAATACTCACTTACTTTATAATATTGAACTATGAAGACCTTACTTTGTATATTTGAATTTGTATATATATGAATTTGTGTATATATCTGATTTAAAGTGTATATAAGTTTGAGATTAACGGAACTCGTGTCTAAACAACTCTATACGTTTAGACACGATAAACGACTTATACGTTTAGACACGAGACATGTTTAGACACGTTTAAAATTTATCCGTTTAGACACGAGACATCTTTAGACATGACACGATTATGACACGATTGCCACCCCTACTGCCAATTGGTCAGTTGTGGATATCTGGACTTTGAACCTTGTGGAATCATAGCTTTTCCTTGCCCGTCCGGGATGGCGCCATTTCCACATCGCGGAGGAAGAAGTATTGATATGCCGGAAAAAACGAATGTCGGTCCAATTATTCGAAGTATCGACAGTCCGTGTTAGTGTTAGATTACCTCGGAATTCAATAAGTCGCCGTTGTATCATAGCATTTGCTTAAGCTTTTACGGGTTAGTAATACACTGGAGTGTAAACTTACGTAGAATGTAAAATTATGAAAAATATATAGTTCATTTACTATAAATCCAGATCCAGTGACCAATCCTTTTGATTTCATCTTCATCTTCTCCATTTGTCGATTTCTTTTGAAGTAGCTCGAACAAGCTGCCTGGTGTTGGAGTTGAGGTCATCCACAATTGCACCAATTTCGTCTCTGCAATCACCAAACCACATATCTAATCATCTGCTTGATAAAGTAAGCTTTTTTGCCAAATCAATAGTACACAAAGCATATTCAAACAACTTACTGGGTAGGAAAATCTCCAGGTCCTTTCCCAAATTAGAATGCCTTCGATTCTCATCATAAGCAACACCTCGACCAACCCCATACCCGAACCCCAAACCAATACCACAACCCACTCCGGCTCCAAAGCCGAGCTGCAGCCCTGGAATCCCAGGTCCAATGCCTGCTCCTGTCAACCAATATACACCAGATAGATATTGCACTGCAGAATCCATAAATATTGGACAATTCCAGCTCAAATTCAACAATGTTCACAATATGCTGAACACAGCTGCAAGCGATGTTATAAAAATATCGATTTCGATGCTAATACCTTACGATTGCACGGTCTATAATATAAGTCCTCGAACGATTGAATTAAACCGCAGTTTTGGTTGAAATCAAATTTAAAATAATCTATTACTGCAAGTTAAAGATCTATCTGGGAGAGAATTTTAAGAATCCAACACAAAAGAGAAGGATTTTCAGTCCTGGAGGTCTGGTAAAGCAATTCAATCCAAATGAACCCTAAATTCATACGGCAATATCTTAAGAGCAGCAAATTGAAAGAATCGTTAAACTAAGGAGCCAATCCCAAATTCATTCTCCAATTCGCAGATCGAAGCATTAGACCGACTATAACGAAGGAAAGAGAAGGATCAAGTACCGCCCATAAGACCGAGGCCAAAACCAACGCCACAGCCAGCGCCGAAGCCAAAGGCAGGGCCTATCTTTCCAAGCTGCTTGGATTTCACCACCGGCAGCCTCCACAACAGTCCTATATGTTCATCTTCCCCATTTCTCCTGTTCATTGTCTTCTGTCGCTGATTACCTGATAATTCTTCCGTCTTTTCTTCTCGATCCTGAACTTTCTGGCCAGTCGTCTTTTTAGTCTTTGTTCAAAGCCCACCGAGATGATCCAAACTTCACATCCATGGCTTCACTAGGCATCCTACAAAGTATCCTTATTTTAGACTGTCTTTGCCAATTTGCCAACCCTAATAGCATGTTCTTTTCGCGGAATATGAATGAAATAGGTGTTACAGATTCCGTAAAATGTTGTTCTTTTCGCGAAATTGAAAAATTTCCGCTTACGGAATCCTAGAGCGCTATGCTTAGACATTCCGTCCAAAATGCTCGAATTTTCTAAATCGGGCGCGCTAGAAATCCGGAATAGGTGTGTAAATGACTGTTTTACTTTCAATACATTTCATTAATTCCTAAACTACCATTGTTACTTCATTACAACAACGTTTTCTCCTTCATTACTTCGTCCCTAACGAAGATAAGATTTCCAGCAGCTGGGGTGCCTCTCCTTCTCTACCGAACTACCCTCACTTGATTCCAAGGTAAGTTCGATCGAACTCAGAAATTTTGTTTATGTGTTCGTGTATGCTGTGTTCGTGTTGATGGTGTGTGCATGCTGGATTGTTTCTGTGTATGTTGGATGTTCGTGTTGATGTTGTAATCGTGTTTCTATTTGTATGTTGGGTTCGTAGCATGTTGATGATGTGTGTATACTGTGTATGTCTTGTTTCTGGAATGAGATTGTTGTGTGTGTTCGTGTTGATGTTGATGTTGTGTATTTCTTGTTTCTTTTTTTGTTTGTCCGGTTCAATAAAGAGTTTGGAAACGTTGTTGAGGAATGTAAGTTAAAGGTGGTTTATGTTGCTCCACCTCAACCACGTTCCCCAGTACTTGAAGGATCAGAAAAAGGTTATTCGCCTAGAGGTTATTGTTGTTATATATGTTGTCATGCTTGATTGTTGGGTGATGAAATTGAGATTGTTGGTATTGTCGAAGTGTTATATGTTGTTGTATGTTGTTATAATGTTGTTATATGCTTAAATTGATTTTCTTGTTCTTTGTTATTGAAGGTTATGAAGACGATGAGAAGATTGAGATCGGGACATGAGGCAATTATGACGATGATTGTATGTGTATGGTCATTTGATTGTACGTGTATAGTCATTTGTTTGTATTAAAAGTTACAGTTAAGTATAAAGACGGTTATATTGTAATTAACTATTTTATTTTAATTAGTTAACCGTATTAATTAAATTAGGATGAGGTGGAGGTTGCAAGGGTTTGGGGGGAAAAGTATTTCTTGGGGAACTATGAGAGGTTGGTTAGAGCCAAATCGGTTATCGACATGAAAAATGTGTTTAGGAATCAACAGGGGATTCCTCCTTTGGCGATTGGGAATGTAGAATGTTATTGGACAACTCGTTAAACTTTATTTGTTAAACTTATTGTAATAGGTTATCAAATCAAATGTAGTTAAAATTTGTATGTTTTTTGTTATTTTATTTCATTTCTTTTTGTAAATTGTTAGTTGAACCTTTCACAAATTTGCAACTATCGAAATGAATGTTGAGTCAATTTGCAATTTAACGGTCAAAATTCTGATGACACTTTGAGAATATTTGTACGTCTATATCACTAGTTAACAAAACATTATTTTAAATATATTTTTATTAATAATCTATTCAAAATAGTGAATATATGATTCGTATCTCTAATTTTTAGCTATCGAGTATTTAATTAACCTGAATTTTGTGGGTAGTTGGATATATAACTCTTAATTTGCCTCATTATGCTTTAGTGATATATATATGTATGGTAAGGAGAAAATGACTTAGAAGAGATTGTGGTCCTTGGACTCTCATTTAGGATATAAATGGTGCTGGTCAGGTTCCCACAATACCATCTATGCACTGCGAATTAGGTACCATTTACCAAATTCGCACGGTTGCTCTTCAACTATTGCACTGCGGTTGAACTCACGGTGTACTATGATTTTTTTTTCCTATTAAATATATGTTTTATTTTTTTAATAAAAATATTAGGGATTAATATAGAATATATACAAAGGTAACTATATGTTGTTGAACCTTCGAATGAGATACACTATCTTGTAGAACTTTCGAACTTTCGAATGAGGTTGCTTGGATTATTCTGAAGTCGTGACGACACTTCAGATTGAAACAATTTGAAGACACCCAAACTTTCAATTGGATAAAATCAGAATACTGAACTACAACTTGAGAAGGATTGTGAATGTTTGAGATGAAATTTCCGGACCTCCCCTATGACCAATTTATAGTGTTTGTCACACCCTTTGGAAAAGACACCATACCCTTTGAAAAAGACGCTATGTCATTTGGAAGATAAACTACACCCTTTGGCCTATCAAAGTACAATTTCAGCCACAACATGTCTCTTGGATTCAAAATTTGGCTCCAAAACCAAATGGACACCTTAGGATGATGACATGGAGCCGAAGTAATTGCAATGGCTCTGCCTAATACTTGGCTCTAAAGCAAGTGTCCAAAAACCGAGAATTTTGAGGTTAAAATGTTAAGTCATTAGTTCCAAAAATTCAAATTTACAATGAATTTTTATAAGCTCACGCCCCTGGGACCCAGCCCAGGGGCGCTGCCCCCGGACCCCTGCAAAGGGGTGTTGCCCCCTTTGACCTTCATTGTTCCGTCTCTAAGCAACTGATGAATCTCTGATACAGTGAATCATAATATACTTAAACAAGTGTGCACTCCGCATTATCCTAATTTGTTTAATGAGATACTATGATCATATTGGTCAACTAGTCAATCCAATTACACTAAAGTGTCTAACACTATATAGTATGATTTAATTTTGTACATATTGTATAAAATAACTCTTAATACTTTTATTAAAGTAAAATAACTTATTATTTTTTTTATAAAATTACATAGATCCATAATGTCATAATTGTGCAGGATCCGCGGGTTGACATCTAATATTATAACCTGATCCACACCATAACAACGGTAGTCACTTACTCTTACTAAACATACACAATACCACATAGGGGTGAAAGCAAAAACCAGGTGGTCCGAAAATTCGGTGGAAATCGAATCGGATCAAACCGGAAAAATTATCCGAAAATATACGGTTCGGTTTATGGTTGGTTTTTTATTTGAAATAATTTTTTAAATTTACGAATCTAAAAAACTGTGGAGTTCAGTCCGACAGTTAATACGTATATAATTTTATATATTATATTCATTAATATAATTAATCAATGAATACAAAGAAATAATAATTTAATAATAATTTTGTTTAATCGGTTTAGTACAAAATTATGTAAACATTGTTAAATCAAGTTATTTTGTTGTTTAATTTTATTTTGAATACTTATTTTGGTTTTGAATGTGTTTTTTTTTGTTTAATCTAAAAATCCAAAATCCGAATGGATGGTTTATTTTTCATTATACGGTCTTTTTGTCAGACTTTTTTTTTGAAGAAAATTCGCTCCGGAAATATATGTACTCGTCCGAAATAGTAAAAAAATTGATCTGACCGATAGGGTTGGGCATGAACCGATTCGGGACCGAACTGAACCTTTACCACTTTTTAAAACCGGTACGGTTTACCGCTCCAGTTTTTTTACGCTCCAGATTTTGACCGATTTATCGTATCTGTTCTGAACCGGTTTAGAACCGGTTCGATCAAACCTTTTCATATATATTAAAAAAAAATACCAACACCCCATTATTTGTTGTCTTTTTCTACTGGAGGACAACTTTATTAATACCAACATTCAGTCAGACGTTTGACAGACTCGGTTCACAACACTCGGTCAAATGTTTGGCCAACCGGTTGGTATTAATGAAGAAATTGTTCAAACCGTCCGGTTTGTTAAATATGGTATGGTCTAATTTAGTAGTATATTTAAGGTTAAAATTGGTACAAAAAGTGGTTCGATTAACCGGTTTTCTATATCTCTTCTGAACCACTTTATATTTTTCCCCAAAAAACATTTATTTTGTGAACCGGTTCGGTACGGTTCGACCGAACCGATTTTTATGCCCAGCCCTACCGACTGGTCCGGTTTCATCCCTAATACCACCTACCAAATTTTAACAATACACTGCGGGTTCATAATGCGGCACAACTCGTCACACCGCACCTTGAATCCTACTATATACTCATTATCAAAGTTTCTGGCACGCGCCTATTGGAAAAGGCATGATAACCATAAGCTTCATAAATCCACTGATACATCACAAACACATCTAAATTCTAACCCTTTCAAAAGATGAGAAACAAGTGGATACGAAAAATGAAAATAAAATATGTGAAATTAAAAAGAATAAATTATCATCATCAAGAAATGGTTGTGCACTTCACAAGAAGCGGCACGCACAGTTGAGATAATGGCATGTGTTAGTTACTACTACTCTACGACCTCCTTACCACTAAATCAGACTTCTCTCAGATCCCAAATCAGTGCCACATCGCCCTTCTCTGTCTCTGCTCTGTCGAAAAGTTCAAGGAGAAGCTCGATTAGGGCATCATCGGAGAATATGACTACCACCATTGACAAATTGGGCATCAAGATCGAGAGGAACCCTCCCGAATCCAAGCTTGCAGAACTCGGTGTCCGTTGTTACGTTCTGTTAAATAAATCGCATATGCTGATGGCCGGATCGGGTCAGACTTGCGGTTCTCGGGTAGCAGACTTGTCCGGGTCGGGTAGAATAATACCGTAACCGGTTTAGATTCTCTGTTTTAAATAAGCCAAGGGAATTCTGTTTTGGGTATTGAATGAAATATAACGAATTCTGTCATTCTCCCTATTTTCTTCTGTTGTCTTCTTCCATTTCTGTTGTTGGCATTCTGTTACTGCGCCAATCGCAAGTTTGGCTGTAACATTTGGTATCAGAGCTGGTCAGCCGCCACCTTCCACCGCCGGAATTGTGTAGGTAAGGAGAGGATCTACCTAGTAGGGAAGCTCCATACCTGCAATCTTCTGGACATGGCTGCTGCAAATGAAACCAGAGCTGCTAAGGACGCCCGTTACGAAGCTTCGCTGCAAGAACACTCGAAGATTCTGGACAGCATATCGGCAAGGATGGACATCACAGAGGAGCGAACTCAAGCCTCGTTCAATCGGATGGAGACGATGATATCGGCGCTCACGTCCAAAGTCTCAGAGGCGATGAAGGACACAGGAGTTCTGGGTTCGGCAATGGGCACGCCGAGATCTTCATCGGTTGCAACTGGAGTCACTTCTCACAACACCTTACCTCGGCCACCTGAAGGTAAAGATCATCCATACCAGCAGGTGTATAGAATCGGCCGCCTCGATTTTCCGAGATTCTCAGGAGCTGATGTGTCAAGTTGGCTCTTTCAATGTGAGCACTATTTCGAGGTGGATGGGACACCGGAAGAGGCTAAATTGAAGGTGGCTGTGATCCACTTAGAAGGAGAAGCTTTAAGATGGCATCAAGGTTTTATGAGAATCCAAGCAAAGATGGGCAAACGGGTAACGTGGGCTGAGTATATGGAAGTGTTACAGGCTCGGTTTGGAGATGATTTGTTTGGCGATCCTGTTTTGGAGATGAAACACCTGCAGCAGGAGGGCACCTTATCAGAATATCAAGGTAAGTTTGATGCATTGTTACATAGGATCGGTTTGATTGAGCCCATATCAGAAAAAGCTGCAGTAAGTCAGTTTATAGGAGGTCTGGAATTTCAACTGCAAGGTCCCGTAAGATTACAGCAGCCACAAACTCTACGGGAGGCATACGCCATTTCCAAGCTTCACGACACCATTCTGTCAGCTCGGCCTAAACAACAAACGACAGCTAAGTTTTACTCCCCTGTTTCTATGCCTAGGAATTATGCTACTGCTGTTAGCCCCAGAAGTAACAATGCTGCTGTGAGTAATGCCTTGCCTAAGTTAGGGAATGTTAATCGTGGACAAACTGAGAACCGATCGCCTAGGCTGACACACAGCAAAGAACTGGAAGCACGTAGGGCCAAAGGCCTTTGTTATTGGTGCCCCGAGAAGTACACGATCGGACATAATTGCAGAGGGAAACAGGTCTTCTTGATCGAGGTAGAGGATGCAGACACGGAGACAGGCCTAACCGAAGCAAATGACAGGATGGATGACAGGGAAACCGGGGAAGAGGAAAAGGAAACACCCGAGATTTCTCTACACGCACTGGCTGGCACGTTTGGATGTTCGACCATGAGGGTCGAAGGAGAAGTGAATAATAGGAGAATTCAGCTGCTGATCGATTCCGGAAGTACGCACAACTTCCTCGACCTGTCCATCGCTGCAAAGCTGGGGTGTATAACCGAGCAGGTGCTGCCATTGAAAGTGCTAGTGGCTAATGGCAGTGAAATGTCATGCGACAAGGTATGTAAGAATTTCAGCTGGAGCATCCAAGGGAAGCAGTTCACGGCAAATGTATTCTTGGTACCTTTGGAGAGTTATCACATGGTATTGGGTGTGCAGTGGTTGGCAACCTTAAACGACATAGTATGGAACTTTGGCACGTTAACAATGAAATTTGTGAGGGACAATGAGCTGTGTGAGTTGAAGGGCACCAGAAGCAGTTCGGTACACTTGAACAGCACCGACAAGATCAATAAGCTGCTCGAGAAGAAGAACGACGTTGCCTCGGTCCAGCTGTGCAGCTTGTCGATTCAAACACAGGCAGAGCAGCACCCATTCCTGTTCTCGGCAAGGGTAGAGGATAGTGGCAAACCAACCGGGGTAATCCAAGAACTGTTGGCCAGATTTAAGAAAGTGTTTGAAGAACCCCGAGGACTGCCTCCGAACCGTGAGATTGATCATAGGATACCACTTAAGGATAGCTCCATCACGGTGAGTTCACGACCCTATCGCCATCCAGCTCCGCAGAAGGATATAATAGAGAAGATGGTAAGTGACATGCTGAATACCGGGGTGATAAAACCGAGCTCGAGTCCATTCTCGTCACCTGTGATTTTAGTGAGGAAGAAAGACCAGTCGTGGAGGCTCTGCATAGATTACAGAAGGTTGAAGGACATAACGATCAAGGATAAGTTTCCGATACCATTGGTAGAGGAACTATTGGACGAGCTACATGGAGCTACTATCTTCTCGAAGATTGATCTAAGATCGGGTTATCACCAAATCCGAATGGCTAAGGAAGACACTCATAAGACCGCTTTTAGGACCCACGAAGGGCATTACGAATTTCTAGTAATGCCTTTTGGCCTGACGAATGCTCCGGCGACTTTCCAAGGCCTTATGAATCGAGTTTTTAAGGATCACTTGAGGAAGTTTGTACTAGTCTTCTTTGATGACATCCTCGTTTATAGCAAGGATTTGGCACAACATCTGGAACACCTCGAGAAGGTTCTGAAGTTGCTAGAGGAGAATACCCTGTTCGCTAAGTTTTCAAAGTGCACATTTGGGGGTGACCGAGTTGAATATTTGGGGCATATTGTCACGTGTAAGGGAGTTTCTACAGATCCAGAAAAGGTCAAGGCAGTTAAAGAGTGGCCACTCCCTCAATCGCTCAAACAATTAAGAGGATTTCTGGGTCTTACAGGTTACTACCGCAAGTTCGTTAAGAGCTATGGGGCGATCAGTAAGCCTCTCACCGAGATGTTGAAGAAGGATTCTTTTAGTTGGACAGAGGAAGCTAAAGGAGCATTCCAAGATCTGAAAAGGGCCATGATCACCGCACCGGTCTTAGCATTACCGGATATGAATGAAACTTTCGTGATAGAGACAGATGCATCTAATAAGGGTATTGGAGCGGTGTTGATGCAGAAGGGCCATCCTATAGCTTTCATAAGCAAAGGACTCTCCCAAAGACAGCAAGTGCTCTCGGTTTACGAGAAGGAACTTTTAGCTATCCTACTGGCAATAAAAAAGTGGCATTTCTACTTGATCGATCGCCACTTCGTGATAAAAACAGACCACCGTAGCTTAAAGTATTTGCTAGAGCAGAAGTTGACAACACCCTTGCAGCACACTTGGCTCGCCAAACTATTAGGATACGACTACGAAATAGCTTATAAAAAAGGGACGGAGAACATTGCGGCGGACGCTCTATCCCGGATTCAGGGTCCTGAATTATTAGCACTTGCGGTAGCTTCGGTATCGACAGATCTCATGGACCGGATTAAGAACTCGTGGACTGCGGATCCTACGTGTAGCAGCTTAATTCAAGAACTCCGTAATAATAAGGGTTCTTCACGGTTTTCATGGACTGAGGACGGGCTAAAGAGAAAAGGAAGGCTAGTGGTGGGTCATGATGAAGACCTCAAGAACGATATACTAAGGTTATTCCACGACTCTCCGTTAGGGGGTCACTCCGGAGTCACTGCAACCCTACAACGTATTAAACCACTGTTGTATTGGAAGGGTCTAAAGAAACAAGTAAGGGAGTTTATCAGAAAGTGTGACATCTGCCAGAGGCATAAGTACGACCGCGCGGCATCACCGGGATTGTTACAACCCTTGCCCGTACCCGAGACCATATTCTCCGATGTTTCCATGGACTTTATCACGGGACTTCCGAAGTCGGGGGGTTATGAAGTAATTTTTGTGGTGGTGGACAGATTGTCGAAATATGCACATTTCATGCCATTGAAACACCCATATACAGCTGCAGTGGTGGCCCAGACATTCATTGACCAGATTTACCGTCTGCACGGACTTCCCAGTAACATAATTAGTGACCGGGATTCAGTATTTATCAGCAGCTTCTGGCAAGAGTTGTTCAAGCAGCTAGGGATCTCCCTATGTATGTCATCTTCGTATCATCCGCAGACGGACGGGCAGACGGAGGTAGTCAACCGTTGTCTAGAAACCTACCTAAGGTGTATGACGGGAGAAAGGCCTACAACGTGGGTTAAATGGTTACCTTTGGCGGAATGGTGGTACAATACCTCCTTTCATTCAACCATAAGGATGACACCCTTTGAGGCACTTTACGGGTTAACTCCTCCACTACATGTACCATATATGCCTAATGATTCTAAGATTGAGGCGGTAGATGGGATGTTAAGGGAGAGGGAGGAGCATATCAAGTTGCTCAAATTTCACTTGGAGCGTGCAAGGAACCGTATGAGGCAGTCGGCAAACAAGAAGAGGTCGGATAGAAGCTTTAATATTGGTGATAAAGTATTCCTCAAACTTCATCCCTATAGTCAACATTCTATGAGGAAGAGTGGTAAACAGAAATTTCAACCAAGGTATTATGGACCGTTTGAGGTGTTGGACAAGATAGGCGAGGTAGCTTACAAGTTAAACCTGCCGAACACGGCTCTCATCCATCCAACAATCCATGTCTCTCAGTTGAAGCTGGCACACGGAGAAACGAGTCACTTCACACCACTTCCGAACGGATTTTTCAGCAACACTACTCGCGTTCCTAAGGTGGTCCTTGATCGTAAGATGGTCCGTAGAGGTAACCGAGCGACAACAAAAGTTTTGATTCAATGGGAAGGTACCGAGGAACAGGAGGCAACTTGGGAGTTTCTCGAAGAATTCAAACGTATTTATCCGGATTTTGACCTTGAGGACAAGGTCGTGGCTTAAGGGGGGAATATTGTTACGTTCTGTTAAATAAATCGCATATGCTGATGGCCGGATCGGGTCAGACTTGCGGTTCTCGGGTAGCAGACTTGTCCGGGTCGGGTAGAATAATACCGTAACCGGTTTAGATTCTCTGTTTTAAATAAGCCAAGGGAATTCTGTTTTGGGTATTGAATGAAATATAACGAATTCTGTCATTCTCCCTATTTTCTTCTGTTGTCTTCTTCCATTTCTGTTGTTGGCATTCTGTTACTGCGCCAATCGCAAGTTTGGCTGTAACATCCGTACATGGCCAAAGTATGCTTCTTTTCTCTTTGTACCTTATCTGTTCTAAGTTTTATGAAATATAGCATTGCTTTGTTCGTCTGGATTGTTCATCTTGCCCCACCATGCCGTGCGAATCGAGAAATTTCTGATGCTTTTGCCTATTCAAGGCAGGATTAGATAGGATATACAGGTTCTTGGTTAAGCTAGATCGATGTTCTAAAGCTTTTGTTTTTCATATGTACTGTTAGATTGTACGCCTTAGTCGATGTTTACAAACATCAGTGTGGAATAAACATCCGTTTAGATCGGACTCTTCACTTGAGTCACGCCATGAGCTTTAGCTCGATCAACTTGACCTTTAATGGAGAAGTTTGTTTTACTACTTTAATCGGCGTCTCAAATAATTGAATTTGCGCTATCTGGTACTAGTGTTAGTTTATAATGTACATCCCTTAGCCAATTTTATCATAAGTCCGAACTTGGAAGGGGAGACAGTATACTCTCAAACGTATCTCAACAATATTAACTTCAATTTGAGACTTTCAACCATCGAAATGATCATTTGACTAACCGGTTCACAAATTAGTTAAGATTTTAGGGGTCCGGGGTGTTACAAGCCAAATGGAAGAGCCCATTTAGCTTATAAACACCACAATGGTTGCCCATACAACCAATGTGGTACAAGTCCCATACCTTGCAATGGGTATAGACCATAACATTCGTCCCCACTTAAGGAGACCAACGTCCTCGTTGGTCACGGTCACGTTGGTCACGGCTAGCTTTTCTAGGCCACCACTCCGTGAGTCACCACTCCGAGCCCTTGTTGGTCACGGCCACGTTGGTCACGGCTGACTTATTTCCAGGCCACCACTCCAAGGTCTGACTCTGATACCAATTGTTACAAGCCAAATGGAAGAGCCCCCAGCCCAATAAACTAGTCTATTAGGTGGGAGAACCCATTTAGTTTATAATCACCACAATGGTTGCCCATACAACCAATGTGGTACAAGTCCCATACCTTGCAATGGGTATAGACCATAACACGGGGTTCACTAAGTTAAGTCATTGTCTATCGTTACAGCAAGAATACATAGGTGCAAGTTATGAATGACTTACTTTTCCTGGGTCAAAACATTAACTTGTTGAGCCTTTTTGATAATAGTAGCAAAAAATGGTAGTTGAGTGCTAGATAGAATATCAAGATATGCAAGTGGGCTGCAAAATAATTGGATTCATTCAAATTTAGCTACAGGGGCTTGAGTTGGAGGGTCATTTAGAGGGATAAAAGCAGAACATTTTCTATGAATTCACAAGAATATAGATAGAGAAACTTTGAATCAGGAGCAGCAAAGCAAGCTGTGGCATCCCTCCCTTTGTAGTTGAGTACTTGGTGATTAGTGAATTAGACTTTGGAAAAACACATCAAAATCTGGAGATAGAAGATCAATCTGTTTGAACCTCTGACTGATAAAGTAGAAGGATCAGCAGTCTCATTTATGCTATACGCTGCATCATGTTCGTATATGTTAATGTCTTTCTAGTCATGATTGCAGCCTCTTCTAGGCGATTGACAATTTCTTCATTTCTGGGTAAATAGTTCCAACAGCTATAGAAGTGTTAAGAACTTGAGCCAAACCGCAGCACCACATAAGTATTCCACAATTCTCTCTTTTTGTTTCTAATGCTGTTTAAGGACATCAATGGAGAGATGGTTTATTCTTGATTCCAGAGCTTGAGTGTTGTTCTTCTTGTTTACCTGTTATGATCAAATTATGAAGTAACAACGTTGGTGGGTCTGTTTCTGCTACTGCAGGTGGGGTTGTCCTCCCAGCAAATTTCCATGGACATACTCTGCTAAAGAGACTTGCTATGTTTTGGAAGGAAAAGTGAAGGTCACCCCGGAAGGAGCAACCGAGTCAGTAGAGATTGGCCCTGGTGACCTCGTCGTGTTCCCTAAAGGGATGAGTTGCACTTGGGACGTCTCTCTCGCCATCGACAAGCACTACAATTTCGAATAACCGAATCACCTTTCTAGTCGTGTCATACTTCATTTAAGTCACGTCGTCTGTGTGCTTGATTGATAATACCATATCAATTGATGTTATGAATAAAATTAGTACCTTGCTTTGCGTCTCATACTCTGTCACCAAAAGTTTCTTGTGTTTTTTTCCTTTCTGTGGAGGAGAGAGGACTTGTAATGTCAATTGTTAGTACCACACCGTTTGGTTTGGGTTGCATAGAGGGTCTGTAGGTGTATAAATAAGGAGGGAGGTGCAACTTTAAAAACTGCCTTAAACTAATGAGTAAGGAAAACAAAGCAGGCGGTGAGAGCCGACTGCAGCGCTAATTACTCTGCTAATTGCGCCTTAATTTGTGGAGGGGTTATAGGCTGGCCGAGTGCAGACGCTGCGTCTTTTGCAGAACTTGCTCGTGCGGGCCTCCCAACCTGCCCCCAAACCTAGTATGAAATTTAACTGTAATTTTTTTAATATTGATAAATGCATAGTTTTTTGTGTTTGACCAATGATAAATGCATAGTTTGCTAGTTGTTTGGAGAGAGTGCATTAATTTGCAAAAATCTTTTGATAATTTAAAAGTTCAACTATCATCACCAATATTTACATACATCAGTGAGTTATATTTTATACAAAGGAGCTGTTGAATCAAGATAGTAAACTAATTTACTAATCTTTGGTATTTCTCTGCTTCCTTCCATCAAATCTCTACCGAATTTTCAGATGGTCTAAAATGGTTGTCTTTACAGGGGGAATTATGAAACCAAAACGTGTTTCTAAAAAGTAACAATGACGATCTTCTTACAGTTGTGTGTCATCCATCTATACTCCTGTTACATTACAAGCTCATCGCCCTGGATGATGATTCACTCTCCTGCAACGCTGAATCCCCAGTTACCTGAAACCATTTTCAGTAACATAATAGACTTTATCAAATCAAGGAACTTAAAAAGAAAAAGGGGAGTAATTCAATTTCAAGAAACTGTTTGATTATCTCAAAAAGACACTTCCTTTTCATGTAAAAGAATTAGTACCGAAGAAGAATCTTTGATTTCGTCAAGGTAACGCTCAAAAGCACCGTCCCCTCGAAGAATCTTCCCTCCACAACCAGGGGAATCGATTGAACCCACAGATTCATCATCCACAGCTACTGCATCTACTCTTTCGTCTCCTGTCTTGATGTCTGGGATCTGAAACATCAAACTCGAGCACATCGGTATGGCCTGGATAAAGTGATATAATTTTAAAAGCTGTTGGATTGGTACCTCGAACATGGCTTCTGTGAGGATGCTTTCTAGAATGGCCCTTAGACCCCTTGCACCAGTGTTCTTAGCCATAGCTTTCATGGCAATCAATCTCAGTGCTTTTTCTGTATAATGTAACTTCACCTGTAAAGTAGAATATGATGTCAAAATTGATAAGCAAATACTGTGTTGAATATTGAAAGTGCAGTCAAGCAGAATATTTCCCAGATCTTACATTATTCATGCTAAATAATTTCTTGTATTGCTTCCCCAGAGCATTTTTAGGTTCTGTTAGGACCTGCGTAAATACAAGAATCATACATCAAAAAATAATAATAAGGAAGAACAATATTCTATATATCTACATCGTATAATCTACCAGCTTGTGTGGAAATTATGATTACCTGAACGAGTTGATCCTCCGTTAGAGCTGATAGGCTAACAAGAATTGGAAACCGTCCAATGAATTCTGGTATGAGACCATATGCTATAAGATCAAAGCTTTCCACCTACAGTTGCACAAACCAGTTCATGTTTTGGGGAAGGGAAGGAAATTATATATCAAAAAACAAAAAATACTTCAATCAGATAAAGAAAAAAAATATTTTTAAAGAAACATATTGAAAAAAAAAGACTAAGAAACGAGCAAGCAAATAGTTGAGAATTTTGACATACGGATTCGAGTAGTGATGATGTGACAGCAGCATTTGTGACCCCACTAGCTCTCATGTTAGCACGAACAGGTGCTCCAAAACCAATGGAAGAATCTTGCCTTCTGTTATTATTTGTCAAAACAAATACTTCTTGTAAGGAGCGAACTAAAGTTGCGTCAATGAAACGAATAATAGAATGCATTACCTCTCTGAAATGGTCTTTTCAAGATTGATAAATGCTCCTCCACATATGAAAAGGATATCTTTCGTATCTATCTGCATATTTGTATAGTCTTGTATTTGATTATATTATTCAGAAATAAATTTGAGAGACAAATGAATTCGGATAATATCAATATGTAATTGAATGAAAATGTCTCACTTAGTAGAAGCCACAATACCTGTATGTTATCACCTCGTGGATGCTTCCTAGCCCCCTTCTCGGGAACATTAACTATCTGCCAACCAAAAAAATACAAACACATGTATTTATCAAATCAAACATTTCACGTATCAGCTAGCAATCAAACAAATTGAAACGCTGGGGAAAATGTGAACCAAGCACTAATGGATGAAAAGCAGAAACATTGATCATATATTGTGTGTGTGTGTATATATACTATATATTAAAAAGATAACCCAACTTACAGTTCCTTCAAGCATTTTAAGCAAAGCCTGCTGTACCCCTTCACCAGAAACATCTCTGCTAATATTTACACTTTCGGCCTGCCACAAAAATTGCATAAGTGGCGGAGGATCCAAAGCATAGCCAAAAATCAAAATAAAGAAAATAACTTATTTTACAAACCCTCTTTGTGATTTTGTCAACTTCATCTATGTAAACCATTCCTTGCTGAGCTGCTTGTACATTGAAATCAGCTACCTATAGAAGCAATTACAAATAATTTCATGCCTTATGAAAATAAAAAAGATCTTTGAGAAAAGATAGAGATCAATTGTAAGAAGAGCATCTAGTTCCATTTTTTTTTTCCATTTTGGAGGGCATATAGTTATTAACTATTTAAAATGTTAAATGGATCAAAAAAATTTTATGCAGATACAGAAATACGGACAAGAATCTTGTAAGCATAAACAATCATCTTCGATCTCATTTATATAAAGAACAGAAAGAAGCATGTATTGTAGAGTTTCAATTGCCTTCTCTCCATATAAGCCAATAATTGATTTTGCAAAGGAGGACAGCAAGTCTATTTAAGCAGTCAAGGGACTCAGTCTACCCTACCATATGAGTATCGATATATTTCATTAAATGAAAGGTAGGAACCACTATAAGAAGTAGTTCATTCTGTAATCTTATATACATGCCAATTAGCATTTTTTAGGCAGGGGAACGGAAAATTTACTGCTTCAATTCTAATACTGAATTTCATTAAAACACAAGATACGAACATACTGTAAGGAGTTTATGCAATATCGATTCTACATCTTCACCGACATAACCGGCCTGAAAAGATAAATTTCAGAATCTGTCTCAGTTGCAAAAACGAAAGAACATGGAAAATAATCATGTTGGTCATAAATACACTTGCCTGAGTTAAAGTTGTAGCATCAGCAATGACAAAAGGCACATTAACAAACCGAGCTAGCGTTTTAGCCAGTAATGTCTTCCCTATTGTGAAGTATGTAGATAAGGAGCAAAGTACAGGTAGAGAGTTACAAAATAATGATTTTAACAATAATCATACCTGAACCAGTGGGTCCCATCAGAAGGACATTGCTTTTCTCTAGCTCGACATTTCCGTCATCATCTAATGTCTCAGCAGATCCCAAATCTGCTCCTGACCTAGCAATAAAACGCCAAGTTCAGTTCATACACGTGAAAAAAAAACATAAAATTTAGACAACCATGGAAAGCTTCATTATATAACTACCATGTTGACTAATAAGTAGAAGGATGGCATCAGCAAGAAAAAATATTTCAGTAAAAGAATTGAAAGTATAACTAACCCTTTCTGCAAGGAGGTGCTGTAAATTCTTTTATAATGATTGTAAACAGCCACAGAGAGTACCTGCAGTGAAGACACTAATACAGTTCTTCAATATTAATACAAGATAACGGAAGTTAAACAAATCGATCATTCCATATTCCACCACTTCCAATTTCGAATTAATAGAATCAAGAAAACTATTGAACACAGCTTCCAGTTTCCAGTTAGCAACCCGATTATTGATCCCCACCACTCACTATAAATCCTGAATTCTGTGGCAAATTAGGTAGAACAGCTAAACGAAAATTTGGGACACGACATCTATCTACAGTTAGCTTAATTACTGAACTTAAGGCACTGGATCGAAATTGTTCAAGCAATTGAGATCAAAGAATTAATTGCAAAGATCGAGAAACCACACTCTTAACTTAAATACACTAACTGCAAATCATGAATCTTTCTGCACCAGCATCTCAATCCATGAAATTTTAAGCGGACAAACTGAGAAACAGATCAATGAAAATGGATGGGAATGGGTAGCAGCTACGAGATTTGAGACCTTTTTAGCTCTTTGTTGGCCAACAACAAACTTATCAAGGCCTTTGCAGATTTCCTTTGGGGTAGGCAAATCCTTGCCTAAATTTGCTCCTCCCCATCCGTTCTTCTCTCCTCCATCAAGGACGGCGGCCCTAATCACATTCACTCGTGGATCAAACGGCGGTCCAGGTGGCGCGTGCACGGCCAACCCATTTCTATTGGGCGGCCCAGGGGGTGGCCAATTCTCAGGAGGGTCCTCGCCGTTGGACCGCAGAGTCTTCCAGAACGATTCACGTAATTTGTTCTTCACCGATTCATCGTACTCAGCACTGGCACCATCGTCTTCACTGCCATTATTGGAATTTTTGTGGTGGTGGGGGTCGTTATACTTACTCTTCTTATCCGTACCATCCTTGAACTTATTGGAAGTAACCATCCTTCCAATCTCCACGAAACTGCCCTGTAATGGAAATGTCCGGTATGGGTAAAAATAATACGCAGTCTTACAACTAGGGCACAAATTAATGGCCTGGTAACCACCCGACGTGGCTTTATTGAAGTGATTCTGATCTAGATGGGACGGCAATTGGCGATTGGAGAAGAGGAGGTCCAAGGACTTTGAGCAACGTGGGCAATTAGCCTCGGCTCTAATCTTCCGATGAGGCTGGAGATCGTCGGATGAGCCACCGTGGTCCCACTTGTACCGCTCTTGGACTCCGACGATGGATTCCCGGCGCCGTTGGGACGTCAAGAGTTTGTGATTGAGGTGGGTGGAGAGAGCGGAGACCTGCATATAGTGGTGGTGCGAACTCCAGCTGACGCCAGCCAAAGCTTGGAGCTTTTTCCATCTCCATATTGCAGACATAGATGGAAAGTGAATTGGAGCGAGGAAGAGAGTTGGAGATGCCGATGGAAGTGAGAAAGGGATGGCTTGGGGATCTGGGTTCTGCAATGTATAATGAGTATAATTTACTATAAATTATTCCAAAGCAAGGAAGAAGATAACAGCTGAAGTTTCATTTTTTTTTTCACTTTAAATTTTCAATGGTAGTGTAAATGTAAATGTTACAGACAGTTATCAAAATCGATCCGGATCGCTGGTCGAACCTGTCAGATCGTGACCAATGAGATAGCCGGTTTGATTTCTATAAAATATCGAAATGCACACTGTAAATCGACCGATTTTTGAAGAACTGGTCAGTTTTCAAATAATAGTCAGGTATCGATCTTTTACTTACTCTTTTGCTTAGTCACACACCCATCATAAAACTTAAATGAAAACAGCTTGTTATTTCACCTCCAAACTTTTCTCCTCAAAGCTTCATCAAGGTTTGTAAGATTAAGCTCGTCCTTAGCTTTGTTCATGAACCGATTCGACTCTAAACTGATTTCGAACTGAACTTGAACTGTTTAAAGCAAATTAGTATTTTTCTGGCTCACTAAAAGAACTGGTCTATTTAATACATAAAAAATTTATCTAGTTAGAACCGATTTATGAATTGGTTTGAACTGACTTGATCTATTTTTTCAAAAAAAAAATCAAGACTCAATTTCGGTTCAGTCAAAAATAGATTCGGTTTGGTCTAAAAACAAAATCAAAACAATAAATAGATGCCCTTAAACATTGACCTACGCAGAATACACAAAACAAATACTCATCTTTACTATTTAATCAATTAAGTTAGACCGGTTTGGTTTATTTTGTTTTGACCGATTCAAAAATTGTATAGGTTTAATCTGGTCTGATTTGAATTTTAGTATAAACTAGTACAAAAAGCGAGACAATTCGAACTGAATTAAATCTACTGTTTTGAACTGAATTACTTTAACCTTAAAAACTAATTTTATTATGGAACTAGTTCGGTCGAACCAGTTAAATCGAACCATATTCGGTTCAGTTCGATTAAACCAGTTTTTTTTAACAACCCTACTCGTCATGCCCTCGCCCTCCACCTACGTCATCGTCGTTGCCCTCTCTTTCGCCCACGTTTGTTGCAGCTCCGCGTCAGTTGTCTCGAAAGCTCTTGGCCTCGTCCCTCACCTCGTCTTGTGTAAGTTGTCTCGAAAGCTTGCCCACGTCTGCCATCGCGTCAACTCGCCTCGGTAAGCTGTACGTCTCCTTGAGTATGATCTGCTTCTCGGGCAGGACCTCACCTGACCTGCACATCTCGGTAGGCTTTTATCATGACGAGGATTTCATTGAAGAAAGGGTTAATTACCTCAACTGTTACTTATGTTTGACAATGTGACTGAACCGTTCAAACTTGAGCTCAACCGTTACTTAAGTTGACACATGTGACTGAACCGTTACTATCACCTAACCGTCGTTATTTCTTCCCGTTAAGTAGTAACATGTGCTTATCACGTGATTAACTTGTAAGTTGAAGTTCCAAAACTACCCCCAACATATTGTCTGCTTAACAACAGCTGATTCTTAGAATCGAAGAACATGAAGAAGAAGTTTGCGCGCGAAGAACAGGAAGAATCGAAGAACTGAAGAACCGAAGACACAAGCCATGAAGTCTGCAGATGAATGTTGTCCTATGGTTTCTGATTTTGAGGTAATTTGACAGTGGGTAACCCTAATTTGCAACCCTAATTCGTTTTGCTACAGTAATTTGAACCGTAAATCCTTATTATCGAACCTTAAATCGTCAAATCTGAGGTCATTGTTTGTTGTTTCTTCTTTCGTAGTCTGTACAGAACCCCTGATGTGATTTTTTTTACTGGGAAGATCCAGCTATGTGTCCTTACGGTCGGATTGCAGTGATGCAATTTCAACAAAGAGAGAACAATTTGAAAGAACAATTGGAGTTTGCGAAAAACCGAGCTGTTGAAAGTCGACCCAATCGGAAGTTAGTTGTAGTCTTTGTTGTTTTTGTTTTTGTTCTAAGTTCAATTGCGAATAATTAGCAGAAGTTAGTTGTAACTGTGTCTGTAACTGAACTGTGTCTATAACTGAAACTGAAGGATGAAGAACAATGTGTATTTTGCGAAGGTGGTGACTTATCTTTTCTAAACTGTGATTAAAAGGTGACTTAAGTTTGTGAATTGTGATTAAAAGGTGACTTATGTTCGACGTACTGTGATTAAAATGTTACTTAAGTTTGGACATTTTGTTACCCAACCGTTACTAAAATACAGAATACATCCGAAAACACAGAATCCATAATAATCCGTCAAAATCCAGAATTCAGAATACATCCCAAAACATGGTCCATCCTATAATCCCAAAATAGGTTCCGTTAATGAATTGTCAAAGAATTCAACACAAATACATTCCATGGTACCCAAATCTGTCTTTCCTTTGGGTAAATTCCGCAAGTAGCACAACATTACATGCCACAGCTGCCTGCAACATTTTGATACATTTACTTACGGTCTATAATCTACCTCCCTAAATCCAGACCAATCACTTTTCATTTATTCAGAAGAAACATTTCAGGGAAGCAAGCTGTCAAAGAATGGAACAGAAACATCAACAACAGAACTTGATGCTGCAATTTGTGAAACTGTTCCCTTGGTGGTGTGTTCTTGACAGGTCAGCAGTTCATCTTTGGCAATTTTTTATTTTACAAAAGGCGCTAATCAGGGTAGCGCAAGGCAAAAGGCGCTACATGAGGTAGCGACATTCACTTTACTTTTTTTTTTATTTATTTTTATTTATTTTTATTTATTTTGAAGACTTGATATTTAATTAGAAATTAAATTATGTATCCATTAAAAACTTAAAAAAATTATAGGACGTAGATATTTTAATTGTGATTCAAATGATGCAAAAAATAGTAAATTTAGACTTACGAATTGACTGTACGCTCTGTCATAAGTTGAGATATGAAAATTTGACTTAAAAAATATAACTCATACTCTGTAAATCCAAAATCAACACGGTTATCGACATGTATGGAGAAATTCAATTATCTACTTACTCTAAATTTTTTAGATTTTTGTTATTAGATATATATTTAATTTTTTAACATAACATCGTTTGTCCTATAATTTGACCAAAATGATTAAATGCATTAGGTGAGAAATTTAATTATATACTTACTCAAAAAAAATTTACAGTGTGTAGATAATTTAATTACGACATAAATAACGCTTACTATGTGTTAATATTTGATTTTTGGACTAACCGTATAATACGACAGATAAAAAAACTATACATACTTACAAAGTCTGAGTTATATTTTTTTAAGTCAAATTTTTATATCTCAACTTATGACAGAGCGTACAGTTAATCCGTAAGTCCAAATTTATTTATTTTTTTGCATAATTTGAATCGTAATTAAAATATCTATATCCTATAATTTTTTTAATGGGTACGTAATTTAGTTTTTAATTAAATATCGGATCGTCGGAAAAAATAAATAAAGTGAATGACACTATCTTGTGTAGCGCATTTTGTAAGATAAACATATACCATTTCCAAATATATAATTATATATATATATATATATATATATTGCCTATGAGTTCAAATCTCAAATTACAATTATTTTTTTTAATCTAACCCTTTTTTATGTGTAAACTTGAAAATAAGTATAGATATTTATATGGGGTCTTGTTGTATTCATCTGTTGACTCTATTTCATGGTAGTAATTTCTTGAATTTCTTTCTACGATTGTTGCATACAAGAACGACAAGTAACCAAATGTAAAAACTTTTTAAACTCTTATAAGTGTCCATTTTTTAACATAATACGACATGAATATCTTCGAAATACTTATATAGAACTACTACAAACGGTTGCGCGGAACTACTCGAAGATTGCAGTACCACTCACGTACTTGCTCATGAAGAACCGAAGATGGGAGTGGTGAAATCCAATGTCAATTTCTAGAAGTAAACGACAAAATAATAGTACAATAAGATAATACAAAGTAACTATTGTGTCGTACTCGAGTTTAAATATCAGAACACGACACAAACGATAATGTTGGACTGATAATTCTAATTTAAAAATCTTTTTTTAAACAAATTTCGTTTACTAAATTTTAAAAGTAATTAAATGTTTAATTTTTTTAAATTGTCAATTATACATTAAGAACTTCTGAAATTTTATGTTTGCATTCAAATTTTTTATTTATGAATAAGTCTCATTTATTATTTTAATATTTGTTTTTATTTCACACTTAACACAAAATAAATATCCACGAATAATTGCTCTCTACTAATAAAAATAATTAGGTCAACACAAAATAAATACGCACTTATTAACATAACCTTTAACAGTGGTTTTCACTTTAATTCGCACGTATTATTCTAACAGTCTCCTCATTTTTAATTGATCTAATTATTTTTATTGGACAATTTTTGAAATATGCATAATTGGACCGTCATAAACTATAAATATGCGTCAAACCTTTGTTGTCGAACCATAAGTTATGTCGTCTGTAACATCCCGAGTTCCCTGTTTGAATCACCATGTCCTGGCGCTACTTGATCGATGTAGTCACCTCGACCACCTCAAACAAATCCAAGCTTTCCTCATTACTATTGGCCATGTCAACACCCAGTTCTACCTCTTCAAGCTCCTCCGTCTCTGCACTCTCCGTCTCACCAACCTCGACTATGCTCGCCGTATCTTCGACCATCACCACTCTCCCAACGTATATCTTTACACCGCCATGGTCACCGCCTACGCGGCTCATCCGGAGTTCTCCGCCGCCGCATTTTCACTGTACCGCAACATGGTTCGACGAGGCAGACCTTGCCCCAACCATTTTATATATCCTCATGTCTTGAGGTCGTGCTCCGACTATCTTGGCTCTAAGCTGCTTCACACCCAGATTGTAAGATCGGGTTTTGGGGATTACCCAGTTGTCCAGACAGCTCTAGTGAATTCTTACTCGCGGTTTTGCTCCGGTATTGACAGTGCACGAAAAGTGTTCGACGAAATGAACGATAGGACTGTGGTGTCATGGACGGCGATGGTCTCTGGGTATGCTAGATTTGGGCAAATTGAAAATGCTGTGTCACTGTTTGATGAAATGCCGGAAAGAGATGTTCCATCTTGGAATGCTCTTATCGCGGGTTGCACACAGAACGGTTTGTTCTCAGAGGCTTTCTCAATCTTCAGAAGAATGCTCAGTAGTTCAGATAAGGGATACAGTTTTGAGAATAGACCCAATCCTACAACAGTGGCTTGTGCATTGTCAGCATGTGGCCACACTGGCACACTTCAGCTTGGTAAAGGGATCCATGGTTACATTTACAGAAATGGACTTGCTCTTGACTCATATATCTCAAATTCTCTCATTGACATGTACGGAAAATCCGGTAATTTAAAGGAGGCTAGACTAATTTTTGACATGAATCCAAAAAGAAACTTGACATCATGGAACTCTATGATCAACTGCTACGCTCTTCATGCTAAAACTGAGAGCTCGATTCACATGTTTGAAGAAATGACTTTGTGCAGAAGTAACGTAACACCTGATTATATTACGTTCATCGGTTTATTAAATGCTTGCACCCACGCAGGGTTGGTTGAAAAGGGTCGTGATTATTTCGAATCGATGACTAAAGATTATGGAATTCAACCTCGTATTGAGCACTATGGATGTTTGATTGATCTTCTTGGTCGAGCTGGTAGATTTGAAGAGGCATTACAAGTTGTTAAGGAAATGAAAATTCCACCTGATGAGGTAGTGTGGGGTTCTCTGCTTAATGGCTGTAAAATACATGGTCGTGCTGATTTGGCAGAATTGGCAGCCAGCAAATTAGTTGAATTTGATCCAAGCAATGGTGGATATGGTGCAATGTTAGCAAATATCTATGGGGAGCTAGGTAAATGGGACGATTCTCGTCGAGTTAGAAAGGAGTTAAGAGACAGAGATGCTTATAAGATCCCAGGTTGCAGTTGGGTGGAAATCAATAGTCAACTCCACCAGTTCTACTCTCTTGACAAATCACATCCTCAAACCGAGAAAATATACCAAGTGTTGGATAGTCTGCTTGGACTCGGTTAGTTTAAGTTCTTGTGCTCCATGGCTAAAGTGGAAAATTGCCTTTTATGGAGATAGCATGAATCTTCAGTTTGGCACCATCAGCATCAATCACTATGATAGTCCAACAGTTACAATTTCCTGTCAGACTCCATAGCTTTTCCAACGAATTCATCAACTGTGGCTAATAATAATGGAGAAGGAACTGCTGCACTTGGACGAGTTCATGCAGGTGCTACCCGAGCTCATGTCAACATACAGATATTGAATCAGCAGAATCTTATTGGGGAAGAGATTGCTGCTTCAAGTAGCTAAGATTCTTGTGCTCCAAGTAACTTAACAGAAATGACATCCGGCATGTAGATTTTCAGCTAAGTTTCTTCAAGCTCAAGTATTTTTTATGCTGTTTTCCTGATTTATCTGTTACCAGTGCCTACTCTACTGTCAAAAATATGTTTGTGAATGTTTTGAAAATTAAAATTTATACCTTTTTATTAAAAACAAATTTCAATTTCTAAAATTTTCATAATTTTGATCATATTTTTAGTCATAAGTTTAGTAGTATAATTCACTAATAATAACTCTTTAAATATGTAGAATCTATTACCGTTATCAGAACGATTGGATTTGCGTGAATCTCAATTATAATTAATTAAATCATTAACCAAAGTCATCCAAAATCATAAAAATGAAAATTAGCAATAGTCTAAATTCATCCAATAATTTCTTATCCAAGTACTTGATGACCTGTCTTGAAATAGATATGGTTCACAGAAAAGTGATGACGGGCGTGGTAATTTGGTCACTTAGGGGAAAAAATGCGGCTGTTTCGCGGTCTGTCTTCTGAGACCACAACTCGTAACGACGATGGCCCTCCAAATAACGGCTCCGCCGCCGGCCGTTATTTTGTTGCAGACGCGCTCTTCCACCCTGCACCTACGTTCGGTACACGAGTGCTTCCACTTCACTCGTTTCAAAAGAAGCAATAGACCCCTCACCATCAGCTGCATAAATTCCGGCACCGTAGCTACAGCCAATGGCGTCGTGGCGTTGGGGTTGCCAGAGATCAAGGAGAATTACCGAAATTGGCAGTGGAAGGGACAATACAACATCAATTACTTCGTGTCCTCCGCCTCCCCTCAATCGAAACCTCCTCTGCTTCTCGTTCACGGCTTTGGCGCCTCGATTCCTCATTGGCGCAGGTTAATGTCTCTTCGAACTCTCCAAGTTACTTTTTTACAGCAATCCATGACTTTCTGGTCTGTACTCTCCGAGCACTAACTATTCCTTACCCAATCTTAAATTGAATTCATTTTCAAGAAACATTCCAACACTTTCTGAGAACTACACTGTCTATGCAATTGATCTGCTCGGTTTTGGAGCTTCCGACAAGCCGGTCGATTTTGCATATTGCATGGAATCCTGGGCTGAGGTACAGTTCTTCATGTCATTGTTAGTATCGTCCCAAGTCTACATAGTCTATCTGCTAACGAACTTTCCTGAAAAAGTTGATACTAGATTTCTTGGACGAGGTAGTTCAAAAGCCGACCGTCCTGGTCGGCAATTCCGTTGGAAGTCTTGCTTGCGTAATTGCTGCATCTGGTAAATGATTGAACAACTATAATCTTACTTTTTTATTGATGCACAGTTCTCGGTAGGGAATAGATATCAATGCTGCTAAAAACCCTGTTTAATACGTCCTGCAGAATCTGGTCGGAGCATGGTTTCTGGCCTCGTGCTATTAAACTGCGCAGGTGGTATGAACAACAAAGCCATCGTCGATGACTGGAGGATAAAGCTAGTGTTGCCACTTCTTTGGCTTATTGATTTTCTATTGAAACAGAGAGGAATTGCTTCAGCGATATTTGCACGCGTGAAAGAGAGGTAGAAATCGTGTTTCAGTGACAGTATTCTTCGAAGTCTAACCGAAAATGCATTTTGTTCAATGCAGTAGTAATTCAGATATATGGATTAACTGTTGGTTTGTTAGTAGTTTAGATATTTTGCAACTGAAAAATGTGGCATACGTAGGGAGAATCTGAAGAATATATTGCAATCTGTCTATGCAAATAAGGAAGCTGTTGATGACGAATTGGTGGAGGTACGGTACTGTAAAGATAATCATCCCGATTTTGCATTTTGTGTTTGAAGTTTTGATTTTGATGTCAATGCAGATAATTAGAGAACCTGCTAACGATGAAGGGGCATTGGACGCATTTGTGTCAATTGTCACGGGACCACCGGGGCCGAACCCCGTGCATCTGATGCCGAACATTTCATTGCCTGTTCTTCTTTTGTGGGGAGATCAAGACCCATTTACCCCTCTTAATGGTCCTGTCGGTAAATACTTCTCGTCTTTACCTTCTACGATTTCAAATGTGAGCCTCTTTGTGCTTGAAGGTGCGGGGCACTGTCCTCATGATGACCGACCTGAGTTGGTTCATGAAAAGCTGCTACCATGGCTGGAAAAACTTCCTACTGCATGATGATCGTGCCTGCATATCAATGTAAAGACTCTTCATTACGTCCTTGCGTTGATCCATTTCGTGAAAATGGAAGCCGTCAGTTCGAAACTGCCCTCAATTATTTCTACATGCTGCAATTGAACTACTGTCTTGTCGGTACTACTTTGCTCCTAAAGATGCAGTAATGCAGATTATTGCAGGTAGCTAGATTCTTTACTGTCGTGTTCATATTTACTGTCAAATTTATGTTTTTGAGACTTGACGTTGTCCGAACAACCGGTCAAGGACTCTACCTACGCAGCTACGCTTGGTTGGTTTATGATTATTGGGTTAAATACCATGGAACTACCTGAACTTTGGACGTTTTGCAACGAGCTACCCGAAATTTGAAAATTCAAAACGGGCTACCTCAACTTTGAAGAAGATGCAAATAGCTACCTCCGTCCATTTTTCCGTCAGCTATTGACGGAAATTCGTCGAAAATTGGACGGAGGTAGCTATTTGCACGTTCTTCAAAGTTGAGGTAGACCATTTTGAATTTTCAAAGTTCGAGTAGCTCGTTGCAAAACGTCCAAAGTTCAGTTAGCTCCTTGGTATTTAATTCTTACACATATATAGTCTGTCATCTTTTATTACATCATCATGAGATAGTTAACATTCTCTCAATGAAAGCAGCTTCTCATTTAGAATCGTCATCCCCTATGTAATGTTAATGTCAGCAGCATCCTGTCCTAAATCGGCATCGATGTTCATGAACAAACGACACGCCAAGGGTAAACGTATCATAGTTTTAGTATTTATGGGTTGTAAATATAAGAAGAATTTATTTAATTAACAATTTCAATTTGAACAATTGATAATCTTCAATGTAATGCACTTTTAAAAGTGGGGTTTCTTTGCAGCTCCCGTAACTCTGACCAACCCCATGAAGCGGTTAAATTCAAATTTAAAGCTTAGTTTTTACTAACTAGAACATGTTTGTTGTGCTTAGTAGTACAACTATGCACCGCATAATAATACATAGTAAACTATCAAATCAAGGTCGACCCGATCAGATAATTAGTAATTAAAACAGGAAGAAAAAACAAGGGTCGCCTACTCGGCCAAGCCCAAACCAGGGGCTAGCCGTGGCCAGTGTCCCAACAGGCATGAGTTGAGTTCTAAATCGGTATCCACCTTTTGGTTAAACTGTGCGTACATTGCTGCCTCTGAAATGGATGACAAATCAAGCGGGGCAGAGAGGCAATCTGCTAAACCAATCATCAACTTGTAAACATAGTTAAAGACATCCTTTCAAGCATCTTTTCTTCGTCGTGGAGTTTCAGTTGGAGGAAGCGGCACGCCAAAGACCCAATCAAGAACATTCAAGTACTTGGACCTGAAAACTTCCCTTTCCACTGCGTAGCAGTGCATGATTATGGCAGTAGATATGCTAAACACCAATACATCAACTCTGTTGAGACTTCTCGACTTTGGGAGGTATCCCATGTCAGCCATGCAGGTGAAGAAGCTCTCGATGGCCCGTGCGAAGCAGTAGAGTGATATCTCTATCCTTCTGCTCTTCTTCTCAATAGCTAGGGCGAGACCAGTTGGGAACTGCCGATATAATAAACCATGTTAGAGAACTTTTTGGTATGTGTTAATAGAAAATAAAATAATTAACTTGATCTTCACCTAATAACTTGAAGATTTTTTTTGAGATAGTTCAAACCACAGTTTATTTTCAGCAGTTGGGATGAGGAGACTTGTCACTGTGCATTACTGCATTCTATATTATCTATGCTTCAAACTCTAACGGGCATCCGCTTATAGAGAAATAGAACTATTAGTTGATCTTTTAGGCATCATCTTAAGGTTTTTGGATAGTTTGGTTCTACGACATTTATGAACAAATGGAAGAATGTTATGTCTTACCGTTCCTAAGGCGACCATTGGAATGCTGCATCTCTTGAAAATCCTAAAAAGTAGGCATGTCCATGCCCTGTGTAATGTGAAAGAAAATTCCTAATGAACTTGTGTAGTTACTAAGTACTATTAATATTACACAAAGATAATGGTGGATAAGCCAAGCGCAAGGTCGAGAGCAATCCTCTAAATACACTCCAAGCATACTTCAGAAGGCTTAGTGGAAAAGATAACCGAGAAGGAGAGGTAAGACTTGCCAGGCAGATGAGCAGTACACGGAGAGAAATAAACTCGATCTAGCAATTCCGAAGAGACTCTTTCCTAATATCGTGAAAGGCCTGTAAATGTTGGAAGAGTTAACAAAGGGAAGGACCGGGTTTAATATTGATACGGTTAGTCAGTGACAGTGAGAGACAATAACATAATAATCAGAAAATGCTAATTTTCCCATCGGAATGCAAAACAACCTTCTCTCCCACAAAGATGACTCATATTAGAAGCTTAATATGAAACAGTAATAAAAGTCAACCAATATTGTACCTTTGCAAGAGGCCTTTACGATGGACAATTAAGGCAGGAACCAAATATACCGGAAGATAAACAGGTAATGCTCTTCTGTAGGCTTGAAGGAGAAAAGAAACGATATGAGCGCTGCATGACTGATTTCCATGTACAATCTGCACCAAGTTTGCTGGCTATTAATTATACATTGAAGTGAGAGACTTCAAAAAATCAAAGATAAGACATTTTATAAGTTAATATTCATATAGAATAAAAAAGATTTGACCAGTAACACTGGTTTTGGAAATAGTGATAAAATTCTAAGATCAGATAAAGATATCCTCCAATCTCATACACCCCCAGCCCCACCCACCCTAAAAAAACAACTCCAGTATTTGGAGAAAATAAATGCAAAATGAAAGGAGAAAAACAATAGATTCTAATGATTGCTAAAAATACCAAGAGCTACAAAGATCCTGTTAGAAATGAATTAGGTTCCCAATGATTGTACAGTACTCAAAGTAGGCAGACAAGTCGAAGTCAATAGGCATCAGTATTCATAGAAGACAATAAGAATACAGCAGTCTTCTATTAGAGGATCACTTAAAGTACCGAGCACGGTATTTTCATCTCTGGATCTAGTTTGATGTCAACACCCGTGGATTTGTAATACTTTTCAATTGCCTCCAAGGCAGTGAAAGGAATACCCGAAGCAATCTCCTTTACACCTTGTAAAATTGAAATATCTTTTGCACCGTGGGTGAGGAGAAATGACTTGTATGATGGAGGCAAGCTCTCCAGCTTTAATATGTAAGCAGACCTGAAGTTCACACAGGTATATGTTTAAGGAATATAAATGGCATTACTTGAACTAGTCAAAGAAATATTTTAGAACCACAAGATAGCATAGAAAACCTGTACTGTTGCAATGATGACTTATTGGAGGTCTAGCTTCCATGAGATGATTTAACATCCCAAATACTATTTTGTAATTTTACAGATAACTGATAAACCTATGAATGGAGCGTGCACAACTTTATGCATTTATTTTCATAGTTATTTCTATGTTATCGGTTTATGCTGCAAACAAAGAATTCATACAACATCTGAAATTCATTTCAATAAAGTGTAGAAGCAATATAATGGACGCGAGGGTGCTTCGTCAACAACATGATTTTTCTCATTTCCATCAAACAAATGCAGAATACTAGTAAGCAGTATCTGAAAATTAGATGATAGACTTCTCCCACTTACAGAATCTGTGATGAGGACAAACACATAAGGAATATGTCTCCGTGCTTCCAAGTAAGGGGCCTACAAATCCCCCCGAACCTCTTGCTTTTAATCCCGCACCGAGAAGCCAATACAGCTGCTCGCATTAGTATGTAAATGGCCAAGCTTGTGTGCTGCGTGTTTGGTCCAGTGAGCAGCATTGACGGTCCCGCCATTGCCCCAGCCAACAAATGCCTCCATTTCGCCGTCCTATATTACAGCACTTCAAACACTAAATCTAAAAGTACTAGTTTTTTCACTGTTCCACCATCAATAGACTGGTTCGAAGATCTTAGAAACAGTACTGAACGTCAATGATTATACTAGATTGTATTGATAAGAATTAGACTGATAAATGAAGAACTGAGAAAATGAGTGACTGCCTGCGATGGCCGCCCAAAGCAGCTATAATCTCATCCACAGAAACAAATGTACCAGCGAAGGTCCCGAGAAACAGTCCATATCTCAATGTCTCCTTCAAGCCCAGAATTATTGCTTCTCTATTAGAGAACAGTTCCGGTTTCCTAATCGAACCCAATAAGAAGAAAAGACTGAAGCAATCAGATCCAATGATCTCAGAATTGGCACATGCAAGTGAAGAACAATATGTAAGAGCAAAGTAATTAATCCGATCCAATTGAAATGTTAACCGTTACGTGCAAGTCAAGGAAAAAATAAAATCAGATTCATGGCTTCACCTCGTGGATGCAGATATTCGCCTGCGTCGAAGTCTAGCTAGAATGGAGAATAAAGCCAAGCCACCTTTGAGACCAGCTCCAATCGAGAATCCTTTCACAGAAGCAGTTACAACTCTCCATAGCTTCTCGGAGTCATTCAATGAAATTGTACTGAGACCAATCGAATGAGTAGATGAGCAAGATATGGATGCTAGAGGAGGATCAGTCCCAGTACTATCACGATGCGCACAACCGCCGGACTTCTCGTGGAGGTCCGAGACGCCAATCTCACCATCACAAGACGCACACCATGCGCCGTTTACGGCGGATGTGTCGTCGTGAGGCGGAGGCCGCATGGTATCGTGTCAGGAGGAAGACGAAGAAGATACTGGATACGAGAGGAAAGTGGAAACTGCAGCACAAGCTGGAGAGTTTCTCCTAATTGGGGAAAGCCAATGACTAACCCACACTTTTTTTTTTTGGCCAACGACTAACCCACACTTGGGCGTCTCCGCCCAAACAACGAGTAAGGAAGCAATTCTTTTATAGCAAATTGCAATATTTTAAGAAAAAAATAAATTATTTGAAAATTTTGTAGGTATATATCAAAAAATAGATCAAATTTAAAAACAAAATGAAGAGGGTAAGGCTTGAGCAGTTGAGCGGGTGCAACTTATATTTTTATTTATTTAGAAAAATAAGTATATTTTTTAACCTAAAAAATAAGTATACGTGCAATTTCAGTTTGCACAATTTTAATAATAATGTAGTATTAATCAACATATTGTATAGAGTAGCGTGTTGAGAGTCTTGAGACTAAACAAGCTGCCCACCTTTTTCCTTTTTTTTTTTTTTGAAGTGATCATCTATATTAACAAGTTTATTAGATAAAACATATCTTACCTCATTTACTTTCCGGAATACGTTCTTGACCCCATTAACTACCCACCTTCATGTTGCTACCAAATGGTAGCAATAAGAAGTGGCAACTTGCCCTCGATATTTTTTCTAATAGGTTGTTAAAATATAGAGTTAATAACCAAATCGTTACCCTAAATTTGAACACTTTATAAATTACTACCTGAACTTTCTTTTTTAAATTTTGTTACCTATACTTTTGGAGTTAGGTCAGATTGCTACCTCAGTTAACATTTTTCGTTAAATGTGACATGACAACATATGATTGGTCATTGATTTAAAAAAACTAAATAAGAGTTTTTAATATAATATTTTTATTGAAAATATGAAACAAAATAAAAAAAATATTTATTACTATTTCATATTTTTAATAAAAGTATTATATTAAAAACTCACATTTTCCCTTTTAATTTTCCAAAATTTTTTAGTATTTTTAAAAAATCATTTAATTTTTTAAATCAATGATCAATCATATGTTGACACGTCATTTTCCGTTTATATTCAACGGAAAAGTTAACTGAGATAGCAATTTGCCCCAAGTGTCAAAGTTTAGGTATCATTTTTTGAAAAAATAAAGTTTCACGTATATATTTGTAAGGTGTCCAATGTTGGGATAACAATTGAGGTATTAACCATACAATATATAATAAAAACTCTTAAATAAAAAAGTTAATTACGAGTTTAGTGTTGCAAATGAAATTGAGTTTCAACCATAGTTATCAGAACCGGATCGGTAATCGAACCGATGAGGGGGCGGTTCACGGTTCAATCGGTCCAACCCGGTTCAGTGTGCGATTCACTGTTCACAAGGGGAAAAAACCTGAAAACTTAAAATACGTACATAGTCTCAAACACAAACATAATTACCTCAAACTACATAGTCTCACACACACAAACTACATAGTTTCAATTTCAAATACACATTACTCTCAATTCTCAAACACAATACACAATAGTGTCAAAATCAAACACAATGACAATAGGTTTAAACTTAGCAGTGAACCTAGAAAATTTATAAAATCATATAAAAGTGATGAAAAAAAATACATGATATACTAACATTAAAAAAAACTATATATATAGTTTTGTATAAATTTTTTCATTCTTTTCACTGACTCTTTTTTGTATCATATTATGTTTGTTTCTAACTTTGTTTTCAATTTCTCTTATAGTTCCGTATTTTTAGTCTTGTAAATTAAAACCTATAAACATTTTTTTAATATTTGTTTGATAGGTATTTTAATCATTTATCTTTAATATTATTTTTTCCCCAAATGTTATCACTTTTTAAAAGTTTTTATAATTCTTCTATTTCATCTACTTATTTTTTCTTGATTTATTTATATTATATAATTTATATGTGTTGTTTTAGATTCTTTTGCAACATAATATATACTATAGGATGCAAATTATAAAAAAAATATTTTGAAGGTAATTTGGACGTCAAGTAGAATAGAAAAAATAGTTTTTTCTTTTTTAAAAAAATATTTTAGAACCAAGTCTATTTCAATTTTCACTCTAAAAACAAAACACTGTTTTTTTTCTTTCTTCCACCTTAAAAAAAATAAATCTAAAAAGTGAACCGGAAACGACCAGTTTTCCAAAAGTCGCCCGGTTCAACCTGGTTCAAACACTGTTCATTTGTAAAATGGTCTTTTAACTGAACCAAACTGTACAGGGGTTCGGTTTCCAGTTGGACCGTTGGTCCGGTCTGGTTCTGATAACTATGGTTTCAACATTTGAATTTACTATACACGTTATTCAAAGCTGAAGTAAAAAAAGGTAAGGTTTCAAACTTTAATTTTGATCCATTTTTGTGGTCAATAAGAAAGTCCAAATGTAATATAATTTGTGATATTAAACTCGCAATTGAGTTTTGTATATACAGTATTTTTTTAATTAAGTAGATAATTAAAAACAAATTACACTAGATAAACAACTCAACTACGAGTTTAATGTCACAAATTATATTGTGTTTGGACTTTCCTATTGACCACAAAAATTGGTCAAAGTTTAACCCAATTTTATTTTTTTCAAAAAGTAACCACTTGTAATTTTTTTTAAAAAAAAAGTAAGTATAGAAAACAACAAATATTTAGAAATATGTATAAAAGCGCTATAGTGGGTAACACAAATTTTTTTCTTTTTACAAAACGCTACCCAGGGTAGCGGTTTTACCCAAACGTCACACCAGGTGGTGTTTTTACCAAAACGCCACTCAAGGTAGCGTTTTGAGTGATGTTATTTTTATTTTTTTCTCTTCTTTTTGACGACTCGATCTTTAATTAAAAATAAAATTATGTATCTATTAAAAAAATTATAGTGAGTAAATATTTTAATTGTGATTCAAATGATACAAAAATAAATACTAAATTTGGACTTACGGATTAACTGTACGCTTTGCTGTAAGTTGATATATGAAATTTTGACTTAAAAAAATATAACTCATACCCTGTAAGTCCAAACTCACCACGGTTAACGTCATTTATGTCGTAATTCAATTATCTACCTAGGGTAATGTTTTTGATTAGAAATATATTTAATTTTTTAACCTAAAATCATTTATCCTATAATTTGATCGAAATAATTAAATGTATTAGGTGATAAATTTAATTATATACTTACTCAAAAAAATAAAAAAAAATTACTCTGCGTAGATAATTTAATTATGAATTAAATGACACTAATTAGATGTTAAATTTTTACTTTTAGACTGACCATATAATACGATACGTAAAAAATTATATATACGTATATATACACAGTAAGATAATTGTGTAAACAGTAATTGTATTGTAACAATGATTTTACTGTTTACATAGTGATTTTACTGTGTATATATACATATATATAGTTTTTTTACGTATCGTATTATATGACCAGTCTAAAAGTCAAAAATTAACATTTAGTTAATGTCATTTAATTCGTAATTAAATTATCTATGCACTGTAAATTTTTTTATTTTTTTTGAGTAAGTATATAATTAAATTTCTCGACTAATGCATTTAATTATTTCAGTCAAATTATAGGATAAACGATGTTATGTTAAAACATTAAATATATTTCTAATCAAAAAAATTATCGTAGGTAGATAATTGAATTACGACATAAATGACGTTAACCGTGGTGAGTTTGGACTTACATGGTATGAGTTGTATTTTTTTAAGTAAATTTTCATATATCAACTTACGGCAGAGTGTACAGTTAATTCTTAAGTCCAAATTTAATATTTTTTTGCATCATTTGAGTCACAATTAAAATATCTACTTACTATAATTTTGTTATAGATACATAATTATATTTTTAATTAAATATCAAGTTGTCAAAAAAAGGAGGAAAAAACACAAAAAAAATGGCAATTAAAGGTAACGTTTTTCTAAAACGCCACCCATGTGGCATTTTTGTAAAACTACTACCCAGGGTAGTGTTTTATAAAAAACACTACCCTGGGTAGGGAATTTTGTAAAACAAATAATATGCACTACCCACAATAACACTTATATACAGATTTAACAAAACGCTACCTTGGGTAGCAAATTTTGTAAAAAATAATTTGCGCTACCCACAGTAGCGCTTATATACAGATTTAACAAAACGTTATCCTGAATAGCAAATTTTATTAAAAAAAAAAATGTGCTACCAACATTAGCGCTTATATACCAACAGTAGCGCTTATATACAGATTTCTAAATATATTTTTTTATGTTTACTTTTTAATTATTTTTTAACCAGGGGTTACTTTTTGAAAGAAAAAAAATTTTATTTCAACTTTTAACCGCATGTATTGTCAATCTAAATGTTAAAACTCAAATTTATTTGTGATAGTCAAAATAAGGACTGACTGACAGTAGCATTTACTATATTGCTTTCTCGTTCTATATATTTATGGGGTATTTAATTAATAATATGCTGCATAAATGCACTTCCAAAACTGTACTGGTCCCATGATGTATGCAATATGCATGGGAAAAACTATTTCCTGGAATAAAATGGAAATGCTGGATTTTTTTTTAATAATTGACGTGGTTATGGTATCTAACATAAAACGTAACATAACATGTGATTAATTAGTCAATTTGTTGTCTCTGATAAATAATTAGTTGCTTTCCCAGCGATAAATGGCATGCAAAAGGTAACAATTACGAGAAGTAATTCATTTCATTAACATGCCATGGGATAAATAGAGAAACGTGGCCAACAGGCAAAGTATGTCGCCGTCCATCCCAAGTTGTTTGCTACAAAGACATTGACAAATAAATACCCATATTGATTGCATGATGTCTTTGCTTTATAAGTTTATTGCTTTTGGCGCTGAAAAATGTTTCATTTTGATAAGAGCATTATTTACTGTGAATAATGCAAGTAGTACAGATCCATCCTATTTTTTAGTCATATATCAACAAGTTTGAAATTGGTTCGCACACAATGATTTTTCAAGCAACACATTTTTTGTGTGATGGTTAACGGTCAAAATGATGGTAATTGATACATCCGTTATTTTTATGTTAAAAATATTTTTTATATTTACAAAATTAACCGAATATTTTTCTAAATGTTATAACTAAACCCTACAAACTTACATTAATGTTACAATCAAGTTCCGACTCGATTCGAGCCCTAATCGGGGATCCTATGAACTAGGTCCGAACCCAGACCAAGTCCCCAAGGTTGGGTGACATGGTCTGCGTTCATACCCTGGCTAGGGGACCCCTGTTATGGCTTGAATCGAGTCAGAACTTTTTGTAAGATTAGTGTAAGTTTGTTGGGTTTAATTGTAACATTTAGAAAAATATTCGGTTAATTTTGCAAATACGAAAAATGTTTAATGAAATTTTTTAATAAAAAAGTAACGGAGATACCAATTACTATCATTTTCAAATATGTAGGACCATTTAAAACATTTTGAATTGAAAAACCATTTGAGCAAACATGTTATATCCATTTTCATACTTTTCCCTTAATTATTTAGTATCATAATCGTAGTTTTAACTTGAGTTAATCACCTATTTTTAACTCAGAAGTAAAAAAAGAAGAGAAAGAAAATATGGTATTTGAACATTTTATCTAATGCTAGAGTGAGCGGAAAAAACCTTCCCTGGCGTGTGGTGGCCAGTCTCGCCTTTCTCCTCTTCTGCTAGAGTGGGCGATTTCTTCGGCCGCCCTTGGCTTCTTCCCGCATTCATTGCTGTCGAAGTGAACCAGTGGAGGCTTGCCATCTGTCAAAGCTGCCAAGAAAATCAAATTAGTCATCGACCATCAATTCAATCCGCCCAATCGGGGAGTCCCAAGTGCTAACCGGTTTTTCTGACACCACACCCAGACCCACCTCCACCACCTGCCCAATCAAAACCAATCTGCACTACAGTCCCATGCTAACAATGAACCAAAACCCTAACCGAAAAAGAAAACCCTAAGATCAAATTTGGGGGTTTTCTGGACATTCTGTTTTTTTCCTTACTCTGGTTTTCCTTTCTTTTGCTGACTGCAGGTAGGTTGCGACGTTGTGAGGACGTGTGGACCACGGGGAGGATGACGAGTCCTCATGCCGATTCCAAAGATCAAAACAATGCTCGGGACGTCCTAGACCTGAACCATGATCCGCCCCATGAGGAAGGTGTCTGGTACGTCGGGAAAATTATATCTCATAAACCGATTAAGATGAATGTGATACATAGTGTGCTTGACCAGACTTGGATAAGATTTAGTGCTGTTAAAATCTCTGAAACTGCCCCGGGAATTCTGGAATTTGTATTTGGCAAGGAAGATGATAGAATCAAGATAATTGACATGTCACCTTGGGCCATCAATGGGCATATCCTTAGTATTAAGCGATGGGATCCGTATGTCGGCTTGAATGAGTTTGAGTTCAATAAGGTTATGTTCTGGGTCTAAATTCATGATATGGAGTATGAAAAATTCAGCACCAGTAATGCCCGGAAAGTGGGGGAAAAAATAGTCTGATGTATTGAGGTAGAGCTTAACCATGTCCTAATGAAAAGAAGTTTTATGAGGGTAAAGTCGAAGTCGAGGTCACTAAACCCCTAATGGCGGGGTTTTGGTGGACAAATTCTTGGCACTACACGAGGGAACACGTCTAGCCAGGGAGAACAGATGGAACAACGTCATCATGGAGTCGGACTCACAGGTGGTGATAAACCAAATCAGGGGAGTAATCCTGAATGGAGAACGGAGACTTTAGTTTCCAACATACGAGCACTAGCGATTGAGATCGATCAAGTGCAATGGCAAGCTATCCCGAGGTTGGCGAATGAATGCGCAAACTGGATCGCGAAGCAAGCTAGGATGAGAGTATCTAAACGATTGGGTCTCCCGCCCCCCACTCTCACTTACATGTTTATTAGCTAATGATTGTACCGATGAACTTACGTAACCTTTGTCACGCCGTTTTATTTTATCAAATGAAACGAGTAATTTGGCAAAAAAAAAACATTTTATCTAATAAAAAAATAAATTATTGTAATAAAAATTAACATTATCAAAATATAAGTAACACAAAAGTTTGAATCAAACAACCGCATAACCAATAAGATAAGTGATTTAATAAGTAATTAACCATTTTAACTACTACATTTACATACGCACATATATTAACATGTATTCCTAGTTTATGTTTATCACAGTTTTCCATTCTTAAAGAAAACAACTATTTGGCCAAAAAAACAAACTAAAGTAATGTTTATTTTAAGGATAATTATACATATAATTATAATTATAACTAGTTATAAGTGCAGTTATGAATCTAATATTATAATTGTAACTATAGCCTCCCATAACCGTATCAAATATCAATTAACCACAAATAAGAACCATTGTGGATCCTAATTGTGATAAGTGGTCTTGAGTAATAGGAGTAGAAATGTACAAATAATAAACACCATACAACATACATTTGCTTCTTCATAGTTATCAGTAGATATGGTGACTCCTAAAGTGAAAATATTTTCACATGGACACGGGATTCAAGAGTGAAGAGTACCCCAGTTCGTATATTTATTTACCAGCGTGGTCAATAGAATGAACTCAAAATCATTAAAAAATATTAATAATAAGGAAATCAGGCCTGGCTCAAGGAAGACACTTCTAGATCTTTCACTTATAATACGCCATTGTCTTTGACTATATGTATATTTATATAGAACTTAGCTGTTTGAGTTACTGCTGCTCTCACACACATCCCTATTCATCGATTGAGTAGAGAACTGCAAGAACTGCATGGTAGCAGAGAGACAACACTAGGCAGACATTGATGTTCAATCAGTCCACTTTCAGAACAATCTTCATGAACTCGTACACAAAGTAACTTATAGAGGCAGAAGGAAGAACCTGAAACAGACGGTTAAGTCAGTTTAGTACATTGAGCTGCTCTTCAAGAAGAACAGATATGCCTAACAAGTACATTATTACCACATGTGAATTACTCTGATATGAACCATAATGAATTAGTTACACAGATAACAAAAAGTAGGTATTCCAAGCTTTGCCGTTATAATGGATCAGAATATGGAATTCACCATGTTGGGCGAAACAGGAAGCAACTTTGATGGTGCTGCCAGACCAATTTCTCAGATGAAGAAACTTTTGTATAACTATTTATAGTTTTGATGGCATTTAGGATATGATCTGGCGAGGGTCAACACAACATGATACTGATATCACTTATTTTAGCAATGACAGGATAGTTTGGTTGCCAAGCTACGGAAAGGAATCATCAAATGGTAAAAGAAAGTGGGTCTTATACTCTTATTTAGGTGAGTTAATCCATTTCAAGCAAAGATATATTACTCAACTTCACAAATGGACGAGATTCTGCCACCTCATCCAAAAATTTTAAAAATTTCCAATATCCTAAAAAAAACACATTTTTTTTGGTGATGTGCAAACCTAAATCCTAACAGTGAAGTGGAGTAAGTCCATTTTGAATCAAACAGATAGGAACCCAACTCCAAGTAAGTTGTAATAATATGGTAGTGTATTGTAGATATACAGTATAGTTTGTACCTGCAGCAAACTGGGGATTAGTCCAGCATAAAGAGCAGGAACTCCTCCATTCTCGACTATCTTTGCAAAAGTGGCAAATGTACCAAGTCTCGTAGCCTGTACTTGCAGCTGAAGCTGCCTTCTAACAACTTCGAAAGGGTATGTGGCAGCTTCTGCACAGGCGCCGGAAACAGCACCATACAGTAAAGTCCTGACTGGTCCTAACTCCAGTTGGTCCCAAGCATTGAGTTCCTGTCCTTGTTTCCTCAGATGTTCTATTCTTTTCCTTCCTTCAGGCGAATGGAGGTATGCTGACTTTAAAATATCATACACACTGTAGAAGACCGCCCCAGAAGGAGCCATGCTTATAATGGAAGGTACCAAGCCTTTGTAGAGGGAAAAGAATCCTTCAGTTTGGATCATGTACTTGAATGCACCAATTACACCACCTAAAGCTTCACCTCCAGGGGCTACCAACTTGGTCCTAATCTGCAGTATGAAAGTCTTTTTAACTCTATCTGCCCAATTTTATAAACTTATGTTACAAATCAAACCTACCACAGATCAAATATGCAATTAAACTGACCTGGGAATCCTTGATACTAACATCAAGTAACTTAATTGGCAGTATGATTTGATTTATTGGACCATTAACTGAATAAACCAACCCAGCTCTATTAAGGATTATATCAAACTTGATATGATTTTATCCATTTTCTGATAAAGTTGCTACTAAGTAATACAAAATAATGTGGTTATACACAAAATGCCGCATACACATCTGCGCATCACGAGAGAGTCCAAGTTGCACTTACAGTGTCCAGTGGTAAGCAGAGAACACTAGCAGTCATCCCAGCTGCAGCTCCAGCAATAAACCTCTCGTAGTGTGTAGTCTCATCATTTCCAGAAAATCTTAGCAATTGCTTCCGGTATGTGTCATAAGCGTAAAAATGGACAGCTTTGAATGGTGCCGTTCGGAGTATGTTAATGAGATTTCCCTTCCAGAAGCCCCGTAGTCCTTGGGTAGCTGCAATGCTTCTCACCAGCTCAAAAAGATGCCTCTGTTCACCACGGACTATATATTCCAGCTTTAGTCTCTCAAGAGGAGCAACCAAAGTCCTGTTAAAAGAATGTGATATATTAGCAAACAACGACCTTGGACAACAAGAGAGGCATAATTCTAACAAGCTATGGCCTGTTGTTTTCCAAAAAATAACAAATTTCTCTGTCTCAGAAGTGATCTGAGATGTTTTTGTCACTCTGATCCAAAAGAAAGACATCAAAACAGTGTAGACATGCCCAGACTCATTGACTACATTTAATTTGGCTATGAATAGGCCTTTCAGAAATGCAGCATGATTTTAAGCAAACAATTTCGTTATAGAGATCACGATCAGTTCCAGAGACAACTACTCTGAGGAGCTGAAGTTGAAGAGAAATAAAGCATATGTTTTATTGTTGCTTAAGACATTGCCATAAGATGGCCCAAAAAAGGACATTGTCATAAGTATCAAAATCCTACTATATTGCCTCAGTTGGGGATACGGCAGTCCAATTAAATGTACCAATCATTATATTAATGAGTAAATATTAAATACTTAAGAATCATGATGCAAATTCCACTTAAATACAAGAAAAGCAGTATTGAGGCCGCCCAAATCCCTTTCTTCCAAATCTAACCACAGAACAATTGAGTAAAAACTTATGTAGCAAATGCCAAATGAGGAATTTGGTCTAAGACGCGGCAGAATAGACTCTTCAATTTCTAACAAAACAGGAAACATACATACCTTGAAACCATGGCTGCTATAGCTCCAGCCCACAGGTGATTAGTTGTGTTCATAGCACCTTGCCTCCTACTCTTTCCCCTCATGGCTTGCTTCATAAAAAACTCTCCCTTCTCCACCGCCATGCCTTGCTTGGAGCTCTTATCACCATTCTGGGTAAAAACCACCTTATGCTCCTTCGCAAATTCATCACCTCCCAAATTAACAGATAAAAATCCAGTGCTAACACCACAATTATCTCTACCAAACCAAGCCGATTTCCCGCAAAAGAAAGAAGAAACAGGACTCGGAACACTAATTGCACAATCAGGCGACGGAGCTAAGTGGACGAACGAAGACGGCAATCTGGAATCCAGAAACAGACCTCCACTGAAGAACATAAAGGAGTTGAAGTCCCAATCCAAATCTTTGTCACCCTTGGATATTTCACTACACGTTGAATTGCTGAAGCTAAGTGGAAACCTTGGCATTGTGTGGAGGTGAAGATGATTGAGAGACAGAGTAAGAGTAATTGATTTGATTTCTGGAATGTGCAGGTCAATTCGTCATAATCGAAGCTGTGAATTGACGGTTGAGGGACATGGATAAGATACGGAGGTGAGGAAAATGGCGGGTTACGCCTTGCTTCCATCGACGCGCATAATGGAGAGCTCCCTGCCTTCCTCCCTCCAATTTGTTTTAGTTTTTGTTAATAATAAATACTCTACGATTTTTATTTGGAATTTCTCGGGGAGTTTCGGCCGAATAAAAGGCTATAAGCCGAGGTTTGAGGGAAGTGGCATAGATCGTTATTACTTCGGAATGTTACGGGCAAGGTTAATTTTCCGGAAATGAACATTTTTCTCTGACCCGATCAATGATCATAGGAATCCAATGCCCAAAACTTATCTAAGCATGTAATGTCTAATTGACATGAAAAATATTGGAAATTTTTTCGGTAGACTGGAAGTTTACAGATTATTATACCATGAAAAGGAACCCCCAAAAAATTACAAGGTGTGAACTTAATAGTGTAAAAATATTGCAGTTTTATGAAAGAACAATAGTCTAACTTTGGACAGATGCTTCTCTACTCCAACTAGCAAATAAGGCAATCTGCAATACTCTGCATGCAGTAAAATCAGTTGAAAGAATCGTAACCTTTTCTTTCAGAGAAGTAAGGTTAACTATTGAAGATTCAAAGCCAAATTGAAGAGCAAATAAATGAACATTTAAAAGCTACCAATAAACATGTTCAAGTTGGGGAATTGAATTTTATCTATGCTAATTCAGAGAGCTTACTTGATGCAGCTTATAGTTTGTAATAACACAGTTTTTTGTGTTCGACTATTACTGTAGATTCTGTCTGCTGCGATCGTTGTAATATTTTTCCAGAAGAACCATAGAGTTCAGTTCAGCTAAACTTCAACCTAAATGCAAGGACTAACGTGAGGCTCAACGAACAAAAAACCACCATGACCTGGAGAAAGACCTCAATCACACTGCAGAGCTTGACTCTATGGTACTTGAGTTGCTCTCTTGCCACCTGCATCTTCAGATTTTTGACCTCTTTCACTAGCAGCTCCTTCTCCTGACGCAAACCCGAAAGGAAATTAACATTAGTTTGACCGATCCCATAAGGCCATCTCCTTAGACAACAAATTGATCATTCACATATGGATTCAGCTAACACAGTTTCAAACTATATGGTGAGTTTAGATCTCCGATCCATAGTGTACTTTTTTTGTTTTATTTGACTAGGACACATTGGATCATCAATCTAGCTCTGTGACTCCTCTACTACTGAGATCCGAGATAGAGTTTTGCGAGGCAATAAACAGTACTAGAAGTTCTGAACTAGTACTTCACTGAGTAAAGATGATCTAGAAGCGTTTCAATCCAGTTGAGTAATAACGAGATGGAGTTCTGATGAGAATCAAATAAAAAAACTCATCATCTTTCAATTTATACATGTCAAATCACAGTAGGAATCTCATAATTTCTAATCTGAAGTTAAGAAGTGTTTTGGCGATTGAATTTTCAACAATCGTCTTCTTCAGATACAGCATCATCAATCAATAACGTAGTCAGCAACCTCGAAGCATAAAACACGATGGCAGTCAAAAGAGCACTTAAATCAAGCACGCATTTCTTCTCAAGTCGACTAGGTCCTATTCGAGAAATCAAAACTCAAACGCTAACTAAAGCCAGATTGTTTAGCAACAGTAACACAACTGTGGAGATCGAGCAAGCTTCGGAACCTCGAGTAAATCGTCAGTTTTGGAGGTTGGATTACGATCAGGGAAAGATCTGAGTGAAGCGATTAGCAGAGCTGCTTTGGCGCAGCGAATGGCCGTCCTCGATCGAGCAGCTTCCTCTCTGGCTTCCATCTTTTGGAGGGAATGGGGAAACCGTTGGTATTTAATATTTATATAGAGCTAAATATATTTATTTTTTCCTATTCAAAATATATCCGATTCGAAAATTAAATATTAAAATAATCATTTTTTTTTAAATTGTGACTATCAATTACAAGTAGATTATTTTAAATCACAATTTTGACTGTCAATGACAGGTATGATTTTTTTTTTAAATCTTATCGGCGACTGACAATTAGAAGCACTCACTTCTTCCCTACTCACCAGACATGGGTAGTAGGGAGATTCGCTTCTATACGCGACTCTTATTCATTAATGTAATGACTGGTTCCTGTCATGATAATTTTAATTTATCCAATTAAAGAAATTAGTATGATATAACTCTTATTCCAAATATTTCAAACATGATCGGGGCATATGATTTTGGCAATTTTGGTTACAAGATCATGTCTAAAATCCCGGTGAATAGGCTAAAAACTTATTTGTCAGAACTAGTCATCCAATACCAAAGTGTGTCCGTGACAGAAAGAATTATTCAGGATAATATATTGATTGCTCACGAGATGTTTCATGCCCTAAAGACAAGAAGGAGCACACCAAGACCTAGAGAAGAAACAGAGTACGCGATGAAAATCGATATGCAAAATGCATATGATCGAATGGAGTTGATTTCCTGCTGGCGATCCTTGAACAAAGGGAATTCATCCCACAATGGATCAAATGGACGAAAACATGCATATCATATGTTACTTATCGAATCATTGTCAATGGTAAAAGGATAAGGAAGGGTCCAAGACAAGGAGATCATCTATCACCATATTTATTTATTCTTGTGGCTGGTGTACTCTCTAGAATGGCAGGAACAACAAGCAACATAGCAGAACATAATTGGTATTCGACCGAAAGGAGGGTGCCCAAAAATTCACCACCTTTTCTTTGTTGACGACTCACTCTTCTACCAAAAGGGGGTCGGTGGAAAACGCTCGGACATTGAACACTACCCTCAAGCATTATTGTGAGGCCTCGAGTCAATTGGTTAACTACGACAAATCAAGCATGTACTTTAAACTCGGGGCAGACGAAAACACAAGCAATGCAATATCGACGGTCTCCGAAGTCCGGAGTATCAGGAATTCAGGTAACTATCTAGGTCTGTCGATAATATGGGGTAGGCCTAAGAAAGAGGTTTTGGATTATCTCAAAGAGAGAATTCAGAACAAAATTCAGGGTTGGAGAGCTAAGCTTCTAAATAACGCGGGAAATGAGGTCCTTATAAAAGCAATCATAACAACTATCCCAACTTACGCAATGGGTGTGTTTAAACTACCAAATACTTGGTATGTAGAATCAACGCGATGATAGCTCAATTTTGGTGGAGTTCAACTAATGGAAACCGAAAGATTCACTTGAAGATATGAGAAACTATGACTCGGTCCAAGAAATAGTGTGGTCTAGGATTTTGGGAACTCCACTCCTTTAATATATCTATGCTTGCAAAGATGACAAAAAGGATAATGGAGGAGTCGAACGCACTATATGTCAGAGTACTGAAAGGTATGTATTTTCCAAAACACAAACTTCATGCGGGCTGAAGAAGAAGTTGGTCATCTTGGAGATGATCGAGCCTGCTCAAAGGTTGAGACCTACTTCGGGATGAAGAATTGTAAGAATTAGGCAATGACCAGTCAATCTGTGTCTACCAGGACCGATGGGTGAGCGCAACCCCTAACTATCGAGTGACCCCCCGAAGTAACAATGGAGTGGATCTCAACTTGTGAGTCGCCTCATGGATCGACAATGCACGGATCTCATGGAAGGTAGAACTGATCTGAGACCACAAGATGAGGCACCAAATATATTGACCATACCAATCCCTATAAGTCCCACAAAGGATTCACTCATAAGGCCACATTCGAGAAACGAAAAAAATTTCCGCAAGATCGGCTTATCACCGAATCCGTGGGAGGGACAAACTAACTGATCAAGCAAACTCCTCAACAATTCAAGATTCCAAGCTGATATGGGAAGCGATCTGGAGGTTAAAAGCCATGTCGAAAGTTAAGACATTCATGTGGAAGCTTACAACGAATGCCTTTGCGATTCGGGAAAACTTAGTTCGACGAGGCATATCCATAACCTCGAGGTGTCCAATGTGTGAGGAGGACGAGACGAAACATCATCTCATAGTGGGATGACTTGGGTGCACCGAATATGGGAGGAAGTAAGCGGGCTAAGATGGAATACATGGCTGCTGGAGAGAAGGAATGTCAGGGGTTTGACCGGAAAAGACCGGGAGAAAAATTGGGAATTATGCATGCTTACTTGTTGGTTTATATGGAAGGTAAGATGCAAACTGGTCTTTGAGAATAAATCTCCTAATGTGGATGTTACAGGGAGAAACATCCAGTCAACATATGGAGAGCAAACAAATAGCAACGGGACCCTTATTGCATCAGAGGATAATAACTCCCCATTTGGAGGGAGATGGGTAAAACCGACTATGGGTACCATAAAAATCAATTGTGATGCTTCGTTGTGCGTTAGTTTTAGACAGGGAGGCATTAGAGTCATAACCCGAGTCCATGATGGATCTGTTTGAGGTGGTTACCATTATAGTAAGGTCAGAAGCAGTGTGGAGGAACTCGAAACACAAGCCACACTGAAGGGTATCCGACTAGTGGTGACAAAACGGTGGAAGACCATAACGCTGGAATCTGACTCAGCGATTGTGATAAAACACATTAGAGGAACTAGTCTATCATGGAGAATTAATACTCTCATAAATAATGGTCTCTTTCTAGCTAGATCTATTGATAATATTGATTGGAGTCTCATTCCCCGATCCACTAACCAATGTGCGGACTTGGTAAATAAAAAAATATTTAGGGTTGTGTGATCCCAATTGGGTTGAAAGACTTCCAACCTTTCTCATTTCTTTACTTTCATTAGATTTATCGTTGTACTCAAACAATTTTTCTTAATAGTAAGGAAATATTAAAGATATTAATCAAATATCATGTGTATATATATATATATATATTATAATTAAGGTCTATAAAATTGAAACAAACTCAATTAATTGTTATGAAAAATATGATCCCGATTTGACAAAAAAATATCTAATCCATCTCGATCTTAAACTTGTGACGGCCATTCAGGATAATCTATCCAAGCTCAATTTTCAGGAAGAATGTGTCACATCTTAACTGATGACGTTACGGCCTGCTCAGTGCTCACTTACGTACACATGAAAACTAGTTAAATTCAATAGTCAACCCGCCCTAAGGATGGACGTTGCATTCCGAGAGATAGAAATGTTTGGACTGTGATATACTCGTTAACCCATATGATGTGGCACCCTTATCGCAACACTTTTATTGCTCATGGTGAAAATCTTCATTCCTTCTAGCAACAAAAAACTTTATCACTCCATCAGTTATTCCATTTTTGAGTTTGTCTGAGTTGTTTTTCACTATCTCGATTTGACTTTATGTTTATGTTCTTTCATTGGGAAACACTAAAGACTTACACACTCTCAAAAGCTACTTGGCAATTTTTCTTTGCTCTTCCGTAATTTTCTCAATAGCAGTGCAACTCATTCATCCCCTCGAACATATATCCTTCTTACTCCAACAACCAATATATGCACCCGACTCCACCCTCTCTGGTGGAACCACTCTGTGTGGCAATGACACTGTATATCCTTGAACTTTCGGATTTAAAGGCCCCTTGTGTTCATTAAGAGACTAAGTCACACCACCCAATGTAACTCGCGCTAAAGTTGAACGACGATGTTCAAAGTCTAACAATATTTATCTTAGTCCCCTCGTATGTCGAGAACACTGCTCTGATACCACTTGTCACATATCTATAGTTTATGAAGCCTCTAGTAGAATTGGCTTGTGCCATTTTCACCTCTTTTAGGCTAGATCAATTGTCTCTATGCCAAAATCCTTCTCGATATTCCCTTCCATTGAGAATGTATCGTTGTTAAGTTGTCCAATTCAATATAATATGTCGATTTGTTTTTGGCCTACCTTGGTCATCATTAGCAAAACGACATTAGCTCCCAAACCAGCAAGGTTCCGAAGAACATACCACACATTAGCTTATGACACCAAGACTTCGTTTACGTGTACAGAGAAATCAACTGAATTCAATAGTCAAGACCTCAAATAATGAGTGTCACATTTTAAGAGATGAAATCTTCAAACCGTAACATACGACTGAATATACTCGAAAACTCAAGCCGGATTCACCTTATCGGCTCACATTATTTAAGGCCTGCAATTAGTATTTTCAGCCGATCATTTATTTTCCTTACGAAAGCTTAAAATTAGTTTCCCCACTAAAAGTCAATATTGGGTCGTAGGCCAGTTAGTTGACTGGTTTCTTAATGAAAATAACTATTTATTTATTAAACCGGTACGGTTTTTATGTAATATAGTCTGTTTCGGCCTATTTTTTTTAAACAATCTATTTTGAAATGCAACTCTATTATTTAATATTATTATTTAATATGCTAAGTTACCTCTAAATTTTTATTTATAATATAAACTATTTATATTGACTTAAATATTATTCTATGTTAAACCAATTATGTAAATATATATTCACATCGCACGTGTGGTTTCTCTTGTAATTTAAATATATTTTTTCCCAACAAAATTTCATTTTTTTTTTTCATCAACTACCTTCGCTGCCTGTCTAAATTTTCCGTGGCATGCAATAAGTTTCCTTGTGCGCTTTAATGATATTATTGCCAATTTAATTTACATGCAGTTATGGCACCGTCTGCAGAGAGTGAGCTGCAACTTGGTGCTGTTCGATGAATTGAATTGGCTTTTATTGCCCCAAAGTCCTTTGTTTTGATTAAATCTCTGATATATCTCCATTATGTTCTTCAGTATCTATCTACTGATCGATCAATATGATTATTCACCATGCATGCCCAAGGAATTATAACATACCTGGCGTATGGCGACTATAAAGTACTAAAAGGACAATGGTTAATGGATCATTGTAACTGTGTAAGTAATGTTATATATGTCAAAATAAACTGTTTTCTATTAAAGATCGAGAACTTGTTGCCTTCTTCTTCTTAGTTACATAGCATATATATATTGTACAACTAAGAACAATGATATCTAAAACTAGGGAACTACTTACACTAATAGCTGGAAAGTATTTGGAATAATAGCTGCAAAGTATGAAAAACATGTTGTGTATGATGTGATATAGTTGTAAAGTATGTTTAACATTAATAGCTAATAATAGCTAGATGTTGTATACGGTAACATCCCCCCTAAAATTGATGTTGGTAAGTCAACTAGCAATAATTTGTCAATAAGAAAGTGATGATGTTGTTGAGTCATAGCTTTGGTGAAGATATCAACCACTTGGAGATCAGAAGAGATGTGAGGAAGAGATATCACCCGACTTTCCAAAGTGTCTCGAATACAATGACAATCAACCTCAATGTGCTTGGTGCATTCATGGAAAACGGGATTGGTGGCAATCTGAAGAGCACTAGTGTTATCAATATGAAGAGGAGTAGAAGTGGTCTGAGGAAACCCAAGCTCCTCAAGAAGACCGTGTAACCATACAATTTCAGAACAAGCAGTAGACATAGCACGATACTCTGCCTCAGTAGAAGATTTAGACACGCGATCTTGTTTCTTGCATCTCCAAGAAATTAAGGCATCACCTAAAAACATACACCAACCCGTAGTAGATCGACATGTATCTGGACACCCAACCCAATCAACATCATTATAGACAACAAGCTAAAGTGAGAAGCTGGTAGGAAATAATAACCCACAAGTAGGTGAACTTCGAAGATAACAGATGATGCGTCGAACAACAGCAAGATGGAGATGTCGAGGAGCAGACAGAAACCGACTAACCTGATGAACAACATAGGAGATATCAGGTCGAGTAGTGGTCAAGTAGATAAGACTCCCAACCAGACTCCGATAGAGAGTAGGATCATTCAGAAGATCCCCCTTCATCTTTCCTGTATTTGACATTGACTTCCATAGGAGATTAGTAGTATCAACAGAAGAAGTGTCCTCCAAACCAACCAAAAGTGATAATATCTTGAATATACTTATGATGGTTCACGAAAATACCACTGCCCTGATGGTGAATTTCAAATCCTAAAAAATATGTGAGCTGGCCAAGATCTTTCATAAGAAAAGTTGCATGTAACAACTTCTGAATCTTAGTAATCAAACCACAATCATTGTCAGTAATGATAATATCATCTACATAAACTAAGAGAATGACTATACCAGACGCAGACGCGTGGAAGAATAGAGAAAAATCATACTGACTTTGTGTAAAACTGAATGAAAGAATTGTACTGTGAAACTTTTCAAACCAAGCCCGTGGCGCCTGCTTGAGCCCATAGAGAGAACGTCGTAGCTTACATACATCATGAGAAGAAGAAGTAGTCATACCATAAGGGAGTTTCATGTAAATCTCCTCTTGTAGATCACCATGAAGAAATGCATTCTTCACATCCATCTGATGCATTTGTCACGACTGTGTAGCGGCAATAGCTAAGATGGTTCGAACCGTGGTCATTTTGGCAACAGGAGCAAATGTTTCCTCATAATCAACTCCATATTCCTGCTTGTTACCTAGAGATACAAGGCGAGCTTTGTATCAGTCCAAAGAGCCATCAGAGCGAAGTTTTACCGAGAAAACTCATTTACTCCCAATAGGTTTGACTGTAGGAGGACAAGGAACAATACCCCAACTGTGATTCTCCTCAAGTGCTTGAAGTTCTATTTGCATTGCCTTTTTCCAATACTCGTGTTCCATGGTCTGTTTGTACCAGGAGGGAATGAAAATAGAAGATAAAGTAGCACAAAAGAGATAGGAGAATAGAAACCATACCAATTAGGGGATCGAGAAGTATGAGATGACTGACGAAGAGTGGTGGAAGCAGGAGCATGAACAGGAGCATAAGCGGGATCAGGCGTCGGGTCATGATTGATAGGGGGCACTGAGAAAGTGGAACTGGACTCATGTCGACTATGTCGTTTATACATTAAACAAGGTTTAAACCTTTCCACAATTGTCGGGGAATCAGAAAAATAGGCAAAAGAGATAAAGGTGCAAATGGAGGCTCAAAATGAAATGGAAAGAAATATTGATTTTCAAAGAAAACCACATTCTTAGAGACCCGTATACGATGAGCATGAGGATCATAACAAACATAACCCTTTTGAGGGATAGCATAACCAAGAAAGGCACACTTCACAGATTGAGCAGTAAATTTATGTCGTTCATGAGCAGGGAGATGCACAAAACAAACGCAACCAAAGGTACGAAGATCAGAATATAAAGGAGAATGACCAAACAACTTGAAGAAAGGAGAAACATAATTTAGCATAGGAGATGGTAAGCGATTGATCAAATGAACTGAAGTAGAAAGTGTCTCACACCAAAACCGAGGAGGAACAGATGATTTTAGTAAAAGGGTTTTTACCACATCAAGGAGATGACAATTTTTCCTCTTAGCAACACTGTTTTGTTGCGGTGTTGAAGGACAAGAACGCTGAGATATGATACCTTTGCTTTGGAGAAAGTTTTGAAACTCATTAGACATGTATTCATCTCTTGAATCAGATCGCAATACCTTGATGCTGGCAGAGAATTGAGTCTCAATAAGGGCAAGGAAGCGCTGAAATACTAAAAAAAACTTATGACTTAGCCCATAGGAAGTAAACCCACGTAAAATAGCTAAAATCATCAATAAAAGTAACAAAGTACTTATAATGCGCATGAGAAACAACATGTGCAATCCCCCAAACATCACTATGAATAATATCAAAACATTGTGAGGCACGAGATGCATGAGAAGGAAAAGGTAAAACTTTACTTTTGCCAAGTTTGCATGTTGTACAATCAAAATAAAGATCAAGAGAAGAGCATGCTTTATTGTCCAATAAACCAGAATTAAATAAAGTACATAAAACATCTGAGTTTGGGTGCCCTAGACGTCTATGCCACATATTATTTTCAAGACTAACAACCTTACATGCAAAGGAGAGTAAAGGAAAATGAGAGCTAGATGGGGAAGGAGTAACATCAAGAGGAAATAGTCGTCCCACTTTAGGCCCATTCGCGATCATCTTCCCGAACACTTGATCCTGCACAATACAACTAGAACGAGAGAAATTGACATTACAATTATTATCAACCAATTGACTAATAGAAAGAAGATTTGTAGAGAGAGCAGGAGACACAAAAACATAAGTGAAGGAAGAGGAAAGATCACCAACATCACTGATATGCAAAGAGCTGCCATCAACGGGGTTAATTTTCAGATTTCCATCATAATTCAGGCATTAGAAAGGGTAACAATGGTATTGGTCATATGATTAGAAGCTCCAGAGTCAAACTACCATGGTGTAGAAGAAACTTGATGATTACCTGAAAGCCCAAAAGCAGAGAAGACAGAAATGATCATTTGTTGTACCATTTCAGGAGTGAGTGTGTTCAGGTTTGCTAATGTTTTAGGAACAGGAATATGAACAATCGGTGATGCAACAAGCAATGCAGCAGAACTAGAGGTACCAGTGGAGGTATGAAAAGGAGTGGCCCACTACCTGAAAGCCCAAAAGTAGAAAAGTCAGAAATGATCATTTGGTGTATCATTTCAAGAGTGAATGTGTTCAGGTTTGCTAATGTTGTAGGAACAGGAGTAGGAACAATCGGCGATGCAACAAGCAATGCAACAGAACTAGAGGCACCAGTTGAGGTATGAAAAGCAGTGGCCCACTTCCGTTCAGGTTGAATGGTATGAAAAGCAGTACCGTGCTTTCGTTCAGGTCGAATGGGACAAGTAGAGATGAAATGACCTTGTTTCTTGCAGTAGTAACAAAAGTTGATACAATCCCGTGCAATCTGACCAAAAGCTTTACAATTATAACACTGGATAGAACACATGTCTCTCCCATTATGCCTCCCCTGTGCTGCATAAGCCACAGAAATAGGGATATTAGCAGGAGTCTGATGTGTCATGGCAGCTTCAGTGAGTAGACGTTGCTCCTGACAAAGAAGTTCACTAAAACAAGCATCTAGAGATGGGATAGGAGCACGATTCATTAGATTACCTTGTGCAAATTCAAAGTCAGGTCGTAGTTTCATCAAGAATTGATCTCGTTTGCTGGTTGCATGCACTGCTTGGACCACAGAGAGAGCTGCAGTGGGAACATTAGCATAAATGATGTCTGAATATGCAGACCAAATAGTTTGAAAACCAGAAAATATCCCTTAATTGAGAGACTTCCTTGTGTGAAATTAGTCATCTCATACTCCAATTGAAAACGCCTAGCAGAGTTATCTTGATTATAAACTGTATTGAGATAATTCTACATATCAACATCAGTTTTATAAGGCCTCAAATTTAGAACAAGATGAGGCTCAACCGAGCTAAGGATCCAAGTCATAACTCAAGCATCCTTAATTTGCCATTTAGACAAAGTCTCGATATCTTGTGGTGTCGGAACACTCCCATCTATATGACCCCACAACTCTTTTCCCATAAAAAATAAACGCAATTGAAACTCCCATGAAAAATAAATTTTACCCGTGAATTTCACAGCAAACGATTCAAAAGACATTATGCCGTTAGTACCATAAAAATATTCCTCAATTGAACTGGACAGGAGTTTTGAACCAAACCAGATCAAATGTTAAACTGAACTGAACCGGAGCAGAGAATCAAACCGGACCAGGAGCTTTGAACTGCACCGGGTTCAAACAAAGGAACCGAACCGACAGTTGAGTAAAGCTAATACCTTTCAACTGCAGCCATAACAAGTGAGTCGTCGCACAGAGGCTGTAAGACATGATGGCTGGAGACAGAGAGCTAACGAGGTCGATGCAAACGAGACTAACCGGAGCGGAGCTGGAGACGGAGAGCTGGAGGACTCGATGGCACGGAGGCTGGAGACACGAGGCCGATCTGACGAGGTCGAGGCAATGGCGAACTAACGAGGTTAATGCGGACGAGACTAACCGGATCAGAGCGGACTGGACGACGAACAGAGGTAACCCTAATTTCTGATTGTTGGCTCTGATACCATGTCAAAATAAACTAATTTCTATTAAAATTTGAGAATTTTGCCTTGTTCTTCAGTTACATAGCATAGATATATATACATTGTACAACTAGGACCAATGATACCTAAAACTAGGAAACTACTTACACTAATAACTGGAAAGTATTTGGAATAATAGCTGCAAAGTATGAAGAACATGTTGTGTATGATGTGATATAGTTGTAAAGTATGTTTAATACTAATAGGTAATAATAGCTAATGTTGTATACGGTAACAATATATGTATGCAGATCGTACCTTCACATTCATTATAAGTAGGTTGAAAAATATTTATGGGTACATTTACATATTTTTATTTACTACAATTTTTTTTGAGTATCATAATTAAAGAACTCATAACTTTTTCTATAATGCTTTTTTTTTTTTTAATTATATGTACAAAATAATTGTGAAGCTTTTAATTAAATATAATATAATATATTTTTATTTTTCATACATTATACATATATATATATAGTTCATGTATGGAACATACTTCATCTAAAATGTCGCTAATCCTCGTCTCTCTAGCTATCGAGGAGCAACCTTACATTGCATAAATACACGTTTATCTAACCCCACATTAATTGGTATTAACTAACACAATAAGAGGATGCGTTATTGCTTGGTCGAGACTTGACCAAAACAGTGGATTGGGCATTAAGATCAAGTGGGTGCATAAATTTGCAGTTAGGGCACGAAGGAGATGACTTGCACATCATCACCAGCATGTGGCACCTCATACACGCCTTCGCCACCATCTCCTCCTCCTCCTCGACTCCTTTGGAGCCGCTGTTATGATCAATCGCCGTATTGAAATTCTTGGTGTAGTAATCGCCATGCTTCGGCTTGAACAAACCGTCCTTGTCTTGGTAACTATTGGTTGATGATTTAGTCGAACAGAGTAGGTTCAGACCGAGGTCGAGGCTAATCGGATCTTTGTTGGACGAGGTTGTCTTCTGCGTGGCTCGTATGGTCGTGTTACACAAGTTTTGTGTCTGCTTCGACTGCAAATTTTCAAAGAAGGGATTTCAAAACACAGTACATAATAACTAGGTAATGCATGTAGTAGTCAAATAGGGTGTAGTGTATACAATATTCTGTACATATGTATCAGAAAAACCCTAACTCTGCTATTCTTTTGAACAAGTAGCTAGTAAACCCTAATTATAAAAGAAGCTATCTATGGGTGAAGATGATGATACCTGCAGAGTGTTGCGATTAGTCATCCATGGCATGACATTCAGAGGAGTCTCTAGACGGAGATCGACATCGATAAGTAGAGATGGTGTGTTGTGCGAGCTCCATCTTTTTTCATCCAAGAACTGTTGGACACGAATACTCTCTTCCGACGACCTTCTCTTCTTTGTAGGCATTAAGGTTCCAGTGTCTTGAGTTTCTGCTCTCTTCCTTGGACTCTTATCAGAGAGTTCGGGTAGTTTCTGAAAGGAAACCATAGCTATTTACTTTCTCTCTGAAACTGGTTCTTCTAGATAGATAGACGACGGATGATGAGTTACGGTGAGTTTAATTTGGTGGTGGGTTTTATATAGGCGCAGAGAGAGAGAGAGAGAGAGAGAGATGTATATGACGTTGTATGGAAGATGTATAAAGGGGTTTCCTTGATGAGAAGTGGTGTCCATATTTACTTCTCGGTTGGGATAGCTGGGGGTGAAGGAAGGAGGGATACTACTTCTTGAAGATCATTAATTAATTAATGGGCGCACCTGATCCATGATATCTATGATCTATCTGCTCAATATATATATATATATATATATAATATTTATTTACATTTAACGCCCTTATAAATCTGTAGTGTAGAGTTAATGGGTACCAATACTAATTACATAATCGAGTTCTGCTTATGTAAAATTCTGTATCGAATCGAGTTAAGTTCAATTAGCTAATGTTAGCATGATCACGGGTTTTCACTAGTGTTTCGTTTCTTAATTAGAGGTTGGAAATGACCATAAAAAAAATTAGAGATTGGATCCAAGTTTTGGGAATAGAAAAATCTTTATGGTCAACATTAAGATCCCTTACTACTATAGTGTAAGTGAAAATTATTTTAAATGTAAAGTAAATATGTTAAAAGTGTTACCTTCACAACACTTAAAATGTTGGTCATCGGGAATGCCCTAATCTGATTTTGTTCAAGTCCATTTTTTAGTTAGTACGTACTTAGTAGTCTAATTAATTAAGTTACAACTTACAACCACTATATATATAACTTAACATAACATGGTTGTGTGGTTAGATATATATCAATAAATTCAATGAATTAAGTTAATTAACATTATATGTGTTATTTTTATAATGAAAGTAATCATAATCATAATAATTATTTTCTTCTCGTCCATTATGATGGACGGTGAGATGAGATAGAATGTAACCTAAGTTGTAATGTGTGGAAAGGGAAGCAATAAATGGAAGGAGAACTGCATACAGTTGAAGGAAGCTTGAATGCCCCCAACGATCTTTATTTAGAGAGGGAGACCATTAACTCCAACTTCCTCATTTGGGTCGCTCAAACAACTTACACTACTCTTGTAATTAAAACAATCTTTTCCACCATAAATTTTATCTTCAAGTAGGTAATAAAAATTACACCACTTAACTTCAGAATAATATGCATGCATGCACATCTCAAGTTACATATAGGTTACAAGAAGTGAAAATATTATAAAATAATTGCATTAATCTATTATCCATGGGACATCTAAATGTGAGACATTAAATAGTGTTAATTAAAAAAAAATGTTTTTTTTTTAATTGTTATACTACCAAAGCAATCTCCCCAACCCCACGCCTCTCATCTATATATAATTTGATGAATAATGTCATTGAATGCCTTTTAAATACAAGGTAACCCTTCGTTTTGCTTTAATGTCTGTCTCAAGTCTCAACACTCTTTCGGGGATTCAACCTTCGCACCATGCATATCCCATGATCTAAGATTTTCACCATGATTAAATAAAGCAAGGTTGAATATACTTGTTGCTGAAATCTATAATGCCTGGGAACCAACAAGGATTATCTTTGCGCGACGAGCATTGAGAACAAATGTTCTAGTTGCATGGATGATGTTTGTTTAGGGGCTTTAATGCAAATATGACATAATAGATGGGGTTTTAATCACACACTAATGTAGTTATCCAAACATTTTTTTTTTTATAAATAAGGTAAATAATATAGATGTATACGAATGCTTACTTATTATATTATTTACATCACTGACTATGCATCCAATATGATTATTGAACGCCATATATATATAAGAATGTGATTATTCATTATAAAGAAAAAGATTTTCATTTATATTTCATCAAATATTTTTAAAATTTTCTTTTTTAATTAATTAATTTATATATAGAACAGATCTCATAAAGATGTTGGAAGTACCATATAATGTTTTCCCTCAATGTTTTACTTCTTTTAAAATAAATAAATTAAAACCACACTATATATATCTCTTCTAGCCAGGAAAGCTTAGCTACGTTATATATTTAAGACAAATCCAAAGTCCCCAAGTCATTGAAAGCATCGAAGAGAGAGTAGGGCTCTACCTGCCTTCATTAAAGGCATCTTGAATTCGAAATTAAATGGGAGGAATTGGAGATGCAGGAGAGGGGACGGGATTCATATTGATGAGACATTCAATTACCAACAATAGAAATAATCGAATATAAATAATCGTATATTAGAAATCATATTCGCGCCTTGCGTAATTAATAATTATTTTAGTTTATAAATTAATATTGCACACATAAATATAAATATTTACATAAAACTAACATGTGATATAAATAGATATTAATTCAATTACACAACATAAAAATAATTATATTTTTTAAAAAAATAATCTTATGTTTATTTTTTATAATGTTATACAATATAACGATTATTTATATTTTATAAAAATATTTAAAAATAAATGAGTAGATAATAAAAACGAATGTTAACAATTATGATTATAATATTAACTAATGATTTTGAAATTCATTTTATGACATCTATTATTTTCTTATATTTTTAAATAAATACAAAATATATATATATGTAGTTATAGTTATAGTTATAGTTATAGTAATTATCACTTATATAAATTAATTTTAAAGTCGCAATATATGTTGATTGTAGTAAAATATAACAATGATATTTTATAAAAATAATTCTAAACAAAGTAAGAAGAAACTATATTAAAATTATTATATATTTTTATTTTTTCATACCCTAAATTTTATGTTGCATATATAATCATAAATATCTACATAAAATTAATTAACATGTGATTATTATTTTCATAAAATTGATATATAATATATATAATTTAATTTCATCTTAAATTGTCTTGTAATAAAAATATTTAATATATGCAACTACTTGTTTTTCATAAAATATAAAATTATGAATTTATATAAAATTTAGTAAATAAAATAAACATAAGAAAAATTATAAATGCACATGGAAAATAAGAAGAGATTAATGAAATTTTGTAACTTACTTGGAGAATGAATGAGAGACTTTGAAATATTTTAAACTAAATTACATAACATTTCACATATGAGTGAGAATTATATGTTTGACATGGACCAAAATAAAGTTATGAAATTGACATTAAGAATGAAAAAATGTCTTGAAAAACTTGTCACAAATTCTACATAGCTTATCCCAATTAATATATAGATATAGATATATAACATCCCTTATATGTGAGCAAAAGTGGAGTTTCTCTCACTAATGTTTAAAATTGAAAGCTTTTATCCTTAATGTTTGGTAATCTATCTAGTTTCTCACTGTTATCAAACTTTTCATCTAAACTTAACAAAACAACATGTTTTGAAAATTGTAGAATAATAAAATCATTTTAAAAATGTCGCAATTTGATTCTTCCAAAAAATTTCAAATATTGTAATTAAGTCATGATTCGATTGGAACTCGATTAAGACTCAATCAAAGAGTCTCGGGTCTAGGTCTTGACCCACACCTGATCGTCCACCCATTGGAGGTTGGTTTGGATCATGATCCAGACTAGCCTAGCCCTCAACCCATGGACGAGCATGTCTTGGTCAAGACCCAGACCAGATCCCCTTTGGTTGAGACTCAACCAAGTCTCGATCGAATCATGACTCAATTGCAACAAATGAAAAAAAAAATTGAAAAGGTTCAATTGTGTTATTTTTAAAAGTATTCCGTTAATTCTGCAATTTTCAAAACATGTTCTATTAAGTTTGGATTGAATATTTGACGGAGTAGGATCATTAGACAGATTGTCAAACGTTAGACAGATTGTCAAACGTTAATGACCGAAACTTTTGAAACCAAACATTAGAAATAAATTTGATTTTGGTCCAAATAATATTATGTAATAAAGTTATATTTTACCGTATGTGTATCATACAGTGTATGTATATGCATATCTTCTATGCTTTAATGGCTGCTTTCTCTTCAACACCCACCTCTCATCTTCTTCATTTATATGTTTCGCAGACCACAACTCTTCAGTACGTACAGTGGAGCGTCATGCTACGCATGGCCTTTATTGATTTCTAGAGTTATTAATCCATCGTCTAATTTCATTTATTGAAGTGGATATGGATACGAGTTATGTTGATCCGTGCATGGTACGAACTACGAAATGTAACAAAAATGAAAATTTATGTAATATAATATAATAACAGTAAATAAACATTTGTATAGCATTAATATTTAATATATGGTAGGTGTCATATGTTTGAGTCATGTGATCGGATGATACCATATATTTTTTCGTGAGGTCGAATGGTCTGTTATGTTTGGAAGATGTTGTCCTATGATACTTATGTTAGTCAGCCGTTAGATTTTTATGTTAAATGATCCACGTCAGCATCACGTAGATATATAATATAATATTTATTTTACATTAAAAAAAGGAAAGAAAAAAAACCTAGCAATTGGGTCCAATTGCTAGGTTTGTTTTCATTTTCTATTTTTTATTTAAAAATAAATTTATAAACAATAATTTTTATATTTTAGAATTTATATTTTAATTTTTTGAATTTAGTTTTATTTTTTCCGATTTTTCCATATTTCCTATTTATCCTATTTATTTTTATTTTCAATCTGCCACGTCAGCGCCACATCAGCATTTTGTTAGTTAAACTTGACGACATCAATAATTTGGACTAAATAACAACATTACGAAAACATAAGGTACCAAGAAACAACATAGGGGTACCATCTAATCACATGACCCAAACATATGGTACCATTGGACCTATTAACCCTTTAAAAATATAACACGATAGTAAATATGGTTAATTACTTGAATGGTTATACATGTTTGTGCATGTGACTAATTGATTATAACTTGTGCATTATGGTTACATAAGTTTCAGCATGTGACTAATTGGTCATTTTACTATTCATCGTCAAATATCTCCGTTAATTCTATCATATGTCTTGCACGTGAGGATTAAACCATGCGAATTTCCAAAAATGTCATTGTCTCCTTTATTATAAGTGAATAGAATTTTGAACACAATCGCTGAATCGTCAAGACGAATTAGGAAACTAGTGGTTGAAGATGAAGAAGGAGTCTGGAGTCTGGAGGTTCCATGGTTAAAGATGAAGAAGGAAACTAATGAGTTCATCCCCCAATCGCCTAGAGAAGTCCGGAGGTTCCATGGTTGCTCCAATTTTGAGGTAATTGCAAACATTTTAAGTATTTCGTCTCAATTTTTCCTTCGATTGTGAAAAACTCTAATTTTGGTAAGAATCTTACTTGGAGTGGAAGCATGAATAAAAGAGATCTCAAAATTGAAAAGCAAACCGAGGTGGGAGTGGAAGAGAGACACCGAATCGAGGATTTCTATGACAAGAAGATGTATTATGTACTACACAAGTAGTTGTATTTGAATTTGTTGTTGCATATTTTGTTGAAATGGAAGTAAGAAGATGTATTTTGTATTGATGGTCTTCGGAACCTGAGTTTCATGGGTGCTCCCATCTTTTGATCAATGTACTAAATAAGTAGTTGCATTTGAATTTGTTGTTGAATATTTTGTTGAAATGAGTTTCAGTTCTGTGCTGATGTTCTTCAGAACCTGAGTTTCAGTTCTTCAAATCCTGGGTTTCATTGAATAGTATCTAAATTAAAGAGTTCATTCTAACTTGAAATTTGATTAAATGGTTACATATGTTATCCTCGAATGTGATTAAATGGTTACATATGTTTCCTTGTAATGTGATTAAATAGTTACGTATGTTTTCTTAAAATGTGATTAATAGGTTGAAATTGGGAAATATTACTCGGGTTGACTTATATTCCTTTTGCATTAGTCTTTGCTTGGAGAAATAGAAACCGTCCGATCTTGTCTTTGTTAATTGTAGTTTTGCTCTCAGATTTATGCAGAAAATCGAAAAATACAGCAAAAAAACATGCATCAAAATGACCAGAATATTAGTATCTGAATTACAAACTGTGATGGATCATAGGGGTGGCCGACACCTACTCCACCTCCGGATGAGACTGCAGTTCCACCTGGTGGGTTTGTCGTGGACTATATGTGGAGCTGCTCTTCCTATAACCTCTTGTAAGCTACATTTGTGAAGGATGATGCTGCAATGACAATGACGGGGCATGCTGTCATCATCTCTTCCACCACACTGCCACCAACTACCTGACCCTGTCCTCCGACGAGGAACACTGTCATGTTGATCACCCCCGACAGTGCAGGAGGAGGGAGGGAGGAAGGAGACAGATAGGGATAGGATCTCGAAACGGTCATGGAGGGTGACCACTGCACCAACCGAAGCAGTCTCCACGATGTATGATATTATTGAACAAATCGCGATGGTCTTCAGTGCTTTTAGCGCAGAATAGAGAAAGACAAAAAGTTCAAAGGGAAATGAAAAGGAAATGTGCAACAACTTACTGGAGCAGAGCACGGAGGTGGAGCAGTTGTGGACAGTCCAAACCAACTGGAAAGTCGGTCAGTCGGAGAAGAAGAGGACAAACCGATAGAAGGGAAGGAATGTAATTTTATCTGTCGTAAAATAAAATAACACCTGTCACGTGATTGAGACATGCGAAAAAGACGGAAAACTTTAACGGTTCAGTGACGGAGTAACCAATCAGTCACATGCTGAAACATGTGTAACCATTTAGTCATGCAAAAAAAACATGTTTAACCGATGAATCACTTTGGTCAAGCATGTGTAACCATTTAAGTAATTAACCCTAGTAAATACCATATTTTTATATGTATGCACCAGAGAACATACTGTTTATCCATTGCTATATAATTGATTTAAAATTTCATATTTTTTAAGCTATGGTGAGTATCATTATCTAATTTAATTCAGAAGAAATATATTTACATATTATTCATACATAAAAGTATATATAATAAATAGAACAGACCTAAAGAAGACAGTATCATTCGTATCTTGGGCTTAGTAGCATTGAGAGTTCAATCAACGAAAAGGCTTTATCAATGGGCCGAGATGCTTGAAATAGTAAGTATGAAAGCCCACAATAGGCAATGAGCCTGCCTGGCCTTTGAGTATTGAACCATTGGGAGTGTAACCCTAATTCATCAAGATAGACCGAACCGCCGGTTCATGAGATGCTTTCGCACTTTTCCATCAACCTTGATTTTTTTCATTATTTATTTTTTGGTCAACCATCAACCTTGATAACTTGATAAAAATAATGTAATGGGAGATAAGGTGAGCAGTTCTCATTAGTTACTATGTAACTTTAGAGTTTTGTTTTTAACCATAGTTATCAGAACCGGATCGGCCATCGAACCGGCAAGGAGTTCACGGTTCAGTGTACGGTTTACTGTTCACAAGGGGGGAAAAACTGAAAACTGAAAATACATACATAGTCTCAAACACAAACATAATTATCTCAAACTACATAGTCTCAATTTCAAACACACGTTACTCTCAATTCTCAAACACAATACACAATAGTAGTGAACCGGTTTAACCAATTGGGTTAAGCCGATTGGTTTATGCAGAACCAAATCAATCGGTTTAAACCGAAAAATCGATTGGTCTGTAAAAAATATCAGCTAAAAAGTGAACTGGAAACCGACCGGTTTTCCAAAAAATGCTCGGTTCAACCCGATTCAAACACTATTCATTTGTAAAACGGTTTTTTAACTGAACCAACCCGGACAGGGGTTCGGTTCCCGGTCGGACCGCCGGTCCGGTCCAATTATGATAACTATGTTTTTAACCCATTCAGAAAATACATGGTAATTGGATACTACCCATTTGAATTTGGAACTTCTTTTTTTTTTTGCCATTGTTTGAATTTGGAACTGAAACATACACATAACCAGTTTATACCAACAGTTCAGAATACCTTATTAGGAATCTGTTTTTTTATTTATTTTTAATTTTTATAACAATTGGATTGAACACGATTGTTCCTCATAACATGAGCCAGTAATAATCAAGTAGACAGAACAACAAAAGTTGACTAAGAGTTAAGTGCTACAAAAAAATTTAGATTAAATTTTCAAACATTGGGTCAAATAACAATGAAACATAATCAACAAATAGTATATAGAAAAACGAAAAATTACGCTATGCAGCGACTGCGTTGGAGTCATTCTCCATTAGAATCAAATTACTTTACAGAGAGAGAAAAGAAAAGTTCGATTAATCGGTGTAGCACTGAATGGAGGTATTCTGAAAGCTAGAATTAAAAGTGAAATTGATTTAAAGTATCACTAGAGAACTCATCTGCACTTTGCGCAGAATATAAAAAAGGGAAAAGTATGAAAAAACACCCGGAATATTTTTTGCCACTACACCAACATGTTTGTTGACGCAATTAAGTCCACCAACATGTTTCATTTTGTATGTAACTCCACATTCCGTCAAATTGAATCGTTAATTGTCATGTGCACGGCACGTGACACCATTTATTTCGAAAATATTGTTGTCAAAAGACGCTTGTACCCCTGAATGTCAGTTTTGTACAGACTATCCGTTGCCACCTCGCCCACGAAAGTTCGATTCTTGTCGTCGGAGACACTTGAAGCCACCGAAGGAGGCGAAGGTTGAAGACCTAGATAGTGAACGTATAGTAGTTTGTAATCTCCATCAACCATGATCTCATTAATGTCGTCCGTCTAGAGATCGACGAAATTGCATGACTAGATTAATAAAATTTCACAACTTCTGATTTACTTCGTTTCTTGCTCAGTTAACGAATCATAGATAGTTAAATCGTACCAAGCATTCATTCCGATCAATTAGTGCCAAAAATGCATATTCAATTGTACCACTATGTCATAGCTTCAGATAACGTAATAGCAGTGTCAGTTGTGGTGAATTCAGTGGTAAAAAATGCAGAAGAACCTTGGAAGCATGTCTTTCACATTGTTAGTTGTTACTGATGGAATGATTATTGCAGCGATGAAGGTGTGGTTCAAGATGAGGCCTATCCAAGGGGGGGCCTGTTTGGAGGTGAAGGTGGTGGAGGATTATCCATTCTTGAACTCATCTTACGTGCCTATCATGAGGCAGATGAAGTCTAAGAATTTTAATTATATGTCCGTGTTGAATCATCTCCGATTCTATTTGCCTGAGATGTTCCCTAAGCTCCACAAGATCTTAAATTTGGAAGACGATGTGGCCGTTCAAAAGGACTTAGCCGGGCTCTGGAGTATCGATATGGGAGGGAAGGTGAATGGAGATGTTGAAACGTGCTTTGGGCCTTTTCATCGGTACTCACAGTATTTGAAATTCTCAAATTCTCTAATTAGAGAAAAATTTAATCCAAAGACCTGTACTAGGGCATATGGGATGAACATATTCGATCTAGATGCATGGAGGCGTACAAGAATCCATACAAATTACAAGAATCCATACAAATTCAAGAATGCTATCAAGGTTTCATGAAGAAGCAAAGAACTTGATGGGTGTGGTGTGGAGAGTAAGGCAAGTGTTCTTTTCTTAGGATGAGCTCTGGAATTCTGCAGATGGGTATAAAGGGAATATAATTCCAATATTACATCACATGTTGACTTCACTTAGACGGAAAATGTAACCCCATTAACAGAAAGGTGTAAATACAAACAAATGGAAACATATGGCTGTTAAGACAAACAAAATGGGTGTAATTAGCAATCTCGACAAACATCCATGTTTTTTTTTTATACTTTTCCCTATAAAAAACATTATTTGAGATATCGTTATATAAATATAGTTTAATATAAAATTTAAATTATTATATTAATGAACAAAAATAAATCAAATCAAATTACTTTTTAATTATATTATTATAATAACTTAACTTCAAAATGAAAATATTTTTATTTTTGTTATTAATATAATATTATTCAATTTGTTTTTTTTGAATAACAAATAATATATTCATTACATATATGTTAAATTCATTTAGTAATAGCACAAAAAAAAAGTTATTTATAAACATTTTATTTAGTAATAGTTAATTGTTTTATTTTTATTTTTTTATAGTTAAAATTATGTGAAAATTATATACAAAAACATAATTTAATAAATCATATATGCATATACAATTATACACTATTCAGAATACTATTAGTTTTATTTTTTTTATCTATAAAAATTTATTTCAAATATAATAGTAATTGCTAAATAGTAATATTAAATAATTATTTTACAAACGTTTATGAAAAGTATCATTTTATTTTAATTTTATAATTATAAATACATACATGAAAATCTAACATGTGTATTTATATACCTACTTTTAAAAAATTTAATATTTGTATTAATACATGTGAAAAAATGTTTTTCTCACCTATTAACATGATTGTGTACACATTTAGAACTTTTGTTTAAAATTTGATTTCTTTTTACCTTTTTTGTTTTAAATTTAGAAATCAAATAAATATTTATATATTTTAATTCTTGATGAAAAAAAATACATTTACTATTTATTTTTTTCAGTTTTTAATTAATTTAGTTACTATTGTTTATATTTTTTTTCATTATAAATATTATGTACTTTCAACACTTAATTCATTTTTTAAGTTAATTAAGCTAAACTATAATTATAAATTAGGCTTAAATATATATAAGTATAATTTATATATAATAAGTCTTGTTTATCATTTATTTATTTCAAATTATTTTACATTTTTTTTTAAATGTGTTTTCATTCTTATTTATTTATTTCACTCTTAATTTTTATATAATTTTCCAAAGTAAATTGTTAGGTGCAAAACTTGTAATTTACCATTGTTTGAAGACAATATTTAATTTGACATACTTATAAATGTAATATCTTTAGAAATTGAATGTTGAGCTTTTGATTAATTTTAGAGTGTCAATGTGGATGTGAGAGAATGATGACATGTATGTAACTTATTTTTTTTTTACATAGACCAATCAAATTAATTTATTATGACACTATAATAGAGAAAATTGTCTTAAAAACTTGTCAAAATTATAGGATACTTAGTCAAATTAATATATATATATAGATACTCTAACTTTAGCTATACTTGTTTATATATATATGGGTTAATTACCAAATAGGTACCCCAACTTTGCATGGTTTGGCAAGTAGGTACCTAAACTTTTTTTTGCCGCAAATAGGTTGCCCAACTTTGTAAAATTAGCAAATAGGTACCTACCGTTAATTTACCGTTAAGAATAAACGGAAAATAACATGAGGAGCAAACAGGTACCTGATCTTGACATGGTTTGGCAAATAGATACCTGAACTTACACTAATTAGCAAGTAGATACCTGAACCGGTTCAAAATCTGGTTCGGTCGAACCACTTTTTTTTTTAACCAATTGACAAGTGGTTGTCGATTTCGTTAAGTTATTTCCTTAGTTCAACCCCATAAACCCTACTTAGATCCATCGAGAACGTCTAGAGTTGAGTCATGCATGTGTTTGGTATATAAATCCTACACTTTTTATATAAAAAAAAAGTGGTTCGACCGAACCAGATTTTGAACCGGTTCAGGTATCTACTTGCTAATTAGTGTAAGTTCAGGTACCTATTTGTCAAACCATGTCAAGTTCAGGTACCTGTTTGCTCCTCACGTCCGTTTATTTTTAACGGTAGGTACCTATTTGCTAATTTCACAAAGTTGGGCAACCTATTTGCGGCCAAAAAAAGTTTAGGTACCTAGTTGCCAAATCATGTAAAGTTGGGGTACCTATTTGATACTTAACCCTATATATATATATATATATTCATAGGTTTAAGGTACCCTAATATTTGGACCAAAACCGAACTTCTACCCGGACCATACCTTAAATGCCGGTTCCAATTCCAAATTGGTAATTTGTTCACCCTAACCGAGACAACATAAATTGTGAGCCCTATCTCTGCCATTGTCATTACATTTCAATCTGCAAATTTATCCAACAATGCATAAAACTCTCTAATACATATCATATATTTCTAGTATGTATAAAACTCTGGAATAATTACTTTCCAAATAGGATTTCTAAGTACGTATTAAGTCCTATAATCGAGGGAAGCAGTGCAATTTTTCATTTTTTTAATGGATTCACAAAAGTAATGCCTTTTCTCATGAGATTTCACACACCCATTTATTACAGAAATTTAACTTGAGAGCAGTGAGTTATGCAGCTCATTTATGTTGACTTGTGATTCCAACTTACAACTATATTACATACACTCCGGAAAGATATACAAACCTCCAACCATCCAACTCACTACATATATAAATCTAAGATGACTCACTCCATACATATATATTAGCGCATATACATATAGCCTGGGCAAGCACAATCATCAGAACAAAAATAATTGAATTAGAATCAGTGTCGACTTCCTCACTCAATCTTCTCGAGAATCTCCAATCGGGTTTTCCTTCTCCAACCTCTCATTGTGGCAACAAGGTTGATCAACCCCATCATCTGACTCTTAGTGTATTCCTGGAAAATAACAACACAGACAACAGAAGGTGTGAACCAACAAACATTAAGAAGGATCATATGATAGATTTGATGAATCCTTACAGGATGAGCTCGAACCCAGTGAACGTATTCGGTTTCTGGAAGGTAATAAGCCTGTAATCAAACACACAAAAAGTAATCATCAGTGGAGTACACCCAATTCCTAATGGGGGAATTTTTTTGAGGGGGAGTGATAAAAGTGGTGAAAGTTGCATTTACCTTGATAAAGGTTTCAACAATTTGGAATTCCGGTTTTGCATCAGTTGAGACAAAGTTCTGGAGACCATTGATTAGAACCTGTGTGCATAGACATGGATTAAGGGTAATCTCCACCTATAAGTTTTAGCCAAGTACTCAGAAGATGAGAAATAAAAAACCTAGAGGAGAAACCTGGAGATCCAACGACATCAAAGCTCGTCCTTCATCAGTACATCTCTTAACGCGGGAAAGGCCTTCAATGAGTGTTTCCGCCACAATTGCAAGACCATATTCCAATAGCGTGTTTTGGACCTAGTATTGACATATAACTGTTCTCATATATCTGCTCAGTGTTGTAAAATGAACAGCGGAAATGCTTTCTCAATGATAAATATTAAAGAAAGAAAACTGGCCTCTCAAAAATTGAATATGAATACAATCTAGAATCACCACACTTAATAATACAAGGAATCCATAGAGATTTTATTTTGACAACATCATGTAGTGGATTTTAATTTGATGTAAGTTCAACATTTCTTGCAGATCACCTAACAATGTATCGTTTACTTAAATAATGAAACTTAAAGTGCACTATTACCTCCTTGTGGATTCCCCCATGCGTGAGCCTTGTTTTGTAGTGTTTGAACTCTCCCAGCAACAGATCAACATAGCTGCATCCACATAGTAAAAGTGAGAGATAAACGGCGAAAGAGAAACGAAAATCAGGAAGAAAAAAAAAATCACAGAAGGGAATATTAGGAGATACAAAGGGACCAACCCGTTATGCTCCAGACCAAGGTCTTTTATTTCCCACTTTGCATTGGCTATCCTATCAATGTACCTAGATAGACAAAATCTTTACAATGTAAGCCAACATAAAGTAGCATGCTGTATTTGAGAAACTTTCGTCAAACTGCAACAGAAGGATGGATAGGCACATCATCAAAGACAAGCATATAATATTATCTTCACTTCAATGAATTTTCCAATTTGAATAGGTTGTAACAGAATCCAAACGATTCAGATGATGTCACCACACACATATACAGTTTTCAACTCAAACAGTGATGACAGTTTATCTATGTATTTTTGCACGTGTTTCTTGGTGGATTTGGATGAAAACTGGAGTTCCTAGGGTAGGATTCAATCTTCATAACCTAGCATGCCCAAATTCTTTATCTGTACATTTTCGGATAACCTCTTCCCCTTCTTTCTGTTAATGTCTTGCACAATCTTGGTGCTTACGAAGGACAACTTATTTATGTTGTCTCACATCTTTCCTCTATGATTTATATTTTCTAAGAAATCAGTTTCTACACTTTCACTCCTAAAATTTTAACTCGTAATGCTGAGAATGCAAACCATCTCCTTAATTAAGTAATCTGAATCCTCTATACCTTTACTCTAAATTTATTATGTTACTCTGTAAGTTCCTCCAACATATGAAAGATATGTTTGACCTGGTGTTTCATATCTTACCCATTCATATGCAGTAATTGCCTTGCGGTTGTCCTATGAATATGTTGAATAAGGTCCGGTACAGAATCCACCTGTAAAACGGTGCTATATTTAGATTAAATCGCCACAAAAATATTAAAAAGAATCGACTGTCACTAAGTGAAGAAATATTAGATTGAAGGGAAACACAAATCTCTAGAAAACAATGGAGAAAGAATAAATACATTAAACTACAAAATAAATACATCTTTGAAGTTTAAATAATTTGGTGTCAAAAGCATCCTATCCCAACTTACTAAATAAAGAAATTAAAGAAAAAGATGCTCGGTGATCAACACAGCGCAACTCAATAAATTCCTAAAATGTAATCAAAAATGTAAAAAATTGAAGAGAACAACAATACCATGTTTTTCACGTTCTCCCATTTCCTCAAGACCAATGCTAAATTATTTATTTATTTATCTATAGCTTCCAACCACCATTATTGAACTAATATTCTAAATGAATTTGAACTTTATCAGAATTCAGATCCAGCTCAAGCTCGAGAATATGATTTGTTTGCACACATCAATACAAAAATTTACATTCTGTTAAATGGCTCATTGAAGGATATAGAAGGAAAGGAAAAAAGTTAAAAATCTCTATTATGATATGATACTATGACACAACACAATCACCGGAACGCTCGAAGCATGCTGAAAGAGAGAATACACAAATCTAAAACTATAAGATAGGACATGACACAATAATAAGTTAAACTGAACATCTGCAATTTTTAAGCACACGATATATACATATAGCAGTGAGAAGCAAAACTTTTATCCTTTTGAGAGAATAAAGAGGATAAATGTATTACAAGTAATACTGGTGAAGCAAGATAATCACAGCATTCACCAAGCCAGATACATACAATTCAGAAGTGTTCTAAAGAAAAAAAATACCATTTGTGAGTAGAAATTGTCCACTATTCCTGCATTGTTTCGTAACAGCATGGACTGGATATGAGCTTTGGACTTATGCAGCATCTGAGCGACAAGCGATAATGTATCAGCACCGGTACATCTCTCCTGCAATTCCACAAGAGTATTAGTTAAATTATGTACACACCATATCGTTATGTGCAGATAGGAAAATAGTGAGAAAAGACATGAAAAAAACAAGTGAGGGTTCACCACGTATCAGCTCAAACTTTTGGTATGGGTATGACTTCATATCATAAGGTAATTATTATTATTAAACAATGAAGTGAATGAACAAGAGCTTAGTTTTAGGCTCATGCAGATGTATCAAGCTTAATTCTACACTAAGTTATCTCCACTAGTTTTCAATCTTCTGGTATCCATGCACAGAGTTGCCATATGACAAAGTAAACAGAAGATGAAATCGCTAAATGATTTTTTCTTGATCTCTTTGTCAAGTTTGTCTTTGAGTAAAGTTATATTCAATTTGTGTACATAATTAATAGTAACAAAGACAGTCAAAAGGCCCAACCACTAGAAGCTATCGCAGCTCAAACATTTTTAGAATTTAACACCTATTGAGACAAACAAAGACGCTAGCATATGTTATGAAAACAAGTACCTTAAGACCCAATGATGCACCTGAAATTAAGCCAAAACTTGTAGAGGGGCTTATAGGTGTTACATCATTCAAGGAAGTAGGTGGGTAGGAAGTCCCGGTAAAACTTTGGGGTTTTATCCACTGATCACAATCCTGTGCTATTCTGGATAGAGATGTCTTCAGTCGATCTGAGTATTAAGCACAAATCACAGAATTGCTCAGTCCAACATAATTTCATTACAGGACACTCAAAAGTAGGGTATTGAGTGTATTTACAGACAGATTCTGTTTTTAACCTCTAGACGACTGTAAATAACTTGTTCTGTTATGGTTCATTGATTAAATAGGTAATCAGTATTCACTTCTATAAAGAAAGTAAAAAAGCAACGGAAAATAAAAAAATAGCAAGAGAAACTCACAATTAAGAGAATCATTATATCCTTTCCCACTTGAAACGTTCTGCTCACTAAATGTCTCATACACAAAATAGTAAAAAAGTTCAAAAAGCTGGCACATTCCCTGCAATAGCAAACTGAATCAGGAAAGATTTAGAGAAGAAATAAATATCATGGACTTTTCTAGAATAATTTAAATCTTTCTTTGCAAGGTAGTCCAACTATCAAAGACATTCACCTTGAAGAATTCAACATTAACTATTTCTAACTTCTGCATTAGCCTCGCATACTTATCCATCGCCCTATAAGACACAGTAATTAGCTCGGTCAGCATATATCACTTACTGGCTGAACATGAAGCAGCTCTGACCTGAATTATCCATTATTCACCTTAGAAGAGAAAGAGAAGATCCTGTTAAGTTCTGATCTCCATTGGCGAGTGCATGACTCTTCGGAAGTTTTGGTTTTGCAATGCGACTTGGAAGTTGACTGTCCTCATCAATGAAATCTGCCAGAAGATCTTCATTTTCTTCTTCAGAAGGGGAATACCCATTTCTGTGATTTGCATCACCACTCCTTGGTGAGTTTCTATCATCATGAATATGATCATTTTTTCCATGAAATTCGCTAGAACCTCCATTGTGCATGGTTGGAGTTTGACATTCTCTGGAACCCAGCTTTTGCAGAAATACATTTCCGTTTATAAGCCAATGGGAGAACACGCTCTTCCTGGATGCAGCATCAGTTGAATTCATTGACTCATCAGAATGAAGCGGACCAGGATTAGTGCCGGTTGGAGCGATTAAGGCTGCTCCATCACCGACTAATCCAGCAAAAGCAATTACATGTGCTGTCTCAGGTGGCAACCTCATCCAATGTTCCTTTTCCAAGACCATTTTAAGTGCCTGTAACACGAAAATGAATCAAGTGACATATACTCTGTGATATTTAGTGGAACTTTTCCTCATATATATGTAGCAACTTAAGCTTTTAACTAGAATTGAGGAACCTTCTCATAATCTATTCTATGAGATAATGCACTCCTACTACATGATGTCCTATATTTGACTTGAACATCAGGCAAAACTTGTCGATATAAATTCCTAACTCATCAGAAACTTCATACATACTCCAGATGGAAACTTTACATCCCATTTACAAGAAAATAATAGCGGCACCTGTTTCCCATGTAACCATAACAACACTAAAGGATAGCGAGTTCTTGTTGGTAACTTACAGATATATTTTGTCTATGAAAAGCTGCAAAATAGTTTTCACAAACAGCTTTCAACTTATTCCTGAACTCAACAGCCTCAAATCCACAGAATGCTTCCCCAGCCAAAATGAAGACAGTAAGGTCCTCATAGATTCTCAAGAATTGGTGCATGCTTGTCGAACCGACGGAAGCTGAAGAAAGTAAGACAGACACTCTACTCGTCGTAAGCTGCCAGAGATTCTTGCGTCCTCTTTGAAGAGTTTGTGAAACAAACGTTGTAGCATCTTTTCTTAAGTAATACCATGGCGATCCAGAACTTGTTTCCGCACTACTATTATTTCTGTCTGAGATTTGTGAATCCATATGAGCGAAACCAGAAGTACTAGGAGAATCAAGACGAGAAGTAGTAGTTGAAGGATCCTCTGAAACATATGAACTGGATATTGTGTTCGGAGATGTAGAAGTATGACTTCCTATTGGATTCACAACTTTTGCAAATGAATCAGTGTGGTTAGCCTCCTTTGAAGGATGGGAGATGTCACTCTCTGTCTGTTTTAAGCTGGATGACCTGCCTACATCATTTTCCTAAAACAATTAAAAAAATATCCATTGTTAGATATGAAAACCAAAAGATAACTAACGAATCATGTGAATTTAAACAATGAGGTTTACAAGTGAGACGGCTCCATATCCAACCCAAAGCTAGCTGGAACCCTTGATGCTACTACAGTTATACTCCACATTTGTTCTCATTTTCAATGTGGGACTTAACCAAACCAACATATTTAACAAAAAAGAAAAGAAAATGCTAGACAGAAGAAATATATTGTATGATTTTCATGAATGAGCACATAGAGCATCATGAACAAGAATCAGGACATGCGTTAACGTGAATACATAAAATGAAATACATCGTAATAAAGTTCACCTCATTCTCCAGCTGATAGCTCATGATCTCATAGTATGAACACATCAACTTAAATAAAACTGCTAGCGTTTGTAGCAAACTGTGCCTGAATCTAGATTCTGGTATCTGGTGGCATAAATCACTGTAGGTAAGTCTGCAGCAAGGAGAGATACAAAAAAAAAATGAAGCTGTTTCTAATTTAACAAGATGGCACTTAACTTTGTTCCAAAACATACCTAACAATTTGCTGGTTTGGTTCTTGATCCTGTCACGTTAATCATCCAAATAAGATTTATCAGACTGAGAAAAATAATACTAGAGCAATAGCAACAAGAGGACAGATAAATTGGGTGTATACAATTTTCTTTGGGTTGAATACTTCAAGTAAACACAATAAAACCGCTGGACAGGAAGGAAATAGGAAGCATGTACACATTAGACACTAAGATTCTAGTGATAGGAAAGAAGAGACCAACACCAGTTAGTTCAAGAGCATCTGTGCCTGAAAAATCTAACAAACTTATACATGCATAACCAGACAATTCGACATTCATGATTATTGACATTTGGTTGGAATAAAGCCATATAGAATTCACCCGATGGAACCATTTTACCCATTCTGAAAGACAGTTCACTAGGTTTATATAAATACCATAAAAAATGGCAGCTTGTTTACATGGAGTGACTTTCTGAACATGGCTGGGGAGTGCCCTATCTTCATGTTACTTTTGTAAATGGAAAATTATTAGCACCCAAAGAGAAAAGGTGGCAGCTAAATTAGATGGAGCACTTGGGAAAAAGTCTACAACTAGCTAGAGCACCTTACCAAATAAATTCCCTATGACTAAAATTCCGATGTTTCACACTGAAAAAATTTCATGAATTGAAAAATGAAAATGAAAAGAAAAAAAGAAACCGTAACTTTATCAAAAACAAAAATAAAAAGCTAGCCCAAGAAACTACTCTGAAATAGTACCTAACGTGAAATAGATCACAATACCTCTAAGATAATGCTCTTTAAAACCGAATGAGTTTCTGAAAGAACTTCCTGCATAAAGAAGCTCTGTATCTTTTCAGCAAGACCAGAGATATCTCCAATGAGTGCATATGCATCAATTACCTGTAACCAAATACTGAATATATAAATATCTTTTCCCCATGAAAAGTTCACGAAATCAACAAGAAGAGGTGCAACGAGGCACAAAGAGATACATGAACATAATAAGATTATCATGATCAGTATGCTGAGTGGATTAGAGTCCTATCAATCGGCTTAAAATTGAAACTTCACTTTGTTTAGTTTGCATGATAATAAATCAACAAGAAGAGGTGCAACGAGGCAAAAAGAGATACATGAACATAATAAGATTATCATGATCAGTATGCTGAGTGGATTAGAGTACTGTCAATCTGCTTTAAATTGAAACTTCACTTTGTTTAGTTTGCATGATAATAAATCATGCATATCAAACGACATCACACAAACATATTGTTATATAGGTCCCATTGTCGGTTAATAAAAGCAGACTAGAGCATTACAGCAAAAAATAAACAGAAAAGAGATCTTCATATATATTTAAAGATAAATATTAGTGACTACTAAAAAATGTGGCCTACAACCTCCTATCAAGCTAGAGCAGTGCCAGACGTGGAAATTTAATCAAGCTTTAAATGGTATTGTCGGTGTTTGAAGCCAAACTCCCAAAGCATCAGAAACATCAGTGACCATTTATCACATAGCCTATAAGCTAAAAATTATACGTTTAAAATAAGGGTTAATTACCAAATAGGTACCCCAACTTTGCATGGTTTGGCAAGTAGGTACCTAAACTTTTTTTTGCCGCAAATAGGTTGCCCAACTTTGTAAAATTAGCAAATAGGTACCTACCGTTAATTTACCGTTAAGAATAAACGGAAAATAACATGAGGAGCAAACAGGTACCTGATCTTGACATGGTTTGGCAAATAGATACCTGAACTTACACTAATTAGCAAGTAGATACCTGAACCGGTTCAAAATCTGGTTCGGTCGAACCACTTTTTTTTTTAACCAATTGACAAGTGGTTGTCGATTTCGTTAAGTTATTTCCTTAGTTCAACCCCATAAACCCTACTTAGATCCATCGAGAACGTCTAGAGTTGAGTCATGCATGTGTTTGGTATATAAATCCTACACTTTTTATATAAAAAAAAAGTGGTTCGACCGAACCAGATTTTGAACCGGTTCAGGTATCTACTTGCTAATTAGTGTAAGTTCAGGTACCTATTTGTCAAACCATGTCAAGTTCAGGTACCTGTTTGCTCCTCACGTCCGTTTATTTTTAACGGTAGGTACCTATTTGCTAATTTCACAAAGTTGGGCAACCTATTTGCGGCCAAAAAAAGTTTAGGTACCTAGTTGCCAAATCATGTAAAGTTGGGGTACCTATTTGATACTTAACCCTTAAAATAAATGCGTAGCTCAACATTGAAATATTCTTTTTGTTGGCGATTAACTAACATTTGATACTTTACATTCCGAGGTTAAAAACCAATAACCAGTCCTAAAGTTCTTCTGAAAAACACTTGAAATTCAAAAGACACTGGTTTTATTAGTGCATTCGCAAAAATGCCATAATCTGACAGCAAATGGCTAGATAGATACTAACAGTTAAGTAGCTTTGGCCCTTAAATTCTTGGCATACACCCAACAAAAGAGAGTCCAACTTGTGAAGAGTTCTTCCCAGCCAGACCTGCAAGGAAAACTTTTTTTCTTCAGAAAAGGCACAATAATCATCATCACACAAATTGGATCACTGCATCAGCCAAACACTGGATGTGACTCAGACGACTGATTCCAACTGAACCACTAGGATATACTGTCAGTAACGCTCCAATATATGAAACAGAAAGAACAAATGAGAAATTTATTTTAATAGTAAACTACAGTATGGTTTAGAAAAGCTTTGGAGGAATATCTGGACTAAAGAATGAGTTTGTTGAGTTTAACATAAAGGGAAGGGAACTAGCTGTTATTGTATAGGTTCCTCAGGAACAACTATATCCTTACCTCGACACCTTTGCCCATCTCTTTTATTGCAGACAGCTCTGAAAAGCCATCCAAGAGCTGCAAATACTCGGACAGGACTTGAAATGCCTGTCAACCAATTAATCTTCACTTAATTAATTTTCGGTAATGAGGAAACTTGGCTCAAGAGAGTAATCCCTGAGCCCATTATAAAAATTGTTCTTCTGAAAAGACAGGAAACTTATTATTTTTCGCCCGTTGATTAAAAACAAATTATTTTGCTAATACGAACACAAACTTGTAAAAGACGTCCTAGATAAACTATGTCATTAGCTACCTTGCAATAATCTCCTTGATCAGTTAGAGACTCAAGTGCATTTTGCATATCCAATGCATGAAGAAGTTCACTTAGCAAAGGAAGCACATTCTGCAAAATGCAAACCATAGTCAAGTGATTAATGTCAGCTATTCCTCCATAATACTCGTTAAGGGAGACAAGGATTCTATTTCAAATGAGTATATTCCATCAATGATAGGATCAATATCTTATTAGCGTTAGGTGATTTATCTCATTTGGAGCTTGTCACCTGACAAACATCAGATGCTTGGCTTATAAGTCCAACTGTAATGTCAAATCAAAAATCTAAACGTTATCAAATCTAATATGAATTCTAATGTATCAATATCTGCAAGTCTAAACTTTTAATTTATTTGGCTTAAGAACTTGCTGACTAAAAAGTATAGCCATCTAAAATAGTCTTAGCCGGGACCAGTGTATCTTACCATCTCGTCAACAAGTATGCAGCATCAAAGGAGGGACTTACCAAGAATGCTTGTTTCTTCTTGGAACTGGCATGCACAATTAGGTCCCTAGAAACCTCATTCTTCGATGATGTCAAATGTCTTCTTCCATTCTGCGGAAACGAAAGTCTCTACGAATCAGCATTAAATGGTGAATGTATTATGTCCTTGGTGTTACACTAATATACATCTTGCATGTATGTATATATATATATGCATTTTTTATCTGTAAAATATATATCTAACATTATATCTTTATAAAAAGAAACTAGGAAGACACACGCATATACCTACAAATTGAGAGCATTCAAACTATCAACCAGAGGTTAGGTTATCTACAACATCAACTACTAGGATGTAACTCAACTCACAATTCCACTCATGAATTAAGCAGTCTATCTCTATCGAGTAAGGGGTTCTCTATTAATTAAGAAAAGGAAGCTGCTTCACGTTCTTACCATGCATATAACATTAGCAACCTGCAAATCCTTCTCCAGTTCTCTCACCAAATTCATCCCCTTCACTGAGCAAAGAGGTTCATAATTAATGTAGTAAAAACCAAAAGCATCATTCATAAAAACCCACCAAAAAGAATGTTCCCAATATTGCACTAAGTGCTAAGATAACATTAATTTTTACTTTTTAATGTTACGGGTTTCAGTCAATTGTTTTTTTATAAAGGTTAATATATCATTAACCACCACCAAGAGAAGCATGGACGTGCTAAGACATGTATTGTGTCCATGAATACATATACATCTCACCTGTACCCACACAATACCAAAAATTTACAAGTCCAACACAGTTTTATATAAGCAAATCAGTGCCTTCAAAATCACTTATATTCTTTTCCCTCTATACGGTCCAAAATATTGCCAGAGGGATCATCTTAATAACCATAATCAGAACGAGTTCTGTTTTAGCTCAGGATAATCAAAGCGTGTTACTGATACAGCTTAAAGATCTGTTTCTTGGTTCTTGTTCTTAAAACATTCTTATTCGGTTTACCCCTAGCTCAGTTGCTACTGTAATCTCCACAGCCATGAAGGAATACAATTTCTTTAACTCCCAATACACTTTTGAATGCTTTATAACAAAACTTAAGGGAAGCTGCTGGTAGGCCTTGTTCTCATGGAAGAGCCAGTAATGACTGATAGTCTGAACTGAACACTATTTGTTAGAGGCACAAGTGGGAAGTAACTTGTATATTCCTTCAAAAAACTCTTTTAATACATCATCATTTCAGAACCTAAAATTTCAAGATAAACAAACTGGGCTTAGCATATGTATTAACTGACCCATTGCCTCATGATGTTCCATAACATGCCGCGACAAGCGTTCAGATACTATATCCAATTGTGCTAATCTAAGAGTAGCCTGTCGACATATACAGACAACTCTGTCAAGAAGCAACCATTGGATTTAGTAAACCATATATATATCCAATAAGAAATAAGACCTTACCTGTTTCTCAAAGAATGCCAATTCATTATCATCTGAAGGGATATGCTCTAAGACATGCCTCACTGGATCAAAGTCCTGCAGGGATTGGTAGACTACCAGTGAATGCCTTCTCATTTTTCAAGCATTTAGCAAGTATGATGTCCCTGTGACTACTTTGAAATATATGGTGAAAAAGTACTGGATGATTCTTTTACTAAGGCAATGAATCACGTCAACCCGATAAATTTCACTTTATAATTGGGTGGGGGTGGGGTGGGGGTAAAAAACCTCTTCATAGAAATCATCTTCTAGCTCCATTATGTCTTCACCATGTGGTCGATTTCCATATATTGAGCTCAATTCGGTGGAGCTTGAGGAAATACTAAACCTTTGATGTGGGGGTAACCCTGCCAATGCACGTGCAACAACGGCAGCTGCAGCTGCTCGAGCTGGAACCTGTAGAGAGAATGTAAATTTATAAGCTGCTTTAAATGTTCACCATTGTGAGTGCCTTGCATGATTAAGTTTGCCCAGCAGAAAAGATTCTTAAAACCTCTCCAAAATCCAGGAAACTAAGTTGATCAACTATTAGTAAGAACCATACTTACAAACCTGAGAGAAGTAAGTAGACAAGAGTTAACAGAAGCCTAGTTAAAGACAGAAAATTATTTCAACACGTATTTTCCAATGGATAAGCCATTTATTATGTTCACTGACTTGTTTGTCACGTCTAGCATCGATTATGCATTAGTTTCATCAACTGAAACAGCAATTCAGATATTCATTTCACCAAAATACAAGGCCATTATCCTTGAATTGTGTTTCTAAAATTCATATTGGTTCTCATTCTGCCCAATGTAATTAAAGAGCACGCTTACATTGCGTTCTGGAAACCAAATTATGATCTATGCGCAGTAGCAAACTCATCCTAGGAGTAGCTAATTTCTTGATCTTCAGTTGGACACTGCTCAGTGATCAATAACCTTATGACCAAGAAAAAATTTGATAATTTTCTTCACTGAACTGAAATTTTACAGACGGGTAGTATTCTAAGTATAGAAAATATATTTATGAAGCGTCAATTTAAATGTTTTTGTAGTTAAGAAAAACGCTCGTTCTGCTCTCCTACATTTACCTCGGGTCGTTCAGAAGTAGAAGGAAGGATACCGAGCGATCTCGCAGACCTGACTGAGCTCAAAATCTTCTCGCCGACTTTCGATAAATCCATCCCGCCTCCTTGGGACAGCAAAAACGGGACCAAGAAGAAAATCCTGGAGCTCTCAAACCCAGCCTCGCTCAAATCTCCATTGAACAGAAAAGGATTACCCAGAGCGGTACCAAATGGGAACAAGTTCGGTTGCATTCTAGTTCGATGCTCCAAGATCAAGCGCGGAGAAGCCCATGGTCTCTGGATCTAAAGCTAGTCAGTGGCTTCGATTCTGCAGGTTGTTTGAGGTTGTTTGCGCGCTCAAAGATCAAGCGCGGAGAAAATATTGAAGTTCTAAGTCTGATTCGTCTGAGAGGAAGGAGACGGTGACTTGACTCAGCGCTGGGTAACATGGTAGATCATGGAACTTCGAAGTGAATTCGGGGTGAATCGTGAAAGTGAAACAAAGAAGGATAGAGACGTCGCAAAATGATTCTAAGAGGGCGTGTATCAATTAGGGAAAAATTTGTGTCAATACTCATGGACGAAGCCAGAAATTTAAGTCAGTGAGGGCAATAATTAGTATAAGGGCAAATAGTTAAAATAAAAAAAATTCAGAGGGGGCAAATGTAAGAATTTTTAGGGCTAAATTGACACAAATCCAAAAGTTCAGGGAAGAATTGACACAAATTCAAAAGTTGAGGGGGGCAATTGCTCCCCCTCACCCTCACGTGGCTCCGTCCCTGTGCGTTTGGTTGGAGGTTAGAATACAGACTTTTTTTTGTTCACTTAGAATACGGACTAACGAATATGAAAAGTGAATTTGAATAAAATATAATAATATAACGTTGTTGGATGGAAGATAGAAATAGAATGAAATATGTAATTTTAATGTTGGTTTGGTGAAATAATATATGAAAATGGAGTGGAATCCGATAAAATGATATATATACCATTTGCTTCAATATGTATAATATAATTATCTTATAAAAAAATTATTAATTAATTTGGAAATCTTAAAAATTAAGATTAATTAATTAAATTTTAAAAATAATTAAATTAAATTGTAATTAATTCATTAAATTAAATTGTAATTAATTCATTAAATTAAATTGTAATTAATTCATTAAACTAAATTGTAATTAATTAATTAAATTAAAATGTTAATAATTAATTTAATTAAAATATAAAAATAATGCATTTTAATTAAAATAAAATAAAGTTAATTAAAATATAAATGATTAAATTAAATTAAAATTAAAGTAATTAATTAAATTAAAATATAGATAATTAATTAAAATTCAAGAGTATTTTAGTCTTTTTAGGTCCTATTTCGTATTCCGAGAGAGCTAGGAATACACAATCCGACATTTTACGGAGTGTATTCCCACTTCTTTAGAAATACGGATTCCCTAAATTTTCAATTCCACGAAACAAACAACTTCATACGGAATCTCTATTCCTTATTCCAACTCTATTCCACAAACCAAACAAGTCATTAGTTTATGATGTTCATGCACCATTAATGTTAAACAACATTGTTAAGTGCAACCTAACTTTTAGTTTGAATCAATTAGGGATGAGTGGTTCCGAACACACTGTAATTTTAGAGGTTCCCAGAATCTACCTTGTTGTAAAAAAATACTGAATTTTAGAACTGACACTTACTACGTTTCATTTGGAACTGGAACCTACCGAACATGTTTATACAACACAGTTCCAAGTACTACCTACCCTATTAAGAATTTGTTTCAAATAAACTATCTAAACCCTGTTTAAGCTAACCGGTTTGAAACTGTTTATTTTTCAAAATAAATATGAAGTTGCAACAATCATACAAAAAGATCATATAATCATCCAACGATCATGATTTTTTTCACAAAAACATACAATCATTCACGTAGAAGAACTGAGATTGTGTGCGTCATGCAAGAAAAGAATTGCATCGTAACTCATGCGAGATAAAAGAATTGTGAGAGAAAATTAAGAAAATTAATTGACGATTTGTTTGTACCATGTAAAACAATAACAAATTTAGGGTTAGAAACTTAGAAATTGTAATAGAAGAAATTATAATAGAACGATTGATTTTTTTATTGATATTAATAATATATATATTAAATAGTAGGTCTGATGATATTTTTTGTTATAAAACCAAAGTGTTTATATTTTTAAATTTGCATTCACAAGGATGATATTCAGTAAATAGATATATATAAGTATGTATAAATATTTGTACAATATTAAAACGGGAAATTCTCTTCGCATACCACCGATTACTTTATACAAACCATTTAGTTAAAAATTAAAATCTCTTAATATCGTTTTACACTTATCCTGACTGATTTTAAATAAATTAATTACCAAGTTGCCTTCGTATTTTCATATTTATCAAACTACAATCTAAAATGATGAAAATAACTCTAAATATAATATTGGGTAAAATACGAGTTTCCCCTCTAAAGTTTGGGTCGAATTTAAGATTCCCCTTTAATGTTTAAAATTTTAATTTTTAGTCCTAATGTTTGGACAATATGAAAATTTCTCCCATTTCGTCATATCTCCGTTATTATCAACGGTTTCAGGCACATGTGCGGGTCACGTGCGATTTCAAATTTGGAAATGACCCTCATTTCACCCCCCCCCCCCCCACCCCGCTTCACCATCTCTTCCAAACGTCATATCTTCCATCGGAAATTGCTGATTGGTTTTGTGACACTTGCAGTTGAACTTCTCGTGTTAGTTAGTGGAGGTGGATTTGAGAATGCTGCAGAATTTGCCGACTGAGCCGGACCCAGATGAGCCTGATTCTGAATTCATTGAGATTGATCCTTCATGTCGCTATGGTCGGGTCTGTATCCACTTTTTCATGAAGTCAAAACTCCATCAATTTCCATTTGTTCTTGCTTAATTTGAGGTTTAATTTTCTGCAACTTTGATTGTTGGTTGACCTTGTCCCTTGTTTCTGTTACAATGTTATAGTACAAGGAGGTTCTGGGCAAGGGCTTTTAAGAAAGTGTATCATTTTCCAATTTTGTTGCTTTAATCTCTGTATGGTTTCAAAAATCAAGTTTTCGGAGCCTTAAATTCTCTATTATGTCTGGATTGCCTTATGAATAGTAATGGTTCTTTTCTTCTTCTAGTTTGTTAGTTTTTTCCTTGACAATTTGTGAAACTGTAGATACAGGGCATTTGACGAATTGGAAGGCATCGAAGTAGCATGGAATTAGGTCAAGGTAGCAGACTTGTTGAATTTACAAACACAAAAAGATAGGGGAACTTATCGTCACCGCCTGACCGAACTGTCCGCATGTCCGTCTCTGGAGGCTGCAAACATCGCTGTCTATGAGCTCCCCGTCCTGGCCAAGACCGATTCCGACAGTCACACATGTGTAGTCGAGGCCGGAGCCATCCTCTTCCTGTCTGGGTCCCTTGGACCGGATATCGTTGCTGCAAACGTGGGAGGCGAAGGGGAACGCATCCACGACCATGAAGCGTCTGGGGAGGAACAAGGAACGCAATTGGACCAAATTTGAAATGAGCGCAATTTGGTCATTTCCAAATTTGAAACCGCACGTGACCCGCACATGTGCCCGAAATCGTCTGAAAAAAACGGAGATATGACGGAATGGGGGAAATTTTCATCTTGTCCAAACATTATGACTAAAATTTAAAATTTTAAACACTAAGGGGAAATCTTAAATTCAACCCAAACTTTAGGGGGAAACTCGTACTTTACCCTATAATATTTATAGGCTACCGAAATACTTATTTTGAAATATATTTTTTTAACCATCTTTAAAGAAATTAAAAAAACTATAGTATGTAGATATTTAAATTAGAGCTCTAACGAAACATACGATGTTGAGTTTCTATTTTCCCATCAATCATAAAATCTGGTCTAAGTTAGTAAAATTAGCAATAATACTTTGACCAAATTTCATGATCGATGTGAAGAACGAAATTCCACATCTTATGTGTCGTTAGAGTTCTAATTTAATTATCTACAAACTTTTTGTATATTTTTAGAGATGGTTGAAAAAAATCTTCTCAAAAATGACTAATTCGGTAGTCTACAAATACTAAATTTAGAGCATTACTTATTTTTCAACCATTTAAAAAAATTATAGTAGATATAGAATTAAATTTAAAAATGACATTAAACTAAAATTAATTAATAAAATGTATACATAAATAAATATGAGATACTTAATACAATAATTTGATAACTGCTGCTATAAGTATATTTGAGATGCATACAAAATTATTTAAAACTTGTAGTGTGGTGATAAAACGTTTACTTGCTACAATAGAAGTTCAGGTTCATGTTTTTTTTTTTGGCCAATAACAACATCATATTTCATTCAATAACCAAAGAATAAACCGAATACAAGATATTATCCGCATAAATACATCTAAGAAGGGGGTTGGGGGTGATGACACCCAATCCGAGGGACACAACCCCGCAAGTACATTCTTTGCAATCCAACCCGCACAAGAGTTGGCGGATCGAGGAGTATGGCCCCAAACGACTTCCCTAATCAAAGAAGACCGAGAAACCGCATTAGACAAAATTGGGGCAATCCTCCAAGCAAAGTCACGCCTCTGAATGTGGTTAATGACATTCAAGGAGTCAGTTTCAAAGATAACACTCGACCAATCCATATCGATGGCAAGTTGAACCGCATAGAAGACCGCATGAGCCTCGATCTCGTCCACCGATCCCGCAAAGAGCACACCCGATCGGCCACCCATAACATGGCCCGCATGATCTCTAGCAATGACACCAAAGCCCCCACGCATCGAGGAGCCGCTTCAAGCTCCGTCGCAATTTACTTTGATACTACCCGGGGATGGAGTCGCCCATGCTTGGATCAGGCGAGACTCTGAAGCTGCCGAGATGGTCGGGGTTGTGTCCAGGAGCGTACGGTTGTGTCCTTGCATGTCCTTCCCTTGCTCAACACGAGTCTCAGGGCCCGTGATAGGATCAGCTTGTATGCCCCTGGCCTTCGACTGGGGAGTTCCCACCAGCTGCTTACCCCCACGCTCAATACCAGCAGGGCTGCGAGATTGAAGCTGAGGCTGGGGAATGATCCTATCAGCCTGCCCTTCCCCCGAGCTGTCCTGAACTCCAAAGCCAGCACGATGACTTTCATGCGCCTCAGGCGACCCATTACTTGCAGCCTGACTAAGATGATCACCCGAGGATCTCCACGACGACCCTCCATGATGAAAGGCCTTCGATGTCCCTCTTCGATACGGTCCATTGTGTTTCGGTGGTCCCTGACCCTTCATAACCTCACTCCAAGACTTAAACCAATGGTCCCTGGAGGTGGACTGCCGTGCACCAGCCCCCACGGTAACCCATCGGTTGTTCATCTTAGGACGATCACACGTAGTCCAAGGCCCATAAAGGGGTGAGCCTTCGACAGGGTCAGTAATCACCGGTTCCGAGCACACCTTAGATGAGTGCCCAACTAAGCCGCATCCATAACAAAAGTCCGTCAATCTTTCATATTTGACCGACGCCCATTTTCCAACTCCTTTTGAATTGAACCATCTAAACCTAGGCAACAAGGGTGAAAGGGTGTCCACTTCAACCTACACCCTAAGAAACGTTCTCTGCTTCATCACATTGATATCCTCTGTCTTAAGGCAACGACCGATGCTATCACCTATACTTTGAGCATTCGGCTTATTCATCATCTCAAGGCTCAGACCATGAATTTGAACCCACGTCTGAATCTTAGTGAAGTCTATTTCAGCAATCGACTTATCAATCGGGCAAGGCTTCACATTCAAGCACGTGGATAGACCACGGTGACAATTCTAAGACATGATCAAGCTCCCTAGCACTTGCAAAGTCAAATACGAGAGTGGTTTCGTTTACCTCTCCTATGTTCACCAGACCAAATTTCGCCCACGCCTCCCTCAAGACAAGCTTGACCACACTATTCTTCAAGTGTTTGTCCGATAACAAAACCCCAAGAGCTCGGTTATCAGGTGCCTTTTCCAAGCCGAGGGTACCCGACGACAGCAGGCACAGAGTCGCCATCCCCGGAGCCGTTTCCCCTAGAGAATTGGAACCGGACGCCATGACAACGATCGTGATCAGATATGCACACCACTGTCTCAGCCGACTTGCACACAGTAGAAAATGAGGCAAGGCAATGGTGAGAAAAGAGTAGGGGAAGGGAAATTACTCGGAGAATCGTAGATAATCGGGCAGCCGATGACACCGCGACGAGCCGAGGTTGCGTTTCTGTGAATTAGGGCTTCGGCGAAGAGATGGAGCAACGCCAAAATCCGAGACGCACGGACAGGTTCCTCAGAATCCAAGCCGAGCTGAAGTCGAAGACAGATGCAGACAGCAGCTCCTTGAAGTGTGGCGAGCAGAAACCGGAAGCTTCATCTCGGAGTCGGGCGACCTAGAATCGCCATAAATGTCCCTCAGCTGAGAGAGAAGCGTGTCCCTTACACGCGCTTAATTCATATCTAACTGATGTAGTTTGGATTCATGGTTAATGGTTCAATTCTTGTAAAATATCTCTATTAAAGCACATAAAATACTAAATTTTTTTCTTAAAAGTCTTTAGCAACATTAGTACTAATAATAAGCAGTAAGAATATTATTTAAATATTTCAATTCTCATAAATTCACCAATATTAAAATATGTATAATTGAAATTTAAAAAATAGTTTAAATTTAGACTATTGAAAAACATTCAAAAGATAATTATACTAGAAAGTTTATACGCGCTTTGCGCGGGAACTATTATATATATATATATTAAATAGTAAGTGAAAATATATGTATAGTTTATTTATTATTTATTAGATTTTTATTTTATAAAAGTATTTTTAATTAAGAATAAATTAAACTTAATATTATACAGTAAACAAATAAGGTATATTTATAAATAATATTAACCCTATTAGTATTTTTGTATAATCTAAATTATTCTATTTATTTGAATATTATAATTCTATTAAAGAAAATCAAGATTAAGTTTATTTATTCATAAAACTAATTTAATAAAAAAATACATAAATGACTATTAAAAAAATAATAGTAACAATTATTAATTAAGAATTGTAAGTTATTTTTTGTAGTTTTGTCACTTCTATATATATAATATGTTAATGAAAATGTTAAAATCATTAGTATATTTTTACTACTATAGTAAAAATATATAATTTTTTATTTTTAACTGATAAAATATGCTGATTAAAAAGTAATAGTAACAATTATTAATAATACAATGTTAATTAATAATTTTAAGTTATTTGTTTGTAGTTTTGTGACTTCTATTTGTATAAAATGTTAGTGAAAACGTTAAAATTATTAGTAATATTTTTATTAATATAGTAAAAATATCTAAAAATATATTTTCTATTTATAAAATATGTTGAGTGAATAATAAATAAAAAAAAAATCATATTTTCTTAATATGTTGATGTCCATATAATACTTTTAACTAAACTACTATGGTTTTATAACTTCTATTAGTTTTATATACTTATATAAAAATGTCAAACAATTATCTTCATATTATTATTCATTCAGATGTTAAATTTATATTAAAATTTTAATTATAATAAGGTAAACAATGTTGATATGCAAATTGATAAAATTATTATTTAATAATCTAAATTTATACTTAATTAGTTTATTTAATTTTTATATATTCATACTTGTTATCTATCAAATATAATATTATGTGTTTTATTATATCATAAAATTCACTATATATAATATATTTAAGACAAACTCATAAATATACATGTAAGATAAAGAAAAAATATTAAGTTTTTGTAACTTATCTTGAGAATGAATAAGAAGGTTTGAAGAATTTTAAAGTGGTGTACATGGCATGCCACTTAGGAGTGATAATTGTATGTTTGACATGAACTAATTAAAATTGATTATTTTGACATTAGGAGTGAGAAAATATCTCAAAAAGCATATTTGTCACAATTGCATAGATTCTAACCAAATTAATATATATATATATATATAACATTTTAACTAATTCATAAATTACCACCAAAATATAATAAGTCGTTAAATATTTTCCAAAAATAACTAAACATATCTAAAATTTGGAGGAAAAACATAACATGGAAAAGTAAAATTTATTGATGTATAGAAAATAATTTCAAATCAAAACACAATAAGGTTAGAGTTTAGGTTTTATTTTATTAATATAATATTCTATGTTTGAATAGTTATTTTTTCAATCAAACATGCATATATCTATAATACTAGGGCAATCATATTAAGACAAATGATTTTGTAACTGTCACCTATAAAATCACACAAATACCCTTAATATTTTAATTAATTTAAAGTTATTATGATTATTTTGGTAATTTACATTTTATCTCTCCACAATTTTCTTCAATGCAATTTACGACTCCTTAAAAAAAAGGATTCCAACAAAGTTTCGAACTCAAGAACTTTCACTATTACAATAACACATTCTTCCACTAAATCAATAGTACTCATATATTTTTTGATACACTTAACCAACCGTAACTTTGAAAATATCAAAGTAAAAAAATGAGGTATAAGTTAATCAAATATCTAATTTTATTTTATTTTAAAAATATTATTGAAATTGTTTTGATGTTGCCACTATAGATTTGTAATAATTATTGTGTTCATAGACATGGTAGTAAGCGTATTAAGATACCTTAAGCGAATATCGAATGCATTCCCTCACAAGTTTGGATTCATGGTATAGTTGATTTAAGGCGCACGTCTGAAATCTTATATGGTTATCAAAGTGTACATGTTCAAATCTTGCAGACTTCAATAAAAATAGTTAGCTAAGGCGGCGGGCAAAGACTGAAAAGGTCCAAGTCGGTAAAGTTCTGACAAAAGATTGATATATTTGGCTTTCATGTGTAATCGCTTTTATGCAGAAATTCTTGGATGAACTATTTAAATGAACTAAAACATTTATTTCAAGGATATCAAAAAAATCATAAAAATGTTCACTTACATTTTCAAATGTTTCGTCAACCGTTTTCACTACCTTAGTATTGCGATGACTATAAACAAAGTGCATAGTCAAACATCGACATATATTTTTCTCACTATGTTTTTAGTCACAGTCAATTATATATTGTTTTATCACGTGACACCACGCAGTCAACAACAAATGTTTTGGTTAAGAAATGAGATTTCGAATGAATTACAGGTATACATACTTGAAATGTAGTATACATAAATGTTGTATTACCTATATCAATGAACTCTCAAATTACTAAGGACGTAGTTGTGTATCTTAATTTTCTGTAATTGTATTTTTTTTAACTTAAATTGATTTTTTATTGACTATTAATGTTATTTTGTATAACTATATATAATTATATTGTCCTTTAAGAGAGTATTTACACTCAATAATTAATTATAGAAAAACTTCAATCAACATATATATGTCATTTACAATAGTAAATAAAGGGCTGTACATTCATAACGTATGTCTTATACATAGTTACATACACAGTTGGAAAAATATTTTAACTGAAAGCTTTTTAATCCACTAAAGTGTATTTCCCTAATGATTATACTAGACTACGACACGTGCTACGCACGCGCACATCGTTGTCGTTTGTTGCGCGTGAGGTGTAACGAAGACATGATTGTTCTGACTCCTAGGATAATATAAGAATAGTACGAAAATTCAACATTTGATAAGAATATTATTATTGCATAACTAAACTTAATTTGTATAAGATAATAAAATAAAATTTAAAAAGAACAAATATGTTTAAGAAAATGAATTCCGGTTGCTCGAGCATTTTATTAAAAATATTTAGAGTTTATAAATTTTATTTAACTAGCTTATGCAAATTAAGTTTAGTTATGCAATCATAATATTTTAATCAAATGTTGAATTTCCGTACTATTCTTGCATTATCCTAGGAGTCAGAACAATCATGTCTTCGTTAAATCTCACATGCGACTAACAACGACGACGTGCACGCGTGTAGCACATGTCGTAGTTTAGTCTATATTATTAAGGTAAAAGTGGTTTTTGTGACCGTCACCTGCAAAGTTACATAAATATCCCTTAATAATCTAATTAGTTTATATTTATCATGACTATTTTTGTCATTTAAATGTCTTCTCAAAAGTTTATAAAAAAATTATCTGCGCGAAGACTCAAACATATGACCTTATAACTAAAAGACATACATATTAACCAACTATACACGTATGTAACATTACAAATTTTACAAGATGATAATTATATTTCTCTATCACTACCTCTCTCTTATTTCTCATGCACCAATGTTTTATATTTATATCTATACTATTTATATAGAACGAAGTGGTTTTTGTAACCGTCGCCTGCAAAATTAAATAAATACCCCTTAATAATTTAATTAATTTAAACATATCATAACTATTTTGGTCATTTACATTTTATATCTTCACCATTTTTTTAATGCAATTTATGGATTGGAAACCCCTTAAAAAAAGGACTCCAGAGAAGTCTCGAACACAAGAACTTTCACTATTACAATAACACATTGTTTCACTAGATCAATAGTACTCATATATTTAAACTGAATTAACATCGATCAAAATTGATATACATTTATATGTTGAATATACATAATATATTGTCTAAGATGGAAAATAATTAATACATACAAAATAATAAATTTTGCAAAATTAAAATTGGTGTGGAAGAATAAATTTTCCTTTTTGTTTATGTTATGGAATTTTCCTAATTTGTTCTATAGTTGTTATATATGAAAATAAAATCTAAATAATACTCAACCAATCGTAACTTTGAAAATATCAAATTAAAAAAATAAGTTAACCAAATATCTAATTTCATTTTATTTTCAAAAAATATCACTGGAATTGTTTTTGATGTTATTACAGTAGCTTTATAATATTTGCTATTTCATAAACATGGTAGTGAGCGTGTTAAGAGATCTTAAGCGATCTCACAGGTTTGGATTCATGGTACAATTGGTCAAGGCGTACGTCTGAGTTGTTATACGATATTAGAGTGCACAAGGTATTGTGATGACTATACTTGAAATGTTAGTATACATAAATGTTGTGTTACCTAGGTGAATCAACTTTTAGTTGTATATTTTAATTTTCTGTAATTGTATTTCTTAATTTAAATTGATTTTCATTGACTATTAATGTTGTTTTGTATCACTATATATAATTATATTGTATTTTAAGAGACTACTTATACTCAATGAATAATTATAGAAAAACTTGAATCAACACACACACAGACACACACACATATAATATGTAATTTACAATAGTAAATAAAATGTTGTTCCTTCATAACATGTATATATATGTCTTATACATACACAATTGAAAAATATTTTAACTGAAAGTTTTTTAATACACTAAAGTATATTTCTCTAATGAATATACTAGACTATGACACGCGCTACGCGCGTGCATGTCATCGCCATTGGTCGCGCGTAAGGTGTAATGAAGAGATGATTGTTCTGACTCATAGAATAATATAAGAATAGTACGAAAATTCAACATTTGATTAAAATAATATTAATATAAAACTAAACTTAGTTTGCATAAGTTGATGAAATAAAAATTAAAACTCTAAATATTTTTAAGAAAATGCTAGAGCGACCATGATTTTCTTACTTTCAAAAAAATATTTAGAGTTTTCAAATTTTATTTCATTAGCTTATGCAAATTAAGTTTAGTTTTACATTAATAATATTTTAATCAAACGTTGAATTTTCGTATTATTCTTATGTTATCCTAGGAGCCAGAACAATCATGTTTTCGTTATAACTCACGCGCGACCAAAGACCGTGCTGGTGAATAGCGCTGTCACAATCTATTATATATTATATCACTAATGGGTGGTAGTTGACGAAATTAATTAGACTTGACTTAATTAATAACAATTAGGGTCCACCAAATTAATAACAATTAGGGCCTTATTTGTCGGGCCTCAACCTACAAGGGTTAGTTCGTCCCTAAGTACGTCCGGAATATAAGTACGTACTGGAGTCTCAAATAGGGGGTATTAATTTATGATTAAATTAGTAGGTAAATTTTTTGTAAGTCGTATTTGGTTTGCGTATTTTTTAATTATGGATCATTTGACATAGTTCGTTCGATCCATACGGAATGAATCAGATTTGGATCGTAACTTCTGGCTTAGAGGTCGACCCATGTGTTGAAATACATTGTTGCAGGTTGTTTCTTATTTGAGCCCAAGCTATGAAGCCCGTATTCGTCTGGCCCAGTTTACCGAGGATATCTGGCCCAACCGTGATTCACTTGGCCCAACTGTGTCCAGCAATTGATCTGTCTTTTAATATTCACATCGTTTCGTTTTATTCAGTTGTAGGGTTCTTTCTGCAATGATTTTATTTTTGGGATGTAATGGACAATTAGTTTTGATAGGTTTTATTATTTAAAGGGTGAAGAAGTCCCAAATGAAGGAACGATTTCTAAGGATCCCCAAGTCTGTTTTCCGTTCTAGGGATTTTTGTTATCTTCAGTTCTTCGATTCTCTCCAAAATCTTCATGGTATCAAAGCCTTTGTGAGGTTTCTAGCCTCTGTAGTAATGAAAACAGAACAGTCCTAAAACTTTCTAGACAGCAAACTCTAGCCATTGCACCACACACACAGAATATAAGAGAAACAGATCATGTAACTATCATATAGTAAACCAGAGAATTAACCAAACAAACAATGAAACTATAAATGCCATAGCTGATTTAACCAACATGAAATATATTGTACTACAACAGCACACATAGACAAACATGAACTAACAGAATGAAAGACATACAAAGCATTGACAGAAGATATAACCAAGATAACAATTTTGAAACTGATCAACACAACAATCACTAGAACATATCAACATCATAGATATAAGTACTAACACAACAGAATATCAGAGTTTCAGAAATTACTCAGAGTCAGCATCTTCACCAGACACATGCCTTTTAAGTCCACGATGATCCAACAGTTCTTCCACATAAAATATCCCAAGTTTTTCTCTGCAAGGCACAAACATTTTTTTAGTCAAAGGTTTAGTTAGAATATATACTACTTGTTTCATATTTTTTTTACATTTATTATATATGGGCCTAAGTGATAGAATAACATGTAGAAATTATATTTTATTTTCGTATTATTTTTTTATTGTATTAAATAGGAATAATAACCAAATTATAAGAAAATTGATGTTAGGTTACAATATCATTGTATTTCTAATAAAAAATATTACCCTAGCTAGATAATTGGATTACGACATAAATGACGCTCACCGTGGTCAGTTTGGACTTACAGGTTTGCCTCGTCTTGGGTCGAAGCGCCACGGGATGACTCGTCAATAGTCGGCGCGCCACAAGATGACTCAACAATAGTCGGTGCGCCATAACATGACTCACCAATAGTCAGCGCACCAGGGGATGACAGACCTTGGGTCGGAGCGCCATGAGATGACTCGTCAATAGTCGACGCACCATAAGATGACTCGCCTATGGTCGGAGCGCCATTGGACGGATCTCCTTCGGTCGAAGCACCATTAAATGGCTCGCCAATAGTCGGCACGTCTAAAATCGACTAGGGGACATAAAAGACAATGCATGGTCACTTGATGGCACAAAGCACAAGATGGCACAAAGTACAAGATGACACAATACACAATGCATGATAAAAAGTTATCACGGTTTATGGTGTCAGTCCCACAAAGGACTGACTATGATAAGAACCTGACCATGAACTCAGGTTAAGTATCTCTATAAATACTTCATTCCCCCTTCATTTGAATGGGACCTATTTTCGTATATGCCTCCATGCTCTCCAAAAAACGAACCTCCGACTGACTTGATCGTCGGAGGGGAAACCATGGGTAAAACCCGGGGGTTCCTTCTTGTAGGTCGCCGGAGCAGCACCCGGAGCCAAGGCGCAAAAAATTGTCATCCAACATCTGGCGCCGTATGTGGTAACATGACAACAAGTCATGCTATCACTTAATACTCGAGCGAGACACTCTCTCCTCGGCCCGCTCTCGCCTGACGTAGGCAACGCCTCGCTCGGCTCGCTCTCGGCACTGACGATAATGACTCTTCCCCCTGACCTAATGACCAGAGAGGAAATCGATGAGCTTGTCGCTAAGCAAACTACACCCTGTCTGTCACACGCTACGCTCTCGCCCGACGCAAGCAACGCCTCACCTGGCTCGCTCTCGCTCGGCTTGCTCTCGCTCGGCTTGCTCTTGCTCGGCTCGCTCTCGCTCGGCTCGCTCTGGGCACCAACTACAATGGCTCTTCCCCTAGCCTAATGACCAGGGAGAAAATCGAGGAGTTTCTCGCTCACCAAGCTACGCCCTGTCCGTCACAGGCTACGCTCTGTCCGTCACAGGCTACGCTCTGTCCGTCACAGGCTACGCTCTTGCTCGGCGCAGGCAAATGCCTCTCCCGACCAAGACCTCGCTCTTGCCCGGCGCAGGCAAATGCCTCTCCCGACCAAGACCTCGCTCTTGCCCGGCGCAGGCAAATGCCTCTCCCGACCAAGACCTCGCTCTTGCCCGGCGCAGGCAACGCCTCGCCTAGCTCGCTCTCGCTCGGCTCACTCTCGGCACCGAAGATAATGGATCTTCCCCCTGACCTAATAACCAGGGAGGATATCGATGAGCTTGTCGCTCAGCAAACTACGCCTTGTTTGGCACAGAATATGCTCTCGCCCGGCGCAGGCAACACCTCGCTCTCGCTCTCGGCACTGGACGACAATGACTCTTCCCTCTGGCCTAATGACCAGGGAGGAAATCGATGAGCTTGTCGCTCAGCAAGGTATGCCCTGTCTGTCACATGTCACGCTCTCGCCCGCCGCAGGCAACGCCTCGCCCGGCGCCATACCTCGCATCTAAAAGGCCCTTGCGCCTAAAAGGTCGACGCCTAAAAGGCCCTCACGCCTAAAAGGTTGACGCCTAAAAGGCCCTCGCGCCTAAAAGGTTGACACCTAAAAGGACTCGCGCCTAAAAAGGGCGACGCCTAAAAGACCCTCGCGCTTAAAAGGTCGACCCCTAAAAGGCCCTCGCGCCTAAAAGGTCGATGCCTAAAAGGTCCTCGTGCCTAAAATGCTCAACACCTAAAAGACCATTATGCCTAAAAGGTCGACGCATAAAATGCTCTTACGCCTAAAAAGGTCAACACCTAGAAGGCCCTCGCACCCAAAAGGTCGCCGAAAAGGCACTCGCGCCGAAAAGGTCGACGCCGAAAAGGCCCTCGCGCCTAATAGGTCGATGCCTAAACGGGCCTCGCACCTACAAAGGTCGACGCCTAAAAGGCCATCGCACCTAAAAGGCCCTCGCATCTAAAAGGTCGACACCTAAATGGCGCCTCAAACGAATTGACATCATGTAAAGCATAGGTGACGCATTTATTCTGCAAGATGCATGACTGAACCTAAAAGGAGTAACACTCCTATTAGGCTTGCGGGGATGATGTTGGATATCAGGCGTTAACCCCCTAAGAAGACGCGAGGCACCCTAAGAGTATGAGTGGCGCCCAAACGCTATTGGATGGATCGCCTTCGGTCGGAGCTCCAGGGGATGACACACCTTGGGTCGGAGCGCCAGGGGATGACACACCTTAAGATTGATCACTCTCAAAATATTCATCAACTGATTTATCAATCTGCATAATGATCTTTGAATAATGCCACAGTCTTACTGATTATGCTCGACTCAGTGCACCACTATAGTACAATCTGATTCATATATGCATAAATCAATTACAACATATATACTTCACAGTTCTGCTTTTGTAATTTCACATGGAAAACCACACTCAAGATACATACCAGCACACTTATATTCCAGTAGATGGACATGAAAACTAGAATTTGAATCAGAAAGCTCAATAACATATCTTATTCCATTCACGATAAACTGCAATGACAATGTAGTTCATACTATTGAATTTATTTTGATTCATTCTTTTTGAATTCTTCTTTTCTTTCTTTGAGACTTATCGTGTCTGATTTGAAGTACTCCTTGACAGAAGGGTTTGAGCCCTTATCTTATCAACAATGGTTGAAGGTTTTGAGCCCTTATCTTTACTTCCTCAAGAACCAATCTGAAGTATCTTAACGTTGTCTTGAGATTGAATTCTATTTTTGGAATCAAACCATGTTTTATGCTAAGGAGTTATACTACAATTGAACTCTTTTTTTTTTTCTCTGAACTACAACAGTCACAGCAATTCTCAATAATGAAAACAGAACAGTCCTGAAACTTTCTAGATAGCAAACTCTAGCCATTGCACCACACACACGGAATATAAGAGAAACAGGTCATGTAACCGTGGTCAGTTTGGACTTACAGGGTTGCCTCGTCTTGGGTCGAAGCGCCACGGGATGACTCGTCAATAGTCGGCGCCCCATAAGATGACTCAACAATAGTCGGTGCGCCATAACATGACTCACCCAATATTCAGCGCACCAGGGGATGACAGACCTTGGGTCGGAGCGCCATGAGATGACTCGTCAATAGTCGACGCACCATAAGATAACTCGCCTATGGTCGGAGCGCCATTGGATCTCCTTCGGTCGAAGCACCATTAGATGTCTCGTCAATAGTCGGCGCGTCTAAAATCGACTAGGGGACATAAAAGACAATGCATGATCACTTGATGGCACAAAGCACAAGATGGCACAAAGTACAAGATGACATAATACACAATGCATGATAAAAAGTTGTCACGGTTTATGGTGTCAGTCACACAAAGGACTGACTATGATAAGAAGTTATCACGGTTTAATGTTGAATCGGATTTTCAGACAATGCTGCAGCACTTGTGCTGTCCGTCCACACTACTGGCACTGAAGATAACAGCAGACCCATCTCAGTGAGGAGAGATTTCACCCATATAATCTCACACACAACATTAGCAACTGCACGAAACTCAGCCTTAGCACTCGGCCTAGCAACAACTGATTGCTTCTTTGAACTCAAAATTATTGGAATACCATTTAAAAGCAGATAGTGACCTGAAATGGACTTACGATCTGAAATATCACCACCCCAATCTGCATCAGAGTAGGAAGTTAAAGAAATTTCTTTTACAGGAAACAGATTAGTTCGAAACATAAGCCCATGATCAATCGTACCTTTCAAGTACCTGATAATGTGTAAAACAGCTTTCCAATGACTAACACTAGGAGTTTGCATGAACTGACTAAGCTTATTGACCAAGAAATTAATATCAGGATGAGTAACACATATGTGTTGAAGTGCACCAATAGTACTACGATATAAAGTAACATCATCAAGACTTTCTGAGAAAGTAATCATACCTGTTTTTGATAAGCATGTACCAGTCATCGAAGTTGGACAATCAGACACAGTAGTGAGACCAAGTTTGTCAACCAGATCTTGCACATACTTCTTTTGATTCAACAACAGATATTCGTAAGTAGCTAAAACCTCCATGCCCAAAAAATAACTGAGATTTCACAAATCTTTAAGATGAAATTCCTTATTTATAGCCTTAATGACATCAGAAATCATGACAGCAGAAGGTCCTGTAACAACAATATCATCTACACAAACCACAAGAAAAACAGAACCAACCTCACTATGTTTGATGAACAAGCAACTGTTTGCAACAGAAGCCTTGAACTGCAATTGATTTAGGAGAAAAAATTTGAGCTTCTCAAACCACACCCTTGGCGTCTGTCTTAAACCATAGAGAGTCTTGTGAAGCTTGCAGACTAACGGAGCATTAGTGTTGGATTTACGTTCAAAACCAGGAGGTTGAACCATGAATACTTCCTCGGATAACTCACCATGAAGAAACGCATTGTTGATATCTATTTGTCTCAGTGTCCACTTGTGATATAATGCTAAGGACATGATCCACAGGGAACTTATAAATTGCCAGAAATTTGCTCACCGATTCCAGAAATTGCCATCATCCATAGCACTGCAGAAGTTAGCAACCTGCATAAAACAACATTAACAAGAGTTTCATAATGTTAGAAGATATTTACAGAAAAAACTCAGAATTGATAAACTTCCTTTCCAGTTGCATAATGAACCAAAGAACAGAAAAAGAAATTGCTAATGCTCTTAATAGATCCTTACAAAATTGAGAAAAATTGGGTCTTTTACGAATTCAAAACTAATTAACAATACTCATCAACCAATTAGGGACCTACCCAATAAAAAAATGGCATAGACTAAGTTGTGATCTACAAACATGATTCTATTCTCAGATGAGATAATATTATAGTAGATATTAACAAGTTTAATTACCATCAAGATCAAGAACCAAGGTCACACACTTTTTTTCACAGGACCTTATTCCTATGGTTACCTTAATCTGCGAATGCTAACCAATTTTGCCTAATTTCAACTACAAGCACAATCAAAGTCAACATAACTTAAACACATGAACCCAACTTATGTCAGTAGAAAATAATTCGAATGTTTCCATAATAAGATTAAGAACTGAGCATACACATCTTCATTAAATCGAGGAATAAAAGTAGTAAATTAAGAACCCATTACCGTTCACTTGCTCATAATTCGAAGAAGATGAACTGAAAGATAACTCTTTAGCGAGGTCATTGGTTTCCTCTTCAGCCTCCAGTTTTCGGTCTCCATCTCCAGCATTCATCGATCGAAACCCTAACTTTAGAGGTTCTATGCCAAGAATTTGATTTGAATGTGGAATTAGGTTGGTAATACGATTGGGTTCGAAATGAACCCAGAATCAAGGTTCTAGGTTCAAATCCGAACGACGATTCAAGGTCGAGGGATGGAGATGTAGCGAAGCGAGGATGCGGAAACGTACCAGAGTGACGACACCCACATCGAGATGAAATCGAAGAAGCTAAGTGAAGATCCATGAATGGAGCCGAACGAAGATGGAGTCGAACGAAGATGGAGGCTGCGTGAGAGTAGAGATGAAAGTATATGTGGCTTAGTGGCTGTATGAGAGTGAGAGGAGAGGTACAAAATTAGCTTTTAGACGGTTTAGATGATTTAGTTCGGTTTAGGCAGTAGATGGTGGTTCGATATAATTAGTGTCGGTTTGGAGGCGGCAATATACCGCACCTAATTATAGGTGAATACCGACAGACACATACTGACACTGATAGTAGTTTTTACCATTAAAAGTTAGTCTGTTACAAGCTAGATTATTTAATATTAGCAATATGTTGATACTGGACTTAGGTGAGGTAAATATTTAGGGTAGTGATGGCAAATTAATAATGGTGACGAGCAGAAACCGAAGTTGTTTATACATAATTTACAACCACTATATTGGACACTAAATAGACGTTTTTACTGTAAAACTTACGTCTGTTACTGATTGTATGTAGTAATGTCGATGTTGTCTTGACGTTGAATTTTTTTCAAGTTAAACTATTCTACAATGGAAAAAATCCACACAAAACATGACCTTTAGTTGCGACAAATTGTTTGACACTAAATAATTTGTCTAACTACGATACTAAATGTCGACACAGAATACTTTATCTAACGATAGTATTTAGTGACAACAAATTTAGTCTGCAGCTGTAACCCAACATTCTTGTAGTGATAATTCTTTAAACGTCTTTGTATGCATGCAAATATATATATACAATGTGAAATGCTTAATAATATAATCCTTTACGTAGGTGTCACGTTTGTTAGTGCAACTACGTACTAAATGACCATTTTTTTTTGGGAGAATACTAAATGACAAAATATTGATCAATAGCAAGTGACTACCTACCGTATTTATATTAAAATTAATCACTCATCTCGATATCGTAGTTTTTTTTTTCTTAAATGAATAAAAAATTGAGTCTCATTCAACTCGTTTAAAAAATAAATAAAGGAACTCCACTTTTTGCTCCTTCCATGATGCTTGTGAATTTCCTAGAATTTTCCATAAGTGAGGCACAAGAGTGACTCTCGGGTACCATGCCCAAGAATGAGACCCATTTATTATTGCGCGTTATGGGACATACCTCCGTTCATTATGGGCACGCAATATCATAAAGGCACTCCACTGGAGAACGTCCTCCCCTAAGTTCTTTTCCACCAGCGCATGACTCGAGGTCCGACAGGAGGGAATGGGGCACTAAAGCGTCAGGCGTGGAACGGAGGAACGGGGCACAATGCCACTATGCACGGAACACTAGGTAACACAGGACTCGAGACAACCCCAGTCAGTTAACCGGGTGCCACCTAGGATAACCGTGGTAGAATGTAACTCAAATCAGGTTAGGGGTGAGAGTTATAAATACCCTAACCCATCTCCACTCTAAAACTAATGTGATAATAGACATTTACCTTGCATAAACTCTCTAAAACACCCAACCTTCGACTGACTTAGGTATCGGAGGGGAAACGACGGGAACACCCCAGGATTTCCTTCCTTGCAAGTCCGTGGAGCGCCGAACACGAGATTCCGAAGAACAAATTTGTGACTTCGAGATCCAACCTTGGCGTCGTATGTGTGAAGCTTAAGCAAACCAAGCATGACTCCCCCCCACCCCCACCAGAGCAAAGAACAACTGAGAAGTCATCGAAAATGACTCGATCCACGTCCTGCAGCAACACTTGGGTGGAACTGCTGTTATATCTTAAAACGAGATCATCTAGGAGTGGTAAGCCTCCGAACTTAACCCTCAAGGCTCACCGTCCAGATAACCTAATATCCTAGGAGGCGAGGCTGCCAGACAGACGCACTCTCGGATCACCTCCTCTGTGAGAGTGCCTCCGAGGGCAGAAGTGTAGTCAGAAACCTCCCTGAGCGACGCTACTTCAATAGGACTACTTCTCGATTCTATGACGAGGGAGAAACTAGAGGAGATGATCTCCCGAAAGGTGAAGGAGCAAAAGGGTCGGGTCATGCCTCGTCTCCGGGACAGAGCATCGCATCCCTTCGCCCCCGAAATATTATCTATAAGTGTACCGCACCGCGTGCAGTTCTCCAAGATTGACTGTTACAAAAGCGAATGAGATCCGGTATGTGACTATATGCATGCAAATATATATACAATGTGAAATGTTCAATAATAGAATCCTTAACATATGTGAATAATATAATCCTTAACATATGTGTCACGTTTGTTAGTGCAACTACGTAGTAAATGACCATTTTTTTGGTAGAATACTAAATGATAAAATATTGATCAATAGCATGTGACTACCTACCGTATTTATATTAAAATTAATCACTCATCTCGATATCCTAGTCTTTTTTTTACAAATGAAAAAAAAAATTGAAACTCATTCAACTCGTTTAAAAAATAAATAAAGGAACTCCACTTTTTGCTCCGTCCATGGTGTTTGTGAATTTCCTACAATTGTCCATAAGTGAGGACCAAGAGTGACTCTTGGGTATCGTGCCCGAGAGGGACTCTCAGGTATCATGCCCAAGTGTGAGACCAATTTATTATTGGCTTGCTATGGGGCATACCTCCGTTCATTATGGGTGCGCCAAGATCATAAAGGAGCGCCACTAGGGAACGTCCTCCCCTAAGTTCTTTTCCACCACCGCAGGACTCGAAGTCCGATAGGAGGGAATGTGGCACTAAAGTGCCAGGAGTGGAACAAATGCACGGAGCACAATGCAACTATGCACGGAATGCCAGGTAACACAGGACTCGAGACAAACCCAGTCAGTTAATCGGGTGCCACCTAGGACAACCGTGGTAGAAAGTAACTCAAATCAGGTTAAGGGTGAGAGTTATAAATACCAGAATCCATCTCCACTCCAAAACTAATGTGATAACAGACATTTACCTTGCCTATACTCTCTAAAACACACAACCTTCGACTAACTTAGGTATCGGAAAGGAAACGACGGGAACACCCCAGGATTTGCTTCCTTGCAGATCCGTGGAGCGCCCAACACGGGATTCCGAAGAACAAATTTGTGACTTCGAGATCCAACCTTGGCGTCGTATGTGAGAAACTTAAGCAAACCAGCCATGTTCCCCCACCACTAGAGCAAAGAACAATCGAGAAGTCATCAAAAATGACTCGATCCACATCCTGCAACAACACTTGGGTGGAACCGTTGTTATACATTAAAACGAGGTCATCCATGAGGGGCAAACCTCCGAACTTAACCCCCCAAGGTGCACCGTCCAGACTGCCTAATATCCTAGGAGGCGAGGCTACCAGACTGGCGCACTCTCGGATTGCCTCCTCTATGAGAGTGCCTCCGAGGGCAGAAGTGTAGCCAGAAACCGCCCTGACTCCCGCGCTCATCGCGGCGCTGGAAGAACTGCTCGATAGAATATACCAAAGAGACGCTGCTCGCCATGCAATGGCCACGAGGGCGGAAGAATCCACCTCTAGACCCCGCCTCCCGGCGCAACAGTCCGCTCTTCCCATGAGCGGCGCTACTTCAATAGGACCACTTCTTGATGCTATGACGAGGGAGAAACTAGAGGAGATGATTTCCCGGAAGGTGAAGGAGCAAAAGGGTCGGGTCATGCCTCGTCTCCGGGAGAGAGCATCGCATTCCTTCGCCCCCAAAATATTGTCTATAACTGTACTGCACCACGTGCAGTTCTCAAAGATTGACTGTTACAAAGGCGAATGAGATCTGGTGGAACACGAAGCTTCCCTCCTAGGGCGAACGAATGATGATAATCATTTCGCGCTTTTTTTTCCAGCGACTCTATGAGGCGTCGCTTCGCATTGGTTGTTTGGACTCCCCAAGGCCTCCATCAGAACTTGGGGTGAGTTGAAGGAGAAGTTCATTGTCGAGAACATGGGCGGGCGACAAATGCTCAAGAGTGTAGGGACTTTGGACAACATTAAACAGGAGAACGATGAGAGCTTAGGCGATTTCTATACGAGGTTTAACAAAGAATTGACAAAGATTGACCAAGTCATCACATATAGTGAAACTATCTGTGCTTTTATACGAGCTCTGGGACCCAAAGGAGTTGCTCTGCATGATAGCCTGAGTGTGATCCCCGTCAATACGGTGGAGGATATGGCGGTCAGGATATGGCGACCTAGAAATCGCCAAAGAAGGGAGAAGATCGGTTCAGAAAGAATTGAAAAGGGACAGTCAAGAAGGAAAGAGAGGGGATCATCGCCATAAGAATGCAGGAAGTGATGACTTGAGGTGTCGTCCGATGATCCCGCGCGCTCATAGGGAAATTTATGAGACTTATACGACACTTACTCAGGATATCTCATTTATCTTGTCGGATATGGAGAAGAATGATTCGACGACACCTCCTACGATGAGGAACAATAACGCTCAGTTAGGTAGCAACAAGAAAGCCTACTGCCGCTATCATCGTTGCAAAGGGCACGCAACGGACAACTGTCGGATCCTAAAAAGGGATATAGAGAACCTCATCCAAATAGGGTATCTTAAAAATTTCATCGCGCGACGGGAAAGGAGTAGTAGTCCTATAAAGGAAAGAAGGGCATTGCCCAAGAAGAGCACATGGGCATCTGGGTCTACGAAGGAAGATTTGTTTGCGATTAGTGGCGGTTTCACTGTACGAGGAGAAATAGGCGCTGCTAGAGAAGTATACGCTGCTCAAACTGCAGGAACTTCTAAGGCTGTGGAGCGCCCCAGAGAAGAAGACGATGTGGTCATTTCCTTATAGGAAAGGGAGATGGGGAATGTCACCTCGCCTCATGATGATGCCCTCATTATTACGATGGGAGTTGAGAGCTTTAACATTAAGAGGGTCTTGGTCGACTCGGGAAGTTCAACAGATGTCCTATTTCTGGAAACCTACAAGAGGATGGGGATGGGAAGACCCTCAGGAAGAGAGGAGTCGCCCATAGCCTGTGGATGGCTTAAGAAATGTAGAGGTCGAAGAACCAGGAAAATAAGTATAGATAGGAGCGTCGCTCCCAGCAGATGAGGCTAAGGCGTTGTCCATGCTCTTGGTAGAGTTCAAGAAGATATTTGCTTGGTAGCCTAGTGATGTGTCAGGCATCAACAAGGACATCATTGCCCACAGACTGAACATTTATCCCAGCATCAGGCCGATCGCTCAAAAGCGACGTACCGTGGGAGAAGAGATGGCAATCGCTATAAGGCAAGTGGTAGATGCCAACTTTGTGAAGGAGATCAGGTTCCAGACGTGGGTGGCGAACCCAGTCTTGGTAAAGAAGAGGAATGAGAAATGGCGTATGTGCGTAGACTTCAGGGACCTGAACAAGGCGTATCCCAAGGATTGTTATCCCTTGCCAATGATTGTTATCCCTTCCCAAGGATTGCTATCCCTTGCAAATGATTGATCAGCTAGTAGACGCCACGTCGGGCCATGAGCTGCTCAGTTTCATTTATTGCCTACTCAGGATACAACTAAATTCAGATGGTCGAGGGCGACGCCCAGCACACAACTTTGTACGCATATAGCGACGTCTAATATTACACGGTGATGCCTTTGGGTCTGATTAATGCCGGACGACCTACCAGAGGATGGTGAAAAAGCCTTTTGCAAGAATGATAGGGGACACCATGGAGGTGTATGTCGACGATATGCTGGTCAAATCCGTCAAGGGTGTTGATCACGTGGAGGACCTGAGGAGAACATTCGAGTGTATGCGTTTGCATAAAGTACGCCTTAACCCATGCACTCGAGAACGTTCTTAGGCTACATGGTGAGCCATAGGGGAATTGAGTTGAATCTAGAGAAGCTATAGGCGACCGAGAAGATGAGGAGCCCCACCTACCACAAGGAGGTCCAATGCTTAAATGGGAGATTGGCGGCGCTCAGTCGCTTTTTAGCAAAGTTGAGAGACAAATCCCTCCCCTTCTTCCAGGTCCTGAGGGCGAACAAGAAGTTCGAATGGACCTTAGAATGTGAGCAGGTGTTCCAGGATTTGAAGACTCATCTTAAGGCGCTCCTCCCACTCGCTAAACCTACAAAAGGCGACACACTTTTCCTGTACTTAGGTATCAGCCCAGTAGCTGTAAGCTCTGTATTAGTCAAGGAGATAACCAAGGGACAAGTGCCCGTTTATTATATTTCCAAGGTTCTTGCAAAGGCTGAAATAAATTATCTAGCAGTTGAGAAGTACCTTTATGCGCTGGTAGTTTCGGCTAGAAAGCTTCGCCACTACTTTCACGAACATGAAATCACTATTCTAACAAATCAACCTTTAAAACACTTCATGCAAAAACCAGACACTTCAGAAAGAATGATTAAATGGGTGATTGAACTAAGTGAATTTCAGATTAAGTTCGGACCTAGAGCCGCTATAAAAGGGCAGACACTGACTGATTTTATTGTGGAATCCACATGTCCACCCTAAGCACCACCACATCAGCCCGAGGAAGTAAAAGAAACTAGGACGCTCCATATGAACGGATCCTCCTCAGTCGATGGCTCGGGGGCAGGATTGGTATTAACACCTTCGGATGGCAGCGCTTCTTTGCGATATGCATTGATACTAACCTTCAAGGTCACCACCAACGAAGCGGAATACGAAGTGTTGATTACTGGCCTCAGACTTGACAAAGGATTGAACATCGCTCATCTCAACGTTTACTGCGATTCACAGCTGGTGGTGAACCAAGTGAGAGGCGAATACACTGCAAAAGGTGAGCAAATGAAGATATACGTGAAGGAAGCGCACAAATTATCAGAGGTATTCAAAAGCTTCCAAATACAAGTCATACCGAGGAAGTCGAACAAGGAATATGACGCGTTAAGTAAATATGCATGGCAGGCGACGCCTCTTCAGGTGCACTTCGTGGAAAATATAGAGAGAAGGACGAGTCAATTTTGTGCTAACATTGAAAAAGAAGTGGATTGGGCGACCCCCATTAGGATATATTTGGAAAACGGCGAATTACCAGAGGAAGAAGTCGAATTCAGGCGAATGTTGAGGCTGGCCCCAAGTTATAAGATCATTGAAGGGACATTATAAAAGAAAGGATTCTCCACACCTTTTCTTAGATACGTCGCTCAACTAGAAACAACCACGATACTTAGAGAAGTTCATGAGGGGTACGCTGCTTGCCATGAAGAGGCACGATCTATTGTCCGAAAGATCCTCAACCAATGATATTATTGGCCTACCATGAACAAAGAGGCGAAGCAGTTGGTGCAGAAATGTGAATCATGTCAAAAATATAGTCCAAACATAGTGCGTCACCTTGCAGACCTAACCTCCATTAGCGTTGCTTGGCCTTTCGCGCACTGGGGAATCAACTTGATTGTACCACTTCCTAGGTCTAAACAGTGCACCTACATCATAGTAGCAATTGACTACTTCTCTAAATGGATCGAGGCGAAGGCATTAGTGTCCACTACGGAGTTCCAAGTGATCAAGTTCCTAAAATCTAGAATCGTTTCTAGATACGAGATTCCAAGTGTACTGGTGAATGACAATGACCCTCAATTCGCTGGCAAAGAGTTGAAATGATTTTGTCAAGAGTTGAAAATAGAGTACAAGCATGCCTCAGTAAAACACGCGCAGTCGAATGGGCAGGTTGAGGCGGCCAACAAAACGGTTCTCAACGGATTGATAAAGAGTCTAGATGCTTTATAAGGGAAGTGGTCAGAAGAGCTGAAAAATGTCCTTTGGGCGCTTCGAACAACACCCAAACAAGCTACAGGGGAGACACTATTTGGCTTGGTATATGGCTCAGAAGTAGTCGAGCCAACAGAAATAGCGGTCGCTTCGCATAGAGTAAAGCACTTTAATGAGATGACAAATGAGGGTCAAAGGCGCTTGGAATTAGACCTGGTGGATGAGAAGAGATGGGCATCTGAACAGCTCCAAGGAAGAATGCGCCTCGCCAAGATACGATAATACAATAGGCGAGTCTCTGCTCGCCAATTTCTTGTGTAGGAGAGAGTATGGAGAAAGAACGAGTTTGCCCATCAAGACAAAGTCAACAAGCTATCACCAAAATGGGAAGGACCGTACAAGATCATCGTCATTCCCCATCCAAACGCCTACATATTAGAAGATGAAGAAGGAAAGACTTTGAAGAACACCTTCAATGCGGAGCATTTGAAGAAGTTCTACTCTTAGGTATCGCAATATTACCAAACAACTGGTACTTAGGCAAATTTGTGATGATTAATAAAGTTCTACTACTAGGCGTTGCTATATTACCAAACAAATTGGTACTTAGCCAAATTTGTGACGGCTAAGGAAGTTCTACTTTTAGGCGTCGCTACGTTACCAAACAATTGATACTTAGTCAAATTTGTGACGATTAATAAAGTTATACTACAAGGCGTCGCTATATTACCAAATAAATTGATACTTAATCAAATTTGTGACGGTTAAGGAAGTTCTACTTTTAGGCGTCGCTACATTTCCAAACAATTGCTACTTAGTCAAATTTGTGATGATTAATGGAGTTCTACGACTAGGCATTGCCACATAACCAAACAATTGGTACTTAGCCAAATTGTGAGAAAATTATACGCAAATAACGTCGATTCGTAAAAGCAACTGGAGTATTAAAGGTGTTTCAGATGATGGAAATACAAAGGCTAAAGCGCTCTAAACACTATGGTGATTGGATGACTAAAAGCGCAGTAAAACACTTGTCCAAAAAAGAAATGGAAATATTAAAGTGAAATCCATAAGAGCAAACGCCATTGTCATTACAAATATGTCTCGCTAAGGAGGACTTACCAAAGTAAAGAAAACATACGAACAACTACTACAAAATACTAAACCTTCACGAATTCATCAGAGGGAGGATCTTCTGTAGGAGGAGCAGGCTGGAGAGCCGCCTCGGCTTCAGGCAAAGGAGGCAGTTCTGTTGAAACTTCAAGCGGAACAGCCACAAAGGCAGGCATAGGGGCGCGCTTGGAGCGGCGAAGGGGAGAGGGTTCAGGAGATTCTTCTTCATCCCAGGAGTCACTCTCCTCTTCAACTACCTTCTTTTTGGACGCCTCCGCTTCGATCGCCTTCTTTTTGGTCACTTTCACCCTGGCCTCATAATTCAGAAACTTGGTGAAGGAGGGAAGCGCCGCAACAGGAAAGGCGACATCAATATCCAGGATATCCTTACGAATATCCACAAAGGGATTCACCAAGGCTTCACGACCCCATAGCGCCGCCTCTTTATTGAAGGCATCGCTACCTTTGAATTCCTCAATCGCTTCAGAAAGATGTTGGGGAATTCATCATTTATAAGCGATACCTCCTGCTCCACCTTATCGGCGTGTTGCTCCGCCTTAACGGCGTGGTGCTCAAGGGAGGCAGATTTACCCTTCTCCAAATTAAGTTGTTGAATAAGGTCCATGACCTTGTCGATCGCCTCAGACACCTTCGCCGCCTAACACAACTTTGCATGAACCCCTTTCATTTCTTGGGCGTGGCGTAATGCCTCAAGATCCAGCTCATCCCTAGCGGCCCTCTCAATTGTCAGACGACGCTGGGTGCACTCCAGCTGCAGCTCCAGCTCCCTAACCCGCTTGAGCTGAACGGTCGTGTCCTCGCTCTCCTCCGAAAGCTCCACAATGGTGCTCCCCATTTGGAGTTGCAGCGGGAGGAGCTAAAAATAGACTATTAGAACAAAACAATTGGAAAAATATTGGAAGACTTTCAGGTAGGAAGGATACCTGTGAGAATAAGGTGAGACCTTGGCGCACAATGTTGTCCAGAGCGCCACTGGACTTGTCGATTGGTGTCCGATCAGCAGGAGGACAGGCGCCAGTCAGGAGGTGCAGACCCAGCTTAGGATCCAGCAGAGTATTCTCCCTCAATAGGGGAATGTCTTGGAGACGCTCGCAAGGAGTCCAAGGCACACCGCCTGGATCCTCACGAGCGATCCAATCTAGGACGTCATCCACCTTGAGGTCCTGGTGCAGGTCAAACATCAGACCTACGTACGATTTATAGCGCCTCTCTTGGTTACCCGACAGGAGCGGGGGTGTCTCTGGGTTAGAAGGAATGGACAGGGGCAACGCCCTATCCGCTCTAGAGGAGGACTCCCTCGCAGGAGTCTTCTTCTTCTTCGAAGAGAGAGCGTTGCGACTTTTTCCAAGGTACACGGATATTTCGTCCCTGCCACATTTTTCTGTGGAAGTACCATTAGAGAACACATAGTAAGTCTAGGCTATACACGTGTCTGTCACGACAGGCGCGCCCCACTTCTTAGTATGGAGAAATTTTAACCTTCTAGCTAAGAGGGAATCGTTGCAATAGTAAGAGTAAGGGACCGCATCTTTGAAAAGAGTCACTGCCTCTTGGGAAGCAGGACTAAGCGTTGAAGGATCCGAGGACAACGGATCTACCTCATCCTCGGGGCGCGCTTTCTTCTTAGAAGAGCTCTGCCTCTTCCTTTTCTTGGAACCCTCCGGGGCGTCGCTCGGGGCCTTGCCCTTTTCCTGCTCCAGTTCCTGTTCAATCGGCAGATCCAACGTAAGACTAGCGCGCGAAAGAGTGTGGTCTGCAAAAGAAAATAAAACAAGTTATTACCCGTGAAGTGGAAGAGCGACACTGTACTGATGCCAACATTGAAAAGATCTTCCTCTGTGGTCTCTTTAGATATCCACGAGGCGCACCCAGCTATATGATCGACATACACCAGGTGGAGAGACTCCTTATCCCAAGGGGATAACTCATCGTCGGAAGGGACTGGGTTGCGGAGCGCCTTGGAAGTAATACGCCAAGGAATGCCCCCTTGGAAGAAAAAGTAGGAACTCTTCCAATTGGAGTTCCTTGTCCTAAAGCTAGTGACTAAGGGCCAAACAGAGCGCTAATTCTGATATTTATTATCAGGGAATCGACTGACAAAACTGAATACGCCGAAGCGATTCGAATCTATCCTATAAAAATGGCGAAATAACACTAGATAGTATGTATGACCCCTTTTCTCACACAACATCCTAAAACCTACCCAGGTGCGAATGGAATTGGGGGGAAATTGGGTGGTGGAGACGCCATAGTACTGGCAGGCTTCGTCTAGGTCTGGGCATATTAGAAACCTCAACCCCGAATCTATCTACAGGTGATAGATGGTTTCCTCACCCTGACCTGACTTACAAATAGGGTGTGCGTTCTCACGGTCACGCTCATCCAGAATAGGAAATCGTGAAGAGAAAGCGTCGCCCATACACTCTTCCTCTACAACTTTATTGAAGATAGACATAAAGATTATGTTCGGCTCAGGGTCGCTAAAACCAGGAGGAAAGAAAATGTTAGGGGTTCACGTCGGAGATAGAGGCTTGACTCGAAAGGGGTGCAGCGAGCTATTTTGGCGACCAGAGAATCTAGGGCGATCGGAAATAGAATGAAAGAGCTTCCGAAATTCTACAGAGAAGGCAGAGCAAATCCTAGAGAGAGAAAGTGACGGAGAAGTAAAAGTGAAAGAATGAAGGAGGAATGACCAATTTATAGAGGAGCTCCCTAGGGAAGATCAACGGTCAGACTACCCCTAGGGGTTAGATTGGTTGAAACGTTCTCGGGAAGCCAAGTGTTTCTAACGGTTCAATCGAGACTCTTCACATTTAACCCGTTTCGGTTTGAAATTCAAATTTAAATTTAGAATTTGGGCGCCTTACTACCAACAATAGGCGCACCAAACATGACTCCCAAAACCTAGCACGAAACAGCAGGTCTGACTCGCTGATAATCAGAAGAACGCCATAACCTTAGCAAGAAAGCACCAACCAAACCCAACATGAGCGACGTTCGTATTGGGCTTCGGGGGTAGATGATGGATCCTGGCTTTCGGGCCTTGTCACTTGGGTATCGGGCCCAAGAGTGAGGCCCGTTTATTATTAGCGCGCCATGGGACATACCTCCGTTCATTATGGGCGCGCCAAGATCATAAAGGCGCGCCACTGGGGAACGTCCTCCCCTAGGTTATTTTCCACCAGCACATGATTCGAGGTCCGACAGGAGGGAATGGGGCACTAAAGTGCCAGGCGTGGAACAGAGGCACATGGCACAATGTCACTATGCACGGGACACCAGGTAACACAGGACTCGAGACAACCCCGGTCAGTTAACTGGGCGCCACCTAGGACAACTGTGGTAGAAAGTAACTCAAATCAGGTTAGGGGTGAAGGTTATAAATACCCTCACCCATCTCCACTCTAAAACTAATGTGATAACAAACATTTACCTTGCATATACTCTCTCAAAAACACAACCTCCGACTAACTTAGGCATCAGAGAGGAAACGACGGGAACACCCCAGAATTTCCTTCCTTGCAGGTCCGTGGAGCGCCCAGCACGAGATTCTGGAGAACAAAGTTGTGACTTTGAGATCCAACAGGAATGAATAGATAGGAATATGAATTATAGTTCCATCGGAAGAAGAGGTAGTTGTGGGTACATCTCTAGATTCTCTACTGACGAACCATTTCAGTAGTGCGGGTGTTGCCGTGTCAGGAGCCAGTAATGAAAAATATTTAGTTGGACCATCTACTCTATCAGTTCCCTTCTCTAAAGACTATTCTTTTTTTTATAGACACCCCAGACAAATGGATAAAAGCAGGAGACCTACTGTGGTTAAAAATAAAGACCATATCGATTTTGCCATATCTTACCGTGGTTAAAAAACAAGACCATACAGATTGACTAGTTGACCAATATGATCATAATATTTTATCAAACAAGTCAGGAGAGTGTGGAGTGCACACTTATTTGAGATTACTATGATTCACGGTAATGGTATCAGAACCTCATCGGTTGTCAAGAGAGTGGGGGTTCCAACTTCCAAGGAGGCAGCGCCCGTGGTGGGGTCGAAGGGGCGGGAGCCCCAGGCGGGGTCTGCTTGGAAATTTTTTATTTTTGATAAAGTTACTATTCTAAAAATTCATTATAAATTTGAATTTTTGGAATTAATGACTTAATTTTTTACCCCAAAATTTCTGATTTTGGACACTTTTTTTTGCGTCAAGATTTGATCTGAAGTTGTGCAAGTAACTTTGGCGCCAAGATTTGATCCGAAGTGGTGCAAGTGTATTTGACGCCAAGTTTATCCGAAGAGGTGCAGTACCTTTGGCGCCAAGTCTCGTCCAAAGGGGGCGACAAACTCTATAAATTGGTCATAAGTTTGGTTCGAATGATCATCAGAAAAAAAACATATATACATTCGTTAATCTGAAAGTGTCGTCACGACTTCATATCAATCCAAGAAATCCTTTCGAAATTCTACAGGATTCTCCTTGTCCACGACTCGCAACCAACTAACTCACTAACTGGAGTTGGATGCGGTACTCTCGTCACCATTAGTATTAAGTTTGGTGACGGATTATCGAGCGGTTGCCTCTCCAACTGCAGGAGCCTAGACAGTGTAAAGGAAGGAATTTGCGGCGGGATTTGGATGATATGCCAAACTTCCATCCCCAAGAAATTTCAGTATATAATAACGTGACAGCTGCAAGAAACATTAGTCCATGTAGATATGTTTTTGTTGACGAATCGGCGACATTTAACTTCTCCAAGCTAGATCTTAAGGGCACACAGGGCCAACAAAAGCATCTTGATTGTGGGGGATATTGGAAGCAAGGAAATGAAACTTAAACAATGCTACCAGAAACCCTAAAAGTGAGATATTCGTGGAATCATATGGACCGATCTTATTCATTTTCAATCCATCATCCTTTAGCAATCCATCATCCTTTAGGACACAAAACAAGTAAACCTTATCTAAGAAGTTAACCCTAGTTGGCCGAACCAGAAAACTTAGATAATTATATAAGGGTCCTTAAATAAATAAAAGCATATGAAATAACAAACATAGTCCTCAAATAATCAAAATAACAAAAGAGATTGGAAAAGAATAAAGTGAGCAGATTGTTCTCCAATACTCCTGTCAAATTTTTTACTGAAAAATGTCTTTCAAATCAAGCTTTCTCGCCAAATAAAGATGTTGCTGTTGGGTACTGATAGTGACAGCCCAATAAGGAAAATGCTCCAGAGGCCCAATAACCATGGAGGGTGTTGGATCGTAAAATCCTGGATGCTGATCTGGCAATGAATTAAATGTCAGACAAGGACGGAAAGACGCTTCTGCTCCAACTCCGGTGAACCTGCAGGTAGATGAGCGCAATAGAGGGGGTGTCTCTGGGTCCCTCTCCGATGCTTAAATGAGTATATGTGTGTATAAAACTCAAAACGTAAGGAACGTATGTAAAGCAAGGGTATTTATAGGGTAGGAGAGATCAAACCGTATAAGGCAGCTGAATATCTTAGTGTATATTGTGTTGCTGAAGATTCGGATCGTGGGATATGGCAGTTACTGCGAGATATTGCAGTTACCAAATCTAATATTTAGTGTATATGTGACCGAGATACGCGGGATATCATGGCCACTTCCTTATTAACGGTTTAGTGGGACCAGAGGAGAGAGGCAGAGCTCTCTTCGGGGCGAGCACTCTCGTGGCGAGCAGCGAGAGGCCGCGGCCTTAGTGAAGAATGGCGAGCACTCAAGACGTCCTCAGAGAATTTGGGCTCGGTTCTGGGCCATTCTATGGAGGGCCAAGTTTAACTCGTACTTAGGCCGATCCGGTTCGAATGTCATGGGTTTACCCCCTCTATGGTTATTGGGCCTTCGAGGCCTTTTCCTTACTGGGCTGTCACTTTCGATACCCAACATTTGCCCCCAAAGCTTGATTGAAGTTTCTTCAGTCGAGCTTGGTTTCCTGGTAGGGTTTTAGATAGTGACGTCTCAGATTCGGTTTTCTTTGTCTCTTGTAATGGTTCATGACCTTTGAGGCATTTCGAGCTCGTTTGGCGAGCAGTTTCTTCTTTGTTCAAAGCTGAAAAAAATATCCTTTCTTTTATTCCCCTTTGGCGATCACTCGAGGTAACCTAGGCTTATGAAAGTCTATCTTTCTTGGTTAGGCGATCACTACCTACTCGAGGTATTTCTGATAAAGCCTATTAGTGCGCTGGCGACAACCTTGTCTCCTTAGTGGACTTTTAGTATTTAATAACTGCACAGTTGTCCAGAAATCGAACGGTCACTTGAGGCACGCCTGTCATTTACTTTTCCGTAAACCTAGGGTAGTCTGACAACTGTCTGTACCAACCAACCGTTTGTCTCCCCGAGGTGTCTCTTAGAATTCTGACATTGCTTCGGCTTTTTCCAAAAATGTGCAATTATTCTCCTGTGTCGCTTCGATTCGCCCATGGCGGTTACTCCTTTTTGGGCCTATATAAGAGACATCAGTTTCTCTGTTTTGTTTTTTACGCTTATTCACTCCTTCAGATTTCCAGAGCCTCTTTGCGAACCTTCTCCTTTTCAATCTTCTTCAACCTTTTCTCTCCACTGCTTCCATGGCTACCCGAGGTCAAAGAGTTAAGCACACGGCCACAAAGGGGTCTAAAAATGCAAATGCCCCCAAGAGTACCAATGCCCCCCTGACCATTAGGGATGGCATCGTGCCCCCCTCAGCGGGGGAACAGCCTGACGTGGGGAGATCCGCAGCCACCCCAGTGGTGGTGGATGGGCCTGAGCTTCAAACGCCCACATTTTCTCCGAAAGGTAAACCTCTGCCCTTTCAGTGTTCTGTTTTGGTAATATTCCCTGTTGTTCCTTGCTTTTTATGTTTTCCATTGCCATATCTGAATTTATTTGAGTAGACGTCAAGCCTAATGAGTTGAAGCCAGCTTACTTTAAGACCATGGTGGCGCTTGGTGTCCTCAGTGTAGAGGATGCCCCTAGGTATCCTGGCTTAGGTCTGCACTATCCTCACGACGGAGAGGTTTACATTTATGCGGCCCAGATCGATGCTGGGTTGCGTTTTCCTCTTTGTGAGGATTTGCAGACATTGTGCCAGTTTTATGGGATCCACCCCACGCAACTCGTTCCTAATGCCCTCAGGATGTGGGTCGGTTTCAAGTTCCTGTGCATACGCCAGGAATGGGCGTATTCACTGGCCTTGTTCCGGTGTTTTTCCGACTGGCAGCTGGGGCGAACCACCTCCATCACTTCCAACCACGCTGGCCGAAATTTACAGAGTGGGGAGGCCCTCAAGCATGGATTTGGAACGTTCATGTCTGTCTGGTCGATGATTTCCGGGTCACTAACTCCAACTACAAGAAGTTTTACTTCTTGTACAAGGGGGGCATACCCTGGAAATTGTTTACCCCGGACAAGGATTTCCCTCCTTCCTTCGAAGAACTGTCAGGGAGTGATCAGAACGCCATCGACGACCTATACAGGTTGCATCGGTCGTCCCAATTCAAATCCATTCGCTCAGTGGCGAAGACTACTGAGAACGCGCTTGAGATGGCGGGCATCCATCAAGCCACGCCAATCTTTTATGATTGGGTAATTTTCTAACCCTTTTCTTGTTTTATCATTTGTAGGCAAGGCCGTAGGCAAGAGCCGAAAACTGATAGGTCTCTTTGATGACCAGGGATCGGCGGGGTTGTCCTCCGACCAGGCACTGCTGAGCTCTCCTCCTCCCCCCTCTAGGCGTTCGTCCAAGAGGAAGTCCGAGGAGGTGGTTCCTTCGGCCACTACTGGCCCTCGCCAACCAGGTATGTCGCCTCGCCCTTTGTGGATTTAACGTTTTCATACTTTGTAATTTTTTGGTTTCTGATATCTTGTCTTACTGTTTTGCAGAGAAGTCATCGGCTGACGTGGCCCGGGACCCTACTCCTCCTCCTTCTAAGAAGGTCAGGAGTGAAGAACACCCTGAGGTCGACCATCATCCTCCTCCTCCCCCTCCTAAGGGCCCTTCTGCCAGCAAGGGGAAGGGTCTGGACGTGGCGCCTCCTTCTCTCTCTCCCCAGGGCCCTTATGCCACTAAGGAGAAGGCCTTGGCGCCTCCCGCTCCTTCGGTGCCCACGGTTCCTCCTAAGGAGTCTGGGACCCAGAAGAAGGGGCATGCTGCTTCCAGCTCCTCGAGGGCTCCCGCCGAGGAGTACTGCTCCATGGCGAGCTTGTTCCAGCCTTTTAAGGCTGCGGACTCTCGGGGGCCTTGGGTCCCTTGTGGGGACCTTGCCAAGAAGGGGTACCCCGCCCAGAAGAGCCTCCGCGGTAGCCCGGACATGTGCATGCGGCTCCTTGATAGGATAATTCCCCCCAAGGACCGCTCGATTGTTCCCACGGAGCTTCCTCAGATCGAGGGGTTCCTGCGGACCCACTTCGAACGAGTCACCCTGGTATGATCTTGCCTTATTTCCGTTCTTTCTTCCTTGTCGTTCCTTTTTTGTTTGATGTCCTGATAATTTTTCTTGTGTTTTTGTTGTCAGCTCGTTTGAGAAGAGGTGATCCTAGGTCGCGTCTTCGGCGAGCTCGCCGACAAGCATTCTGACCTGCTTGTCGAGCTGGAACAGTACCGAAGCACGGGGTCACCCCCGGGCAGTTGGAGGCCATCAAGAAGACCGCTGACGTGGCGATCGCCTTGGTGGAGGAGTACTTCAGGAAGAAGCAGCGTCTCCTTGCTGATGTCAAGAAGAGGGAGTCTGAAGCTGCAGCCTTCCTTCAAGAAGTTGAGGCCCTTCATCGGTGCCTTGATGAAGGAGAAGCGGTCCGAGCTCGCCTAGAGGCCGAGTTGAAGGAGGCTCGTGCTCAGGTCGCCGAGTCGGACGCTCTTCGGGTTGCCGCTGAGGCGCAAAGGGCTGCTGCTGACGCCTAGAGGGAAGCTGCGGAGGCCCAGAGGGGCATTGCTGAAGCCAGGGGGATCGACTTGGAGGAGGAGAAGAACCGGATGGTTGATCAGCTAAAGGCGGTTCCTTCGCCCCAAGTCGTGGTCGAGGAGTTCAAGGCCTCCGAGGACTTTGAGGACCATGCTCTGAAGGTGATGAAGTCGGCGATTGCCGATTTTGTCCAAGTTCTGGTGGATGAGGTCCAGGCGGTCGACCCCAACTTTCCCATTGGGGAAGTTGAATCCCTGAAGGGTTTCTTGCGGAGTCGCCTTCCTCAGCCCGCTGTTGCTGAAGAGACTTCCCCTGAAGGCGAGCCAAGTACTCCTGCCCCCAAAGGCGAGCAAAGCACCCTTGCCCTTGAGGATCCAAAAGCTTGAAGCCTCCGGCTCCTTAGCGACCATATTTCTTTGTCTTTTTAGATAGTTGTTTTTGTAATTTTTTGTTTTGCTTTGTAATTATTTATTAAGACTTGGTTTCTTTATATGCCTTTATATTCATGAGCCTTTAATTGACTTTGAACATATTTGGCTATTCATCCAATATCTTAATCATAATTACTCTCGACTTTTTTTGCTGTATAATGGCTTCGACTCTTAAAGTCTCAGGCCGATCATAAGTCTATACGATCTTTCTCAGGACAATACTCTGACACTTAAAAGCATAAACTTCTAAGTTCAAAGAGATATTACCTTCCTTGAAGTTTAAACCTTTGAGGTATTTACATAATAACAGGGAATTTGTTAACTTTAAGGCTTCATCATCTATATTGATCGCCTAAAATTCCTTATCCGTTGTTTAATGGGTTGATAGCATATCTCTTTGTCTGGCTTTGGTGTCTACTTTCCCGTTTTTGCCTAATTCTATCGTTAGGACTTTTTGGCCTGACTTTGGCGTCAGGGCTTTTATTTTGCCTAACTTTTTTGCTAGGTCTTTTGGCCTGACTTTGGCGTCAGGGCTTTTGGCCTAGCCTTGTTGCTAGGGCTTTTTGGCCTGACTTTGGCGTCAGGGCTTTTTGGCCTAGCTTTGTTGCTAGGGCTTTTTGGCCTGACTTTGGCGTCAGGGCTTTTTGGCCTAGCTTTGTTGCTAGGGCTTTTTGGCCTGACTTTGACATCAGGGCTTGTTGCTAGGGCTTTTGGCCTGACTTTGACGTCAGGGCTTTTGGCCTAACTTTGTTGTTAGGGCTTTTGGCTTAACTTTGTTGTTAGGGCTTTTGGCCTGACTTTGTTGTCAGGGCTTTTGGCCTAACTTTGTTGTTAGGACTTTTGTGCCCGATTTGGTTATCAGGTCTTTGCCTGACTTTTGGCGTCAGGTCTTTTTTCTTCGACTTGCTTCGAGTGGACACGCTTTATGAAGGAATGACTTTCTTTTATTAACATAACAGTTTGATTACAAGCTATGTATGAAATCTTCTTAAATGCTCAGAATTGAATGGACGGGGTAACCTCTCACCTTCGGTGGTTTCCAAATAGTAGGATCCTGGTGCGGCGATCTCTACTACCTTGTACGGTCCTTCCCATTTGGCTGAAAGTTTATTTTTACTGTCCAGCCTTGTGAATTCATTCCTTCTCATAACCATCTCCCCCACGAAAAATTGGCAAGCGCTGACTTTTCTGTTGAAATATCGAGCGGTCGCCAAGCGCATCTTTGCCTGTGTCTTTTCCGAAAGCCATCTCTTTTCCTCTGCTAAGTCGAGGTCAGTTCTGCGCTCAATCTCGTTTGCCTCCACATTAAAGTGTAGGACTATGTGGGTAGGCACTGCTATTTCGGCTGGTGCTACTGCTTCTGATCCGTACACTAAACTGAAAGTCGTTTCTCCTGTGGCCGCCTTAGGTGTTGTTCTGATGGCCCATAATACGTTTTCCAGTTCTTCTGCCCAATTCCCTTTGAATGCTCGAACCCTTTTCTTGAGTCCTGCTAAGACAACCTTGTTGGCTGCTTCAGCTTGCCCATTCGTTTGAGGATGATGCACTGAACTGAAACGATGGTCGACATGATATTCTTCACAGAGCCATTTCAGCTCCTTTCCAACAAATTGCGGACCATTATCACTGATGAGTATTTTGGGAATGCCAAACCTGGAGAATATGTTGACCTGTAGGAACTTGATGACCTGGAATTCCGTTGTCAAAGCTAGAGCTTTCGCCTCTATCCACTTAGTGAAGTAGTCGATCGCCACTATAATATGAGTACGCTGACCAGTGCTAATAGGGAAAGGACCCAATATACCGATTCCCCATTGAGTGAAAGGCCACGCACCCGCCATTAGGGATAATAGTGTTGATGGTCGACCCGATCGTGGTGCAAACTGCTGGCAAGTCTCACACTTCTGCGTTAATTCGGCTGCATCTTTTCCCAAGGTCGGCCAGTAATATCCTAATCTGAAGATTTTCCTGGTCAGCGATCGAGCACCTTCATGACATGCTGCCGCCCCTTCGTGAGCTTCTCGGAGAACCTTTTCTATTTTAGGATGAGCGACACACCTCAAGTAAGGAGTCGAGTAGCCTCTTCTGTAGAGTTCCCCATCGATAATTAGATAACTGGCTGCGAGCCTTCTAATCCTCGTGGATTCGCCTTCGTCCTCTGGGAGGATCCCCTCTTTTAAATAATTCTGGAACGGAGTCATCCATGTGACCTGTCCTTGAATGTTGAAAACCTCTGCTCTGCTTTCCAGGACTGAACATAGGGCCTTTTCCAGAAATTGCACATCATGGATTGTTGTTCCTCCGAATGCCAGTTTACTCAAGGAGTCTGCCATCTGGTTTCTTGGCGAGGAATAGACTCAATCGCGAAATTTGGGATTTCCGCGACCAGCTTCTTGGCGATGCTGAGATATGTCTTCATCTTTTCTCCTCTTGCCTCGTAGGTGCCATTAACCTGAATGACAATAAGCTCTGAGTCACTCTTTACCTTAAGCGCAGTTATACCATTCCTTTTGCCAGTCTGAGTCCAGTGATAAGAGCCTCATATTCTGCTTCATTATTGGTCGTCGGGAATGTCAAGGCGATCGCGTACTTCAGAGGCTCGCCCTCAGGAGGAATAAGAATTAAACTTGCCCCCGAGCCTTCTTTTGATGAAGACACGTCCGTATAGAGCTCCCAGATTTGATTGTCGTCTACTGACTGACTTGGCTTGTTTTCTGCTTCCGTTTGACCGTTACTCGTACTTTTCACTATCAAATCAGCTAGTGCTTGACCTTTGATGGCCGTTTTTGGCGCAAATTTGATCTTGAACTCGCTGAGCTTGATCGCCCACTTGACCATTCTTCCTGAAGAATCTGGTTTCATTAGGAAGTTTTTGAGAGGTTGATTGGTGAGGACCGTGATGTCGTACGCATGAAAGTAAGGTCTCAGCTTCCGATCAGCAATAACTAAGGCATACAAATACTTCTCAATCTGGACATATTTTATTTCAGCTGAGTTTAACATTTTGCTAATGAAATACCCTGGACTCTGAACATTATTTTCCTCCCTTATTAAGACAGCACTGGCTGCCACATCGCTAATGCCTAGATAAAGGAAAAGCTGCTCGCCTGGAACACGTTTTGCCAGAGTTGGGAGTGTTTGGATATGCCTCTTCAAGGATTGGAATGCTTCCTCGCAGTCTGGCGTCCACTCGAACTTGCGGTTGGCCCTTAGAGTTTTGAAAAATGGGAGGGACCTGTCGCAGGCTTTGGAGAGGAAGCGGTTGAGAGCAGCTAGGCGTCCATTCAGGCATTGGACTTCCTTGTGGCAAGTTGGCGACTTCAGCTATGGCCTTTGCTTTTCTGGGTTTGCTTCGATTCCCCTTTCGCTGACCATGAAACCCAGAAATTTACCGAACTTGACCCCAAAGGCGCACTTGGCAGGGTTCAGGCGAACACTGTGTATCCTCATGCATTCAAAAGCTTCGCGGAGGTCCGCTCTGTGATGATTGCCCTTGATGGTTTTGACGAGCATATCATCCACGTAGGCCTCCATTTTCCTCCCCAGCATGTCCTGGAACAGTCGGTTCACCATCCGCTGATAAGTTGCCCCGGCATTGATAAGGCCAAAGGGCATCACCTTGTAGCACAGAATGTCCCTATCAGCATAAAAAGCGGTGTGAGCCTCATCGTCTAGATGCATTCTGATCTGGTTGTAGCCTGAGTAGGCGTCCATGAAGCTCAGCATCTCATGACCCGAGGTAGCATCGACCAGCTGATCAATCCTCGGAAGGGGATATGAATCCTTGGGGCAAGCCTTGTTCAAATCGCGAAAGTCGACGCACATCTTCCACTTGCCGTTTGATTTCTTAACCAAAACTGGGTTGGCAACCCAGCTCTGGAATCTCACCTCTCTGACGAAGTCAGCATCAATCAACCTGTCGACTTTCTGCCTGATCGCCAAACGCTTGTCCGTCCCGAATGATCTTCTTTTTTGGGCGATCGGCTTGATGGAAGGGTCTATTCTGAGCTCGTGGGAGATGATGTCTATGCTGATTCCTGGCATGTCGCTTGGCTGCCAGGCGAAGAGCTCTTTAAATTCTTTGAGGAGGGCGGTCATGGCCTCCTTTTGATCCTCCTTCAAGATGGCTCCAATGCGCACCTTCTTGTCCGGACCATCTATTTCGACCTCTTCCAATTCTTCCATAGGTGCTGTCCAAGCCAAGTCCTCGCGGGGGTCGGCCTCTGTTTCAATGGCGAGCGCCTCCCTTTGGTTCTTCCTGCGCAAGCAGTTCACATAGCATTGCCGCGAGGAAGGCTGATCTCCGAGCACTTCTCCAATCCCGTTGGGAGTGGGGAACTTCATCTTCTGGTGGACTGTGGAGGCCACAATCTTGTTCGGATTGATCGTGGACCTCCCTATGATGGCGTTGTAAGATGTAGGTGAATCGACCACCAGGAAAGTGACCGATACCTTGATGCTCTTCCATCCCTCGCCAAAAATAACTGGCATGGTTATAGCCCCCAGCGGATAAGTTGTCCTTCCCGCAAACCCAATCAGCGGAAAGTCGACCCTCTTCAGGTCACGTTTGGACTTGCCCATCTTCTCAAAAGCGTCCAGAAATAGGATGTCTGTCGAGCTGCCCCCGTCGACCAGAATCCTTGCAACGTCACAGCCGTCAATATCTGCTGTGATAACCAGAGCATCATTGTGGGGGGTAGTGACATGTGCCAAATCATCTTCAGAGAATGAGATGACAATGTTCTCTTCAGGTCGGATCCGCTTCCCCAACTGAACTGCTGTGGAGATCTGAGTGGCATAGACCTCCCTGTCGCTTGACCTCTCGCCGCCTGCACCGAATCCTCCTGCAATCAGATTTACCCTCCTCTTGCTTCCAGACGGCTCAGTTTGCTCTGCAGGGGCTGGCGAACGATGTCTCCTAGGGGGCGTTCGACTTCTGTCTCGCCCTGCCACGAATTCCTTCAACATTCCTCCCTGAATCAGCTTCTCTATATCCCGCTTCAAAATGCGGCAGTCATCTGTCTTGTGGCCCTTGCACTTGTGGTATCTACAATAGTTCTCGACATCCTTTCTCATGGGCTGCCCACCTCGACGAGGCATCGGTGGCCTCGCCAAGGATCTCCTCTCCATCTTGACTAGTACCGCTGAGATATGCCTATTTAAAGGCGTGAAGTACTCAGGGACCTCTAGATGGCGAGGCGCTGGATTAGACTCGACCCGGGGCCTGCTGTCCTTTCCCTTCTTCTCCTTCTCCACCTCCTTCTTACCATCGCGTCGGAGTTCATGAACTACCCTTAGCGAGGTCGTCAGGAAGTCAGCCTCTGTATTCGCCCTTTCAAGGTCTATGAAACCTTTTGCTCTGGACGCCAACTCTTCCAGCGTTTCAATCTCCTTCACATGATAGCTGTTTCGCAGCTTCCTCGAGGCCTTGTTGGCCACAACCAGACCCCTGTAAAATGCTCGAATGATCTCCCCATCCGAGATTCGGCGATCTATCTTCGTGACGTTCTGATGGAAACGCCCATAGAAGTTGGACAGCGACTCTCCAGGCTGTTGTTTGACCGAGTCCAGGGCGACCATGCTCTTCAGCAACTGGTGCTCGCCCATATACCTCTCCAGGAACTTGCTTCTTAACTCTGCCCAAGTTCCGATTGATCTTGCAGGGTGGCCGAAGAACCAGGACGAAGCCGAACCCGAAAGAGTGAATGGAAATAACAAAGCCAAGTGATTGGGATAATTTGACTTACCCAGGAGAGAGGCCTCGTGCTTGTTGACATGTACGGTGGGATCTCCTCCACCGCTATACTCAGGTATGGCCCGAGCAACTACATCCTTTGGGATTTTGATGGCGACGAGCCCGTCGGTAAAAGGGTGAGCAGACTGCTCCTTGAAGGGAGCTACAACTGTCATCTGTCTTTCTTGGAGCCTTTTATTGAGGAGGTCATCCATCTGATCCACAGTGCAGTACATAGGCGAGGTTCCGGGTGGACGAGGACCGGAAGGGTTGGCAGTGTATGCGGCTGCTGGCTCCTTGGTGTATGCTAGAGGTAGGGACTGCTGTCCTGACGTCATCTCCTGATCCTCCTGAGGCGCGGTGGGGCCAGGATTTGCCGCTTCAGAGGGTAAGGGCCCTATTGGTAGCAGGGAGCGTGTTTCCCTTAGGAGCAGAGGGATTGTTTTCTTGAGGAGCAGGGGCTTGATGGCGCGCCTGTCCTAGGATGGCCTCCAGCAGGGAGATCATCTCTGGGGTTAAATTGATGTCTTCCCCAGTGATGTGGACTGTCTGCGGTGCCGGGGCTCCGTTTTGATTAGCAGCGGGGGTCAGTCTTGAATCACCGACATGCTCTCGAGTTGTTCGCGGAGGAACGCCATTGACTCCTGCTCGGTTGGCAGGTTCCTGTTGGTGAAGCGGCGGCTGAATCAGAGCTATATGAGGATCGCTCCCTGGTCTGGTTCCGACGGTTGCTTTGGGATCGAGTCCTCATGGCTGAATTGCTCGTTCCCACAGACGGCGCCAAATGTTGGATCGTAAAATCCCGGATGCTGATCTGGCAATGAATTAAATGCCAGCCAAGGACGGAAAGACGCTTCTGCTCCAACTCCGGTGAACTTGCAGGTAGGGGAGCGCAACAGAGGGGGTGTCTCTAGGTCCCTCTCCGATGCTTAAATGAGTATATGTGTGTATAAAACTCAAAACGTAAGGAACGTATGTAAAGCAAGGGTATTTATAGGGTAGGAGAGATCAAACCGTATAAGGCAGCTGAATATCTTAGTGTATATTGTGTTGCTGAAAATTCGAATCGTGGGATATGGCAGTTACTGCGAGATATTGCAGTTACCAAATCTAATCTTTAGTGAATATGTGACCGAGATACGTGGGATATCATGGCCACTTCCTTATTAACGGTTTAGTGGGACCAGAGGAGAGAGGTAGGGCTCTCTTCGGGGCGAGCACTCTCGTGGCGAGCAACGAGAGGTCGCGGCCTTAGTGAAGAATGGCGAGCACTCAGGGCGTCCTCAGAGACTTTGGGCTCGGTTCTGGGCCATTCTATGGAGGGCCAAGTTTAACTCGTACTTAGGCCGATCCGGTTCGAATGTCATGGGTTTACCCCCTCTATGGTTATTGGGCCTTCGAGGCCTTTTCCTTACTGGGCTGTCACTATCGATACCCAACAGAGGGGGTGAACCCAGGTTATTCGTACTGGATCGGCCCATGCTAAAGTCGATCTGACCCTCAATAGAGTGGCCCAAAGTTGAGCCCAAGCCAAGATGTACGCCAAAGGCTCCATCACTGGTCACCATTCATCACCAAGTCGCGATTTCCTACTGCTCGCCATAGGAGTGCTCGCCCATCTCCACAACTGTTTGATTCTTTCTTTCGGACACTCCATTTTGTTGTGGAGAGTAACCAACTGTGAGTTGTCTTTCTATACCTTCGTCAGAACAAAACTTATCAAATTCTCGAGAGTTGTATTCTTTTCCTCGATCACTTCTCAACACTTTTATGTAGCGACCACTTTTCTTTTAAACAAGTGTTTTGAATCTTCTAAACACGCCAAATACTTCTGATTTTTGTCTCAAGAAGTAAACCCATGTCATTCTTGTATAATCATCAATGAACAATATAAAGTACCGGTTACCTCCTTGAGATGGAGTTCTCATTGGCCCACACACATCGGTATGAATGAGCTCTAGTGGTCGTTTTTCCCTCCATGCTCCTCCTTTGGGAAAAGCTTCTCGGTGGTGTTTCCCCATGGCACACCCTTGACATACACCACTCTTCTCTTCAATTCTAGGCAATCCATACACCATATTCTTGTCTCTCAATAACTTCATCCCATTAAAATACAAGTATCCAAGCCTTTTGTGCCAAATCCATGACTCGTCACTAACACTTGCCTTCAAAGCAACATCTCCCCCATAATTAAAACTGAATGGAAAACTTCTACTTTTCGTCATCTTTATCTTGGTCATCAACTTGTTATTTCCATTCTTCTTATCATAAATGGTGCATCCATCATTTTCAAAATATACACCATATCGTTTCTCCACAAGTTGACCAACACTCAATAAATTTTGGTCTAGTTCGGGAACAAGCAACACATCATTAATGAACTTCATTCCCTCCATTGATTGGATAGGAACCGTACCTTTTCCAACCACTTCTACAAGCGCACCATTTCCCATCTTCACTTTTGCATTCACCTTCTTTTCTATCTTCATGAAGATTTTTATATCACTAGTCATGTGATTGCTACAACCACTATCAAGTAACCACACTTCATCTTTCTTTTCGGTCGCAACTTGACAACCGACATAAAACACTCCATAGTCATGATCATTTACATTCTCTTCGGAGACATTCGCTTGTTCATTCATAAACCTACAATCTTTTCGAACATTCCCAAACTTCTTGCAATTAAAACATTGCGGCTTCCCCATGAACCAACAATCTTTCTCAAAATGTCCACTCCGTTTGCAAATATGACAAGTTTTTCCCGAATTTTCTGCATTATAACTTCTATCAAAATTTACTCTCCCTCGTCCTCTTTGGCCTCTTCCTCTACTAAATCTTCCACCTCTTGAAGATTCATCTCCGCGTTGCTCTTGAAATGATTGCTCTCTCAACTTATTGTCTAAGTTGAGTTTTGATTGTAAAGCACTCTCTATTGATTTTTCGGAGTGTCTTAACACCCTTTGCTCATTTGATTGCAAGGATGTCATTAACTCACGGATAGTTAATGTTGCCAAGTCTTTCGTTTCCTCAACAACCGACACAATCGTATCAAACTTCTCGGTCAAGCTAATCAAAAATTTCTCAACAAGCCTTTTATCTTTTACTTCTTCTCCATTCAAACTCATTTGACTAGCAACTTCGGTAACTCGCGTGAAATAATCTTTCAACCTTTCACCTTCCTTCATTTTCATATTTTCTAACTCGGCTCACAAGGTTTAAAGTTTGATATCTCGGACTTTTAGACTCCCTTGAAACTCTTCTTGCAAAACAATCCAAGCTTCATTTGCTGTATTAGACCTCATGATTCTCGGAAACAATTTCTCCGTCATAGCTTGTTGAAAAACGCTGGAGCTTTAGCATCTCTTTCTGGTATCTTTCAACTCCTTTTTTCAATCTCACTCAATGTATCTATAGAAATAGGCTCGTCAAATCCAAACTCAACTATATCCCACAAATCTTGTGACCTAAATATAGTCTTGGCCTTTAAACTCCAATAGTCATATTTTCACCATTAAATATAGGAATTAAGAGATGAGATACACCTTGTTCACTTGACCCAACCATAGACGATTCGTTTTCGCCGTTAATTGCTTCGATTTTGCTTGGTCGTCTGCTTTTCGTCGGAACCCTAGCTCGCCCAATCTACTCAATCCACCAAGCTCTGATACCAATTTGTTAGTTTGGGAGAGGCTAATCTAGCATAAGAACAACCACAAGAATAAACAATAACAATACACAAACTTTCATTCACAAACCATGAACTTCTCCTTCGTATTTGTCAAGGAGCTGCAGAGCCACACTCTTCTCTTCTCACGTTGCTCTCTGTTCTTTTTTTCTAATTGGTTTCCCTTACATGCTGTCCTCACTTCTTCACTAACCTATACTTTACTCTAAAACACTAAACTCGCCGTTTCAATTAACACACAACACATATAATAATAATATAAAACTAAACCACAAACAACACATTAATTTAACACTCCCTCTTAATGTGTTGTTCTTGAACTCCTAGTAGCTTGCGAAGCTTCTCGAACATGTCATTTGACAACGCCTTAGTGAGGATATCCTCAACTTGATCTTCAGACTTGACATACACCATCTCGATCTTTCCTTCTTCGATCTTCTCACGAATGAAGTGATGCTTCACTGCTATGTGTCTTGTCCTACTGCTATACACTGGATTCTTTCCCATTGCAATAGCTGATTTGCTATCACAAACCATCAATGTCGCATTGTCTTGCTTCTCGTCAATATCTTCCAAAATTCTCCTCAACCACACGGCTTGAGAACATGCCATAGCCGCTGACATATATTCCACTTCCGCAGAGGATTGTGCAATTGATTCTTGTTTCTTTGATTGCCAGGAAAACACACCTGAGCCAAGAGAAAACACATATCCGGTTGTACTCTTCATATCATCTCTACAATCGGCCCAATCACTATCACAAAAGCCAATTAACTTTAACTCATCCCCTTTGAAATACTTGATACCATACGCCAAGGTTCCTCAAACATAACGGAGAACTCGTTTGGCGGCTCCAAGATGAAAGTGACTCAGATTTTGCATGAACCTCGACAACATGCTCGGAGCAAACATAATATCTGGTCCCATGGCAGTAAGATACATCAAACTACCCACAGTACTCCTAAAATATATGTTATCCAATTTTCTACCTCCATCTTCTTTCCACAACTTCTCATTTGAAGCAAGTGGTGTTTCCATTGTTTTGCAACCAAACATATAAAACCTCTTCAACATTTTCTCAGAATACTTCTTTTGACAAACAAACACTCCATCTTCTTGTTGATCAATCTCCAAACCAAGAAAATGATCTAGCAACCCCATATCACTCATCTCATATCTTCTCATCATATCATTCTTAGACTCTCTAATCAACTCATCATCATTGCCAGTGAATATCAAATCATCAACATATATAGCAACAACAAGAATGGAAGTACCTTGTTTCTTCACATAAAGAGTGGGCTCACTTTTGCTTTTGTTGAATTCATGATAAATGAGGTAGTTGTCAATCTGACTATACCACTGTCGCGGTGCTTGTTTCAACCCGTATAATGCCTTGTTTAGCTTGTACACTTTCTCTTCTTCTCATTCTTTCACAAATCGTTCAGGTTGATGAACATATATTTCTTCTTCCAATTCACCATTCAAGAAAGCCGACTTCACATCAAGTTGGTATAACAACCAACATTTTTGAACTGCAAGTGCAATGAGGACTCGAATAGTGTCCTTGCGCGAAACTGGAGCAAACATTTCATGGTAGTCGACCCCAGCCTGTTGTGAGTATCCTTTAACTACAAGTCTTGCTTTATTTTTCAAGACTGAACCATCAAGGTTATGCTTCACTTTGTAAATCCACTTCACCCCAACAGCTCCTCTATCAATTGGTTTATCTACAAGATCCCATGCCTTGTTTTTCTCTATCATGTGCAACTCTTCTTCCATGGCTTTCTTCCACCCTTGTTCTTGTATAGCTTCTTCAAAGCTTTCCGGCTCAACAATGCACACATTACATGTCGCATATACATCTAAAAGTCTTCTCATTCTTTTTGGTGTACTACTCGAATTGAATGAATTAGAACCTGAACCACTACTAGATGGCGATGATGGATCAATTCTAGGTGAATTTGGTGGAGAGTTTTCAACATTCTCTTCATCACCTCCAAGCTCCTCTTAGGGGACAACAACATGTTTTTGAACTTGTTTTTCTTTCCAATTCCAACTAGTTTCTTCATCAAACAACACATCTCTACTAATGATGATTTTCTCTCTCTGCAAGCTTTACAACCGATATCCCTTTGATGTTGAATCATAACCCATGAAGATAAATTTCTCACTTGTATCATCAAGTTTTGTCCTCTTCTCTTTCGGAACTTGAGAATAGAAAATACACCCAAAAATTCTCAAGTGTTTAACTGACGGCTTCTTTTTACACCAAGCCTCAATTGGGGTCTTGTTCAGAACTGCCTTTGTAGGACATCTATTCAACAAATAGACTGTAGTGTAGATTGCTTCGGCCAAAAATGAATTAGGCAACCCTTTTTCCTTGAGCATTGTTTTGCCCATCTCCACAACTGTTTGATTCTTTCTTTCGGACACTCCATTTTGTTGTGGAGAGTAACCAACTGTGAGTTGTCTTTCTATACCTTCGTCAGAACAAAACTTATCAAATTCTCGAGAGTTGTATTCTTTTCCTCGATCACTTCTCAACACTTTTATGTAGCGACCACTTTGCTTTTAAATAAGTGTTTTGAATCTTCTAAACACGCCAAATACTTCTGATTTTTGTCTCAAGAAGTAAACCCATGTCATTCTTGTATAATCATCAATGAACAATATAAAGTATCAGTTACCTCCTTGAGATGGAGTTCTCATTGGCCCACACACATCGGTATGAATGAGCTCTAGTGGTCGTTTTTTCCTCCATGCTCCTCCTTTCGGAAAAGCTTCTCGGTGGTGCTTCCCCATGGCACACCCTTTACATACACCACTCTTCTCTTCAATTCTAGGCAATCCATACACCAATTTGTTGGTTTGGAAGAGGCTAATCTAGCATAAGAACTACCACAAGAACAAACAATAACAATACACAAACTTTCATTCACAAACCATAAACTTCTCCTTCGTATTTGTCAAGGAGCTGCACAGCCACACTCTTCTCTTCTCACGTTGCTCTCTGTTGTTTTTTTCCAATTGGTTTCCCTTACATGCTGTCCTCACTTCTTCACTATTTTATACTTTACTCTAAAACACTAAACTCACTGTTTCACTTAACACACAACAAATATAATAATAATATAAAACTAAACCACAAACAACACATTAATTTAACAATCATCGATGATATCATTCAGTTTAAAATTCAAATCATATCCCTTTAAGCGACGAAAATATGTTTCGGTTGACAAAAGATTGTCGACAAAAGTGATGATTCCCGTCTGTCGACAAAATTATGTTTTTTCGATGAAATAGATATTATATTTTAAAATATATTTATTTTTCATATGTATTTGATATTTGCTATGATTAATTTTGAATTTATTGTGTTGTCATATGTTTATTATATTTATTCATTTATCAAATATCTTCCTCTCATTTATCATGTCATAATCTAATAGTCATAATCCGATAGTTGTATTTAAGAGAAATGACTAATTATTAACAAAATAAAACGTAACACACCAAAACAAATATAATATATTTATACACTTAGTCAATCAAACATAATATTTGGCCGAAAAAACTTAGTCAAACATAATACAGTTATTTCATAGAACATCAAACCCTTTGGCAAAAAGGAAAAAAATACATCCAAACAACACATTATTTCAATAAACCTCTCAAACTCTCCTTACCAATTCAACTCTTCAATTTAGAAGAAAACTTCAACATATTATTGTCCAATGCACAAATACTAAGAGTGGTATCCAAGCCTTGTTCGAATGACTTTATCTTCCGCCTTCAATGCGGAAAGGCACTTGATTTCGCATGGTGTCATAACTTGCCCTAACAGGAGAAGCACCGTCGCCATAGTTTTCGACTATATCTCTGGTAAGGTTTTCAGTATCTTGCAAGTCACTAGCATTATGATGAAGCAAAGGATGACATTTAATATCCATCCTGAAAAGCCCCTCCAATTCAAGTGCAACCTCCTTCATGGTCGGTCGATCGTCTCCATGAATCTTCAGGCATCTTGATGCTAATATGGCAACTTTACTTATATCTTCAGAGCTCCCATCTTTCAGTATCTTTGGGTCAATGATGTCAAAGACACGACCTACTTTAACTGATGATTCGATAAATAGAGCTAGAGTTCTCTCCTTCTCCGGTCTATCGAAAGAGAGAGCCTTCATTCCAGTTAACAATTCAGCAATGACCACCCCAAAACTATAAACATCGCTCTTTTCTGTTAATTGACTTGAGTGGAAGTACTCGGGATCCAAATATCCTAACGTTCCTTGAACCAACGTGTTGAGTTGATCTTGATCGACCGGCATTAGTCGAGAAGCACCGAAATCAGACACCTTGGTCGTGTACTTCTCGTCCAAGAGTATATTGCTGCTCTTAACATCCCTATGCACGATTTGGATGGTTGTATCTGTGTGCAAGTACGATAATGCCCCTGCTGCCTCTGTGGCTACACGCAGTCGTTCTCGCCATGTTGATAAGGTGGAGTTAGGGTTTTTGTGTATGTGGTCGTAAAGGGTTCCGTTAGTCACGTACTCATACACTAACATAGGATACTCCGTCTCCAAACAACATCCGAGTAACTTCACCACATTGTTGTGATTGATTTGGGAGAGGACAATCACTTCGTTGATGAATTCATCCACTTGGCTACGATCTAATAGCTTAGCTTTCTTGACAGCAACTGTTGTGTTATTTGACAGTATACCTTTGTAAACTGTTCCTTGACCTCCTTGACCGAGGATTCTGCTCTCATGGTAGTTGTTTGTCGCTTTTTGGAGTTCTTCTGCACTGAACACTTTCATCAGCTCAACGGTGTTGCCATGATCGGTGAGCAATTTCTGTAAGACCAGACCTCCATTTTCTTGAAAGAATTTCTCCCTTTCCTTGTCCACCTTTCTTTGGCGAAAGAACAAAACTATCAAGGAAGCACATAACAGAAGGAACAAAACGGCCAACCCTAAACCTGAAACAACCCAAAAGTCCATATCATTAGAAAAAAATAGCAAGAAATAGGGAGGAGGGCTTATGTCGTCTATTGTTCATTGAACTCTATTTACAATATTGAAAAACAAAAGCTTTGTCATATCTCATATGTTACAAATTGAAGAATATGTGACTTTTGTTGAAAAAATTAAGAAGTTTGCAAGAGATTTCTTGGCAAGAAACATGCATAGAAAATAAAAGAAAGTCATGCATGTTGGATCCTCTGAAATCTCTCCCTTACACAGGCGTCGCTTTCCTCTTATCGGACCTGCACAGATAGACAGTCTCGGGTTGACCCGTTTTATCCACTCTGAAGCTTAAGTCAGTTTGGGCTTTTGAAGAGCTTTTATGTGTGTGTGATAAAATCTCTGAATGTAATAAATGACAATGAATGCCTGTATTTATACCCTTAGCTTAACCCGATGAATAGTGTTACCTTTTACCGTGGTTAGCTTTTTAACTGAGGTTAAACTGTCATTCAGATGGGACAAGGATCTTATCTATAAATATCAGAGATGTCTGATACCCATTTAATGTTGTCTGAACCCCATTTTATGCAGTATTATCTTAACACATGGAGGCAACACATTTGTATAGGCTGATGCCTCTCTGGCACTATGGGCGACGCCTTTGGTCGATAGCATCTTATGATTTTATTTTAAAAGGGCAGTGATAAATGGTTATTAAATAAGGTGTCCCTTATAAACCCCATCATAATAAATGACAATAAATTCCTGTATTTATACCCTTAGCTTAACCTGATGAATAGTGTTACCTTTTTACCGTGGTTAGCTTTTTAACTGAGGTTAAACTGCCATTCAGATGGGACAAGGATCTTATCTATAAATATCAGAGATGTCTAATCCCCATTTAATGTTGTCTGAACCCCATTTTATGCAGTATTATCTTAACACATGGAGGCGACACATTTGTATAGGTTGATGCCTCTCTGGCACTATGGGCAACGCCTTTGGTGGATAGCAACTTATGATTTTATTTTAAAAGGTTAGTGATAAATGGTTATTAAATAAGGTGTCCCTTATAAACCCCATCATTTGTCCCCCGAGCCAAACAGGAGCATTGGTCCTGATTGGATAGAATCCTCCGTGAGTTTCGACTTTCTATAAGCCTTAATTTGCCTCAACTAGGTTCTTATTTTAATAGGCGTCGATGAGCCTTAAATTTTAATAGGCGTCGATGAGCCTTAAATTTTAATAGGCGTCGATGAGCCTTTAGGGCTTTTATAAGGCGGTCATTCAATTTTTTGGAAGGCGGGAATTCAAAAACTTCTTGGTGGGAAAATTCAAATTTTAAAGGATGAATCAGTTCATCTGTCCCTCATGTCGTCAGTAATCCACAAAGATCCTCAAAGATCCAACGGTCCACATTGTCTGACGTTTTGGTTTTCTTTGAATTTGAATGGAACAGTTACGTGACGTCAGCAATCCATGTGACCGTTAAGATCTAACGGTTCACAAGAAACGACGTTTCAAATTCCATTTCAATCCAACGATCTACCAGGTGTGACCTTTCGTCTTCAGTTGCAATGATTACCGTTTCTCCAAGGGTCCACTATAAAAAGGGTGACTCATTCATTTTGAATAATTTTAGCCACTTCAGCTCTGCCTTCTCTCTCTAGAAAACAGGTCTTGCTTAACCATCGCTTTTTAATTAAAGTGTCGCCATCATTGCCCGTTGTCGAGTAACGCCATCCGAAGTTCGATTGTTGAAGAAAGTCATGGCATGTTCAAGTAATACCCCTAGTAAGACTCTTAACTTTCCCCTTTCATTGATCCGAAGCAAAATATCATTACCCGAAAGAATTTTGCAGATGATGATGATTCTTTTGATTACTTTCTGGACGCTATATCCAGGCGGTGACTGGTGTCCTTCCACCTATCAGGGTGAAGGAAGAGCCAGCAAAAAAGAAACACAAGGTCAAGTCCATAGCCCCTGAGAGGAAGCGGCCCTCCAAGAAGGATAAGACCAACCCTGTTGATCCCTCCAACACTATTGTGCTGGATGAGAGTACTGAAGAGACGACGACGCAGATAGGTATTCTTTTTTTAAAAAAAATTACCCTATTTTGCGAAATTCTTTGCTAACTAAACTCTGTGATTGCTGGATTTAGATAAAGAGGCATCACCTGAAGGTCTAAGATTTTCGACCTCCATGCTCGATCCTTCACCCCTCAAGCAAGCCATGCCTCACAGGTCCCCTTTGCCCTTTAGGCCAACAATGCCTCAGATGTCCCCTTCATCTGTCGCACCATTCGATCCTTCTTTGGGTCCTTCTGAAGGCCCTGGATTCGATTTGAGGTGGCATCTCTATGAGACACTCATCTATGAAAATCACCTGATGAACTGGGAGCCCTGGCGTCACTTGCAAGGTACCAATATTCCAGAGGGAACCTCCCTTCATGCCAGGCTTCCTGTAGGAACCCCTATTCACTCAGACCTGGTTGTACACTTGGTGAGAGGATCCGTACTTCCTGGGGAACGTTGCCTGCTCCACTTCAATCCCCAATGGGTCGAAGGGGCTGTTAGGAATCACCCCAGGAGAGGGCTGAATGGATGAAGGTGAAAGCTAATCTTGAAAAAGATAATGCCTTCCTCCAACAGTGTGTTGGTGAGGAGCGTCACCTCAAGGAAGGAGCAATTGAGAAAGCTCAATTTGCCATTGACAAGGCCAACAAATTTGCTCAACAGCTTGCGGAATGTGAGCAGGTCTCCAACCAGAACAGGAAAAATGCTCATCGAGCCGAGAATACCATTTCTTCCTTGACTAGGGAGAAAGATGCAGCAACTAAAGAGAAAGTGGTGGCGCTTCTCCAGGCTAAGACTACCCAGAATGAGAAAGAAGCGACTTTTCTCCAACTTGAGGTTGCCCAAAGGGAGAAAGAGGCATCGCTTCGTCAACTGGAGACTGCAAAGGTTAAGGCGGTAGAGTCTTTCAAGCAGACTGACGCCTTTAAGGAGGCTGATGAGAGGCATTTGGTCGACAAGATCATTCAGATGTATGGTAAACTAGTCTCCCAAATTCACGATATTCAACCTGACTTCCCTGTGGAGCAAGTAAGAGGTTTTCAGACCTTCTTACGGATGCAACAGGAGGACAAGGAGGCTGAGGCTGCAGCTTCAAAGGCTAAAACTGCCCCAGAAACAAGAGCGACGCCAGAGACCAGCAACACTCCTACTCAGGCTAAGGCTATGCAGAAGCGAGTGGCGCCAGAACCTAGTAGCACTCCTCCCAAGGGTACTCCTCCAAAAGGCACTTGAAGAATTTTATTGTTTTCTAGACTTTTTAGTTTTTGTTTCTATGCACTTGAAGACATTTTATCTTGTAAATCATTTTGGATAATGAAGTCAAGACATGCAATCAAGCCGACAACTCTTTTGGTATGGAAGTAATTTTTATAACTCATTTATCCTTAATAGCTCATTCATTTATAGAATCGACGCTTTTGAGACCTTGTGACACTCATTAGTAAAAGATCATACTTGATATATTTACAATGACATAGTTCTTTACAATTTATGCATAGAATCTTTTCAAATGCTCCGCATTGAAAGTATTCATCGGCTTCCTTCCTTCCTCATCCTCCAAGACATAGGCATTGGGGTGAGGGATAGCGACGACCTTATAAGACCCTTCCCACTTTGGAGATAATTTATTAATCCTATCCAAGTGTGAGAATTCGTTTGTTCTCCATACCATCTCCCCCACGAAAAATTGGCGAGAGAACACTCATCGATTATAATATTTGGCGGTAGCCAACCTCATTCTTCCCTGGATTTAGTCTGATATCCATCTTATTTCCCCCACTAGATCAAGGTTGAAGTGTCTCTGTTCATCATTGGGCGCCGCCTCAAAATGTGTTACCTGATGTGAGGCTACTGCTATTTGAGTAGGAGCGACAGCTTCTGAGGCATATACCAATCCAAAGGGTGTTTCACCCTTGGATATTTTTGGCGTTGTCCTGAGGGACCACAAGACATTATCCAGTTCTTCACCCTTCAATCCGTTTTTTCAATCCGCTGAGAATGATTTTGTTTGCCGCCTTTACTTGTCCATTTGGTTGCGCATGCCTTACTGAGGCATGTCGATGCTCAATATGCAATTCTTCTCAAAAGCATTTTAGCTCACTTCTGGCAAACTGAGGACCATTATCGCTGACGCGAATACTAGGAATTCCATATCTGGATATAATCCTGGATTTTAGGAATTTAATCACTTGCAATTCCGTAGTCGACTCCAAAGCTTTAGCTTCTACCATTTGGAAAAGTAATCTACTAGCACGATGATATAACACTTCTTCTTAGACTTGGGGAATGGACCCACCAAATAGATTCTGCATTGCACGAATGGCCAGGCAACGCGCATGGGTATCAATTCAGATGGTGGGCTCCCAATTCTTCGAGTGTATCTCTGACACGACTAACATTTTTTCACCATTTCATCTGCTTCCTTCGCCATCGTGGGCCAATAATATCCTTGATTCAAGGCTTTCCGAACAATTGATTTGGCCCCCTCATGACAAGCAGCATATCCTCCATGTAATTCTCTGAGTATGGTAGTAGTTTCAGGTTGGGCGACGCATCTCAAGATTGGTGTGGAAAATCCCTTTTTATAAAGGACTCCATCAATCAAGGTATAACTTGGAGCAATATGCTTCATTCTATTTATCTCCGCCTCTTCCAAGGGTTCTACCCCTATTTCCAGATATGATTTTATGGGCGTCGCCCAAGTATCAGTACTTTGAATGTTAAAACATTCAAAAATCCCCTAGGCTGAGACACTTTTGACAAAGTGTACTTTCAAGGGCGTTTGTTGCCAGACATATTTTCTCAATGCATCAGCCTCCACATTATCTTCCCTGGGAATGACGTTAATCTCGAATTGGGCAAAGCCTTCAACCAAAACTTTGGCTTCTCTCAAATATTTTTTCATCATCTTTCCCTTAGTCGCATATTCCCCCTTGACTTGGTTAACCACAAGTTGGGAATCACAGAATACCTTGATGATGACAGTGATGACTATACCTTTAGCTATCCTTAGACCCGCCATCAACGCCTCATATTCATATTTGTTGTTGGTAGCCTTGAATGTTAAAAGTAGGGCATATCTTAAAGACTCTCCTCCATCTGGTGAAGTTAGCACCAATCCTGCCACCGAGCCTTCGATGCATGAAGACCCATCTGTGTACAACTTCCATATAGGAGATGTTTCGTCTACGACTGGCGGAGGTAAAGTTCTTGTTGAGGGCGACGCCTCACCCTGTTTATGAGTGGACTCTACTAAGAAATCCGCAAGAGCTTGGCCATGGATGGCTGTCCTTGGAGCAAATTGGATTCGAAATTCACTTAACTCTATCACCCACTTTATCCGCCTTCTCGACGCATCTGTTTTTTGGAGAAAATGTTTTAGTGGTTGATTAGTTAGTACAGTGATTTCGTACTCGTGGAAGTAAGGACGAAGCTTTCTAGCAGAAACCACCAACGCAAAAAGATACTTCTCAACCTCTATATAGTTTATTTATGCCTTCGAGAGAACTTTAGATACATAGTAAACTGTCACCTGGCCAGTTTCCATGTTCTTTACAAGTACGGAGCTTACAACCACTGGACTGACACTTAAGTATAGAACTAAAGTGTAACCTTTGTCTGGCTTAGCTAGAGGACGTAGTGTTCGAAGATGCTTCTTGAGATGTTGAAACGCTTCTTGGCATTCTGGCGTCCACTCGAACTTCTTGTTGGCCGTTAAAACTTGGAATAAGGGTAATGATTTATCCTCAGCTCTGGATAAGAATCTACTGAGTGTCACTAGTCTTTCATTTAAACTCAGTACTTCTTTATGAAAAATAGGGATTTTCATGCTCTCAATGGTGTTTAGCTTCTCAGGGTTGGCTTCAATCCCCCTTTGGCTCACCATATACCCCAGGAATTTTCCAGATTGGACCCCAAATGCACATTTGGCGGGGTTTAATCGCACCTGATGAAGCATTATTAACTCAAACGTTTTACTGAGGTCTTCTGTATGGCCGACACCATTTATAGACTTAACCAACATATCATCAACGTAAGCCTCCATATTCACCCCTATCATGCCTGCAAATAGGTTGTTGACCATCCTTTGGTAGGTGGCGCCAACATTGATAAGCCCAAAAGGCATGACAGTGTAGTGATATATATCACTGTCTGCATAGAAAGCTGTGTGTTGAGCATCACCCTGTGACATCTTGATCTGGTTATAATCAGACTAGGCATCCATGAAGCTCAATAACTCATGTCTCGAAGGGTCGTCGCTTCTGAGCGATTGACTTGATGCTTGTCTCTATGTTGAGCTCGTGGGTGAGATAACCTCTTCACTTATACCTGACATATCGCTAGATTTCCAAGCAAAGAGTTCTCTAAAATCAATTAACAGGAGGGTCAAAGCCCTAGCCTGTTCTTTTAGGAGCGTCTCTCCAATCTGGATGACCTTATTAGGTCCATCTATCCATATCTTAACCAATCCATCTACTGGTGTTGGACGAACCTTCCCTTCCCTCGGATCCTCCTCCGCTTGGATGGATAGAGTTTCCTTTCTCAATAACTAATGCCTTGTGGATTGTACATAACAAGTTCGTGCCCCATGCCGGTTTCCCTATACCACTCCTATCCCATGTGCATTGGGAATTTTAGGAGTTAGTCATAAGTTGAATGAACCATGCGGTGAGGATTCAGAGTAGATCGTCCCAATATCACATTGTAGGTCGTCGGGGTGTCGACTACAACGAAGGTGATGTCTACCGTTAAGGATTTCCATCCCTTGCCAAAAAATACTGGCAAGGTGATGACTCCTACCGGGTACATGGGAGTCGAGTCGAAGCCCAAAAGTGGAAAGTTCACTTTTTTTAAATCTTTCTCGCTCCTACCCATTTTCTGTAGGGCTTCGAGGAAGAGAACATCAGTTGAACTTCTCGAGTCGATGAGTGCTCGCTCCACATCGTAACCATCAATTTCGGCGGTGATGACCAGTGCATACTCATGCGGGTATGTCACATGATCCATCTCATACTCCCCGGAAGTAATGCTTGCTTCGTCTTGTGATCTAGGGCGCTTTCCTGCCTGGAAGTGCCAGAAAATTGGGTAGCATACACCTCTCGGGCGTGTAGCATACACCTCTTGGGTGTTGCTAGTCTCCCCTCCTGAAGCGAAGCCACCACTGATCACTCGCACACTACCTCTTTTATCTCGAGACGCTTCTTGTTCCCTCTCTCTCTTAGGCGACACCCTTCTTTCCCTTCGAGGACTAGGACTTCGATCCCTTTTTTCCACGAAATTCTTGAGAAGTCCCTTTTGAATGAGTGCCTCAATATCCCTCTTTAAGGTTTTATAGTCGTCGGTACTATGCCCCTTGCTTCGTTGGTACCGACAAATACTATGCCCCTTGCTTCGGTGGTACCGACAAATACTATGCCCCTTGATGCGGTCCAAAGTGCCGACGCTTTTTAGCAGTTGTCTCCCACCCATGTACTGGACGATAAACGTTTTCGTCAAGTCCCCCCAAGATTTTACGGACGCTTTAGGCAGGCCAAAGAACCAATGGGAAGCGACGTCACTCAACGTTGAGGGAAAGAGGACTGCAAAATGGTTTTCGTCTTTAGTTCTTCTCAATAAGAAAGATTCATGCCTCTGAATATGCTCCACGGGATCACCCTTCCCTCGGTAGGAGTCAATCTTCAAGGTCTGAATAGACGTTGGAACCGTTATGACCAGAATTTATGGAGTAAACGGGAGCGATACTTTATCCCTCAGCTCGGGCATCAACCTGCCCTTTTTTTCTTTAACCACCTCAGCAATAAGCTCCCTAACCTTGTCAAGGGTTATTTCACCCGGAGAAGGATCAATTGTTAATGTGGGTAATTGCATGGGTACTCTCCTAAGCAAAAGATCCACTTGGGATGGTGCTCCATACACCGGAACCATTTGAACTGCAGCCATAAGCTCTCTTCGGTTTAAAAGCTCGTCTATTGTCGCTATTAGCGCATGAGTAACGATCTCTTGGGCACTATGCTCCCTTGGGGGTGCTCTTCTTCCTCCTGATAATGCTATATGGGATTGCGCAGGTATAGGCGGCGCCAGATTCTGCTGAGGCGGTAGTGCTCTTGCATGGCCACCTATCGGGGGTGAAGCACTTGGCAGTGCCACTCCTAAATCGTGCTGAAGGCGTGACATAAAAGTCGAAGGTGTCAAGTGTTGTTGCAAACTCTGGAGTGAACTTCCATATTCAGGTTGCTGGTTTTTCTAATATCGTGTATTATCGGGAGCCATGAAAACATTTTGCTCAAGGGGTCCCACAGACGGCTCCAGATGTTGGATCCTCTGAAATCTCTCTCTTACACAGGCGTCGCTCTTCTCAGATCGGACCTGAACATATAGACAGTCTCGGGTTGACCCGTTTTATCCACTCTGAAGCTTAAGTCAGTCTGGGCTTTTGAAGAGCTTTTATGTGTGTGTGATAAAATTTCTGAATGTAATAAATGACAATGAATGCCTGTATTTATAGCATTAGCTTAACCCGATGAATAGTGTTACCTTTTTACCGTGGTTAGCTTTTTAACTAAGGTTAAACTGCCATTCAGATGGAATAATGATCTTATCTATAAATATCAGAGATGTCTGATCCACATTTAATGTTGTCTGAACCCCATTTAATGCGGTCTTATCTTGACACTTGGAGGCGACACCTTTGTATAGGTTGACGCCTCTCTGACACCATGGGTGACGTCTTTGGTGGATAGCATCTTATGATTTTATTTTAAAAGGTCAGTGATAAATAGTTATTAAATAAGGTGTCCCTTATAAACCCCATTAATGAATGCATTTGACAAGTAATTTTTTAACACAATTTTCTCTATCATAGTGTTACAATAATTAAATTTGATTGGTCCATGTAAAAAAAAATTGAAGTTACATCTATGTCATCATTCTCTCACATCAACATGGAGACTCTAATATTTACCAAATAAAACATGTACACTCTAAAATTAATCAAAAGCTCCACATTGAATTTTAAAAAAATGTTACATCTATAAGTATGTCAAATTAAATTTTGCCTTCAAACAATAGTAAATCGCAAGTTTTGCACCTAACAATTTACTTTGAAAAATTACACAAAAATTAAAAGTGAAATAAATAAATATGAATGAAAACACAACAATGTTTTTTAATTTACAAAATAATTTTAAATAACTAAATGATAAACAAAACTTCTTATATATATATATATATATATATATATATATATATATATATATATAAATTGTATTTAATATATATTGAAACCAATACAATTAATATATAATTATAGTTTAGCTTAATTAACTTAAAAAATGAATTAAGTGTTGAAAGTACATAATATTTATATTTAAAATATTTACATTGGAAAAAATGATAAACTATAGTAAATAGGTTAATTAAAAAATGAAATGAATAGATAGATAGTATATGTATATGTATATATCGTTTCGCCAAGAATTAAAATATATAACTATTTATTTGATTTCTAAATTTAAAAGAAATCAAATTTTAAACAAAAATTCTAACTGTGTACACAATCATGTTTGTTGAGAAAACATTTTTGAAAAGTAAATTATAATACAATAATATTATATTTTTTAAAAATTATGTATATAAATACACATGTTAGATTTTCATTTATGTATTTATAGTTATAAAATTAAATTAAAATGATACTTTTCATAAACTTTTGTAAAAGCATTATTTAATATTGATATTTAGCAATTATTATTGTATTTTAAGTAAATTTTTATATATAAAAAAATAAAACTAATAGTATATATGTATATATAATTTATTAACTTATGTTTTTGTATATAGTTTTCACATTTTTTTAACAAAGAAAATAAATAAATAAAAAATAAGAAACAATTAACTAGTACTAAATAAAATATCTATAAATAAGTTTTTTTATAGTACTATTACTAAATGAATTTAACATATATGTAACGAATATATTATAAATAATAAACGTTATTAAAAAAAAAAAAGTAAATTGAATAATATTATATGAATAAAAAAATAAAATACTTTCCTTTTTATAAGTTGAGTTAATCATATCAATATAATAATATAATTAAAAAGTAATTTGATTTATTTTTGCTAATTAATATAATAATATAAACTTTATATTAGACTATATTTATATAACAATAACTTAAATATTATTTTATATTAGGCACAAAACGCATGTCATTTATCTAGTTATATATATAAATCTTGAGAAAAATTATCATCAATAATGAAAACTAATATGACCTAATTTATGTACTTACCAAGTCCCACATCCCGTGCAGTGTACTTCTTTTTTGGAATGATATGAGTGCAACCAGTTCTTTCCTTCCACCCATCCCCTTTAAACCCAGATGGACATGAACAATTAACACTGCCAGGTAAATCTATGCATGTCATAGTACATGGATTTAAGGTCTCGCACTCATTGATATCTGCAGATGATCATCCACGAGTTGAGTATATAACATATATCCTTGTCACCCAGAAAAAGTAATGAAGTATGAGTTTAGAAATCGGTACATACTTTGGCATCCATTGGAGAGATATGGATTTCCTTGGTAACCCGTCAGGCAGTGGCAGCGATAGCCTTCTCCATTGGTGGCGGTAGAGCAGTTACTGTTCTCCATGCACACGTAGCTAGTCATGTTCTTCTGAGCCTCTTCGCACGTTTGATTCCCAATTGACCACTCTAGAACAATCGGTAGTCGTTCAGGTATATTAAGCAGAGATTGAGTGGAGAAGTTGAAATAGTTATTCTGCGCTACGAAGTTGTAGCTGCAAGGATTGAAGTCCAGGACGAAGGAGTGGTTGTAGTAGCTTGCGAGGGAGAGATTATACACCATGGCGTTCTTAGGGATGCTTGTTTGGCAGCAACCGATCCCCGAGCACGAACCATTCGTGACATCGTCGATGTTGTTGCATAGAGACAGACACCCCGTGGCATAACTCCTATTTTGAAACCCGTTGAAGACCGCATAGGTATCACAACCGACCGCAGTAAACTTGTTCTCAGTTGTGGATATGGGGAAACGGACAGTCTGTAGGGATGGGGAGTTCCTAGACTCCCTACCCGAGGTGTTGTAACAGTCGTGTGCCACATACATCATCATGGTAATCTCATGTCTCTCTAGGGAAATGTCTTTTATAATTACACCGCTAGACGGACTATCCCAATAGGGTAATGGGTGACCTTGTTCGTCGATTTTGCTGCAGTCAATGGTGAATAAGGTGGTTCCATCTTCCAAATGGCAACTATCGCTGCCTTGGCTGATCCCGAAGGGAAATGGGATGCTGGTTAAGTTACCGCAACTATTTCTGCACCCGGGTTTTGGTTGAGCTGTGACGGCCAATGTTAATAGGGCTAGTATCAACACGATTCGAAGAAGCTTTACAGAGGGGATCATGGTTCTTTCTTCTTCTTTTGGTTGTTTTGGGTTTATGATTATGTTTGTTGTATGCAGTATATATATATATATATATATATATATATATATAAGGAAATGTTCATTTAATTTCCAACCACACCTTGTATTTCATATTAAGACTCATTCTTACATGTAGGCAAATGTATAGGTCAATAATTTGTTAAACTGATTTCCAATAATAAAGTATTTTCCTAAAACAAATTGGTATGGTGATAAACAAAAAAATTAGGGACCTTAGATTATTAAAAAAAACAATTAGATAGTTGGAAAGAGAGCATCAAAAACCAAAATCAATTAGGGACCTTAGTTTATTAAAAAAAAACATAAATCTATTTTACTAAATCAGGAAAACAATTATACAGATTAAGAAAAAAAAAATTATTTTTAATAATGTAGATTATATTTATTTTATGAATTTTTCCTCCCAATTTGTAATAAATTTATATATTTATTGTTGTTTTTTAGAATAAAATAACATATCTTAAAGAATAAATTGATTTTTTTTTTAAAGTTATGTTTAAATGCTATAGTAAACGACATGGTTGTGGAGGATGGAGCTATTATTACTTGTTGGTGATATTCCTTGTCAACTGCTGTCCTTCTCACGACTTCTGCGTGTACAATTCTTTAAACGTCTTTGTATGCATGCAATTATATATACAATGTGAAATGTTCAATAATATAATCCTTAACGTAGGTGCCATCTTTGTTAGTGCAATTAGTAAATGACCATTATTTTTATACAAAATATTGATCAATAGCATGGGACTACCTAGTACCTACCGCGACTACCTACCGTATTTATATTAAAATTAATCATTCATCTCGATATCGTAGATTTTTTTACTTAAATGAAAAAAAATACATAATTTGGAGTTTTTTCAAAAAGTAACCATTGTGAAAAAAAAAATAAAAAGTAATTATACTGAAAAAATATTTAGCAAAATGCATATAAGCGCTACTGGGGTAACGTTTTTTACAACGTGCGCTACTTTGAGTAACGTTTTTCAACGAACGCTACCCCTAGTGGATTTTTTTTTTGCTTTTTTGCGTTTTTCTGACGACTCGATGTTTAATTAAAAATAAAATCATGCATATATTAAAAAAATTATAGTACGTAGATATTTTAATTGCGATTCAAATGATGCAAAAAATATTAAATTTGGACTTACGGATTGACTGTAGGCTCTGCCGTAACTTGAGATATCAAAATTTGACTTTAAAAAAATATGACGTGCGACAAGGCTTGGAAGATCGAAAACATGAGTGTCGCATATAACTTTCTCGTCGATCCAATCTCGTTGAAAAATTGTTCGAGATTAATCCGTGTAAGATTCGAAAACAACCGATTAACGAGACATATATCTGACGTGTTTGGTGTGCACCCCAGACTGGATTTTCTCAGCTTGAGCAATAATGGATTTTACGGCGAGCTATTCGTAAATTTTCAACAGTTCCCGAATCTGACGAACTTCGACATGTCCAACAATAATATTTCAGGATCGATCCCTCCTGAACTAGGCGACTGGATCTATCATCAAACAATCTTGTCGGAAGATTCCTGAAACCCTAGGGAATGTTAAGATTTAGAGAGTTATGTAGAGAAAATGATGAACTCAAAGATTTCACTAAAGAGAACATTGTATTACTTTGAGTTAATTGAATACAAAACACTAGAAGTCTTTATATAGGAAATGCTAGGTAGGTAACTAACATGAAATCACCTAGACTAACCTAGATTAATCTTGATTATTCTAGACTAATCTTGAACATACTTGACTAGTTTACATGCTACACTAACATTCACCCAAGTTCTTTGCTTTTCTTGATTTTCTAATACTCTAACATTCACACATGTTCTTTGCTCTTCTTTATTTTGGTCCTCAAACTTTTGAAAATTGCTGAATTGGTCCCCAAACTTCCAATGCTTCTTTGCTTATGCCGGATCCCAAGTCCAATCTTGATCAAATCTCCAATTGAATTGAGCTCGCACGCCTTCATCATTGGTGAGATACTCCACATTCGAACACAAGCTTTTCAAGATGAAATCCAGACGAGAAGGAAAAAGACTCGGTCATGCCATCGTGGTGTCATCTCGGTCATCTCGTCGTGGTCATGCCGTAAAAGAAATAAGGTGAGCTGGTCTAGGTTCGGACCCTGATGTGGCTCGAGTCCGGACTTGTTTGTAATATTAATGTATATTTGTTGGGGTTTAGTTGTAACATTTAGAAAAATATTTGGTTAATTTTGTAAATATTTAAATGATTGTTTTAATAGAAAAGTAACATAGGTACCAAATACCATCATTTTTAAACATGTTGGACCATTAACCATCACAAAAAAACAAGTTGGACAAAAAATCATTTTGTAAAAACATGTTGGACTATTTTCAATATTTTCCCTTAAAAATATACCCTATAGTTGGAGAGATGAAAATTAATAAATTAATGAATTATAACATATACTATACTTGATCATCAATTATGGTCTTGGGTTTAAATTGTACTCATCTTTAAAGAAAATAGATAATCTATAATAATTTTTATATTTCATTATGTTTGAATGAGTACGTTGAATTTCTCCATTAACATTTAACAACAAATTAAACGGAGTTAGCAAATTGCAACTATATGTAAAATTAACTACCAAATTATCTAGAGTAAAAAAAACTTAATTATCAAAATTGTTCATACTTACAAGGTTTAGTTAAAAAATTGGTAATTGAACTCCTTTTTTTTAAAGGATGAAAATGACTCTTGATCGATGACTTTAAGTCTAGGTCAATGTACAAAGGTAACCACATAATTTAGAGATGTGACATGCCGACTAATTACACTGACTTAAAGTCATAGATCAAGAGTCCTAGGACTTAGTCAACATATTTAGCTAGCTTGCTTTGATACAGAATTATATCCAATTGCAATTGAGTCCTATTCTTTTTATATTTACAAAAACAAAAATGTGAAATAGAAGCTATAAGTACCTAATACGATATTTTGGGGAGAAAGTTAAGATGAATCCTTAAACTTTATAGAAGAACACACAATATCTATATGCTAGATTTGGAAAAGGATTTAATCCTTGTACTTTCACTAATGTGACTATTTTAATCCCTTCACTATTCGATTGGAGCTGGTCTAGGTTCACCCAGACCAGGTCGCTTAACCTTAGGGGATCTGGTCTGGGTTCAGGCCCAGACCATAGAACCCCCGATTGGAGCTCAATTGGAGTCTCAATCGTCTGAACCAAACCTGACTGGATTCAGTCTAAACCGATTGATAGTCCAATTGAGCCTCAATCGGGAGTCCTATTGTCTGGGTCTAAACTCATTCTAGGTCAAAGGGTTAGGCGACCTGGTCTGGGTTCGGACCCAAATCATAGAACCCTCGATTGGGTTTCAACTGGAGCCCCAATCGGTTTGGATCGAACATGGCTGAGTTTGGTTCAGACGATTGGGGCTCCAATTGAGCCTCAATTGGGGGTCCTATGGTCTTGGTCCGAGACCAGGCCAAGTCCCCAAGGTTAGGTGAGCTGGTCTGAGTTCGGACCCTGATTAGGGGACCCTGATATGGCTCGAGTCGGGGCTTGTTTGTAATATTAATGTATGTTTGTTGGGGTTTATTGTAACATGTAGAAAAGTATTTGGTTAATTTTGTAAATATTTAAAGGATTTTTTTAATAGAAAATTAACATAGGTACCAAATACCATCATTTTTAAACATGTTTGACCATTAATCATCACAAAAAAAATAAGTTGGACGAAAAATCATTTTGTAAAAACATGTTAGACCATTTTCAATATTTTCCCTTAAAAATATACCCTATAGTTGGAGAGATGAAAATTAATAAATTAATGAATTATAACATATACTATACTTGATCAGCAATTACGGTCTTGGGTTTAAATTGTACTCATCTTTAAAGAAAATAGATAATCTATAATAATTTTTATATTTTATTATGTTTGAATGAGTACGTGCATCTCTCAATTAACATTTAACAACAAATTAAACGGAGTTAGCAAATTGCAACTATATGTAAAATTAACTACCAAATTATTTAGAAAAAAAACTTAATTATCAAATTGTTCATACTTACAAAGTTTAGTTACAAAAAATTGGTAATTAAACTCTTTTTTTAAAGGGTTGAAAATGGCTCTTGATGGTTGACTTTAAGTCTAGGTTTTTTTGTGTTTTTTTTTTGGCCATACTTTAAGTCTAGGTCAATGTACAAAGGTAACCACATAATTTAGAGATGTGACCTGCGGACAAATTACATTGACTTAAAGTTATCGATCAAGAGTCCTAGGACTTAGTCAACATATTTAGCTAGCTTGCTTTAATACAGAATTGATATCCAATTGCAATTGAGTCCTATTCTCTTTTATATTTACAAAATAAAAAGGTTAAATAGAAACTATAAGTACCTAATACGATATTTTGGGGAGAAAGTTAAGATGAATCCTTAAACTTTATAGAAGAACACAATATCTATATGCTAGATTTGGAAAAAGATTTAATCCTTGTACTTTCACTAATGTAACTATTTTAGTCCCTTCACCATTCAATTGGAGCTGGTCTAGGTTCACGCAGACGAGTTCGCTTAACCTTGGGGGACCGGTCTGAGTTCAGGTTCAAACCATAGGACCCCTGATTGGAGCTCAATAGAAGCCTAATGAACTGAACCTGACTAGATTCAGTCTAAATCAATTAAGATTCTAATTGAGCCACAATCGGGAGTCCTATTGTCCTGGTCCAAACTCATACCAGGTTAACAAGGTTGAGCGACCTGGTCTAGGTTCATATCCAAACCATAGGACCCTCGATTGAGTTTCAATTGGAGCTTCAATCGGGAGTCCTATGGTTTGGGTTCGAGACCAGACCAGGTCCCCAAGATTAGGTGATCTGGTCTGGGTTCAGACCTTGATAAGGGGACCCTGATGTGGCTCGAGTCCGGACTTGTTTGTAATATTAATGTATGTTTGTTGGGGTTTAGTTGTAACATTTAAAAAAATATTTGGTTAATTTTGTAAATATTGAATGGATTTTTTTAATAAAAAAAGTAACATAAGTACCAAATACCATCATTTTTAAACATGTTAGAACATTAACCATCACAAAAAAACAAGTTGGATGAAAAATCATTTTGTAAAAATATGTTGGACCATTTTCAACATTTTTCCTTAAAAATATACCTTATAGTTGGAGAGATAAAAATTAATAAATTAATGAACTATAACATATACTATACTTGATCAGCAATTATGGTCTTGGGTTTAAATTGTACTATCTTTGAAGAAAATAGATAATCTATAATAATTTTTATATTTCATTATGTTTGAATGAGTTCGTTGAATTTCTCCATTAACATTTAATAACAAATTAAACGGAGTTAGCATATTGCAACTATATGTAAAATTAACTACCAAATTATTTAGAAAAAAAACTTAATTATCAAATTTTTCATACTTACAAAGTTTAGTTAAAAAATTGGTAATTGAACTCTTTTTTTTTTAGGATGAAAATGACTCTTGATCGATGACTTTAAGTCTAGGTCAATGTACAAAGGTAACCACATAATTTAGAGATGTGACATGCGGACAAATTACATTGACTTAAAGTCATCGATCAAGAGTCCTAGGACTTAGTCAACATATTTAGCTAGCTTGCTTTAATACAGAATTGATATCCAATTGCAATTGAGTCCTATTCTCTTTTATATTTACAAAGAAAAAAAGGTTAAATAGAAGCTATAAGTACCTAATGCGATATTTTGATTTTTTTTTAAAAGTAACCATATTACTTTTTTTATTTAAAAAAGTAAATATACAATTTTTTTTTTAGAAAAATAGGTATACGCGCACCCCGGGCTCGCGCCTATGGGACATACGCGCACTCCGAGGTCGCGCCTATGGGACATAGGCGCACCCCAGGGGTGCGCCATTTGAATAGGCGCACCCTAGGGGTGCGCCCATGGCAGATAGTTCTGTTCTTTTTTTTTTAATCATTTTGTTCGAAAATGATGACTCGATATTTAATTAAAAATAAAATTATGTATCTATTAAAAAAATTTAAAAAAGATGATAGTAAGTAGATATTTTAATTGCGATTCAAATGATGCAAAAAATATTAAATTTAGATTTACGGATTGACTTTACGGTATGCCGTAAGTTGAGATATGAAAATTGTACTTAAAAAATTATAACTCGGACCATGTAAGTCCAAACTCAACACGGTTCACGTAATTTAGGTCGTAAATCAATTATCTACGTAGGATAATTTTTTTGATTAAAAATACAGTGATTTTGTAACCTAACATCGTTTACACCCAAATTTGACCGAAATAAGTAAATACATTAGGTGAGAAATTTAATTATATACTTACTCAAAAAAAATCAAAAACATTACGATGCGTAGATAATTTAATTACGAATTAAATGACGCTAACTATGCGTTAAGTTTTGACTTTTAGACTGACTGTATAATACGGTACGTAAAAATCTCTACATATGATACAAAAACTTTCAAATAGTGTTTTGCATAGTAAAGTTAATGTTAGTTAGTCTAAAAGTAAAACATTAACGCATAGTTAGCGTCATTTAATTCGTAATTAAATTATCTACGCACCGTAATATTTTTGATTTTTTTTGAGTAAGTATATAATTAAATGTCTCACCTAATGCATTTACTTATTTCGGTCAAATTTGGGTGTAAACGATGCTAGGTTACAAAATCACTGTATTTTTAATCAAAAACATTATCCTACGTAGATAATTGATTTACGACCTAAATGACGTGAACCGTGTTGAGTTTGGACTTACATGGTCCGATTTATAATTTTTTAAGTACAATTTTCATATCTCAACTTACGGCATGCCGTACAGTCAATTCGTAAATCCAAATTTAATATTTTTTGCATCATTTGAATCACAATTAAAATATCTACTTACTATAACATTTTTAAATTTTTTTTAATAGATACATAATTTTATTTTTAATTAAACATCAAGTCATCATTTTCGAACAAAATGATTTTTTTAAAAAAAGAAAAAAGAACAGAACTATCTGCCATGGGCGCCACTTCTAAGTGACGCCCATGAATAGCCGCACCCCTGGGGTGCGCGTATACCTATTTTTCTAAAAAAAAAAATTGTATACTTACTTTCTTAAATAAAAAAAGTAATATGGTTACTTTTAAAAAAAATCCGATATTTTATGGAGAAAGTTAAGATGAATCCATAAACTTTATAGAAGAACACACAATATCTATCTACTTGATTTGGAAAAGGATTTAATTCTTGTACTTTCACTAATGTCACTATTTTAGTCCCTTCACCGTACGATTGGAGCTAGTCTGGGTTCACCCAGACCAGGTCGCTTAACCTTAGGGGATCTGGTCTGGGTTCAGACCCAGACCATAGGACCCCCGATTGTGGCTCAATTGGACCCTCAATCGTCTGAACTGAACCTGACTGGATTTAGTCCAACCCGATTTGGACTCCAATTGAGCCACAATCGGGGGTCCTATGTCTGAGTCCAAACTCAGACTAGGTCAACAAGGTTAGGCGACCTGGTCTGGGTTCAGACCCAAACCATAGGGCCCTCGATTGGGGTTCAATTGGAGCCATAATCGGTTTGGACCGAACCTGACTAGTTCGGTTTAGACGATTGGAGCTCCAATTGAGCCTCAATCGGGGGTCCTATGGTCTGGGCCCGAGACTAGACTAGGTTCCCAATGTTAGGTGAGCTGGTCTGGGTTCGGAGCCTTATTAGGGGACCCTGATGTGGCTCGAGTCGGAACTTGTTTGTAACATTAATGTATGTTTGAGGGGGTTTAGTTGTAACATTTAGAAAATATTTGGTTAATTTTGTAAATATTTAAAGGAATTTTTTAACAGAAAAGTAACAGATGTACCAAATATTAGCATTTTTAAACATGTTGGACCATTAACCAACACAAAAAAACAGCTGGACGAAAAATCATTTGGTGAAAACATGTTGAACCATTTTCAGACTTTTCCCTTAAAAATATACATTATAGTTCGAGAGATGAAAATTAATAAATTAATGAACTTTACTTGATGAACAATTATGCGCTTGGGTTTAAATTGTACTCATCTTTAAAGAAAATAGATAATCTATAATAATTTTTATATTTTATTATGTTCTATATCATTTTCATTTTCAGGATATAAATTATTATTATTATTTCAATAGGTCAGTTTGGAATTAAAAATCGAAAATGAATAGTAGATTTCGTATTAGAATTTGAAATAAACATTATAGAACCGAATTGAAAGATAAAGAAAGATTCACCTAATTTATTTATTAATTTATATAAATAGCTCTAGAATTTTAATGTTTAGGTTTGGGGATTTAAGGTTAATACGATATATATTGTAAGTGTTCTTGGAAAACTATTAAAAGCGAAACAAGAGTATAAAATACAAACTGCAACATTTCTCCAATAAAAGCTAACGCTACAACAAACTTAGATCTCTGTCTATTATTACAACAACTACAACCTATTTAAGACTGTTTATTATTATAACAACTATTAAACATTACAAACTTTTATCATCTCATTACTTGCATTTTAAGCGACATCAATTTTTCAAGAGAATGTGAAAGAAAATTTTCTTGCGGTATGGACTAGTCCTCAAGAACGCGTGACGCACAATTGGCCCAACTAATGATGCCCAAAGACCTAATTTAATTAACAAAACTAGTTTACTGGAAACTAAATTATGTTTTAATGAATTCAATAAGAGTTGCATAGTAAAATTAAACGAATACTAGCCTTAGTATAATTAATAGCACTATGGATAACTTAGTTTGCATAAGTGTAACCGCTAAAATGAGGTACGGAGAGCATTTCTCAGACAACAACGGATTGATCCTCTTTCGATATCCTTCATGCACTTCTCCATTACATATATGAACTTATGAATAAACATGTGCACAAAGTTTCCTTCAAATTGAGCCATCAAGTTAGTTATAGTGGAATGTATTTTTAAGTCGATTACAAATTGAATAACATACAGTTTCTGTATCGATAATTCAAACAAAAATAGAAAGTCTGAATACTAAAAAAAAAAGTTGTCTACCCGAATGGATCTTGAGCAAAGATTAGAGCATGAAAAGAAATTTGAGCAATCAATCTATTACAGTATACAACAATGATGATGATGAGTTGCAATATCAAAATAATACTTTGAATCGTCATCTATCAAAACCGTGATTTAATATTTTTATTAAAAAATAATAATATTCAGTGTAAGTGATTATTACAAATCATTAGTACAACAATCAACAACACGGTATGAATAAATCATTACAATATCTTTTTATACGGTCGTAAGTGATTACAAGAATTTCTTACCTTGTTATCCTCAATGTTGAAGCCAACAATTAATCACACTATTACCATTCAACTCATTGATGAGATGTAAACCCAAGCTGGAGAGTAGATATCACAAATGCATTTTGCTCCTTGTATCGTCGAGATGAACTTCTGCACTACCTTGCACCAAAATAAAAAATTTGTTAGGAAATTATTAAAAGGGTTAATTACTTAATTGGTTACACATGTTTGACCAATGTTCAGAATGGTTACACATGTTTCAAAATGTGATTAATTGGTTTTGAAATGTGACTATTTAGTTTTTTCACTATTCACAGTTAAGTCACTATTTAGATAAGTAAAATGACGAAATTACCCCTAGAATCATTTTCAAGAACATATCATCATCTTCAAGAACAATAATTGAAGAAACCAGAAATCTTATTTCTGGTTCTTCAAGAACCCAGAAATCTTATTTCTGGGTCTTCAAGAAACCAGAAATGCTGTTTCTGGGTTCTTGAAGTTCTGTATTGCAGTATATGTTATCACCAAATGTGATTAAATGGTCATACATGTTTCTCTATAATGTGATTAAAAGGTCATACATGTTTCTCTATAATGTGATTAAAATGTCATACATGTTTCTCTATAATGTGATTAAATGGATACTGTTGTTTGAAATGATGTGATTAAAAGGTTCGACATGTTACCCACATTGTGAAGAACCCAGAAATGCTGTTTCTGGGTTCTTGAGGAACCCAGAAATATGATTTCTGGGTTCTTGAGAAACCAGAAATCTGATTTTTGATTCTTCAAGAACCCAGAAATCAGATTTCTGGTTCCTCAAGAACCCAGAAATATGATTTATGGGTCCTCAAGAACATCAAATCGAATTTAATTCGATTTTGGTTCTTCAATCCTTCCAATCTGTTCTTCAATACAACTAAGGGCATAATAGTCATTTCACAATTCAATAATATGTTAAAAAAATGAATTAACGTTAAAATTAACGGTTTACTAACGGAATAACCAATTAATCACATTTGAAAAAACATGTGTAACCAATTAGTCACATAGCAAAACCAATTAATCACATTTTGAAACATGTGTAACCATTCTGCACAATGATGAAACATGTGTAACCAATTAAGTAATTAACCCTTATTAAAATCATTACTTTTGATGATAAAGAATTATACAATGTAAGTAGTTACCATGATAAAGAATTATAGTCAAAATCCGCACAATTTTCATCTTCTTCTTTTCGTTACAGACACATCGAGCAGTTTCTGGACAAGTTAATTTCCAAACATGTTCAGCACGAGTTCAAAAATCTTATAATTATCTCCTCAAATACTGTCAGTATTTCACGCCTCCTCCCTTCCTCAAACACTGTGTAAGTACCGATGCCCGTTCTGATCTTTAGCCATTCAGAAGATGTAACTTTGAACTTCAGCCACTGAACTTGGGTTTCCCCAAGACAAATTGCAGAATGAGGTCAATTCCGGACCCTGTCCTAACATCTAGTGATGATTCTTCGATACTCCATTTTCTGAATTCTTCTTTTGGGGGAAACTATTGTTAAACTGAATTACTGATGAATATTGAAGCTAAAACACTTAGCATTCAACCTTATCATTCATTCATTGATTACCTCTACATATATTACAACTATGATTGAGACAGATAATTAAACTACTTAACATCCCATACAAACTACATTCGAATCTTATGGGTGAGACAATAATAATGGAAATGTATGTGCTGTTGAATATTCCATGTTGTAAAGTTGATATTCCTCAAGTGTGTGTAGCATGTGCAGGTATGCTTCAACACTCTCCCTCGAGTTAAATAGTGGGTTCTCCAATATTTAACTTGCGCAAAACGTTCCTGAAATTTGCTCTCTTTACTACCTTGGCGAGTATATCTGCAAGTTGATCTTCAGAGCGTACAAATGGAATGCTGATAATCCCATTTTCTAGTTTCTCCTTTATAAAATGTCGATCAATTTCAACATGTTTGGTGTGATCATGTTGAACTGGATTCTCCGAAATACTTACAGTTGCACGGTTATCAAACATTAACTTACATGGTTCCTGGATAGGAAAACCAATCTCAGTTAACAATTTGTATAACCATAATACTTCAGTGACACCTCGAGCAATTCCTCTGAATTCTGCCTCATCACTTGAAAGTGTCATCACTTGAAAGTGTCACCACCTTCTGCTTCTTACTCTTCCAGGTTACCAAATTTCCTCATACCATAGCAAAGTAACCTGACGTGGATCTTCAATCTGTCGGATTTCCTGCCCAATCCGCATCTGTGTATGCTTCTATTTTGAGATGACCGTTGTTTTGAAACAGCACCCCACTCCCTGGTGAACCCTTCAAATATCTCAGGATTCTCAACGCAGATTCCATGTGATCTGCTTGAGGCTTATGCATGAACTGACTTAACACACCTACTGCATATGCAATATCTGGTCTGGTATGTGAGAGATAGATCAATTTTCCTACTAAATGTTGGAATCGAGCTTGATCTGTCTGTTCAGCTCCTTCTATTATCCACAATCCATGGTTCAATATTATTGGTGTGTCTGCTGACTTACAACCCACCAATCATGTTTCTACTAATAAGTCTAGAATGTATTTTCTTTGTGAAATGAAAATACATGTCTTAGACCGTAGTACTTCAATCCCCAAGAAGTACTTGAGTTCCCTCAAATCCTTCATCTCAAATTCTTCAAACAGATTGCTCCTGAGCTGAACAATTTCTTCTTTATCATCACCTGTAATGATCATATCATCCACATAGATAATCAAACAAGTTACTCGACCTTCTCTTCTTTTGATGAACAGAGTATGATCTTAATTACTCTGTCGGTAGCAATATTTCTTCATAGCCACTGTGAATCTCCCAAACCATGCCCTTGGCGATTGTTTGAGTCCATATAGCGCCTTTTTTAATTTACATACATCTGATCTCTAGAATCCTTACAGGAAACCAGGTGGTGGTTCCATATAGACTTCTTCCTCTAAATCATCATGCAGGAAGGCATTCTTCACGTCAAACTGGTGTAGCGACCAACTTTTATTTGCAGCTATAGAAAACAAGACTCGAATAGTATCCATTCGAGCTACTGGGGAGAATGTTTCTGAGTAATCAATGTCACAGGTTTGAGTATATCCTTTGGCCACTAGTCTTGCTTTATATCTTTCCACGGATCTGTCAACCCTGTATTTTACTGTAAACACCCATCTGCAGTCAACCACTCTTTTCCCGTGGTAGTACGTATCTCTCCTGTACTGGTACGTCTCTCTCCTGTACTGGTACGTCTCTCTCCTATACTGGTGACTCTTCCAAACCATTGTCACTAGAAGTTTTAGAACCAGGAGTTACCAATTAGAACTACTAACCTCCGGGATATTAGTCGGGTTTGACGGGTTTGAAGCATATGAAACCTGTATGATGGGAGTCAACCTCTCTGTGGTTCCACCAACTTGCACTTTTGGGAGTATTTCAGGGAACACTGGAGTGGTCAAAGTGGTTGCGGTAAACCAATCTAATGGAATACTATCGTGAGTCTCCCCCTTGACAGAAGATTGGGATGGATAGTAGAACTCGGTTTCTATAAATGTATAATCCATCGTAGTATACAAGCGATGACTTTTAGGATTAAAACAACGTTAGCCTTTTTTGATGAATCCCATACCCCACAAAGATGCATTTCACAGAACAAGGATCAAATTTAGAATGATTTGTTTTAGGAATATGTACAAAAACAGAACACCCAAAAATATGTGGTTGGAGTGTCAAGGTTGTTGGAACACTCATATGACTAGATAAAACCTAGAGAGGTGTTTGGAACTGAATCACCTTAGTAGGGAGACGATTAAGAAGATAAACAGAGAGGTGTTTGACTAAAACCTAGAGAGGTGTTTGACTAAACTAAGTATGGACTAGATTGTGAAATTCTACAAACTTAGTGAAGACTTCAGAATTATGTTTAAGGAAGTATACCCAGGTCATGCGAGAATAATCATCGATAAAAAGCACAAAGTACCTAAAACCATTACTCGACATACACGTACCATTATTTGGAGCAGGGCCCCAAACATCATAGTGAATTAAAGAAAAAACTGACTTGACTCTAGATTCAGACAGTGAATATGACTGTTTATGGCTTTTAGCAAGAATACAGGTTTCACACACAAGTTCTATATTTGACGGAAATAAACTAGGGAATAATTTATGAAGGTACCCTGCAGATGGATGACCTAACCTTCGATGCCACAACCGCTGTTGCTTGGTAATTGTCCCGTGAGCAAGCATTACAGTTTCGTGTTGAGTCATTTCCTCCACATAATACTGTCCCTGATGTTCAATTCCTCGCCCAATAACTTTCCCCGACTGAATATCCTGTAGCAAACACAAATTGGGATACATTAGCACCATACAGTTTAACTCTCTTGTTACATGACTAATAGAGAGTAACTTGCACGCTAAACTAAGCACATAAAGACAATTCTGCAATTTAATTGTTGGAGAGATATCAATGGTCCCGACTCCATGAACCGGAACTAAGTCTCCATTTACTGTCTGAATCATTTTTCGTCTTGGTGCTGACTGACTTATAAAATCTTTATTGTCAAAAATCATACTGTTTGTGGCCCCTGAATCAATTAGCCATTTATTGTTTTCTTTCGTTCTGACATGACTTGCAGTGTCGATTGGTTTTGTGGTTGCGTTCCTGACACTGAATCCACGATCAACACGGTCTCGTCGTTGACTCTGCCACCATTCGGGAAATCCTTCGAGTTCGAAGCATTCGTCCTGACTGTTACGCGATTTTCCACAATGGCTGCATCTCATGTTCCGTTGGTCCATGCCTAGCCACAAGCTGATGTAGTAAACTGAATCAGCAAACAAAAAGGATTAGTGAACCAAACTAGAGTTACTGAACCGAACTACTGAACTGGGACTACTGAACCGGAACTACTGAACTGGAACTACTGAACCAGAACTACTAAAGTGGACTACTGAACCAGACTACTGAACCGTACAGATTAAACTAGCCAATCAAACCAGGGATGGTTTAATATTTCAGTCTGTGTCCCCCACATGATCTTCAACCAAGAGGATTCCTTGGATATTCTTCAAAGGAATACCTTGAGCAGATAACAAAGGAACAGAGATGCACGGTAAGATGGCTGGAGGAGTGCAAAGAACTTCTGTCCTCTGATGGGAAGCTGAACGGAGCTGGCGGACTGGTTCAACGGAGCTGGCGGACTGGTGCAACGGAGCTGGTACACGGAGTGCAGAGAACGTCTAGAGGCGGGCAGACTGGTGCAACGGGGCTGGCGGAGCTGGTGAAGCTGCGATCTGGACTGAGACAAGCTTCACGCGAGGACACTTCACGGGACGGTCGAGGCGGTCGGGGCAAGCTGTACTGGAGGCTCGACTGGATTTGGAGTTGCGCACGGCTTGACTAGAACTAAACTGGACTGAACTGAGACTAGAGCAACGGATTGGACGAGCGACGGACTCAACGGACTAGAAGAGCAACATACTGGGAACGATCTGCGGACTGGACGACCGTTCTGAATTGGTCGAGGCAATTGCGAACGAGGCTGATTACCGTCTAGATGATGAACAGAGGTAACCCTAATTTTTGATTGTTTGCTCTAATACCATGTTAAACTGAATTACTGATGAATATTGAAGCTAGAAAACTTAGCATTCAACCTTATCATTCATTCATTGATTACCTCTACATATATTGCAACTATGATTGAGACATATAATTAAACTACTTAACATCCCATACAAAATACATTCGAATCTTATGTGTGAGACAATAATAATGGAAATGTATGTGTTGTTGAATATTCCATGTTGTAAAGTTGATATTCCTCAAGTGTGTGTAGCATGTGCAGGTATGCTTCAACAACTATTCCTCCATTTTGTAAGTGGAAATGTTGTTGTTCACTCTTTTGCCTTGAAGTGGACTCCTTTTATTAATGTATTGAGATTCTATGATCACTTGCAAATCATCACTCTAAGGGCTAAGAAACATGGTCTGATAAGAATTCATCGAAGGGATCCCTGACCCATTAGCATAAGGTGCGAACCCCATTGAAGTGTTGTTGAAGCCATGGGAGTTTGCAGAAGAGCTAAAAAAGACATCTTGATTGAAAAATGAGGGGATTGGATGTTAAAAATGAAGACTTTTTTGGGTCACCACCACCACTCATCTGAAGTGGAGAAGTCACTCACCAAGGTGGAGAATCCACTCACGAAAGTGGGCAAGGCACTCAGCAAAGTTGCCAAGCCACTGAAGTGTGAGTCGTTGACATAACCAAATTGGTGAACCACGTAAATTCTTGTGTCGTTTGCGTTTCTCTTAATCCATCAAGTCCCAAGGTTCTGAAAGTTGGAAATTAGCAGCGGCTAATATCTCAACAATTTGTATCAGAGCCTTCGGTTGGCGAATCAAAGGCATGGAATACGTTTACGGAAATTATTATGCGAAATAATTTTCGTATTCATTCTATCTGTTCGACTGGGAGCAATGGCGTTAGAGAAAGAGTCCAAAATTTATCATTTTGATCACACAAATTTTGGATTTTGGAAGATGCAAATAGAAGACATCTTCTACGAGAAGGATCTTTATTTACCTTTGGGTAAGAAACCAAAGGATATGAAAGATTTCAGAAGGAAAACAATTTAGAAAACATCTCAGCGAGTTCAAAGAAGTGACAGAGGAGCTAGAAGCAGTGAGCATGACGTACTGATGAGATACGTGCATGTCTAATTCTTGGTTAGTTGCCTAATAGTTGGAAAGACACAGTCACTCCAATCAGCGGATCTGAAGGGAAAAAGAAACAACTAAAGTTTGAAGATGTGGTCAACATCATTATGACTGAAGAAATTCAAAATCGGTCGAATGATGCTTCTAGCTCAGGGTCAGCTTTGAACATAGAGAGCAGAGGCAGAGATTCAAACAAGAAGGGACGACGCAATAAGTCCAAGTCCAAGAATGGGAGGTCACAATCTCAAAATCCCAAAAATTCCAACAACCAGAACCAGAAGGTGATCGAGTGTTGGAACTACGGGAAGATCGGGCACTACAAGAATCATTGTAGATCCCCAAAGTAAGAGAAGAAAGGCAATCCTGAAGCAAACACCGCAGCAGAAGAGGCAGATGATGTTTTGGTATGCTCTTTGGAGAGCAAGTCGGAGTTATGGGTGCTAGACTCCAGAGCTTCCTTTCATGCGACCTCCAACAGAGAACTCTTAATGAGTTATTCACCAGGTAATCTTGGTAAGGTATATATTGGTGATGATCAACCTTGCGATGTAGTTGGCAAGAGTGATGTACATGTCAAGTTAAATGGATATGTGTGGAAGTTAAGGGATGTGAGACACATTCCTAACTTGAGAAAGAATTTGATCTCGATGGGGCAGCTTGCAACAAAAGGTTATGTCACAACCTTCAAAGACGATACTTGGAAGGTTTCTAAAGGTGCAATGACAGTCGCTCGTGGCCAGAAGAGTGGTACACTCTATACGACGACGAACATTGGTGGGTCAATTGCAGTTGCAGACATCAAAGATGATCCAAATTTATGGCACCAGAGACTTGGTCACATGAATGACAAGTGTCTCAAGATCTTGCATTCCAAGGGAAGAATACCAGACCTAAATTCAGTTGACACTGACTTGTGTGAAAGCTGCATCTTTGGGAAGCAGAAGAGAGGTATCTTGATAAAGAATGGCAGAGCAGCACAGCAAGAAAAGCTTGAGCTAGTTCACACGGATGTCTGGGGTCCAACCACTGTCTCATCCATTGGCAGAAAGTCATATTTCCTGACTTTCATTGACGACCATTTCTGAAAGGTATGAGTTTATTTCTTGAGACATAAATCTGAAGTATTTGAAATGTTCAAGATGTGGAAAGCCATGGTAGAAAATGAGACAGGTCTAAAGACCAAAACATTGAGATCCGACAACGGTGGCGAGTATGATGACATGGAGTTCATGAAGTACTGTTTTGAGAATGGCATCAGACTACAAGGACTATGCCAGGGACACCACAATGGAATGGTGTAGCAGAACGGATGAACCAGACATTGACTAAGAGAGCCAGAAGTATGCAAATACATGCAGGACTGCTCAAGTAGTTCTGGGCAGAGGTAGTCAATACAGCAACTTACTTGATCAACCGTTGACCATCAAGCCCGCTAGAGTTCGGAATACCAAAAGAGGTATGGAGCGTAAAAGAGGTAAACCTTTCTCATTTGAATTTTTTTGGTTGTGTATCATATGTGTATATTAGTGATCAAGACAGGGGAAAACTTTACTCCAAGTCACTAAAATGCACCTTCATCGGATATGATGGAGATAAGATTGGGTACAAGTTCTAGGATGACCAGACCAAGAAGGTGATCAGAAGTCGAGAGGTGATATTCAATGAAAAGGTGATGTAAAAGGACAAAAATACACTACAACCTAGTAGTGTAGCACATAGCGATCCTATGTACGTTGATCCAGCTGATATCCGAGACAGAAGTATAGTGCAGCAAGCAATTGAGAGTCCTCAGTTAGAGGAACAGACACCGCAGAGCAGCACACAATAGACTGATCAACCACAGTCTCCATATTCATCTCATGTATTAAGGAGATCTTCACGGACTCCTATACCAAATAGAAGGAACATGAGTTATTTGTTGTTTACTGATGCAGGAGAACCTGAATGCTATGATGAAGCATGTCAAGGAGAATTTTCTAGCAAGTGGGAGCATGCAATGAAACAAGAGATGGAGTCTCTTATCTCTAACCAGACATGGGAGCTAGCTGAGTTACCCATGGGAAAGAAGGTGTTACACAACAAATGGGTGTATCAAGTCAAGGAGGAACATGACAGTTCCAAAAGGTACAAGGCGAGACTTGTAGCCAAGGGCTTTAAGCGAGACCAATACATGGAGCAGACGAAGGTTTTCTCAGAAAATGGTAAGAAGAAACTCGTGTGTAAATTGCAAAAGAGCTTATATGGATTGAAACATGCTCCAAGGCAGTGGTACAAAAAGTTTGATGGGTTTATGCAAACGAATGACTATTTCATATGCAATTTTGACCATTGTTGCTACTTCAAAAGGTTTGAGTCCAGCTATATTATTTTGCTACTTTATGTCGATGTTATGTTAGTGGCAGGTTCAGATATTAGTGAAATCAAAAATTTGAAGAAGCAATTGTCGAGTGAGTTCAAGACGAAGGACTTGAGTGCAGCAAAGCATATTCTTGGGATGAGAATTAATAGAGACGAGCCAAAGGGTACTTTGGAGTTATCTCAAGCGGAGTACATTGGGCGTGTTCTCAAAAGATTTGGCATGTGTGATGCTAAGGCAGCCAACACACCATTGTCTAGTCATTTTCTACTATCCAAGGAGCAGTCACCCAAGACGGAAGATGAAAGGAACTTCATGGCTAAGGTTCCATATGCCTGAGTCATTGGAAGTCTCATGTATACCATGGTTTGCACAAGACCAGATAAGCAATTGTCGAGTGAGCTCAAGATGAAGGACTTGGGTGCAGCACAACAGATTCTTGGGATGATAATCAATAGAGACGAGTCAAAGGGTACTTTGAAGTTATCTCAGGCGGATTACATTGGGCGTGTTCTCAAAAGATTTGGCATGTGTGATGCTAAGGCAGTAAACACACCATTGGCTAGTAATTTTCTACTATCCAAGGAGCATTCACCCAAGACCGAAGATGAAAGGAACTTCATGGCTAAGATTCCATATGCCTCAGCCATTGGAAGTCTCGTATATGCCATGGTTTGCACAAGACCAGATATTGCTCATGTAGTAGGAGCGGTGAGGAGGTTCATGACTAATCCTGGAAGGCAACACTAGGAAGCAGTCAAGTGGATACTAACGTATCTAAGAGGAACTACCGATAGATTCTCGTGTTTCAGAAGAAACGAGTTGAGATTACAAGGGTTTGTAGACTCGAATTTTGCTGATGATTAGGTAAACAACAAGAGGAATACTACCGGTTATGTATTCACAGTGGGGACTACTGCAGTTAGTTGGATTTCGCAGATACAGAAGATAGTAGCGTTATCTACCACATAGGCGGAATGCATAGAAGTCACTGAGGCAAGCAAAGAGATGATCTAGTTACAAGGTTTGTTAGCAGAATTGGGTCTAAGACAGACGAAGAATGTTTTGCATAGTGACAGTTAGAGTGTGATACATCTGGAAAAGAACTCTGCATTTCATTCAAGGATCAAGCATATTGGACTTCGTTATCACTTCGTCGGATCTCTAATAGAGGATGAAGTTTTAACACTTGAGAAGATCCAAGGCAGCAAGAACCCAGCTGACATGTTAACCAAGTCAGTCACCACAGAAAAACTGAAGTTGTGCTCAACTTCAGTGGGTCTTCAACAATAGAAGACAGGTAAGCCTCACACCCAGTTCACTCATAGATACAAGTGGAGTTAAAGTCTTCAAGTGGGATATTATTGAAAATGAAGAGTTCTTTGGGTCACCACCACCACTCATCTGAAGTGGAGAAGCCACTCACCAAGGTGGAGAAGCCACTCACGAAAGTGGGCAAGAGACTGACCAGAGTGGGCAAGGCACTCAGCAAAGTTGCCAAGGCACTGAAGATTGTCATCTTTTCTGGTCTATAAGAAGCCAACAATGTTGAAGGAAAGAATAACCACAAGAAAGAGAGAAGAGTAAGAATCGGTTGTTGGTGTCTTGAGTGTGAGAGAAAATAGTGTTGTATTGTGAGCCAAAAATACGGAGTGAGTATTTTAGAGTGCGAACGATACCTATTGTGTGATAAAATTTGTAATACTATTTGTCTATAGTGAAAGTGTGGGTGTGAGCGGTAGACGTAGCCAAATTGGTGAACCACGTAAATTCTTGTATCGTTTGCATTTCTGTTAATCCATCGAGTCTCAAGATCCTGAAATGTGAAAATTAGCAGCGGCTAATATCCCAACATTGGATCACTGTTTCCTTGGCCTCTCCCAAACCCTAGAAGTCTATTGTACATCACAGTTTCATTCTCTGCTCTATCATTGACATCTGACATCGACAGTTTCACATGATCCACCATAAACCTCAGTTTCATACATATTATTCACAACAATACTAATGTTCGTATTCGTTATTCATGCACAACGCCCTCCACAATCCTAATATCATTAATATTTTTAGGAAAAAAATTATACCTACATCTAGTTGCCCATTCTAAAAGCATCTGCCAAAATAATCTACAAATTTTGCTAACTTTCCATCTTTAGAAGTATGATCAAATTCTTCGAGTTTTAGTCATCTTTACAATCTTGCAGCACTCCGGCGTAGCAAAAAGTAAGTTTATGTGGTAATTAACACAGAATTACCTTTCCTAATTCTGAATGTATTCTCACCTAACCAAGACGATGATGATTATTTCTTCATGAAAAAACATACTGGAAAACAAGGTAGTGAATCTGTTGATTTGCATCGACTAAATTATGGAAAGTGCTGCTGGAAGAAGAATAAAGACTTGTGAGGATCATCCTATTTACTAGATGTTTAGTTCATGCCTCTACAATGCAGTACCAAGATGTTTAGCAATGTTACCGGAATACCTTGTTTTTAACTCTTTTAAAGTTTTACTTGCAACAGTATCATCTATCGACTGTTCTGAGATGGACATTTCTTTGAAACAAATTAAGATAGACAATTCAAAGGTGTTATTATCATCTTTATGAGAGTTTCTGTTGATGAAAGACAGATGGAGGTGACCTGTGGAATGTCTATCCCCACTACCATGCCGACAGACAAATTAACATGGCCGATAGAGAAGTAGCTGTTAAAGCAGTTACACAGCTTCTATTTACTCCACTTGCAATACGCCATGAAAATACCCATTCGAGGGTATTTTGTTGTACAGACATATTGCACATTTTGTTGTACAGATCCAAATCCACCAAGAAACTCCCGTATGCATTATAGTCCGTTGAATCAGAGTCATCAAGCCTCACTGCTTCTCCATTGGAGTAGAGACCATATGAATTCGAACTTGAGTTTGAATATGAATTTGGTGGTGGTCGCTTATATGATGAGGAAGATGGAGAACCAAATTCATTAGAGAAGCAAACTTGATAATTAATGCGACGTTCTATTTTACTCAAAAACACAAAATCTTGTTAACCCGGGAAACAAGGACAAACTAGGCATTCTCAATAACAGTACAGAAATCAACCTCAACAAACAGCTTATGCGGATTGAAATGCTGTTCCCTATGAGGTAAAGGTGAGAATTTTAGGAGCATGTAACGTTCTGAAAGAGGCAGAGGTATTGGAAGGTTAAAAGAAAGGATGAGACGACACAGAGAGGAGAACTGGACGCAAAGCGGTGATACAACTGAGAAGAAATTTGGTGATACAAGTGAGAAGAATTCGGTGTAAAGAACTACTCAAATTTTGGGTGGTTTGCTGAGGTAGAATGGTATTGTTACAATTAAAACACCCAACCAAACATATATGATGTCTTAGTCATCGCAATTAAGCCTGAACATATCTTGACAATCACGTATCAAATTACAACTTTCTCGTACTTTGTCGATTCTGCAATTTCGAATTTGAGAAGCAATCGTATAGCAGAGGCCTGCCAATCCAAACTCAACCAATAACAGCCGGTACCGATTTGCACATTGTTCATACATTCAAGTCGATTCCTACACCACACACTACCCAGAAAAAAAGCCCACAATGCAAGAGTTTCTCCACTAGTAAGTGTTCAAACACGAACCAGACAATAATTTAGAGGTGAAAATATCATAAGTTAGACGACATCTAAAGAAACAGGCCATTGTTGTCAGACCAAAGAGATGCTGCTTTCACCACCGGGAGGCTTGCGGACACCACCAAAATAATCCCTTGACTCCGCCTTCCCAGCAAAGATGTCATTACCGCTAATGTCACGTAACTTGGCATGGCTTAGTGATTTCTCAGCAGAAGCCCCAGAGGTGTATCCTCGGAAGATGTCGTTCCCAGAAAGCTCTGTGAATTTCATGTCGTATATCTTCTTTGCAGTCTTCATCGAGGCCTCATCGTGAGTGATGCTTCTCTGACCTCCAGCAGGTTGAATGTAATTATCAGTAATTGAATTATCACTTGAATAAGATTGTAATCAATATTAAAATTAAATTTATGACCAAAAAAAATGGAAAGGATCCAAATTTACAAACTAAACTTCAGTTAGTGCATGTGTAAAAGTATAATCTTACAATGTTAGGTTAGTGTAGGTAGGGCTCACAATTTGTCACGCAACATAATAATACAACATGAAATACGTACAAAAAAATATTATTTTCTAGGGTGTAACTAAATATTTTTAAGAAAATGCTCGAGCAAACGGAGGAAAATTAAGTTTAGTTTTATATTAATAATATTTTAATCAAATGTTGAATTTTCGTATTATTCTTATGTTATTCTAGAAGTCAGAGCAAACATAATTTTATTACACCTCACGCGCGACTAATAACAAGGACATGCACACGCATAGTGCATGTTATAGTCTAGTATATATTATATCAGTAGTCGGTGGTAGTTGGCAGAATTAATAACAATATCTTACTAAATTATTGAGTTGAAAAATATAATACCATATTAATAATAGTTGGTATTGTTTCAGGATTATATCTTACTAAATTATTATAATTTATTTGAACAACAATACATACAAATTTTATATATTCTACGCAAAGCGTAGATCAGTTTTCTAGTATATATTAATTTGGTTAAATTTATGGAATGTTGACAAATAAGTTTTTTTGTTGTATTTTCTCACTCCTAATATTAAATTAACATCCTCTAATTGGTCCATGTCAATCATAAATTTCTAATTTCTAAGTGGCATGTCATGTAAATCACTTTACAATCCTTCAAATTCTCTCATTCATTCTCAACATAAGTTACAAAACTAATATAATTTTTCTTTATTTCACATTATAATTAAAAATTTCATTAAATATATTTTATGAAGTGAAATTTATGTAATAATAAAATACATAATATTATATTTTATGAATATTAAGTATTCACATAATTAAATTTACTCTTAAACGTTAAAATATAGATTAATTAAGGATACATTTCATTTTTTACATAATACTCTTATTAAAATAAAAATAAGTCACATATCAACATCACCTACTTTATTACAATAATATCAAACTAATTTTTAACAATTTCACAAAATTTAATGTTATATATTTATAAACTCAGAATAATTTATAATTAACAAAATATATATAATATGTATACTAAATCATTAGATTGTTATTATTGTTAAAAAAATAGTAATGTTTTTATATGGACATTAATAGAAGTAATAAATCATAAAAAGTTAAGAGTATTCTAAGAATTTCAACATTTGTTTTTACAGTTTTATGAAAATATATATATATATTTATAACTCAACATATTTTTGAATTATTTCATGCATTTTTTAATTTTAATACTTTTATTGTAAACAATTAAAATTTAAAACTTATAACGTATAAGTTATAACAATGAACGCTTTAAAAAATTATTATAGTTTGTATTCATTTAAAAAAATAACTTTATGACAGTAAACTTGTTATTTTTTTAAAATTATTATAGTATATATTCATTTAAAAATATTTTAAATAAGTATTATACTATATATCATAAAAAATAACTTATATTATATACACAATAAAAATATTATAAAAATAAAACATACTACTTAGTACACTTTTGCGTAGACGAGATATTTGGTGTTCATATAAGTCAAAATTACGTGTCAATGCTTATTTATTTATATTGTTGACACTAATTTGTTCATTGATTTTACATTGTTTTATATTGATCCCTACCAAATAATTACTATCCATGAAAAATCTCCACCAATTAATTCTTCTTCTTCGATTTAACAACGTTTAAATCTTCACAATGAACCCAAAAATTGATATGAGGTTCGAAATGAACTCATAAATTTGACCGAATTGTATCACACATGAAACAGTTTGGTAACCGGTTCAACAAATAAACATTATTTTTATTTAAATATGGAACGGTTCGATTAAACCATACAAATCAGTTTTAAAATAGTAAAATGTTCTATTTCTAATTTTATATGTAATTATTTAATAAAAAATATTATTTAATTTCTAATTATTTATGTATTAAGTCATTTTAATTAGTAGTTATCTAATTGGTCCACAATATTATTAAGTCATTTTAATTTTTGTGTGGAATTATTTATGTACTAGAAAATTTATTCGCGATTTGTGCAATATAATAGTTATTTTAGTTTATAAATTAATAACATTTTTGAAATAAATATAAATATATATTTATAACATAATTATTTACAGTTTATTAAAGTACATTTAATTAATATTAATTGAATTACATAACATAAAAATTAATTATATTTATGAAAAATGTTAAACTTATTTTTAATTTTTATAATATTATACAATATAACGATTATTTATATTTTATAAACATATTTGAAAATAAAATAAAATCAAATGTCACCAATTATGATTCTATGAATATGATATTAAGTTATTAACTAATGATTTAAAGTTCATTTTATTACATCTATTATTTTCATATATAATTTGAAATATATGTTGATTCTAGTAGAATATAACAATGATATTTTATAAAATAGTTCTAAAAAAAGTATGAATAAATTATATTATAATTATTATTATAATTTTTTCATACCCTAAATTTTATGTTGCATACATAATTATAAATATCTACATAAAAATAACATGTGATTATTATTTTCATAAAATTAATATATAATATACATAATTGTCCTTAAATTATCTTGTAATAAAAAGATTTAATATATACATCTACGTTTTTTTTCATAAAAATAAAATTTAGTAAATAAAATAAAGTTAAGAAAAATCATAAATGCGCATGGAAAATAAGAAGAGATTAATGAAATTTTATAACTTATTGGGAGAATGAATGAGAATCTTTGAAAGATTTTAAACTAAATTATATGACATGTCACATATAAGTGAGAATTATATGTTTGACAAATGGATCAACTAGAAGTTATGAAATTGATATTAGGAATGAGAAAATGTGTTAAAAAAAACTTTCTTATCATAATTCTACATAAACTAACCAAATTAATATATATATATATAGATTATCGAATTGATCATTAAATTTTGTAAATTTGGAATATTTTATGTTAGTTGCACATTTTTTTTAAACAACTAGAGTAACTCGAATCGATTCTAAAGTACTACGGTATTTAAGAGAAAAAAAAAGTGAAGTGATTCAAACGTATAGTAAATGTACGGTTCAATCCATACATCGGAATCGCTTAACGTATGGATCGAACCGTGAGCTTCACTTTTTTTTATTTGAATATACGGTTTTAAATTTAAATTTATGAAAAAATATATTTAATCTGTATTTCTTAAAGTCAAATTTAAAATTGCGGAAGTTGTTTTTCCGCAAATATAGGTCTTAAAAGTAGTGATTAATGAAAGTTTTGTGGACGAATATTGTCCATAAAATATATGCAAGGATACCATTGGATCATATGACATATTTTTCTCCAAATTGAAGTCCTTTTCACGACATCTATTACCAGCAAGACTATTGGCTCTATCATTCTCCCTTCTATTAATACCCCCTTTTCTTGTTCCAATCCCCAACTAAACTCATAAAAATATGGCTTCATTCCAACAGCCACTCTTTGTTCTTCCCGCTCTTGCTTTCTTCCTACTAGCAGCTGCCCAGGTTGTCGGAGCTAACCAAACCAAAGCCTTACTATAGTGGAAATTGAGTCTAGACGCTCCGAGTCATGTCCGTCTTTCCTCGTGGAATGAAAGTGTATCCCCGTGCCAATGGTTAGGAATCAGTTGCTACAGTTTGGGAGGCAATATCGTCAATATAAGTTTGTCCAACTCTAACCTAAGTGGTACGTTTCACAATCTCGATTTCGCTTCGTTTCCCGACTTAACCACTCTGGACCTTAGCACTAATTTGTTGTTCGGACCCATTCCCTCGAGTATTAGTAACCTTTCCAAGCTCTATTTCTTGGGCTTGAAAGAAAATTCTTTTGTAGGTTCTATACCTTCCACCATTGCTCGTTGTCGTAACTTATCTCATATCTCCTTAGCTCAAAACCATTTGTCAGGAACCATTCCCAAAGATGTTGGAGCTTTGACATCTCTATCCTCCCTCCACTTGGATGGCAACAACTTTTCAGGCAACATTGGATCCTGGATTGGGAACTTGTCCAACCTAGGCTATCTGAACCTTTTTGGAAACAAACTGTCTAGTTTCATCCCTCATGAAATAGGAATGCTATCATCTATCAAAGAGATGAGATTATTTCGCAACCAATTCATTGGCCCCATCCCTCCCTCCATAGGGAACTTGAGCTCTTTAGAAGTCTTAAGCCTACCATATAACAACCTCTCGGGATCAATTCCTAAGGAAATATGGAAGTTGAGTAACTTAATTATACCAGCTCGACTTATCAGCGAACCACCTTAACGGTTCGATCCCGACAACGATCGGGAACATGACACATCTAACTCTCTTATACATGTACAATAATGGCTTGACCGGGCGCATCCCTGAAGAAATAGGACAAACTGATCTCGTCCATTTACAACTACTTGACAACTCTCTGACCGGGTCAATCCCTGTTTCGGTCGGGAACTTGAGCCGCTTGACTAATCTTCTATTAGGAAACAACCGGCTTTCGGGGCGCATACCTGAAGAAATAGGACAAACTGATCTCGACTATTTAGAACTAGGAGGCAACTCTCTGACTGGGTCAATCCCTGCTTCAGTCTGGAACTTGAGCCGCTTGACTCATCTTATATTCAAAAACAACCGGCTTTCGGGGACCATCCCACCCCAACTGAGCAACCTTAGAGAACTAAGATTCCTTTATCTAGACAATAACAGCTTCACCGGGCAGTTACCTCCGGACTTGTGCGACAAGGCTTGGAAGATCGAAAACATGAGTGTCGCATATAACTTCTTCGTCGGTCCAATCTCATTGAAAAATTGTTCGAAATTAATCCGTGCAAGATTCGAAAACAACCGATTAACGGGACATATATCAAACGCGTTTGGTGTGCACCCTAGACTGGATTTTCTCAAATTGAGCAATAATGAATTTTACGGCGAGCTATCCGTAAATGTTTTTCACTTTCCGAATGTGACGAGCTTCGAAATGTCCAACAATAATATTTCAGGATCGATCCCTCCTGAACTAGGTGATCTGATAAAGTTAGGGCGCTTGGATCTATCATCAAACAGTTTTGTCGGAGAGATTCCTAAAACCCTAGGGAAGTTGAGTTTGTTGAATTATCTTCTGTTAGTCGGGAACAACTTATCGGGCTATGTTCCTTCATCGATAGGAACTATTTCAGCTCTTCAGTGGCTTAACGTTTCGTACAACAACCTTAACGGTCTGTCCCTCGACCAACCCGGATTGTATGCAGGGTTGATTTTCTTAAACTTGAGCAGCAACAAGGTCGAGGGTAGTTTTCCGATGGAGATTTGTAACTTGCGTTCTTTGGAAAGTCTCGATCTAAGTCAGAATGCACTTGTCGGAAACATACCCAACATAATCAATCAATTGGGGAAACTGGAGATACTCAATATCTCGCATAACAAGCTCTCTGGATCAATCTCTAGTCTCGGGGACGGTCGATGTGTCCTACAATCAGTTGGAGGGTCCGATACCGAATGTGCCTGCCTTTCGCAATGCCACCTTTCAAGTGTTGGAAAATAACACAGCTTTGTGTGGTAACATAGTTGTCGGCCTTGATCCTTGTCCTCCGTCATTCGATAATCGCCTCAAGAAAGGACGCAGCAATACATGGTTGGAAGTTTTGCTTCCATGTGTAGTATTGCTTGCTTTTTTAGCCATTCTTGGGCCACTCTATATTATGAGGAAAAGGAAATTAAGGGAAAGGGATATTGTTTTAGAGCCTCAAGTGATCAATAATGGTAATTTATTCGAAATATGGAGCTACGATGGACGATTTATATACGAGAACATAATCGAAGCAACTGAACAGTTCAACCCTAAGTACCTTATCGGTTCCGGCGGGTTCGCAAATGTTTACAAAGACGAGCTCTCGACGGGTCAGGTTGTGGCGGTGAAGAAGCCTCATGTTACACTAGGAGATGAAACATTTCATGACAAAGCATTCGACAGTGAAATCCGAGCTTTAGTAGAAATACGACACCGTAACATTGTGAAGCTCTATGGTTTTTGCTCGGCTCCGAGGAACTCGTTCTTGGTTTACGAGTACTTAGAATTGGGAAGTCTAGCGAGCTTACTGAATAACGATGAGGCAGCCTCAAGATTTGGGTGGCTCGAGTGAGTGAATTTCGTACGAGGTGTTGCTAATGCCTTAAGTTATATGCATCATGATTGCTCACCTCCTATAATTCATCGCGACATATCGAGCAAGAATATTTTGCTCGATGAAGATTTAAGGCTTGCGTGTCGGACTTTGGCACTGCTAGATTTTTAACGCCAGATTCGTCAAATTGGACCTTATTTGCAGGCACATTGGGGTATGCAGCTCCAGGTAATAGACGTATTAAAGAGTAAATAGCATCAATGCACCCCATATATTTGCTCACGTTGTTATTTGCATCACCCATGTAGTTATTTGCACCCTCGTTTGAACATGTTAAATGCACCAACCGTTAAATATCCATATATTTTTGTCGTTAAATATGTTAAAATGACAATTTTACCCTCTTATTCATCTTCATATTTTCTTCAACAGTATATACAATTTCAAAATGCAGAATTTGGTTCAAATCCAACCCTAAAATGCATATTTTGGTTCGAATTCAACTCCAAAATGCATATTTCAGTTGAATTCGAAATCAAATTTGCATTTTTAGGTTCGAATTCAACCCAAATATGCATTTTGGGATTGAATTCGAAAAAAAAAATGCAGATTTGAAATTGAATTCAACCCCAAAATGCAAATTTGGGTAGAAGTTGAACCCAAATTTGCATTTTGGAGATGGATATAGTGTTTAAAATGATATGAACAAGAACAAGAGGACAAAATTGTCATTTTGAAATATTTAACGGCAAACATGGATATATATTTATCGGTTGGTGTATTTAACAACTCTTTATAACTTGATGGTGCACAGAACTACACTTTTAAACATCTTGGTGCATTTAATAACAACATTCAAACATTTAGGTGCATTGGGGCTTAGGGACAATTACAAAACTATGTTTCTTACAATCGTGGTTGTGCAGAGATTGCATATATGACAAGACTGAACGAGAAATGCGATGTTTATAGCTTCAGAATTGTCACTTTGGAGATAGTTTTAGGGAAACATCCTGCGGATGTTGTTTCACCTCTGTCGGCATCATTTGTGGATGCACTCAGAGCAGTTGATGTACCCATCAAAGATGTTGTAGACAAATGTGTTCCATGCGTGGAAGAGGAAGTGGCGGAGCTTGTCATGTTGGTGCTAAAGATGGCTTTGTTATGCTTGAACAACTCACCAGAGTCTCGACCGACCATGAAACGGGTCTCACAAGGGCTAGCAAGTGGGAGATCGATTGTTCACAAAATGTCAATGGAGATGAAACTAGGAGAATTAGGTTCATGATTTCTTATGTCTTACATATATGTTATGTTGTTAATGAAGCGATATATATATATTAATAAGGACAGTTTATTTTAGAGGAAAGGAAATTAATATTCAGATCAGTGAAAAAATGGGGTGATAAATCTAATTATTAGGCACTCCTCATGAGTATGTTCGAACAAAAAAAAAGACACTCCTCATCTTAGCATATTTAGCAATATATTTTACATTTTAACTATACTTTATTTTTTGTGAAACTTACTAGCTAAATTTTTTTATAAAATTAAAATTTGCTAGTTGAACTTTTTAAATATGAACAATTTACTAAATAAACTTTAGAAAAATTTGCAATTTGCTAACTGACACGTGATGGACATGTGCTAACATACATATCTTTATTAACATTTAACAATAAATTAGACGGAATTAGCAAATTATAACTTTATGAAAGTTAATTAACAATTTTTTCAGAAAAATGTCAGCTAAAAGATTGTCTATACTTATAAAGTTTAGTTAGCAAATTGTTTTTTTTATATAAATATTTAGGGTTAATGACTCTTGATCGATGACTTTAAGTCTGGGTCAATGTAGTACAAGGTAACCACATAATTCACACATGTGACCTGCGGACAAATTAAATTGACCTAAACTTAAAAGTCATCGATCAAGAGTCCTAGGACTTAGGCAATATATTTAGCTAGCTTGAAGACATAATTTATATCCAATTGCCAATTAGGTCTTATTATCTTTTATACTTACAAAAAAGGTGAAATAAAAATATAAGGTTCTAATACGATATTGATATTTTGGGGAGAAAGGTAAGATGAATCCTTAGACTTTATGGAAGAATACAGTATATCTATCTACTACTAGATTTGGAAAAGGATTTAATCCCTGTACTTTCACTAATTAAACTGTTAAATTCTTTACATAAATAGAGAAATTTATAATTAATTTTAGAATTTGATATGCTTTAGAATTTTAATGTTTAGGCTCGGGGGTTTAAGGTTAATATGATATATATTGTAAGTGTTATTGAAAAACTATTAAATAATATAATAATTATACTGTGTATGTGCAGATTAATTAAGAATATTTTACTTTTAGAAATATAGTATTATTAATTTCATTAAATTGAATCAGTGACGAAGAAAATATAGACAATAATAGCATGACATGCCTAAAAAATAAAAATAATGTGACTGCCCAAAAAAACCAAAAATAATATGACTGTCCAAAAATATAATAATAATGTGTCTGTAACTGAAAATGAATTAACTTAATAAAATCGGCAATATAAACCTAATGCAAGTTAAGTGCAAATCATGAGACGATAACTGAATGGAAACAAGAGTATCAAGTACAAATTGCAACATGTCTCCAATAAAAGAGAACACTACAACAAAGTTAAATCTATGCTTATTATTAATTACAACATTTGTAACGTATTTAGATCTCTATCTATTATTATAACATCTATTAAAACTTAAAAGTTAAAAACTTTTATCATTTCATTACTTGTATTTCAAGCAACTTAAATCTTCAAGAGATTATGTGAGAAAATCCTCTTGCAGTATGGACTAGTCCTCAAGAATTCGTGAGTGATCATGACACACAATTGCCCCCAACTAACTATGTTGAAGATATTGATATGCAATTTGATATTGGTTCTCATTATAAGAGTAGAAGTTAGTCATTTATCTTGCTGTGTATAGTTTTTTTTTTTTTTTCTATCTGATTATTTATTTGGGTCTTATTTGTTATTTAGCTTTAGTTGTGGTTGTTTTTTGTTATTTCCTAGAAGTCGTAACAGTATTAACTATTGCTAGTCTTCTCCGTTTGTATATCTGATTTCAGATATTTGTACTATTTAATCATTGATGACTTGATCAGATGAATAAGAGAGATCAAGAATGATTCATTAGATATGTTCCTCTATTTCCATTCTGTTTCGATCATGGTATCAGAGCCAAACCTCTTTTTCTTTTCTTCCCTTTGTTCTTTCCTTTCCCAATTTCAGTTCACGATTTTTTCCCCTTTCCCTTTTCTTTGATTCTTCCAATCCCGTGCCCTAATGTCCGGAGTGGACGAGATGAAGAACAATGTTGAGACTGCTGCATGTATGACCGCTGTAAACACCTGATTTTGGCTTAGGATCAAAATACCGTATGAGAGTAATCGAGATTGGAAAAATATATAATGTATATATATATATATACATATATATATTTGAAAACTATATATATATATATATATATATATTAAAAAAACAATAAAAAAATCATTTTTATTTCTTAACTTTTCTAGAAATTCCATAATTTCTCAAAATATTACAAATAAATCTAGAATAATTTTTGGAATTTTACCAAGTGTTACAAATAAATCTAGAATAATTTTGGGTCAATTCTATAATTCAGTTCAGTTATAATATTTTTGAAAATTACATTTTTTATTCCTAAATTTTTCTGGATATTCCATGATTTCTCAAAATGTTACAAATAAGTCCAGAATAATTTTCGAGTTATTTTGGAGCTTTACCAAATGTTACGAATAAGTCCAGAATAGTTTAGGGTCATTTCTGCAATTTTCGAAATTATTTGTCCAATTCTACTCAAATTTTAATAAATTTCATTTTGGTCCCTATATATTTATTACATCCTATAACTTCTCAAAATGGGACAAATGAGTCCAACGAGCTTAATATCTTCAAAAATCATTCGTGCATGTTTTGACACTTTTAAAATGGCTCGAGAGTTAAATCATTTTTTTCGAGCACGGTTAACTTTAGTTCTCTCTTGTTTATTTAAAATTAACTCATAAAAAAAATTGTTTGTACATGGTTTGTTTAATTAAAAAAAATGCTTGTAGTCTTTTTGGGTCAAGCATGATCAAAACGGGCAATTTAAGCAAATTGAAAAAAAAAATTAAAAAGCAAACTAAAGTACCGAAAGGGCGGATTATGAGCTTGCGAGCTTTTAAGACGTAATCAAACCCCCGAACTCGATTCTCTGGACGTAGACCTCTCTAAGCCCTAAGATGTTAACTCCATGTACCTTAGACAATTTTAGGATTCCGATTAACCTTCAATTAATCGGTGGCGACTCTTTCAAATTTTTCGGTCCGGCTGATGACCCTGCTCGACCGGACCCTTCGTTCGCCAAGACCCGACATTTTCAAATTGAAATTAAAAAAATATTTTTCGAAAGGATCGGGGAAAGTCAAATCCGACAGCCGAAAACCGCCGCAAATCCGAGCATCGACTCAGATCATCCCTTATTTCTTCACCCGTCGGACACCACTAGGCTTTCTCTCGTCTCCATTCAATTAATCGGCTTAGACAATTATTTCATTTGGAGTAGAGGTATGTTGGTCGCATTACTTTCCAATAACAAACTTGGGTTTATTAATGGAACATGCAAGAAAGATAATCTTGATCTGAGTCTACATCATTTTTGGGACCGCTGCAACGCTTTTGTCTTTGCGTGGATTATGAATGATGTGCCCCGGGATCTCTTGAGTGGAATCATATATTCTGAAAGTGCCTTTCAAGTTTGGACTGATCTCAAGAAGCGCTTTAATAAAATTAAGGGTTAAGTACTTAATTGGTTACACATGTTTGACCAATGTTCAGAATGGTTACACATGTTTCAAAATGTGATTAATTGGTTTTGAAATGTGACTATTTGGTTTTTTTACTATTCACCGTTAGAAATCACAGTTAAGTCACTATTTAGATACGTAAAATGACGTAATTACCCCTAGAATCATCTTCAAGAACACATCGAAGAACCCAGAATCGCAATTTCTAAAGTTCTGTATTGCAGTATATGTTATCACCAAATGTAATTAAATGGTCATACATGTTTCTCTATAATGTGATTAAAATGTCATACATGTTTATCTAGAATATGATTAAATGGATACTGTTGTTTGAAATGATGTGATTAAAAAGTTTGACATGTTACTCACAATGTGAAGAACGCAGAAATGCAAGAACCCAGAAACAGCATTTCTGGGTTTAGAAACCAGAAACAGCAATTGCTGGGTTCTCGGAACCCAGAAACAGCATTTCTGGGTTTAGAAACCAGAAACAGCAATTGCTGGGTTCTCGGAACCCAGAAACATCAATTGCTGGGTTCTCGGAACCCAGAAACTGCAATTCTGGGTTCTTGAAGAACCCAGAAACTGCAATTCTGGATTCTCAAGAAGCCAGAAACATCATTTTTGGGTTCTTAAGAACATCAAATCGAATTTGATTCGATTTTGGTTCTTCAATCCTTCCATGTGTTCTTCAATACAACTAAGGGCATAATAGTCATTTCACAATTCAATAATATGTTAAAAAAATGAATTAACGTTAAAATTAACGGTTTACTAACAGAATAACCAATTAATCACATTTGGAAAAACATGTGTAACCAATTAGTCACATAGCAAAACCAATTAATCACATTTTGAAATATGTGTAACCATTCTGCACAATGGTGAAACATGTGTAACCAATTAAGTAATTAACCCTAAAATTAATAGGTCAAGAATCTACCAGCTTCATCGGGAAATTTGCGTTGCTCATCAAGGTCTGGATTCTGTGTCTGCATACTTCAATAGACTGAAATTACTCTAGAATGAATTTGCAGCAATCTGTGGAGTCCCAACCTATACATGTGAGCATTCAAAAGCTCACATTGCTAATGAAAATAACATCAAGTTATTTCAGTTTCTCATGCGTGACTTAACGACAACTATGGAAATGTGAGATCGAACCTCCTTATGCGAGTGCCACTGCCAACCATCAATAAAGCCTATTCAGTTCTGATACAGGAAGAAAGCCAAAGAGATTTTTCAAGCATGACATCCTCTGGGAATGTCATACCCGTCATCAATCCATCCAATTCTTCAACATTCTACTCTAACACTCGAGATTCGTCAAGAAAGACCTTCTATTCAAACAATTCTGGAAATTCTTCAAGAAAGACCTTTATATGCCAGCACTGTCACAAAAAAGGTCATACCATCAATTTCTGTTTGACCCTGCACCCGGAACTGAAAAACAAGAGAAGAACAGGATCATCAACCTCAGGATCTCAAGTTGGATACACTGTATTCGCTTCTGAATCAGACAATAGATCAGTGCAAGGGTCTGTTTATTCTCAACGATTGGATCGACAAGAAATTCTGTCGCAACATCAGAGTCATCAGGAATCAATTCCTTTTCAAAGGAACAATACGAACAAATCTTGAAGATGCTGGGCAACTCAGACGTTGCATCAACCTCGGATATTCGAGCAAATATGTCTGGCATTCATCTTGATCCCAATAAAATAAATAAAAACATTATTAACTGGATCTTAGACACAGGGGCAACGAATCATATGACATCTAGATTAGACTATTTGCAGAACATTAAAAGGATTAAAAGTTCAAAAGTATTTCCTCCAAATGGAAACTTCTCTTATGTTACCCACATAGGAGATTATTTCTTGACCGAACAATTAATCCTTAAGAATGTTCTGTATATTCCTGATTTCAAATACAACTTACTGTCTGTATCTAAAATGTCTCATAATCTTAATTGATGTGTTATGTTTTATCCTGATCTTGTTGTGTTTCAGGACCTATCCAATGGGAGGGTAATCCAGATTGGTAAAGAAATGAATGGCTTGTACATATATGCTTCCAGAATTGTAAATGTTGTAGCTTTAGGGGCAAATAATCGAATAGATTTGAAGGATTTGTGGCATAGGAGGCTAGGACATGTTTCTAAATCTATTTTTTTTTTTTAATTCCTTATCTCAAAACTGTTGTTTCATGTAAGGATTCTTTTAGGCAAAATTGTATCATTTGTCCTCAAGCAAAACAATGCAGATTTTCTTTTCCGACTAGTACCTCTAAAACTGACAAACCGTTTGAATTGATTCACATTGACGCTTGGGGACCCTTTAATTTGAATACGTATGATGATAAGAGGTTCTTTCTCACCGTTGTTGATGATTTTACGAGAAATACATGGCTGTATATGATGAAATTTAAGCCTGATTTTGTCCTGCTTATTAGAGACTTTATTCTGTTGGTTGAAAATCAATATGGATCATCTGTTAAGATTGTTCGTATAGACAATGGTGGTGAATTTGTTAACAATCATTCCAATGATTTATTTGCCAGTGAAGGAATTATACACCAGAGAACATGTCCATACACACTACAACAAAATGGTGTGGTGGAGAGAAAGCATAGACACTTAATTGATATTGTTAGGGCACTTAAAATTCAGAGTTCCATGCCTGATAAATTCTGGGGTGATTGTGTGCTGACATCTTGTTATATCGTGGACATGGAATTGATTATGAAGACACTTTTAGTCCTGTAGCTAAAATGGTCACGGTTAGAGTTGTTTTATCTCTTGCTTCTGTTTTTGCGTGGCATCTGTTTCATGCTCGACCGGACCCTTCGCTCGCCAAGACCCGACATTTTGAAATTGAAATTAAAAAATATTTTTCAAAAGGGTCGGGGAAAGTCGAATCCGACGTTCGGCAATTTGGCGACTCTGCTGGGGATCTCTTTTAGAGGGTTTAGGCTTTGTCATGTTTGCTTTGTCATATTATATTTTGTCTTATCCGTTTTGACAGTTTGCTCATGGTTGCAGTTTCAAATTTTGTCCAAAAGAGGATGTAATTGTAATTAAAAAATAAATAAATTCTTGTTTTGCACACACAACGATGGTTACCATTACCCGCTCGGACCCACATTAAGAGTTTAGGGAGTTTAGTAGGAGAATGCGCCCGGAGCGGTTTGGACCGCCGGCACGCACCCAAACAACTCAACTCGATGATCGGAATGGGCCCGTGATCCTCTTTAGGGGGTGAGGTTCCGCTGGTTCAGAGGACCTAGAAATTCCATCCATTTAGAACAGAAGCTCCACACCCTATTTAACCTTTACCAGTTTTATGTGTATTTCTATTTTTGGGCCCAACTAATGTAAATGAGAATTCGGCCCAAGTATTGGGATACGAGTTTGGCCCACAACCCATGAAGAAATTTGGCCCATGAAGAAGTTTGGCCCATTGATGTAAATGTGTTTTGTTTTGGCCCTAGATCATGACATGTATAAGATTGAGCTTTTGTATTATATATTCCAGACTGTTGTAAATGTAATACGAGTCTTACTAATGAAGTTAAATTCTCGCACTTGCATTGTATTTTTCAAAAAAAAATGTAAGTTCCGTTCATTCAATTTTGTATCCTTAAGACGTTTCACGCACCATCTTTGGTAAGGATGAAAAAAAAAATTGCCCTCACATTAAGGCAATAACTGCCCCTACAGTCGAAATTTCCCGATTATGGAAAGCCATGACAAAAAGGGAATCAGAAATACGTGAACAAGAAGATTGACGAGGTTTACGAGCTCGTAAACTACATAGTCAATTGGATTCTCCTTAATGGCTTGTCTGAATTCTGGAATATGGAAAACGCGTCTGCGTAATTAAACAACAACAGAATACGTTCACAAGTTCCATTTGACACCTGCATTCTAGCAATGTGGGAGCACCTTGGAAAAATGTGGGGGCAACGTTGCTAAGTTGAATGACACCCTTGAACAGTTCATACGAAGAACGAGGCAAACAAAAAAAAATCAAAATACATGTCCTCGATCTTCGTTCGAACCAATGAACAATCAACAAATGCACTCAACGAGCTGCGCCGTCCTGTGAAACGTCTTAAGGACTAGACTTCGATTAGTCAAAACCTTTAAAAGTATTTTTGAAAAAAACTTTTGCCATACATGCAATCAAAGTCTACAAATGGAATGAATGGAATAGAATTTTCAAAATCAATCATGCATGATCAATTGTGTATTCATCCTTCTTACTACGGTATTTTGAATTTAGGTTTTCAGGAATTCATGCGACATTCGAAGACTCCAGCACCTCAAGAACACGATGAGAGAATCATCCTACTAGAACAAACCATGCACGTCATGAGTTCCCGCACAGTGCAGTCAATCGTTGACATGACCTCCTACGTCGAGCGGATTTTTGCTTTTCTAATCTCCAGACAGACGTGACTACCACAGTATCCCCTACTTCGTCTTCCCGAGCAACACTACTGTTCTGGCACCTCATCAATCCATGATAGACACTTTTGCCATCCTGACCAAGTTCCACCTCCCACATATGGCCATCCTGACCAAGACCCACCTCCTACATATTACCTTCCCACACCCGGAAGGACAAATACACTTTTAGGATTGGATTTTCATCTGAATTTCAAAGATTATGAAGTCGCCTGGAGGAAACATTTAGCCGAAAGTTCAGGGACATTGTTGTTTCCTCTCCTCGTTGTTTCATTCCCAGGCCCACCACAAGTGATCCAACTCGATGATATTGATGCTCACAAGGGCTTGTCAGGCTTATTTTCAACTGGTATCACCATTGAGCTCTGCTTGATGAGGCTCCCTTATGTCTTTTTGATCGTCTACTCGTTAGTAGGGCACCATTGCCGAATCTGACTCTATTCATTACGGAGAAGGATCTGTTGGCCCAAACAGCATTGCAACTTGGAACATAAAATAAAGCAGATACCAAATTGTATCAATTACTGAATGCAGTGAGTGAGGAGTATGATTAGGAAAACCGAGATTTACTCCGACAAAAACCCGTTACCTGAGGTAGAATCGGCTTATGCAACTATCCGATCAAGGAAATGACCAGAGATAAGTAATGGGTACGACAGCGAGGAGGGACACCGAGGTTCCCATCATCAGAATTGAGTCTGTCTTCTATGTTACAACTCACTTAGAGAAAGTGACAATCATAGTCAAACCGACCCATGCCACTAGACCACATTTGACCAACGGAAAAGGGAAGGTTGTTTTACAAACTAAAGGAGATGAGAAAAACAACTCCCTGTCGTTTGATCGAGCTAAAGCAGACGCGACTTAAATAGAGCTGAAGAGACGCCGTTGTTAACACAGGGGAGACGCCATCAAGATGTCATTGTTGACACAGGACATGCGTCGTTGTTGACCCCTGCAAAAGAGTCACCATTGTTGACACAGGGAAGAGGCTGTTGTTGACTCCTGCATAAGAGTCGCCACTGTTGACACGGAACAGACGCCGTTGTTGACTCCTGCAGAGGAGATGCCATTGTTGACACTCGCTATTGTTGGCAACAAGGGAGACGTCGTTGTCGATGTAGAGGGACGCCATTGTTAGCAGCGTCGATCGGAAAGGCTTGAAATGTAGCCACTACAGAATGTTTCGTAACAGCAAGGCGGAGTACTTCCAACTGTTTGGATTTCCTGAAGGGTGGAGAAACCCATGGAGGGACAACAATATCGACGCCAGCAACGTCGTCACCACGGGAATGACAGCTGCGAAGAAGAGAAGCAGGCCAACGATCACCTTGTGTTCTTATTTGCGTCCTTGCGTATAAAACAAATTGGCAACACTCGCACCCATGAGTAAAATTTCTCCGGGAAATCAAAAACTGCGAATGGAGATTAAAATCAAAAAGGTTTCAGCCTATTGTTGTATAATCGAAGAATCAGACGGTCAACCATGCCTCACTGATATAAAACAATACCTGGCGTACGGAGTTCCCAGAAAACGCCACAAGAAAATGACTGAATGGTCATGCGAGGAATGACTTGCAATTAATTTCCCAATGGCCCGACTATACCCATTTGAGATGCGTGAATGCTAAAGAAGTTGAACATCTAATTGATGAAATTCATGAAGGTTGTTACGACCCACACATGAACGTGCAAGACTTGGGCACTTTTGGTTCACCATGACGTCTGACTGTATAGGACATGTCCAACAATATCACCTCTATCATGTGTACGCGGACCAAATCCACGTGCCACTGCACGAGCTCTATCCCATGATTTTCCCATGGTCTTTCTCAATGTGAGGCATCGATGTAATCAACATAACTTTCCCAAAGTCGTCCAACGGTCATCGATTCATATTGATTGCAATCGATTGCTTCACCAATAGATATAGGTTATTACCCCGGCGTCAATAACGGCAAAGGCCATTGAATTTTCATCAGCGAGGACATCATCGTGTGTGATGGGATGCTGAAGTCAATCATCACCGGCAATGCCAGAAATCTAAATTGGTCGATGAGTTGTGGTCAACTATAAAAATTCATCTCCATATAGCCCACAAATGAATGATGCAGTGGAAGCAACAATTAAAGGACTGACATGATAAGCTGCCTTGGGCACTCATGGCATACATGACCTCAATACAGGTACGAACAGGGGCAACCCCATTTCCCTTGTTTACGGGACTGAAGTCGTGCTACCAATTGAAGTATAAATCCGGGATCCTCGCTAAAGAAGAGATGGATGAATCAGAATGGGCGAGATGCAGATACGAGCAATTAAACCTCATAGATAAAAGGCGACTTATCACGCAGTGCTACGGGCATTTCTACCAGCAACGCATGGCTCGTGCATTTAATAGGAAAGTCAGTTCAAGAGAATTACAAGAAGGCAATCTAATTCTCAGGAAAAAAAATTCGAGTCAATCCAGACTCCCGGGGCAACTTTGTGCCTAAATATGAAGGGTCTTATGACGCCAAAGAGACTTTCAGCAGAGGAGCCATGATCATCACCGACATGGACGACCAAGAACTCCCCAGTCCAATAAATATGGACGCAATCAGAAAATACTATCCTTAAGGAGTTCGTAACCATAAAGTGAACCTCCAAAAGTGAGAAAATTCCCGCTAAATCAAAAACCCGAAAGGGCGGTTTAGGCAAAATTTAGGGAAGAGAGGCATGATTGAAAATCCCCAAAAGGACAATCATGGCAAAAGTAGAGGAAACAAATCCATGCTAGGTTGAAAACCCGAAAGGGCAACCTAGGCAAAAATTAAGGCAACCGAGAGGTGCGGTAAAAAAAAACGTAGCAAAAAGATAGAAAAGCGAGAGAACTAAAAAAGAAAACTTCAAGTCAATCTAGACTCTTGAGGCAATTTGTATGAAGGGATTTATGTCATCAAAGAGATTTTCAGCGGGGAAGCCATGGTCATCACTGACATGGACAACAGAGAACGCCCCAATCCAATCAATGTGGATGCAAAAAAACAAAAAAAAAATACTCGTAATCAGAAAGCGAGCCTCCAAAAATGAGAGAAATTCCCGCTAAATCGAAAACACAAAAGGGCAGTTTAGGTAAAATTAAGGGAAGAGGGGCATGATTAAATATCCGTAAAAAGGGCGACCATGACAAAAGGAAAGGTATCAAATCTCTGCTAGGTTGAAAACCCAAAAGGGTGACCTAGGCAAAAATTAAGGGAATCGAGAGGTGCGGTCAAAAAAATAAAAATAAAAAATACTGTAGCAAAAGGAAAGAAAATCAAGAGATAAAAAAATGCTCAAAAGTGGACGATAGTGTTTCCCACAGTAGCAATAAAAATAAGATGTGATCAGCATTAATTTGAGCTGCCTCTACAACTTGCATGGATACACCTTGTGAACATAGCATGAATGGCTTTAGGGAACTCCATCAAGAAGGACTCCAAAGTCGATTAATGAGAAAACAGTCTGAGAAGTCCTCACAAGCAGTCAGACATATTGAGAAGGGTTTTTACCTCCAAAGTGAATTACAGGTTGATAAGCAGAGTTTTTAAGTTTTCAACCTCCGCAAGTCATTCTCGATGACCAGGACCTGTAGTTATCCAGCTTCTGGGAGACACAAGCCGACAAACGGAGTTTTTAGATGCTCAGCCTCCGCAAGCCATCCCCAATGATCAGAACCTATAGATGTCTAGCTTCTGAAAGTTAAAAGCCAACAAGCGGAGCCTTTAGGTGTTCATCCTCCGCAAGTCATACCCAACGATCATATCCTGTAGATGTCCAGCTTCTGAAAGTTACAGACCGACAAACGGGGCTTTGAGGTGCTCAACCCCTCGCAAATCATCATCAAAGATGCTTCTGGCCATAAAATTCCTCAACTTCCAGCTCGTTGATGGCAAAAAAAACGATGAGCGGAGCCTTTAGGTGTTCAGCCTTCGCAAGTTATCATTGACGACCAGGACCTGTAGTTATCCAGTTTCTGGGAATCACAAAGCTGACGAGCGGAGCCTTTAGCTGTTCAGCCTCCGCAAGTCATCCTCGACGACCAGGACATGTAGTTATCCAACTTCTGGGAGTCACAAGCCGACAAACGGAGCCTTTAGGTGTCCAACCTTTGCAAGTCATCCTCGACGACCAGGACCTGTAGTTATCCAGCTTCTGGGAGTCACAAGCCTACAAACGGAGCCTTTAGGTGTTCAACCTCCGCAAGTCATCCCCAATGAATCACAAAGCCGACGAGTGGAGCCTTTAGGTGTTCAGCCTCCACAAGTCATCCTCGACGACCAGGACCTGTAGTTACCCAGCTTCTGGGAGTCACAAGCCGACAAACGAAGCCTTTAGGTGTTCAGCCTCCGCAAGTCATCCCCAACAAGTCACAAGCCGACGAACGGAGACTTTAGGTGTTCAACCTCCGCAAGGCATCCTCGACAACCAGGATCTGTAGGTGTTCAACTTCTGGGAATCACAAGGTGAGAAACGTTTAGGCGCTCAGTCTCCGCAAATCATCGTCAACAATCGGAACTTGTAGATATCCAACTTCCGAAAGTTGCGCGATAATGTTTGTCTAGTATGTAAATAATGAAGCGAGAGAAGCCAAAATCACTTGTTTGTATTTGAACACACACTCATGAGATCACTTCCATGAGCGCGTGCTCAAAGAGGGGCAACTATAAACACTTGATTTTGGCTCGGGATCAAAATACCATATGAGAGTAATCGAGATTGGAAAAATAATATATACATATATTTATATTTGAAAACTAAAAAATAATATTAAAAAAAACAATAAAAAATTCCAACGGTGGAAAATTTCCTTTTTTCCACCGTTTTTATTTTTTATTATTAAAAAAGAAATTATTAATTAAATACATATTCATTTCTTTTATAAAATGAAGATGAATGAATGAATGAAGGGGAGGCTACGTGAGTTTCAACTTCAAAGAAGAGAGAATGAGAGAAAACAAATAGAAGAAATAAAAAAAGAGTGAAAAATATCAGTGATTATCAGTCTCGGTTTTCTCGTACGGTATTTTAACCTCCAATGAGTTGGGTATATTTATCTCATATTCAATATCATATTTGTAAATAAAATTGAGAGTTTATATTAGGGCTGGGCATGAATCGGTTCGAACCCGAACCTGTTCAGAACCGAACCTTTACCACATTTTAAAACGGGTACGGTTTACCGCTCCAGTTTTTGGTCGCTCCAGATTTGGACCGATTTACCGTACCTGTTCATACAAAAAAAATGAGGTTCTAATTCCAATTTCAGAAAAAGCTATCATATCCTTCAATTTCAGCTTCCATACCAAACAAACAAACATTTTCAAATCCAAACTATGAGGATTTTCAAATACAAACAAACTATGTAATACTATATATATCTATATGTATAATATATATTTATATTATGTTTATGTAATACTATTATATCTATATGTATAGTATATATTTATATTATGTTTATGTATTACTATATATATCTATATGTATAATATATATTTATATTATGTATATGTATAATATATGTATATTATATGTATATTATATGTATATTATGTATATGTGAAAAAGAAATAATTTCAAAAATGACTTAGGTCCTTCTCAAACTTTGATGAAGGTTACAACTCGGTCCTTGGACTCTCGGGTCATTTCTGGGACTTTATCGAGTGTTATAAACCAAATCGGAAAAATTTTGGGTCATTTGTGCAATTTTGATTTTTTTTAAATTCAGCTCATTTAAAAAAAATCATTTTTATTTCTAAACTTTTCTAGAAATTCCATGATTTCTCAAAATGTTACAAATAAATCTAGAATAATTTTTGGAATTTTACCAAGTGTTACAAATAAATCTAGAATAATTTAGGGTCAATTCTGTAATTTAAAAAACAAATAAGTTCAGTTATAATATTTTCGAAAATTACGGTTTTGATTCCTAAATTTTTCTGGATATTCCATGATTTCTCAAAATGTTTTTTTGGAGCTTTACCAAATGTTACGAATAAGTCCAGAATAGTTTAGGGTCATTTCTGCAATTTTCGAAAATATTTGTCCAATTCAGCTCAAATTTTAATAAATTTCATTTTAGTCCCTATATTGCTTTTTACATCCTATATCTTCTCAAAATGGGACAAATTAGTCCAACGAGCTTAATATCTTCAAAAATCATTCGTGCATGTTTTGACACGTTTAAAATGGCTCGAGAGTTAAATCATTTTTTTCGAGCACGGTTAACTTTAGTTCTCTCTTGTTTATTTAAAATTAACTCATAAAAAAATTTTGTTTGGGCATGGTTTATTTAATTAAAAAAAATGCATGTAGTCTTCTTGGGTCAAGCATGATCAAAACGGGCAATTTGAGCAAATTGAAAAAATAAATTCAAAAGCAAACTAAAGTACCGAAAGGGCGGATTATGAGCTTGCGAGCTTTTAAGACGTAATCAAACCCCCGAACTCGATTATCTGGGCGTAGACCTTTCTAAGCCCTAGGATGTTAACTCCATGTACCCTAGACAATTTTAGGATTCCGATTAGCCTTCAATTAATCGGTGGCGACTCTTTCAAATTTTTCGGTCCGGCTGATGACCCTGCTCGACCGGACCCTTCGTTCGCCAAGACCCGACATTTTCAAATTAAAATTAAAAAAATATTTTTCGAAAGGATCGGGGAAAGTCAAATCCGACAGCCGATAGCCGACGCAAATCTGAACATCGACTCGAATCATCCCTTATTTCTTCACCCGTCGGACACCACTAGGCTTTCTCTCGTCTCCATTCAATTAATCGCCTTAGACAATTAATCCATTTGGAGTAGAGGTATGTTGGTCGCAATACTTGCCAATAACAAACTTGGGTTTATTAATGGAACATGCAAGAAATATAATCTTGATCCGAGTCTACATCATCTTTGGGACCGCTGCAACGCTTTTGTCTTTGCGTGGATTATGAATGCGGTGCCCAGGGATCTCTTGAGTGGAATCATATATTCTGAAAGTGCCTTTCAAGTTTGGACTGATCTCAAGGAGCGCTTTAATAAAATTAATGGGTCAAGAATCTACCAGCTTCATTGGGAAATTTGTGTTGCTCATCAAGGTCTGGATTCTGTCTCTGCATACTTCAATAGACTGAAATTACTCTGGAATGAATTTGCAGCAATCTGTGGAGTCCCAACCTATACATGTGAGCATTCAAAAGCTCACATTGCTCATGAAAATAACATCAAGTTATTTCAGTTTCTCATGCGTGGCTTAACGAGAACTATGGAAATGTGAGATCGAACCTCCTTATGCGAGTGCCACTGCCAACCATCAATAAACCCTATTCAGTTCTGATATAGGAAGTAAGCCAAAGATATTTTTCAAGCATGACATCCTATGGGAATGTCACACCCGTCATCAATCCTCCAATCCTTCAACATTTTACTCTAACACTCGAGATTCGTCAAGAAAGACCTTCTATTCAAACAACTCTGGAATATCTTCAAGAAAGACCTTTATATGCCAGCACTGTCACAAAAAATGTCATACCATCAATTTTTGTTTGACCCTGCACCCGGAACTGAAAAACAAGAGAAGAACCATATCATCAACCTCAGGATCTCAAGCTGCATACAATGTATTCACTTCTGAATTAGACAATAGATCAGTGCAAGGATCTGTTCATTCTCAAAGGGCCTCAACGATTGGATCGACAAGAAATTCTTTCGCAACATTAGAGTCACCAGGAATCAATTCTTTTTCAAAGGAACAATACGAACAAATCTTGAAGATGCTGGGCAACTCATACGTTGCATCAAACTCAGATATTCGAGAAAATATGTCTGGTATTCATCTTGATCCCAATAAAATAAATAAAAACATTATTAACTGGATCTTAGACACAGGGGCAACGAATCATATGACATCTAGATTAGACTGTTTGCAGAACATTAAAAGGATTAAAAGTTCAAAAGTATTTATTCCAAATAGAAACTTCTCCTATTTTACCCACATAGGAGATTATTGCTTGACCGAACAATTAATCCTTAAGAATGTTCTGTATATTCCTGATTTCAAATACAACTTACTGTCTGTATCTAAAATGTGTCATGATATTAACTGATGTGTTATCTTTTATCCTGATCTTGTTGTGTTTCAGGACCTCTCCAATGGGAGGGTAATCAATATTTTGGTAAAGAAATGAATGACTTGTACATATATGCTTCCAGAATTGTAAATGTTGTAGCTTTAGGGGCAAATAATCGAATAGATTTGAAGGATTTGTGGCATAGGAGGCTAGGACATGTTTCTAAATCTATTTTTTTTTTTAAATTCCTTATCTCAAAACTGTTGTTTCATGTAAGGATTCTTTTAGGCAAAATTGTATCATTTGTCCTCAAGCAAAACAATGCAGATTTTCTTTTCCGACTAGTAACTGACAAACCGTTTGAATTGATTCACATTGACGCTTGGGGACCCTTTAATTCGAATACGTATGATGATAAGAGGTTCTTTCTCACCATTGTTGATGATTTTACGAGAAACACATGGCTGTATATGATGAAATTTAAGCCTGATTTTGTCCTGCTTATTAGAGACTTTATTCTGTTGGTTGAAAATCAATATGGATCATCTGTTAAGATTGTTCGTACAGACAATGGTGGTGAATTTGTTAACAATCATTCCAATGATTTATTTGCCAGTAAAGGAATTATACACTAGAGAACATGTCCATACACACTACAACAAAATGGTGTGGTGGAGAGAAAGCAGAGACACTTAATTGATATTGCTAGGGCACTTAAAATTCAGAGTTCCATGCCTGATAAATTATGGGGTGATTGTGTGCTGACATCTTGTTATATCATAGACATGGAATTGATCATGAAGACACTTTTAGCCTTGTAGCTAAAATGATCACGGTTAGAGTTGTTTTATCTCTTGCTTCTGTTTTTGCGTGGCATTTGTTTTATGCTCGACCTGACCCTTCGCTCGCCAAGACCCGACATTTTCAAATTGAAATTAAAAAATATTTTTCAAAAGGGTCGGGGAAAGTCGAATCCGACGTCCGACAATTTGGCGACTCTGCTGAGGATCTCTTTTGGCGACAATTTGGCGACTCCACAACAAAATGGTGTGGTGGAGAGAAAGTATAGACACTTAATTGATATTGCTAGGGCACTTAAAATTCAGAGTTCCATGCCTGATAAATTCTGGGGTGATTGGTCACGGTTAGAGTTGTTTTATATCTTGCTTCTGTTTTTGCTTGACATCTGTTTCAGCTGGATGTTGTTACTGCTTTCCTTCAAGGAGACCTTCATGAAGAGGTTTTCATGGAGATTCCACAAGGCTTTGGCAATCACAAGGGGAATAAGGTATGTCAATTGCTCAAATCCTTGTACGGTTTAAAGCATTTTTCTCGTCAATGGAATATTAAACTGACATAAGCTCCTGTTTCTCATGGATATTTGCAAAGTAAGTTCGACTATTCCTTATTCACAAAGAAACATGGAGATATTATTGTTGTGCTGCTAGTCTATGTAGATGATCTATTCATCACATAAAATTCTGCAGCCATGATTGATAGTGTGAAATATTTTCTGAAACAGGCTTTCAAAGGCGGCTAAGGAAAAGAAGGATAAAGAGAGGAAGGGCGGCGCTCCCGAGGGCTCGAAGAAGCGTAAAACACATCATTCTTCCAAGGGGGAGAAAAAAGTGAAGCTCATTAAGGAGACGCTCGACCCTCTCAAGGCTCCCGCCGAACTCTTCAGCAATGACACTAATAAGGATGTCGCCGCCTTTAAAGGTGCGGTTCCTAAATCATTTTGGATTAATAGCAACGTCATTTTTAATAGGAATAATGTTATGTTCAGTAAGACATGGGGTCCTCCTGTTTTGGCCCATGGCGGCATCAAGTGGACCTACACCGAGTACTACAATTGCGTCATTAAAAAGGGATCGTTTGACCCTTCCTTTGATCTGGCAGGAGTAGAGCCTTCAGGGCCTTCACGACAAAAGGCACAGACCCCGACTCGGACTCCTGCTACCGGGTCTGGAGCGACGCCTTCGAAGGAGGTGATTCTGTTGGATGACTAGACGGTAAGGACCGAGACGCTCCCATCTTTGCCCAGGTGGAGCATACATCTTCTCCTACTTTGGCGCGCACAGGAGACGAACGCTCTCCCCATTATATGGGGCCATACTTTGATCTTCGTCGTGATCTTCTGGAAACTAGAGGCGACGCAAATCCATATCAACCTTGGGAGCCTTGCTTGAAGTTAAAGAAAGTTCCCTTCGTCGCGGGGAACTCCAGCCAGGACCCTAACTTGGGCTTCCATCTGTTGACTGGCGTCTACCCGCCAGCTGACCGGGCGCCTTTGAGCCTAGAGTGCGACGCTCTAGAGGGCATGGTTAGGTGATCACTCTCCATTATGATGAGTCAGGTATCCGCCTTTAATTCTTATTTCTCTACTTGCTTAGAAATTTTTCATACTTAGAAATTTTTCTAACAGTTTGCCTTTCCAAGTTATTTCTACGCAGCTGAAGATGGGCACTTCCATAATTAGGCTGGTTGAGTAGAGGGATGCTAACATATCAAAGCTCCAAAAGGTGCAATCCATGGAGCTTGAGTGGGAGCAAAAAAACTGTTGCCTCGCCATCGAAGAGGTTTCACGGAAGGAGTTAGAGACTGAGGTGGCACAGAAGGAACAACTTGCCACCAGCTTGCGAGAGGCACACAAACGGGAGAGTGCCCTCGCCGTGGTGTTAGAAAAACTTCAAAGGGAAGTGGCCCATCTCCAAGGAGAGGCGTGGACTTCCCAAAAAGCTATCGCGGAGGCCAAGAGAGAGGCTACGAGAGCGAAGGAAGAGGCGGCGCGAGCAGCAGATGAGGCGGCGCTCCTCAAAAGTGAGCTTCCTAAGAGGATGGAAGAGATCGCCACAAAGGCTTATATAATAATAAAATACATAATATTATATTTTATGAATATTAAGTATTCACATATTTAAATTTACTCTTAAATGTTAAAATATAGATTAATTAATAATACATTTCATTTTTTACATAATACTATTATTAAAATAAAATAGGCTACATATCAACATCACCTACTTTATTACAATAATATCAAAATAAATTTTAACAATTTCACAAAATTAAATGTTATATATTTATAAACTAAAAATAATTTATAATTAACAAAATAGATAATATATATATAATATGTATACTAAAACATTAGATTGTTATTATTGTTAAAAAAAATAGTAATGTTTTTACATGGACATTAATAGAAGTAATAAATCATAAAAAGTTAAGAGTATTCTAAGAATTTCAACATTGTTTTACAGTTTTATGAAAAAATATACATATATTTATAACTCAACATATTTTTGAATTATTTCATGCATTTTTTAATTTTAATAATTTTTATTGTAAACAATTAAAATTTAAAACTTATAACAATGAACGTTTTAAAAAATTATTATAGTTTGTATTCACTTAAAAAGTATCTTTATGACAGCAAACTTGTTATTTTTTTAAAATTATTATAGTATATATTCACTTAAAAATATTTTAAATACTTATTATATTATATAGCATAAAAAATAACTTATATTATATACACAATAAAAATAAAACATACTACTTAGTACACTTTTCCGTAGAAAAATAAGTATAGAAAAAAAAATATTTCGAAAAATAGGTATACGTGCACCCCAAGTGGCGCCTATTCATATGGGCGCCCAAAACTAGGGCTGGGCATAAACCGGTTCAGCCCCGAACCGGTTCAGAACCGAACATTTACCACTTTTTAAAACTGGTACGGTTTACCGTTCCAGTTTTTGTCCGCTCCAGATTTTTGCCAATTTACCGTACCTGTTCATACCAAAAAAAAACTGGGCTTCCATTACACTCTGCGAGCAGTAAACAAATTGTTGAACACAGAATCCTCACAATTCAATGTGTTAAATATACTCATTATTACAGCTCCAGACATATTTAACATGGCTACAAGTTACCCAATCACTAATTGAACTAACCTTGTAGCAATTCATGGTTCATGAAATCAGACCGGTGAATTGCTCTATAATGGCTTTGGACCTTTGGTTATTATAAGCAATGGGAATAGGAGCAGATCCCATGGACATAAGTTGCATATAACGATGGTAGTTTTTCAGATTTGGGTCTGCATATAACGATTGTAGTTCTACAAAGCTGCATAGACGAAGAGTGCTTGCTCTAAGTGCTTCTGCTACCCCAGAAAAGAGATGTTGTGCTCTTTCTCCCCAAGAGACCATTCTTCTAGATAAGCAATCTAATCTCATTAGTTATTAATAGAAAAAATGACAAAGTTACTAAATAATAGATGAAGAGAATGACTGCTAAGGTAGTCAATGAATTAAATAGAGCACTAATAACCAAACTACGCTGAAACATACGGTATTTATCTATTAGGGACAAATTTCATAAGCATAAGCAATAAACTTTTCCATTGAAACTTCAAAGACAGTTGTAACTTTCACACTATAGGGTTGACTACAGCATGTTTCTTGTGTCATGTAACATCTTCCACATTCAACTTCTATTGAAACTAATATTTACAGGAAAAGGCAAGGCAAGTGGGATCGAGTCAGAATAACAGAGGAATTACCTGTGATCCTAGCAGATATCCACAAAGCAAAAGAGTATCTCACCTGTCGTTTGCGGATACAACTTAGCTTCAATTTTTGTCTCAAGAGTAGCAACTTCATCCTTTTCAAAGAAACGGAATGCTGCAGCTCTGAGATTGTAACCCCAGCATTCTACAATTTTTTCTGACAAAGGAAAGCAAAGCATTCAGAAGAAACAAACTGAACAAAGCGTGCTAAGAAATTAGCTCATTTCTATGAACATTACAGTCTAATATACATTTTACACTTTCCTATCGCATATTCTACTAGCAATTCTACTATACCATATTAAAGATAAGAAAATAACATAAGTGTTAAGTAACAAAACTCACATTTTGGGTCAGTCTTCCTTCTAGGGCTTGATCTTGCAGGTGTCTATATGAAAACAAAATCAGAGCAAACTAAAAAAAATGAATGCTTTCATCTAAAATCAAGACTATCACAAGGAGGAAACAAAGATTCAGTTTGCAGACAGGATTAACAAGCAGTAGAATGAGATGCCTAAATGATGCTATAGCATTACCATTTCAAGTTACAACGCAACCTTAAATTCAAAAATTTCAGACCAAAGAGTAATTTTCATAGAAATAGATAGATATCGCAGTTTTTATACTTATTGTCTTTCATCGGCATTTCCCAAAAAGCCACAAGAACCAGAAGTTCCGAGGTAAAAGGAAGTAGGAATAGTAACGGAAATTCGAAGAGACTATACCGATCTCGTTCCAGTAGACACCGGTGAAGCAGATGCGGAAGCCCTAGCACCTGCACTACGCGAAATGGCAAGATGAAGTTAGGGTTCCACGGAATCAGAGAGGTCGAAGGCAGCAGAGAGGAGTGAATGTCTATGTCTGAATGAGAATGAGTCTGAATACGATTCTCATTTCAACTGAAAGTGAAGAAAAAAGGGTGGCCATAAAAAAAAAAGCGGTTTTGTCTGGTCTGGTCTGGTTTAGTATGTAGTAGTATTTTAAGTTTAAAATCGGTACAAAAAAAGGTTCAGTTAATCGGTTTTGAACCGGTTTTCTGTACCTATTCTGAACCGCTCCATATTTTTTCAAAAAACCGTTTGTTTTGTGAACCGATACGGTTCGGCCGAACCAGTTATTTTTGCCCAGCTCTACCCAAAAAATTCATTTTAGCTTTTAAATTTTGTTCCATAATGACGACTCGATGTTTAATTAAAAATAAAATTATGTATCTATTAAGAATTTAAAAAAAATATTAAAGTAAGTAGATATTTTAATTGCGTTTCAAATGATGATAAAAATATTAAATTTGGATTTACGGATTGCCTGTACGGTATGCCGTAATTTGAGATATGAAAATTTGACTTTAAAATTATAACTCAGACCATGTAAGTCCAAACTCAACACGGTTAACGTCATTTAAGTCCAAATTATAGTTGAGTTTGGACTTACATGGTATGAGTTATAATTTTTAAGTCAAATTTTCATATATCAAATTACGGCATGCCGTACAGGCAATCCGTAAAAAAATTTGGGTGCCCATATGGAGCAAATTTGTTTTTTTTTTAAAAATGAATGTTTTGGGCGCCCATATGAATAGGCGTCACCCTGGGGTGCGCGTATTGTCAATACGCTGGTACGCGTATTGTCAATACACGCTTCCCGCTATTTTTTGAAATATTTTTTTTCTAGACTTACTTTTCTAAAAAAAAATACTAAAATGCTTAGTTTTTTTAAAAAAAATCGATATTTGGTGTTCATATAAGTCAAAATTACGTGTAAATGCTTATTTATTTATATTGTTGACACTGATTTGTTCATTGATTTTACATTGTTTTATATTGATCCCTACCAATTAATTACTATCCATGAAAAATCTCCACCAATTAATTCTTATTCTTCGATTTAACAACCTTTAAATCTTTACAATGAACCCAAAAATTGTTTTGAGGTTCGAAATGAACTCATAAATTTGACCGAATTGTATCACACATGAAACAGTTTGGTAACCGGTTCAACAAATAAACATTATTTTTATTCAAATATGGAACGGTTCGATTAAACCATACAAATCAGTTTTAAAATAGTAAAACGTTCTATTTCTAATTTTATATGTTATTATTTAATAAAAAATATTATTTAATTTCTAATTATTTATGTATTAAGTCATTTTAATTAGTAGTTATCTAATTGGTCCACAATATTATTAAGTCATTTTAATTTTTAATGTTTGTGTGGAATTATTGATGTACTAGAAAATTTATTCGCGATTTGCGCAATATAATAGTTATTTTAGTTTATAAATTAATAACATTTTTGAAATAAATATAAATATATATTTATAACATAATTATTTTCAGTTTATTAAAGTACATTTAATTAATATTAATTGAATTACATAACATAAAAAGTAATTATATTTATGAGAAAATGTTAAACTTATATTTAATTTTTATAATATTATACAATATAACGATTATTTATATTTTATAAACATATTTGAAAATAAAATAAAAACAAATGTCACCAATTATGAATATGATATTAACTAATGATTTGAAGTTCGTTTTATTACATATATTATTTGAAATATATAATTTGAAATATATGTTGATTCTAGTAGACTATAACAATGATATTTTATAAAGTAGTTCTAAAAAAAGTATGAAGAAATTATATTATACTTTTTTCATACCCTAAATTTTATGTTGTATACATAATTATAAAGAAAATTCTTGGGCTTGAAAGAAAATTCTCTTGTAGGTTCTATACCTTCTACCATTGCTCGTTGTCGTAACTTATCACATCTCTCCTTAGCTCAAAACAATATGTCAGGAACCATTCCCAAAGATGTCGGAGCTTTGATATCTCTATCCTCCCTCCACTTGGATGGCAACGACTTTTCAGGCAACATTGGATCCTGGATTGGGAACTTGTCCAACCTAGTCTATCTGACCCTTTTTGGAAACAAATTGTCTGGTTTCATCCCTCATGAAATAGGAATGCTATCATCTATCAAAGACATGAGATTATGTACCAACCCAATTCATTGGCCCCATCCCTCCCTCCATAGGGAACTTGAGCTCTTTAGGAGTCTTAAGCCTACCACATAAAAAACTCTCGGGATCAATTCCTAAGGAAATAGGGAAGTTGAGTAACTTATACCAGCTCGACTTATCATCGAACCACCTTAACGGTTCGATCCCGACAACAATCGGGAACGTGACACATCTAACTTTCTTATACATGTACAATAATGGCTTGACCGGGCGCATCCCTGAAGAAATAGGACAAACTGATCTCGTCCATTTACAACTACTCGACAACTCTCTGACCGGGTCAATCCCTGCTTCGGTCGGGAACTTGAGTCGCTTGACTCATCTCCGATTCGACAGCAACCGACTTTCGGGGACCATCCCACCCCAACTGAGCAACCTTAGAGAACTAACATCATTTTCTCAAAGGAATAACAGCTTCACGGGGCAGTTACCTCCTAACTTGTGCGACAAGGCTTGGAAGATCGAAAACATGACTGTCGCATATAAGTTCCTCGTCGGTCTAATCTCGTTGAAAGATTGTTCGAGATTAATCTGTGCAAGATTCGAAAACAACCGATTAATGGGACATATATCAAACGCATTATGTGTGTACCCTAGACTGAATTTTCTCAAATTGAGCAATAATAAATTTTACGGCGAGCTATCCGTAAATTTTCTGCACTTTCCGAATCTGACCAGCTTCGACATGTCCAACAATAATATTTCAGGATCGATCCCTCTTGAACTAGGTGATCTGATAAAGTTAGGGCGCTTGGATCTATCATCAAACAGTATTGTTAGAGAGATTCCTAAAACCCTAGGAAAGTTGAGTTTGTTGAATTATCTTCTGTTAGACGGGAACAAGTTATCGGGCTATGTTCCTTCATCGATAGGAACTATTTCAGTTATTCAGAAGCTTAACGTTGCGTACAACAACCTTAACGGTTTGTCCCTCGACCAACCCGGATTGTATGCAGAGTTGATTTTCTTAAACTTGAGCAGCAACAAGGTCGAGGGTAGTTTTCCGATGGAGGTTTGTAACTTGCGTTCTATGGAAAGTGTCGATCTAAGTCAAAATGCACTTGTCGGAAACATACCCAACATAATCAATCAATTGGGGAAACTAGAGACACTCAATATCTCGCATAACAAGCTCTCCGGATCAATCTCTAGTCTCGGGGATCTCCTGAGTTTGGTGACGGTCGATGTGTCCTACAATTAGTTGGAGGGTCCGATACCGAATGTGCTTGCCTTTCGCAATGCCGCCTTTCAAGTGTTGGAAAATAACACAGCTTTGTGTGGTAACATAGTTGTCGGCCTTGATCCTTGTCCTCCGTCAGTCGATAATCGCCTCAAGAAAGGAGGCAACAATACATGGTTGGTAGTTTTGCTTCCATGTGTAGTATTACTTGCTTTTTTAGCCATTCTTGGGACACTCTATATTATGAGGAAAAGGAAATTAAAGGAAAGGGATATTGTTTTAGAGCCTCAAGTGATCAATAATGGTAATTTATTCGAAATATGGAGCTACGATGGACGATTTCTATACGAGAACATAATCGAAGCAACTGAACAGTTCAACCCTAAGTACCTTATCGGTTCCGACGGATTCGCAAATGTTTACAAAGCCGAGCTCTCGACGGGTCAAGTTGTGGCGGTGAAGAAGCCTCATGTTACACCAGGAGATGAAACATTTCATGACAAAGCATTCGACAGCGAAATCCGAGCTTTAGTAGAAATACGACACTGTAACATTGTGAAGCTCTATGGTTTTTGCTCGACTCCGAGGAACTCATTCCGTGTTTACGAGTACTTAGAATCGGGAAGTCTAGCGAGCTTACTGAATAACGATGAGGCAGCCTCAAGATTTGGGTGGCTCGAGCGAGTGAATCTCGTACGAGGTGTTGCTGATGCCTTAAGTTATATGCACCATGATTGCTCACCTCCTATAATTCATCGCGACATATCGAGCAAGAATATTTTACTCGATGAAGAATTTAAGGCTTGCGTATCGGACTTTGGCACTGCTAGATTTTTAAAGCCGGATTCGTCAAATTGGACCTTATTTGCAGGCACATTGGGGTATGCAGCTCCATGTAATAGATGTATTAAAGAGTAAATAACATCAATGCACCTCATATGTTTGCTCACGTTGTTATTTGCATCACTCATGTAGTTATTTGCACCCACGTTTGAACATGTTAAATGCACCAACCGTTAAATATCCATATATTTTTGTGGTTAAATATGTCAAAATGACAATTTTACCCTCTATTCATCTTCATATTTTTTTCAACAGTATATACAATTTCAAAATGCAGATTTTGGTTCAAATCCAACCCCAAAATGCATATTTTGGTTCGAATTCAACTCCAAAATGCATATTTCAGTTGAATTCGAAATCAAATTTGCATTTTTAGGTTCGAATTCAACCCAAATATGCATTTTGGGATTGAATTCGAAAAAAAAAAATGCAGATTTGAAATTGAATTCAACCCCAAAATGCAAATTTGGGTAGAAGTTGAACCCAAATTTACATTTTGGAGATGGATATAGTGTTTAAAATGATATGAACAAGAACAAGAGGACAAAATTGTCATTTTGAAATATTTAACGGAAAACATGGATAGATATTTATCGGTTGGTGTATTTAACAACTCTTTATAACTTGATGGTGCACAGAACTACACTTTTAAACATCTTGGTGCATTTAATAACAACATTCAAACATTTAGGTGCATTGGGGCTTAGGGACAATTACAAAACTATGTTTCTTACAATCGTGGTTGTGCAGAGATTGCATATATGACAAGACTGAACAAGAAATGCGATGCTTACAACTTCGGAATTGTCACTTTGGAGATAGTTTTAGGGAAACATTCTGCAGATGTTGTTTCACCTCTGTCGGCATCATTTGTGGATGCACTCAGAGCAGTTGATGTACCCATCAAAGATGTTGTAGACAAATGTGTTCCTTGCGTGGAAGAGGAAGTGGCGGAGCTGGTCATGTTGGTGCTAAAGACGGCTTTGTTATGCTTGAACAACTCACCAGAGTCTCGACCGACCATGAAACGGGTCTCACAAGGGCTAGCAAGTGGGAGATCGATGGTTTACAAAATGTCAATGGAGATGAAACTAGGAGAATTAGGTTCATGATTTCTTATGTCTTACATATATGTTATGTTGTTAATGAAGCGATTTATATATATATATTAATAAGGACAGTTTGTTTTAGAGGAAATGAATTAATATTCATAACGGTGAAAAAAATGGGACAGTAAATCTAATTATTAGACACTCCTCATCAGTATGTTCAAACAAACAAAAAAGACACTCCTCATCTTAGCATGTTTAGCAATATATTTTACATTTTAACTATACTTTATTATTTGTGAAACTTGCTAGCTAAATTTTTTTATAAAATTAAAATTTGCTAGTTGAACTTTTTAAGTATGAACAATTTACTAAATAAACTTTAGAAAAAATTGCAATTTGCTAACTGACACGTGATGGACATGTGCTAACATACATATCTTTATTAACATTTAACAATAAATTATACGGAATTAGCAAATTATAACTTTATGAAAGTTAATTAACATTTTTTTCAGATAACTTTCAGCTAAAAGATTTGTCTATACTTATAAAGTTTAGTTAGCAAATTTTATTTTATTTTTAATATTTAGGGTTAATGAGTCTTGATCGATGACTTTAAGTCTAGGTCAATGTAGTACAAGGTAACCACATAATTCACACATGTGCCCTGCGGACAAATTACATTGACCTAAACTTAAAAGTCATCGATCAAGAGTCCTAGGACTTAGGCAACATATTTAGCTAGCTTGAATACAGAATTTATATCCAATTGCCAATTAAGTCTTATTATCTTTTATATTTACAAAAAAGGTGAAATAAAAGGTTAAGGTTCTAATACGATATTGATATTTTTGGGGAGAAAGGTAAGATGAATCCTTAGACTTTATGGAAGAATACAGTATATCTATCTACTACTATATTTGGAAAATGATTTAATCCCTGTACTTTCACTAATTAGACTGTTAAATTCTTTATATAAATAGAGAAATTTCAAATTAATTTTAGAATTTGATATGCTTTAGAATTTTAATGTTTAAGCTTGGGGGTTTAAGGTTAATATGATATATATTGTAAGTGTTATTGAAAAACTATTAAATAATATAATAGTTATACTGTGTATGTGCAGATTAATTAAGAATATTTTACTTTTAGAAATATAGTATTATTAATTTCATTAAATTGAATCAGTGACGAAGAAAATATAGACAATAATAGCATGACATGCCTAAAAAATAAAAATAATGTGACTGCCCGAAAAAACCAAAAATAATATGACTGTCCAAAAATATAATAATAATGTGACTGTAACTGAAAATGAATTAACTTAATAAAATCGTCAATATAAACCTAATGCAAGTTAAGTGCAAATCACGAGAAGATAACTGAATGGAAACAAGAGTATCAAGTACAAATTGCAACATGTCTCCAATAAAAGAGAACACTACAACAAAGTTAAATCTATGCTTATTATTAATTACAACATTTGTAACGTATTTAGATCTCTATCTATTAAAACTTAAAAGTTAAAAACTTTTATCATTTCATTACTTGTATTTCAAGCAACTTAAATCTTCAAGAGATTATGTGAGAAAATCCTCTTGCAGTATGGACTAGTCCTCAAGAACTCGTGAGTGATCATGACACACAATTGTCCCCAACTAACTATGTTGAAGATATTGATATGCAATCTGATATTGGTTCTGATTATAAGAGTAGAAGTTAGTAATTTATATTGCCGTGTATAGGTTCTGTTTTTTTTGTTTTCTATCTGTTTATTTATTTGGGTCTTATTTGTTATTTAGCTATAGTTGTGATTGTTTACTGTTATTTCATAGAAGTCGTAATAGTATTAACTGTTGTTAGTCTTCTCCGTTTGTCTATCTGATTTCAGATATTTGTACTATTTAATAATCGATGACTTGATCCGATGAATAAGAGAGATGAAGAATGATTCATTAGATATGTTCCTCCATTTCCATTCTGTTTCGATCATGGTATCATAGCCAAGAGGAATTTGAAACCTCTTTTTATTTTCTTCCCTTTGTTCTTCCTTTTCCCAATTTCAGTTCGCGATTTTTCCCCTTTCCCTTTTCTTCGATTCTTCCAATCATGTGCCCTAATGTCTGGAGAGGACGAGATTTAGAACAATGATGAGACTGCTACATGTATGGCTGCCGCAAATCCGAACATCAACTCGGATCATCCCTTATTTCTTCCCCCGTCGGACACCACTGGGCTTTCTCTCGTCTCCATTCAATTAACCGGCTCGTAAAATTACTCCATTTGGAGTAGAGGTATGTTGGTCGCATTACTTGCCAAGAACAAACTTGGGTTTATTAATGGAACATGCAAGAATGATAATCTTGATCTGAGTCTATATCATCTTTGGGACCGCTGCAACACTTTTGTCTTTGCGTGGATTATGAATGCTGTGTCCAGGGATCTCTTGAGTGGAATCATATATTCTGAAAGTGCCTTTCAAGTTTGGACTGATCTCAAGGAGCGCTTTGATAAAATTAACCGGTCAAGAATCTACCAGCTTCATCGGGAAATTTGCGTTGCTCATCAAGGTATGGATTTTGTCTCCGCATACTTCAATTGTCTGAAATTACCCTGGAATGAATTTGCAGCAATCTGTGGAGTCCCAACATGTACATGTGAGCATTCAAATGCTCACATTGCTCATGAAAATAACATCAAGTTATTTCAGTTTCTCATGGGGCTTAACGAGAACTATGGAAATGTTAGATCGAACCTCCTTATGCGAGTGTCACTGCCAACCATCAATGAAGGCTATTCAGTTATGATACAGGAAGAAAGCCAAATAGATTTTTCAAGCATGACATCCCAGGGAATGTCACACCAGACATCAATCCATCCAATCCTTCAACATTTTACTCTAACACTGGAGATTCGTCAAGAAAGACCTTCTATTCAAACAGCTCTGGAAATTCTTCAAGAAAAACCTTTATATGCCAGCACTGTCACAAAAAAGGTCACACCATCAATTTCTGTTGGACCCTGCACCCGGAACTGAAAAACAAGAGAAGAACATGATCATAAACATCAGAATCTCAAGATGCATACAATGTATTCGCTTCTGAATGTTGCTATAAGAATTGTTAAATACATAAAGAAGCAACCTGATTTTTGTTTGTTATTTCCATCGACATCTAATCTGCAGTTAGTAGCCTATTGTGACTCCGATTGGGCAAGCTGTCCATAATCTAGAAGATCTATAACAGGTTTCTGTGTTAAGCTTAGAAGTTCATTGATTTTGTGGAAAGTTAAAAAACAAAATACAGTTTCAAAATCCTCTACAGAAGCAGAATATCGCAGTATAGGTATGACTATTTCCAAAATCATTTGGATTAAAGGTTTATTGCAGGAATTGAATGTCAAACATGAGAAACCTGTGACAATTTTTTTGTGATAACAAAGCTGCTTTGCAAATTTCTTCTAACCCCATGTATCATGAGAGGACAAAACATATAGAAATAGATTGTCATTTTGTGAGAGAGAAATTTCAGGCTGGATTGATTAAAATGCAGCATATTGGAACAAAGGAGCATATAGCGGATATATTTACCTAGGCCTTGAACAAACAGCAGCATTATTACTTGATTCACAAACTTGGAATTGCAGATATATTTCGACCCATTAGATTGAGGTGGGGTGGGGGTGGGGTGAAGATATTGATATGCAATCTGATATTGGTTTTGATTATAAGAGTAGAAGTTAGTCATTTATATTGCTGTGTATAGGTTCTGTTTTTTGTTTTCTATCTGTTTATTTATTTGGTCTTATTTGTTATTTAGAGTTGTGGTTGTTTTCTGTTATTTCATAGAAGTCGTAACAGTATTAACTATTGCTAGTATTCTCTATTTGTATATCTGATTTCAGATATTTGTACTATTTAATCATCGATGACTTGATCAGATGAATAAGAGAGATCAAGAATGATTCATTAGATATGTTCCTCCATTTACATTCTGTTTTCCTCGGGTTAGTTGTTCGTAGCGACTCCGGTGAGCTGCACGCGGAAGGAAAGTCGGGGGAGTTCCCGTTGTTTCTCCTCCGACGATAAAGTCAGTCGGAAGTTCGTTCGAAATGGAAGAGTAAATGCAGAGAGTTTCGGTGGGTGATGGAGTAAATGACCATCAATGTTTAAATGAGGTAGGTGCAGCGGTATTTATAGCCCTCTTACCTGGACCATGGTAAGGTCAATTCTTACCATGGTCATATGAGTTGTCTCTGAGGCGAGCGAACCATGGTTGGTAAGGGTGATGAGGAGGAGTAGGACAGCTACTCTATTGTAGGTTATCCTTTCTGTCAGTTTGTCAATATCTTGCCATCAATGGCCAAACTAGGCTATAGGGGCGTCAGCGTATAGGCTAAGGTACTCATTTGGTATTCATACATGCATTTAATCCTCGTACTTTCATGTCTTCGATCGAAGAACTGATAAAAGGAGTTTGGCGCATCCAAGTGAGAGCGACGCCAATATATGGGTCATAGGAGCGACGCCTCAATCAATCAATATGACACATCGCCCTTATGTCATGCGGGTCAAGATATGGCTGGTCCTGGTCCGGATACGAAAATACTCGGGCCCAAGGCCCATAACCCATCATCTACCCCCTGAAGCCCTGGATGAGCGACGCTCATTCAGGGATTATTACCTTGCTCTGACAAGTCGATTCTTTTAGGATTCCTCGTGAATCCATCTCTTACCATGCGACGCCTTTTCCAAAGGTTAAAGAACATTAATGGCAGTGCGTGCGTTCAAGGAGCGACGCCCATATGGATCATTCCGCTTCACCTTCCACGTGTCATTCATGAACGGCCCGCCCCAGACACCGTCATGATTGCTTCTTTTTTTTTTGAATTTTCAAAATTCAAACAGAAAATTTTGGCGGGATCTTCTAGAAGCTTTAAGGACCGAGGAGACTCTTCACCTTCAAGGGAAATTCTGTAATTTTGGCCCCTAGAGTCTAGCCTAGATGACTCTTCGACTGACCTATGAGGTTCCCTGTAAATACCCCAAGCCCCCCATCATAAATCACTTTTGCCTCCCCTCTCATATTTTTAGATTTTCTCTCTCTAATCTCTACATTGTCTCTAGAATTCCGACAAAGCTCTGATCTTCATTCTACATTTTCAAACACCCTCGCCAATTCTTTTCTTTCATGTGCCCCCGTTTCTGAATGCCCTTTTTAATCATCATTGCTCGCTGGTTCCCCTTAGCCCTCAACACCCACCATCTTCGTGCTATTCGCTCTTTCAGGAAGATGGCCTCTGACTCCGACATGAGTAATCATATCTTTTTCCCTAAGCCTTTTCTTGATCTAAACCAAACACTATTTCCCTCGCCATTTTTGAAAAATCGGTGGCTGAGGCAGGGATGAGCGACGCTCATGCCCCTAGGTTCCCCATCCCCGATGATGCGGATCCTGAAAATCCTCACCTCGTGTGTCATCCTAAGGCAGACGAGGAGACCATATTCCCGCTTCAAATTGATGCGGGGCTAAGGTTCCCCTATTGTCCGCCCCTAGCTGAGTTGTGTCGCCATTACGGTATTTATGCTACCCAACGCCCTCCACACTTGGGTGGGTCTTAGAGTTTTGTGTCACCACCGCGGATGGATTTATTCTTTAAATGTTTTTTTGGTATTTTTACCGTCTTGATTCAAACTGCTTCGGGGTGCGCCTTGTGAGAACACAACATAGATTAGCTTAATGTTTTCTAGTTTAATCTTTATTAGTCTAAGTGGTTTATCTAGTCTCTTGTCTAGGGTTTTACTCTTGTTGCTCTATATATAGAGCCTTACCTTGTATTGCTACTGTAACCCGAAATCAAAGATGTTCTCCTTGATTAAAGCTCTATCTTCTTCATTTTCACCTCATGTTCATTCAATCAACCGTGTCTTCTTCATCATTCCACTGCGTTCCTTTAATACAAGCTAACATGGTATCAGAGCTTGTCGATTAGGGCTTCAATCTTCGTCTTCTCCGCTGCAAATCCTGGTCTCCGCTGCAAATCCACGCTCGCCGGTCTTCAAACTCCTCAATATAATCTCGACAGCATCCTTCAAGCGGCATCTCCAATCTGCTCGTTGCAATGTCAAGGATTTTCATTAAATAATGCTGGTGCAGTATACAATGCTTTGATTAAACAATGCTTTGATTAAACAATGCTTTGATGATGGTGATTTAAACCTTTGATTAAACAATGTTGGTCCGTAACAATGCCGTGCATTAACAAATGCTGGTTTGCTGTGCATTAACAAATGCTGGTTTTCTGCTTTAAACAACTTGGTGGCCGACATATGCATTATTCAATAGGGAACATGAGCATTATTCATTATGGAGAAATGAGTCTGGATTAAACAATGCCTTGATGCTGGTGATTAAACTGAAATGGTGCGTGACACTACTGCTTGGTCACTGAAATGGTATGCTGCCCTGTTTCTTCGGCTCTTTGGAATCTGTTTGGAATCTGTGATTTTGTGATTAAACAATGCTCTGTTTGGAATCTGTGATTTTGTGTTTGCTGCTGTTGGATGGTTTTCAAGCGAAACATGCACCAGACAGTAACAGCAGTTGTGGAGATTGTGTCTGCTAATATGCTTTTGCGAACCTGAAATGCTGCTTGATAAGAAGTCGAACCTGAAATGCTGTTGATTGCGTGGTTGTTGTGGTTGTGCTGCCCTGTTTGCCTTGTTCTGAAGATAGGTACCCCAGTTCTTTGGTGAAATTTACTGAATGATATGCTGTTTGCTGAGCTGAAATATGCTGAAATGCTGAAGTTTACCCCGGTTCATGCTGAAATTTGTGGATTAACACCCCTGCAACCAATGCTGAATTACTTGTTTTCGAATTGCTGGATTAGTAACGCCAAGATGTGTAATCCCGTTGAGTTTGGACAACCAAGTTTTGATGACTACAATAGATTTGATACAAGTTTGAAGTGTTGAAGTCAGATTTTAGTAGTAGTTTTCTTCTTTAACGGCATGACCACGACGAGATGACCGAGATGGCACCGCGATGGCATGACCGATTCCTCCCTCTTCTCGTCTAGATATCAACTTGAATATCTTGTGTTTAAATATGGAGTATCTCATTGAAATGAAGGTGTGCAAGCTCAACTAGGTTAGAGGTTTGATCGGGATTAAACTTGGGATTCGTCACGAGCAAAGAGCATTGGAAGTTTGGGGTCGAAAATTCAGCAACTCAAGAAAAACAAAGACCGTGGATGAATGTCAGAGCATACAACATGAAGAAAACGAAGAACTAGGGTGTATGTGAGAACACAACATAGATTAGCTTAATGTTTTCTAGTTTAATCTTTATTAGTCTAAGTGGTTTATCTAGTCTCTTTTGTTAGCTTGTATTAAAGGAACGCAGTGGAATGATGAAGAAGACACGGTTGATTGAATGAACATGAGGTGAAAATGAAGAAGATAGAGCTTTAATCAAGGAGAACATCTTTGATTTCGGGTTACAGTAGCAATACAAGGTAAGGCTCTATATATAGAGCAACAAGAGTAAAACCCTAGACAAGAGACTAGATAAACCACTTAGACTAATAAAGATTAAACTAGAAAACATTAAGCTAATCTATGTTGTGTTCTCACATACACCCTAGTTCTTCGTTTTCTTCATGTTGTATGCTCTGACACGCCTCTTTACCACCCGAGCTCTCTCTCCCTTTAAAGACTGGCGTTGGGATTCCGCTCACCCCTTGGTCACGAGTTTCAGAACTAGAAACTCGAACTGGAAGAGCGATTATTTTTTTTAAAGGAAGTGTTCCATGGTGTAAGTCCATCCTTCGCAGTAAGTCCATCCTTACCATATGTCGAGCTGTTGAAATTCGTGCTGCCCAGGTTTCTAGCTTCAAAACGCAATTTTTGTGTTTTATCTGATAGCTTTGTTTCAAGTTCGTATATGGATGTATTAATTGCATGTTTATATGCAATTTGATTTCTTTGTTTAGAATGTACGCTGGGCATATGTATCTGGACGATTCTGTCAACCTAATGATTTTGATGTAGGTCGGTTAATTTTTGAAAATTAGAATCTTACACAGCATGCATTGTTGATCACAAATTTTGACATAAATTGTATTATGTGTTTGTGTATTGGATTATATCTTTTGCTGATTTTTTCCCTTGTGTCTGTGGTTAGATAAAAGGCACTGAAACAGAGGCTAGCAGTAGCATCTCGCCTTTTACAAATGAAATTTGAAGAGAAACCTTATATTGCAGGACCTTTAATAGCCAAGAGAAGTCAAAATCTCGAGTGGTTCTTTTGAGGTATGTTTGTAATGTGGAAATCAAAACTAAGCACTCTTGATATTTCATGCATGAATTTTGCAAACATTTTCTTCCATACTGCTCGCAGTCTGTCAACTGAATTCTTGGTAAAGTTTGTTTCTTATCTTCAAGTTTCTATTTGGATAATCATTAATTTACTAGTCTTTGTATGGATTGAATGGTATATGCAAATCTCTGATGGACCATTATTGCCATATAAGGCTGGACATCCAAGACGTATATCAAAGTGGTTTTGTAGTTTTGACACTAGTGGTGGACAATATCATAAAACAGGTGCCAAAGCATTATCTCAATTTGCATTTGTCAATCGAGATATTTGCTGGGAAGAGTTGGAGTGGAAGGGCTAATAGGGTCAGTCACCTGCCACAGTTGCAACAAAGCCCCATTACTTTCTTGATTTGGATATCCAAATAATAGTGAGGAACTTTCTTGAATATGTGCCTGAATTTTGTTCATCCAAGGAGTTTGCAGAATCACTGAAAGATTAACTTCTCAACATATTCACTGATTTTATGTTCAAGGATGATTCAAGAGACATTTGGGAAGTTACAGAGGTATTCTTAGGGAGAAACTATTCTCTTCTCTATGTCAGCATCTCCTTATACTGCTACTGAAGTAATGATTATCTTGATTTGAAGGCCACTGAGATGTAAGAAAAAAAGGTATTACTTGCTGTCTCATTGCTTCTTCTTGGCATGTATGATTGTGTTTGACTCTGAACGATGGAAATACCTTTGCAGTGTGATTAAAACTCGGAATGATTGATCTTACCTTTCGTCAAGCTGAATATAATGTCTGATTTTATCGAGTCATTAGGCGTGCATATTGTTAGAACAAGATATGCCAACAATGTAGCAAGATCCAAGAAGTCAGTCCAAGGAGTACATTGAAGAATATTTTAGCTCGGGTTTGAAGTAACCGGCATGTTGTTCCACTGGACATGTACTCAAAAAGCTTGATAAGAACAATTTGTAAACTGGTGATGACCTTTTTTTGACATGCAGTTAGACCTGGTTCATTGATGATTGAATCTCATTTTTCTTTTGTTGAATTATGTAATCTGTTGATGACAAATACAAGGGATTGTCCTTTAAAATACAAGGGATTGTCCTTTAAAATTAATTAAATAATTAAATAAATTTTTTTAAATTTTTTTTTTTTAATTATTAGTTAATTATATTTATTTATTTTTTATTATTAATTTTTAAAATCAATTATTACAAATTATATGTATTATATACTATACATATACAAGGAGGGGCAAATATGTCATTTTATCACATTCCATTCCTTTTCCGTATACAATTCCACCAAAGAAACAACATAATTCCTTATTCCATTCTATTCCATTCAACCAGATAAACAACTTAATATTCTTAACTCCTATTCCTTATTCTCAATTCCTATTCCCTATTCCCTATTCCGTATTCTGAATTCCGTGAAAGAAACGCCCAGTCAGTCTTTTCCCAACTTTATTTTGTAAAGGCTTGAATCGTATGCGGCGCCTTTGACAATTATAATATTTTGGTACTTAGCTTTTATTTAATTGAATTCCTTTACTAGCATTTGCCTTTCTTGCTATCTTAATGCTTAGCCTTTATTTTGCTCAAGTATTTGTCCTTTCTTTAATCGCGACAATGCCAATTCCATCTAAGCAGGACTCTCGCTTTAATAACGGGACTTAAACATTACTTAAACGCTCTTCCATACAACACTTTTCAAATCCACTTGAGTGATGAGGATACGCCCTTTGATCATGAATCAATATTGCCACGCCTAATCAAAACGTCTTTATGCTTTTATGGATCGATTTCGTCACGCCTAATCAAACTTAAGCATCTCGCCAATAAGTGTTGATTTCGCAACGCCTTCAATATGTATTAAACATGCCTTGGAAAAATTACAAAGTACTGAAAATTTCTAAGTCTTTTACATAGGCTTACAACTCTTTTCATGCATAAAAAATTTTCAAATGCTCCGCATTGAATGTGTTCTTCAATACTTTCCCTTCTTTATCTTCAAGGATATACACATTTGGGTGAGGAATGAGGACAACCTTATAAGATCATTCCCATTTTGGAGACAGTTTGTTCATCCTATCTTGGTGCACAAATCCATGTCTTCTCCATACTCTCTCCCCCACGAAAAATTGCAATGGTGAGGCGCATCATGTCTTAGGTTTGTTCTGAAGCTCATCTCTTCTCATCCACCAAATCCAATTCAAGACGCCTTTGATCATCATTAGTCATAGCGTCGAAGTGATTCACCCTATGGGATGCCACCGCTATTTCTATTGGGGCTACTACAGCTTCAAAACCATACACTAATCCAAAAAGCGTTTCCCCAGTCGTCTTTTTAGGCGTTGTTCGCAATACCTAAAACACATTTTCTAATTCTTATGTCCACTTTCCTCCCAAGGTGTCGGGACTCTTTTTCAAGTCATTCAATACTGTCTTATTCGCCGCTTCTACCTGTCCATTGGCTTGTGCATGTTTTATTGAAGCATGTCGATACTCGATTCTTAACTCTTCGCAAAACCATTTTTATTCCTTCCTGGCGAATTGTGGACCATTGTCACTAATCAGGACACTTGGGGTTCCATATCTGGAAATTATCATGGACTTAAGGAATTTGATGACCTAAAATTCTGCAGTAGACGCGAACGCTTTCGCTTCGATCCATTTCGAAAAATAGTCGATTGCCACTATAATGTAGCTGTGTTGCTTAGACCTTGGTAATGGTCCTACCAAGTCAAACCCCCATTGGGAAAATGGCCACAAGACGCCTATACTGGTAAGTTCTGTTGGGGGACGCACTATCTTTGGGCTAAACTTATCGCACGATTCATACTTCATCACGAAAGTCGTTGCCTCTTGGTTCATGGTAGGCCAATAGTACCCTTGGTTAAGGATATTTCACACAATTGACCTTTCCCCTCCATGACAGGCCATATATCCTTCATGCACTTCCCTCAAAATGGTAGTCGTCTCTGGAGGAGCGACGCATCTGAGGTAAGGTGTGGAAACCCCCCACTTATAAAGCATTCCATCGATTATCTTGTAACTTGGGGCAATGCGAACAATTTTCTTAGCGTTGACTTGATCCTAAGGAAGCTCCCCTGATTCCAAGTAAGCTCGTATAGGCGTCGCCCAATCTACTGATGTATTGATAGTTGCGCATGTCATATTCGCCTCTTCATGGATGGTTTCTATGAAATGCACATGTATGGGCGTCGCTTGCCAGGTATACTTGCTGATGGCATATGCTTCTTTATTTGAGTCACGAGGGATAGCCTCTATTTGGAACCTTTTGAATCATTCTGCTAATGCATTTGCTTCTTTCCAATACAACTTCATCTTCTCTCCTTTCACTGTGTATTCGCTCTTAACTTGGTTTACCACCAATTGCGAATCGCAATACACATGGAGTGAAGCCACACCTAATCCTTTTGCTAATCCTAAACCAGTGACTAGCGCTTCGTACTCTGCCTCATTGTTTGTTGCCATAAAGGTGAGTACTAAGGTGTATCTTAATGGAGCGCCGTCATCATGTGGGGTCAATATTAACCCTGCCCCCGAGCCTTCAGCTGATGACGATCCATCCGTGTGAAGCGTTCAAGGCTTCTCCTCCTCACCTTTTTCTGTAGGTGACTCTTCTTGAGGACAGGTTGACTCAACAATGAAGTTTGTCAACGCTTGTCCCTTAATTGCAGTTCTAGGGAGAATTTAATTCGGAACTCGCTTAATTCGATGACCCATTTGATCATTCTTCCTGAGGCGTCAGGTTTTTGCAAGAAGTGCTTTAGCGGTTGGTTTGTTAAGACTGTGATTTCATGTTCATGGAAGTAAAGGCGTAGCTTCCTAAACGATATTACCAACGCATAAAGATACTTCTCAATCTCCAAGTAATTCATTTCAGCTTTGGCGAGAACTTTTGATACATAATATACGGGCACATGGCCCTTGCGTACTTCCTTAACAAAGACCGAGCTTACAATGACTAGACTGATACTCAAATACAAGGCTAAGGCGTCGCCTTTAGAGGGTTTTGCCAACGGTGGGATCGTCCTAAGATGCTGCTTTAGGTCATGGAATGCATTTTCACACTCGAGCGTCCATTCGAACTTCTTGTTATCCCTTAACACTTGAAAAAATGGGAGTGATTTATCCCCCGCCTTTGCCAGAAAAGGGCTTAGCGCCGCTAGCCTTCCGTTCAAACTCTGCACTTCCTTGTGGCAAGTGTGGCTTTTCATTTCTTTGATCGCCTCCAGCTTCTCAGGGTTAACCTCTATTCCTCTCTGGCTAACAATGTAACCTAGAAATTTGCTCTACTGAACGCCAAAGGCACATTTAGTTGGATTCAGGCTCACATGATAAAGGCGCATCCTTTCAAATGTTCTCCTCAAGTCTTTGACATGGTTGACGCTTTTGATTGACTTAACCAACATGTCATCCACATATACTTCCATGGTGTCGTCAATCATTCCAGCAAACAGTTTGTTGACCATCCTTTGATAGGTGGCGCCCGCATTTATCAATCCGAACGACATTACAATCCAGTGATAAATATCATTGTCGACATAGAAAGCTGTATGTTGCGCGTCGCCCTCGGCCATCTGTATCTCGTTGTATCCAGAGTAAGCATTCATGAAGCTGAGAAGTTCATGGGTAGTGGCGTCGACCAATTGATCAATCCTTGGCAACAGATATGAGTCCTTTGGGTATGCATTATTCAAATCCCTAAGCACATCCTCCACTTGTCGACGCACATCCTCCACTTGTCGTTACTCTTCTTCACAAGCACTAGATTCGTTACCCATGCCTGGAACCTGATCTACTTCACAAAATTGGCACCAATCAATTTCTCCACTTCCTGTCTGATAGCAATCGCCTTTTCTTCTCCAACGAGGCGTCGCTTTTGAGCAATTGGCCTGATACTCGGGTCGATATTGAGATCATGGGCAATTACTTCTTTGTTAATCCCATGCATGTTGCTGGGTTTTCAGGCGAACAGTTCTTTAAATTACACCAAGAGCATCAACAATGCCTTGACTTCTTCCTTAGGTAGCGCCACTCCTATCTGCACCTCCTTTCCCGGACCATCCACCTCCACCTTCTTCAATCCCTCAACTGGTTTAGGGCAGATCCTTTCTTCTCAAATATCTTCTTCCATTTGAATGGAATGAGCATCTTTATTTAGCATATGGCGTCGCACTGAATGAACATAACAGCAGCGCGACGCTGGTTGATCTCCCTTCACCACCCCTATTCCATGAGGAGTTGGAAATTTCAGCAATTGATGGTAAGTGAAGTGAACCATTCTGTAGGGAATCAGAGTCGAACAACCCAAGATGGTGTTGTATGATGCAGGAGCATAGACTATAATGAAAGTGACATTCAAAGTCAATGACTTCCATCATTCACCCAAGTACACCGAAAGGGTAATAGCCCCCACTTGGTATGTAGCTTTCGAGGTGAATCCCATCAAAGGGAAATTTACCTTCTTCAGGTCCTTCTCACTTTTTCCCATCCTCTTCAAGGCGTCGAGAAACAAGACATCTGTCGAACTTCCCGAATCGATCAATACCATCTTCACATCATACTCATCAATCTCCGCAGTACTCACAAGGGTGTATTCATGAGGGGAAATGGCATGCCCTATCTCTTCTTCAGAGAAGGAGATGACCACTCCCCCTTCTTCTCTAGGGCGCTTCTCACCCTTAGAAGTTCCCGAAATTTGAGAGGCGTAGACCTCCCTAGCGGCGCATGTTTATCCTCCAAAGGCGAAGCCACCGCTTATCACGTTGAGGGTCCCTTTCTTAGATCTCGACTCCTCGTGATTCTTTTTAGGCGACGCCTGTCTTTCCTTTTTAGGTCTCCTACTTCTCTCTCGGCGCGCCACAAAGATTTTCAAATGCCCTTGTTGTATCAACCTTTCAATGTCCTTCTTTAGAATATGACAAGCATCCGTGTGGTCCCCCTTGCAACAGTGGTATCGGCAGTATTGGTTGGGATTGTTACCCATGAGCGCATTGCCTTTTCGTGGAGCTGGAGGCGTCACTAAATCTTTCCTTTCCATTTCATTCAAGACCATCGAGATATCCCGATTCAGAGGCGTGAAATTCTTGAAAATTTCTCGTTGGGGGCGCGGGGCGAATTGGCAACGCTTATCATCATGCCCTGACTTCGAGAGGCGTTGCTCTGACTTTTTTCCTTCTTGAGCTCTTTATTCATCTATCTTCCCTCCTTCACTATCTCGAAATCTATGTAAGATTTGACATGCGCCGCCATTTTTCGACCGTGTTGATGGGGATGATGCTTAAACTATCATACAAAGATGAACCCTTAAGACCCAACGCTCTTATGAAAGCGTGAATGGTCTCTCCTTCTGTAATTGCTTGGTCAATTCCATTCAGTTCTTTATTGAATCTAGTGTAGAATTTGCTTGAGGTGGTCCAAAGTCCCTACGCTTTTGAGGAGTTGGCGTCCTCCCATGTGCTAGACGATGAACTTTTCCTTGAGATCTCCCCAGGATTTGACTGATGCCTTAGGGAGTCCAAAGAACTAGTGTGACGCAACGCCTCCCAAAGTAGCCGGAAACAGGAGTGCAGAATGGTTATCATCATTTGTTCGTCCCAACAGGGAGGCTTTGTACCTCTGGATATGTTTGATTGGGTCACCTTCTCCTCTTTAGTAGTCGATACGAGGCATTTGCACGTGAGACGGCACAGTGATGACCATTATTTATAGGGCAAAGGGATGTGACGCCCTATCCCGCAAGCGTGGCATGGGCCTACCCTTCTATTCCTTCATCTTTTGGGCGACAATCTCCTCAACCTCCTCCCTAGTCATTATGTCAGGGGGATGAGTCATTGTCGCCCTAATGCCTGCAGTTGCAGCGCTTACGGGGAGCTGGGCTGGTTGTGGAGCCGATAGCAGCGCTGGTGGATTTTGGGGCCTGGAGGTGGCTTCTTCCATCCTGTAGGCGTCTGCTTGGTGGGCTGCTCGGGCAGCCGCTCTTTGCTCCCCTCTATCCAGGAGCTCATCAAGGGTTGCCATGAAGACTGGTGTCAAGATGATTTCTGGAGCTATCTCCACCTACGGAAGAGCCCTTTCCGAGGAGGATGCAATACGAGAATGCGCCAGCTGGGGGGCTTCAAGTTCGGGTCTTCGCTTCACGGGGATAGCAGGCTGCTTGGGGGGTGCTTCCTGTGCAGACGCACTTGGAGCAGGCTGACTGAGCTATATTGGTTGGGACGTTGACAATCCAAAGTGCCGGTGGAGGCTATGGAGCGAGTCCTCTTCGGTAATCTCACGGTTGTTGGTCTTTGCTCGAGTGTTGGGGGGAACCATGGCTGATTTTGTCCAAATTCCCACCGATGACGCTAGATGTTAGATCACGATAAATAGGTTTTCCTCGTGTTGGTTGTTCCCAGTTGCTTCAGTGACCTGCAGGGAAGGAAAGTCCGGGGAGTTTCCATTGTTTCCCCTCCGATGATAAAGTCAGTCTAGGGTTCGTTTGAAGATGAGTAAATGCAGAGAGTTTCGGTGGGTGAGGGAGTAAATGGCATTCAATGTTTAAATGAGGTAGGTAGATGGGTATTTATAGCCCTATTATTTGGACCATGGTAAGGTCAGTTCCTACCATGGTCATCCAAACTGTTTCTGAGGCGAGTGAACCATGGTTGGTAGGGGTGATGATGAGGAGTAGGACATCTACTCTATGGTAGGCTATCCTTTCTGTCAGCTTTGTCAATATCTTGCCATACATGGTTGAACTAGGTAGGTTTGTTCAAATTAACCGGTTTAAATGAACTGGTCTGGTCTGGAACTGGTTAGGTTCGAACCGGTTCGGCCGAACTAGTTTCAAAACCAAATCAGTGTTTTTAGGCTTCAAATAGACCAGTTCAAAATAGTACCAAAATCCAGTTCGAATCGGTTCGACTCAACTCGTTTTTTATACTAGTTTATACTTAAATTTAAATCAAACCACTTTAAACCTATATAATTTTAGAACCATTTTGAAACAAAATCAACTAAACCGGTCTGAATATAAACCAAACCTAGAGACGTCTTCAATAAACCAAACCTAGAGAGGTATGACGTCTTCAATCGGTTTTGGAACAATTTTTCAATTGGTTTAGTGTGTTTTTCAGTCGGTTCAGTGTATTTCTCAGTCGATTCAGTGTTTTTCAATCGGTTCAGTGTGTTTCAGTTGGTTCAGTATTTTTTCAGTCAGTTCAGTGTGTTGGACATGATTTTCAGCCGGTTTAGTTTCGATTTGAATTGGATTATTTCTGAACCAAAATTGTTATTAAAAATAACAGACCAGAACAGTTCGAACCGGTTCTGAATCGGTTCGAAGCAGACCAGTTCTTTTTTCCATAAACCAGACTAGGTTTTTTAGAAACATGAAAAAATACTACTTTTTTGCAAACCAGACCAGTTCAGTTCTGAATCGGTTCAACCCCGAACCGGTTCATGAACAAGCCTAGAACTAGGCTATAAGGGCGTCGACGTATAGGGTAAGGTACTCATTTGGTGTTCTAACATGCATTTAATCCTCGTATTTTCATGTCTCCTATTGAAAAGGTGACAAAAGGCGTTTGACATATCCAAGCGAGAGCGACGCCAATGTATGGGTCATAGGAGCGACGCCTCAACCAATCAATATGACATGGCGCCCTTATGTCATGCGAGTCACGATCCGGCTGGTCCTGGGCCGGATACGAAAATACTCGGGTACAAACTGAATAATATGGTTTCTGCATTAATTGGAATGAATTTAATTCAACAAAAAAATGGAAAACATGAATAGTAAATTTTAAAAAAATAATTGTTGATTGCCAGAATGGATCTTGAGTAAGTATAAGAGTATGAGAGAGATTTGAGTAACCAGCTTATCTCTTTATTTCCCATATTAATGAGCAACTTATAATTATAGTACACCAATAATGAGTTCAATCTAACGAGAATACTTTGAATAACCGATAAACTACAAAAATAATGTCAAAATTGTGGTTTAATATTTTTATAAAAAATGTTTGAATGTAAGTGATTATTACAAATCATTCGTACCACAATCAATAACAATAATAAATCGCTGTACATTTAAAAACAATATCTTTGTATAAGATGGTAAGTGATCATAGGAAAATTTACTTGTTATTTTAAATGTTGAAGGACTCCAAGCAACGGTTAATCACATGATTACTATTCAAATCATTGATGAGATCAATAAACCCAAGTTATAGATCAACCAAAATAGAAACTTTGTAACAAAATTATTAAAATCATTACTTTTGATGATAAAGAAGTATGCAACGCAAGTAGATTTTATCCATGTGTCCAAATAAATCCTAGGATCTGTTCAGGATTTATAGTCAAAATTCGCTCAGCTCTGCTCTTCGTTACAGACATATCGGGCAATTTCTGGACAAGTTAACTTCCAAACTGGTTCATTAGAGAAACAAAGTTGCTAATTAATGCAACGTTCCATTTTACTCAAAAACACAATCTTTTCAACCCGGGAAGCAAAGACAAAATCTTTTTGCAGGAATAGTTCTAAAAGAGGAAGAGGTATTGAGAGGATAAAATTCAGTGTTAAAGAATTATTTTTCTTTTGTTGTTATTTTATTTAATCGGATATTAAAATTTTCTGTTATTAGAATCTAAATACACTCAAATATGTGCTCTTCCTAAGGATCTAAAGTTTTAAAAAAAAAAATAGCTTGGAGGGTGATCAAGAAATTTTATTTTATTTTAAAAATCAATTTTTACTTTAAATAAATATTATGTTTGTTTCTATAAAAATATACCCCCTACTGAAATTTTGGGTGGTTTGTTGAGGTACAATGGCACATTTTAAACAACCAACCAAACATATATGATTTCCAACCAAACATATATGATGTCTTAGGCATCGCAATTAAACCTGAACATATCTTGACAATCATGTATCTAGTTACAACTTTCTTTTACTTTGTCGATTCTGCAATTTCGAATTTGAGAAGCAATCGTATAGCAAAGGCCTGCCAATCTGAACTCAACCAATATCATGCACAAACCGTCGGTACCGATTTGCACATTATTCATACATTCAAGTCGATTCCTACACCACACACTGCCCAGAAAAAAGCCCACAATGCAAGAGTTTCTCCACTAGTAAGTGTTCAAACACGAACCAGACAATAATTTGGAGGTGAAAATATCATAAGTTAGACGACACCTAATGAAACATGCCATTGTTGTTCAGACCAAAGCGATGCTGCTTTCACTACCGGGAGGCTTGCGGACACCACCAAAATAATCCCTTGACTCGGCCTTCCCATCAACAAAGATGTCATTACCGCTAATCTTGCGTATCTTGGCATGGCTTAGTGATTTCTCAACAGAAGCCCCAGAGGTGTCTCTTCGGAAGATGTCGTTCCCAGAGAGCTTTGTAAATTTCTTATCGTATATGTTCTTTTGCAGTCTCATCGAGGCCTCATCGTGACAGATGCTGCTCTAAGCTCCAGAAGACTGAAAGAATTATGACTTGAATAAGATTGTAATCAATATTAAAAAACAATTATAAAAAAAAAATGGAAAAGATCCAAATTTAGGTCTTAAAAGTCACGATTAATGTTGAAGGGCAGATAATCTGGTTTCAGTTATAGATTTTTTTAAAAATAATTTAAAGACTTATAATGTTATTTAGTGTAAGATGTAACAGTTTTTCCTTTCCTTCGCTTTAGTTTGTTATTAACTATTAGTCAATGCATAAATAGTGCACTCTGTAATTTGATAATCACATCAAATAATAGAATATAGTTATGATCGGCAATGGTGCAGTGAAAAACCCAAAAATCATGGTTATAACCGTTACAGTTTAATATGATTAACAGTACCATTATGGTGTGGTGCGGTTATGGTGATGAATTTTCTGCCCATAATGGTTATGGTTATGGTATTTGAGTTATACTCATGGTTATTATATAAATATAATATTTATTTATTATTAATAAACTAATTTATATAATATACTAAATATAAATTATATAATTGAAAATTTGAAATTGTTGAAGATTGAAAGGCGCCAAAGTCCAACGATGGTATTATAAATTGATGTATTTTTTAATCATATTACATGTGTGGAATGAATATGGGTATACGGGTAAAACCATGGTTAATAACCACGGTTATTTTAATGGTTATGGTATTGAAAATTATAACCATAATGGTTATGGTTATGGTTATGGTATGTGGTTTAAAAATATGGTAGGGTTATGGTATTTGTCATACCATGACCATACCCTAACCATCGACAGCCCTAAATATAGTACATAGTTCTACTTTTTCTTTGCTTTCTTTCCTTTCAATTGTAAATTTTTGACCTTAATATACCTAATTTAATAATTATATACCAAAATATACTCGTTATTTTAAAAAAAATACGAAAGTATCATTTGCTGGTGAAAGTTTATTTTTTTACCACCCGCAAAAGGATTCACGGGTGAACATATTAATCGTATCGCGGGTAGGTGTCACCCGTGAATGAGATTCGCCGATGGAGGAGGGTTGAAGCAAATGCTACAACCTTTGCTCTATATGCTCTACCTCTAGATTGAGGGATTTTAATAATTAAGGGGGATGCCATCTCTAGTCTATGTCATCCTGCCCTGCCTCAGGAGGAGTCTCAGTGTCCATCCGTCTCTGTCTCTCAGGTAATAGATCTTCAATTTTGACCCTGTGCGATTGTAACTGCTAGTTCGTATTCCTCAGCAACTGCTAAGCCCTAAACCCTCAGCAATTGCTAAGCCACATAGCTCTGCAACAGACTCTTAGCAACTGCTAGTACGTCTTCCTCCTCTGTTCAATTATAACCAAACGAGTCATGAATGGAGTCTAAGATTCTCAGATAACCAATCAAACCAAATTTTCACTTCAATCGTAACCCTTAAGCACTTCTTCTATTCAAATTTTGTAAAGCATTTCAATTGTAAGTTCCGATTGTTTGGCACCAAAAAGTGTGGAATTTTTTGTATTGACTCAAAATTTTGGTCCAACGCCGAGACCGGTCTGAGTCAAGCAAGGCCGACTCGGGCATGTATTTGGGACCGAATTCGGTATCGATCTCAGTTTCGGTCTTGCCCAAAAAACTGACCCGTCCTGCCCGAGCTCACCCCTAACCACATTACATATTTTTTATTTTTCTCTCTCATTTTGTTTACACAATAATTGTTTTACCCTAAATGCCAATAAATAATGTGAAATTTCATCAAACTTTAAATCCAATTATTGTACATTAAATAGTGGCACTGACGACTATGTTTCCCTGCCCCACAATTTCAATAGGAGAGAAGCAAAGCAAAGCAAAGAGAGAAGCAAAAAAAATACTACATATCCTATCCGTGAATGTCATTCGCGAGTGATCCTACTATTCACGGGTAAGTATTGTTGGGTATGAATTTTTCAGGTGCTGACTAGAAGATGATTTGACAGTAATTTGGATGCCAATTGGTTGATGACCGCACGCTTTCGTGCGGAGCTCCGATGGACCTGTAAGAAGAGGAGTGCAACAGAGGGGGTTCCTCTCGGTCCCACTCCGATGTTTTAATGAGTATACTGTGTGTATGAACTCAAAAAACGTAATATAACGTATGCAAAACAAGAGTACTTATAGGGATGGAAGACCAAACCGTTTTGAGTAACCGAATATATCTGTAAGCATTGTGTCGTTGCAGATAAGGATAGCAGATATTACGGTTATCACGTAATATTGCAGTTGCCTTATGTAATCTTTGTAGAATATGTGTCTGGGATACGCGGGACATCGTTGTTGTATATTCGGTGTCAGTGGTAGGACCAGAGTTGAGAGGTTTGACTCTCTTGGCGAGCAATCCCTTGGCGAGCAGTAGGAGGCTTTGGCCTTGACGGATGACGACCTATAGGGACTTTGGCGTCCATTTTAGTTTCGGGTTTGATGTTGGATCGCGTTGTGGGTGCCAGCTTACCTTTAATGTGGGTCGACCCAATTCTGAATGATTTGAGTTTACCAATCTCAAAGGTTATTGGGCTTTTGAGTCATTACTCGTATTGGGCCGTCACTATCGATACCCAGGTATACTTTCGTATTTGTTAAAATAACGAAAAACATTTCTATAAATAATTATTAAATTAGGTATATTAAGGTCTAAAATTCTTCATTTGCCAATTAATGAAAGTTTTGTGGACGAATATTGTCCATAAAATATACACACGGATACCATTGGATCATATCCAAATTGGACGAATCCTTATATGACATCTAATTTTTACAAAAATCCAAATCCAATTCTCGAAATTGAAGTCCTTTTCCCGACACCCTAGAAAATTATCCTATTACCAGCAAGTCTATTGGCTTTATCAATCTCTCTTCTATATATATACCCTTTCTTGATTCAATCCACAAACTAAACTCATAAAACACATGGTTTCACTCCAACGACCAGTCTTTGTTGTTCCTTCTCTTGCTTTCTTCCTACTAGCAGCTGCCCAGGTTGTCCGATCTAACCAAAACAAAGCCTTACTACAGTGGAAATCGAGTCTAGACGCTCTCAGCCACGTGTCGAACTCCTATAATTCCAAGGCGTCGACTTTTACGCGAATCCTGAAGGAGTCGACGTTGATCTCCTATGACTTGAAAAAAGGAAAATCTGAGTATTGCTATTTGTTTCCCCTACGATAACTAAGTCAATAGGAGGTTGTTTGAGAATAATATATTTTTATGTCAAAGAATTGATTACTTTGTACAAAAGTGGGTGAGTCTATAATTTTAACAAATTATTGGTTACTATTCATCCAATTTTGTTTTAACCGTGGTCAGTCGCATTACATTAACTGATGGTTTAACCATGGTTAAGGGGTAGAAAATATCATATGAAGTCTATTTTATATACACTTCCTCCAAAGAGTATTCCACACGTTTGGTGCCTTTCGAGGCTCATAATTGCTTCATATTATTTCTGTCAAGGCGTTTACTTCTCCCAGTCATGTTGGTCCTATCCTGTAAAGGGCGATGCTTTAATAGGAGTCAATTTGTCGCTGGTGGGATAATCATGTCGACGCATGGTGGTACATCCAGGCGACGCCACAAGATCCATCATCTGCCCCCGAGTGTAAGTGGGATTATGCGCCGCTTAAGCTCTTTCATAAGTAAGGTGTCACCTTAAAGAAGGTGAAACGCCCTTAGGGTGAAACGTCCTTGGGACGATTTCAGTATTGTTGACCATTTAGATCCAACGGTTATGGATTTGTGAATCTTGACATTTACGGTCCAGATCTTCCTTCCTATTTTACCGCTCAGATCCAACGGTAGAAAGTTGGTGACGTTGGACATTCACGGTCCCGATCTTCTTAGTCTTTTTAACCATACTATATAAATCTTGGACCTACCAAATGTGAATTCATTTGCTGAGGCTCTCTCTCTCTCCAAGTTTTACTTGCTTCTTTTCTCTATCTAAAGCTCAACCGCGAACCTTCAATCTCCGACCACCACACTCCGACTAACATCAATGGCAGGAACCCACATTTTAGGTGAGGAAACTGTCTTTCGAGGTAAAAAAATCAACATTCTTTCTTCTCACGCCTTTCATTAGTCTGTTCAAATGTCGGGCATGGCTAACGCTCATTGCCCCCATTACATCGTCATACCAAATCCAGATGGGAGTAATGCCCACTTCATCCCTGAGGCTGGTGTCGAAGAGGAAATTGTCTTCCCCTCCAAAATCGATGCAGGGATATGTTTTCCTTAATTATAGCGTTGCCTTGGTGTGCCAACACTTTCAGATCGCCCCAACCCAGCTTTCCCCAAATGCCATCCGGTCATGGGTTGGGTTCAAAATACCAAGTTATTGACGGGGCTGGGACTATTCCATTGTCCTTTTATGTTGCTTCTTTCGACTTCAATGCAACCCCTAAGGGGGTTTTCATTTTCAAACCCGTCTTCCCTCTTTTGAAACTTGTAATTGGAGAGGCAAGTGACTGCTGGTGGATGGGTATAAATTACCAAATTCCAACTGGAAAACCCAATACCTTTTCTTTAAGGGTGGTGTTTCTTGGCCTTTGGGAACGGTGTATGACCTGGACGATCCGCCGCCAACCGTGGACGAGTTGACTAGCGTCGATTTGAAGATGATAAAGCTTATCAAATAGCACTACAACCGGAGGGCTCCACCCTATATATGCAAAGAGACCACTAACACCCTGCTCTTAGAGGCAGGGGTCATCGTGTCACCTTCTCATTCCCCGATGGAATGGGTATTTCTATAACTCCAAACCTTTCTTTTTGTTTTGTAGTATCTTCCTTATACAAGTGTAAGCATGTGCAGGAACACACAGGCATCGATCTCCCAGAAGTGGAGTCCTCCCAAAAGATGAAGAGATCGATTAAGCCCAAGGTAACAAGGGCTTCGCCTCACCCTAAATATCAAAGGGGGACATGTGGAAGAAGTGCAAAGGGAGGAGTTCGAAGGAGGAGGACCCGGGTGTGAGTGCAACGGCAAGGAGAGAGGAATTTATGATGACTCCAAACCCCCATGGCGGAGCGTCGCCTCCCTCATTAGAGAAGGACCAGCTCATGCCCTCTCATTATCCATGGGTGGCCAGTCAACACGTCCCCCCTCAGGACCAACGCAGACTGAATGCGAACAATCCCGGGTCAACTACCAAGCCCCCCATTCAACTTGTTAACAAGTTTAGATGCCACTACATCCTCCTCCGAGAGTCATGAGCCATGGCAATCCTGGGAGTCCCTTAGGGGCGCATCGCTGGTGAAGGGAAATTCCCTTCCCGATGAAGAGCTAAATCTTCATATACTAACTGGTATGGTTCCCCTAGCAGATTGAAACCTTATTTCAATAGACCCCCATGATGTAAAGGCGTCGCTTTGTAGATAGCTCTGCTGCATTACCAACGTAAGTAGACTTATCCTGTAATTTTCCTTTTTACGAGATCGATGAATTTTAATTTAACGTTTATTTCTTATTTTATATCCGTTTATCCCCTTCCACCTGGAGCAGGCCCACCTCACCCTACGAATGTCACAACACACAACTCGGTTTGCTGATCAACTCCAACAGTAGGTGCATGCGAGGAAAAATATGAAAAAGACCATGCAATAGGTTGAGGGTGAGAGGGATGAGTTCTATGAGTGATCCCAAATAAAAAACGCCGCCCTGGAAGAGGTGTTGGAGATGCACCACCTTGAAGAGGAGGCGTGGATTGACGCATATCATCGGGCTGCTCTTGCTGAGGAGTAGGCCCGTGAGGTGGAGGAAAGGGTGACGCGTCTGGAGATTGAGCTATCCCAGAAGGCTGTGAAGATGTTCAAGGCTAGCGCAATTTTCAAGAGGCTGCTGAAGAGTTCCTTTTTTAACAAGATCATGGAACTTTATGAAATCTTGTTGTGCCAAATCCAAAGCGTCGATCCCGACTTTCACCTGGACAAGGTTGAAGACCTATCCAACTTCCTTCAATGGAAGAAGGATCAGGCCGCAAAGAAAGCTCCTCCTCCCGAAGACAAAGATGGGTCTTCTTCCGAGGGGCAAGATAACTCATCCGCTCAATCCTATGATGCTTTATAATAACCTTTCTTTATTCATAGTCTTTTGTTGATGACTTTGCCGATCGTATGTTTGTTGAAGTATACTTCACTTTTACATTGTTGCTTTTCTTTTTTAATTATTGAACTTGTCCCTTAACCTTTTATATACAACTTTTGATATCCTTTCAAGTCATCGACTATTGCCTTTCAACTTGTTAAAAGATCATAATTATCAAAATAGTCGACGCTTCATAACTTACAAATATTTAAGGTCGCCGAGCATTGAACTATCTCATTGGTCGAGGCCTATAATTCCTGCACTTGAATAAATCGAAGCTTTCAACCTAAAAACGTGAACCATAGGAAGTTGATGACCCTATAATGTGCCTTTAAAAAGGATCCAGGGAGTTCTCTTCAAAGTCGTCGACTTGAATGTCACCCTTTAAGGTCGTCGACTAGGAAGATAAACTTTGTAAAAGTCGTCGACTAGGCAGTGCCTATAACCCTCATTTGCTGACCCTAAGGTCGCCGACTAATGAACTAAATTTGTACCAATTCATCATTGTTCTATAAGTTGACGCCTATAGTGGATTCTCATGTGAATCTGACGTTTTGTTATGAATGCGTTTATTAATGCCACAACTTTGTAGTAAGTCGGCGACTATTGCCACAATCTTTCCACGAGATGGTGATGACTATCAGTTGTCGACAAACAAACCTCATGGTTAGAAGTCGACGACATATCCTTTAACTTGTACTAAACAAGTCGACGCGTATATGATATCCAAGTCAACGCATTTGAACATGATAATCTTATAAAATTTTCCGATGGTCATTATACATATAATTTCTTCAAATGCTCTGTGTTGAATGTATTTTTCAGTCGTTTTCCATGCATATCTTCAAGCACATAAGCGTTGGGGTGTGCAATAGCAACGACTTTATATGACCCTTCCCATTTAATAAAATTGGCAAAATCAACCTAATGCAAGTTTAGTGCAATTCATGAGAAGATAATAGAAAAAAACAAGAGTGTCAAATACTAACTGCAACATGTCTCCAATAAAAGTGAACGCTACAACAAACTTAGATCTATGTCTATTATTAGAACAACTACAACGGATGATTTTATCATCTCATTACTTGCATTTTAAGCGACATCAATTTTTCAAGAGAATGTGAAAGAAAATTTTCTTGGGGTATGGATAGGGCTGGCAATGGTGCGGTGAAAAATCCATAACCACGGTTATAACCGTTACTGTTTAATATGGTTAACCGTACCATTATGGTGCGGTGCGGTTATGGTGATGAATTCTCTACCCATAATGGTTATGGTTATGGTTATGGTATTTGAGTTATACCCATGGTTATAACCATGGTTATTTTATAAATATAATAATTATTTATTATTAATAAACTAATATATATATATTATACTAAATATAAATTACAACATAAAAGTGAAATCAATTGATGATATTGGGTAAGATGATGATTGATAGAAACAAATACGACAAGTGTGAAATGGTTAAGGGTGTTGAATAATTACTCGTTATGGTTATTTGTTGAATTTTAATGTTAATTCAGTGGTGTTAATGTTAATGTTGAATCATATGAATGTTGAATGATGTTAGTGTTAATGTTGAATGATATTAGTGCTATATATTTTTATTGTTGGTAATATAGATAGATGTATATTTTAAAATTAAATTTTCTGTCTTTTATTATATTACATGTGGAATAAATATGGTTATACGGTTAAAACCATGGTTAATAACCACGGTTATTTTGATGGTTATGGTATTGAAAATTGTACCCATAATGGTTATGGTTATGGTTATGGTTATGGTATGTGGTTTAAAAATATGGTATGGTTATGGTATTTGGCATACCCTGACCATACTATAACCATTGACAGCCCTAGGTATGGACTAATCCTCAAGAACTCGTGCAATTGCCCGAAATAATGATAACCAAAGACCTATTTGAATTAACAAAACTAGTTTACTTGAAAGTAAATTATATATGTTTTAATGAATTCAATAAGAGTTGCATAGTAAAATTAAACGAATACTAACCTTAGTATAATAAATAGCACTATGGATAACATAGTTTGCATAAGTGTAACCGCTCAAAATGAGTACGGAGAGCATTTCTCATTCAATAATGGGTTGATCCTCTCTTCGATATCCTTCATGCACTTCTCCATTACATATTTGAACTTCTGAATCAGCAGGTGCACAAAGTTGCCTTCAAATTGAGCCATCAAGTTAGTTATAGCGGAATGTATTTTCAGGTCGATTACAAATTGAATAACACAGTTCCTGTATCGAATATTCAAACAAAAATATAAAGTTTGAATACTAAAAAAAAGAAGTTATCTACCCGAATGGATCTTGAGCAAAGATAAGAGCATGAAAAGAGATTTGAGCAATCAGTCTATTACAGTATACAACAAGGGTAAAATATGAGTTTCGCCCTTAAAGATTAGACCGATTTTAAGTTTCTCCCTAATTTTAGTTCTATGTTTGTACAAAAAATACCCTCATTCTGTCACCTATCCGTTTATTTCAAACTGAATGTCTGTCACGTGAATGACACGTGGTTGATTAATATTCTAAATGGACAAAACTACCCTCCTTCATGTTCTTTGTTCTTCAAGTGCGGTTCTTCACCACCATTGCATCCTTCACCACCGTTGCATCTTCAAGTGCGGTTCTTCACCACCGGTTGTGCTTCAAGTGTGGTTCTTCACCGCTTACCCTTCAAGTGTGGTTCTTCACCAGTTGCTAGCGCTTCTGGGCTTCCGCGCCTCTAGAACGACATGTCGATGAACATTACATCAATATCCATCCACCTCAAAATCGATCTCCGATAGGGTTCTCGCATGGTTTAGGCAAAGAACCAGTGACGAGGAGCACTCAACGTTTGCGGTAGGAGTATAAATGGTCGCAGATCTCGATAAAATCCTGCTTAGGGGTACCGAACTTGCTGGCGTCGATGGTGCCGCGGAGAACCATGATAGTGAGGAAGAGGTAGGTAACTGTGTCCTTGAAATGGTGGAGAACTTCCGTCTGTCTCCGATTCCAGCGACCGCGCCTTCGCCTTCCATATACCTTCAATTTTAGCAACACCACTTTTGTCTGTCTTCAATTCCAGTGAAGTCTTCTATTTTAGATTATCAAAGTGAATTTTTCTGACTATAATTAAAGCAATATTCAAAACAAAAGTTTATACCTTTGAATAGCTTGGAGTAAGAAATTAAGGTGCTCCCCTTCATACCTACTCAAAATCCATGAATTTGGTTCGTGGGACTTCATGAGGCAAAGGTTTTCGTGGGAAAGCCAAAGAACCCACGTTGCCGAAAGAAGGAAAAAATACATCCTAGAAGTACAATAAGAAAGGAATCCAAGAGACGGAGAATTCAGTTTGTTCAGAACGAACTCTTGTTCTTGAGCAGCAGCAACAACGTTTGGGATGGGGAGACCTAGAGCTGGAGTTCTATTAGACGATTTGTTTCTGCTGCGGAAGAAGCACCGGAAATTCTCGACCTTGGATTCTCCACCCCATGGAAGAGTTGTTCGTACGATTCCAAGAAAGAGTAAGGCCAATTTTGTACTTTGATAATGTTAAAAAATCACGTGATCTGCACATGATATGGTTTCCGTCCGAAATTAACGGATAATTGACGGTAAGGGAGAAATTTTAATCGTGTCTAAATATTAGGACTAAAATTTCAAGCATTAAAGGGGAATCTTAAATTCGACTTAAACGTTAGGGGGGAAACTCGCATTTTACCCATACAACAATGATGATGATGAGTTGCTATCTCAAAATAATACTTTGAAGCGTCATCTATTTTTTTTTTTTGGTCAATATAAGCGTCATCTATCAAAACCATGATTTAATATTTTTATTAAAAAATAATAATATTGTAAGTGATTATTACAAATCATTAGTACAACAATTAACAACAGTATGAAATACTCATTTGTACAACATTCAAAGAACAATATCTTTGCATTTGATCGTAAGTCATTATAGGAATTTCTTACCTTGTTATACGGGATGTTGAAGCCAACGATTAATCACACTATTACCATTCAAATCATTGATGAGATCTAAACCCGAGTTGGAGAGCAGATATCACAGATGGAATTTGCTCTTTGTATCGTCATCTTCTGCACTACCTTGTGATAAAATGTGAACGGTTTTGTGCAAAATAAACGATTGCAGAACAGATATCACGAATATGAACTCAGCAATTGGGAATCATCGAGGTTGGTTCCTTCACTTGGCAACCTCTCATCCTTAAATACCTAGAACTAGAAGTTCATTTACACTACAAATGAAAAACAGATAGAAAACGGAACGATGCAACGGAATACGAAACGAGAGAGAAGTCTGTCAAGAAAACAAGAAACCCTAAAGAATGAATGAAGACGCAGCAGACGAAGGGACAGCAGCGGAGGAAGAAGCTTCTGGAATCTGGGTTGTGCAAGGAGCAATGCTTCATAACAGAATTGGACCGGGCGAATTGGACTGGGCTTCAGCTGAAGATTGGGCCAGCAATATAACAGATAATGGGCCAAACGAGAATAAATCAGCCTGCACATTATATTTTCAACACTCCCCCTCAGGCTGATAATATCTGGACCAATCTTCAAGTCATCTCCCCCTATCTATCAAAGAGATTCCACATACCAAGCTGATTGCAAAGAAGATGATGTTGTGGACTTCCGAGTGCTTTTGTAAAGATGTCAGCTATCTGACTTCCTGTCTTAACATGTCTCAATTGCAAAATGTTATCCAACAACCTTTCTCTAATATAGTGGCAATCAATTTCAATATGCTTTGTTCTTTCATGAAAAACAGGATTATTCGCAATTTGTATTGCAGCCTTATTATCACGTGAAGACTGCATGGCTCAGTTTGTTCAAAACCTAATTCATTCAATAAATTTCTAAGCCAAATAATTTCCGATAAAGTCGAACCCATACTTCTATATTCAGATTCAGCTGAAGATCTAGAAACAGTGTTCTGCTTTTTCACTTTCCAAGAGATTAAAGATTTTCCAAGAAAAATGCAGAAACCAGTAACAGACCTTCTTGTTTCAATGCATCCAGCCCAATTGGAGTCACAGAATCCGATTAGGTTGGGATCTGAACTACTAGATAAAAGAATCCCTTTACCTGGTTCTTGCTTTACATACCTTACTATCCGTAAGGCTGCATTCAAATGTGATTCCTTTGGGTCCTGCATATATTGACTTAAATTCTGCATAGCAAATGTTATATCTGGACGGGTAATGCTCAAGTATAATAATTTTCCTATCAGTCTCCTATATAGGCTGACATCATCTAGGCCCTTATCATCCTCATTAATACCCAGATGTCTATCATATTCCCTACTAGTCAATTTCAGATTCTACTCCATAGGGGTTTTGGCAACTTTGGCACCAGACAATCCAACATCAGAAATCAATTCAAGAGCATATTTCCTTTGCGATAAAACCAGGCCCTTTTCAAACCTAGCTATCTCAATACCCAAAAAATATTTCAGCTCACCCAAGTCTTTCATTTTAAAATTCATTTCAAGCACATGCTTCAAGTCATCAACCAATCTGGAGCTATTTCCAGTAATAAGCAGATCATCGACATATATCAACAGAACAACAATATTTGCACCATCACGCTTAGTAAACAACGAATAGTCAAGTTTCGATTGGACATAACCAGCTTTGATAAGAGAATCACACAATTTCAAATTCCATTGTCTACTTGCTTTTTAATTTGCACACCAAGCCAGATTTTTTACTATTGAAACCATCAGGAACATGCATATAAACATCTTCATTAAGATCACCTTGCAAAAAAGCATTGTGCACATCCATTTGGTAAAGAGGCCAAACACGAATAGCAGCTAAGCTTAGAATGGTTCTCACAGTATTCATCTTTACCACAGGAGAGAAAGTTTCAAAATAATCGATCCCATGTTTTTTTATTATAGCCTTTAGCAACCAATCCAGCCTTATATCTAGCCAAGCTACCATCAGATTTATATTTCAATTTGTAAACCCATTTACTCCCAATAATGGACTTACCTTTTGGGATAGGAACCAAATCCCATGTATCGTTTTCTTCTAGAGCCCTTATTTCTTCCTGCATGGCTTCAATCCAGGATTCATTTTTTATCGCCTCACTGAAGGTTTCTGGCTCAATCATCTTAGAAATCGATGTCAAATAGCATTGATATTCATTTGATAACCCATCATAAGATATATATTTTTCGATTGAATGAGTACAAGAAACATTCGACACCTGATAGTCCTTCATCCAAATAGGAGGTCTGATGGTTCTTCCTGATCTGCTGACAGGATGATTTCCAGATTCTTCAGTGAGTTGAATATTTCCATCAGAATCAGCATTTGAACCTTCATCTGGTTCTATTCCATCAGGATCAGGCTGATCTTCATCATTTGGATTACCTGCATCATATTCTCCAACAATCTCCTCAGTACCATTTCTGGGATTACCATCATTGGAGTCATCATCATAATGCTCAAAAAATATGGGCTGCTGATCAAGTTTACCATTCTCAAAGGGAAACACACTCTCATTAAAACGAACATCTCTGCTAATAAAGAATTTTTTATCAATTAAATCATAGAGTTTGTATCCCTTTTGAGTCTCAGAGTATCCCATAAAAACAGAAGGGATAGCTCTGGAAGCCAACTTGTCAGTAACCGACATATTTTTGGCATAACACAAACAGCCAAAAACCCTAAGGTGGCTGAATGCAGATTTCTTTTTATGCAACATCTCTAAGGGAGATTTCCCTTGTAACAGCTTAGAAGGCATGCGGTTGATCAGATAACATGCTGTAAGGATACAATCCCCCCAAAAAATGTTCGGGATTGATCCTTGCAGTTTTAAAGCTCTAGCCACCTCCAAGAGGTGTCTATGCTTTCTCTCAGCTTTACCATTCTGCTGAGGAGTGTAGGGACAGCTACTTTGATGAATGATCCCTTTATCATGCAACATATCATTCAAATGCTCATTGAAAAACTCCCTACCATTATCAGTCCTAAGACATTTTATCCTTTTCTTGAACTGAGTCTCAATCATAGCAATAAAACCCTTTAGCACAACGAAAACATCAGATTTGAACTGCATTAGGTAAATCCAAGTTACTCTAGAAAAATCATCCACCAATGTCAGGAAGAAACGCTTATTATCATGAGTGGGACTATGATATGGACCCCAAACATCAGCATGCACAAGATCAAAAATAGCATCAGATTTAGTATTTGAAACAGGAAAAGGATATCTAACAATTTTTGCCTTGGGACAAATAGCACAATCATGTATATTCAACTCATCATGCTTTACAATATTCAAACCATCAACATTTTCCAAAGCCTTCAAAGAGGCATGCCCAAATCGCAATTGCCATAATGTTCCACTATTCACAACAGAATTACTAACAACAGATCCAACACGGCTTGCAGACAATCGAATGAAGTACAATCCAAATATTTCCTCACCAGTCCCCAAGACCTTCCCATTTGAGAGGTCCTGCAGGCTTGCAAGGTCAGGATAAAAAAATTGCAGAGCATTTTAAATCGTTTGTAAGTTTAGACACCGAAAGAAGGTTATATCTGAAATCAGGGATATATAAAACGTTCTGCAACTTTTTTCCTGAATCAGTGAAAACACTTCCAATCTGTTCAACCTTAGAATATCCACCATTAGGTAACTGAACTTTGATATCAGGAGCAGCCTTAACATCACATAACCAATCATTTCTGTTGGTCATATGATTGGTTGCTCCTGTATCAAGGATCCAGTTATCTTTTTCATACAAAGAAATTGAATTAAGAGATATACCAGCTGTGTTTGCATGTGGGTCAGAAGGTGTGGCTGCACTTGCTCCAGCCGCAATGCCTCCTACACCTTTAAAGGTTTGCAAAAACCTTTCGAACTGATCATGAGAGAATGTGACCCCTCCCTGTACTCCACCACTCAGATTAACATCATTAGTAGAGTTTAAAGCAACAGAGTCAACGTCACTACTCCTAATGGAGGTAACATTGACTTTAGAATTTAAGCCCTTTTGTTTTAATTGTTCCTTGTACTTGAAGCAGTCGTGTTTGCATGTGGGTCAGAAGGTGTGGCTGCACTTGCTCCATCCGCAATGCCTCCTACACCTTTAAAGGTTTGCAAAAACCTTTCGAACTGATCATGAGAGAAGGTGATCCTCCCTGTACTCCACCACTCAGATTAACATCATTAGTAGAGTTTAAAGCAACAGAGTCAACGTCACTACTCCTAATGGAGGTAACATTGAATTTAGGATTTAAGCCCTTTTGTTTTAATTGTTCCTTGTACTTGAAGCAATTATCTTTGGCATGACTTTTTTTCTTACAAAAGTCACACCCCTTTGAAAAACATCAGTCCACAGTATGACCCCTTTTCTTGCAAAACGTGCACTCTAAGTTTGGATTTCCTTTCGGCTTATCCAGACTTAGAGACATATTTGCAGAAGAAGGATTGTAAGATGCATTCAAAGTACAAGAAACACCCCTTTGAGTCTCCTCTTGAGTTAATAAATTGTAAGCTTGATTAATCGAAGGTAAAGGAGACCAAAGTAACAAATGACTTCTAATATTGGCATAATTTTCATTCAATCCAGTCAAAAATTGAAAGAGCCTTTGGTCCTCCTTATGCTCTATATGCTTTTTAAAATCGTCACCTTCTATAAAAGGAAGAGCACAAGCAGTGTCATATTGAGCCCAAAGACCTTTCAATCTACAGAAAAAAGTTGATATGGAATCCAAACCTTGCCGACACATGATAATTTCAAGATGCAATTGATATGCTCTAGGACCACTTACATTATGAAACCTTTCTTTAAGTTCTTTCCAAACGAGGAATGCATTTTCAGTATACATCATCCCGCTGGAAAGATCCTTAGAGATAGAGTTGGTAAGCCACCCTATAACTACAGCATTACATCTATCCCATAAATGGTGCAAGGCAAGATCAAAATCATCACGCATGCAAGTTCCATCAACAAATCCTAATTTGTTTCTACCTAGCAGCATGAATCGGATAGCTCTACACCACATGGTATAATTTTCAGGACCAGTAAGGGTAACAGATATCATATTAGTACCCGGATTATCACTAGCATGTAAAAACAAAGGGTGATGAAAATCCACAGAAGCTAATATATCATGCTCATCATGATTAATTTTTCTTTTTCCTTCATTAACAGGTTTATCTTCTGCCATGATGACAAGAGAAAACCAGAATCTCAAAGAAAAAGAAAAACAGGCAACAGTAATCAGATATACCAAAAAAAACGTAAATCAACCAACAGTCACAAGAACAGATACTAAAGAACCACGATAATAAGAAACAAGATCAATATGCAACGTAATATCAGCAAGACCAAAAAAGCAGATCTGAATCACAACCTAGTAAAGATTCCAAGGAAATAAAGATCTGGACAGAAAAAATATCATATGCCAGAAATAAGGAAATACAGATCTGAAAATATACCAGAAAACTACACAGACTATAGAACAAGGAAACGGTTAACTAAAAAAAATAACCGATTCATATATGAACAGAACACACAGAGAGAAGACAAATCCAAGATAACTTGGATAGAAAACACCTGAATCGAAGAACATGCCGTTCTTTTAGCCTTTCAGCTCTGATACCATGATAAAATGAGAACGGTTTTGTGCAAAATAAACGATTGCAGAACAGATATCACGAATATGAACTCAGCAATTGGGAATCATCGAGGTTGGTTCCTTCACTTGGCAACCTCTCATCCTTAAATACCTAGAACTAGAAGTTCATTTACACTACAAATGAAAAACAGATAGAAAACGGAACGATGCAACGGAATACGAAACGAGAGAGAAGTCTGTCAAGAAAACAAGAAACCCTAAAGAATGAATGAAGACGCAGCAGACGAAGGGACAGCAGCGGAGGAAGAAGCTTCTGGAATCTGGGCTGTGCAAGGAGCAAGGCTTCATAACAGAATTGGACTGGGCGAATTGGACTGGGCTTTAGCTGAAGATTGGGCCAGCAATATAACAGATAATGGGCCAAACGAGAATAAATCAGCCTGCATATTATATTTTCAACACCTTGCACCAAAATAAAAAAATTGTATTGAAATTATTAAAAAAATTACTTTTTATGATAAAGAATTATACAATGTAAGTAGTTACCATGTGTGTTCAAACAAATCCTAATGATATGTTCAAGATTTATAGTCAAAATTCGCACAATTTTCATCTTCTACTTTTCGTTACAGACACATCGAGCAATTTCTGGACAAGTTAATTTCCAAAGTTGTTCATCATGAGTTCCAAAATCTTATAATTATCTCCTCAAATACTATCACTATTTCATGCCTTCACGCCTCCTCCCTAGTGCTGACAATTTCTGACACGATCCGACTTAAAGTGTATATGAGTTTGACCTTAGCGGATTCTCTGTCTAAACAACTCTTATACGTTTAGACACGATGAATAATCGTGTCTAAACACACTTGATCTGCAGATATCTGGATAAACACGATTAACTAATCTTGTCTAATCGTGTTGTGTATACATGTGACACGTTTAGACACATTTAAGTATAATAATAATAAAATATTGAAATATCCACTTACTTTTTAATATTGAACTTTAAAAACCTTACTTTGTATACATGCATTTGTTTATATATGAATTTGTATATATATATCTGCTTTAAAGCGTATAGCGTATATGAGTTTGACATTAACAGATTCCGTGTCTAAACAACTCTTATACGTTTCGACACGATTAATAATCGTGTCGTGTTTGTGTTTGAAATTTTGAGACATGTTTAAGACTTATCTGTTTAGACACGACACAATAGATGACATGATACGATTAGACACGACACATTTGCCACCCCTGCTCCTCCCTTCCTCAAACACTGTGTAAGTACCGACACCCGTTCTGATCTTTAGCCATTCAGAAGATGTAACTTTGAACTTCAGCCACTGAACTTGGGTTTCCCCAAGACAAATTGCAGAACGAGGCCGATTCCGGACCCTGACCTAACATCTGGTGATGATTCTTCAATACTCCATTTTCTGAATTCTTCCTTTGGGGGAAACTATTGCTCCCTTTGGAAGTGGAAATGTTGTTGTTCACCCTTTTTGCCTTGAAATGGATTCCTTTTCATAATTTCTTGAGATTCTCTGATCATTTGCATATCACCATTAGCATAAGGTGCGAACCCAATTGAAGTGATGTTGAAGCCATGGAAGTTTGCAGAAGGTCTAAAAGAGACATCTTGATTGAAAAATGGGGGGATTGGATCACTGGTTCCTTGGCCTCTCCCAAACCCTAGAAGTCTATTGTACATCACAGTTTCATTCTCTGCTTCACCATTGACATCTTTCATCGGCAGTTTCACATGATCCACCATAAACCTCAGTTTCATACATATTATTCAAACAATATTAATATCCTTAAAACTAATGTTCGTATTCGTTATTCATGCACAACGCCCTCCAAAATCCTAATATCATTAATTTTTTTAGGAAAAAAATTATACCTACAACTAGTTGCCCATTCTAAAACCATCTGCAAAAATAATCTACAAATTTTGCTAACTTTCCATCTCCAGAAGTATGATCAAATTCTTCGAGTTTTAGTAATCTTTACAATCTTGCAGCACTCCAGCGTAGCAAAGAGTAAGTTTATGTAATTAATTAACACAGAATTGCCTTTCCTAATTCTGAAAGTGTTCTCACCTAACCAAGACGATGATGATTATTTCTTCATGAAAAAACATACTGGAAAACACGGTAGTGAATCTGTTGATTTGCATCGACTAAATTAAGGAAAGTGCTGCTCGAAGAAGAATAAAGACTTGTGAGGAACATCCTATTTACTAGATGTTTAGTTCATGCTTCTACAATGCAGTACCAAGGTGTTTAGCAATGTTACCGGATTACCTTGTTTTTACTCTTTTAAAGGTTTACTTGCAATAGTATCATCTATCGACGACTGTTCTGAGATTGACATTTATTTGAAACAAATCAACATATACAATTCAAAGGTTTTTTTTGGGGGTAATTATGGAACAAACCGCTACATGTGACAAACTTAGCACCCAAATTCAACTACAAACCAAAACTAGCTAACCTTAACAATTCTCGAAAATGAAAAACCAACAGCGTCTTTACGGAGCGCGTTAGTAGTTTCCTTCGGAGGGGAAGTATGAATTTCAAAAGCATGACGCTGATTGATCGTCATCCCTACCATGATATCAGCGACCACATTTGTTTCTCTAAAAATATGTCTGAACTTCATTATTTCGAACTGTATCAAGAGTTTTCTGCAATCCACAATGATAGACTTTAATTTTAAATTTGACATATTTTCATAAGAAATTACCTTATGTGTCGAGAGGGTGTCCGTTTCTAGGTGAATTGAATTTAATCTTGGTGTCTTTGCCCGTTGAAGGTTATCTCTGATGGCCCAACATTCCGCAGCGAGGCTGTTAGAGCAACCCAAATTTCTTGAGAAGCCCGCTACCCATTGACCTTTATAATCTCTCATCACCCCACTCGATCCTGCAAAACATGGATTTCCCTTATTCGCTCCATCTGTATTAATTTTTAATCAATCATTTTTTGGAGGAACCCAACTAATATCAATGGACATAAACTGATTAGTGATCTCAGTCGCAAGATAAACATTTTGGTGAAACTTGACTTGAGATAAAGATAGATTATAAACAGAAAAAGAGACAGTTTTATCTTTAAAAATAAGTGAGTTCTTATTTTTCCAAATGTTCCATAAAACATAAGGAAATAAGAAATTCACGTCAACACCTTGAACATGGACCCCCGTTACTTGATAGACAAACTTGGTTCACTCATTCAAAAGATAGTGGAAGTATTTTCCAAGACTGGACGACCAAGTGAATGAATTCCACATATTTTTTCCATGCTCTCACTCACGCGAGATGTGATTGGTGTTCTCCACCTCAGAATGACAAATTTTGCAGATCAGGCTCAAATTGCATCCTCTATGGCAATAATTTCCAGGTGACTAGTCTGTCTTTAAGACACAACCAAATAAAATACTGAATTTTTTGAGTAGTCTGAATTTTCCAAACTCAATCACACTGGTCAAGTACCTGGCTATTTGAAAACTATCCGCTAAAAGAGAATAAACAAATGCAGTATTGTAACTCCTCGAATTTGAGGCATTTCATATTTGAGTGTCCAAAGAGACATTTGTCATGTCCTGGAGTATTCCTAAAAAGGTAAAAAAAAAAATCGAAAAATACAGAAGCTCTATATAAGTTCCCCTTAACATTGTGAAAGACATCTCCTAAAGATGGAAGAGATTATCCCTTATCGTGCGAGAATTTAATTTTCAATTCAAAGGTGTTATTATCAACTTTTATGAGTTTCTGTTGATAAAAGACAGATGGAGGTGACTTGTGGAATGCCGACAGACAAATTAACATGCCGACAGAGAAGTAGCTGTCAAAGCAGTTACACAGCTTCTGTTTACTCCAATTGCAATACGCCATGAAAATACCCATTCGAGGGTTCCGATCATCACCCCTTACAGACATATTGCACATTTTGTTGTACAGATCCAAATCCACCAAGAAACCCCCATATGCATTATAGTTCGTTGAATCAGAGTCATCAAGCCTCACTGCTTCTCCATTGGAGTAGAGACCATATGAATTCGAACTTGAGTTTGAATATGAATTTGGTGGTAGTCGCTTATATGATGAGGAAGATGAAGAACCGAATTCATTAGAGAAGCAAACTTGATAATTAATGCGACGTTCTATTTTACTCAAAAACAAAGACAAACTAGGGATTCTCAAGAACAGTACAGAAATCAATCTCAACAAAACATATCATAATTAGACGACACCTAATGAAACATGATATTGTTGTTCAGACCAAAGCGATGCTGCTTTCACCACCAGGACGCTTGCGGACACCACCAAAATAATTCCTTGACTCGGCCTTCCCATCAGCAATGATTTCATTACCGCTAATCTCACGTAACTTGGCATGGATGAGTGATTTCTCAGCAGAAACCTCAGAGGTGTCTCCTCGGAAGATGTCGTTCCAAGAAAGCTCTGTGAATTTCCTGGTCGTATATCTTCTTTTGCAGTCTCATCTAGGCCTCATCGTGAGAGATGATGCTCTAACCTCCAGAAGCCTGAAAGAATTATTACCTGAATAAGATTGTAATCAGTATTAAAAATAAATTTATGACAAAAAATGGAAAGGATCCAAATTTAGGTCTTAAAAATCATAGATTAATGTTGAAGGGCAATTTGATAAACTGGATTAAGTTATAGAACCTTTTTTATATAATTGTAAGACTTAGGTAGATAATGTTATTTAGTGTAAGATATAACAATTTTTCCTTTCCTGATTTAGTTAGTTTTCAACTACTAGTCAGTGTATAAATAGTAATTTGATCAATCACATCAAATAAGAGAAGATACATTACAGAGTTCTACTATTTTTTGCTTCTCTTCCTTTCATTTGTCAAAAGTTTTGACTTTTGTGGATGAATATTGTCCATAAAATATATGGATGGCTACCATTGGATATATTCAAATTGGACGAATCCTTATATGACATCTATTTTTTAGAAAAGTCAATTCTCCAAATTGAAGTCTTTTCACGACACCCAAAAAAATCATCCTGTTACCAGCAAGTCTATTGGCTCTATCCACTCCCTTCTATTAATACCCTTTTCTTGTTCCAATCCCCAAACTCATAAAAACATGGCTTCACTCCAACGACCACTCTTTGTTCTTCCCTCTCTTGCTTTCTTCCTACTAGCAGCTGCCCAGGTTGTCGGAGCTAACCAAACCAAAGCCTTACTACAGTGGAAATCGAGTCTAGATGCTTCGAGTCGTATCCGTCTGTCCTCGTGGAACGAAAGCGTCTCCCCGTGCCAATGGTTAGGAATCGGCTGCGACGGTTTGGGAGGCAATATCGTCAATATAAGTTTGTCGAACTCTAACCTAAGTGGTACGTTTCACTATCTCGATTTTGCTTCGTTTCCCGACTTAACCACTCTGGACCTTAACACTAATTTGTTGTTCGGACCCATTCCCTCGAGTATTAGTAACCTTACCAAGCTCTATTACTTGGACTTGAAACAAAATTCTCTAGTAGGTTCAATACCTTCCACCATTGCTCGTTGTCGTAACTTATCACAGCTCTCCTTAGCTCAAAACTCTCTGTCAGGAACCATTCCCAAAGATGTCGGAGCTTTGACATCTCTATCCTCCCTCCAATTGCATAACAACAATTTTTCAGGCAACTTTGGAGCCTGGATTGGGAACTTGTCCAACCTAGAATTTTTTACCCTTTTTGGAAACAAATTGTCTGGCTTCATCCCTCATGAAGGAATGCTATCATCTATCAAGGACATGAGATTATATAGCAACCAATTCATTGGCCCAATCCCTTCCTCCATAGTGAACTTGAGCTCTCTAGAAGTCTTAATCCTACTAGATAACGGACTCTCAGGATCAATTCCCAAGGAAATAGGGAAGTTGAGCAACTTAAACCAGCTCGATTTATCAGATAACAACCTTAACGGTTCGATCCCAACAACGATTGGTAACATGACAAATCTAGCTTTCTTGTACTTGTCTGATAATAGCTTGATTGGGCGCATACCTGAAGAAATAGGACAAACTGATCCAATCCATTTACAACTACTCGGCAACTATTTGACTGGGTCAATCCCTGCTTCGATCGGGAATTTGAGCCGCTTGATTAATCTCCGATTCGACAACAACCGGCTTTCGGGGACCATCCCACCCCAACTGAGCAACCTTAGAGAACTAACATTCCTTTATCTAGCGAATAACAGCTTCACGGGGCAGTTACCTCCCGACTTGTGTGACAAGGCTTGGAAGATCGAAAACATGAGTGTCGCACACAACTTCCTCGTCGGTCCAATCTCGTTGAAAAAATGTTCGAGATTAATTCGTGCAAGATTCGAAAACAATCGATTAACGGGACATATATCAGACGCGTTCGGTGTGCACCCCAGACTGGATTTTCTCAGCTTGCGGAATAATGAATTTTACGGCGAGCTATCCGTAAATTTTATGCAGTTCCCAAATCTGACGAACTTCGACATGTCCAACAATAATATTTCAGGGTCTATCCCGCCTGAACTAGGTGATCTGATAAAGTTAGGGCGCTTGGATCTATCATCAAACAGTCTTATCGGGGAGATTCCTCAAACCCTAGGGAAGTTGAGTTTGTTGAATAATCTTTTGTTATATGGGAACAACCTATCAGGTTATGTTCCTTCGTCAGTAGGAACGATTTTAGCTCTCCAGGAGCTTAACGTTGCGTATAACAACCTTAACGGTCTGTCCCTCGACAAACCTGGGTTGTACGTAAAGTTGATGTTCTTAAACTTGAGCAGCAACAAGGTCGAGGGTAGTTTTCCGATGGAGATTTGTAACTTACGTTCTTTGGAAAGTGTCGATCTAAGTCGAAATGCACTAGTCGGAAATATATCCGACAGAATCAATCAATTGGGGAGACTGGTAACACTCAATATCTCGCATAACAAGCTATCTGGATCGATCTCTAGTCTTGGGGATCTACCGAGTTTGGTGACAGTCGATGTGTCCTACAATCAGTTGGAGGGTCCGATACCGAATGTGCCTGCCTTTCGCAATGTCACCTTTCAAGTGTTGAAAAATAACACAGCTTTGTGTAGTAACATAGTTGTCGGCCTTGATCCTTGTCCTCCCCCCGTCGATAATCACCTCAAGAAAGGAGGCAGCAAGACATGGTTGGAGGTTTTGATTCCATGTGTAGTATTGCTTGCTTTTTTAGTCATTCTTGGGACACTCTATATTCTGAGGAAAAGGAAATTAAGGGAAAGGGATATTGCTTTAGAGCCTCAAGTGATCAATAATGGTAATTTATTCGAAATATGGAGCTACAATGGACGATTTGTATACGAGAACATAATCGAAGCAACTGAAGAGTTCAACCCTAAGTATCTTATTGGTTCCGGCGGGTTCGCAAATGTTTACAAAGCCGAGCTCTCAACGGGTCAGGTTGTGGCGGTGAAGAGGCCTCATGTTACACCAGGAGATGAAACATTTCATGACAAAGCATTCGACAACGAAATCCGAGCTTTAGTAGAAATACGGCACCGCAACATTGTGAAGCTCTATGGTTTTTGCTCAACTCCGAGGAACTCGTTCTTGGTTTACGAGTACTTAGAATCAGGAAGTCTAGAGAGCTTACTGAATAACGATGAGGCAGCTGCAAGATTCGGGTGGCTCGAGCGAGTGAATGTCGTACGAGGTGTTGCTGATGCATTAAGTTATATGCACCATGATTGTTCGCCTTCTATAATTCATCGCGACATATCGAGCAAGAATATTTTGCTCGATGAAGAATACGAGGCTCGCGTATCGGACTTTGGCACCGCTAGATTTTTAAAGCCGGATTCATCGAATTGGACTTCATTTGCAGGCACATTGGGGTATGCAGCACCAGGTAATAGATATATTAAAGGGTAAATAGTATCAATGCACACATATGTTTGCTCATGTTATTATTTGCACTTAGACATTTGAACATGTTTTGTTAAACGCACCAACCGTTAAATATTCATCCATTTTTGCTGTTAAATATGTCAAAATGACAATTTTACCATTTTGTTCATCTTCATATTTTCTTCAACACTAAATACAATTCCAAAATGCATATTTGGGGTTCGAATCCAACCCCAAAAAGCATAATTTTGTTCAAATTCAACTCTAAAATGCATATTTCGATTGAATTCGAACTCAAATTTTCATTTTTGGGTTCGAATTCAACCCAAAACTGCATTTTGAGATTGAATTCGAACAAAAAATGCAGATTTAAATTTGAATTCAACCCCAAAATACAAATTTGGGTTGAAGTTGAACCCAAATTTGAATTTTGGAGTTGAATATAGTGTTTAAAATGATATGAACAAGAACAAGATGGCAAAAATATCATTTTAACATATTTAACGACAAAAATGGATGAATATTTAACGGTTGATTTATTTAACAATTTTTTTATAACTTAATGGTGCACATAACTACACTTTTAAATATCTTGGTGCATTTAACAACACTCAAACATTTAGGTACATTGAGGCTATTTACCCTAGATTAAAACTTCTTTTATGCATGGACAATTATAAAACTATATTCTTATAATCGTGGTTGTGCAGAGCTTGCATATATGACAAGACTGAACAAGAAATGCGATGTTTACAGCTTCGGAATCGTCACTTTGGAAATACTTTTAGGGAAACATCCTGCGGATGTTGTTTCACCTCTGTCGGCATCATTTGTGGATGCACTCACAGCAGTTAATGTACCCATTAAAGATGTTGTAGACAAACGTGTTCCTTTCGTGGAGGAAGTGGCGGAGCTGGTCATGTTGGTGCTAAAGATGGCTTTTTCATGCTTGAACAACTCACCAGAGTCTCGACCGACCATGAAACGTGTCTCACAAGGGCTAACAAGTGGGAGATTGATGGTTCACAAAATGTCTATGGAGATGAAACGAGGAGAATTAGGTCCATGATTTCTTATGTATTACATGTATATGTTGTTAGTTAATAAGTTTACCACAAGTGAAAAATTTCATAAATAAGATAGAAAATGGTCGTTTTTTTAATAATTAAGTGAAGTGATTTATATCGTTTTTGCCAATAAGAATTAATTATATTATTTTAGATTAAAGGAAATAGTTTACAAAAAATATCTCAGTTTTTTACATTGCGCTAAAATAAAATAAAAATGGAGTGATAAATTTAAATATGTGACACATTCTTGTCTTTACGTATTTAGCAATTCAATTTGCATTTTATTGTAGCTTATTAGCTGAACTTTTGAAAAAATTAAAATTTTGTAGTTAAACTTTGCGGGTATGGAAAGTTTATTAAATAAAACTTGAAAAAAATTTACAATTTACTAACTGACACGTGATGAACACGTGTATGTATCTGTTAATATTTAACAACAAATTAGACGAAACTAGCAAATTATAACTATATATAAAATCAACTAGCAATTTGTTCATAAAAAAGCTCAATTTCCAATTTATTCATACTTACAAAGTTTAGTTAGAATTTTTTTTTTTTTAAATAGGATGAAAATGACTCTCGACCGTTGACTTTATGTCTAGGTCAATGTACAAGGTAACCACATAATTCACACATGGGACCTGCGGACAAATTACATTGACCAAGAGTTAATTACATTGACAAATAACTAGGACAAGTCATCGATCAAGAGTCCTAGGACTTAGGCAACAGATTTAGCTAGCTTGAATACAGAATTTATATCCAATTGTCAATTAGGTCCTATTATCTTTTATAATTACAAAAAAAAGTGAAATAGAAGCTATAAGTTTTTATTACGATATTTCGGGGGAGAAAGATATGATGAATCCTTAGACTTTATGGAAGAACACACTATATCTATCTACCAGATTTGGAAAAGGATTTAATCCCTCTGCTTTCACTAATTAGACTGTTAATTTCTTTATAGAAATAGAAAAATTTCAAATTAATTTTAGAATTTGATATGCTTTAGAATTTTAATGTTTAAGCTTGGGGTTTAAGGTTAATATGATATATATTGTAAGTGTTATTGAAAAACTATTAAATAATATAATAGTTATACTGTGTATGTGCAGATTAATTAAAAATATTTTACTTTTAGCAATCTAGTATTATTTATTTCATTAAATTGAATCAGTGAAAGAAAATATAGACAATAATAGCATGACATGCCTAAAAAATAAAAATAAATGTGACTGCCCAAAAACAAATATGACCGTCCAAAAACATAATAATAATGTGACTGTAACTGAAAATGAATTAACTTACAATATAAACCTGATGCAAGTTAAGTGCAAATCACGAGAAGATAACTGAATGAAAACAAGAGTATCAAGCACAAATTGCAACATGTCTCCAATAAAACAAAACACTACAACATAGTTAAATCTATGCTTATTATTACAACATTTATAACATAATTAGATCTCTATCTATGGATGACGAAAAATAATATCTCTATCTATTATTATAACGACTTTCATTATTTGCATTTCAAGCAACTTAAATCTTCAAGAGATTATATTAATTGCATTCCAAGCAACTTAAATCTTCAAGAGAATATGTGAGAAAATTTTCTTGCAGTACAGACTAGTACTCAAGAACTCGTGAGTCATGACGCACAATTGTCCCCAACTAACTATGCCTGAAGATCTCCCTAATTGAATTGACAAAAATAGTTTATGTAAAACTAATTTATGTTCTAATAAATTCAATAAGAGTTCCATGATACAATTAAACGTATACTAACCTTAGTATAATTAATAGCACTATGAATAACATAATTTACATAAGAGTCTTGAAGCAACCGCTCAAAATGATACACGAAGAGCATTTATGAGACAGCAATAGGTTGATTCTCTTCGATATTCTGCATGTAGTTCCCGACTACATAAGAACTTCTGAATCGATAAATTCACAAAGTTGCCTTCTAATTGAGCCGTGAAGTTGGTTATAATAGAAGGTATTTTCATGTCAATTACAAACTGAATAATATTGTTTCTGCGTTAATATGGAATGAAATTAATTCGACAAAAATGGAAAACGTGAATAGTAAATTAAAAAAAATGCTGATCCGGAATGGATCTTAAGCAAGTATAAAAGAATGAGAAGAGATTTGAGCAACCAGTTTATCTCTTTATTTCCCATATGAATGAGCAACATATGCAGTACACCACAATGAGTTCAATCTCAACAAAATTCTTTGAAGAACCCATAAATTACAAAAAATAATGTCAAAATCGTGGTTTAATACATATAAAAACAATGTTTGAATGTAAGTGATTATTACAAATCATTAGTACCACAATCAACAACAACAATAATTTAAGAACAATATCTTTGTATAAGATGGTAAGTGATTATGGGATAAATTTACTTGTTATTCTCAATGTTGAAGGACTCCAAGCAACGGCTAATCACGTGATTACCATTCAGATCATTGATGAAATCGACAAACCCAAGTTGTAGATCATACAAAATAGAAACTTCGTAACAAAATTATTAAAATCATTACTTTTGATGATAAAGAATTATGCAACACAAGTAGATTTTATCCATGTGTCCAAATAAATCCTAAGGATCTGTTCAGGATTTATAGTCAAAATCAACACAATTTTCATCTCTGCTCTTTGTTACAGACACATCGGGCAATTTTTGGACAAGTTAACTTTCAAACTGGTTCATTAGAGAAACAAAGTTGTTAATTAATGCAACGTTCCATTTTACTCAAAAACACAAAATCTTTTCAACCCGGGAAACAAAGACAAAATCTTTTCGCAGGAACGGTTCTAAAAGAGGAAGAGGTATTGAGAGGATAAAATTCAGTGTTCAAGAATTGTTTTCTTTTGTTGTTATTTTATTTAATCGGATATGGAAATTTTCTGTTATTAGAATCTAAATACACTCAAATATCTGCTCATCCTAAGGATCTAAAGTTTTTTTTTTAAATTCAATAGCTTGGAGGTTGATCAGGAAATTTTATTTTATTTTAAAAAACAATTTTTACTTTAAATAAATATTATGTTTGTTTGTATAAAAATATACCCTCTACTAAAATTTTGGGTGGTTTGTTGAAGCACAATGACACATTTTAAACAACCAACCAAACAAATATGATTTCCAACCAAACATATATGATGTCGTAGGCATCGCAATTAAACCTGAACATATCTTGACAATCACGTATCTAATTACAACTTTCTCGTACTTTGTCGATTCTGCAATTTCGAATCTCAGAAGCAATTGTATAGCAGAGGCCTGCCAATCCGAACTCAACCAATATCATGCACAAACAATCGGTACCGATTTGCACATTGTTCATACATTCAAGTCGATTCCTACACCACACACTGCCCAGAAAAAAGCTCACACTGCAAGAGTTTCTCCACTAGTAAGAGTTCAAACACGAACCAGACAATAATTTGGAGGTGAAAATATAATTAGACGACACCTAATGGAACATACCATTGCTATTCAGACCAAAGCGATGCTGCTTTCACCACCAGGACGCTTGCGAACACCACCAAAATAATTCCTTGACTCGGCCTTCCCATCAGCAAAGATGCTATTATCGCTAATCTCACGTAACTTGGCATCGCTTAGTGATATTTCAGCAGAAGCCTCAGAGGTGTCTCCTCGGAAGATGTCGTTCATAGAAAGCTCTCTGAATTTCTTGTCGTATATTTTTTTTGGCAGTCTCATCGAGGCCTCATCTTGAGAGATGTCGCTCTAACCTCCAGAAGACTGAAAGAATTATTACTTTGAACTAGATTTTATGGCATCTATTATTTTCATTAGGGCTGGCAATTTCTGTCACGATACGATTAAACGACACGACACGATCTGCTTTAAAGCGTATATGAGTTTGACCTTAATGGATCCTGTGCCTAAACAACTCTTATACGTTTAGACACCATTATTAATCGTGTCTAAACAACTCAGATCTGCGGATATCTGTATAAACACGATTAAACACGATTAACTATTCGTGTCTAATCGTGTTGTGTATACATGTGACACGTTTAGACACATTTAAGTATAATAATAATAATAAAATATTAAAATACTCACTTACTTTTTAATATTGAACTATGAAGACCTTACTTTGTATATTTGAATTTGTGTATATATCTGCTTTAAAGCGTATATGAGTTTGACATTAACGGGTCCCGTGTCTAAACAACTCTATACGTTTAGACATGATTAAACGACTTATACGTTTAGACACGAGACATGTTTAAAATTTATCCGTTTAGACACGAAACATGTTTAGACACGACACGATTATGACACGACACGATTGCCAGCCCTAATTTTCATATATTTTTAAATAAATACTAATTATTAGAATATATATATATATATATATGCATATTAGTTATAGTAATTATAAATTATATAAATTATTTTTAAATTTTGTAATATATGTTGATTCTAATAGAATGTAACAATGATATTTTATAAAAATAGTTCTAAGAAAAGTATGTCATAATTATAACAATGATATAATTTTTTCATACCCTAAATTTTATGTTATAGTTATAAATATCTACATAAAATTAATATGTGATTATTATTTTCATAAAATTTATATAAAATATACATAATAATCCTTAATTTCATCTTAAATTATCTTGTAATACTTGTTTTTATATTTATACATCTTCTTGCTTTTTATAAAATATAAAATTTAGTAAATAAAATAAACTTAAGAAAAATCATAAATGCACATAGAAAATAAAGAAGATATTAATGAAAGTTTGTAACTTATTGGGAGAATGAATGAGAGAGTTTGGAAGATTTTAAACTACGTTACATGGCATGCCACATATGAGTGAGAATTATATGTTTGACATGGACAAATTAGAAGTTGTGAAATTGACATTAGGAATGAGAAAATGTCTGAAAAAGCTTACTAGTCACAATTCTACATAACTTAGCCAAATTAATATATATATATATATTAAATAAATACTAATTATTAGAACATATATATATATATGCATACTAGTTATAGTAATTATAAAATATATAAAATATGCTTAAATTTTGTAATATATGTTAATTCTAATAGAATATAACAATGATATTTTATATAAACAGTTCTAACAAAAGTATGTCATAATTATAACAATGATATAATTTTTTCATACCCTATATTTTATGTTATAATTATAAATATCTACATAAAATTACTATGTGATTAATATTTTCATAAAATTTATATATAATATACATAATAATCCTTAATTTCATCTTAAAATATCATATAATAAACCAATTTAATTTATACATCTTCTTGCTTTTCATATAATATAAAATTTAGTAAATAAAATAAACTTAAGAAAAATCATAAATGCACATAGAAAATAAGAAGATATTAATGAAATTTTATAACTTATTGGGAGAATAAATGAGAGAGTTTGGAAGATTTTAAACTATGTTACATAGCGTGCCACGTATGAGTGAGAATTATATGGTTGACATGGACCAATTAGAAGTTATGAGGACTTCAAGGATGAATCCGATGCTGAAGATACTTTGGATGAGGATGCTGTTGTTGATGTCAGGACTTACGCTACCTCTAAGCCTAGTTTGTCAAGGGTAACTTTCTGTGCTGTGATCTTTAAAATTATGCTTCATTTAGCAGCTTCTGTATGATTGTGTTGTTTATATGAGCTTACTATCAGCATGTTCATCTTCATCTTCATCTTTGTCAGCTGGGATCTTAGGACCATAGGTTCTGTCCATTTACTTGTTTAATTGTTTTCTAATTAAACAGGTTCGCTTGTTTTATCGGATATGTTTTTTGTTGTCTTTGATCTTTTGTTTGTGGAAGTTTTTGACAGAAATTTACTTGCCGAGTATCTCTTAAAGAATCACACTTCCTTGGCTAAGTTTTCTAATCATGGCGGGTTTAGGTGCTTGATTTGTTTTTTATGCTTATGGTATAACTATAGAAAAGTATACATTTAAGTCTATGTAGCTTAGTTTGCTGGTTCTCCTCATTAAGATATCTGTTTATATGTATGGAATTTGACGTATATAATAGTCAATTTCTGCTAGAGTTACTGGAGAAGGCTGTGTAATTGAAAATTGTGGTTTTGTAGTCTTTATTCCATGGATTTCTTCTCTTTACAGTTTATTAATCTATTAACTCAATCATAATTGGTGTTCTTTTGTTTTGTTTTGCCTTGAGGATGAGTCTCCAATAAAGAAAGTTGTGGAGTTTGGTAGCCAAGCTGAGAAGTCTGCTAAAAGGAAAAGGAAGAATCAGTACAGGGGGATTCGACAGCGTTCATGGGGAAAATGGGCTGCTGAAATTTGTGATCCAAACAAGAAGAGGTAGAGGGCTGGGCTTAGGCTGAGTTGGGCCTGGGGCAATTGTTTTTTGTTTTTAATTATGAACAGTGAACCGCACACTGAACCGGGTTCGACCGGGTTGGGCCGGCTGAACTGGGAACCGCCCCCTTGCCGGTTCGCGTGTCGGTCTGGTTCTGATAATTATGATGTAAACACTTTTCTTCCTGATTTCTTAGGTCGTGACATCACAATGTAAACATTAGATGACTAAGTTGATCGTGGTCGTTGGTCAAAAAGATTAAAACAAAAGTTGATCGTGGTCGTTGGTAAAAAAGGATGTTCACAATTCACATAGGTCAAAATTACGTGTAAAACGCTTATTTATTTATTCATTTATTTATTATGTTCAGACTTGACACTGATTTGTTCATTGATTTTACATTTTGTTTATATTGATCCCTACCAATTAATTACTATCCATGAAAAATCTCCACAATTTTGAAAAATAAAAAAGAAATTTTATGTGTAACTTTAAATTTAATTTGGGTACAATCTTATTATAAAAATGAAAAATGTGAATAATCAAAAGAAAAATAGTAAATAAGAGATTTGGGAGAAATTAAGTTTAAAAAAAAAAATAATTATAGTTAGTAGAAATTAGTTTAGTTGGTTATTTTGTGAATTAATTATATATTTGATCATTTATGTTTTGTCTAATATTAAGTTTTGGTTATTTAGTTTATTTTTCTTGATCACTTATATTTAAAAATGTTACTTTTCAGTTTAAATTTTTATTAATTAGATACTTATATTTGACTGATGTTATTAAATAGTCACTAATAATAATTCTACCACTCTTATTAGAGTTTTTTTATATTAAAAAGTAGGTATTCAAAAACAAATTAGAAAGTTAAGTATCGATGAAAAATATTTTGAAATCTGGGTATACGCGCTACCGTGGGTAGCACGTTTTTTTCAATAGGCGCCGGTAGCGCCTATTCCAAATATTTTTTTTTAATTTTTTTTTGATGCTTTGATGTTTAATTAAAAACAAAATTATGTATCTATTGAAAAAATTTATGGTACATAGATATTTTAATTGTGATTCAAATGATGCAAAAAAATATTAAATTTGGACTTACGGATTGACTGACTGTAAGCTCTGCCGTAAGTTGAGATATGAAAATTTTACTTACAAATATATAACTCACACCGTGTAAGTCCAAACTAACCACGATGAACGTCATTTATGTCGTAATTCAATTATCTACCAAGGGTAATTTGTTTTTAGAAATATAGTGATTTTTTAACATAACATCGCTTGTCTTATAATTTGACTGAAATAATTAAATACATTAGGTGAGAAATTTAATTATGTACTTACTAAAAAAATATTATAGTTCGTAAATATTTTAATTACGAATTAAATGACGCTAACTAGACGTTAATATTTTACTTTTAAACTGACCGTATAATACTACACGTAAAAAACTTTACATACGATACAAAAAAAATCAAATAGTGATTTAAACAGTGATTTTACGATTTAAACAGTGATTTTACTGTTTAAATAACTATTTGAATTCTTTTGTATTGTATGTAGAGCTTTTTACATGTAGTATTATACGGTCAATCTAAAAGTAATAAATTAACTCCTAGTTAGCTTCATTTAATTCGTAATTAAATTATCTACGCACTGTAATTTTTTTAATTTTTTTTGAGTAAGTACATAATCTAATTTCTCACCTAATGCATTTAAATATTTTAGTCAAATTATAAGACAAGCGATGCTAGGTTACAAAATCACTATATTTCTAATAAAAAACTTACCCTAGGTAGATAATTGAATTACGACATAAATGACATTTACCGTGGTGAGTTTGGACTTACAGGTTTTGAGTTATATATTTTTAAGTGAATTTTTCATATCTCAACTTACGGCAGAGTGTACAGTCAATCTGTAAGTCAAAATTTAATTTTTTTTTTGCATAATTTGAATCACAATTAAAATATCCATGTACTATAATTTTTTTTCTATAGATAGATAATTTTATTTTTAATTAAACATCGGAATTATTTTAAAAAAAAAAGTGATTTGGAATAGGTGCTACCCACGGTAGCGCGTATACCCACAATTCGAAATATTTTTCCTCGATACTTACTTTTCTAATTTTCGTTTTTAGAATACCTACTTTAAAAAAAAACTCCTCTTATTATCTTCTTGCTTTTCTCTTGTTCATCTTGTTCATGTTCTTCTTCTTGGTCGATTAACAACTTTTAAATCTTCACAATGAACCCAAAAATTGATTTGAGGTTCGAAATGAACTCAAAAATTTGACCGAATTGTATCACACATGAAACAGTTTGGTAATCGATTCAACAAATAAATATTATTTTTATTCAAATATGGAACGGTTCGACTGAATTATACAAATCAATTTTAAAATAGTAAATCGTTCTACTTCTAATTTTATATGTTATTATTTCATAAAAAGGAATTATTTAGCTTCTAATTGTTTATGTATTAAGTCATTTTAATTAGTAGTTATCTAATTGGTCCACAATATTATTAAGTCATTTTAATTTTGACTTTTTTTGTGAAATTATTTATGTATTATCAAATTGATCATTAAATTTTGTAAATTTGAAATATTTTATATTAGTTGTTCATTAAAAAAAAACGCAGTGGCTCGAACCGATTCTAAAGAACTACCTTTTTTAAAAAAAAAAATGAAATGAGACAGACGTATGGTAAATGTACGGTTCAATCCATACATTTGAATCGCTTCACGTATGGATCGAACCGTACGCTTCACATTTTTTTTTAAATTTGAATATACCATTTTAAATTTAAATTCATGAAAAAAAATTAATCTGTATTTCTTAAATTCAAATTTAAAATTGCGGAAGTTTTTTTTTTTTTTTTTTGCAAATGTAGGTCTAATTAGTTATGAATTATGATTAATGAAAGTTTTGTGGACAAATATCAGATTTGTTTTCAAAAAGTGAACATGTTAAAAATATAATTAGCAAACTATGCATAAGCGCTACCTGGGGTAGCGCATAAATTGTTTTTTACCCAAAACGCTATCCGATGTAGCGTTTTTTACAAACGCTACTCGGGTTAGCGTTTTTCTTCCCATGGTGGCGTTTTCACATTAATTTTTACAAACGCTATCCCTTGGTGGCGTTTTCACATTAACTTTTTTAAAATATTTTTGACTACTCGATATTTAATTAAAAATAAAATTATGTATCTATTGAAAAATATTTAATACGTAGATATTTTAATTGCGATTCAAATGATGCAAAAAATATTAAATTTCGACTTACCGATTGACTGTACGCTCTGTCGTAAATTGAGATATGAACATTTGACTTAAATAAATATAACTCAGACCCTGTAAGTCCAAACTCAACACGGTTAACGACATTTACGTCGCAATTCAATTATCTACATAGGGTAATTTTTTTGATTAAAATATATTTAATTTTTTAACTTAACATCGTGTGTTCTATAATTTGACCGAAATGATTAAATGCATTAGTTGAGAAATTTATTATATACTTACTAAAAAAAAAATTTACAGTGCGTAGATAATTTAATTACAAATTAAATGACGCTAACTAGACGTTAATTTTTGACTTTCAGACTGATCGTATAATACGATACGTAAAAAATATACGATACATATATATATACAAAATTTACTGTTCACACAGTGTTCTTAATGTATATACAGTAAATATACATACTGTATACATAGTAAAAACACTGTGCAAACAGTAATTTCGTGTATATATTTATATGTATGTATAGTTTTTTTACGTATCGTATTATACTCTTACTTAAATCATCAATTGTGAAATCTATAAATATTGCATATGCTTCAAAGTTTTAACCATTTTTTTTTGGTATTGATACTCCTATATATGTATTTTAAATGTTAAATATGTACATTATGTTCTTATAATTTATATATACATACACAGGTTATAGTAAATGGGTATATACATATTTTCTAGTATTGTTCTTGTTTTGTCTCTAACAAATGGGAACAACTACGTTAGTTCGAGCTTTGTCTTCTATTATAACAATTACTAAAAGTGAAAAGTCTGAAAATGGTCCAACATATTTGCACAAAATATTTTTCCAAAAATAAATGTTTTAAATGGTCCACTATGTTTGAAAATGATGGTAATTGATATCTCTGTTACTTTTCTGTTAAACTTTTCCGTTAAATATTATTTATATTTGCAAAATTAACCGAATATTTTTCTAAATGTTACCATTAAACCCCAACAAACTTACATTAATATTACAAACAAGTCTCGACTCGATTCGAGCCACACCAGGGGTTCCCTAGCCAAGGTGTGAACCCAAACCAGGTTACCTAACCTTGGGGACTTGGTCTAGGCTCGGACCCAGACCATAGGACCCCCGATTGGGGCTCAGAGGTCTTATGGCCTGGGGCCGAACCTACACCAGGTCCCCAAGGCTAGGCGACTTGGTCCGGGTTCAGACTCCAACCACAGGACCCCCGATTGGGGCTCAAATTGAGCCCCAATCGGGGGTCCTGTGGTCAAGGTTCAATAATTGGGGCTCCAATTGAGCCATAATCGGGGGTCCTATTGTATGGGGTCGAACCCAGACTAGGTCCCCAAGGTTAAGAGACCTGGTCTTGGTTCAAACTCAGACCATGGAACCCCCAATTGAGAATCAATTGGACTCCTAATAGTCTCAATTGAACCTAGACATATTCAGTCCAAACCAATTGGGGCTTCAATTGAGCCTCAATTGGGGGTTCCATGGTATGGGTCCGAGCCCAGACCAGGTCCCCAAGGTTAGGTGACCTGGTCTGGGTTCAGGCCTTGTTTCGGCTCGCATCGAGTCGGGACTTGTTTGTAACATCAATGTAAGTTTGTTGGGGTTTAATTGTAACATTTAGAACAATATTTAGATAATTTTGCAAATATGAAAAATCTTTAACAAATTTTTTTAACAGAAAAGTAACAGAGGTATCAAATACCATCATTTTTAAACATGTTGAACCATTAACCATAACAAAAAAACATGTTGGTGCAACTAAAATTTTGTGCAAACATGTTGGACCATTTTCAGAATTTTTCCTTACTAAAATCCATAAAACCTCTCCTCATCTCATTACTTGTCCCACAAGCAACATCAATTTTTGTGTGAAAAAATATTTTTGCAGTAAGCTAGTCCTCAAGAACCCGTGCCACACCATTGGACTAACTAGTGATGTTGATGGTGACCCTAAGTGTATCGGGAAAAAATAGTTTAGTTTAAATTAACACTACAAGAAACTTGTGCAACAACGACGAGGCTTTCGTGTTGACACTAAGAATTGTAGTTGAATATATGTATATTGCGTCGACAGTTTTTGTTGTCGTTATTATTACTTATTAGGCACAAAACGTTTTCCACCATTATAAGCTACTTTTAGTGTTAATTTTTACCGTCACTTTATTTTTTTATATGGATGAATGTTTAATGTTGACCTACTGTTGAGACTAAATGACTCCATCAGTAACAGATTACCTTTTCGTTGTAAATATACATATTCAAATGCGAAACATTTTGTCGTCAATATAGCGATAACAACAACGACTGTTTGCCGTAACTCCTCAATTTTGTCGCCGTTAAAACATAAGTACCAGGAGAATGTAAGAATAGGTTTGCATGTCAATATATTGTAGACATTAGTATAGACATTCATTAACAGATTCTATTATTTTGGTAAAATAGTTTATTTAGTGGTGACTATTGTTGATGTCAATAATGCACAAACAACTATGGCATATTGTCATCATCCTAGTCGTTGTCGTCACTAAAATTTAATAACCCCAACTAAACCGATAGAACCGCCACTAAACCAATTTGAACCAGCATTTAATTTTAAAAAAATTAGACCAACGTTCCAAAAAACTTAATCTTACTCTCAATCACCCTTTATCCTCTCTAAACTAACTCTCCTTCTCCCTCTCAGTCAAAAACAAGAGCCCCTCTCCCATTTCCACGCGCAATCACGTAGATGGAGAGCTCTCAGAAGTTGTACAGAACAAATGTTCCTTTATCCCTTTCCCACGACCTCAGATACAGTCACGCAGATGACAGAGTCATCCATCAAAACTGCTTTCGCTTATCCTTTCTTACGGATCTTATGTGTCTTGATGGCTCTGCGAACACCACTGCCGGTGGTGGATGTTTGTCAGATGTGTCATGGCGCGAAAAGGGTGGGATTATCGGTGAGGTCAGGTAAGTTCTTGATTCTGTCCTTGTGGCGCTCGATTGACGGGGAGAGAACCTCTACATTAACTACTGATATGTAACGCAGAGGGATTTGAGCTCTTCACCAAGTAGATTTATGTTATGGGCCTACCGTTTTCAGGGTAGTCACCAGTAACTTTGGGCTAGTGTTTAGGGTCGACATTCCTATATGTACAAGGTTTGTCAATGGTCGGGAATAAGAAAAAACATTACAATTGAATTCTCTCCCTCTACCACTTTCTCTCTCTTCTCTCTTATTTTCCACCAATTCAGTTAAGATCTGTCTGGGGACCTTAACAATTTGTATCAGAGCCACAACAACGGTCGTACCTGAAGTCCATGGCGGCCGAAACACGAGCGCAAAAAGATAATGAAGGAGCACAACAAGGTACTAGCAGAACTGAAGGTGACGACGAATAAGTTGGTGGCCCTTAGTGAACGACATGCGACGTGCTTTAAGGAGATGCATGCGTCCATACTAGTCTTGACGGCAAGGCAAACATAGATGATGAAGGTCTTGGGAATCTTGGGCGATGGTGTTAGGATGTATGATGATGATTGGATGAAAGTGCAATCAGATCAGCTGAAGCTGCGTGTAGACATGATGAAGTTGTGTAATGGTCAAGAAGGTTCATGAAGTTGTGTAAAAGGTCAAGAATGTTCATGAAGGTTCTTTTTTTTTGGCCAAATAAATGCTTTACTTGATAAAATAAAACGTTGTGACATGGAGTCACGGATGTTCAGTATTACAATCAAAGATAATAATGGTAGTGGGGGTCTTTCGACCCAATCTCCAAGACTCACTCCCATTCTCGTTTGCATTGCTATCCAATTTGCGCACTCGTTTGCCGTCCTTGGAATAACTCGCCATTGCACTTGCTCCATGTTCATAGCTAGTGCCCTCGTGTTGTTTATGATGGTAGAAACTCTCCAATGGGTCGGTTCCTCCTCGAGTTGCTTGTGTACCACTTGTGAGTCCGTTTCGATGATTACATTTCTCAATCCCGCTCGGTTAGCTAGATGGACTCCTTCTTGAATCACAATGGCCTCCATGGTCTCTATATACTCGCCTCGGTACCGTCGATTAGTTCCTCCTACCACCTTGTCGTCCTTCTCCCGTGCCACGACCCCTATGCCCGCTCTTCGTGTGTCCTTGCACCATGATGTGTTACAATTGATTTTGATCGTACTCCCATCCGGTGGTTTCCAATGCTGCCTTGGTCTCGGTCCGTGGGTTGGCTTGCATTTGGGCTGCATGCTTTGTTCTCCTCATATGTTTGTTTGATCTCCATCATCGTCGGCATCGGGTTTGGTAGTATGCCTTCAAATGCGGCTTTGCATCTCGTCTTCCATATGTGCCAACATGTGATTAGTGTGAGTCTCCATTTCGCCTCCCCACTTTGCCCATATAGCTTCGGTTCAGTGCTTTTCTCCTCCAACCATTGAGCCATGTTGATGTTGTTCCTTTGGTCGGATCTTCTCCCTAATATCCCAAACCATATGGGTTGTGTCCATCGACACTCTAACATCATGTGTTCCCTTGTCTCATCCTCTCCGCATATTGAGCAATTAAGAGTTACGGGCATACCTCGTCTTACCATATTTGCTTTGACGGCTAGGGTATTCGTGGCCAATCTCCATATGAATTTTTTTTCATTAGGCATGGTGTTGGTCGCCCATATGTTTCTCCATAGCTCATCTCGGTTCGGTTGGGTCTCCCCTCCCCTTTGTGCATTCTTCTCCCTCAATCTATGGTATACCGATCGGGCTTGGGGTGCTCCATCCCTTTTGTGAGGCCATATGAACTGATCCCTACCTTCGTCTTGTGGTATAGGTAGGCTTATAATGTGTTCGGCATCTTCTTGATTCACGATACCTCTCACAATCTCTTCATTCCATCTCCTATCAGTTTGTATCAAATCGCTCACCCTTAGTTCTCCCCCATGCTCCACTTGTGTCTCGACATTGATCCTCCTACTTGCCTTAGTGTGGATCCATGGATCCTAGAAAACTCTTATGTCTCGTCCCGATCCTATCATCCATACTCCTTCTTGTTTCATGACATCTCGTCCATGTATGAGACTACTCCACCCCCATGATGCTCGGCCTCCCCGTCTCGCTTCAAGGAATGAGGTATGAGGAAAGTATAGTCCCTTTAATACTTGCGCACACAAGTACATTGGTTCAGACACTATCCTTCCCACCATCTTAGTGAGTAGTGCCGTGTTGAAGCTTTGGAGCTCCCGGAAACCTAAACCTTTTGTGTTCTTTGATTTCGTAAGTATGTCTCATCTCCTCCAATGCATTCTCTTAGCCTCCTGAGTTTGTCCCCACAAAAAATCAGCTATTAGTGAATCAATCTCCGCACAACACGTTTTTGGTAGGTGGAACACACTCATTACGTATGTTGGGATCGCTGTGATGACCGCTTTAATTAAAACCTCTTTCCCCGCTTGGTTCAAAGTCTTTGGCCTCCAACCCGCCAACTTATCCTTTATCCTCGTTTTCAAATACCCCAAAGCCTCTTTCTTTGATCTCCCCCATATTGATGGCAATCCCAAGTATTTACCCAGGTCACTTGTGCTCTGGATGTTAAGGGCATCTTCTACTACCTTTCGGTCATGTCCCCGTGTTCCCTTGCTAAAGTATAGGGTCGACTTACTCGCATTGATCCTTTGTCCAGATACCCTGCAATAAGTCTCTAGTATTCTCCCCAACCGCCTAGCATTGTCCGGTTCCCCTTTGATGAAGAAAAGGGAGTCATATGAAAAGAACAAGTTATGTATTTCCGTGCAATTACATCGTATAGTGATCCCTTGGATATCCTTCTCCATTGCTGCCCCTACCAACCTTCTTGACAACACATCCGCTAGAAGTATGAATAAGTAAAGTGATAGTGGGTCACCTTGTCGAATTCCTCTTGTCAGTTTGATCACTTCGGTTCGGTCACCATTTACCACCACTTGGTAGGTGGTGGTTTATATGCACTCTTTGATCCATCCTATCCATACTTCCGAGAAGCCTCTCCTCCTTAGTGTGTCCAAAAGTAAGCTCCATTCCACCCGGTCATATGCCTTTTGCATATCTTGAGTGCACCCTCAACTCTATCTTCATTTCGGCTTGTTTGGAGGTGATGGAATACTTCATGGTCCACCATTATGTTGTCCTATATGTTTCGCCCTGACACAAATGCACTTTGAAAAGGCGTGACAAGTTCTGATAAATACACCTTAATGCGGTTTACTAGAACTTTTGAGATAATCGTATACAGGAAGTTGCAACAGCTTATTGGCCTAAAATCAGTCGGCATGGGCACTTTAGGAATCAAGGCAATATCAGTATGGTTTAGAGGGTTTAGAATGATACCTGTTCTGAAGAAAGCCTTGACCTAAGTGATGACATCCGCTCCCATGACATTCCAATTCCTTTGATAAAACAGACCCGGGAATCCATCTGGGCCAGGAGCTCGTGCCCCCCCTTACTGAAACATAGACATAGTAATTTCCTTCTCCGTTACATCCCGAGTTAAATCTGCATTCATGTCACTTGAAATTTGGTGCGGCGCCCATCTTAAGAACTCTTCCCCCGGATCGGTCGTCTCCGATGTAAACATGCTCCCAAAATACTTCCTTAGCTCGTCAGCTATCTCTTCCTCCTTAACCAACCACTCACCATTCTTTCCCTTGAGTCGGAAAATTTGATTTCTCCTCCTTCGGGAAAGTGTTGTTTGGTGGAAATAGGTTGTATTGCGGGTCACCCTCCCTTAGCCATTTGACTCTCGACCTTTATATCCAATACATTTCCTCCCTTGTCCATAGACTTTTGAGTTTTGCCTTCAACCTCTTTTCCTCCCTTATCACATCCTCATCCATCCCTCCTTGTATGTGTCTCCTAAGGGTCTTGTTTGTTTGTTCTATTTCTCTTAGATTGTTGCCGAAGTTCTCCTTACTCCACTTCTTCAAAAACCTTCGGCGTTTTTGCATTTTCTTGTGGACATCTCGAGCTTCCCTACACGGTGTGGAAGTTTCCCGTTCTCTTAAAGGTCATCTTGTCCATGTAGGGGCTAAGACCGGATGTGGGGTTTTAGGTTTTATTCATGGGTGAGGATGGTGGGGTATTAGGGTTTTTTTTTTTCTACCATATATGTTTGGATAGTTGTGCTTGTGGTATTGGATTGGTCGGGGAGGTAGGTGATCATGAATTGGTCTTGGCTTGGTTGGGGTTCGGTTAGGTGGTTATGCAGGTAATCCTCCAATTGTGTCCTCCCTATGATCCATCTTGTTGTTTCGATAGGGCTTTGGATTGGGAGGGGTGTTGGTTCGGCTATGGGTTTAGGTATGTGTATGGTGATGGTCATTTCTTATGGGTTAGGTTGTATCGGTTCAGCTCTGTGGGTGGGTACAGACGTTGGTTCACTCATGGTTTAGGTGGGTGTTTGGCTGGTGTTTAGGTTGCACTCGCCACGGTTTGGTCGGATTTATCATGGTTCGGGTACCCGGTCTTGTTCGTTGCCCCCATTTCATACTCCATTGATTCTTCTTCTTGATTCCTTCCCATTGTCCTCAATTGTTCGGTCCCCTTTCCCTTTCCTTCATTCTTCCCTTCCTTTTCCTTTGCTTGTGCCTTCGCCTTCTCATTTTGCCTCGCCTCCTCCATAATGTCGAACCACATCTTACGTGGTCCCTGTTTCATACTTGCACTCGTGTCTCGCTCCTCTCCCATGCGGGTCCGGACCGGGGGTTGCCTTGGTCTGATTCCCCCTAGCCATGGGCCATACATGGGTTTCATGTCTTCATGTTCTGACATTCAGACATCCTCCTTGCATGCTTGGGTCGTATGCCCCAACCTGCCCAAACCTACCCCAACCATAACAATAATCCGAGAGTCTCTCATATTTTATTGCAGCCCACTTATCAATCCCTAGCGAATTCCTCCACCAGAAACCCGCCATCAATGGCTTATTCACATCTACTTCCACCCGCACCCACATATAACTACGACATATTCTTCCTACATGTAGCTCAATTTCCAGGCACTGTCCTATCATGTTCCCAATCTTCCAGGTATTTTCATCACTAAACTTCTCCAACCCTAGGTCATGTTTTTGGGTCCACAAGTTTACCTTATTGAATTCCACTTCACTTACTCCCTATCTTGGTTCCCATCGTTTGATGCTCAGGATGTGCCTATTTATCGCCCATGGCGATAGGCCGAGAATATGATCCCCATCTTTCTTCCTTTCAAAGTCGATCAGTAGGATTCCAGTTTCGGCCTCCGTCACATTGAATTTGCCATATTTTGCCCATGCCGATCTCAGGACACTATGTATATTGTTCATCTTTACTGTTTTTTGAGTGAGCATCTTCCCCACATACCATGACCCGGCTTGGTATTGTTTGTTCGAGTTGAGGTCCACTGTGTCATCCCGGGGTCTATTTATCTCATCGGAATTGGTGTCTTGATCCATGACCGACGTCGTGGTTTCGGAGTCGTCACCTCAGCTTGCAACTTTCTTGCAAAACAAGTGGAAAAGGAGGGTACATTTTGTGGTATAATTCAGATTCCTAGTTCAGTGTGGTATCCCTTGGTTCAAATCCGATCAAGCTTTGATTATCCTCCACCGCTTCCGAGGTATAATTCTGACTCCTTGCTCGATGAAGGTTCACGAAGTAGTGTAAAAGGTCAAGAATGTTCATGAAGGTTCATGAAGCTTGTAGTAAGTGTTAGATGATTTAAATAGTCCTTATGCTAGCTTAGGTTCTGCACTATATAAGGAGTGTCATTCTGTTGTAAAGGTTAACTTTCAATGCAAGTCATAGTTCATATTTTCTGTTATTCATTTCTATTACTTGTTGTGCAACTCTTCAACTACATTTCGTATATTATTCTTCTCTCTTATTTTTCACAATCCAGTTTGTGTCGATATCATTCACATGGTATCAGAGCCATTATCAAGCTTCGTTGCTGCATCACTCTGAATAATTCGTTGTTATTGTCTTGCTCCATGCCAATCTACTTCTGATCTGTATCACTGTTCTCTGCTTTGCTGCATCTCTGAAGAGTTTCCGGTGGTTCTGTTATCAATTTTTGTATTGTTTTCATCTCTGATTCTAATTCTCTACAATTCCTTATTGTCTTCGAGAATCTGTGTCACTCTCAGCAATAGAGGAACTCAGCCCAACCTTCTTCAATAAACACATCTGTCAACTAAGATGGGAGGACAACTGTGATAGTTTAGCAGGGTGTGGGCATCCAATTGTGGAGATGCAACAGATTTCCATCATCTTGAATAGGGTAAAAGGACTATATGATAATGTTGTCTCTGTGATTCATGCTAGTAGAAACCCCTACAATTTGGCCTCAATCAGTTCGGTGTTACTTGATGCAGAAGCTCGTCAACGAGATAACATGTTTGACAGTTCAATGGTTGCAGCCAATGTGATGGTGAAATCCTCAAAGGAAAATAAGTCACAAGGAGGTGTTTCTCAAGGCCAGGTTCTGGACTCTGGTCAGCCTCAGTCGAAAGATACGGGACAAGCTCAGACACTACAGTCTAATGTGCAAGTGACTCCAGAATTTTAAGCTAACAACACCGGTTATGGAAGAGGTCGTGGCAGAGGAATATGCTACAATAATAACAAGCCTCAATGCCAACTCTGTGGAAAATTTGGACACATGGTGAACATATGTTTCCAGCTATTCAATGTTCATTTCCATGGAGTAACATCCCAACCAACGGATAGATGTGTGAATATGGAATGCTGGAGTAATGAAGAAGCCCAGTCAGATACTGCAATGTCAGTTCAACATCATCATTCTCCTGCAGTTCTGTATCAGACTACTGCAAATGTTGTGTCTCCTCAACCAGTCTTTTCTCCAATGTATAACCCTTACACGCCCACAACTCTGTCTCAATTTTCTCCCTCTATGCCTTACTTCATTCCATCCAACTATAACAATTTTTCCGTTGTTCAATCCACACCTCTCCCGATACAATATATCCCCAATTATACAGCATTACCTAGTGAAGCTCACACTCAAGCCAATGTGGTTTGTCCAGCCAAGATAACACACAAAGCGTGGTAACTTGACTCTGGAGCCACCAACCATTTTGCTCAAGGATACTCTACAAGCACTGGAGCCCAACCTTACACAGGATCATGTAAAATACAGGTTGCCAATGGATCATATCTTGATATAAGTAGTGTAGGCACTTCAGTGATAAAAACTTCTACAAAGCCACTTATCTTTCATAATCTGTTATACACACCTTAGATTACTAAGAATTTGGTCTCTGTTTCTCAGTTCACCAAGGACAATAAAGTGTTCTTTGAATTTCATCCCACCTATTGCTTGGTTCGAGATGATGTCACCAAAGAAGCCCATCTGAGTGGATCCGAAAGTGATGGGTTGTACACGCTTGATTTATGTAAAATAAGTGTTCAACCTAGGTCTAGTCATACTCAATGTATTACCTCTGTTGGTTGTCAAAAGAATGATACTGCAAATGTGAATAATAAATGTTATTTATTGTCTAAGAATTTGTGTTGTTTTTCTAGACAATCAAAACATCACTCTTCCATTATTCATTGTAGATTAGGCTATCCTTCGACTAAAACTCTTTCTATGATAATAAAGAACAACCATTTGAATGTTACATCTGATCTACAACATTGTGTTGCTTGTTCTATAGGGAAAAGTTGTAAACTACCATTTGTTGCATCGACAACTGAATATGCATCCCCTCTTGATCTAATTGAGATGGATCTTTGGGGTCCACCCCCCGTGTCTTCAAATGGGTGTCTTTATTTTCTTAGCATTGTTGATGTGCATTCGAGATATACATGGATTTATTTTTTACAAAAGAAAAGTGATGTTGCAAAGATTTTTCCTCAGTTTCCCAAAAAATGCAGAAACATAGCTTGTCTGTTCTCTGAAATCTGTTCAAACAGACAGTGAAGGTGAGTTCAAAGCCTTATGTTCTTATCTATCTTGTCATAGTATTACTCATCAGATTACATGTCCTTACACTTCTGAACATAATGGAATAGTGGAACGTAAACCTAGACATATTGTTGAAACTGGTCGTACATTGATGAAACATCCTTCTCTTCCAATGCAGTACTGGTCTGATGCCTTTTTTACAACTATGATTCTTATTAATAGGTTTCCTACGAAGATTTTATCTTATCTATCCCCACATAATTTTTTTTTTGGAAATTGCATGATTATGGTTTTCTTCAAGTCTTTGTGTGTTTGTGTTATCCTATTCCTCACCCTTACAATAAGCACAAATTAGATTTTAGGTCTGCTCCATGTTTTTTTTAGGTTATTGTGCTAATTAACATGGATATAAATGTCTTGACTCGGTTCAGGGCGGGTATATGTGTCCAGGCATGTGAGATTTCAAGAATAAGTGTTTCCTGGAGGCTAGTACCTTGTATGAGTGCTGCTTCTATATGGTCTAAACTCCATCAACACTTATCCTCCTCATCCACCACAAGAATAATGAGTTTGTATGATAGACTAATGGTACGAAAGATGTTCAATCAATCCATGAGAGAGTATCTAACCGAAATACAACTCATCTGTGATAGTTTAGCAGAGAGTATCTAACATTCCTATAGTATGGTGTAACAATATAAGGGTGTTTGCTCTCACCGAGAACCCCATTCAACACTCTAAGATGAAGCATGTGGAGTTGGACTTATGCTTTGTCAGGGAAAAAGTTCAAAATGGACAAGTGCTTGTCAATTTTGTACCAGCATCTGAGTAGATTGCTGATATTCTTACCAAACCTTTAACTGAGAGAGTGTTTGGGCATTTCAGGAAAAAGCTCGGAATGCTGTCATTTGGAGATCTTCAAAACAGTTGTGAGCTTGATAGTAAGGACTTCTTTTTTCTCTTGTCTGAGGATACTCATTCTACTACTGATTCAGAGAGTGCCTAGTTTTTGTTATAGTTTGTCTTTGTTTTTAGTGTCTCTGCTATATGTGTGATGTCCGGTTTAGGTCTAGGTTCTGTTGGTAGAGTTTTTTGATTTGTGCATCATCTTCTCATCAGTCTTTGCTCCTCAGCACCTCTGGTTTTTCTAAAAATGTTCGTTGAACTCCTGTGAGTGCTTATAGTTATGTACTGTGGTGATTCACTCCTTTGATTAAGTGGTGATATTCTTGTAAGTTTGCCAGCACTCTGTTTTTATGCAATTCTATGTTACTAGTTATTTACTCGTTCAAACTATGCATTCTACTAGATCTCCTTGCTGTCATGATGTGCTGTTTTTTGGTTGATCATATTAACTAACTTAAATGTTGATACTCAGCTTTAGTCTCTGAACCTTTGATGGATGATTCTGGTTGTCACACTATGCAGTCCTCTATCTTCTATACAGCTATTCAACTCTTTCTCTACTCATGTCTCTCAAAATATCCACTGGCATATGGTGAAGTTTAGATTCCAAAAATAGTGGTTTACAGAGAAAACGTCAAAGCTACTCTGTGAATACTTGAGGATGGTAAGATGGAGACTGGAATCTCCTAACTTCACTGGTAAGAAAGAGGCTAGAACCTCTCTGTTAGAAAATAATTAAAAAAAGGTGAAAAAACAAACAAACTAAATGATGAAAAAATAGCAAAGAAGAAGATGAGGTGACTAATGTAGTTCAATGTATATGGAGATGATGTGATCTGCAGAGCATGTGAGAATTGAGACATCATCTAAGCATGTTTGGTTTCTCTTGATAAGGGGATTTATTATAAGTTGTTGAGTTGATTTGGAGAGAATATTCATCATGACAGTATGATGTCCATAGTCTTTAATGTGATGTTTCTACGGGTGTTAATCAGTTCAGTATAGAACTTGCAGTGCTGATGTAAAGTTTTTTTTTTTTACTTACTATGGATATATGAGCTCTTCATGATGAGAAATCACCAAGTATGCAGACTTTTGTACACTATGGGGTTTGCAGAAGATTAAACAAACAAACCAATGTTAAGATGTATGATGATGATTAGATGAAGCTGCAAGCAAATTAGCTGATGCTGCGTGTAGATATGTTGAAGCCGTGTAAAGGTCAATAAGGTTCATGAAGTTGTGTAAAAGGTCAAGAATGTTCATGAAGCTTGTAGTAAGCTTTAGAAGATTTAAGTAGTCCTTATGTTAGCTTAGGTTTTGCACTATATACAGAGTGTCGTTCTGTTGTAAAGATTAACTTTCAATGCAAGTCATAGTTCATGTTTTATGTTATTCATTTATGTTACTTATTGTGCAAGTCTTCAACTGCTTTTCGTATCTTCTTCTTATTCTCTCTTATATTTCACAATCCAGTTTGTGCCGAGATGATTCAAAAATGGGTCGAGCGTCAGCAGGGTTCAACCAAAAGCTCCAGCGTCGACGCCAACGGAACGTGAAGATACAGGAGTGGAGAACAACCACAGAAAAGCTACCATAGTGACTCCTACCACCATGAGGGATAGGGAGTATCGAGGAGGCACACCACGCCTTACCACAAAGGAGCTCAGGGACACTGGGTCGGAGTGGAGGTGAAGGTAGGCACTCGTTTCAACTAGGACGTATCGATTTCCGAGATTCTCTGGAGATGAGGTGGATAGTTGGATTTATCATTGTGAGCATTACTTTGAGATCGATGAGACCACGGAGGATGCCAAGTTACGTATTGCGGCGATACATTTAGATAGTGAGGCCGTACAGTGGCACCAAGGATTTATAAAACTTTAAGCAAAACAGGGGAAGTTGATGGGTTGGAAAGAGTACGTGAAGGTGATTTGGCCAGGTTTAGCGAAGAGCTTTATGGGGATCCGATTCTGGAGATGAAGAACTTGCGACAGGAAGGATCATTATCCGGCTACCAAAGAGAGTTCGACGCACTACTCCGTAAGGTACAACTCGTTAAAAATATATCGGAGGGTGTAACCGTTAGCCAATTTTTGGGTGGATTAGAGTCGAGGTTGCAAGGATCAGTTCGGTTGTACAAATAAACCAATATAATGGATGTTTATGCCACTATGAAACTACATGATTCAGTTCAGATACATCTTAAGAAGCACCGTTTCTTTATCCATCCCAGATTGATGAGTTACCAACAGAAACCACCTACAAATATACACCCAAGTCCTGTCACGGCCGGGAGGGGAAGAGGAAATGTTAACTACCGCAATCCAAGGCTCACAACGAACAAGGAGATGGAAGCGAGGAGAGCAAATAGTTTGTGCTACTAGTGTCCCGAACGATATATAGCTGGGCACATTTGCAATGAAAGACACATTTTTGTCATCGAGGTGGGTTAAGAAGAGTCTAGAGTAGTTGAAGAACTAGAAACGGAATTGGAACCAGCTGCAGAAGAACCCGAAATATCCATTCACGCTATCAGTGGAGCCATGCGTTGTGAAAATATGAAAGTAGAAGGAAGGGTCGATGGAAGAAGACTATAATTGCTGATAGGTTCAGGGAGTACACACAATTTCTTGGATGCGACAATGGCTGCGAAACTGGGATGCAAAAGGGAAGGAATACCATCCCTTAGGGTGTTAATAGCCAACGAGAACGAGATGAAGTGTGATTAGATGTGCAGAAGGTTCGGTTGGGCTATGCAAGGACACCAATTTGAAGCGGACGTATTCATTATTCCATTGGAGAGCTACCATATGGTGTTGTGGGTTCAATGGTTAGCAACACTCGGCGATATCCTATGGAACTTTAGTAGCCTCTCGATGAAGTTCCTACAAGAAAATGAAATATGTGAGTTGAAGGAAAACAGGTGGGGACATGCTCAACTCAGCTCCATCACCAATATGAGCAAGTTGTTATCTAAGACGGGCGAAGTTGCAGCGGTGCAGCTCTGCAGCTTGTCAATGTGCTCATCCATTAAAGAACAGGTGCATCTCTTCTCACCACAGCTACAGAAGGCAGGGGCAGTGGCTTTGGATATTAAGTGAATTCTGGAAGAGGTCGATGATGTCTTTAAGGAACTGAATGGCTTACCATTGCCGAGAGGGGTCTATCATTCGATCCGTCTAAACGATGGGGCAACTCCGATAAGTTTACGACACAATACATACCCTGCACCTCATAAAATATCATTGAGAAGATGGTGAAAGAGATGTTGACAGCAGGAACAATACAACCGAGCTGCAATCCTTCTACGTCGCCCGTAGTGTTGGTTCGGAAGAAGGACGGAACGTGGCGAATGTGCGTAGACTATCAGAGGCTTAACGACCTTACTATTAACGATAAGTTACCTATTCCATTAATTGACGAATTGTTGGACGAACTCCATGGTGCGGTCATATATTCGAAAATAGATTTACTATTGGGATATCATCAAATACGTATGGTTGAAGAGGATGCACATAAAACCGCGTTTCGTACCCATGAAGGACACTATAAGTTTCGCGTCATGCCGTTTGGCCTCACCAACGCTCCCAGAACATTCCAAGGTTGGATGAATCAGTTTTTTAAGGCTCACTTAAGGAAATTTGTATTGGTTTTCTTGTATGACATATTGGTTTAATGTAAGGGAGTTGCGCAGCATGTTGAACATTTGAGGATAGTTCTAGAGATGCTAAGAAGTAACGCTTTGGTGGCTAAGAGCTCCAAGTGCATATTTGGAAGCTGCTGAATAGAATATCTCGGGGACGTAGTTACCGCGAAGGGAGTTGCTACTGATCCGGTGAAAGTTGCTGCAGTCCAACAATGGCCAATACCCATGACAGTGAAACAGTTAAGAGGATTTTTGGGTCTCACGGGATATTATCGTAAGTTCATCCAAGGGTACGGGATTATCAGTCGACCCTTGACCGATTTATTGAAGAAGGAAGCTTTCACATGGACGGAAGAGACTACAAGTGCCTTTGAACGACTTAAAGTCGCAATGACTTCAACACCAATGCTGGATTTACGGACCCTGAACGAGGTATTCACTGTGGAGACTGACGCATCGAACGTGGGAATAGGCGCGGTCCTTATGTAGCCCGGTCATCCCGTGTCTTACATAAGCCGAGCTCTCTCCAAAAGACAGTAAGCCCTATCTATATATGAGAAGGAACTCATTGCTATACTGTTTTCAATCAAGAAATGACAGTATTACTTAATAGGGCGACGATTCATCATCAAGACGGATAACAAAAGCCTCAAGTTTTTTTTCAAACAAAGAGTGACGACTCCATTACAACACACATGGCTGGCTAAGTTGATGGGTATGACTACGAGATAGTATACAAAAGGGGGACCGACAATGGTGCTGCTAAAGGCTTGTCTCTGTTACCCAGCCCAGAGCTGCTGCAATTGACATTATCCTCTGTTTCCACCGAACTGATGGAGAGGCTACGGGAGTCTTGGACGAAAGATGAGGAATGTACGAAACTAATAAAAGAACTCAAGGAAGGAAGAGGGCCTCACCGATTCTCTTGGACAGACAACCTGCTAAGGGGGAAGGGTAGGTTGGTTGTTGTAAGGAACTTGGAGCGAAGGAAGGATATATTGGCTTTGTTTCATGCTTCTTCAGCGGCAGCTGCAACCCTACAGAAGGTATTTGCTATATTGTATTGGAGAGGCCTTAAAAGATATGTGCGTGTGAGAAAGTGTGAAGTATGTCAGATAAATAAATATGATTGGTCTGTCCCAGCCGGCCTGCTGTAGCTGTTTCCTGTCCATGCGACAATCTTCTCAGATTTAACCATGAATTTTGTAACCGACCTTCCAAAATTGCAAGGGAAGGATGTCATCATTGTGCTGGTGGATATACTGACCAAATACAACCACTTCTTGAGCTTGAGTCACCCCGACGAAGCAACCACCGTTGCCCAGGTGCTTATAGATTCGGTATACATGCTGCATGGAATACCAAACAACATTGTGAGTGATAGGAACCCAGTGTTCGTAAGCACACTATGGCAGGAGCTGTTCAAACAATTGGGTGTCACCCCTCCATTATCTTCGTCGTATCACCCACAAACGGATGGACAAACAGAAGTCGTAAACAGGTGCCTCGAGACATATCTAAGATGTATGGCCGGAGAAAGATCAAAGACGTGGGCAAAATGGATTCCCTTGGCAGAGTGGTGGTATAACACAACCTATCACTCTACGATCAAGATGACTCCACTCGAAGCGCTTTACGGCATTGCACATCCGTTAACCAAAGGATTCAGCCGTGGAGGTTGTGGACTCGTTGTTGAGAGACCAGGAAGAACACATTAAGATGTTGAATTTCCTTCTTGAACGTGCCCAAAACTGAATGAAATAAACAACCGATAGGAAGCAAGTGGAATGATAGTTCGAAGTAGGTAATCGGGTCTACATGAAGTTACAGCCGTATAGACATCTTTCTCTCAGGAATCATCGAAACCAGAAGCTCCATCCAAGATATTTCGAGCATTTTCAGGTCGTGGAGAGGATCGGTCTCGTAGCCTACAAGTTGGATCTTCCAGCTTCAGCTATGATACACCCCACTGTGCATGTTTTAAAGCTCGAAAGAGCATATGGAGTGAATGATGCGTATGTGTCGTTCGCAAATGGAGCTACAGATCAGAAGGAGCCGAAGACCATAATAGAGAGAAAAGTGGTGAAGAAGAACAACCAGGCAGCAACAAAGGTTTTAGTGCAGTGGAATGGAGGAAAGTCATAGGATGCTACATGGATATTCTTCGATGATTTAAAAAGTAAATATTTGGAATTCAATCTCGAGGACGAGATCGTTGTTTAGGGGTGAGTGTTGTTATGGGTCTACCGTTTTCAGGGTAGTTACCAATAACTTTGGGCTAGTGTTTAGGGTCGACATTCCTATATGTACAAGGTTTGTCAATTGGTCGAGAATAAGAAAAACATTACAACTGAATTCTCTCTCTCTCTCTACCACTTTATCTCCCTCCTCTCTTATTTTTTGCCAATTCAGTTAAGATCCGTTTGGGGACCTTAATAGTTTACGTTCCAACCTAATTGCATTTCTTTCACATTCTGATAACATCGATCATTATTTTGTAAGTATATGATTTTTAACCCTAATTCATTGTTTCGTTCTTGTAAATTGCTCCAATTTTGTTTATGGATTTCATCAAGGTAAACGTTTGTAGGCATTTTTACACTTATGAACTGATGAACATCATTTTTTAGCAGTTAGGAGAGTTGAGTATATATGCTGAATTTCAGAGACTTATATACTTCGGGGAATGTTTGTGTTACCTTGCTAACGATATATGTTCTTCTACATAACTAGTGTATATCTAACTCTTTAAATCTAAATCATTTTTATATAATTCATACTCGTGATGCAGGTACAGAACGAATGTCTCCCGCCATATAATACGCACTACTGAAATTTCAGTGTTTACCTACAAAATTATTCTGTCGGTAAAGGTTGTAAATTTCGTCGCTAAAAATAAATTTTGTCGGCAAACTGATATTTTCGTCGGTAAAGATATCTTCACTGAATGCCCCGTCGGTAAAGATTTGCCGACGGAAATAGGACTATTTATTTGATCGGCAAAATTTGTATATTTCCCGACAAAAATTCCGTCGGTAAATTCATGAATTTTGTTGACTCAAATTGTTGACTCACTTTTAATTTCGTCGGTAAATGTAGTTATTTTCCGACGAATTTATTTTGGTCGTTAAAACGTGTTACCAGAGAAAATAAGTTCTCGTCGGTAATATAACTATTTACCGACGGAAAATGTCGTCGGTAAAAAAAACTCATTTTTTTAAAAAACAAATACAAAAAAACAAATAAATTTAAAAATAGAAAACAACAGTTATATTATAATAGAAAATAACAGTTATATTACAAATAGAAAACAACATAATTTAGTGCATGACCACCAAAAAGGTTAGGATGTACAGAAAAAAAATGAAATATGGCATTGCAGCCTTAACATTGAAAACATACTCACATCATTTGGAAACACAACCATATCCACATTTCTGGATACGTCTGATAGCAACTGTCCCAACCATATATAATAGATATTGATTTTCTACCATCAATCAATCCTAGTGAAAGAGAGCGGTGTATAAACGAAAAAGAAATAAGAACCTTCTTCGGTTTGCCTTTGGTGTTATGAAATTGTTGCCATGCATTCTGCCTTTTGTTTTGAGTAACTTCAACCTGCTCAAATCACATTTTGGACTTGAAGGCATGTATCTTCTTACACTTCGCAATTTTCTTTACATACACACCATGTGAGGAGATCAAAATCAATTGCTTTAAATTCTTACAGTAAAAAGAAAGATATTGTAGTACCAAGAGTCTCAACTCAACCTATTTAGAATGGGTAGAAAAAATAAGACCAAGAAAATGTCTACGCTACATAGCACATCCTTAGGGTTATCAAGGTTAATACGAAGCTTTGCAGAAGGAGTCTTGGACTCGAAATCAACATGAGCAACTTGAGCAATCTTTCGCTTGAGATCCTGTTTTGTTCCTTCAGCAACCCGTTCAGCTTCTAGCAACGGATTCAGTGGATGGATTTCTTCAATTGCTATAACCCTTACATTGTCGGGGTCCATCTTAACACAACAAAATGTCACAAGTTAAGGTTTAACTACTGAAACGGAATATAACATATATTTATACAGAGAAAGAGAAAACCTCCTTATTGCAACACAGAGGGAGAGAGGGGGAGAGACCTCCTCCAAGTGTTAACGATACGGTGCGGTGGAAAACTGTGCAAGTGGAGAAAAATCACAGTGGGTTAACCTAAACCCTAAATCAGATACGGTGCGAGTGCTAATCTAATCTGAAAAACGTAGTCGAACCCTTGCAATTACCGCCCATTACAGTAAAGAATTTCAGGGCATAAGCAATTGCTGCCCATTACAAAACCTCAAGCATTAGTAACCACTTCCCAATCTATGTAGGAATCGGGGGAATTTAACAAAGCAACCATTCCGTGCTCAGGAAAATGTAGTAGTACGAACTTTTACGTACCTTTGTCGGAATCAAAATTCATAAACGGTAATTGATTGGACAAATTCGACGATCTTCTTGTTGGTGGATTTAGGGTTTTAACCCTTTCTCGTTGGAGTTGAGCGAGTCTGTCTTTGAGGAGGAACGCGCACAACAGTTTTAAACACTGGGGGAGCCTCCGTCACTTTGTTGTTTTTATTATTCTTGCCTTGTCTTCATTAACGATATATCCAAAAACCTTGCGAATATGTTAACAGAACGTGTAATAGTTGAGTGGGAAAAAAATCACCATTTGACAGCAATGACAAGGGTTCGAGACTACCAATGGTTGACAACAAACAATAACTTTTTGCACTGAAGTATACAATTGATGAATAATTCCCGAAATATACAGTACCAATTATAGCAATAGGTAAGAACAATTAAATTTGAAAGAGTTGTAGAATTTACCGAATGGTTTGCTAGTATTACGAAAGTATTTGGACTTGGTTGCCAGAGTTCGTTTCACGTCCTGGCTGATTTCAACCAATTTTTTTTTTCTGAAACAACAATGTTTTTTATCGATAAAATGTTTTTCATCGGTAGAAGATCTAACTTTACCGACAAAATAATTTCGTTGGTATTTATGGATTGAGGCTTTACCGACGATTTAAGTATTATCGTCGGTAAAATAAATTTTTGGCAACGAAAAAATAAAATCGTAAAGGAATATAACAGATTAGCGATGAGAAAAAATTTCACCGGCAATTAAAATTTAGTAGCGACAAAACGTTTATTTCGTTGATAATGTAAAATTTACCGACGAAAACAAATTTCGTCGGTAAATGGGGAATTTTCAGTAGTGACAGTTCGACGTTAGAGTGTCATCTTGTTAAAGTGTATTAATTGATATTCTATTTTAATTATCATCAGGAAAACATTGTTAACTCTTTGAAGCATAGTTATCAGAACCAGACCGAACTGGTGGTCCATCCAGTGTGGTTTAACCAAAAGACCGATTTGCATGGCAAATCTGTTTGAACCGGTGTGAACCAACCAGTTTCCGTTTTGTTTTTTTAAGTTTTTTGTTTGCAATAAACTAATCAAGTTTTTTCGGTTTAAACCGATTAATTTTGTTCTGCACAGCTGGTCTGACCTATTTTCTAACTAAGTTAAGTTTTTCATTTGAGCTTTCAGTGATTAAGCATTTCATTTCGTTCTGCCAAGCTTCAGTCGCAGCCTTCACTTCGTTCTGCCAAGCTTCAATCGTCCGTGAGTTCTTCACGCCTTCACTTCATTCTTCCAGCCTAGCCTTCCAGGTTCTTCAATTCGTTCTTTGTTTTGTGTTCCTTGTTGTTATCTTCTTCAATTCGTTCCTTGTTTCGGTTGAAATTGTTGTGTTCGGTTGCTTCCTTGCTGCAGTTTGCCTTAAATTGTTGAAAATGTTTTTGAAATATGGTGAAGGAGCGAAGGAACCGCAAACATGGAATTGGCAAGGAGCGAAGTTTTTTTTTTGAAATATGGGCAAGAAACCGCATCAAGAAATATGGAGTTCGCAAACAACAACTGCGGTTAGCTTTAAATTGTTGTTGAAATTGCTGAAAATTGGTGCTGAAATTGGTGCTGAAATTGGTGCTGAAATTGGTGTTTAAATTTCCTGTTGTTAAGTTTATTAATGTGGTTAGCAAGAAAGATATGTTGTATGATTGAGAAATATCTGAGAACAACTTTTAGTTGTATGATTGAGATAGATCCGTATTCTTGGACCAGTTTGATGAACGTGTTCATCATGTTTGGTGACTTAGACATCGCTCACCATGTGTTTGATGAAATGCCTCATAGAAATGAGATTTCTTGGAATGCCTCATCGATGATCACCGTAGAACGGACCATGGTCGTTGACCAACTGATGGGTTTCTCCATTAAAGAAAATGGAAGCTTCGATTGATGGAAGCTTCGAAAAGAGAGGAGCTCCATGAAAAATGTAGTCTGAAAAGAAAAACCCTAGGAGATAAGAGAGAACAGTGACGACTAATGGCGATGGGAGCTTCGAAGGGGTAATCTGGTTTGACAATCTTAGAACACTTCCATCTCTCTAGGTAGGTAGCTAGGGTTTGAATATTGTACGAAACTTAGATAACCACCCATTTAGAGATGAAGATGAAACTGAGATAACTTATCGTGGATATGTAGTATATATGCTGCATTTTATTTTTAATTTGTGCATGGTGAACCGGACGGTTCGACCGAATCCGATCAGGTTAGACCGTCCGATCCGATTCTGATAACATTATCACGAATTAATTGATAAACTCATATCACGCTTACTTATATTCTTAGAAAAGCAGTCGAACATAATAGTTGACATTTCTTTAAAAATATACCTTACAGTTCGAGAGACGAAAATTAATAAATTAATGAACCATAACACATACTATACTTCAGCAATTATGGTCTTGGGTAGGGGTGGGCATGAACCAGTTCGGGCCGAACCGGTTCATGAACCGTACCTTCACCACATTTTAAAGAGGTACAGTTTACCGCTCCAGTTTTTGGCCACCCCAGATTTTGACTAATTTACCGTAGCTCTTCTGAACCGGTTCGTCCGAACCACTTTATATATATTTAAAAAAACTATAATAATACATAAACCATAATTCATAAACCATAATCCTAATCCATAAACCATAATCTATAATCCATAAACCATAATCCATAATCTATAAACCATAATTCATTATACTAATGTAGATTGTAAATCATCACCGAATCAAATTTGGTCTAATGGTTTAGAGTATATATTTTAAATATTAAATATAATATTATATTAAAACCGGTACAAGAAGTAATACGGTTTACCGTTTGCGAACCGTTTTTTTGTACTTCTTCAGAACCGCTCCATTTTGTTTGCCAAAAAAAAACATTTGGTTTGTGAACCGGTACGGTTCAGGTACGGTTCGGCTGAACCGATTTTTTATGGCCAACCCTAGTCTTGGGTTTAAATTATACTCATCATTAAAGAAATTAGATAATCTATAATAATTTTTGTATTTTATTATGTTTTATATCATTTTTGGTTTCATGAAATAAATTATTATTTCAATAGGTCAGTTTGGAATCAAAATTTGAAAATGAATAGTAGATTTTGTATTAGAATATGAAATAAGCATTAGAGAACCGAATTGAAAGATAAAGAAAGATTCACCTAATTTATATAAATAGCTTAAGAATTTTAATGTTTAGGTTTGGGGGTTTAAGGTTAATACGATATATATTGTAAGTGCTCTTGGAAAACTATTAAGTAATGTAATATTTATACTCTGTCTGCACAAATTAATTAAAAATATTTTACATAGATAGTATTATTAGTTTTATACAATTGAGTGGGAATGAAGAAAATATAGACAATAATAGCCTTCAAGAAAAATATCGTGACTTGCCAAAAAAAATAAGGTAACTGCCCAAAAAACAAAAATAAGTGAACACTACAACAAAATCGACGATGCAAGTTAAGTGCAAATCATGAGAAGATAATAGAATCGAAATAAGAGTATCAAATACAAACTGCAACATGTCTCCAATAAAAGCGAACACTACAACAAACTTAGATCTCTATCTATTATTACAACTACAGCCGATTTAAGATTGTTTATTATTATAACAACTATTAAACATTACAAACTTTTATCATCTCATTACTTACATTTTAAGCAACATCAATTTTTCAAGAGATTGTGAAAGAAAATCTTCTTGTGGGATGGACTAGTCCTCAAGAACTCGGGACACACAATTGCCCCAACTAACAATGCCCAAAGACCTAATTGAATTAACAAAACTAGCTTACTTGAAACTAAATTATGTTTTAATGAATTCAATAAGAGTTGCATAGTAAAATTAAACGAATACTAACCTTAGTATAATTAATAGCGCTATGGATAACATAGTTTGCATAAGTGTAACCACTCAAAATGAGGTACGGAGAGCCTTTCTCATACAACAATGAGTTGATTCTCTTCGATATCCTTCATGCACTTCTCCATTGTATATGAACTTCTGAATCAATAGGTGCACAAAGTTGCTTTCAAATTGAGCCATCAAGTTAGTTATAGCGGAAGGTATTTTTAAATTGATTACAAATTGCATAACACACTTCCTACATCGATACTTCAAAAAAAAAAAGTCTGAATACTAAATAAATAAAAAATAGTAGTCTACCCGAATGGATCTTGAGCAAAGATAAGAGCATGAACAAAGATTTGAGCAATCAGTTTATTACAGTATACAACAATGATGATGATGAGTTGCAATCTCAAAATAATACTATGAAGCATCAGCTATCAAAACCGTGGTTTAATATTTTTATTAAAAAATAATAATATTGAGTGTGAGTGATTATTACAAATCGTTAGTACAACAATCAAGAACTATTAATAAATCATTAGTATAACATTCAAAGAACAATATCTTTGTATAAGATCGTAAGTGATTATAGGAATTTCTTACCTTGTTATCCTCAATGTTGAAGCACTCCAAGCAACTATTAATCACACTATTACCATTCCAATCATTGATGAAATCTAAACCCGAGATGGAGAGCAGATATCACAGATGCAATTTGCCCCTTGTATTGTGAACTTCTGTACTACCTTGCACCAAAATAGAAATTTGGTAAGGAAATGATTAAAATCATTACTTTTGATGATAACGAATTATACAATGTAAGTAGTTTACCCATGTATGTTCAAACAAATCCTACTGAATCTGTTCAAGATTTATAGTCATCGTTACAAACACATCGAGCAATTTCTGGGCAAGTTAATTTCCAAACTTGTTCATCATGAGTTCCAAAATGTTATAATGATCTAGCCATTCGGAAGGTGTAACTTTGAACTTCAGCCACTGAACTTGGGTTTCCCCAAGACAAATTGTAGAATGAGGCCGATTCCGGACCCTTACCTAACATCTGGTGATGATTCTTCGATACTCCATTTTCTGAATTCTTCCTTTGAGGGAAACTATTGCTCCCTTTGGAAGTGGAAATGTTGTTGTTCACCCTTTTGCCTTGAAATGGACTCCTTTCCATAATTTCTTGAGATTCTCTGATCATTAGCAGATCATTACTGTAAGGGCTAAGAAACATGTTCTCAGAAGAATTCATCGAAGAGATCCCTGACCCATTAGCATAAGGTGCGAACCGAATTGAAGTGTTGTTGAAGCCATGGAAGTTTGCAGAAGGGCTAAAAGACATCTTGATTGAAAAATGGGGTGATTGCAGAAGAGAAATCTTGATTGAAAAATGGGGGGGGGGGGGGGGATTGGATCAGTGGTTCCTTGGACTCTCCCAAACCCTAGAAGTCTATTGTACATCACAGTTTCATTCTCTGCTCCACCATTGACATCTGACATCGACAGTTTCACAGGATCCACCATAAACCTCAGTTTCATACATATTATTACTGTAATTACTGTTGCTGCCACCACCATCTGCAACAGCAGCAGCATAAAAAAAGACGCCATGAAAATACCCTTTTGAGGGTTCCGATCATCACCCCTTATAGACATATTGCACATTTTGTTGTACAGATCCAAATCCACCAAGAAACTCCCGTATACATTATAGTCCGTTGAATCAGAGTCATCAAGTCTCACTGCCTCTCCATTGGAGTGGAGTACACACCATGTGAATTCGAACTTGAGTTTGAAAATGAATTTGGTGGTGGTCGCTTATATGATGAGAGAAGATGGAGAACCGAATTCATTAGAGAAGCAAACTTGATAATTAATGCGACGTTCTATTTTACTCAAAAACACAAAATCTTGTCAACCCGGGAAACAAAGACAAACTAGGGATTCTCAAGAACAGTACAGAAATCAACCTCAACAAAACAGATTATGCGGATTGAAATTGATGGGTTATGAATATTGGACTGTGCTATTTCTAACAGTTGACCTAATAACACTTCAGACTAAACTTATTAAAAGCCCAATTACATTTGGGCGTCGCTCTGGACCGATGGCGTATAAATGCGTCACCTTTAAGGATGCGCCAAATAGGGGAAAACTCAGATTAAGTGTGTGACACCACATTCATTGACCACCTCAATTGGTGCGCCTGCACACCTACGAATTAGACCGGTAGCTTTTGGCACACCTAGGATTAAACAAACTAAAAAGATAGTCTACACTGGAGTAACCACTAGGGGTGACTTTGGGCGGGCCGAGCCGGTTTTTTTAGGCAAGACCGAGCCCGAAATTTTGGTTTTCACCTTTGGAGAACCGAGACCGAGACCGACTTCGGTATAAAAAGCCCGCCCGAGTCGGTCTTGCTTGACTCGGGCCGGTCTCGGTCCATTACCGAAATTTTCAGTCCAAATTAAAAAAAAAAAATTGTCCGAATTTTCACCAAATTTAGAACATACAAACACAATAAATCAAGTATCAAACATACAATCCAAACACACATTATAAATATAGAACATACAATCCAAACACACATGGACACTTTGTGAGTTGCTGTATACTACTATACTTGTATAGTGTATATAGTATTATGTATTAGGTTTTTAGGCAACTCGGTCCGGTCCAGTCCGAATCGGGAATTTCGGGAAAAATCCCGAACCCGAGCCCAACCCCGATTTTAGAGGAAAAAACCCGCCCGCTCGATCTCGGTCCTAGTCGGTCTCTGTCTTAGTCGGGCCGGTCTCGGGCCGGTCTCGGGCCGGTCTCGGGCCGGTCTCGGGCCGGTCTCGGTCCAACCAATATTTTTTGCTCACCCCTAGTAGCCACTACAAACTAAGAATAATATTCTTTAAAGTAACCCCGGTTGGCTCGCCTCAGAGACAGCTCGGATAACCAGGGTATGATCTGACTCTACTATGGTTATAGGTATGGAATGTTATAAATAGTTCATTATCATCATCAGTTCAGGGTAAGGATTCTCTGATACTAGAGCATTTTATACAATCTGAGTATTTCATACAAACGAACCTCCGACTAACTTTGTCATCGGAGGGGAAACAAAGGGAACACCCCGGACTTTCCTTCGTGCAGGTCAACGGAGTGAGCGCTAGGAAGGAATTGTTGTTCCCTACTGAGGTAAACGTGAGAATTTTAGGAGCATGCAACGTTTTGAAAGAGGCAGAGGTATTGGAAGGATGAGACGACATAGAGAGGAGAACTGGACGCCCGGTAAAAGCAGTGATACATGTGAGAAGAAATTTTGTGATACAAGTAGGGGTGATAAAAAAAGACTGTCTGGACCGAATTCCCGATAAGACCGGCCCGACTAGGACTGACCGAACGGGCGAGCTTTTTTTCTTAAGGTTAGTCTCAGTCTTTTTTCTCAAAATCCAAACTAGGACCGGTCCGACCTGACCTTGAGGAAACCCATTAGAAGAAACCAAGCCCAGAAATCCCAAATAGATGAAGCTCACATAGAGAATTGTCTTGCTTGTTCCCACGGAGCCCCTGGCCAAATAGTCAAGCCTAGTACAAAACTCCCTCGGAGCCCCTGTCCTCCTGTCTCTTTCCTTGTCAGGTAAGACTTTCTTCTTCAAGACCAGATTCTGTATAGATTATGTACAAAACTTTGATTAGAATGCATGTAACAAATGCTCAGGTATCAGATGCGTTCACGGTTTTCTTCCAAATGCAGTTGGATGGTATCCTTGGTGATAATTTCACGTACCCAATTCTGTTGAAGGCTTGCTCCGGGCAGTTCTGTTTTCATCTGGTTCAAATGATACATGCCCAGATAGAAAAAATTAGATTTTCTGCTGACATATTTGTGTTGAATTCGCTTCTCGATGCATACTCGAAGTGTGGGGCTTTGGTCGTTGATGTAGAGAGGAAACTGTTTGTGGCAATGGAACGACAGGATTTGGTTTCTTGGAATACCATGATTTGTGGGTTAACGAAAGCTGATCAGCTCAATGAAGCACGCCTCCTGTTTGATTCTTTTTTTTTTACCAAATATTTTGGTCCAAGACTGAGACCGGCCTGAGTCAAGCAAGACTGACTCGGGCGGGCTTTTTTACGGAAGTCGGTCTCGGTGCTCCAGAAGTGAGGACCAAAATTTCGGTCTCGGTCTTGGCTCCAAGACCGGCCCAGCCCGGCCATGATCATCCCTAGATACAAATGAGAAGAATTCGGTGTAAAAGATTACTCAACTTTTAACTGGTTTGCTGAGGTAGAATGGTATTCTCACAATTAAAATACCCAAGCAAACATATATGATGTCTTAGTCATCGCAATTAAACCTGAGCATATCTTGACAATTACGTATCTAATTACAACAGTTCATATCCAGAAATAATGTCGACCAACTGATCTATGCGAGGAATAGGGTAACAATCCTTAGGGCATGCCTTATTTAAGTCCTTGAAGTCAACGCACATTCTCCACTTTCCCGTCAACTTTTTAACCAGCACTGGGTTGGCCACCCAGGTTGACCTCCTAAACAAACCTAGTGTCGATCAATTTTCCCACCTCTGAACGGATGGTCAGTCTTTTTTCTTCACTCATTGCTCTCCTCCTCTGTGCCATCGGCTTTATCATAGGGTCTAAATGAAGCTCATGGGTAATGACATCCGCTGCAATTCCCGGTCATGCTATTGACTGTCAATTCTGAAACTTTTGGTCGGGCCATCGACTACCACCTCCTTTAGTTCCTCAATAGGAGTAGGGCGATGTGCCTATTCTCGAGGATCATCATCTGTCTGAATAGACAAAGTTTACCTTTGATTGCGTCTCCTCAAGGTATTAACATAACACTTCCTTGAGGTTTGTTGGTAACCTCTCACTTCACTGATCCCATGTGGAGTCGGGACTTTCATCTTTTGATGACAAGTTAAAGTAACATTCTTATGGGGGTTCAGAGGAGTACGTCCCATAATAGCTTTGTAAGAGTTTGGAGCATCGACCACTATAAAAGTGATCTTCGTCCTTAGGGCTTTCCACCTGTCGCCTAGAACCACTGACAACCTAATTTCCCCCAAGTAGTAAGTGGTTCTCCCTACAAATCCTATCAAGGGGAAATCATTTTTCTTCAAATCAGTCATCGACTTCCCCATACCCAAGTACGCCTCTAATAAGAGAATGCCTGTAGAGCTTCTCGAGTTAACTAGTATCCTCTTGACATCATACCCATCGATTTCGGCTTTGATAACCAGAGCGTCATCATGAGGACTAGTGACATGGCTCAAATCTTCATCTGTTAATGATATAGCGACATGATCTGCTAATGTAAATCCTATAGGTATATTTACAACATATACCTCCCGAGCGCCGCTCGTTTCTCTTCCTGAAGCAAAACTATCGCTAATGACATTGATAGTCCCTCGCTTTAAACGCGAATGCTCTCTGGAGGGATGGGTAATGGGGGTGGCGGAGGTAACGTCTCCCTTCCTCGAGGGCTCCTCAATGCTTTCCTTTTGACCAAGATTTGTTTCACGAATCCCTTCTCAATCAACGCCTCAATGTCCCAACGCAGTATGTAGTAGTCGTCGGTATGGTGACCCTTGACCTTATGATAATTACAGTGGACATTTAGGTCCTGACCCATTAGACCTCGCCAAATCACTACGTTCCATCTCCCTTAAATTCTTCGTCATTTCCTTTGTCATTCGGGGTAAAAGTAGAAGTTTCCCTAACTTGAGGGTGACGCCTTGAATCCTTCTTTCTGGGCGGTCGAGGATCATTCCTCCAAGGGTCCCTCTTCGCTCGAGCATTTATTTCCTTTTGTCGTTCAGTCCCTGGCTGTGCACAGCTCACCCTTTCCTCAACCCGTTCAAGGTAAATATACACCTTGATCATTTCGACTAACTCCCCTGGAGTAAAAATTGGGGCCACTCTAAAGGTGTTCCCCTACTGCTTTTCCACGACGCCCCATACCTCTAGCAAAGGCTCGTACCACCTCACCATCGTTGATGATTTGATCAATATTGGTTAGATTTTTTTAAAGCGACTATAATAGCTCGCTAAAGTCTCATCCTCCTGTTGTCGCACATCATCGATCGATACATCCGACATCCTTTAAAAGTTGTTCTTCTCCAACATACTAGGTGATGAATTTTATTTTCAAATCATACCAGGAATAGACTGATGTCTTAGGCATGCTAAAAAATCAATATGACACGGCTCCAGAGAGCGTCGCCGGAAAGAGCAGAGTAAGATTATCACCACTTGTCCGTCCTAGCAACAATGATTCATGCTTTTGTATATCTTGAACAGGATCCCCTTCGTTGGTTAATCTGAAATATGCCAGGCCGTCACGTCACGAGGGAAAATGATCGACATAAGTTCTCACGTGAAGGGGTGCGAAGCCCAATCACGGAGAGTGGGCATAATAGAACCCCTTTGCTATTTGAATTTCCTGCTTATTACCTCCTCCACTTGACTCATGGTGAGTATCGCATGTGAAGAGGCTTGTATATATGTATAGCTCGTTCCACTAGGGCCATGGCTAGATGCACAAACATTAAGATGCAATGAAATATATTGATGGGCCATTTGGGCTGAATGAACATCTTGTGCTCGATGATAAACACCGACTTGAAGGAAGGAAGTGGCCTCCTCCTCTCTGGGACGGGTCGTTTGAAAATGGGGTGTCGTTGTAGGTCCTTGTTGACGGCGCTCCCGCTTAAGAAATTCCTACAACGCTGCGATAAGAGAAAGGGTAACAACCGCTTCCCTAGAAGGAACCCTTCTCGACGGATGGCAGGAACCATGTACCCCCTCTCATACTTCTGACCCAGAGTAGTCACCCTTGAAAACAATGCATGTTGGTAATTAGCCTCCTCTATAGAAAATCTAGAGGATCCAGTTGACAGCACACACCTCTTCATTCCCACCCCTAGACGGGATAGGATTAAGGGATTAACCCTGAGTAGAGTCACACGAATTTGATCTATTGCTTGGTGTGCCCATAGCTTGTTGTAACGTTCCCACAGACGGCGCCAATGTTGGTTCCTAGGAATATCTTCCAGCCACGTGTTGAACTCCTATGATTCCAAGGCGTTGACTTTTATGTGGATCCTGGAGGAGTCAACGACTTCTTGATCTACTATGACCTGTAAAAAGGAAAATCCGGGTGTTGCCCTTTGTTACCTCTCTGATGACTAAGTCAATAGAAGCTTGTTTGAGAATAATATATTTGTATTTCAGAGAATTGATTACCTTGTACAAAGGTGGATGAGTCTATTTATAGCAAATCATTGGTTACTATTCATCTGATTGAGTTTTAACTGTGGTCAGCCGTTATACATTGAGTGATGGCTTAACCATGATTAAGAGGTAGAAAATATCTTATGAAGTGTATTGGATACACTTCCTCAAGGAGTATTACACACGTTTGGTGCATTTCAAGGCTCATAATTGCTTCCTATCACTTCTGCCAGAGCTATCACTTCTCTCAGTCCTGTTAGTCCTATCCTGTAAGGGTCGAGGCGACACTTTACTAGGAGCCAAGTCGTCACTGGTGGGACAACCATGTCGACGCATGGTGGTACACCCAGGCGACGCCCCATGATTCATCTACTTCGAGTCGTGTCCGTCTTTCCTCATGGAACGAAACCGTCTCCCCGTGCCAATGGTTAGTAATCAGTTGCGACGTTTCAGGAGACAATATCGTCAATATGAGTTTGTCGAACCTCAATTTAAGCGGTACATTTCACAATCTCGATTTTGCTTCGTTTCCAAATTTAACCACTTTGGACCTTAACACTGATTTTTTGTTCGGACACATTCCCTCGAGTATTAGTAACCTTTCCAAAATCTATTACTTGGACTTGACACAAAATTCTCTAGTAGGTTTTATATCTCCTTCGCTCAAAACTCTCTTTCAAGAACTATTACTAAAGATGTCGGAGCTTTGACATCTCTATTCTCCCTCCAATTGCAAGACAACAACTTTTCAGGCAACATTGGAGCCTCGATTGGTAACTTATCCAACCTAGAATTTCTATGCCTTTTGGGAAATAAATTGTCTAGTTCCATCTGTAACATTTTTTTTTCTTAAGTTTTTTGGTCACTTTGAAAAACTACGTTCGGAATAAAGCTCAACCAGAGGGATCAATTGCATAAGGATATATTGTTGAAGAATGTATTACCTTTTGCAAAAGATTTATGGGGAAACTAGACTCAATCTTTAACCGACCCAAAAGGATCTTATCCTATGCTGGAGGTGAAACATATTTGTTTTCATCAGGTGGTTATTATATCGGTAGTGCTCAGACAACGGTGCTTGATCGTATGTTGCTAGCTCAAGCACATTGTTATGTCTTACCGCATAGTGATATAATTGAACCATACCGCCAGTTAGTTTTCTCTTTATCACATTATTATGTTTAATAACAAAATATTTCGGATCTAGTTGAATTAAATAGAACTTTGCAGGAGATTTGTTGATGTTCAACGAGAACAACACCTTTCAGTTTCAACTTCACGCATTGAGGGTCAATTGTTTATAGAGAAATTTGTAGATTGGCTTAATAGACAGGTTTATGTTAATTCTTTATTGAGATTATTTGAATGTACAGAGTTTTTTTTGTTAGATACATTTCTTCTTACAGTACTTCTACAAATCTAGGTACCTGACATGATTGTTAATAAAGGTTCACAAGAAGAAATTGCTCTTGCAACTGGTCCAAATTCCGTTGTTAGAAAATTTAGTGGATTCTCTATCAACGAATTTGTATTCCACACAAACGATCGTGAGAAAAACATAAAATGTCAGAATAGTGGTATAATGGTTGAAGCAGATGCACAAAGTTATTATGGAAGGCTATCAGATATTGTTGAACTGGATTATTATGGGCGATATTTAGTTATATTATTTCGGTGTGATTGGGTTAATGTGAAATCTCCGAGAGGGCTTAAGGATCCAAATGGCACAATCCTAGTTAATTTTTCGAGATTGATACATACAGGAGAACGATTGCGTGATGATCCATTTGTGTTCTCATCACAAGTTAAGCAAGTATTTTATGTCGAAGATCCCAAAAAAGTGGACTGACACTTGGTAGTGGAGATGAAGCCAAGAGACACATTTGATATGGGAAAAACTGAAAATGGTGATGGAAGATGATGATTCTATGCAGTGTATGCCTTATCAGAATTTAGATGTTGACGAGCTTAACAATAGTCATCGTTGGATTCGAGAAGGTGTTGAGGAATGAGTTGTACACCTAATTTTGTACCTCATACAGTATGTTCAATATATATAGTAGTTTTTGGTATTTACACATTATTAAATCATATCGTCAATTTATGAGTAATGATACATTGTATTTCAGGTAAAGCAACATGTCATGCACACATTCAGGTTCGGGTAGTTACAATGAGGGTGATGGAAGAGAGCATTCTGCTAGTTGTCCCACACCAACAACATCTAACTCAACATTTAGTAGAGAGTTGTCACAACAGAACGAGCCAGTATCATTAATTACTCATGTGGAAATTTTAGGTGATGTATTTTACTCTCATGTTATATAATAAGATCAATATGTTTGTGTTTTATAATTTTTTTATTTCGTCTAGAAGATACTTCTGGTAATCGATATTGGAAAAAAAGTCATCTTCGTGCATCAGATGTCTAGCAATTAAAAGACGGAAGAATTGTTATTCAGTGCAATGAATTTGGTCAACCATATGGAAAATCAACAAAAGTTATAGGAAACTGGCTTGGTACAGCGGCTCGAAGATCGCAGATATGTCCTGTGAATGTCAAAGGATGGAAAAATATGTCTGATAACTTCATACAAAATTTACTAGCCTTGACAAAAGTAAGTTATATGTTATCTTTATCTTGATTATTTATATGTTTAACTTACTATCTATTTTTGTACAAATATGTTTGCAGTCAAAATGCATTTGTCCTGATGATACTGGAAGATCATTTGAAAGATTTGTACTGAAATCCATTGCCAAGAAGTGGAAGGATCACAAAAATTAACTAAAAGAAGTTTACTTTAAGCCAGGTGTTACCAAAGAAGAAATCAAAGAAAAAGAAGTTGATAGAGTGGAGAAATGGCAATGGGAAATCTTAGTAGATCATTGGTTTTCTGAAGCAGGGCAGGTTAGAATGCTTCTTTTTCTTATAGTTAATGGTATTGATTCTTACTTCCTTTTATTTAATTTTTATATTGTTTATGAGTAGGAATCATCAAAACATGGGAAACATGCTCGGTCACAACAATCATTTCTTCACACAACTGGGTCAGAGAGTTTTGCTTGTGCAAAATATAGATTGGTATGAATGCTTTTAAATACATATTTATCTTGTTTAACATAATTTATAGTAGTGCTTTGCATTCTACTTTACCGTGTTAATTTAATAGGAACAAAAGCGTAAAAAACCTGTTGGGAGTCTGGAATTTTATGAGTATGCCCATGTCCGTAAGAATAATGGTGCATTTGTTGATGAAGTGGCAGCCTTGGTATTGGTAATACTTAAATTTGTTCAAAGTTAACTTTTGTATACAAGTTTTATTTGTAGAAGATGTATTAAACATCATTCTTAATTGTGTGTTGTAGGAACAAGGAAAATCCTTATTAGCATATCACACTTCTCATAACCCAAATGAGGATCCACTTATAAGGGAAGAAAGTATGTATTGTGAGGTTGTAAGTGGAGAAAAACCCGGGCGGATCAAAGGATATGGGCTTGGCGTGACACCGACCATGGTACATAGGTCACAGAAAGCTAGCATATCTGAAGAAGAGATAGAAAGACGTGTACGAGCACGTCTACAATTTGAAAGAGAGAGGGACAAGAAAGAAACTGATGATAAATTGAAGGAACAAGCATATCAATGGCTAGTATGAAGGCACAAATGGGGGATATGTACAAATAGTTTCAACAACAATTACAGGTTATGAAAACCATCCATCAAGGTCAGATCGCTAACCTTCAGAGCAATATGAATGGATTTAATTCATTTCAACACTTTATGACAGCTGGTTCCAGCGATTTCACACCAACTACCAATCTTGGTTGTGGTTCCACACTCTTACCAATTGCCAATAAAGTAAGTATATATGTTATATTTATCACTTATATCACTACAATTATAAATAATGTGTTTGCTTTCTATTTTAGTTCACTTGTTAATAGGATATGATTATGTTAACCACGCACGCTTGTTTGATGTCTAAATGTAATGCATCTTATATATAGTACTTTGTTGGGATGCTTTTATAGGATGGTCAGACAACTAAACCAAGTGATCAGTTTGCCGAGCGTAGAAGTGAAGATGAGGATCCAACAGATGATTGAAAGATTGATGTTCGAAATTGTTTCTTTAATGCTTTAGGAATTGAACAACGGATTGTAAAACTGATTCTGTTTGGTTTAATATGTTTGGTTTATATTTACATATTTTGGATTGTAAAACTATTTAGGTTGCAAATTTATGATTATGAGTATACTAATTTATTCAATTTTTTCATTTTTTAAAAATTCGAATAATTACGGCTGGAAATGGTTGAGCCGTCAAAAATAAATTAAAATTAAAATATAATCTAATTTTGACGGCTCAAACTAAATGAGCCGTCCCAAATAAATTAATATTATTAATTTAGACGGCTTATTCTTATTGGGTCGTCAGAAAGACGGCTCATTCTTATTGAGTCGTCCTTCTGACGGCTCATTCCTAATTGAGCCGTCATAAATAAGATGACTCTTATTATGACAGCTCGTTTTTCATTGAGACGTTAATGAAACCAATTTCAGCCGGCAACCAACATCTCTCCCGTAGTGTCATAAATCATAAATGTATCTACTTTAATATTTCGGTTATGTGCTCGTCACGTATGTAGTATTTTGTTCCATTAAGGTAACTCTACTTTATTTTACCGTTGTTTTCTCGTATCTCTAAGTTATTTTATTGTAGCAATTGAATATACTTACTTTATCATTATTAAATTGTTATTTGTTTTTTTTTTGTTACTTTCAGGTACCCAATTAAAGTAGATACATTTATCACTTTTGAGGTATTTGAAAGTAACAAATTTTTTATGAGGTACCTATTTGTAATCCATGTACTTTCACTAATGAGAGTGTTAATTTCTTTATATCAATAAAGAAATTTCAAATTAATTTTAGAATTTTATATGCTTTAGAATTTAATGTTTAGGTTTAGAGATTTAAGGTTAATGTGATATATATTGTAAGTGTTAAGTTATATAATAGTTATACTGTGTAGTGTGTATTTGCATATTAATTAAAAATATTTTACTTTTAGCAATCTAGTATTATTAATTTCATAAAATTGAATCGGAGAAATATAGACAATAATAGCATGACATGCCTAAAAAAATAAAAATAATGTGACTGCCAAAAAAAAAATGAGAGTCCAAAAACATAATAATAATGTGACTGTAACTGAAAATGAATTAACTTTTATTTTTTGCCGATGAAAATACTACTTTTCTTTCTTGATTATTATTAGAAATTGAAAAATAATCTACATAAACTAAACAATCAACATTAATAAGAGATAAAAGAGAGGGTGGGGTTGAGAAACTCAATCATCAAGACACACCCCTAATCTAGTATTTTTTGAAATCCAGTTTGCACACTCATTTGCAGATTTGGGAATTGCAATCCATGCAATATGACTGGTCATGAGTGGCCGGTCCGATCTTGAAGGCAAGACTGAGGCCGAAATTTCGGCATTGTTTTCTGGAGGACTGAGACCGACTTCGGCAAAATAAAACCGCCTGAGTCGATCTTGCTTGACTTGGGCCGGTCTCGGTCTTGGACCAAACTTTTTGGTGTAAAAAAAACGAATCTGGCAAAGAAAAAGATGAATCTAGCAAAAAAAGCTGATTGAGAAGAAAATCTTCTCACCAATGGCATCTTCTCATCCTCAATTGCCTGACCATTTACTCAAGGAAACTGACCTGATTGAGAAGAAAATCACTAAAACCACCTCTCAGTTCCACATTTAACAAATTAACAGAAACAGGAACATAAAATCAGCTAACTATTACAGAATCTCTCAATTGCAGTTCTCAGAGGCAAAAGTAATATCAGTTGTATGAGGCTCTTAATTAGAATCATACAATGTTAACCCTCTAAAATATAATACAGGTAATTTGAAACGATTTAAGTTAGGTGAGGTACACCTAATAACCAAATTCATCAACTAAATGTTCCAACAATAAACTAAATGTTTTGATTGAATCATCAATCAATAACAGAGACTTCATACCTCGGGCACTGGTTCGAAGATTCGCAGACGCTTGAATATTCACAGCCGCACTGGTACGAAGACGCCTGCAGATTCGCAGACGCTTGAAGATTCGAAGATTTGAAGTCGCACTGGTTCGAGTCGCTTGAAGACAGGAATGGGGGCTTGAACTTTGAAGACGGAATACATGAATGGAAGTGGAAGTATGACTCTAAAGAAAACTAAAATGAGAAATTTAGGGTTAAAAGGGAACTCGGGATGGTCCGGTCCTAATCGGGCTTTCGGGAAAAAAAACAACTGAGACCGAGTTGGAAGAAAAAAAACGTCCACCAGGGCTCGGTCCTAACCGGGCCGGTCTTGTCGGGAATTCAGGCAACTGAGCCTTTTTTTATCACCCCTACCATGCAACCTTCATTCGAGATACAACCAGTTATAGAATGTTGGTTGTTATGGTCACCGTTTTCCAGTAGTAGTCTTCTTTCTTGTGTTGTCGGATTACATTCCAGGCATTTGATTCGATAATAATTTTGTCCCAGCTTTGCTCAGTTGTCAAGTTTATTCCCTCCAAGATAGTCATTGCATCCAGGGATTCCAAATTAGATGCATTTATTCTTCTATTCATACCTCTCACAACTTGATCACGATGATCTCTGACAATGACTCTGATTCCTCCCTTACTCGTTTATTTGCTCCACGAGGCATCACAATTGATCTTTATTGTACATGTCGGTGGTCTCGTCCATCTAGTACCACCTGTTTGGTTCGACACTCTTATGGTATGCTGCTGGTTGTGTTTGCATTCAGTCCATAGCTCAAGTACACGTTTTGTGACCTCGACCGGATTTGAATCTCTATTCTCAATGACCTTACATCGTTCTTTCCATATGTGCCAAGCCGTGAGCGCACAACGTGATAACGAGGATTACTCTTGCATATGTCTTATTATGTAGATTATTATTCATGTGAAATAAAAACAGGGAGTAATGGGTGATTGTTATAGATGTGATAGATCATGGAATGAGTTCTCTCAGGCAGCCTGTTTTTAGTGACATGATGTTGATTGGTTGTAGGGATTTCCTGCAACCTAATGGAGAATTGGATACTGTTATCACAAACCCAAAAAAAATTCAATTAAATCACAAACCAATCAAATGATTTTGATGATCAACAACAACAACCAACAAATAAAATTACAACCACCTTAAACAATGTTTTCCACCCAATGAAACATACATGTCCTGTCCTGTGATTGGCTAAAGCTGATGGAGCTTCTTCTTCCTATCTTTACATCAACTCAACCTCATGCTCTAAAAAAAAACTGTCATTCACTTTCTTTCCAAAAAATTATTCAGTAGGACATCCCTTGCCTTGTAAGTGCATTCTTGATCGAAAGTGGGTTCAAATTTTTGCATGGATCATCTTTATCAATTGTCGTATCTAACATAGGAAGACAATTTGAGAGGCTCAAGTTGACCTTGGTCTCGCGCTTCCCTAATTACTAGTTGGAGCATTGCGATTTGAGATCCAAATCATCAGGTGTTGTTATCTTGAGTTGGCTCTTGTTCTCCAATGCAAGGTTCTCCTTGAATCGGCAATTGGGAGGTGCTGCTTCTTTCTCCTTAATTGCTTTCCACTGTGTAAGATTTTCAACAGGGTTCAACACTGTTTCAACAAATCTACCTCAAGGGCCAGCATCTTCATTTGAGTTGCTTATGTGAGTCTTCTGTCCATTTTGGACAAGGGGCATTTAAGGTGCTTCCTCTTCTAACTTGGAAGATAAACTGTGTACCTCCCCAATAGAAGTATCATCATATTCATCAAAGTTGTCTAGGTCTTCATCACTTTCATAGTCAAAATCACTGTCTGCAAACACAAATTCATCATTATAGTCAAAACTTCTGTTTGTAATCTGAAACTAACATTCTTAGAATTGAACAAATTAAATGAAGAATTACCTTAAACCGACTGGACCGACTGGAAATGCCTTGCAGAAAAGGACGCGGCGCGATGATTCCACAGTGTGGGACGAATATCAACTGAAATGGCGGCTAGGGTTCAAGATGGCGTTTCGATTCCTCAAACGGAGAACAGATGTCTTCAAGATGGAGGCTAGGGTTTCTTCTTCGGGAGTTGGGAGTATTTGAGTGGATGGAAGATATGGGAGTTTACTGGAAATAATTGTTTTTCTTCGCTTCGTCAGTTCAATCCTTAATGACATGTTCTTTTCGCGGAAAACTTATGGAATTCGGCTTACGAATTCCGTAAGAAGTTGTTCTTTTCGATGAATTGATGGAATTCGGCTTAGACATACCGAGCGGGGTAGACTTACACATTCCATCCCAAAACCTCGGAATTCCTAAGCCTTGCCCGCTAGGAATCCGGAATAGGTATGAAAAAGACATTTTTACCCTCAATACAGTTTGTTAATTCCAATGCTACCCTCGTTTACTCAACTCATTCTCCTTCAGTTTTGCGCGACCCTCAAATCATTCATCCTTCGATTCTCTTATCACTGAAGCTCCAAGTTGCTACAACCGAATCTCCAAGCTGTTCTCCTTCTCTGTTCTGCTATCCTTTTCCTCAGGTATGCTCTCCTTCTCAGTCCTGATTTCCTTGTCTTTCTCTGTTCTGTTCGAACACATAATATTGGACCGATTCTGGGTTCTGGGTTCGAATAGAACCCTGAATCGGTATTTCTGGTTTCTAGGTTTTTGCTCGGATTGCTGTTATCTTGATTTCATTTATGGTTGATGTGTTATTTCTGTGTTCTTGATCTGTCAAAATTGAAGGTTATTGATCATAGGTTTCTGTTATTGCTGAATTGTTATCTTCTGTTATTGATCATAGGTGAATTCTACCTATACTGCATATGTTTTCTGGGTAATTTTTCCTGAATTGATGTCTTCCTGTTGAACCCATAACGATTTTGGGTTCATCACCGAGAAGGATGTTCTTGGATGTGCATCGTGGTGTGAGAATGAGGTTCTTGGATTTCTAACTATCCCTTTGTCCAGGTGAGCGTACCTTGTTTGATTTGTTGTGTGTTGTATTGGTACATTAACGTGAGTATGGTGGTACATACGTGGTAGAAAATTCATAAAATGGTTGCACACAGCTTTTCTAGTCTTAATCTATCCCAGAACAAGGTTAGAAAATCTGGTCCTATCTGCAATCGTTCATAGCCAGTCAAGTTGCTATTGTTATTTTTGTTTTTGTTGATGATATGATAGATTTTCCCAGTGTAGGATTGGGTGATCGTACTGCTTTATGTTTGTATCGTCTGCTACTCTGTTTATGTTATACATATACACCAAGGGATCTACTTTGCTTCAACTACTCTTCTGGGCTAATCAAAGGTGCTGAAATTTGTCCTTTTTGCTATTTTCTCTTTCTGGGTGTTCCATAATCAGTGATTTTGCTGAGCTGAAATTGCTTATGGATTCATTTGGTTCAGATTTTGGGTAATTTGTGAAGCAACTGTGAGATTCCTCTGTCCGAGTTAATGTTTTTAGCTGTTTGAGCTTCTTGGTGGGGATGATGGTGATAGATGGGCAGTAGAATAGTGAATATCGGTCCCGATGATGGTAACAGAATTGTAGGCGGGATGCCGAATTTTGTTCCATCAATACCCAATTTCAATACCATGTAAAACTCCATCTCCTACCACTTCATAACTTGAATATTTCATATTTAGCTACATGCTGATATTTTCTCTTGATTACTCTATATCGGTCCAGATGCTGGTAACGAGAAATGGACTTAATCGTACTGAAACAGGCAATGAGCATTACAATGCTGGGTTGAAATCATGTTTCTTGTGTTCACAACTTCATAACATATTCTCTGTCATAGTTGAGAATGGCAATTTTTCAGTTGCTCTTTCCAGTTTCTCTCATAGGGAATTTCATGAAGGTTATAAAGGCGATGCGAATGTCGAAATCGGAACATGAAGCAATGAATAAATAGTTGTCAATATGAGAATTTGAGTTGGATATGAAGAAATTAATGTTGTCAATTTTGGATATGTAATTACGGTTTTGTTTACAAAGGATATAAAAAAATAATTGTCAAGTTCTTTTGTTGATTATATTGTGAATTGTTAGAATTTATGGAGATACAAGAGATTGTTCTTTAACATTAATTAAATAAGTTATTTTAAAAAGATATATTTTAAATTATTAGTTAATTATATTTAAGTTTTTATTATAATTAATGTTTTAAAATTAATTAATACAAATTATATGTATTATATACTATACATATACAAGGAAGGGCACATATGTCATTTTGCCACATTGCATTTCCTTTCCTATACAATTCCATCAAAGAAACAACAAAATTCCTTATTCCATTCCATTATATTCCGCCAAAGAAACAACTTCATATTCTTATCTTCTATTCCTTATTCCCTATTCCTAAGCCGTATTCCGTGAAAGAAACGCCCTGTAAGATTTGGGGGGGGGGGGAAGGGGGGGGGGGGGGAGGAAGATAGGGAGTCTTCAAAAAGTTATGACACTTGAATAGGGTAGAAATGTCATTTTGTTTGGAAACGATTCAAAATTAATTGTTGCGCATAACTTTCGTGTGATACTTAACGAGTAATTTTAACATAATGTGCAATGCGACAAAAAACATCTGAATATAGTTAGTAAAAAAGCAAACATTCGGGCGTCATTTCATACACTTCCCTTTATTTTATCAAGTTATGCAAATTAAATTTAATTTTGCATTAATAATATTTTAATCAAATGTTGAATTTTTGTACTATTCTTTTATTATCCTACGAGTCAGAACAATCATGTTTCATTACAACTCACGCGCAACCAACGATGATTACGTGTATGTGGGTAGTATGTCTCGTAGTCTAATAAATATTACATTAGTAGTCCTTGTAGTGGGGGGAATTAATTCAGATTAGACTTGACTTAATTAATAACAATTAGGGCCCACCAAATTAATATCAATTAGTATTTAGTGCCTTATTTGTTTGGCCTCAAGCTACAAGGGTTAGTTCATCCCTAAGTACGTCCTGAATATAAGTGGGTATTAATTTATAATTAAATTAGTGGATAACTCGCTTATGAGTCGTATTTGGTTTGAGTATTTTTAAATTATGAATCATTTTGCCACGATTCGTTCGACCTATACGAAAAATGAATCAGGATTGCCTGTCTGAATTGTAACTTCTGACTGACAGGTTCACCCATGAACTCCGTACAATAAATATATAATAATTATACTTTATAAAAAATAATAAATCGCGAGGTTGTATAGGCCGCATAAGTCAATATATTGTATGAATTCCTGAGTTTACGTGTCGTACTTAGTTTAAGTATTTGGTTTGACTATTTTTAAATTATGGATCATTTGACATAATTTGTCGACCCATACGAAATGAACCAGATTTGGATCGTAACTTCTGACTGACAGGTTGACCCATGAAATTCATACAATAAATATATAATAATTATACTTTATAAAAATTAATAAATCGCGAGGTTGTATAGGTCGCACATAAGTCAATATACTGTATGAACTCCTGAGTTTACGTGTCGTGCGGTCAACGAATTGACCCGTAAAATTCAAACAACAAACAAATTATGCACGAGTTTCACAACTCATGCATGTTGACTCGTGGACCCACTAATCATATTTGAGTGTTGAAAATTAATCTGTCAATAATTATGAGTCGTGTGTAAGTTTAATATTTTGTGACACGACTTATCCTTAATCCGATTCTCAAGAATTAACACATCGCCACAAATCTTAATGAAGACAAGAAAATCACAAAAACATTTATCACACTGTATATGCTTCGATGCTAGTTCAGTATAACCATTAAACTCACCCGAGTCTTAACCAAAGATGCGTGTGTGTGAGGGTGGGAATAATTGTCCTTTAAACTGATTTTTTTGGCCAATTTTTAACTGATTTTTCAGTGTAGTGTAATTTAAATTTAAAAACGAAAAAATATTTTGATCCTCCATTTTTTGAATTTAATTATATATCTAAATAAATTTTCGTTCCGTGTCGGCCACTACATAAATGAATGTAAACACTTTTCTTCCTGATTTCTTAGGCCGTGACATCAGAATGTAAACATTAGATGACTAAGTTGATCGTGGTAAATTATCAAAAAAAAAAAGTTGATCGTGGTCGTTGGTCAAAAAGATAAAAAAAAAAAATTGATCGTGGTCGTTGGTAAAAAAGCATGTTCACATAGGTCAAAATTACGTGTAGTCAAAAAGATAAAAAAAAAATAAAGTTGATCGTGGTCGTTGGTAAAAAAGCATGTTCACATAGGTCAAAATTACGTGTAAACGCTTATTTATTTATTTATTTTGTTGAGACTTGACACTGATTTGTTCATTGATTTTACATTTTGTTTATATTGATCCCTACCAATTAATTACTATCCATGAAAAATCTTCACAATTTTGAAAAATAAAAAAGAAATTTTATGTGTAACTTTAAATTTAATTTCTTATTATAAAAAGGAAAAGCGTGAATAATCAAAAGAAAAATAGTAAATAAGAGATTTGGGAGAAATTATGTTTTTTTATAAAAACAAATATAGTGAGTAGAAGTTAGTTTAGTTGGTCATGATATTTTTTTGAATTAATTAAATATTTGATCATTTATGTTTTGACTAATATTAACTTTTGATTATTTTGTTTGTTTATTTTATGCGTTACTAAATGATCACCTATATTTAAAAATGTTACTTTCTAGTTTAAACTTGTGTTAATACTAATAATAATTATACCACTCTTATTATCTTCTTACTTTTCTCTTGTTCATCTTATTCTTCGTCGATTAACAACTTTTAAATCTTCACAATGAACCCAAAAACTGAATTGAGGTTCGAAATGAACTCAAAAATTTGACCGAATTGTATCACACATGAAACAGATTGGTAATCGATTCATCAAATAAATATTATTTTTATTCAAATATGGAACGGTTCGACCGAATTATACAAATCAATTTTAAAATAGTAAATCGTTCTATTTCTAATTTTATATGTTATTATTTCATAAAAAATAATTATTTAACTTCTAATTGTTTATATATTAAGTCATTTTAATTAGTAGTTATCTAATTGGTCCACAATATTATTAAGTCATTTTAATTTTCAATTTTTTATGTATTATCGAATTGATCATTAAATTTTGTAAAGTTGAAGTATGTTATATTAGTTTCACATTTTTTTAAACCAGCGGGGTAACTCGAACCGATTCTAAAGTATTATAATATGTTATTTTATTTTTTAAAAAATGTGAAATTATTCATACGTATGGAAATGTACGGTTGAATCCATACATTTGAATCGCTTCACGTATGGTATGATTCACATTTTTATTATATTTTAATATATCGTTTAAAATTTAAATTTATGAAAAAATAATAATCCGTATTTCTTAAATTCAAATTTAAAATTGCGGAAGTTGTTTTCCCGCAAATTTAGGTCTAAAAAGTTATGAATTATGATTAATGAAAGTTTTGTGGACAAATATTGTCCATAAAATATATGCAAGGATACCATTGGATCATGTCAAAATTGGACGAATCCTTGTATGAAATCTATTTTTCTCCAAATTGAAGTCCTTTACAGTTTTCAAGATATCTATTACCAGCAAGTCTATTGTCTCCATCAGTCTCCCTTCTATTAATACCCTTAATTTTCTTATTCCAATCTACAAACTAAACTCATAAAAACATGGTTTCACTCCAACGGTCACTCTTTGGTCTTCCCTCTCTTGCTTTCTTCCTACTAGCAGCTGCCCAGATTGTCGGAGCTAACCAAACCAAAGCCTTACTACAGTGGAAATCGAGTCTAGACGCTCCGAGTCGTGTCGGTCTTTCCTCGTGGAACGAAAGCGTCTCCCCGTGCCAATGGTTAGGAATCGGTTGCAACGGTTCAGGAGGCAATATCGTCAATATAAGTTTGCCGAACTCTAACCTAAGTGGTACGTTTCACAATCTCGATTTCGCTTCGTTTCCCGATTTAACCACTCTGGACCTTAACACTAATTTGTTGTTCGGACCCATTCCCTCGAGTATTAGTAACCTTTCCAAGCTCTATTACTTGGACTTGACACAAAATTCTCTAGTAGGTTCTATACCTTCCACTATTGCTCGTATTTGTAACTTATCATGGCTCTCCTTAGCTAGAAACTCTCTGTCAGGAACCATTCCCAAAGATGTCGGAGTTTTGACATTTCTATCCTCCCTCCAATTGCATAAGAACAATTTTTCAGGTAACATTGGAACCTGGATTGGGAACTTGTCCAACCTAGAATATATGTCCCTTTTTGAAAACACGTTGTCTGGTTTCATCCCTCATGAAATAGGAATGTTATCATCTATCTATACCATGAGATTATATGGCAACCAATTCATTGGTCCAATCCCTCCCACCATAGGGAACTTGAGCTCTCTAGGAGTCTTAAGCCTACTAAAGAACGGACTCTCAGGACCAATTCCTAAGGAAATAGGGAAGTTGAGTAACTTATACGAACTCGACTTATCATCTAACTACCTTAACGGTTCGATCCCGACAACGATCGGGAACGTGACACATCTAAGATTCTTGTTCCTGTACGATAATAGTTTGACCGGGCGCATACCAAAAGAAATAGGACAAACTGATCTATTCTATTTACAACTACTTGGCAACTATCTGACTGGGTCAATCCCTGCTTCGGTCGGGAACTTGAGTCGCTTGACTAATCTCCGATTCGACAACAATCGGCTTTCGGGGACCATCCCACCCCAATTGAGCAACCTTAGAGAACTAACATTCCTTTATCTAGCTAATAACAGCTTCACGGGGCAGTTACCTCCTGACTTGTGCGACAAGGCTTGGAAGATCGAAAACATAAGTGTCGCATATAACTTCCTCGTCGGTTCAATCTCATTGAAAAATTGTTCGAGATTAATCCGCGCAAGACTTGAAAAGAACCGATTAACGGGACATATATCAAACGCGTTTGGTGTGCACCCCAGATTGGATTTTCTCAAATTGAGCAATAATGAATTTTACGGCGAGCTATCCATAAATTTTCAACAATTCCCGAATCTGACGAACTTTGACATGTCCAACAATAATATCTCAGGACCGATCCCTCCTGAACTAGGTGATCTGATAAAGTTAGGGCGACTAGATCTATCATCAAACAGTCTTGTCGGGGAGATTCCTGAAACCCTAGGGAAGTTGAGTTTGTTGAATAATCTTCTGTTGGACGGGAACAATCTATCAGGCTATGTTCCATCGTCGGTAGGAGCGATTTCATTTCTTCAGGAGCTTAACGTTGCATATAACAACCTTAATGGTTTGTTCCTCTCCCAACCCGGGTTGTACGCAGAGTTAATTTTTTTAAACTTGAGCAGCAACAAGGTCGAGGGTAGTTTTCCTCTGGACGTTTGTAACTTGCGTTCTTTGGAAAGTGTCGATCTAAGTCAGAATGCACTTGTCGGAAACATACCCAACATAATCAATCAATTGGGGAGACTGGTGACACTCAATATCTCGCATAACAAGCTCTCCGGATCAATCTCTAGTCTCGGGGATCTACCGAGTTTGGTGACGGTCGATGTGTCCTACAATCAGTTGGAGGGTCCTATACCAAATGTGTCTGCGTTTCGCAATGTCACCTTTCAAGTGTTCGAAAATAACACAGCTTTGTGTGGTAACATAGTTGTTGGCCTTAATCCTTGTCCCTCCGTCGATAATCACCTCAAGAAAGTAGGCAGCAAGACATGGTTGGTGGTTTTGTTTCCATCGTTAGTAATATTGCTTGCTTTTTTAACCGTTCTTGGGACACTCTATATTCTAAGGAAAAGGAAACTAAGGGAAAGAGATATTTTTTTAGAGCCTCAAGTGATCAATAATGGTAATTTATTTGAAATATGGAGCTATGATGGACGATTTCTATACGAGAAAATAATCGACGCAACTGAAGAGTTCAACCCTAAGTACCTTATCGGTTCTGGCGGGTTCGCAAATGTTTACAAAGCTGAGCTCTCAACGGGTCAAGTTGTGGCGGTGAAGAAGCCTCATGTTACACCAGGAGATGAAACATTTTATGACAAAGCATTCGAAAGCGAAATCCGAGCTTTAATAGAAATACGGCATTGTAACATTGTGAAGCTCTATGGTTTTTGCTCAACTCCGAGGAACTTGTTCTTGGTGTACGAGTACTTAGCATCGGGAAGTCTAGAGAGCTTACTGAATAACGATGAGGCAGCCGCAAGATTCGGGTGGCTCGAGCGAGTGAATGTTGTACGAGGTGTTGCTGATGCCTTAAGTTATATGCACCATGATTGCTCATCTCCAATAATTCATCGCGACGTATCGAGCAAGAATATTTTGCTCGATGAAGAATACAAGGCTCGCGTATCGGACTTTGGCACTGCTAGATTTATAAAGTCGGATTCGTCGAATTGGACATCATTTGCAGGCACATTGGGGTATGCAGCTCCAGGTAATAGATATATTAAAGGGTAAATAATCTTAATACGTCCATATGTTTGCTCATGTTGTTATTTACACCACTCATGTAGTTATTTGCACCTACACATTTGAACATGTTAAATGCATCAACCGTTAAATATTCATCCATTTTTGTAGTTAAATATATCAAAATGACAATTTTACCCTCTTGTTCATCTTCATATTTTATACAACGCTAAATACAATTTCAAAATGCATATTTGGGTTTGAATCCAACCCCAAAATACATATTTTGGTTCGAATTCAACTCCAAAATGCATATTTTAGTTGGATTCGAACTCAAATTTGTATTTTTGGTTTCAAAAACTGCATATTTGAATTTGAATTCAACCCCAAAATACAAATTTGGGTTGAAGTTGAACCCAAATTTGCATTTTTGAGTTGGATATAGTCTTTAAAATGATATGAACAAGAACAAGAGAACAAAATTGTCATTTTAACATATTTAACGGCAAAAATGGATGAATATTTAACGGTTGATTCATTTAACAATTTTTTTTATAACTTAAGGATGCATATAACTACACTTTTAAACATATTGGTATATTTAATAACAACACTCAAACATTTAGGTGCATTGAGGCTATTTACCCTAGATTAAAACTTCTTATATGCAGGGACAATTACAAAACTATGTTTCTTACAATCGTGGTTGTGCAGAGCTTGCATATATGACAAGACTGAACGAGAAATGCGATGTTTACAGCTTCGGAATCGTCACTTTGGAGATAGTTTTAGGGAAACATCCTGCGGATGTTGTTTCACCTATGTCACCATCATTTGTGGATGCACTCACAATAGTTGATGTACTCATCAAAGATGTTGTAGACAAACGTGTTCCTTGCATGGAAGAGGAAGTGGAGAAGCTGGTCATGTTGGTGCTAAAGATGGCTTTGTCATGTTTGAATAGCTCACCAGAGTCTCGACCGACCATGAAACAGGTGTCACAAGGGATAGCAAGGCGGATGGTTCACAAAATGTAAGTGGAGATGAAACAAGGAGAATTAGGTCCATGATTTCTTATGTCTTACATGTATGTTATGTTGTTACTTAATCAGTTTGCTAGAAAAAAAAACACTTAATTTTCAAATTGTTACTTACAAAGTTTACTTAAAAAAACTGGTAATTAAACTTATTTTAAAAAAAGAAATGAAAATGACTCTTGATCGATGAATTTAAGTCTAGATCAATGTACAAAGCTAACCACATAATTTAGAGATGTGACATGCGGACAAATTACATTGACTTAAAGTCATTGATCAAGAGTCCTAGCCTCGGTAGGCAACATATTTAGCTAGCTTGAATACATAATTGATATACAATATTCCAATTAAGGTTGTACATGGTTAGGGTATGGTACATGTATGAAAAATATCATAATCATACCATATTTTTAAACCACATACCATAACCATAACCATTACAGGTACAATTTTCAATACCATAACCATTAAAATAATTGTGATTATTAACCATGGTTTTATCAGTAAACTCATATTTACTCCACACATGTAATATAATAAAAGACCGAAAATTTTATTTTAAACAATACATAAATCTATATTGCCAACAATAAAAATGTATAAAACTAACACCATGGTTATTTATTATCTTAATATACAGTAACTTCCATTATTTAGTATTTATTAGTTTATTAATACTAAATAATTATTATATTTATATAATAACCATGGATATAACTCAAATACTATAACCATAATCATTATGGATAGAAAATTCATCACCATAATCGTACCGCACCATAATGGTGCGATTAACCATATTAAGCAGTAACGGTTATAACCATGGTTATGAGTTTTTCACTGCAACATTGTCGGCCCTAATTCCAATTGCAATTGAGTCCTATTCTCTTTTATATTTAAAAACAAAAAAAGTTGAAATAGAAGTTATTAGTTGAGAGTGGTTCTGGGTACCCTATAATTTTACGGGTTTCCGGAACCTACCCAATACAATACAGCGTATTTAAATTTGGAACCAAAACCTACCCGAAACCTGTTTATACAACCGGTTTTGGGTGCCATGTTAGGAACTGTTTTATTTTTCTTTCTAAAACCTATTCATAAGAATCATAACAACCCGATACAACCCACCTCTGTTAAACATATGTTCAGTGGGTCGCCTTTATAGTTCATGTCGATTCAATCTTTGTGTGTTCAAGATCAATATATAATAATAGTTGAGTTTTTTTATAGTTTGTTAAATTTTAATATCGGGGTCAAGCCACACCCAAATAGCAATCACAATATACAACTCGGGTTCCATCCTAAAACCAATTGGTGATAGGAGGAGGTAGCCTTGTTGTATATATGGTGTCAAATATTAATTATACCACCGGTGTGGTACATCAATATATGTCACAGTGGACAGTATTTCAACACTCCCTCGCACTGTGACAACTCGTATTTTTTTTAAGGCACGGCACGACAATTTTTTTTTTATTCTGACGGGTTGGGACTCAACAAATCCCCTCTCACGTCCAAGCCCGGCTCGAACTCTGCTACATGGAGTAAACGGGACACAACAAACCCACATCGGGTACCCACAACGGGAAACACCCAACACCGTCAATCGAAACCGAGCTCTGATACCATGTTAAATTTTAATATCGGGGTCAAGCCACACCCAAATAGCAACCACAATATATAACTCGGGTTCCATCCTAAAACCAATTGGTTATAGGAGGAGGTAGCTTTGTTGTATATGTGGTGCCTAATTTATGGAGAAACTACCGGTGTGGTATTCCCACATTACAGTGTCTTCACCACTCCCCGGTACTGTGATAACTCAATTAAGGCACGATACCGACACATTTTTAATCCAGACGGGTTGGGACTCAACAAACCCACTCTCACGTCCAGGCCCGACCCGAACTCTGGTACGTGGAGTAAACGGGACACAAAAAACCCAAATCGGGCACCCACAACGGGAAACAACCCAACACCGTCAAATGGAACCAGGCTCTGATACCATGTTAAATTTTAATATCGGGGCCGAGCCACACCTAAATAGCAACCACAATATACAACTCGGGTTCCATCCTAAAACAAATTGGGGATAGGAGGAGGTAGCCTTGTTGTATATATGGTGCCAAATATTAATTATACCACTGGTGTGGTACATCAATATCTGTCACAGTGGACAGTATTTCAACATAGTTTTCCAGCAAATTTCTCAATTACCCAACATATCCAGGTTCGTACCACATTTAACAATTAAATCGCGAAGTGAGATAGCTCAGAACGTTGGTTTTGGAGATAGTACCTTACCGAAATTATCAAAGTTGGTGCCGCGGGAGGCTGCGATAGGTGGTTTGCGCCGAGATGATTTGCGCTGCGGGAGTGTGTGCCTCTGCGGGAGGCTGGAGGAGACCAACCAGAGCGTGGGAGGATGGAGGAGAGCACATAAAGCATGAGACGATGAGAGACTAAGGGACAAAGTAAAAAGCTTGTAGGGAATAGTAAAATAAAGGCTTGACGGCCAACGGGGAAATTAGCAAATAAAATTTAGGGTTTATATATATGTATAGTTTCGGTTTCGGTTCGATTAGTTTAGGGGTACCTGGGTATTTAAATCGGAACCGAATAAATAGGCTCTTGAATTGTTTTCCCGAAATTTACTAAAAGTGTCGGTTGAAGGTTCAAATTGATAATTTACTCACCCCTATAAGCTTTTTTTCCCTATAAGCTATATGTTCCTAATACGATATTTTGGGGAGAAAGGTAAGATGAATCCTTAGAAGACTTTATGGAAGAACAAACTATATCTATCTACTTGATTTATAAAATGATTCAATCTCTGTACTTTCACTAATGTGACTAATTGTAGTCCATTCACCGTTCGAATTGCTTGGCATGTGAAGTCACGCACGACTCCCAATCCTGGCCAAGAATTGCCGCAGTTTAAGGGTTTGCTCGTGCCATTTTCAATCCAGTCATCTCCAATTGGTTGATTCCTTTGGCATTTATTGCCAATTACTACTCCAACCAATCACAAGCAGCCAAAGGTGAAGGAACTATGGACGATGATGACATTTCCATGCAAGGAAATGAAACATACGTAGCTGCTGCATTTAACGAAAATCGATCGGCTCTGTTCCAAGGAGGTTCCACTCAACCGGCGACCGAACCACCATGGCAGCTGCCCCACCCGAGCAGCTAACCATCGCAGTCCTAACTAGGAAGAGCCCACATCCGCAGCTGACTACCATAACATACAGCAAGACAGAGCCCACGCAAAGAGACCGAACCAAAACAACAGTAATTCAGCTGCAGAATTGGGAGTCGATCACACATACAGCCGGTGACCAGAACACTGGTGACCATGTCTCGTTTCCTACCCTCGTAGCTGGCCTGAACCGCACCTCTCAAGGAGGAGACACGCCCAGCAAATATCGGCCCTGCACTGAACCGATTCAACTTAGACACCAGCACCTATCCGTTCCCAAGCATCCGAACCACTGAACCACAAATATTAACCATGTTTCCTTTTCTTGTTCTTGCAGGGAGCTGCGACCCGAGGTGAAGGCGCTGAACCCACAAGGATGATGCATATCAGTTCCAGTTATGGAGGGCCAAACAGAGGATACAAGTCGTAGACCTTGACTCAAACCATCAAGTTCAAAACGAGGAGTGGTATGTGGGAAGGTATTCTCACAAGAAGTGATCAAACCGAACACCATCAGTGGGGTGCTCAGGTCAACTTGGGCACGATATGGGAAGGTTACCTTTTCTGAATTGGAGGAGGGAATAATGTTGTTTGACTTTGAACGACAAGAAGATGCAATCCAGATTATAGACAGATCCCCGTGGTCAGTGAATGGCCATATTTTGAACATCAAGAGATGGGATTCGAGTGTGGGCGTGAAGGAGGTGAATTTTCAAAAGGTAACATTTTGGATTCAAATACATGATCTAGGACTGGAAAAATTTAGTGATGCTAATGCTTGAAAAATAGGGAATATGATAGGATAGTGTCTAGAAATTGAAAAGCATGTAGGGAGAATAAGTCGGAGCTATATGAGGATGAGAGTAGAAGTGGATGGGGATAAACCATTGATGGCGGGATTTTGGTGAAAAAACTCCCAAGGGAGAGACATATGGGCGTCGGTTAAATATGTAAGATTATCGGATTACTATTATGTGTGTGGCATGCTAGTCCACACCACTCAAACATGCAAAACATATGTATAGTTCGCGGAACATGAAGAAGAAGTACCAATGTATGGACCGTGGCTTGTGGGGGTGAGACCCAAACAAGCTACGGGACGAAAAACTGTGGGAGGAGATAAGAAACATGGATCACCACAAAAGCAGGGCGAGAGGAGATCATGGTTTGATATAAAGGCGGATGTGAGGGAAAGGAACCGGGAAAAGGCTCACACGCGTAGGCAACATGAAGATCAATATGCCGAGTCCAAGGATGCCAAGGAGACGCCCAAAACCCAACCAAATAAAAATATGGAGACCAAACCAATGGAGACAGAGGCAAACAAAGAACAATGGGAAACCGACCTAATGCATGAATAACCTCCCAACTCGAGAGCCCTAATCCTCCATAGTAGTCAAAACCGAGAACACCTTTCACCCCCAATCGACCATGTCCACGAACAACCACCCCCATGGCCCCCAACCAATCCAAACCGAAAGAAACTAGACATACTCCCACTCAAAACCGAACTGAACAAACCAATGCTTACATACCCACCTACCCCGACACACCAAGCCGCCCTGACCGAACCAACCAAAACACCGCCTACCCCACACAACCAAACCAACATGTGATCACATATCTACCCAACAACCCAACCCAACACCACCAAACCGACCCCACCCAACCCTACCCGACTGAGCTCTCCATACCAATCCAAACATACATTGTGGAGAACCCGCCTGATACACCCCCCACCTCACCCAACAACATGATACTAAACCCCACATCTGGATTGAGTCTCTATCTCGATAAAATGACACTAAAAACGACCGGGGAGGACATGGAGGAGCAGCCCGGGCTAAAGAGACAAAGAACACCCAGGGAGGTGGCTGAAATAAGTGAGTCAAAGGTGCGAAAAAGCCCGAGGCGAAGAGCGAGCATGGCAAACCCCAACTGTAAGAAAAGAATAGTGAAAAAGCCGAATGAGACCAAGGAAAGGAAGGAGGAAAACAAGAACATGACGGGTTCTGGTGGCTGTCCCGAAACAGCCACGGGTGTCCAATGAGTGCCATATCATGGAATTGTCAGGGTTTAGGGTCTGTCTTGACAGTTCAACACCTACAAGACCTCACCAAAAGGTATCACCCAAACATCATATTTATAATGGAAACAAAGAATGGGGATACCTACTGCGAGAATATACAAACAAGGATGGGAATGGACAACAACTACTATGTTAGCCTGAATGGTACATCAGGAGGGCTAGCATTGTGGTGGAAGGAGGGTACAAGGGTGTCGGTTTTGTATGCCGACCTGCATTGCATTGATTGTGAGGTCAAATTTGAGCACAAAGCCGAACCAACATTTGCCACTTGGGTATATGCGAGTACAGAGGCGCGAGAACGAACACAACTTTGGAATTTCCTAAGAACAATTGGGAGAGGCTGAATGGGAGGATGGATGATACTTAGGGATATCAACACCATATGTCACCCACATGAGAAACAAGGTGGTAGAAGGAAATCACAAAGACAAATGGACGAGTTCAAACAAGTAATTAAAGACCTAGGTATGGAGGATATGGGAGCAAAGGGGAACTCGTTCACATGGTGCAATAACCGGAGCGGAATGGAGAGAATAAGAGAATGCCTAGACCGTGTATTGATAAACACGGATTGCGCGACAAGGTACCAAAAGGTGAGATACATAAACGAACTATCCATTGGATCGGAGTATACCCCAATGGTGGTTCAAATCAAACAATCGAAAAAGAGATATCCGAAACGGTTCAAGTTTGAGGCTATGTGGCTCGAAAACCCCGAATGTAAGGAGATAATCAAACAAGCATGGGAAGGGCAAACAACAGGTAGAGAAATCCAAATGGTCTACTAAAAACTGAATAAGTGCTGAACCAAACTGAGGGAGTGGATCAAGAAGAGGTTCAGCCACAATGTACATGAGATTACTATAACAAAGTAGGCACTAAGACGAAAAATGCATGGGGGGATGACCAAGGATGAGGTTCGAGAAGAGAAAATATTGAAAGGCAACCTCCAAAGGCTTTGGATGAGGGAGGAGAAATATTGGAAACAACGGTCGAGAGTGAAATGACTTAAAGATGGGGACCGTAACACAACGTTCTTCCACCATACCACCATACGAAGGAGGAGACGAAACCAAATATGTAGATTAAAGGGTGAGAACGGGGAGTGGATTGATGAGGAAGGGAGAATAGCTCATGAGCTCCATAGATACTTTGGAAAAATGTTCACCTCGGAACAAACCGAACCGGTGGATGATCTCTTCAGATATGTACCGAATCAGATCACACCCGAGATGAATGTCGACTTGACGAGGGGCGTGACGGATACTGAAATTAGGGCAACCACATACCAAATGGGCGGATCACGAGCACCGGGTCCGGACGGTTTCCCGGGTCTGTTTTACCAAAGGAACTGGAACATCGTGGGGGCATATGTCATCACCTTAGTCAAGGCTTTCTTCGTAACAGGTACTCTTCTAAACCTCCTAAACAATACGGATATAGTGCTGATTCCAAAAATACCAAACCCGATGAGACCTACTGATTTTAGGCCGATAAGTTGCTGCAATTTCCTGTATGAAATGATTTCAAAAGTGTTGGTGAATAGATTGAAATGCTATCTATCAGAGTTTATCACTCCATTCTAGAGTGCATTTGTATCAGGTCGCCACATACAGAATAACATAATGGTAGCGCACGAGGTGTTCCATCATTTGAACATGAGCCGAAGGGGAGATAAGGTGGAATGTGCACTAAAGATTGACATGCAGAAAGCTTATGATCGGGTGGAATGGGAGTTCCTAATTAGCACACTAAGGTAAAGGGGCTTTGCAGAGCAATGGTTGGGATGGATAAAGGAATGCATATCATCGACTATATATGAAGTGATGATTAATGGGGAAATAACAAGCTCCATACACCCAACCCGGGGAATACGACAAGGTGACCCTCTATCCCCTACCTATTCATACTACTTGTGGATGTGCTATCACGAAGAATGGAAGGAGACGCTAGGGAAGGGGTCATACAGGGGATCACTCTTAGGAGAACGTGCCCAGAATTGCATCATTTGTTTTTTGCAAATGATTCATTGTTCTTCATTAGAGGATCGCCACAAAATGCTAAAGGACTCTAGAACATCCTAGAATCTTACTATCGAGTATCGGGCCAACGGATAAACATAGACAAATCGACCCTATTCTTTAATAAAAGGGCTGGTCCGAACGAGAAGAAAGGGGTGGAGGAAGCGTTACATATCAAGAGCACAGGTGACCCGGGAAAATACTTAGGATTGCCCTCGGTTTGGGGCTGTTCAAAGAAGGAGGCTTTGGGATCTTTGAAAACTAAAGTCAATGACAAACTAGGAGGGTGGAGGCCGAAAACTTTGAACCAAGCGGGAAAGGACGTGCTCATAAAGGCGATCATCACGGCGATCCCCACGTACGTAATGAGTGTATTCCGTTTACCAAACACATGGTGTGCGAAGATAAATGCTCTCATTGCGGACTTTTGGTGGGGGCAAACATCGGATGGGAAAAGAACACATTGGAGAAGATGGGAAGTCTTAACAAAGGCAAAGGAGATAGGGGGACTAGACTTTTAGGAACTTCAAAGCTTCAACACGGCGCTATTAACAAAAATGGCAAGCTGAATCATGACCGACCCGGACACTATATTTGCGCAAGTTCTAAAAGGACTATACTTCCCATGGTGTACGTTACTATAGGCAAAAAAAGGGAGTTGAGCCTCATGGGGATGGAGTAGCATCCTATATGGGCCGAGATGTAATCAAGGAAGAGGGGATGTGGATGATTGGCTCGGGAGAGGATATCCGAGTCTCTAAGGACCCATGGATCTATACCAAGGAGAGCAAAAGGGTGAATGGAGACGCATTGGTAGAGCACGGAGGTAATTTACGAGTAAGTGAGCTCATCAACCCGAATGGCACATGGAATGCGAACCTAGTGAGGAGTATTTTCGATCAAGAAGATGCAGCCCATATCCTCAATATACCCCTACCACGAGACGGGGGAAGGGACCGATACATTTGTCCACACACGAAGGATGGACAACCCTAAGTCCGATCGGTTTACCACAAAATCCGAGAACGGGCCGATACAAGACCAATACCGAACTCAAATTACCGAGGTACGTTTTGAAAAGAGTTGTGGAAGGCAAAGGTAATACCAAAGGTAAAGAACTTCATATGGCGGCTAGCAACAAACTCCATAGCCTTTAAAGTGAACATGGTCCGTAGGGGAATGAACGTATCTCCGAGTTGCTCGATATGTGGAGAAGCCAGGACACAGGAGCACATGATATTGGAATGTGGGTGGACTGAGCAGATTTGGAGTGGTACACTTGGAGTGGTACATTTGGATCGGCCAAACCGACTCGACATAGTGGAATGGCTAAAGAAGAAGAAGGAGGAGCTGCATGGTCGAAGCACAATGACCGACAAAAAGTGGGCATAAATCCTAATAACATGTTGGCACATATGAATGGCGAGATGCTCGACGGATTTTGAAGCTAAACAACCAAACCCGAGGGTCATCATAATGGAGATCAAGCAAACCTATGAAGAGCAACTAGGAACCGGCCGAACCCAACCGATGCCCACACATGAGAAGAGGCCGAACCAACAATGGCAACCCCCGACGGGTGACACGAGCAAGATAAACTGTGACGCAGCGTGGTGCATGGAAACGCAAAGAGCGGGCATAGGAGTGGTAGCACGAGACAAAAACGGCAAGCTAGTTGGCAGGATGAACCAGAGGCAAATGAGCAATTACATAGAAACGATAGAGGCCTTGGCGATACACGAAGGAGTATGTTTAGCAATTGAAGTGGGATGGCAAAGCATCGTTATAGAAAAAGACTCACAAGTGGTTCATCAACATATCATGGAGGGGCCGAAACATTGGAGATTATCAACAATAATACCGAACATCCGAGCACTCGCAAGACAAGTCGAGCAAGTGCAATGGCGAGCTATTCCAAGGACAAGCAACGAATGCGCAAATTGGATAGCAAAGCAAGCGAGAATGGGAGTGCTTCTTGTTTGCATTTAGAACGCAATGATCAACAGATTGAGCAAGCATAAACTGAAGCTAAGGAAAACCCTAGAACAATAAATGAAGGAGAGAAAACCTACGGGAATTCCTTTTCTGATTTCCAAAATCAACTTACTGTTCTCTTCACAGACCTAACATATTTAACAAGTAGAGATTTCGGAAATTACAAACTGACCCCATACGTAAATTACAAACAGACCCCTAACCTATTTGCACAATCAGTCCTTATCTTTTGGACAGCGATGGATTACACCCTGGTGTTTATATACTTCAATATTCCCCCATGAAGTTTGGTTCTCAGCATCGTGGTAGACTGCTTGTTTGGACAGCTTGGTGCACTGAAGAAAACTGCATTCCAGAGTTTGCAACAACTGGTAATCCTGTCAAAACAGATCTAACAGTTTCTAACTCAACTGCACTGGAATTCACACACTGAAATAAGTGCCCAGTTGAAATGGGGAACATGAAATGCATAAGAGCACACAAAATTCGAACTGAATGACAGAGAGGTTTGAGCCTCTTTCTTACCAGTGTGATTGGAAGGTTTTGCCTTCATCTTTTGATTCCTCAAGAGTAAACACATGGAGTGTCTTTCAGTTGTCTCCAATTGATAGTGAGTACTCTATTTTTGGAAATGAATCACACCCTATGTCATTACCTGTGATTGGGAGGTTTGAGCCTCCATCTTATTATCCTCAAGAGGGTGGAGAAACACCACTATGTTTTTGGATCGAAACCACAGTGATTAAGTTAAGGCAAGGTAAGAGAAATACAGAACTAACCAGCTAAGGCATTTAAGACAGAATATGCATATCAGGCAGAGGAGTAAAACCAGAAGAGATTTGGAAGAACAGACTTACCAGTTTCCGCAAAGCTGAAAAAACAGGTTCAGCAACAGCATCAACGTCGAACCGCAAGCCTAACTCAAGACCTACAACCATTCATGAAAGGAATACTGCAAGAATATAAATAAGCAAGGCAGCTAATAGCTAAGGGAACTCGAGGATACATCTATAGGGTCAGCAGTACCATCAGAGGTATAAAAGTCAGCCATGTAGGCTGCAACTGAACTGAGTTCTTGAGCGGAAGTGATACCTAGTTTTTTTCTAAACAGAATGAACAGCTTTGTAGTGAGGGGCTTGGTTAAGATATCCGCCACTTGTTCTGTAGCAGGGACAAAATTAATCAATACCTGACCTGCAGCTACCTTTTCGCGAACGAAGCATAGGTCAATTTCGACATGCTTCATTTTAGAGTGTTGCACGGGATTTTCTAAAATTGCTACTGCACTACAGTTATCAGTCCAGATAGTTGGTGTAGATGCAAGTGAAATATTTAATTCAGATAAAAGAGAAGTTACCCAAAGGACTTCACAGACAGCATTGGCCACTGCACGGTATTCAGCTTCTGCTGAAGAACGAGCCACGACCTGCTGCTTCTTGGAGCTCCAAACCACAGGATTTCCATTAAGCAACAGGAAGTGACTCGAAATAGACCGACGATCCGAGGCATCACTTCCCCAATCTGCATCAGAATAAGATATTAAAGTAGCATAAGTACATGAAACAGAGGTGTCAGCTTTAAACATTAAGCCGTGATCAAGCGACCCTTTGAGATATCGCAGGATACGAAGTATAGCTTTCCAATGTGATAAGTGAGGATTTTGCATAAACTGACTGAGTCTATTAACATCAAAGTGAATGTCTGGCCTAGTAATACAAATGTGTTGAAGTGCGCCTATAGTACTGCGAAAGAGTAAACCATCCAAAAAAGGTTCTTGATCAAGAAGCATACCTGATTTTGACAGACACTTACCTGTCATTGGTGTGGCAAGTGGGTCAGCATTGGTAAGACCTGTCTTCGCAAGTAGGTCACAGATGAATTGTTTATGACCAAGCAAAAGAGAATTAGTGGTGCAATGGACTTCCATACCCAAAAAATGGTTAAGGACCCCAAGGTCCTTGAGTTGAAATTCATTGTTGAGTTGGGAAATAACATCACATATAACTTCATCAGAACTTCCTATGATGACAATGTCATCAACATATACCAAAAGAAGTACTGACCCAATGTTAGACACCTTGATAAAGAGACAAATGTCAGAGTTAGAGACCGAAAATGACAGGGAATTTAACAAAAAACACTTAAGACGTTCAAACCAGGCCCGAGGGGCTTGCCTGAGGCCATAAATTGCCTTGTGAAGATGGCAGACCAGAGGGGTGCCGTGAGGATCACGAAGCTGAAAGCCTGGTGGTTGTGTCATATAGACATCTTCCATCAAGTCACCGTGCGTAATGGTCCAGTGATGTGTTAAAGCAATTGTGAGAATAATTCTCATGGTTTGGGGTTTGACTACAGGACTAAAGGTATCCTGAAAGTCAAACCCGGGTTTTTGTGAAAAAACCCTGGCTATAAGCCGAGCTTTGAGGCGATCTACTGAACCATCAGGTTTCCTTTTTGTTTTAAATAACCACTTACAGCTTATAGGGAGACGACCCGGTGGTAGAGGGACAAGAGACCACGTGTTGTTGTTGATGAGAGCATCCAGTTCAGCACGAACCGCAGTGGCCCAGCTACAGTAAGACATGGCTTCGTGAATATTGGCAGGTTCGGAAGGGAAGTCCGAAGGAACACCTGCAGCAAGCAAGGCCTCATTAGATCTGGTTTTGGACCTGGTTTGCATGGGATGAATAGAAGGGCGAAAGTTAGGATGCGCAAGAGGAACTAAAGTAGAGTCAAGAGAACTCGAAGGCATATACCTGATGGAGGGTGGATCGGATGGGGCAAAGAATTCAGAATGAGGAATTGAAGGATTAGAGGGGGGAGCGATACCTGAGGAGTAGAGCCACCAACTGGGACAAGACCAGAACCAGAAGCTGAAGACAATGTAGTGTTAGGGACATACCTGATCACGGGTGCAGCTGGGTGGGGCAGAGGCGAGCAGGCAGGCCCGGACAAAGGTGCTGAGGTGGGAGGCCGGGCAGTAGGGACCTGAGTAGGAGCGGACACGGGGGATGGTACCAGAGGATCCTACAGGGATGGAGACAGTGGGATAGACCCGGAATGTTGTGCTGGACCAGAAACAAGTTGAGAGTCTGGTGAAGGGGGAGCTGAGATGTCTGGTTCCTGTAACAGAGCAGAGTTAAAAGGTAAGAAAAATGGTAACAAAGTTACCGTGTTTTTTACGGATGCCGAGGTAAGGAAGGGACCTGTTTTATCTGCAAAAGGGAATTTGGATTCGTGAAAAGTAACATGTCTGGAAATGTAAATTCTACCTGTGGCATCTAAACAACGATATACATGATAGGAGGAGCAATAACCAAGAAAAACACAAGGATCCGAATGGAAATCAAGTTTGTGAGAATTATAGGCACGCAGATGAGGAAAGCAGAGATACCCAAACACCCTAAGAAGCATGTAATCCGGTTTTAATTTGAACAAGCATTCATGTGGAGAGACATCACCTAACACACGCGTGGGTAGTATATTTAACAGAAAAACAGCAGTAAAAAAGGCATCACTCCAATAATGTAAAGGCATGGAGGCTTGAGCCATTAAGGTCAATCCTAACTCAACAATGTGCCTATGTTTTCGTTCCACAATGCCATTTTGTTCAGAAGTATGAGGGCATGTGAGACGATGTTGAATGCCACACTGTAGAAGATAGGAGGAAAGGGGTTTAAATTCAGCCCCTCCATCAGTTTGAACAGCTTTGAGGACAAGCCCAAGCTGTTTTTCAGCCGCTTTGTGAAATTGGACAAAGAACTGAGTGGCCTCACTCTTGGCCCGAAGAAAATATATCCAGGTATACCGACTATGAACATCAACGATGCTCATATAGTATCGGTTACCGTTGGACAGGTATGGAGCCGGACCCCAAAGGTCCACCTCCACAAGTTCAAGTGGAAACATATAAGAAGAGGTAGATGCATGAAAAATGAGTTTTTTACTTTTACCAATTGAACAAGCAGTACAATCTCGAGGAGAAGTTGAAACAGAAATTTTATTCAATCTTAAAATTCGAGACAAAAGCTGAGAGGAGGGGTGGCCTAACCTCATATGCCAAACATTAACATCTAACATCCTATGAGCAGCAAGACAACTAACATTGGAATTTACCCTAGAACCTAACTGAGCAGTAGTACCTAACTGAGCACTAGATATGAAACGAGAAAAATTATCTAAATCTAAGCAGCAGAGACCATCACATTCAGCACCAGAAAGCAGGACCTGATGATTAGTTGAATCCAGAATCACACATTTTGAGGGGTGAAATTCGAAATACACATTATTGTCCCTAGTGAACTGCGAAACGGAAATCAAATTTTTAGTAACATTAGGGGCAAACAGAACGTTATTCAGCATAATAGGCCTAGTCGAAGTATGAAAGGCAGAGTTACTAATACCTGAAATGTCAAGAAAAGAACCATTACCTACAGTGATCTTACCTGAGCCATGAAATGGAGCTGTGTCGGTTGTAGTGGCAGTGTGGGTGAGGTGTGGCCCCTGAATCCGGATACCAAGCAGCAGTCTGAACCGAAGCCACTGAGGGGATGTGCGAGAGATGGACCGAGGCGGGTAAGGCTGCCACAGAGCCAGGCACAGCAGCTATCGAAGGACCAGGTGCTGGGAGACCAGGATGTGTCACGGCATGCTGAAGGTATGGAGGCAAGGCAGGTCCAGGATAGGTGAGGAAGGCTGAGCTGGGCTGAGTGTAGGGCTGAGGAGCTGCAGGGGGAACCACTTGAAATGATGGGAGCTGATAGGGTTGAGCTGGACCGGGATAAGGAAGGGTTGCACCATATGATTGTTGTATGGGAGGGGCAACCGAGGCAGTCATAGGAGGTATATGCTCGGGCCAGTTGGTAACACACAAGTTTGCACTCATGTTACCACCAGCAGAATTACCATTGGTTGGATCGGTGAGGAGTAATGATATTTTCTTACTCGAAAAAACTGGTGAGGAGTCATCCATATTGGCGACACAAATCAAAGGACCAATCGGTTTAAACTAGAACAAAGAAACAGAGAGGTGCAGTACCGAAATGAAACAGAGCTAAAGAAGAAGATAAACATATGATAGCATCATAAGAACAACATAAATATAATGCAAAACGATAAATATAACGAAGACACAGCTGGGCATTTCAGCAAACAGTTGAAGAACACCCAGCAGTCGCAGCTTATCACTTCGTGCTGCAGGGATTAGCAAACCACAGCATCATCGAAGGGAGAAGATACAAGAACGAAGACCAGAGAAGAGAATCAAATAGAAACACGGATGAGAATCATGGAAAGATTCCAACCGAGACACATCAAGAACAACGGAAGTACAAAGCGCAGCAACAAAAACGAAAGAAGCAGAACAAGCAATCAATCTGTAACACGAGCCCAGCTTGCTAAATAGCAAGAGTAGCTCTGATACCATGTTTGCATTTAGAACGCAATGATCAACAGATTGAGCAAGCATAAACCGAAGCTAAGGAAGAACCCTAGAATAAGAAATGAAGGAGAGAAAACCTACGGGAATTCCTTTTCTGATTTCCAAAACCAACTTACTGTTCTCTTCACAGACCTAACATATTTAACAAGTAGAGATTTCGGAAATTACAAACTGACCCCATACGTAAATTACAAACAGACCCCTAACCTATTTGCACAATAAGTCTTTATCTTTTGGACAGCGACAGATTACACCCTGGTGTTTATATACGTCAATACTTCTTAACGATTAGGTCGAAAGACCACCACTACAATTTGTATTTTTAGTAGCTAATGATATGATGTATGAACTCCCGTGACTTAGTGTCACGACGTTTTATTTCTTAAAGTAAAGCGGTATTTCAGATAAAAAAATTATTTTAGTTGGAATGACACATTAACTATCATATTTATAATTCATTAATATTTTCCTATTGTCGCATATGTCATAGAGTAGCTATTTATATTTGATAATCCTATATAAATAAATGCTACATAATAAATCATAGTATTTATCTACTAATTACATCTCTAATATATTATTATTATTATTTAAATATAATGCATGTTAAATTTTTGTTTTAATTTTAATTTTTAGTTTGTTTAGCATGCCTTATAATCCTCTTAGTTAAATCATCAATTGTGAAATCTATAAATATTGCATATGCTCCAAAGTTTTAACCATTTTTTTTGTATTGATACTCCTATATATGTATTATAAATGTTAAATATGTACATTATGTTCTTATAATTTATATATACATACACAGTTTATAGTAAATGGGTATATACATATTTTCTAGTATTGTTCTTTCTTATCGCTAACAAAAGGGAACAACTACGTTAGTTCGAATTCTATCTGCTATTATAACAATTACTAAAAGTGAAAAGTCTGAAAATAGTTCAAAATGTTTAAACAAAATGTTTTCCCAAAAATAAATAAACAATTTAATGGTCCAACATGTTTGAAAACGATGGTAATTGGTATCTCCGTTACTTTTCTGTTAAAACATTCCATTAAATATTTTTTATATTTGCAAAATTAACCGAATATTTTTCTAAATGTTACAATTAAACCTCAACAAACTTACATTAATATTACAAACAAATTCCGACTCAAGGGGTTCCCTAGTCAAGGTCTGAACTCAAACCAGGTCACCTAACCTTAGGGACCTGGTCTAAGCTCGGACCCAGACCATAGGACCCGCAATTGGGGCGCAGGGGTCCTATGGTATGGGTCTGAACCAATACGAGGTCCCCAAGGCTAGGCGACCTGGTCCGGGTTCGGATCCCGACCAAATTGAGCTCAAATTGAGCTCAAATTGAGCCCCAATCAGGGGCCTTATGGTCTAGGTTTGGTAATTGGGGCTCCAATTGAGCCCTAATCGAGGGTCCTATTGTCTGGGTCCGAACTCAGACCAGGTCCCAAAGGTTAAGAGACATGGTCTGTGTTTGAACTCAAACCATATGACCCTCGATTGAGACTCAATTGGAGCCCCAATCAGTTTAGATTGAACCTGTCTAGGTTCAGTTCAGACTATTAGGAGTCCAATTAAGCCTCAATTGAAGGTTCCATGATCTGGGTCTGAGCCCAGACCAAGTCCCCAAAGTTAGGTGACCTGGTCTGGGTTCAGACCTTGTTGTGTCTCGAATCGAGTCTGTACTTGTTTGTAACATCAACGTAAGTTTGTTGGGGTTTAGTTGTAACATTTATAACAATATTCAGTTACGTTTGCAAATCTGAAAATAGTTAACGAAAGTTTTTAACAGAAAAGTAACAGATGTACCAATTACCATCATTTTTAAACATGTTGGACCATTAACCATAACAAAAAACATGTTGATGCAACTAAAGTTTTGTGCAAACATGTTGGACAATTTTCAGACTTTTTCCTTACTAAAACCCATAAAACCTCTATTCATCTCATTACTTGTTCCACAAGCAACATCCATTCTTGTGTGAAAATATATTCTTGTAGTAAGCTAGTCCTCAAGAACCCGTGACCCTAACTGTACCGGGAAAAATTAGTTTAGTTTAAATCAACACTACAAGAAACTTGTGCAACATCGACGGGGCTTTCGTGTTTACGCTAAGAATTGTAGTTGAATATATGTATATTGTGTTGGCAATTTTTGTTGTCGTTATTATTACTTATGTTTTCCACCATTATAGGTGTTATTGTTGTCGGCACAAAATGTTTTCAACCATTATAAGTGTTAGAGGATATATTTCGGTTTTGAAGTTTAGGGATCATTATGTAGTTTGCTTTAAGTCAAATGACTGATTTGTAATTAGGTAATAGTTCCAACAGATTGAAGTTACTATATAAGGATGTTGTACCGAACCTTTCACGTTAAGAGAGAATATCATTTTCCCTCCAATTTTTACTCATTTCTCTCTTTCAATCTGTTCAATTCCTTCTTGTTGAGGATGCTTTCATGCTATCACAGCTCCAAATTGTGAAGATTCTTTGATTTCCGCACAAAATCAGTCAGGATTTCAACAACGGAAGTTTTCGTCACTATCAGACTATGTCCGCGAATTTCAACTTCAGACTTCCAAGGACCAGCGATTCAGCACTCAATCTGTAAGGTCTTATACTGTGAATTATTTCCGTCCAAAACTCAATCCTATTTGCGAAGATTCATGCCAGAATCTGTAGGTTTTCTATCGCCAAACTGATTTGCTACTGTTGCTGTTCTGTGTTGCTCTGTTTTGCACGAACTTGTTATTGTTCTGTTCGCTATTGCTTAGTTGCTGCGTTTGATTCTGTCTTCAACCGTAACATTTGTTCTCATGCGAATCTAGCTCATGATATTAAAGTTTCAGGCGTGAATTGATCAGCTCTTCATCACCAAACTGATTTGGTACTACTGTTGGTATGTTACTCTGTTTTTCAGTACTACTGTTGGTCTGTTACTCTGTTTCGGCCCTCATGTGCTGCTGTTTTGTGTGATTGTCTTCCTCTGAGAATTTTCAATGGATGTGAGTCCAAAACAGTTCTCGAACAACGTTATCAACATCAAGTTAGATGAAACGAATTATTTGCAATGGAAACAACAGATTTGCTTCACAATTGCTAGTCATAGGCTTGAAAGCTTCCTTGATGGTTCAACTAGAGTAGATGAGTTTATTCTCAATGTTGATGGAACTAAGTCAGTTAATCCAGCAAATAGAGCATATAAGGAACAGGATAGTGCCCTTGCTTCATGGATTTTGACTTCAATTTCCGCTCCATTGCTCCCAAATATGGTCCAGTGCAGATCGACATATGAGATTTGGCAATCTCTGCATTAATTGTTTTATGTAGCATCAACAACTCGTGTAATGTACTTGTTATGTTCTCTTCAATACCAAAGTAATAAAGACATGAGCATGCGTGAGTATCTTGGTCGAATTCAATTGATTTATGACAGTTTGAGGAGTTCGGATCATCCTGTGTCAAAAATAATGCAGATTAGGACCATTTTGGTTGGTTTAACGGATGAGTACGAGCATATAGTTGTTGTCATTATAGCAAGCAGACAACCGTATGACCTCGCTGGAGTGTTAAGTGTTCTAGTGGATGTTGAGGCTCGGCAACAAGACAACTTGCTGCAAATTAGTCCAAACACGGTGGCCTTCAATGTCAAACGATGGATGGTTCAACAGTAGGACAAACGAACACCAGGAATTCTTATTATCCGCAATCAACTCAGCCTACCTCACACCAAGCAGTTCAGTTTCAATCTGGAGAAAGATTTTTTCCGCACAACTATCAACCGAACTCATATGGCAGAGGAAGAGGAATAGGTAATAACTTCAATAGCAACAAACCACACTCCTTCTATGGCATTACCAATCAGTCTCAACCTACAAATATTAACAGAGGTCAGGCACACACAGCTGAGTTCTATTTACCTCCTAAAATACAACCGAATTTCAGCTCTATTCAGCCCAACTTTAGCACCTCTCCTCAGAAATTTCAGACTTCTCAACAACATCGGTTTCAGTCCCTGCAACCTCCTCAGTAGATCTTTTATCAAAACACTTCTCCTGCAATACAACCGCACCTATACATGCCTCCTACATCTACTGAAGATCACACAAGTCACAATGGTGGTAACATGAGCGCTCTGAATGTTCACAGTACTTCAAGTGTCTCGTCTGAAGTGAGAGGAGCTCATTCAGTCTGGTTTTTAGATTCTGGAGCCTCTTATCATCTCACAAACTCATCCATGAATGTCTCAAGTGCAGCTCCATACAATGGACAAGGTAAAATCTATGTCGGTAATGGTAATACTATACATATATCTCATACAGGTAGCTCAAGATTTCACTTCAAAAACCGGTTAGTTATATTACGTAATGTTCTTATAGAACCTAATATTACTAAAAACCTTTTATCTGTTTCTTAATTTGTTAAGTATAACAATGCTTACTTTGTATTTTTTCTACTGGTTGTGTTGCAAAGGACCTAACAACACATCAAGTGCTTCTGGAGGGCCGTGAATCGGAAGGATTGTACAAGTTGATTGTGTCTCATGATTCGTTAGTTCATCCATCGTCATTGGTTTTACCTGTGTGTGCGTCTTTGGATAAGAAATATTGTGGTAGTAATGATAATGCTTTTTGTCCTGTGTTTAGTACTCAGTCCTATATGTTGAATAATTCAACTTCTACTTGTAATGGTGTTGATGATTGTCCTGTGTTTAGACCTCAGTCTTATGTGGTAAATAATTCAGCTTCTACTTGTAGTAATGCTTCCAACAAACTTAGTTCTCATATGAATAAAGTGAATGGTTATGTTAATATTGATGTTGATTATGTTCGTGACACTTCTACTGTTAATCATGCTGTTAAAACTGATTCTAATGTTGTTAAACTGATTCTAATGTTGTTAAACTGATTCTAGTGCTGTTAAAACTGATTCTGTTCGTGATAATTCTATTCATGTTGATATTGAACATGTTCGTGCTACAAGTAATGGTGCTAATGGTGTTGATTTTCCTACAAGTAATGAATTTTTTGTATGCTGAGTTTGTTACAAGGAATAGTACTGATGGTAATGCTGATTTTTCTGGTGTTAAAACTAAATCTGTTCGTGCTGAATTTGCCACAAGTAATGGTGTTGATGTTGATTTGGTTCGTGATATTCATGTTGATTCTACTCGTGACTCTTATACTGTCAATCCTGGTGTTGGTATTATTAGTAACAGGTCAGGTCTTGCGATCAATATACCTAACAAAGCTGAGGTAAAATATGATCTTTGTGTTGAAAATGGAAATGTGCTTACATCTTCTATATCAGTCTCGTCTCTTATTTGTCATCAAAGGTTAGGTCATCCTTCTTCACAAACATTGAAACTCATCATTATGTCTAGACTCCCTTGCAGTGACAAAATAGATAAGTTGAACATGTGCTCTGCTTGCAAGATGGGGAAAAGTCACAAGCTTTCGTTTAGCCCTTTTGAAGGTGTATATAGTGCTCCTTTACAACTGCTTCAACTTGACATTTGGGGACCAACTCCGGTAATGTCAAATGGATCAAGGTATTATCTAAGTCTTGTTGATGCATATTCCAGGTTCACTTGGTTATACTTCTTAGCTAATAAGAGTGAAGCCACAACAGTTTTCTGATCTTTTCAACTGTTTGTGGAAAAACATTTGAAATGTGAAATAAAATTAGTTCAAACAGATAATGGTGGTGAGTTTCTAGGATCTTTTCATGAGCATTTGACTTCATGTGGTATTTTGCATAGGTTCACTTGTCCCTTTACCTCTCAACAAAATGGAATTGTTGAGAGGAAACATCAACACATTGTGGAGCTTGGTCTTACTCTTCTTGAACATGCATATGTTCCTTTCAACTTCTGGTTTGATTCTTTCGCAACTTATGGGTACTTGATTAACAGATTGCCTTCTCCTGTGTTGGATAACAAGTCTCCTTTTGAAAAGCTTTTTCAAAAATCTCCTTCTTACTCTTTATTACGTGTCTTTGGTTGTTTATGCTTCCCTCATGTTAGTGATTACAATATATATAAGTTTGATTATAGATCTAGACCTTTTGTGTTCCTTGGTTATTCTGCTGCTCATTTAGGATATAAGTGTATTGATAGATCAGGTAGAGTATATATTTCTCGACATGTTGAATTCAATGAGTTAGCATTTCCTTATAACGCCAAGAGTTATGTTACTAATGTCTCTTTTCATTCTAGTGACTTTTTAGAGTCTAGATCTACAACACAACCATGGGTGACACCTACGTATTGTACAAATGTTCCCCTTATTGACATTCCTGATTCGAATTCATCTCTGAATAGTGAAAATTCTTAATTGTGTCCTTCAAATGAGCAACCTAGAGTTGATTGTGATTCTCCTAATGTTGATTGCTCTGCTAATGATCCAGAAGTACCTGTTTCAGATTGTGTTACAGAACATGCTTCAGGTCCTACAAGTGTGATGTGAGGACCACTAAGAGATCCACAGGAATGTCCCACGACATCTTTACCAGAAATGCCCACTGAAACACCTGATAACACCAACTCATTTGCTATTGTTCCTCATACCTTTGATATGTCTACGTCTTCTCCTCATCTATCACTATCTAAATCAGATAAAAATATTGTTGTAGCAGGTCTTCGAGCACCAAATCCAACATTTGATACTTCCACATCCGTAATACAACCTTCTTCTAGACCTCAACAACCATCTACTCACGGAATGATCACACGCTCCAAAGCTCGGTCATATGCTAATGCATTAATGGCATCAACTGCTGATGTAGGAGAACCAACAGATGTGTATGTTGCTATTCAATATTCGGAGTGGAGAGAGGCCATTCGGAAGGAAATGGAGGCTCAACATGAAAAGGGCACATGGACCCTTACTTCCCTACCTCCTGGTCGAACTCTCATAGGATGTAAGTGGATATTCAAAGTTAAGAGAAAGGAAGATGGCACGGTGGAGAGGTGTAAGGCTCGGTTAGTGTCCAAAGGGTTTTCTAAAGAGGTTGGATTTGATTACCTTGATATGTTTAGTCTGGTTGCTAAGCATGGCACTGTTAGAATCATTTTATTTCTTGCATTGCTTTTTAACTGGACTTTGAGATAGATAGACGTGAACAATGCATTTCTCAATGGAAATCTTCAAGTGGAAGTCTACATGTCTCAGCCACCAGGCTTTGAAGTATCAGACTCATTTGGAAACAAACTCGTGGGCAAACTTACCAAGGCATTGTATGGTCTTAAACAGGCTCCTAGAGCTTGGTTTGAGAAACTCCGAGAATGTTTGCTTGATAAGTTGCACTTTACAAGATCCCAGTTAGATAATTGTCTCTTCATTAAACAAACTTCTGACAAATTTGTGTATCTACTTGTTTATGTTGATGATATAGTTGTGACTGGTTCTTGCAGTGATTTAATTGAATCTACCATTGCTGATTTGAATGGATATTTTTCTTTGAAGGATCTAGGGACACTCAATTTCTTTATGGGCATGGAAATACAACCAGGACTTGGCTTCAAGGTGTTGAATCAATGCAAGTACATTGTTGATTTGCTGGCTCGAACAAACATGACTAACTGCAGACCTTGACCCACACCAATGGTTGGTTTTCCTATTCTTGTTTCTTCATCTGGTTCAGGTATACCATTGTCAGATCCGTCATTATATAGAAGCACTGTTGAAGCCTTACAACATGTCTGTTACACCCGACCAACCATTTGTTATGATGTGAACAAACTAAGTCAGTTTCTTCATAGACCTACTGAGGTTCATTGGGAAGTTGTCAAACGTGTTTTAAGATATTTGAACGGTTACCTTAATCATGGTATAATCTTCAAGACTTTGTCTTCTCTTGATCTAACAGGTTTCACAGACTCTGATTGGGGAGCTGACACCGATGATAGAAGGTCAACAAGTGGTCACTGTTTGTTTCAAGGAGGAAATCCCATTGTATGGTGTTCAAAGAAGCAAACAGTGCTATCCAGGTCTACGGCTGAGGCAGAGTTCCGTGGCATGGCAAATGCGATATGTGATATAGTATGGGTGGGATCATTACTTACTAAACTTGGTTTGAACTTTCCATCTGTTCATGTGCAATGGTGTGACAACACCGGTACAATTTCAATATCTGCCAATCCAGTTCAACATGCAAAGATGAAACATGTAGAATTAGACTTATTTTTTATGCGTGATAAAGTTTCGCAGAAACTTGTTCAGGTGAATCATGTGCCTGGATCAGATAGCAGATGCTCTTACAAAACCTTTGACAGAAAACTCCTTCATTCCATTTCGTCGAAAATTGGGATTTTGTTCGTTATCAGAAGCATTGTCTGAGGGTTCATGTGGAGCTGTTCATTTTTCATATGTGGATTTATTACATCAGTCTTCTTCATCTGATGTTGGTTTGGTAATATCCTCTAATCTTTCTCAATTGCTTTCACTCTCTGGTGGTTCTCATTATCTGTTTCTAAATGATGATTCTGATGACTTACCTGATGCTGATGCTTCTCGTGAGCTTGCTAATTGGATTTTGTCGAGTTATTAGACTTCAGATTCACACAATATTATATCCTCATATGTTTGTGTTGTGAGAATCTGTTATAGTAGACAAACTTCTATATCTTATTTTATAACCACATTTCTTGCATATTTGTGAGTTGTTGTGCTCAGATGATACAATGAGCTTGGATGTTGATTCAGTCTATATCAATTGGTTGAACACAAATTTCAGGCATTATGAAACAAAATCCAAAAGAATATGTTGGGCACAAACCCATCCAATCACAGGTTACATTGGATTAAAATGAAAAATCCAAGCAAGAAGGAGAAGAGTTAGGTGACCTGTGGTTCAAGCAAGTGATGTTCTGAGAGTCCTGTGTTTGTCTCAAAAGCCAAAATAAGATGTTAGTCACCTAGAAAAAAAAAATTGAATGGTAATTTAGGCAATACAAGGGTGCATACAAACGCAGTGGACATTAAAAACCAAAAAGAAGAAATTGGGCACAAACCCAGTTAGCTTTGTGTAGTTGATGATCAGATTGACACAGATTTGAATCACCTAAAGCTTGTGTGTATGAACAAGCATAACTTGTTCCCTGAATTTGAAAAGAACTGTGGTTGTTTGATGAGATGTAGTTGTAGTTTGATCTATTTTTTACTTGATTTCTCATAAGTAAACTATGTGTGGTGTATGTTGTGTTGTCTCGATTTCTTTTAATATTGATGACATGATATTTTCATCTGAGTCTAGTAGCATCTCATCAAGAAAAGTCACAGAATTGTTTTTCAAATGATGAATGGAGATCAAAACAAAGTGAAGAGCATTGGTGAATGTTAGAGGATATATTTCAGTTTTGAAGTTTAGGGATCATTATGTAGTTTGCTTTAAGTCAAAGGACTTATTCGTAATTAGGTAATAGTTCCAACAGATTGAAGTTATTATATAAGGATGTTGTACCGAACCTTTCACGTTAAGAGAAAATATCATTTTCCCTCCAATTTTCTCTCATTTCTCTATTTCAATCTGTTAAATTCCTTTTTGTTGAGGATCCTTTCAATAAGCTACTTTTAGTGTTAATTTTTCCCGTCACTTTATTTTTTACATGGATGAATGTGTAATGTCTACCTACTGTTGAGACTAAATGACTCCATCAGTAGCAGATGACTTTTTCGTTGTAAATATACATATTCAAATGCAAACATTTTGTCATCAATATAGCGATAGCAACAACGACTGTTTGCCGTAACTACTCAATTTTATCGTCGCTAAAACATAAGTACCAGGAGAATGTAAGAATAGGTTTGCGTGCCAATATATTGTCGACATTAGTATAGTCATTCAGTAACAAATTCAATTATTTTGGTAAAATAGTTTATTTAGTGGCGACTATTGTTGATGTCAATAATGCATAAACAACTATGGCATATTGTCGTCATCCTAGTCGTTGTTGTCACTAAAATTAAATAACCCAACTAAACAAATAGAACTACCACTAAACTGAATTGAAACACCATTTAATTAAAAAACAAATATACCAACATTCTAAAAAACTTAATCTAACTCTCAATCACCTTTTCTCCTCTCTATCCTAACTCTCCTTCTCCCTCTCAGTCAAAAACAAGAGCCCCTCTCCCTTTTCCACGCGCAATCACGTAGATGAAGAGCTCTCAGAAGTCATACATAACAAATGTTCCTTTGTCCCTTTCCCACGACCTCAGATGCAGATACGTAGATGATAGAGTCATCCGTCAAAACGTCTTTCGGTTATCCTTCCTTACAAATCTCATGTGTCGTGATGGCTCTGCGGACTCCACTATCGGGGCGGCTGTTTGCCAAACGTGTCTTGGCTCGAAGAGGGTGGGCTTATCGGCGTGCTCGGGTAAGTTCTTTATTCTGTCCTCGTGGCGCTCGATTGACGTCTAGAGAACCTCTACATCAGCTACTAAGATACAACCAGTGGATGGTAAGAGAGACAGCAAACAGTTCGTGAAACGATCGTAGAGGGATTTGAGTTCTTCACCAAGTAGGTTTATGTTATGTGCCTACCGTTTTTAGGGTAGTCACCAGTAACTTTGGGCTAGTGTTTAGGGTCAACATTCCTATATGTACAAGGTTTGTCAATTGGTCGGGAATAAGAAAAACATTACAACTGAATTCTCTCTCTCTCTACCACTTTCTCTCTCTTCTCTCTTATTTTCTGCCAATTCAGTTAAGATATGTTTGGGGACCTTAACAATTTGTATCAGAGGCACTGCAACAGTCATACCTGAAGTGCATGGCAGTCGTAACACGAGCGCAGAAAAATGCAAGGATAAACTCATCACTAGAGGAGCACAACAAGGTACTAGCAGAACTGAAGGTAAAGACAGAGAAGTTGGTGGCCCTTAGTGAACGAAATGCGACGTTCTTTGAGGAGGTGTAAGTGTCCATACTAGTCTTGACGGCGAAGCAAACGAAGCTGAGGAAGGACTCGGGAATCTTGGGCGATGGGTCCAAAAGGTCCAGCGGCGACGCCAACGGAACGTGAAGATACGGGACTGGCGAACAACCGTGGAAAAGTCACCATAGTGACTCCTACCACCAAGAGGGATGAGGAGTATCGAGGAGGCATACCACGCTGAACCACGGAGGAGCTCAGGGACACTGGGGTTTGGAGTGGAGATGAAGGTAGGCACTCGTTCCGACTAGGACGTATCAATTTTATGAGATTCTCTAGAGATGAGGTGGATAGTTGGATTTATCGGTGTGAGCATTACTTTGAGATCGATGAGACCCCGGAGAATACCAAGTTACCTATTGTGGCGATACATTTAAATGGCGTAGCCCTTCAGTGGCACCAAGGATTTATGAAACTTCAAGCAAAACAGGGGAAGTCGATGGGGTGGAAAGACTACGTGAAGGTGATTTTGGCCAGGTTTAGCGAAGACATTTATGGGGATCCGATTCTGGAGATGAAAAAATTGCGACAGGAAGGATCATTTGTCGACTACCAAAGAGAGTTCAACGCACTACTCGATAAGGTACAACCCGTTGAAAACATATTGGAGGGTGTAGCCGTTAGCCAGTTTTTCGGGGGGATTAGAGTTGAGGTTGCAAGGATCAGTTCAGTTGCAGAAAATGGCCAATCTAATGGATGCTTATGCCACTGTCAAACTACATGATTCAGTTCAGATACATCTTAAGAAGCAACCTGCCAGCGAGTTCTACTTCTATTCTAGGAGTGGTTGGATTTTGCGAGCTGTTCCCACCACTACTGGATGTTATTCCAAGAGCCAGAAGAGAATGAATACCACACAGAAGAGTCAAGACCGGGAGTTCCTTTATCCAGCCCAGAATGACCAGTTACCAACATAAATCACTCACCAATATACACCCAAGTCCTGTCACGGCCGGGAGGGGAAGAGGAAATGTTAACGGCCACAATCCAAGGCTCACAATGAACAAGGAGACGTCAGCGAGGAGAACAAAGGGTATGTGCTATTGGTGTCCAAAACGATATACAGCTGGCCACATTTGCAAGGAAAGGCACGTTTTCATCATCGAGGTGGGTGAAAAGGAGTCTGGAGTAGTGGAAGAACCAGAAACAGAATTGGAACCAGCTGCAGAGGAACCCAAAATATCCATTCACGCTATCACCAGAGCGATGCGTTGTGCAACTATGAAAGTAGAAGGAATGGTCGACGAAAGAAGACTACAATTGCTAATAGATTCGGGAAGTATGCACAATTTCTTGGATGCTACAATGGCTGTGAAATTGTGGTGCAAAAGGGAAGGAATACCATCCCTTAGGGTGTTAGTTGTCAACGGGAACGAGATAAAGTGTGATGAGATGTGCAGAAGGTTCGGTTGGGCTATGCAAGGGCCCCAATTTGAAGCGGGCGTATTCATTATTCCATTGGAGAGCTACCACATGACGATATCCTATGGAACTTTAGTAGCCTCTCGATGAAGTTCCTACGAGGAAATGAAATATGTGAGTTGAAGGGAAACGGGTGAGGGCATGCTCAACTTAGCTCCATCACCAATATGAGCAAGTTGTTATCTAAGACGGACAGAATTGCAGTGGTGCGGCTTTGCAGCTTGTCAATGTGCTCATCCCTCTAAGAACATGTGCATGTCTTCTCGACTACAGGAGGCAAGAACAGTGGCTCCGGAAATCGAGGGAATGCTGGAAGAGTTTGATGATGTCTTTAAGGAGCTGAATGGCTTACCACCGTCGAGAGGGGTGGATCATACGATCCGTCTAAAATATGGGGCCACTCCGATAAGCTTACGACCCTATAGATACCATGCACCTCATAAAGATATCATCGAGAAAATGGTGGAAGAAGGACGGAACGTGGCAAATGTGCATAGACTATCGGAGGCTTAACGACCATACTATTAAAGATAAGTTCCCTATTCCATTGATTGATGAGTTGTTGGACGAACTCCATGGTGCGGTCATATTTTCGAAAATAGATTTACGATCGGGATATCATCAAATACGTATGGCTGAAGAGGATGCACATAAAACCGCTTATCGTACCCACGAAGGACACTATGAATTTCGCGTCATGCCGTTTGGCTTCACCAACGCTACCGCAACATTCCAAGGTTTGATGAATCAAGTGTTTAAGGCTCACTTAAGGAAATTTGTATTGGTTTTCTTTGATGACATATTGGTTTACATTAAGGGAGTTGCGCAGGATGTTGAACATTTGAGGATAGTTCTAGAGGTGCTAAGAAGTAACGCTTTGGTGACTAAGAGGTTCAAGTGCATGTTTGGAAGCTGCCGAGTAGAATATCTCGGGCACGTGGTTACCGCGGAGGGAGTTGCTACTGATCTGGTGAAGGTTGTCGTAGTCCAACAATGACCAATTCTTATGACAGTGAAGCAGTTGAGAGGATTTTTGGGTCTAACGGGATATTATCGTAAGTTCATCCAAGGGTACGGGAATATCAGGCGACCATTGACCGAGTTATTGAAGAAGGAAGGTTTCACATGGACGAAAGAGGCTACAAGTGTATTTGAGTGACTTAAAGTCGCAATAACTTCAACACCCGTGTTGTGCTGCTGGCTTTACCGTACCTGAACGAGGTATTCACTGTGGAGACTGACGCATCGAATGTGGGAATAGACGCGGTTCTTATGCAGGTCAGTCATCCCGTGGATTACATAAGCTGAGCTCTCTCCAAAAGACAGCAATCCATATCTACTTATGAGAAGGAACTCATTGTTATACTATTTGCAATCAAGAAATGACACTATTACTTAACAGGGCGACGATTCATCATCAAGACGGATCACAAAAGCCTCAATTTTCTTCACAAAGAAAGAGTGACGACTCCATTACAACACACATGGTTGGCTAAGTTGGTTGGGTATGACTACGAGATAGTATAAAAAAGAAGGATAGACATTGGTGCTGCTAGTGCCTTGTCTCGGTTACCCAGCCCGGAGCTGCTGCAATTGACATTATCCTTTATTTCCACCGAACTTATGGAGAAGTTGCAGGAGTCTTGGACGAAAGATGAGGAATGTTCGAAACTGATCAAAGAACTCAAGGAAGGAAGAGGGCTTCACCGATTCTCTTTGACAGACAACCTGCTAAGGAGGAAGGGTAAGTTGGTTTTTGAAAGGAACTTGGAGCAAAGGAAGGATATATTGGCTATGTTTCATGCTTCTTCGATAGGAGAACATTCACGGGCAGCTGCAACCCTACAAAAGGTATGTGCTATATTGTATTGGAGAGGCCTTCAAAGAGATGTGCGAGAGTTTGTGAGGAACTGTGAAGTATGTCATATAAATAAATATGATCAGTGTGCCCCAGTTGGCCTGCTGCAGCCGCTTCCTGTCCCTGCGACAATCTTCTCCGATTTAACCATGGATTTTATAACCGGTCTTCCAAAATCGCAAGGGAAGGATGTCATCCTTGTGGTGGTGGATAGATTCGGTATACGGGCTGCATGGAATACCAAACAACATTGTGAGTGATAGGGACTTGGTGTTCGTAAGCACACTATGGTAGGAGATGTTCAAACAATTGGGTGTCACCCTTCGATTATCTTCGTCGTATCACCCATATACGGATGGACAAACAGAAGTCATAAATAGATGCCTCGAGACATATGTAAGATGTATGGACAGAGAAAAACCAAAGTCGTGGGCAAAACGGCTTCCCTTGGCAAAGTGGTGGTATAACACAACCTATCACTCTACGATCAAGATGACTCCATTCGAGGCGCTTTACGACATCGCACCTCTGTTCCATGTTCCATATTTTCCAAAGGATTCAGCCATGGAGGTTGTGGACTCGTTGTTGAGAGATCGGGAAGAACACATTAAGATGTTGAAGTTCCTTCTTGAACGTGCCCAAAACCGAATGAAACAAACAACTGATAGGAAGCGAGTGGAACAACAGTTCAAGTAGGTGATCGTGTCTACATGAAGTTACAGACGTATAGACATCATTCTCTTGGAATCATCGAAACCAGAATCTCTATCCAAGATATTTCGGGCATTATCAGGTCATGGAGAGGATCGGTCTGGTAGCCTACAGGTTGGATCTTCCAACTTTAGCTATGATACACCCCACTGTACAGGTTTCGAACATCAAAAGAGCATATGGAGTGAATGATGCGTATGTGGCATTGCCCAATGGAGTTGCAGATCAGAAGGAGCCAAAGACCATACTGGAGAGAAAAATGGTGAAGAAGAACAACCAGGCAGCAACAAAGGTTTTAGTGCAATCGAAAGGAGAAATGTCACAGGATGCTACATGGTCATTCTTAGATCATTTAAAAAGCAAATATCTGGAATTCAATCTTGATGAAGAGATCATTGTTTAGGGGGGAACGTTGTTATGGGCCTAGCGTTTTCAGGGTAGTCACCAGTAATTTTGGGTTAGTGTTTAGGGTCGACATTTCTATATGTACAAGGTTTGTCAATTAGTCGAGAATAAGAAAAACATTACAACTGAATTATCTCTCTCTCTGCCACTTTCTCTCTCTTCTCTCTTATTTTCTGCCAATTCAGTTAAGATCCGTCTGGGGACCTTAACAGTTTACGTTCCAACCTAATTGCATTTCTTTCACATTATGATAGTATCGATCATTATTTTGTAAATATCTGGTTTTTAACCCTAATTCATTGTTTTGTTCTTGTAAATTCCTCCAATTTTGTTTATGGATTTCTTCAAGGTAAAAGTTTGTTGGCATTTTTACACTGATGAACATCTTTTTTTAGCACTGAGGAGAGTTGAGTATATATGCTGAATTTCGAACACTTATATACTTCGGGGAATGTTTGTGTTACCTTGCTTACAATATATGTTCTTCTACATAGCTAGTGTATATCTAACTCTTTAAATCTAAATCATTTTTATATAATTCATACTCGTGATGCAGGTACAGAACGAATGTCTCCCGCCATCTAATACGGTTCGTCGTTAGAGTGTCATCTTGTTAAAGTGCATTCATTAATATTCTATTTTAATTAGGGTTAAATATTACATTGCCATTTAAAGTTTACGTCAATTTTAAATTTCCCCCTTCAAGTTTAAAGTTCCCCCTAATGTTTGGAAATGACAAATATCCCCCCTGAAAGAGCATCTGTTAAGGGGATATTTTTCATCATTTTCAAACATTAGGGGGCACTTTAAACTTTAAGGGGGAATTTTAAAATCGCCAGGGGGCAATGTCGTATTTTACCATTTTAATTATCATCAGGAAAACATTGTTAACTCTTTGAAGCATAGTTATCAGAACCGGGCCGGACTGGTGGTTCGACCAGAAACCGGATCACTGTTCGGTTTGGCTTAACTAAAAGACCGATTTGCACGGCAAATCTGTTTGAACCGGTGTGAACCAACCAGTTCCCGATTCATTTTTTTTACAATGAACTAATCGAGTTTTTTCGGTTTAAAACGATTGATTTTGTTCTCCACAATTGGTCCGACCAATTTTTTAACTAAGTTAAGTTTTTCATTTGAGCTTTCAGTGATTAAGCATTTCATTTCGTTCTGCCAAGCTTCAGTCGCAGCCTTCACTTTGTTTTGCCAAGCTTCAGTTGCAGCCTTCACTTCGTTCTGCCAAGCTTCAGTCGTCCGTCAGTTCTTCACGCCTTCACTTCATTCTTCCAGCCACAGCCTTCCAGGTTCTTCAATTCGTTCTTTGTTTTGTGTTCTTTGTTGTTCTCTTCTTCAATTCATTCCCTGTTTCGGTTGAAATTGCTATGTTCGGTTGCTTTCTTGATGTGGTTTGCCTTAAATTGTTGAAATTGTTTTTGAAATATTGGGAAGGAGTGAAGGAACCGCAAATATGGAATTGGCAAGAGCGAAGGAAATTTTTGAAATATGGGCAAGAAGCCGCAGCAAGAAATATGGAGTTTGCAAACAAGTGCGGTTAGCTTTAAATTGCTGAAAATTGTTGATGAAATTGCTGCAATTGGTGTTTAAATTTCCCGTTGTTAAGTTTGTTAATATGGTTAGCAAGAAAGATTTGTTGTATGATTGAGAAAGATCTGAGAACAACTTTTAGTTGTATGATTGAGAAAGATTTGTCTTGTTGGACCATTTTGATGAACGTGTTCATCATGTTTGGTGACTTAGACACCGCTCGCCAGGTGTTTGATGAAATGCCTAATATAAATGAGATTTCTTGGAATGCCTCGTCGATGATCACCGTAGAACGGACCATGGTCGTCGACCAACTGATGGGTTTATCCATTAAAGAAAAATGGAAGCTTTGATTGATGGGAGCTTCGAAAAGATAGGAGATCCATGAAAAATGTAGTCTGAAAAGAAAAACCCTAGGAGATAAGAGAGAAGCAGTGACGACTGATGGTGATGAGAGCTTCGAAGGGGTAATCTGGTTTGACAATTTTAGAGCACTTCCATCTCTCTAGGTAGGTAGCTAGGGTTTGAATATTGTACGAAACTAAGATAACCACCCATTTAGAGATGAAGATGAAACTGAGATAACTTATCATACCCATTTAGAGATGATGAAACATAGATAACTTATCATGGATATGTAGTATATATGCTGCATTTTTATATATATTTTTTATTTATGTATGGTGAATCGGCCGGTCCGACCGGATCAAATCAGGTTAGACCGTGTGGTCCAATTCTGATAACACTGATTTGAGAATAAAACCAATCACCAATTAATTGTTAACCTCGTATCACGCTTACTTATATTCTTAGAAAAGAATTCGAACATAATAGTTTATATTTCCTTAAAAATATACCTTACATTTCGAGAGATGAAAATTAATAAATTAATAAACCATAACACATACTATACTTTAGCAATTATGGTCTTGGGTTTAAATTGTACTCATCTTTAAAGAAAATAGATAGTCTATAATAATTTTTATATTTTATTAAGTTTTATATCATTTTTGGTTTCACGATATAAATTATTATTATTATTTCAATAGTGTCAGTTTGGAATCAAAATTCGAAAATGAATAGTATACTTCGTATTAGAATGTGAAATAAGCATTAGAGAACCGAATTGAAAGATAAAGAAAGATTCACCTAATTTATTTATTAATGGGTAAAATACGAGTTTCCCTAAAGTTTGGGCTGAATTTAAGATTTCCCCTTAATGTTTAAAATTTTAAATTTTAGTCCTAATTCCGTCATATCTCTGTTATTATCAGACGGTTTCGGGCACATGGGCGGGTCAGTGTGGTTTCAAATTTGGAAATGACCAAATTGCCCTCATTTCAATCCCACTTCACCATCTCTTCCAGCGATGCCGGAGACGGTAAATTCGTCGAGTAAATAAAAGAACCAACCTTGTCGCTTGCTAGGATGTCGAGAAGCAGCGTTTCGCATTCCGGTAGAAGAGGCCGGGAGTGTGAACCACTCGGTGTGCTTTCTGTGTATAACCGTACGGGAAGACGGCAACGCGAAGTGAGCTAGAGCTACGAGAGCTTAAGCAGAGGAAGGTTGTCGTCGTCCAGTGCAGTGATGTTGACGCCATTGGCGGCAGCAGTGTCTGTTTTCCTTGCAGAACTGTGGTTTGCGTTCGGAGCGCAGCGGAACACTCGAGAAACGTAGAAAGTTCAGTATCCTGGTGTGGAGGGTAGTAGTGTTATTTCAGTGACAATATCTTGCGGGGGAAATGTGACTGTCTCGAGCAACCTTGAATCTGATGTAGCGATGAAAGAGACACGGTCAATAAAACGGAGGGAATCGAAACAACACTTACAATCCAAAGAGAGGGAATCGAAAGGAACAATTTTAAACCAAATTAGTGATATTGCTTGAGGGCCACCAAATTGCAGGTTCGAGCTTGTTCGGGAACGTTTCGAGCATTTTCCCGAGCAAAGGAAGTGGCCATCAAATACATATGTTGTTCACTCCAGACTTTATCTATCGTGACTCTGTTGTTCACCGATTTCGTCGTCAACCAGCTGGTAAGCTCCTGGGGTACCTGTCGACGTCCGTGTGTAGCCATCTCGACTTGTTGGTGAGGTGAAGATTAGAACTCCGACCATGAAAAGTGTTGGTAACAGAAAACGGTTTAGGGTCAATAACATAACTCAAGTCTCCCACCGAGGGAGAAGAAGGTATGGCAATCGAGGGTAATTCTGTCATTTCAGAATGTAAAAAAAACACATGTCAAGCACATGACGAGTTTTCTGTTTGAACTAAACGGCAATTGGACGGCAATTGGAAATTTTTTATCGAGTTCAAACATTAGGACTAAAATTTAAAATTTTAATATTTAATGAGGAAATTAAAATTGGCCTAAATTAAAATCGGCATAAACTTTAAGGGGGAAACTCGTATTTTACCCTTTATTAATTTATATAAATAACTTTAGAATTTTAATATTTAGGTTTGGGGTTTAAATTTAATACGATATATATTGTAAGTGTTCTTGGAAAACTATTAAGTAATGTAATATTTTTACTCTGTATGTACAGATTAATTAAAAATATTTTACATAGCTAGTACTATTAGTTTTATAAAATTGAGTCGGAATGAAGAAAATATAGACAATAATAGCCTTCAAGAAAAATATTGTGACTTGCCAAAAAAAAAAGTTGACTGCCCAAAAAATAAAAATAATGTGACCGTAACTGAAAATGGAGTAACTTAATAAAATTGACGATGCAAGTTAAGTGCAAATCATGATAAGATAATAAAATCGAAACAAGAGTATCAAATACAAACTGCAACATGTCTCCAATAAAAGTGAACACTACAACAAACTTAGAGCTCTATCTATTATTACAATTACAACCGATTTAAGACTGTTTATAATAACAACTATTAAACATTACAAACTTTGATCATCTCGTTACTTGCATTTTAAGCTGACATCAATTTTTCAAGAGAATGTGAAAGAAAATCTTCTTGCGCTATGGACTAGTCCTCAAGAACGCGTGACGCACACTACGGGAGAGTTATCAATTAACGGCTCAACCTTACGGCTCAAACATTATTGAGCTGCGGAAAAAAATTTTAGCTAAATATTCGCGGCTCCTTATACTTTGAGCCGTAATTTTTTTTTTTAAATCAAAATTAATTTTCACAGCTCAATCTATTCATACATCCCTTATTAAATTATTTAATTACTTTTCAGAATGACATTTTAACGGCTCTTTATACTTTGGGCCGTGAAAATTGATTATTTTTACAATCAAAATCATTTTTTACGGCTCAACTTTTCCAGACGTCATTATTATATTATTTAATTATTTTTCAGAATGACATTTTGAACGAATCTTTTTACTTTGAGTCGTGGAAATTATTTATGTTTTAAATCAAAATCAATTTTCACGGCTCAACCTATTCAGCCGTCCCTTATTAAATTATTTGATTATTTTTCAGAAAAAATTTCTAACGGCTCATTTTACTTTGAGCCGTGGAAATTCCATTTTTCAAAAAATAATTCCCGCTTCTTCAGCAATTCCCATCGCTTCTTAAAGAACAAAATTTCTGCTTTGTCTTCTTCCCACTTTGTCTTCTTCCCACTTTGAGCTTTCACTTTCACCTCGACTGGAGCATTCACTTTCACCTTCATCCTATTTCGACTTAAGGTTGGGGAAGAATATAGGGAATCTGTCCCAGCTGCTACGGTTCGTGAAGGATGTGCAGAGGGAAGAACACACCTCCATTGATGACACAAAGCAGAGCATAAGGAGGGTCGTCGTCCTTATGAAGAAAACGCCTCCATTATTGACGTAGAGCATAGCATATGCAAACCATAGAAGAATTGCTTAAGGAGTACCCGTTGTGCTTCGAGATGCCCGACGCGGGGTTCGCCAATGGGTTGAGGTTTTCCGAAGGTCTTGGATCGAGCAGACTGAGCAACAACAGTCATGAGAAGCAACAGGAGTGGCAACAAGAAGCTGCAACAGGAGCGAACAGGAGCGGTAACAAGGGAAGTTGGACCGAATTTGTTGCAGAACTTGGTGCAGTAGCACCGAGAAGCAACGATAAGTGAAGTAACGACATTCCGGACGGGCTCCCTTCTTCTCCCTTTGACAGACCAGAAGGATGTCGGAGGTGGAGCATAAGAGTTCGGAGGTGGAGCAGAAGGATGTCGGAGGTAGAGCACCGGTGACCGGTCGGAGGTAGAGCACCGGTGACCGGTCGGAGGTGGAGCATCGGAAAAAACGAAGACCATATATATATATTTTTTACGGCTCAATTTTAATGAGCTGTTAAAAATAATATAGATAAATAAAAATATTTTCCACAAATCATTTATTTGAGCCGTTAATTTTCACGGCTCTACCAAATTTTAGCCGTGATAATTGTCCTGACACTTCATATTACGACTCAACTTCGGTTGAGTCGTTAAAATTTAATGGCTCAAATTTTTTTTGGTCAAATTAACGCTTTACTTGATGAAATAAAACATCGTGATACTTGATCACGGTTGTTCGGAGATATAATCATTTGCTACTAAACATAACAATGGTAGTGGTGATCTTTCGACCCAATCATTTAGACTCACTCCCAATCTCACTTGTTTGGCTATCCAATTCGCACACTCGTTTTCTGTCATTGGAATAGCTCGTCATTGCACTTGCTCGATTTTCTTTGCTAGTGCTCGGATGTTTGTTATGATGGTTGACAGCCTCCAATACCTCGGGCCTTCATCTATTTGTTGGTGAACCACTTGTGAGTCTGTCTCTATGACAACGGTTTGCCATCCTGGTTCTATCTCTAGTCTTACATCTTCTTGTATAGTTACGGCCTCCATTGTTTCTATATCGTCGCTCTGGTACCTCCGGTTTAGTCCACCCACTAATTTGCCGTCCTTGTACCTAGCTACCACCCCTATTCCGGCTCGTCGCGATTGTTTACACCATGATGCATCACAATTTATCTTGATTGTGTTCGACGTCGGTGGTTTCCATCTTTGAGGCGGTCAGTCCTCGGTCGTGGTTTTTCTTGTTCGGCTGCTACCATATTGCTCCTCGTATGCTTGCTTGATCTCCTCGATCACGGCCCTTGGGCTAGGTTGTTTAACTTCGAAAGTCGTCTTGCACCTTATCTTCCATATTTGTCAACATGTAAGTAATGTGAGTGCTCACCTCCTCTCGGTAACCGCAGCTTGCCCCCTCGATTCCGTTCTCCTCATCTCGAGCCATTTGACCACGTCTAGGTTGTTCGGTCGGTCCACTCTTAGACCTAGTATGTCGAGCCATACATGTTCGGTCCATCCACATTCAAGGATCATGTGTTCCCTTGTTTCAATTTCACCACATATTTGGCACCCTGGAGTTACGTTCATCCCCCGTCTTGCCATATTCGCCTTAACGGCTATGGCGTTCGTTGCGAGTCTCCAAACGAAAATTTTTACCTTACGTATCGCCTTTAGTGCCCAAAGGTCCTTCAAAACGTACCTTGGTTAGGTGGATTCAGCCTCATGCATTGGTCGGTCTTCTCCCTTACTTTATGGTATACTGATCGGACCATTGGTGTTCCGTCTCTTGTATGTGGCCATATGTACCGGTCGCTGCCCCCATCATGCGGTAGCGGGACATTAAGGATGTGTTCGGCATCTTCATGACTTACTATGCTCCTCACAAACACCTCGTTCCATTTCCCATTCGGTTGTATAAGCTACCGTACTCTAAGATCCTTTCCGTTCTCCACACTGGTTTCGGCACTCACCCGTTTGTTTTCGTTTGTGTATATCAATGGATCCTCGAATACTCGGATATTCTCTCCCGTACCAATCATCCACACCCCTTCTTGTTTCATCACATCGCGGCTGTGAGTGATGCTACTCCACCCCCACAAAGCGCGACCTCCTTTTTTCGCCTCTAAGAAGGAACACGTCGGGAAATATAGCCCATTTAGGACCTGCGCACATAGTCTGTTGGGTTCGGTCACTACTCTGCCCGTCATCTTCGTGAGTAGAGCCGTGTTGAAATTTTGTAGTTCTCGGAACTCTAGCCCCCCGGCCTCCTTTACTTTGGTTAGGAGCTCCCATTTCCGTCAATGAGTCTTCTTTCCCTCTGTTGTTTGCCCCAGCCAAAAGTCCACAATGAGACGTTAAAAATATTTTTTTGAGCCGTTAAATGATAACTCTCCCGTAGTGGCACAATTTCCCCAACTAACGATGCCCAAAGACCTAATTGAATTAACAAAACTAGTTTACTTGAAACTAAATTATGTTTTAATGAATTCAATAAGAGTTGCATAGTAAAATTAAACGAATACTAACCTTAGTATAATTAATAGCACTATGGTAACATAGTTTGCATAAGTGTAACCACTCAATATGAGGTACGGAGAGCCTTTCTCGGACAACAATGGATTGATCCTCCTCGATATTCTTCATGCACTTCTCCATAGCATATGAACTTCTGAATCAATAGGTGCACAAAGTTGCCTTCAAATTGAGCCATCAAGTTAGTTATAGCGGAAGGTATTTTCAAGTCGATTACATATTGAATAACACGGTTCCTACATCGATAATTCAAACAAAAAATAAAAAGTCAGAATATTAAATAAAAAAAATAGTAGTCTACCCGAATGGATCTTGAGCAAAGATAAGAGTATGAAAAGATATTTGAGCAATCAGTTTATTACAGTATACAACAATGATGATGATGAGTTGCAATCTCAAAATAATACTTTGAACCGTCATCTATCAAAACTGTGATTTAAAATTTTTATTAAAAAATAATAATATTGAGTGTAAGTGATTATTAAACATTACAAACTTTTATCATCTCATTATTTGCATTTTAAGCGACATCAATTTTTCAAGAGAATGTGAAAGAAAATTTTCTTGCGGTATGGACTAGTCATCAAGAACTCGTGCAATTGCCCCAACTAATGATGCCCAAAGACTTAATTGAATTAGCAAAACTAGTTTACTTGAAACTAAATTATATATGTTTTAATGAATTCAATAACGGGGCGTTTCTTTCACGGAATTCGGAATACGGAATAGGGAATAGGGAATAAGAATTGAGAATAAGGAATAGGAATTGAGAATATGAAGTTGTTTCTTTGGTTGAATAGAATGGAATGGAATAAGGAATTCTGTTGTTTTTTTGGTAGAATTGTATACGGAAAAGGAATGGAATGTGGTAAAATGACATATTTGCCCCTCTTTGTATATGTATAGTATATAATAAAAATAATTTGTATTAATTAATTGTAAAACTTAAAAATATTAAAAATGTTTATTTAAATAATAATAAAATTTTAAAAACGAATTTTTTATTTATTTAATTTTTTTAAAAAGACCAAATTATTAATTTTTTTAAAAAAAATAAAAAATGTAAATTATCATGCAAAATAATATTTCTTAAACAATCAATTGATTACATAATTTGTATATTTTGCCACTGAATTTTATAAAAAATGACATTATATCAAAGATAAATATTTGATTTACAAAATAAAAATAAGATCCAATCACATGAAAATATTGAAAACATAATATTATGGATAGATTGCTATTGAATTGTGTCACTGTATTTACAGAGAAGTGAAGCAACAGTTTATATTATTCAGAAACACACTCTACACAGTCATCCCAGTACTGAACCGATCTACAACTTCTTGTACATCAATAAATAAGATTCCCATGAATACTTGAAACTTCATTCTTCTTTTTTACTGTGTGAGTAGCTTTGAGTCACAAGCGACAATCTTGACGCTATTCACTGTCTCCTGCCCGTAAGAGACAAGGTAAGAATCGGGACAAGGTAAGAGACAACAGTCACAATATATGGAGATATTTCTTGACGAAACTGACAATAAAGCAGATTACCGTGTATCATCATTTTCCTAGAATTGCTAGAGAAGTCACTTTAACATGCAAAATGGTTGAACTTTCCAATATAATTTTCAGCTTATATTGATCATCAAAGCAACTAGTGAACGAGAAAGGACATAAACAAGCATAATTACCTAAACAAAGTTTTTAATAATTTACTCTGATTTTTTCCGCACAAATCTTAAATAATTTACACATACCTTTACTGCAAGTTCACCAATTGCCCAACATGCATTAGTTGCCACCAAAATATTTTCAGACAATTGTGATGTTTCCTGCAATAAACCACAAGCTTCTTAGTTGCAGCAAAATAAGCACCAGATTCACTTTTTGTAAAGAGGAGAAGCACTGAAAGAAGAGTTCTTACCAACTGTTTGACCGCAATATTAACAAAATCAGATAAAAAAGGATGCAAATATGCTGGACAGACCTGGTTTGTTATAAAGACCCAAAAAGAAGAATCAAGACGTGGAATGAATGAAAAAGAATGCTGAAACATTTCGAAGAAATGAATTTTAAGAAGAGAGACAAAATACAGTATGGTACTCACTCTTGCAAGGTCACCAAGGAGTGCAAAAGCACTGTCTGACATCAGAAGCTTCTTCCATGCAGCATTGCATGAGAAGATCACTAAAGTGGCTTTGCGCAACCTAAGCAAATATATTTTCAGTAGCGAAACAACCGCTAATAATAGTGATGAAGCATGATGACCTATAATTACCAGTTCAACTCATACACAAACACCAATTCTTTGAAAAATTGGAAAAGAAATTAATATATGGAATACAACTTGGAGAATATTAGCAATAACAATTGAACGGTGAGCATATGATAAGATCAGATGAGGCTAAGTTACTCAGCTAGTTGAGATAATTGTAACATAAGAATTAAAAAAGAGTTTCAATTTAAGGAGAAAAAAAGTATCTAACTGACTTACATAGGGTAAGATGGTAGAATCTAACTGACCTATAAACTAATACATATGCATATATAGATCTTCCTCATGATCCAATATAACTGCAACATGGTCTTAACCCTGAGCTAAACTTTATTCCGACCTTTACACTGAGTATGTCCTCCAAATAGACTTTAGCAACTTGCTCGTTTATAGCATATTCAACAGATTAATCAAACATGCTGGAGTTTGGATAATCCAAACCATCAAAATCAATTAAGGAGAAAAAAATGGGGAGAATCATGAAGAAACAACACACCTGGTGTTAAGAAGCTCTGTGGATCAAGTGAATGGTTGATTCATGCAATTCCGCTGAAACCCAGATTGGAATATCAAATTCATCAACAAAGAGAAGTAAGAAGATTGTCTTCTGATTACCAATAGAGCAGATCAAACAAAGTCAATAACCAAATTAGCTTCTTTTGCGATTAAACAATAAGAAAACTCCCCCAAAATAAGGAGTTTAGGCGAAGATTAGTAGACAATCAACCAAACCAAGAGAAGCTGAGCAAAATCCTAACTTGAGTTATACAAAATTGAGTTGACCGAGAGAAGCTGAGCAAAATCAAGATAGAGATCTGAATAGGGTTAGACACCAAATTGAAGCAATATGTACAAGACGACAACCTTGTCCTCAAGCTTCTGGATTAAAGAGAAAGCATAAAGACAATGAAAGACCATGGAAAGTACTCACCATGGAAATGGAGTTTCACCATGGAAGACGCAGCTTCAAATCGCAGAGAAGCTTCCTTCGGTCATTCCAGCGAAGAAGACTTCCAGAGGGGCACGGTCGGCATTTCTTCAAACAGGCGAGGGCAGCATCGTCATTTGGAATCCATTTCCGGATTCCATGCGCTCCGGGCTTAGGGAATCCGAGGTTTGGACCCGGAATCCCTAAGCCCGGACCGCATGGAATACATATGCCATGGATTGGCCATTCCATTAGAAGAACATGGGCTTACGGAATCCGTAAGCCCAATTCCATGGCCAATCCATGAGAAGAACATGCTGTAAGAGTTGCATAGTAAAATTAAACGAATGCTAACCTTAATATAATTAATAGCACTATGGATAACATAGTTTGCATAAGTGTAACCGCTCAAAATGAGATACGGAGAGCATTTTCTCAGATAACAATGGGTTGATCCTCTCTTCGATATCCTTCATGCTCTTCTCCATTACATATATGAACTTCTGAATCAACAGGTGCACAAAGTTGCCTTCAAATTGAGTCATCAAGTTAGTTATAACGGAATGTATTTTCAGGTTGATTACAAATTGAATAGCACAGTTCCTGTATCGATAATTCAAACAGAAATAGAAAGTTTGAATACTAAAAAAAAAAAAGTTATCTACCCGAATGGATCTTGAGCAAAGATATAAGAGAATGAAAAGAGATTTGACCAATCAGTCTATTACAGTATACAACAATGATGATGATGAGTTGCAATCTCAAAATAATACTTTGAAGCGTCATCTGTCAAAACCGTAATTAATATTTTTATTAAAAAATAATAATATTGTAAGTGATTATTACAAATCATGAGTACAACAATCAACAACAGTATGAAATACTCATTAGTATAACATTCAAAGAACAATATCTTTGTATATGATCGTAAGTGATTATATGAATTTCTTACATTGTTATCCTCAATGTTGAAGCCTCCGATTATTCACACTATTACCATTCAAATCATTGATGAGATCTAAACCCGAGCTGGAGAGCAAATATCACATATGCAATTTGCTCCTTGTATCGTCAAGATGAACTTCTGCGCTACCTTGCACCAAAATAAACATATTGTAAGGAAAGTGTTAAAATCATTATTTTTTATGATAAAGAATTATACAATGTAAATTGTTACCATGTGTGTTCAAAAACATCCTAATGATCTGTTCAAGATTTATAGTCAAAATCCGCATAATTTTCATCTTCTACTCTTCGGTACAGACACATCGAGCAATTTCTGGACAAGTTAATTTCCAAACTTGTTCATCACGAGTTCCAAAATTTTATAATTATCTCCTCAAATTCTATTAGTATTTCACGCCTCCTCCCTTCCTCAAACGCTGTGTAAGTACCGACACCCGTTATGATCTTTAGCCATTCGGAAGATGTAACTTTGAGCTTCAGCCACTGAACTTGGGTTTCCCCAAGACAAATTGCAGAATAAGGCTGATTCCGGACCCTTACCTAACATCTAGTGATGATTCTTCGAAACTCCATTTTATGAATTCTTCCTTTGGGGGAAACTATTGCTCCCTTTGGAAGTGGAAATGTTGTTGTTCACCCTTTTGCCTTGAAATGGACTCATTTTCTTAATTTCTTGAGATTCTATGATCATTTGCAGATCATTACTGTAAGGGCTAAGAAACATGTTCTGAGAAGAATTCATCGAAGGGGTCCCTGACCCATTAACATAAGGTGCGAACCCAATTGAAGTGCTGTTGAAGCAATGGAAGTTTGCAGAAGGGCTAAAAGAGACATCTTGATTGAAAAATGAGGGGATTGGATCACTGGTTCCTTGGCCTCTTCCAAACCCTAGAAGTCTATTGTACATCACAGTTTCATTCTCTGCTCCATCATTGACATCTAGCATCAGCAGTTTCACATGATCCACCATAAACCTCAGTTTCATACATATTATTCACAACAACATTAATATCCTTAAAACTAATGTTCGTATTCGTGATTCATGCACAATTCCCTCCAAAATCCTAATATCATTAATATTTTTAGGAAAATTATACCTACAACTTGTTGGAAATACAGCTGTAATCAGAGTTGTTAGAACAGTAATTACAGCTGTTAGGGACAGTAATTAGAGTTATTATAGAAATGTGTATAAATAGATGGTATGTAATTCAATTCAATACAACTGAATTTTAGATCCAAATATGTATACATTCTATCATGGTATCAGAGCTGAGTTTAGAGTTACATTTTTCGATCAATTAAGATCGAATACGAATCAGCCTCATCATCTACCAATCCTTACCTGAAGGTTGTCAGAAGGAAGCGTTCAATCCAGCTAGGAACCTGCCTCAACAAATAAGTTCGCGGCTCAACTGGCGTCCATGTTTCAAAACCAACCACAACAGACGATAAGCCTCAGTGAAAAACTGGGACAGAGCAACTACTCCCTTTGGGATCGCCTGATGAGAATGGTGATCGGAGGCAGAGGAAAGCTGAGCCACATCACTGGGATACTGGCCGCACCTGCAAAGAAAACCGAGGAGCACATACAATGGGAGCAAACATATTTAATTGTTTGTTCATGGATGCTAGATAACATGGAGCGGGATTTGGTGGCGAACTATTATGAATATCCAACAGCAAGAGAAATGTGGAATGGGCTTTCCAGCACATATAGTAAGAAACGAGATGAGTTTCAAATATTCGATCTCATAGTAAAGGCGAACAACATGAAGTGAGGATCAGACAGTGTTGAGTAATTTTTCTCCAATCTCCAACGGATTTGGAGGGAAATTGAAATACGTCAACCAAATCCAATGAAGTGCAGTGAAGATATTGAAATCTACAACCAAATTTGGTCAGAGCCAAAACTATACCAGTTTCTCGTCGGAATAGGAGACGAGTTCGATGCCGAGAAAAGATACTTACTCAAAGGAGATCCAAAACCCACGTCGGAAGAAGCCTACGTTGTGATTCGCACGGAACGGGACTGAAGGCTCGTAATGGGATTGAAGCATCAGTCCAGTGAGCCATCATCGACAATTGCCTCACGAATTGGGGCAGGATTAAGTGTGAAGTCGCCAAGTTGTCAGTGGTTGTCGACATCTCCAAGAATCCGACGAATGAAGACGGAACAACCTACGCCACCAAGCCTCGCTCAGACGCCGGAAAGTGGTCGGCTTCATCCTCGCGCGACGACGGCGTTAGCGACAGAAACCAATTAAAGTGTACATATTGCGAAAAATCCCGACATACAAGTGAGAAGTGTTAACTACTTGTTGGATATCCCGGCTTATGGAGGCCAAATCGAAGGTCGGGACCAAGGGAGGAGCCCCCAGCACTAACGGTGGCCGAAACCGAAAGCAATCGGAACCTAGGGTTTGAAGCCCAAGCAATATTTCAAGATAACCAACAGGAAGGATGAAACCGAAAGCCATACCAAAGGTCGGGACCATGGGAGGAGTACCGAGCACCAGAGGTGGTCGGAACCGAGACGAATCGGGAACCATACTAGAGGTCGGAACCCTGGAAGGAGCACCAAGCACAGCGGTCGGGACCATGGGAGGAGCACCGAGCACCATAAGTGGCCGAAAATAATAAGAATCAAGCGTCTGGAACCAGAGGTGACCGAGTCGGACAAAAGAAACCGAGAGAAGGAGAAGCTGATGGTGGAGTCCCCCATGGGAATGAAGAACCTGTGGTTCTTCCCCGATTAGGTATAGATTTTTTTGTTAAAAAACCTAATATTTGCAAAAGTGGTCCTCCTAGTTTTGCGAGGTTTTCAAATCGACCCGACAACTATAAAAACCGAGAAAATGAGTATGTGGTATACATAACCAATGGACCAGAAGAAAAGAATACGCAGTGGATTTTGGATTCAGGTGCTACAAACACAATGACATTCGATAAAAATGAGTTGGGTGAATGGTCAAGTCCTACTCGGGCATCTATTCAAAGCGCGAATGGAGAACTATCAACGATTTGTGGAGCGGGGTCCATAGAAATCTCGCTAACACTCAAACTAAAAAATTATATATATGTACCAAAGTTGTCATGCAAGTTGATGTCTATAAGTCATGTGACTAAGGAATTAAACTGCATGGTGCTAATATATCCAGATTTCTGTCTATTACAGGATATCAGTCGGGGAAGATGATTGAGTGTGGCACTGACCGTGGAGGATTGTACTATGTCGACAAGGTGACTCAACACGGAACTGCAGCGCTTGCTCATGGAACAGTCAACAGACAACAATGGTTGCGGCACCGACGGTTGGGACATCCGTCGTCAGGGTACCTCCATATGCTATTTCCTTCATTGTTTGAATCATCGCATAAATTCTCGTGTGACACGTGTGTATTATCCAAAAGTCATAGAAAGTCATATCAGCCCTCAAAAACTAGAGCAGATTCAGTTTTTTCTCTAGTTCATTTTGATGTGTGGGGGCCTGCTCCGACTTCTGGGTCCTGCATAAATAATACTGGCTTCAAATATTTTGTGTTATTCATAGATGATTTCTCTAGAATGACATGGGTATATTTCCTAATAAATAAATATGAGGTGGCCAACAAATTCTTTGTCTTCTATGACATGATCCAAACCCAGTTTCATACCAAAATTAAAATCCTGCGGTCTGATAATGGAGGCGAGTTTGTCAATTCCACTATGCAGAACTTCTTAGAGAACGAGGAATGATTCATCAAACATCTTGTCCGCATACTCCTCAACAAAATGGAGTTGTGGAACGGAATAATAGAATAATCCTTGAAATGACCTGGTCTGTTATGATGGAGTTTCGGGTTCCTACATTTTTTTGGCCCAAAGCTGTTGCCACTTTCGTATACCTTCTCAATCAGCTTCCAACTAAAGCCATAGGTCTTAAAAATCCTCTTCAAGAACACTCACATCATGTAAGTGTTCCATCAATATTCACACTTCAACCTCGTATCTTTGGATGTTCTGTCTATGTTCATGTTCCTAAAACTGAAGGTACCAGACTAGATTCATGTGCCAAATGTGTCTTTGTCGGATACGGCATCCATCAAAAAGGTTATCGGTCCATGACTTTTTAGAAACAGAGTTCTTTTATTCCACCCAACCTAGCAGTCAGTGGGAGACTCAGGCAGAACTACTAAGTTAGGTGTCAAGTCTAGTGTGGTCTGACACATTTCAAATAGAGCCAGAAGGTAGAACCACCAAGTCGGTTCCAAGCATATTACAATCTCTACAGGCAGACGCTAGTGCTACATCTATCCCGACTTATACTCCTGAGGTAAGCATCCAAATCTCAGATAACTATGATTCTGATGCGGGTTACCCTGAAGAAAATGGTACAGGAGAAAGGGAGCAGGAGGAGACAAATGAGTCAGTCAGATATGTTCTACCACCTAGATCCACCCGGGGAGTACCACCACATCGGTTTGAACCGGATTATGTACTAAAGAAATCCAGATACCCAGTTACAAATCTGGCAAAAGGGAATATGTCACAAGGTGCACATGTCTTCTCCACATCAATTTATTCAGTTAATCTTCCAAGAAACGTTCATGAAGCTCAAACCAAGGAAGAATGGCGTCAAGCAATGAGCATAGAAATGGAAGCACTGGAGAAGAACAAAACATGGGAAAATGTATACTTCCACCTAGGAAGAAGACGGTTGGATGCAGGTGGGTATTCACGATAAAACGCAAGGTTGATGGGTCCATCGAGAGATATAAGGCAAGACTAGTAGCCAAAGGATATACTCAGAACTATGGAGTTGACTACTCAGAGACTTTTTCGCCTGTAGAAAAGATCGATACTATCAGGGTACTTTTCTCTATAGCAACAAATAGAGACTAGCCATTGCACCAATTTGATGTGAAGAATGCCTTCCTCCATGGAGATATTGATGAAGAAGTATACATGGAAAGTCCACCAGGCATACCAGGGAAAGTTAAAGAATGAGAAGTGTGTAGATTAAAAAAGACACTATATGGATTAAAACAGTCTCCTAAAACCTGGTTTGGGCGATTTACTACATCGATGAAGAAGTATGGCTACAAGCAAAGTAATGCAGACCATACACTATTTCTAAAAAGGAAGGGTGAGAAGATAACCTGTTTGATCATTTATGTTGATGATATGATTATCACAGGTGATGATTCATAAGAAATAAAGAAGTTGAGAGAAAACTTGTTCCAGGAATTTGAAATGAAAGACTTGGGCAATCTCAAGTACTTAAGTACTACTGATCTAGCGGAAAAATGTGTTATTGTAATAGTGAAAGGTCTTGGGTTCAAAATTTTGTTGGTATAAGTTAAGTGTATTGAAAAATATTTGAGTACTACTAATCTAGCGAAAAATGTGTTATTGTAATATAGATATTTATTAACCTTCAAGTTATGGGATTAAATAATGAAATACTCATACACTCTAAATTTGACCAACCCAAAAAAATCACTAAATTCTGAATAAATAATTAATAGCAATTGTAGAGAATCTATAAAAGTGATAGTATAGTGATAAAGTATTGTATTGTTATAGCATAATCACAAATTTAATTTTTGATTTAGACAAAATTTTATAACAAAAAAATCACTTGAGTAGTTAGAGCAATAAATATAAGTTAAGTGTATTAAAAATATCTGAGTACTAGTAATCTAGCGGAAGAATGTGTTATTATAATAGTGAAAGGTATTAGTTTCAAAACTTTGTTGATATAAGTTAAGTGTATTGAAAAATATTTGAGTACTTATGATCTAGCGGAAAAATGTGTTATTGTAATAGTGAAAAGTCTTATGTTCAAAACTTTGCTAGAGTTTTTTTTTCAAGAGATTTCCTACCCATAAATTGCATTTAATAAATTTGTGGAGAGAGAAAATATAAATTACCAAAATAATCATGATATGTTTAAATTAGTTAGATTAAAGTTAAGTGTATTAAAAAATAAATATTTGATTAATATTGATCTAAAGGAAGAATGTGTTATTGTAATAGTAAAAAGTATTGGGTTCAAAACTTTGCTTTTTAAAGAGATTTTCTATCCATAAATTTCATTTAAGAAATTTGTGGTGAGAAAAAATATAATTGACCAAAGTAATCATGATATGTTTAAATTAATTAGATTATTAAGAGATAATCATGATATGTTTAAATTAATTAGATTATATTGATCTTTACAAAAACAACTTTGTGCTTTATAAATAGTATAAATAATAGTTATACTATGTATGTGCAGATTAATTAAAAATATTTATTTCAACCAAAAACAAAATTAAAAATATTTTACTTTTAGCAATCTAGTATTATTAATTTCATTAAATTGAATTGAATCGGTGATGAAGAAAATATAGACAATATAGCATGACATGACATGACAAAAAAATGTGACTGCAAAAAAATATGACTGTCCAAAAACATAATAATAATGTAACTGAAAATGAAAATGAATTAACTTAATAAAATCGCCAATATCAACATGATGCAGGTTAAGTGCAAATCACAAGAAGATAACTGAATCGAAACAAAAGTATCAAGTACAAATTGCAACTATGTCTCAAATAAAAGAGAACACTACAATAGAGTTAAATCTATGCTTATTATTACAACAATTATAACATATTTAGATCTCTATCTATTATTATAACAACTATTAAAAGTTACAAACTTTTATCATTTCATTACTTGCATTTCAAGCAACTTAAATCTTCAAGAGATTATGTGAGAAAATCTTCTTGCAGTACGGATTAGTCCTCAAGAACTCGTGAGTCATGACACGCAATTGCCCCCAACTAACTATGCCTGAAGATCTCCCTAATTGAATTGATAAAAATAGTTTGCTTAAACTAAATTATGTTCTAATAAATTCAATAAGAGTTGCATGATACAATTAAACGTATACTAACTTTAGTATAATTAATAGCACTATGAATAACATAATTTGCATAAGGGGCTTGAAGCAACCGCTCAAAAAGAGACATGAAAAGCATTTCTCAGACAACAATGGGTTGATTCTCTTCGACATTCTCCAAGCAGTTCTTGACTACATAAGAACTTTTGAATCGATGGATGCACAAAGTTGCCTTCAAATTGAGTCATCAAGTTGGTTATGTTGGATCTGAATCGCCTGGATGCTGACTTGGCAGTGGATTGAATGTCAAAGGATGAATGAAGATTGCTCTCGCCTTAGATCCAATAAACATGCAGGAAGGGGATCACAACAGGTGGGGTGTCTCTGGGACCCTCTCTGATGCTTAAATGAGTATACTGTGTGTATAAACTCAAAAACGTAATGAACGTATTGCAAAGCAGAGATATTTATAGAGTAAAGAGCCCAAACCGTTATAGGCAACAGAATATCTTAGTGAATATTGTGTTGGTGTAGATTAGGATAGCAGATATTACGGTTATGGCGTAATATTGCAGTTACCGTATGTAATCTTTAGAGAATATGTGCCTGATATACGCGGGATATCCTGGTCATATCTTTAGTGACGGTTGGTGGGACCAGAGATGAGAGGTTAGACTCTCTTGGTGAGCACCCCTATGGCGAGCAGTAGGAGGCTGTAACCTTGGTTAATGGCGACCGGTGATGGAGCTTTGGCGTTCACTTTGGCCTGAGTTTGATACTGAACCGCTTTATAAGGGCCAGGTCAACTTTAATATGGGTCGGACCGGTCTGGATGATATGGGTTTTACCCCCTGGAAAGTTATTGGGCCTCTGAGCCCTTTTCCATATTGGGTTGTCACTATCAATACCCAACATTTGCCCCCGAAGCTTGAGTAACGTTTCTTCGATCAAGCTTGATTCTGTGATAGGGTTTGAGATAGTCACACTTGGACTAGATCTTTTCTGCTATTTGTGCCCTTTTTAAAATACTTCGTATCTTTTACTGAGCGATTGTTTGGTCGCCTAGAGTTTATGGAATATTTGATCTTTTATCCCTTTTCGCGAACGCTTGGGGTTGCTAGGGTTTATGAATGCTTATTCATCACTCTTTGGGAACGCTACCATCGAAAGAGTTTTCAGAAAGGTTTAGAAGGGTTTTGGCGATCAACTTTTCTGTATAGGGTCTTGAGCATTTAATGACTGCACGGTTATCCAGAAGTTGAACAGACAATTGAGGCCTGTCTGTCTTTTATTCTTCCGTAACCTAAGGGTAGGCTGACAGTTTCTATACCGTTCCAACCGTTTGTCTCCCTGAGGTGTCTCTTATAATTCTGACATTGCTTCGATTTATACCTAAAGGGGTGTAATCATTCTCTAAATCGTTTCGATCGTGTCTGTTCGGTTACTTCTATTTTGTCTATATAAGAAACAGAACCTCAACCCTTTTGTCTTTTACGCGTTCCAGTCATTTGCCTTCTAGAGAATTCCTTGCTTCTCAATTCCCAGTGCCTTTGCTTCCACCTTTCCTCTATTCCTTCTTCGATTTCAAAAGCTTCTCAACATTTCCATGGCTTTCAAGAACCAATCCGCCGGAAAGAGCAAGGCGTCAACCCAAAAGTCTTCTTCAAACCAACCCTCTTCGGGTCAAAAGGTGTCTACGAAGGTAACCAATGCTCCCCTGACCATCACGGATGGTTTCTCGACGACGCCGAGGCAGAGGAACCCTGCTTCCAAGTCGATATCTGGACAGTCGGCTGCCACACCGGTGGTGGTGGACGGGCCAGAGACCAACGTTCCCACCTTTTCCCCGACAAGTAAATATTGATGCTTTCTTTTTACTTCTTTTTAGATAATGCTTCCTGCTTTATATTTTTGTATTGTTCTTGTCATATCCTGGTGTTCCGAGTAGATATCAAGCCCAATGAACTGAACTCGGCTCAGTTCAAGGTAGTGGTCGTCGTAACTGGCTTAAGAGGAGCAGATGCCCCCCAGATATCCGGGCTTAGGGTTGCACTATCCTCGCGACGGAGAGGTTTACGTTTATGCGGCCCAAATCGATGTTGGGTTGTGTTTTCCTCTCTGCGAGGATTTGCAGTAACTTTGATGCTACTACGGGATAGGTCCTACACAGCTAGTACCCAACGCCATTAGGATGTGGATTGGGTTCAAGTTCATCTGTTTACGTTAAGAATGGTCGTATTCACTGGCTTTGTTTCGCTTCTTTTACCGATTGGCCGCCGGAGCGAACCACCTCCACCATTTCCAAACTTGGTGGCCCAAGTTCGAGGAATGGAGGGGCCAGGCTTTGAACTGGAACGTCCATTTTCGCTTGGTGGACGACTTCCGTGCTACCAACTCCAACTACAAGAAGTTCTACTTCTTTTGCAATGGTAGTGTAACATGGGAGTTATTCCAGCCAGAAAGGGATACTCCTCCTGTCTTCAGGGAGTTGACAGGGAGTGATCGGAACGCCATCGACGACTTCTTCCTATTACACAAGCAATCGATCTTCTGTTCGATCCGCTCGGTGGCAGAAACTTCAGAGTCGATGCTCGAGTTGGCGGGCATTCATCAGGCCTCGCCAATTTCTATTGACTGGGTAATTTTCTAAAATTTTCCTCTATTGGTTGTAGGAGTTCAGAGCCACAAACTCATTGGTCTATTTCCCAATCAGACTAAAGCGGGGCTGTCTCCGGACCAGGCGTCACTGAGTCCTCCCCCTCGTCCTTCCAGACGTTCATCCAAACACAAACCTGAGTAGGACCGTCCCTCTACTACTTCTGGCGCTCGCCAGCAAGGTATGCATCTGCCTTTTAACTTTTCTTTCCTATGTTTTAGTCTTAGGTTTCTATTACCTTTGCTGACCTTTTACATGGAAGACCACTGTTGATGTGGCTTCAAACCCTACTCCTGCCAAGAAGGCCAGGAGTTCAGGTGAAGAACGTCCTTCTCCTCCTAAGGGTCATGCTGCCCCCAAGGAGAAGGCTATCGTGGTGGCAGAGGTCGCCCCGCCCGCCTTCGATAAAGCTCTTCCCAATCCTCCTAAGGAGACTGGGGCTCGGAAGAAAGTGCAGACTTCCACGGGCCCCTCGAAGACTCCTTTCGGGGAGTACTATCCCTTGGTGGGCTTATTCCATCCACCAAAGGCTGTGAACCCCAAGGGCATCTGGGCCCCTTGGGGGAATCTCACAAAGGTGGAAATTTATGACTAGACGACACTCCGGGGTAACCCGAATGTATGCATGCATCTCCTCAAGGGGATTGTTCCTCCTCGGGACAGGGCTCTGATCCACTCCGAGCTGCCCGCCATCGAAGGGGTCATGAGGACGCGCTTCGAGCGGATCACCCTGGTAAGTTCTTTTTTCTTTACTTATACTCAAATCATATTTTGACCTTTTTTTGATTTGATTGTACTTTACCTCTTTCTTCCTGTTGTCACTTCATCCGGGAGGAGTTGGCGATCGGTCGGATCATAGGGGAACTCGCCAATAAGCAGATTGACCTGCTTATCGAGTTGGAGTAGTATCGGAGCCTGGGATTCACTCCCGATCATATGGAGGGTCTGAGGGAGACGGCTGAGAAGGCCACCTATTTGGTGGACCATGCTCGCGAGGAATATTTCCAGAAGGAGCAGAGACTCCTCGCCCTCATGCAGGAGAAGGAAGAATAGGCGGCCCTCGCCAATGATAAGGGAACGAGCACCGAGCTCCAGCTTAAGGCGGCCGACCAATACTCTACTGAGGTGGAGGCGGTCAACGCTCAACTGAAGGCTCAGTTGAAGGAGGCTGAGTCCAAGAGGGCCGCAGCTGAGGCTAGGGGGACGCCATGGAGAAGGAGAAATAGCAGTTTGCTCTTCGGCTGAAGTTTGTTCCATCCCCCCAGAGCGTAGTCAAGGACTTTAAAAAGTCTGAAAAGTTTACCGACTGAGCCTTGGAGGTGATGAAGGCTGAGGTGCCTTCATACCTCCAGATCCTGGTCGGTGATATTCAGGCGATCAACCCTAAATTTCCTCTCCGGGAGGTTGAGACTTTCAAGCCCTTCCTCGAGAGTAGATACTCCAAGGACGCTCCTCCTGCTGCGGTTGTCGAAGAGGTTGCCACCAAAGTCGAGCAGGAAGCCACTGTCCCTGAAGAGCCCAAGTCTTGAAGTCTTCAACTCCCCGGGCTATCATATCTTTTCCTTTTGATGATAGTTTTTTGTCTTCCCCTGTATTTCGGGAATGTTTGTAATTATTTTTTTGATTTCAGACTCAGTTATCATTATAATATTGAATGCCTTTATATTCATAAGCCTTTACTTTTATTTGACTTTGAATGTGTTGGTGATTCTTCTGATGTCTTTATCATAATTACTTTCGACTTTCTTTTCGCTTTATAATGGTCTCGCCACCTAGGGTCTTGTACTTTTCTTTAGGCTTAGAATGATAAGTCTTTATAGATTTATCTATTCCCCTCGCCAAGTCTAAACCCTTTAAGGAAAACTCTCATCTTCTGAAGATGCGTTATCTTGTTTAAGTTTAGACCCTTTGGAGTGTTCGCCTAATCATGAGGAACTTATTACTCAAAGATTCTTCATCTATAGTGATCACCTTAAGTTCATTCCCTAACCTTCTTAAGTTTGTTTCACAATGGAACTGTGACCCTTAATATGGATTCGTTCGCTTTGGATGTTCCTTCTCAAATGTTGCCCAACTTATAAGAGAACGGCTTCCTTGACGGATCACTCGCCTTTGGCGTTATGAATTCTGCCTGATTTTAATATCAGGTCTTATTTGCCTAACTTTTTACTTAGGTCTTTTCACCTGATTTTGATAACAAGTCTTGTGCCTGACTTTGGCGTCAGGTCTTTTGCCTAACCTTGGCGTTAGGTCTTTTTGCCCGATTTGACTATCAGGTCTTGTGCCTGACTTTGGCGTCAGGTCTTCTGCCTAACCTTGGCGTTAAGTCTTTTTTCCCGATTTTACTATCAGTTCTTGTGCCTGACTTTAGCGTCAGGTCTTCTGTTTAACCTTGGCGTTAGGTCTTTTTGCCCGATTTGACTATCAGGTCTTGTGCCTGACTTTGGCGTCAGGTCTTCTGCCTAACCTTGGCATTAGGTCTTTTTGCCCGATTTGACTATCAGGTCTTGTGCCTGACTTTGGCTTCAGGTCTTCTGCCTAACCTTGGCGTTAGGTCTTTTGCCTGATTCGGTCATCAGGTCTTTCACCTAAATTTGACTTTAAGTCTTTTGTTTTACCTAACTTTTGTGTCACGTCTGTTGCCTAAATTTGACTTTAGGTCTTTCGCCCAATTTTGATATCGGGTCTTTTGTTTTTCCTAACTTTATTGCTAGCTCTTTCGCCCAATTTTGATATCAGTTATTTTGCCTAAATTTGACTTTAGGCCTTTCGCGTGATTCGGTCATCAGGTCTTTCGCCCAATCTTGTTATCGGGTCTTTTCTTCTTCGTTTTGGTCCGAGTGGCCATGCTTTATGAAATAATGATTTTCTTTATTGACATAACATTTTAGTTACAAGCTATGCATAAAACCTCCTTAAATGTTCAGAGTTGAATGGACGGGGTAACCTTTCGCCTTCTGTGGTTTCCAAATAGTAAGATCATGGTGCGACAATCTCTACTACCTTGTATGGTCCTTCCTACTTAGCTGAAAGCTTGTTCTAGTTGTCCAGTCTTGTAAATTCATTCATTCGCATAACCATCTCCCCCACGAAAAATTGGTGAGCGCTGACTTTTCTGTTGAAGTATCGGGCGGTCGCCAGTCGCATTTTAGCTTGGACTTTTTCTGATTTCCATCGCTTTTTTTCTGCAATATCGAGGTATGTTCTGCGTTCGATTTCATTCGCTTCAGTGTTAAAGTGTAAGATTCTGTGGGTAGGCACCGCTATTTCGGCTGGTGCTACTGCTTCTGATCCGTACACTAAACTGAATGGTGTTTCCCCCGTGGCTATTTTAGGTGTTGTTCGAATAGCCCATAATACGTTTTCCAGCTCTTCTGCCCAGTTTCCTTTAAATGCTTGAACCCATTTTTTGAGTCCTGCCAGGACAACTTTGTTGGCTGCTTCAGCTTGCCCATTCGTTTGAGGATGATGCATTGAGCTGAACTTGTGATCGATATGGTATTCTTCGCAGAGGCACTTAAGTTCCTTTCCTACGAATTGCGGACCATTATCGCTTATGAGTATCTTGGGAACGCCAAATCGTGAAAATATATTGATCTTCAAGAACTTGATCACTTGGAATTCCGTTGTAGAGGCCAAAGCTTTCGCCTCTATCCACTTGGTGAAGTAGTTTATCGCCACTATGTTGTGGGTATATTGCCCAGTACTGATGGGAAAGGGGCCCAATATGTCTATTCCCCATTGGGCAAAAGGTCAAGCGTCCACAATTGGGGATAGCAGTGTTGGTGGTCGACCGGATCATGGTGTGAACTGTTGACAAGTCGCGCACTTCTGTGTTAATTCTGCCGCATCTTTATCTAAGGTTGGCCAATAATAGTCTAATCTGAATATTTTTTGCGTCAATGAGCGTGCACCTTCATGGCATGCGGAAACTCCTTCATGAGCTTAACGGAGAAACCTTTCTGTCTCGGGATGAGAGATGCATCTTAGATAGGGAGTTGAATATCCTCGCCTATAGAGCTCTCCATCTATGAGAAGATAGCTTGCTGAGAGACGTCTTATTCTTGTGGATTCACCTTCGTCTTCTGGGAGAATTCCCTCTTTCAAGAAGTTCTGGAATAGAGTATGTTACAGTATAAGTTTCTCAATAATGGAGTTAGATGTTTTTCTTATTCATCTCATTCACGGCTACATGTTCTATTAAATCTAACAGAGTCATCCAGGTTACCTGCCCTTGAATGTTGAAGACTTCTGTTCGGTTATCGAGAACTGAATATAAGGCTTGTTCCAGAAATTGCACATCCTGAATTCTTGTTCCTCCGAACGCCAGCTTGCTTAGAGAGTCTGCCAGCTGGTTCTCCTGGCGAGGAAATAATGGGACTTTTTTTTCATTTTCATCTAAATCTTAACTTAAAAAACTTGTATTCGAATGTGGAGTATCTCACCAATGATGAAGATGTGCGAGCTCAATTCGATTGGGGATTTGATCGAGATTGGATTTGGGATCCGACACAAGCAAAGAAGCATTGGAAATTTGGGGACCAAATCAGCAAATTTCAAGAAAAACAAAGAACATGGGTGAATGTTAGAGTAGTATATAGTCTAGTCTACATTAATCAAGATTAGTCTTTATCTTTAGTTTATCTATAGTAATTAGTTTATCCTTTTATATTTAGTTTATTATATATATAGTTAGATAGATAGTATGAGTATCTTTATAGATAGAATCAATATAGATAGATAGTTATCTCTTTACAATATATATCAAGTTCTCTATGTACAAAAGTATAAGTTTCTCAATAATGGAGTCAGATGTTTTTCTTATTCATCTCTTTCACGTCTTCATGTTCTATTAAATCTAACAGAGTCATCTAGGTTACCTTCCCTTGAATGTTGAAGACTTCTGCTCAGTTATCGAGAACCGAATATAAGGCTTGTTCCAGAAATTGCACATCATGAATTCTTGTTCCTCCGAAGGCCAACTTACTTAGAGAGTCTGCCAGCTAGTTCTCTTGGCGAGGAATAGACTAAATCGCGAAAGTTGGGATTTCGGCGATGCGTTTCTTAGCTATTTCGAGGTACTTCTTCATCTTTTCCCCCTTTGCTTCATAAATGCCATTAACATGATTGGCAATTAGTTCGGAGTCGCTTTTTGCTCTGAGTGATGTTATGCCCATTCCTTTAGCAAGTCTGAGTCCAGTGATGAGAGCTTCATATTCGGCGCAAATTTGATCTTCAACTCGCTGAGGTAGATCACCCATTTAACCATTCTTCCTGAAGAGTCTAGCTTCAGCAGGAAGTGTTTGAGAGGCTGGTTGGTGAGGACTGTAACGGTGTGCGCGTGGAAGTATGGTCTTAACTTTCGAGCAGCAAGAATTAAGTCATAGAGATACTTCTCAATCTGGACATATTTTATTTCAGCTAAATTAAACATCTTGCTAACAAAATACACTGGACTCTGCACATTTTCTTCTTCTCTTATTAAGATGACACTGGCTGCGACCTCGCTAATGCTTAAATAAAGGAAGAGTTGCTCGCCATGAATAGGTTTCGCCAGAGCCGGAAGTGTTTGAAGGTGCTACTTTAAGGGTTGGAAGGCAGCCTCGCACTCCGGCGTCCACTCGAACTTGTGGTTGGCTCTGAGAGTCCTGAAGAACGGAAGTGACTTGTCACTCGTCTTTGAAAGGAAGCGATTGAGTGCGGACAGGCGGCCATTCAGACATTGGACCTCCTTGTGGCAAGTTGGTGACTTCATCTCCTTGATGGCTTTGAGCTTTTCTGGGTTCGCCTCAATTCCTCGCCCGCTTACCATAAATCCCAAAAATTTGCCACAATTAACTCCGAAGGCACACTTTGCTGGGTTCAGGCGAATACTGTGCCTTCTCATGCACTCAAATGCTTCTCGAAGGTCCGCTGTGTAAGGACTTCCCTTAATCGTTTTGACAAGCATGTCGTCCACATAAACCTTCATATTCTGCCCCAGCATGTCTTGAAATAGGCGGTTTACCATTCCCTGATAGGTCGCCCCGGCATTAATTAGCCCGAAGGGCATCAATTTGTAGTAAAGTATATCTCTGTCCACATAGAAAGTTGTGTGGGCTTCATTGTATGGGTGCATCCGAATTTGATTGTAGCCTGAATAGGCATCCATGAAGCTCAGCATTTCATTTCGAGGATGGGGATAGGAATCCTTCGGGAAAGCTCTGTTCAAGTCGCGGAATTCGACGCACGTTCTCCACATGCCGTTTGATTTTTTGACAAGAACTGGGTCGGCGGCCCAGCTCTGAAATCTCACCTACCTAACAAAGTCGGCTTCAATCAGCCTGCCTACTCCCTGCCTGATCGCCAGACATTTATCTGATCTGAATGACCTTCTTTTCTGAGCAATCGGCTTAATCGAGGGATCTATCCTTATCTCATGAGAAATGATGTCGGTGCTGATGCCAGGCATATCGCTGGGTTTCCAGGCAAAACGTTCCTTGAATTCCATCAAGAGGGCAGTCATGGCGTTTCTCTGGTCGTCATTCAAGGTGATCTCAATGCGCACCTTCTTTTCTGGACCATCGATTTCAACCTCTACTAACTCCTCCATTGGTGCTAGTCGAGCCTGGTCCTCACGAGGGTCGGCCTCTGTCTCGATGGCGAGGGTTTCACTTTGGTTTTTTTTGCGCAGGCAGTTCACGTAGCATTGCCGCGAGGAGGGTTGATCGCCAAGAACTTCTCCGATCCCAATTGGTGTAGGGAACTTCATCTTTTGGTGGACTGTGGAGGCCACAATCTTGTGGGGATTGATTGTGGTCCTCCCCAGGATGGCATTGTATGATGTAGGCGAGTCGACCACTAAGAAGGTGATCGATAGCTTGATGCTCTTCCATCCTTCGCCCAGAATTACCGGCAGGGTTATGGCTCCCAGCAGATAAGTTTTTCTCCCAGCAAAACCAATCAGGGGAAAATTGACTTGTTTAAGGTCTCGCTTGGATTTGCCCATCTTATCAAAGGCGTCCAAAAATAGAATATATGTTGAGCTTCTTCCGTCGATCAGAATTCTCTTTATGTCACAACTGTCGACTTCGGTTGTGATAACCAGCGTATCATTATGAGGGAGTGGTGACATTTGCCAAGTCATCTTCGGAGAATGAAATGGCAATGTCTTCTTCGGGTCGATGTCGCTTTCCCAGCTGGACAGCTGTAGATATTTGAGTTGCATAGACCTCTCTGGCATGCGACCCCTCGCCTACGGCACCAAACCCTCCAACAATTAGGTTGATCACTCTCCTACTCTAGGATGGGCCAGATTGCTCAGGCGGAGCTGGCGAGTGGTTTTTACGTGGTGGCGTTCGACTCCTGTCTCGTCCAGCCACAAACTCCTTCAACATTCCTCTATGTATCAGCTTTTTAATGTCGCGCTTGAGGATGCGGCAATCATCGGTCTTATGGACCTTGCACTTATGATATCTGCAATAGCTCTCGGTGTCTTTCCCCATGGGCTGAGCACTCTTGCGGGGCATCGGCGGCCTTGCCAGAGACCTTCTTTCCATCTCGACTAGTACCACTGAGATCTGCCTATTTAAAGGCGTGAAATACTCGGGGACCTCTGGATGTCTAGGTCCTGGGTTTTTTGTTCGGGGCTTGATGAATCGACTCTTCTTGTCCTTCCTACCATCGCGTCGGGGCTCAGAAACCACCCTTAGCGAGGTTTTCAGGAAATTGGCTTCTGTGTTTGCCCTCTCAAGGTCTATAAAACCTTTAGCCCTTACTGCTATCTCTTCCATTGACTCTATCTCCTGCACGTGGTAGTTGTTGCGCAGTTTCCTCAAGGCTTTGTTGGCCACATCAAGTCCTCGGTAAAAAGCTCGGATGATCTCTCCATCTGTGACCCGGTGATCTATTTATGTGATGTTCTTATGAAAACGCCTGTAGAAGTCGGACAGTGACTCTCCTGGTTGTTGCCTGACTGCGTCCAAGGCGACCACACTTTTCAGAAGTTGGCGCTCGCTCATGCATCGCTCCAGGAATTTGCTTTTGAACTCAGCCCAGGTCCCTATTGATCTTGCAGGGAGGCCGAAGAACCAAGACGACGATGAACGAGAAAGGGTCGACGGAAATAACAGGATTAGGTGATTTGGATCGGTCGACTTACCCAACAGAGAGGCTTCATGCTTATTAACATGTATGATGGGGTCGCCTCCACCACTGTACTCGGGGATGGCCCTGGCGACGACATCCTTTGGGATCTTGATGGTGACCAGGTCAGTGGTGAAGGGATGAGCTGATCGTTCCCTAAAGAGAGGCATGACAGTCCCTCGCCGTTCCTGGAGCCTTTTACTGATAAGCTTCTCAACTTGGTCAAGAGTGCACTGGTTCTGCTGTCTTCCATTCGGTATAGAGCTTATGGATTGGCAGAGTAGGTAGCTGCCGGCGGCTCAGTGGAAGCAGGAGGTAAGGACTGGTGTCCCGAGGTCATCTCTTAATCTTCTTGAGGGGCTGTGGTGCCCGGATTTCCAGTTTCTGCTGGTCTTGGCCTTGCGGCGCGGGGCGAGGATTTTGCTGAGGAGAAGGGGCTTGTATGCGAGCGTGTCCTAAGATAGTCTCCAGGAGTGATATCATCTCTGGGGTCAACTGGATGTTTTCCCCAGCCACATGGACGGTTTGCGGTGTTGGAGTCTCCGCGGCGTTTGGAACGGGGGTCGGTCTGGAATTGTCAACATGTTCTTGTGTCGGTCTCGGGGGACGGCATTAGGGACTGCTTGGCTAGCAGGTTCTTGGTGGAGCGGCAAAGCTGCAGCGGAATCAGAGCTGTCTGAGGACTGCTCATTGGCCTGGTTCCGGCGATTGTTTTTGGATCCAGTTTGCATGACTGTTTACTCGTTTCCCACATACGGCGCCAAATGTTGGATCTGAATCTCCCGGATGTTGACTTGGCAGTGGATTGAATGTCAGAGGATGAATGAAGATTTCTCTCGCCTTAGCTCCAATGAACCTGCAGGAAGGGGATCGCAACAGAGGGTTTGTCTATGGGTTCCTCTCCGATGCTTAAATGAGTATACTGTGTGTATGAACTCAAAAACGTAATGAACGTATTGAAAAGCACAGATATTTATAAAGTAAAGAGACCAAACTGTTATAAACAACAGAATATCTTAGTGAATATTGTGTTGGTGCAGATTAGGATAGCAGATATTACGGTTATGGCGTAATATTCCAGTTAGCGTATGTAATCTTTAGACAATATGTGCCTGATATACGCGGGATATCGTGGCCATATCTTTAGTGACGGTTGTTGGGACCAAAGATGAGAGGTTAGACTCTCTTGGCGAGCACTCATATGGCGAGCAGTAGGAGGTTGTGACCTTGGTTAATGGCGATCGGTGATGGAGCTTTGGCATCCACTTTGGCCTGGGTTTGATACTGGACCGCTTTATGAGGGTCGGATCAACTTTAATATAGGTCGGTCCGGACTGAATGATATGGGTTTTACCCCTGCAAAGTTATTGGGCCTCTGAGGCCTTTTCCATATTGGGTTGTCACTTTCAATACCCAACAAGTTATAATAGAAGGTATTTTCATGTCGATTACAAACTGAATAATATAGTGTCTGCATTAATATGGAATGAAATTGATTCGACAAAAATTGGAAAATATGAATAGTAAGTTAAAACAAATGTTGATTGGCTGAATGGATCTTGAGCAAGTGTAAGAGCCTGAGAAAGAGATTTGAGCATCACATGATTGTAGTACACCACAATGAGTTCAATCTCAAGAGAATACTTTGAATAACCGATAAACTACATAAATAATGTCAAAATCGTAATTTAATATTTTTATTAAAAAAAATGTTTGAATGTAAGTGATTATTACAAATCATTAGTACCACAATCAATAATAACAATAAATCGTTAGTACAACAATTTAAGAACAATATCTTTGTATAAGATGGTGTTGGATCTGAATATCTCGGAATGCTAACTTCGCAGTGAATTGAATGTCAAAGGAAGGATGAGGATTGCTCTCGCCTTAGCTCCGGTGAACCTGCAGGCAGGGGATCGCAACAGAAGGGGTATCTCTGGGTCCCTCTTCGATGCTTAAATGAGTATATGTGTGTATATGAACTCAAAACGTCCATGAACGTATGGAAAGCAGAGGTATTTATAGAGTAAAGAGACCAAACCGTTAGAGGCAACTAAATATCTTAGTGAAGATTGTGTTGGTGAAGATTAGGATAGCAGATATTACGGTTATGGCGTAATATTGCAGTTACCGTATGTAATCTTTAGAGAATATGTGTCCGAGATATGCGGGATATCGTGGCCATATCTTTAGTGACGGTTGGCAGGACCAGAGATGAGAGGTTAGACTCTCTTGGGCGAGCACTCCTATGGCGAGCAGTAGGAAGCTGCGACCTTGGTTAATGGCGACTGGTGACGGAGCTTTTGGCGTCCACTTTGGCTTGGGTTCGATACTAGGCCGCTTTATAAGGGTCAGATCAACCTCAATATGGGTCGGCCCGGTTCGAGTGACATGTGTTTCACCCCCTGCAAAGTGATTGGGCCTCTGGGGCCTTTTCCTTATTGGGTTGTCACTATCAATACCCAACATATGCCCTCGAAGCTCGAGTGAAGTTTCTTCGGTCGAGCTTGATTCTGTGATAGGGTTTGAGATAGTGACACTTGGATTGGATCTTCTTTGTCCTTTTCTACTATTTGTACCCTTTTGAACACTTCATGTTCTTTGGCGATCAGTCGTTTGGTCGCCTAGAGTTATGGAATATTCAGTCCTTTATCCCTTTTTTGGCGAACGCTCGGAGTTGCCAGGGTTTATGAATGTTTATTCATCACTCTTTGGCGAACACTGCCTTTGAAAGGGGTTTTCAGAAAGGCTTAGAAGAGTTTTGGCAATCACTTTATCTGTATAGGGTCTTGAGTATTTAATGATTGCACGGTTATCCAAAAGTTGAACGGACAATTAAGCACGCCTATCTTTTATTCTTCCGTAACCCAAGGGTAGGCCGACAGTTTTTGTACCGTCCAACCGTTTGTCTCCCTGAGGTGTCTCTTAGAATTCTGACATTGCTTCGATTTTTACCCAAAAGGTGTAATCATTCTCTGAGTCGTTTTGATTATGTCTGTGGCGGTTTCTTCTATTTTGTCTATATAAGGAACAGAACCTCAGCCCTTCTTAGTGCTCAGTTTCGTACAAAGGTCACCAATGCTCCCCTGAAAATCAGGGACGGTTCCTCGCTGGCTTCTAGCTAAAGGAACCCTGTTTCTGGGTCGATTTATGGACAATTGGCGGCCACACCTGTGGTGGTGGATGGGCCAGAAACCAACGTGTCTGCCTTCTCCCCAAAAGATAAACATTGATGCTTTCTGCTTACTTCTTTTTAGATAATGCTTCCTATTTTTGTTTTTATATTGGTCTTGTCATACCCTGGTTTCCTGAGTAGATATCAAGCCCAACGAATTGAAGTAGGCTCTGTTTAAGGCAGTGGTCGCTGTCGGACGTCAGATCCGACTTTCCCCGACCCGTTTTAAAAATATTTTAAATTTTCGTTTTTGAAAATGTCGGGTCTTGGCGAGCGACGGGTCCGGTCGAGCGGGGTCATCAGCCGTACCGAAAAAATTGAAAGAGTCGCCACCGATTAATTGAAGGCTAATCGGAATCCTAAAATTGCCTAGGGTACATGAAATTAACATCCTAGGGCTTAGAAAGGTCTACGTCCAGAGAATCGAGTTCGAGGGTTTGATTACGTCTTAAAAGCTCGCGAGCTTATAATCCGCCCTTTCGGTACTTTAATTTGATTTTGATTTTTTTTTCAATTTTGCCCGAATTTCCCGTTTTAATCATGCTTGGCCCAAAAAATAAAACTACATGCATTTTCTTTAAATTAAATAAACCATGTACAAACATTTTTTTTTTAATTTTCAAATAAACAAGAGAGAACTAAAGTTAATCGTGCTCGAAAAACAAAATGGTTTAACTCTCGAGCCATTTTAAACGTGTCAAAACATGCATGAATGATGTTTGAAGATTTTAAGCTCGTTGGACTAATTTGTCCCATTTTGAGAAGTTATAGGATGTCCAAAAAACATATAGGGACCAAAAATGCAATTTATAAAAATTTGAGCTGAATTGGACAAATATTTTCGAAAATTGCAGAAATGACCCTAAACTATTCTAGACTTATTTGTAACACTTGGTAATGTTCTAAAATAACCCGAAAATTATTCTAGACTTATTTGTAACATTTTTAAAAGTCATGGAATGTCCAGAAAAATTTAGGAATAAAAAATGTAATTTTTGAAAATATTATAACTAAACTGAAAATATTTTTTTTTTAAATTACAGAATTGACCCTAAACTATTCTAGATATATTTGTAACACTTTATAGAATTCCAAAAATAACCCGAAATTTATTCTAGACTTATTTGTAACATTTTGAGAAATCATGGAATGTCTAGAAAAGTTTAGAAATCAAAATGTAAATTTTTCTTTTTAAAAAAAACGAGCTGAATAAAAAAAAAATCAAAAATTGCACAAATGGTCCAAAACTTTTCCGATTTGGTTTATAACACTCGATAACGTCCCAGAAATGACCCGAGAGTCCAAGGACCGAATTGTAACCTTCATCAAAGTTTGGGAATGACCTAAGTCATTTTTGAAAATTATTCTTTTTCACATATACATAATATACATATATATAGTATTACATAGACATAATATAAATAGATATTATACATATAGATAAATAGATAACATAAACATAATATAAATATATATTATACATATAGATATATATAATATTACATAAACATAATATAAATATATATTATACATATAGATATATATAGTAATACATAAACATAATATAAATATATATTATACGTAAATATATAACATATGTATATAAACTCTTCTCTTTTTTTCTTTTTTTTACATAAATAATAACATTAGGAAATACAAATACAATATTAAATGCAAGAAAAATATACCTAAAACGTTCGGAACTTAAACACCGTACGAAAAACCGAGATCGATAATTACCGATATATTTTTTTCACTCTCTTTTTTTTACTCTCTAATCACTCCTCTCTTCCCATTTCTCTTCAAATCCTTCACTCACTCTTGATCTTGCACCCTTTCTCTCTTCTTTCCATTACATATCATAACTCTCCTATTTATAGGAGTTCTCTTCAATTGATTGGAGGAGTGTGTGATGCTCATCCTTGCATGCTTCTTACATGCTCCAACACATGGAAGGAGTGTGCCAACTTGTGGAAGGAGTGTGCCAACTTGTGGAAGGAGTGTGGAAGAGTGTGGATTGCTCATCCTTGTATGCTTCTACATGTGGAAGACATGAGGTGGAAGGAAAGTGGAATCCTTGATTGCTCGATTGCTTGCGTACGGTATTTGACCATGAGCCAAAATCAGGTGTTTACAGTTGCCCCTCTTTGAACACGCACTCATGGAATTGATCTCATGAGTGTGTGTTCAAAGACAAACAACTGATTTTGGCTCCTCTTTATTCATTATTTACATAGTAGACAAACATATTTACGCAACTTTCGGAAGCTAGACACCTATAGGTCCCGATCGTTGACGATGATTTGTGGAGACTGAGTGTCTAAACGCTCATCAACTTGTGATTCCCAGACGTTGGACACCTACATGTCTTGGTCTTCGAGGATGACTTGCGGAGGTTGAACACCTTAAGGCTCCGCTCGTTGGTTGGCTTGTGACTCGTTGGGGATGACTTGCAGATGTTGAACACCTAAAGGCTCCGCTTGTCGACTTGTGACACCCAGAAGCTGGATAACTACAGGTTCTGGTCATCGAGGATGACTTGCGGAGGCTGAAACTAAAGGCTCCACTCGTCGGCTTTGTGATTCCCAGAAGCTGGATAACTACAAGTCCTGGTTGTCGAGGATGATTTGCGAAGGCTGAACACCTTAAGGTTCCGCTCGTTTCTTTTTTTTTTTTTTTTTTGTGTGTGACTCCAAGAAGCTGGCTAACTACAGGTTCTGGTCGTCGATGATGACTTGCGTAGGTTGAACACCTAAAGGCTCCGCTCGTTTTGTGTGTGTGTCTCCAAGAAGTTGGCTAACTACAGGTTCTGGTCGTCGATGATGACTTGCGGAGGCTGAACACCTAAAGGCTCCGCTCGTTTTTTTTTGTTTTTTTTTTTACTCCAAGAAGATGAATAAATACAAGCCTTGGTCATCGATGATTTTTTATTTTTATTTTTTTCTCTCAATTTTCTTTCCTTTTGCTACGATTTTTTTCGCACCTCTCGGTTCCCTTAATTTTTGCCTAGGTCTCCCTTTCGGGTTTTCAACCTAGCAGAGATTTGATTCCTTTCCTTTTGCCATGATTGTCCTTTTGGGGATTTTCAATCATGCCCCTCTTCCCTAAGTTTTGCCTAAACCTCCCTTTCAGGTTTTCGATTTAGCGGGAATTTTCTCACTTTTGGGAGGTTCGTATTCTGGTTACAAAGTCCTTAAGGATAGTATTTTCTGACTATGTCCATATTGATTGGACTGGGGAGTTCTTGGCCATCCATATTGGTGATAATCATGGCTCTTCCACTGAAAACCTCTTTCACGACATAAGGCCCTACATATTTAGGCACGAACTTGCCCCGAGAATCTGGATTGACTCGCAGGATTTTTCTGAGAACTAGATCGCCTGCTTGTAATTCTCTTGGACGTACCTTCCTGTTAAATGCACGAGCCATGTGTTGCTGGTACAACTGCCCATGACACAGCGCGATGAGCCGCCTTTTATCTATGAGATTTAATTGCTCGTATCTGCATCTCGCCCATTCTGATTCGTCCATATCTGCTTCAGCGAGGATCCTTGCTGATGGGATTTCTACTTCAATTGGCAGCACGACTTCAGTCCCGTAAACAAGGGAAAATGGGGTTGCCCCTGTTGAGGTCCGTATTGAGGTTCTGTATGCCATGAGTGCCCAAGGCAGCTTGTCGTGCCATTCCTTATAATTGACAGTCATTTTCTCTATGATATTCTTATTTGCTGCTTCTACTGGGCCATTCATTTGTGGGCGATATGGAGACGAATTTCTATGCTTGATCTTAAATTGGTCACACAACCCATCAACCAATTTATTATTCAGATTTTTGGCATTATCTGTGATGATTGACTCTGGCACCCCATAACGCGCGATCATATCCTGCCTTATGAAACGCTCGACCGCTTTTTCCGTTACTGACGCTAGGCTAATAGCCTCTATCCACTTGGTGAAATAATCGATCGCCACCAATATGAATTGATGACCATTGGACGCCTTTGGAGAGATCATGCTGATTACATCGATACCCCACATTGAGAAAGGCCATGGGTAAGTCATGGGATAGAGCTCGTGTGGTGGCGCGTGGATTTGGTCTGCATACACTTGACAGAGGTGACAATGTTGGACATGTCTTATACAATCAGACGTCATGGTGGACCAAAAATACCCAAGTCTCATTATCTTTTTTGATAGCATTCGCCCGCCCATGTGTGGGCCACAAAAACCTTCGTGAATTTCTTCCATTAAGCGCTCAGCTTCTTTGGCATTCACGCATCTCAAAAGGGTATCATCAAATGATCTTTTGTATAAGGTCGGGCCACTGAGAAAATAATTGCAAGACATCCTTCGTATGACCTTCCGGTCATTTCTTGTGGCACCTTTTGGGAACTCTCCAGACTCCAGGTATTTTTTTATGTCCGTGAACCACGGCTGACCGTCTGACTCTTCAACTGCATAACAATAGGCTGGAACCTCCTTGATCTTGATCTCCACTGGTAGTACCCGATTTCCCGGTGAAATTTTACTCATTGATGCGAGCGTTGCCAATGCGTCTGCAAATTGGTTCTTATTTCTCGGCATATGAGTGAAAGTGATGTCTTCAAATTCTGCAGCTAAATCCTCAAGGTGATCATGGTATGGTTGGAGTTTGGCATCCCTCGTCTTCCATTCCCCTGTCGTTTGGAGGATGATTAACATTGAATCTCCGAACACTTCTAGTTTCTTCACTTCGAGGTCTAGTGCAGCTCGCATGCCGAGAACACATGCCTCGTATTCTGCAATATTGTTGGTGCAATGGAAGGTGACCTTGGCTGCCACTGGGAAGTGTTGCCCCTTTGGTGAGATGAGCACTGCCCCGATACCCCCTCCGACTGAATTCACAGCACCGTCGAAGTACATCCTCCAATTTGCCTTCGGCATTCCTTCTTCTTCTACTTGCATGATCTCACCATCTGGGAATTCGGAGTTGATCAAGTGATCGTCATCTATGGGAAACTCCGCTAAATGATCGGCGATTGCTTGCCCCTTCACCGAAATTCGAGGCACGAATTCTATGTCGTACTCAGATAATTGAACTTGCCATTTGGCGATATTTTTTGTCCATGCTGGCTTATCTAAGAGGTATCTCATGGGATCCATCTTCGAATACAGACGTATGGTGTAGTACAACGTATACTGGCAAAGTCGCTGCATTACCCACACGAGTGCGCAACATATCCTTTCCACCTCTTGATACTTTGTTTCACCCGCCGTGAACTTCTTACTCACGTAGTATATGGCACGTTCATTCTTTCCAGTCACATCGAGTTGTCCCAACATGCACCCCTACGAGTCTTGGCGCACTGTTAAATACATAATGAGTGGTCGTCCTGGAGCTGGCGGCACCAGGACTGGTGGGCTCATCAGGTATTTTTTTATGGACTCTAAGGCGTTCTGGCATTCTTCATCCCAAATTATCCGAGCGTTCTTACGTAAAAGACGAAATAAAGGTTGACACTTGGTTGTCATATTTGCGATGAAACGCGCAATGTAATTCAAACGTCCTAAAAGGCTTCGGACCTGCTTGACGGTCGATGGTGGGGGTAACTCTTGTATCGCCTTGACTTTGTCAGGGTCTACCTCAATTCCATTCTCACTGACTATGAAGCCCAATAACTTGCCTGATGTGGCTCCAAAAGTTCATTTAGTCGGGTTTAAACGCAACTTGTACTTCTTGAGCCTTTCAAATAGCATGCGTAAATTGATCAGGTGATCTTCACCTTCTTGAGACTTTGCAATCATATCATCTACGTACACCTCGATCTGTTTGTGCATCATGTCGTGGAACAGTGTCACCATGGCCCTTTGGTAGGTTGCCCCTGCATTTTTTAAACCGAAAGGCATAACTCTGTAACAAAATGTGCCCCATATCGTGACAAATGCGGTTTTTGACTTATCTGCCTCAGACATCTTGATATGGTTGTATCCTGAGAACCCGTCCATGAACGAAAACATCGTATGACGTGCCGTGTTGTCGACCAACATATCGATATGAGGCAGAGGGAAATTATCCTTTGGACTGGCTTTGTTAAGATCTCGATAGTCGACACAGATGCGGACGCGGCCGTCCTTTTTGGGTACTGGAACAATATTTGCTACCCATTCAGAATAGTTGCAAACTTCTAAAAATCCAGCGTCGATTTGCTTGATGATCTCTTCCTTAATTTTAAGGATTAGGTCGGGACTTGGTCTCCTCAGGTGTTGTCTCTTGGGTCGAAAGTTCTCAGTGTCTATTGGCAGAACATGCTCCACGATTGACGAATCAAGGCCTGGCATGTCAGCATATGACCAGGCAAAAATCTCCTGATACTCTTTTAACAAATCTATCATCTGAGTTCTTTGGTTAGGACTCAGACTTGTCCCAATCTTCAATTCGCGTGGTTCCTCGGGATTGCCGATGTTTATGACCTCAGTGACTTCTGTTGTTAAGAGTTTGTCTCTCCCATACCTGTCCCAACTTTCTTCAATTTCTTTCGTGACGTCCTCCTCACTGGATCCTTCTCCATAATGTACAGAGTCAGATTCGGCGAGGGTGTCCTTGTACGAGATTGAATCATGGTTCCTCTTGTGGTCTCTAGAGGTATTGTTCTTAAAGAAGGAAGCAGATGAGAAGGGATATTAATGTCAGAAGTAGGTAGAAAGAGATATAATATTGATGAATTAACAAAAGAAGGGATTCATTTGATGTGGTCATGACAAATTTCCCATATTCCAAAACATGAGGCTCATACATATGTCCTACGCAGAATACATCCCCTTTTAAAAGGTCTTACTCATTATTACTAAGAGAAAACGCATAAGCAGGTAATGTCATCCAGTTTGTGATATTTTCCCCACTAGCAAGTGGACGGACGAAAAGGCCTGAGGGAGCTTCATCAAGCAGGGCTCCAATGGTGACACCGGTCGAAAACAAGCCTGATAAGCCTTCGTGAGAAGCAACGTCGTCGGGTTGAATCATTTGTGGTGGGCCAGGAAATGAAGCAGCGAGGGGAGGAAATAGCATTGCCCTGGAATTTCCGTTTAAACGTTTCCTTCGGGCGACTTCGTAATCTTTGAAATTAGGATAGAAACCCAGTCCAAAAGTGCCTTTGTTCTTCCTTGGAGCTATTGGGTGTATGATGCCCTGACCATGGATTCCCAGTCCGCGTCCTAAGATGAAGTTGTTGCCTAACATGATCTTCCCCACCATGAGCTCAGCTCTGTCTGGTGCTGGCTCTCCCCAATCCCTAATCACAGAAATGAGATCGAAGGCATGGAAAGACAATGCATCTTCGGTCTCGATTCCGATGAAAGGTACGGAAGTCTCCTTATAGATGTTGTAATGTTCCTCCCCATCGATCACAACCAGGCGATCCTCAGATATAAATTTTACTTTCTGATGCAGGGTAGAAGGCACTGCACCAGCAGCGTGTATCCAAGGTCTTCCCAAAAGTAGACTGTAGACCCCTGGAATGTCCAAGACTTTGAAAGCTACGCTGAACACGCATGGACCAATCTCCAATGGTAATTCAATTTCTCCTTCTACCTCCCTTATATTGCCATCAAAAGCTCGAACAACACTCTTGGTTGGACGGATGAGTGACGGATCTATATTCATATGTTGGAGGGTGGACATCGGGCATACATTTAAAGCTGAGCCATTGTCAATCATTACTCTTGAGAGCACGTATCCCTTGCTTTTGCACACGATGTGGAGGGCCTTGACATGTTGTTGTCCCTCAGAACCCAACTCTTCATCCCCGAAGGCGATTTGGCTAGCAAAAACCGAACCGATGAGATTCTCTACTTGGCGGGTTGAAATTTTCTTTGGTACCAGGGCTTCCTTCAAGACATTCATTAATGCCTCTCGGTGTGGTTCAGAACTCAACAACAGAGCCAACAAAGATATTTGTGCTGGGGTTCTGCGCAACTGGTCTACGACCTTGTATTCAGCATCCTTTACAATCTTCATGAAATTGCTCGCTTCTTCTTCAGTTACCTTCTTCTTTTGGGCTCCCTCCACCTCCTTCTCTTTGGGTGGGTTTTCTGGCTGGATATAGCAACGTCCAGATCGAGTCATACTGAAAATGCCTTCATTTTTCGCAGATCCTTCCGCGTACCCCCCATAGTTCCAAGGTACCCTTTTGTTGCTCTCGTACTTGAATGGTGCTGGTCCTTGTGGTACGTAGTCAAAGATTAGTGGGGTGATCATCGAAACGTAATTCTTTAGCATCTCCTGACCCATGGGACTGATCAAAGGGGTTGGTCCTTCTTTTAAGAAGTTCATGTTGACTGAGCCTGAAGCGTGGTTGGGTAGCAGATTGGTATTGAAATTCGGTGGCGAAATGGGATTTAAGACAAGGTATTTATGATCTATAAGGTCTTGGATTCGGTGCTTCAGGCGAGGGCAATTGTTAGTGGTGTGCCCAGGTGCACCCATGTGGAACTCACATTTTGAATTTGGTTCATTAGCCAGAATTCTCGTTTCGGGGCTCAGAACCTCAGGACCTATGAGCCCTTGAGTCAAAGCCTTCTTGTACAATTCAACCAATGGTATTGGAAGAGGGGTAAATTGTCGGGGCTCTTGAAACCTCCTTTGGTTCCCACCTCGGTTGACAGAATCTTGTGGATTAGGTAGAGAGGTTGATCCTTGTGGGGCTCGAGGAGCCTGAGGCATCGGGACCACCGGTGATGGTTGGTATTGTTGATACGGAGCCGAGTAAGGAGCCTGGTAAGGGTTTGGATAGACCGCGCCTATGGTCGGGGTAGGCTTTTTTGTTCCAGTTTTCTTAGGATCCGCTGCACCTTTGTATGGGTCTTCAATCTTTCTGGACCGAAGCCCTCGCTCAATCAATTCGCCCGTCATGATGAGATTTGAAAATTCGGCTGTGGATTGACTCATCATTTGGGTATAATATATACCCTTAAGAGTGCTGATAAAAATCGGGACTGCCTTGTTCTGCCCGAGAGGCGGGTTCATGCAGTTGGCCTTTCCCCTCCACTCAGACACATAATCTTTGAAAGATTGTCCTTCTTTCATCTCCATAGCCTGAAGATCAAGGCGAGTAGGAGCGTTATCCAGATTATGCTTATATCGGCGGTGGAAAAGCTTGGCCAGCTCCTCCATATTTGGCACTTGCTCTTTTCTTAATCCTGCGAACCAGACCAGCGCCTCCCCTTTCAAACTTTCCTGGAAAGTCTGGACCATCAACTTGGTATACTGTTGATAAGGAGTCATTTTCGCCATATAGATCTTAAGGTGAACAATCGGATGTCCTGTTCCATCGAACCTTTCAAAGTCTGGCACCTTGAATTTATCAGGCATCGGGATTTCCTGAAATAGAGCCAGATCAGAGAAGTTCAGGTCTCCCAATCGATCTACTCCTTGAATAGACCTCATTTTTTCTTCAATCTGCTTCAACCGCTTGTCCTGTTCAGTCTCGATCGGGACGACTGTGACCGAGTAATTGGGGAGGCCAAACGCGGGTCGTTCGACCTGGTTGGGGTAAACAGGTACCGGAGGTGCAACCCGATCATGCTGAAGAGGAAAAGCTTGCTCTTGAGGGCCATGTACGGGTAGTGGAACTTGATTAGGACAGTCGTATGTAGGAGGTGGAGCTTGGTTGGGATGGCCATATGTGGGAGGTGGAGCTTGGACAGGATGACCATAAGTGGGAGGTGCAACTTGGTCAGGATGACCATATGTGGGAGGTGGAGCTTGCTCGGGGTGACCATATGTGGTAGGTGGAGCTTGGTCGGGATGACCATATGTGGGAGGTGGAGCTTGCTCGGGGTGACCAAATGTGGTAGATGGAGCTTGGTCGGGTAAGACCAAAGTACTTGGCCTGGATTGATGAGGTACTACGGGCGGAGGTGTTGCTTGAGAAGACGAGGTGGCTGCCTGCGCGTTTAGAAAAACCAACATTTGCTCGAACTGGGATGTCCTACCAGCCATGCCAGCACTCATGTTGTGTATAGTCTGTTCGAGTTGGATGATCCTCTCTTCATATTCTTGAGGTGCCGGATTTGTCAACTGTCGCAAGGGTTCCGGAAAACCTGGTGGAGGGCTTTGATTTGGTTGCTCCATTCGTTCCCGTTGAACGAAACCGCGAGTGCGTATCGGACTTGTTCTTGCCAGATGTGCCTAAATCATTCAAATATCATAATGAGAATGGTAAATACACAATTGATCATGCATGTTTTTGTTTTAATATGCATGTTCCGTTCATTCCATTCGTAGGCTTTGATGACATATACGACAAAAGTTTTTTTCAAACAATACTCTAAAAGGAGTTGGTCAATCAAAGTCTAATTCTTAAGACGTTTCACACGACGACGCAGCTCGTTGAGTGCATTTGTCGCTTGCTCCTTGGTTCGAAGGAAGGTCGGGGACATGCATTTCGAAAATCTTTTTAATTGCCTCTCCCTTCGTCTGGACTGTTCAAGGGTACCATTTAACTCAGCTATTTTGTCCTCACATTTCTCCAAGGTGCGATCCCGACTTCTCACTTCATTTCACACACACCGTACCTCATTGCGGAGGCGTTGGATTTCTTTCTTGGATCTAGAGTGTTCATCAGCCCAAGCAATACTTTGAATTTCCACCCTAGATTTAATGATCGCGTAGATGTCCTCGTGAGATGACGGTGATTGATTGGGTCTATCCCCGATTATCTCCTTCGGGTCAAAAGGAGGACTTGCGGGTGCCGAGTAGAACTTATGAATGTACTTTGTTGTCGCATGGTATTCGTTTTCCATTGTCGTGGAGCTTTCCATCAGATTTATGAATAGTGGGACTCGGTTTCCCCAATCATCATTCACTTGTCGAACTGAGTCTCGTAGTGAGTTTGCAATGTCTGTTCGGCTGTGCCACTTGTATGATCTTGGGGGTCCATGAATGTGCACCGGAATATCTTGGAAACCACCGAATTGTCGAATAACTCGGGAAGGGTAGCTAGTCATGGATCCTCGATGGCTGAGAAGCGAAACTCCCTCGAAATTTTTGCATCTAAGGATCGTCGAAAGGTGTATGGGTAACCATCTAGCCGTCCATAAAATGTCCTTATGCGTTAATTTTGAAATATAGATTTTCCAATCGAGGGCTTTCCATTTCTCAGCTTCAAACATGATCGACCTAACATTCTCGAGATAACCCTTTTGTCACCTAAAAAGTTTGCCCGGGGAAAATTCATGCCAAATTATTTTATATGGCTTAAGAACCAAATCTGAAGTAAGGCCGGACTTGCTTTCAGTTCTCCTTTCCCTTTGGTTTTTAAAATGTTTAGAGATGCAATGGTTTCGGCGAGCAATGCCGTCACGAAACCCTTGCCTTCTATTACTTGGGTAACGACTTTAGCCATAGCTGAGTCGATGAGACCATTAGAAAAGGGAAATACGACCGTTCCCAAAACAAGTAAAATAAAAGCATGGCATCTCCCCGGGGCATTTGTTTTATCGACAATTCGGTGCTCTATCCAATATACCAAAAGTTCAATAGATAAGCCATGACCCCCATTCAACCTGAGCTCGGTGGACATTTTGTTTGTTGTGACTTTGAGCAGTTTGGCCAAGGTACTATCTTCGCCTCTTTGTTGGAGGTCGGGTTGAATAATTCCACGATCCCAATCTACCCCTTGAACGAGTTGACGGTATTCTTCGAGCGTAGGTGTGAGTTCATTGTTGTTTAACACGAAGACGACGTTTTTTACATCCCAAAAATCAGACAAAGCATCGAGAAGAGCCCAATTGACTTTGTAGTTTGCGAGTTCATGAACCTCGCCAATGTTCTCATTCACGTACTTCTGATCCTCTTTTGTCATGGCTTTCCATATTCGGGCAATTTCGACAGTGGGGGGCTGAATAGCCTTGGTGCGAGGACAGTAGTTTGTCTGCTTCATCCTTACCAAAGAGGATATGTAAAACGTCCTAAGGATACAAGACAAAATGAACGGAACTTACATTTTTTTTTTTTAGAAAAATGCAATGCAAGTGCGAGAAAGTAAATTACTAAGTTATTACATTTACAGAGGTTTATGGAATACAAAAGGCTCAATCTTATACATGTCATAATCTATGGCCAAAACAAAACACGAGAAAATGAACAAACACGAAACTGGTAGAAGGTTAAGTGTGGTGTGGAGCTTTTGTTCTAACGGGATGGAATTTCTAGGTCCTCTGAACCGGCGGAACCTCACCCCCTGTAGAGGATCATAGGCCCATTCCGATCATCGAGTTGAGTTTTTTAGGTGCGTGTCGGCGATCCAAACCGCTCCGGGCGCATTTCCCTACTAAACTCCCTAAGCTCTTAATGTGCTCCAGGTCCGAGCGGGTAATGGTAACCAACGTGATGTGTGCATAACGAGGATTTACATCATTTTGAATTATTACATTTACAATGATTTTCAGACAAAAATTTAAAACTGCAAGCATAAGCAAACGGTCAAAACAAATAGGTAAAAATATAACATGGCAAAGCAAACATGACAAAGCCTAAACCCTCTAAAAAAAATCCCCAGCAGAGTCGCCAAATTGTCGGACGTCGGATCCGACTTTCCCCGACCCGTTTTAAAAATATTTTAAATTTTCGTTTTTGAAAATGTCGGGTCTTGGCGAGCGACGGGTCCGGTCGAGCGGGGTCATCAACCGTACATGAAAGAGTCGCCACCGATTAATTGAAGGTTAATCGGAATCCTAAAATTGCCTAGGGTACATGAAATTAACATCCTAGGGCTTAGAAAGGTCTACGTCCAGAGAATCGAGTTTGGGGGTTTGATTACGTCTTAAAAGCTCGCGAGCTTATAATCCGCCCTTTCGGTACTTTAATTTGATTTTGATTTTTTTTTCAATTTTGCCCGAATTTCCCGTTTTAATCATGCTTGGCCCAAAAAATAAAACTACATGCATTTTCTTTAAATTAAACAAACCATGTACAAACATTTTTTTTTAAATTTTCAAATAAACAAGAGAGAACTAAAGTTAATCGTGCTCGAAAAAAAAAATGGTTTAACTCTCGAGCCATTTTAAACGTGTCAAAAGATGCATGAATGATTTTTGAAGATTTTAAGCTCGTTGGACTAATTTGTCCCATTTTGAGAAGTTATAGGATGTCCAAAAAACATATAGGGACCAAAAATGCAATTTATAAAAATTTGAGCTGAATTGGACAAATATTTTCGAAAATTGCAGAAATGACCCTAAACTATTCTAGACTTATTTGTAACACTTGGTAAAGTTCTAAAATAACCCGAAAATTATTCTAGACTTATTTGTAACATTTTTAAAAGTCATGGAATGTCCAGAAAAATTTAGGAATCAAAAATGTAATTTTTGAAAATATTATAACTAAACTGAAAATATTTTTTTTTAAAATTACAGAATTGACCCTAAACTATTCTAGATTTATTTGTAACACTTGATAGAATTCCAAAAATAACCCGAAAATTATTCTAGACTTATTTGTAACATTTTGAGAAATCATGGAATGTCTAGAAAAGTTTAGAAATCAAAATGTAATTTATTTTTTTTTAAAAACGAGCTGAATTAAAAAAAAATCAAAAATTGCACAAATGGCCCAAAACTTTTCCGGTTTGGTTTATAACACTCGATAACGTCCCAGAAATGACCCGAGAGTCCAAGGACCGAATTGTAACCTTCATCAAAGTTTGGGAATGACCTAAGTCATTTTTGAAAATTATTCTTTTTCACATATACATAATATACATATATATAGTATTACATAGACATAATATAAATAGATATTATACATATAGATAAATAGATAACATAAACATAATATAAATATATATTATACATATAGATATATATAATATTACATAAACATAATATAAATATATATTATACATATAGATATATATAGTAATAGATAAACATAATATAAATATATATTATATGTAAATATATAACATATGTATATAAACTCTTCTCTTTTTTTTTTTTTACATAAATAATAACATTAGGAAATACAAATACAATATTAAATGCAAGAAAAATATACCTAAAACGTTCGGAACTTAAACACCGTACGAAAAACCGAGATCGATAATTACCGATATATTTTTTTCACTCTCTTTTTTTTACTCTCTAATCACTCCTCTCTTCCTATTTCTCTTCAAATCCTTCACTCACTCTTGATCTTGCACCCTTTCTCTCTTCTTTCCATTACATATCATAACTCTCCTATTTATAGGAGTTCTCTTCAATTGATTGGAGGAGTGTGTGATGTTCATCCTTGCATGCTTCTTACATGCTCCAACACATGGAAGGAGTGTGCCAACTTGTGGAAGGAGTGTGCCAACTTGTGGAAGGAGTGTGGAAGAGTGTGGATTGCTCATCCTTGTATGCTTCTACATGTGGAAGACATGAGGTGGAAGGAAGGTGGAATCCTTGATTGCTCGATTGCTTGCGTACGGTATTTGACCATGAGCCAAAATCAGGTGTTTACAGTCGCCGTAACTGTACTGAGCGAAGCTGATGCCCCCAGATATCCAGGCTTAGGGCTGCATTATCCTCGCGGCGGATAGGTTTACGTCTATGCGGCCCAAATCGATGTTGGGTTGCGTTTTCCTCTCTGCGAGGAGTTGTTGGAGCTCTGCTCCTATTACGGGATAGGTCCTACACAGCTAGTACCCAACGCCATTAGGATGTGGATTGGTCTCAAGTTCATGTGTTTACGCCAAGCATGGACGTATTCACTGGCTTTGTTCCGATGTTTTTACCAACTGGCCGCCGGAGCGAACCACCTCCACCATTTCCAAACCCGGTGGCCCAAGTTCGAAGAATGGAGAGGCCAGGCGTGGAACTGGAATATCCACTTTTGGTTGGTGGACGACTTCCGCACTACCAACTCCAACTACAAGAAGTTCTACTTCTTCTGCAAGGGGAACGTAACTTGGGAGTTATTCTAACCGGAAAGGGATACTCCTCCTGTCTTCAGGGAGTTGAGAGGAAGTAACCGGAACGCCATCTACGATTTCTTCCGGTTGCACAAGCAATCGAACTTTTGTTCAATCCGCTCAGTGGCGGAAACCACCGAATCGATGCTCGAGCTGGCGGGCATCCATCAGGCCTCGCAGTTTCTATTGACTTGGTAAATTTCTAACTTTTTCTTATGTTGATTGTAGGCGTTCGAAGCCACAAACTCATTGGTCTGTTTTCCAATTAGGCTAAGGTGGTGTTGTCTCCGGACCAGGCGTCATTGAGCCTTCCTCCTCCTCCTTCCAGGCGTTCCTCCAAAAGCAAACCCGAGGTATGCGACTGCCTTTTAATCTTTTCTGAACATTTTTTTTCCTTTGTTTTAGTCTGAGGTTTCTAATACATTTACTGATCTTTTATAGGGACGACCACTGCTGATGTGGCTTCTAACCCCACTCCTGTCAAGAAGGCCAGGAGTTCGGGTGAAGAGCGCCCTGCTCCTCCTAAGGGTCATCCTGCCCCCAAGGAGAAAGCCCTGGTGGTGGCAGAGGTCGCCTCACCTCCTTCTGATTGACCTGCTCCCAATCCTCCTAAGGAGACTGGGGCTCGGAAGAAGGGGACAACCGCCACAAGCTCCTCGAAGACTTCCCTCGGGGAGTATTGCTCCCTAGTGGGCTTATTTCAGCCGCCCAAGGCTGCGAACCCCAAGGGCGTCTGGGCCCCTTGGGGGAATCTCCAAAAGGCGAAGATTTCCGACCAGAAGACTCTCTGGGGTAACCCGGACTTGTGTATGCATCTCCTCGAGGGAATTGTTCATCCTCGGGAATTGTTCACCCTCAGAGATGCCCGCCATCGAGGGGGTCATGAGGTCGCATTTCGAGCGGATCGCCCTAGTAAGTTCTTTTGTCTTTACTTATCTTCAAGTCAAATGTTTACTTTTCATTGAACTAATTGTACTTTGCCCATTTTCCTGTTGTCAGCTCGTTCGGGAAGAGCTGGCGATCAGTAGGATTGTCGGGGAGCTCGTCGATAAGCAGACTGACCTGCTTATCGAGTTGGAGCAGTACCAGAGTCTGGGGTTCTCCCCTGACCAGATGACGGGCTTGAAGGATACAGCCGAGTCGGCTGCTTTCCTGGTGGAACATGCTCAAGAGGAGTATTTCCAGAAGGAGCAGAGGCACCTTGCCTTCGTTCAGGAAAAGGAGGAAGAGGTGGCCCTCGCCAATAACAAGTGGACGAGCACTGAGCTCCAGCTTAAGGCGGCCGACCAATACTCTGCGGAGGTGGAGGCGGCCAATGCTCGGTTGACGGCAGAGTTGAAGGAAGCTGAGGCCCAGAGAGCCGCTGCTGAGGCTCAAAGGGTTGCTGTGAAGGCTCTGAGGGTCGCTGCGGAGGCCAGGGGGAACGCCCAGGAGAAGGAGAAGGATCATCTCGCCATTCAGTTGAAGTCTATCCCATCCCCCCAAAGCGTAGTCGAGGACTTTAAAAAGTCCGGAGAGTTTACCGACTGTGCCTTGGAGGTGATGAAGGCTGAAGTGGCTTCCTATCTCCATCTCCTGGTCGAGGACATTCAGGCGATCGACCCCAACTTTCCTCTTCGGGAAGTCGAGTCCCTCAAGACCTTCCTCCAAAGAAACTTCCCCGCGGAGGCTCCTCCTGCTTCTATCATCGAGGAGGTTGCCCCTGAAGTCGAGTAGGACGCCTCCGTCCCTGAAAAGCCCAAGTCCTGAAGTCTCCAACTCCTTTGCGATCACACCTTTATTTTTGTTTTAGATACTAATATTTTATCTTCCCTTTTATTTCGAGAATGCTTTGTAATTAATTTATGATTTCATACTCGGTTATTTTTATCTTCCTTGTGGCAAGTCGGTGAGTTCATCTCCTCGATGGCCTTGAGCTTTTCTGGGTTCGCCTCAATGCCATGTTCTCTTAACATAAATCCCAAGAAGTTTCCAGACTTAACTCTGAATGCACATTTTGCTGGGTTCAGGCGAACACTGTGCTTCCTCATGCACTCGAAAGCTTCTCGAAGGTCCGCTGTGTGAAGACTCCCCTTAATTGTTTTGGCGAGCATGTCGTCCACATAAGCCTCCATATTTCGCCCCAGCATGTCTTGAAACAAGTGGTTTACCATCCGCTGATAGGTCGCTCCCGCATTGATTAGATCGAAGGGCATTACTTTATAGCAAAGTATGTCCCTGTATGCATAGAAAATCGTATGGGCCTCATCGTCTGGGTGCATCCGGATCTGATTATAGCCTGAATAGGCATCCATAAAGCTCAGCATCTCATGACCAGAGGTTGCATCGACCAACTGATCAATTCGGGGAAGGGGATAGGAATCCTTTGGGCAAGCTCTGTTCAGGTCGCGGAAGTCGACGCATATTCTCCACTTGCCATTTGATTTTTTGACAAGAAATGGGTTGGCGACCCAGTTCTGAAATCTCACCTCCCTAACAAAATCGGCTTCGATCAGCCTGCCTACTTCTTGTCTGATCGCCAAACGCTTGTCTGACCCGAATGACCTCCTTTTCTGAGCAATTGGCTTGATGGAGGGGTCTATCCTCAGCTCGTGAGAGATGATGTCAGTACTGATACCTGGCATGTCACTGGGTTTCCAGGCAAAAAGCTCTTTGAATTCCTTTAGGAGGGCAGTCATGGCATGTTACTAGTCGTCGTTCAAGGTGGTCCCAATGCGCACATTCTTATCTGGACCGTCATTCTCAACCTCTACTAACTCCTCTATTGGTGTTGGTCGAGCCAAGTCCTCACGAGGGTCGTCCTCTGTCTCGATGGTGAGGGTATCCCTTTGATTGTTTTCTGCGCAGGTAGTTCACGTAACATTATCGTGAGGAAGGCTAATCGCTAAGGACTTCTCCAATCCCGTTGGGTGTAGGGAACTTCATCTTTTGGTGGACTGTGGAGGCCACAATCTTGTGGGGATTGATCGTGGTCCTCCCCAGGATGGCATTGTACGATGTAGGCGAGTCGACCACTAAGAAGGTGATCGATACATTGATGCTCTTCCATTCTTCGCCCAGAATTACCGGTAGGGTTATGGCTCCCAGCCGATAAGTCGTTCTCCCAACAAAATCGATCAATGGAAAATTGACCCTCTTCAGTTCACGTTTGGACTTACCTATCTTCTCAAAGGCGTCCAAAATCAGGATATCTGTCGAGCTTCCTCCGTCGATCAGAATTCTCTTCATGTCACAACCGTCGACTTCGACTGTGATAACCAGGCATCATTGTGAGGGGTAGTGACATATGCCAAGTCATCTTTGGATAATGAAGTGACAATGTCCTCTTCAAGTCGAGGTCGTTTTCCCAACTGGACCGTTGTAGAAATTTGAGTCGCATAGACCTCCCTTGTATGTGACCCCTCACCTCCGGCACCAAACCCTCCAGCAATCAGGGTTGATCACCCTCCTGCTCTGGGATGAGCCGGATTGCTCAAGAAGAGCTGGCGAGTGGTTTCGAAGTGGTGGCGTTCGACTCCTGTCTCGTCCAGCCACAAATTCTTTCAACATTCTTCTCTGTATCAACTTCTCGATGTCGCGCTTTAGGATACGGCAATCATTAGTCTTATGGACCTTGCACTTATGATATCTACAATAGCTCTCAGTGTCCTTTCCCATGGGCTGACCACTCCTCCGAGGCATCAGTGGGCTTGTCAGGGACCTTCTTTCCATCTAGACTAGTACCGACGAGATCTGCCTGTTTAAAGGCGTAAAATACTCGGGGACCTCTAGATTTCTATGCCATGGGTTTTCTGTTCGAGGCTTGCTATCTCGAGCATTCCTATCCTTCTTTTCCTTCTTACCATCGCGTCAGGGTTCAGGAACCACCCTTAGCGAGGTCGTCAAGAAATTGGCTTCGGCGTTCGCCCTCTCAAGGTCTATGAAACATTTTGCCCTTGCTGCCAGCTCTTCCATCGTTTCAATTTCCTGCACGTGGTAGCTGTTGCGCAACTTCCTCGAGGATTTGTTGCCTACGTCCAGTCCTCGGTAGAAGTCTCGGATTTCTCCCCATCTGAGACCTGACGATCTATCTCTGTGACGTTTTTCTGAAAACGCCCGTAAAACTCGGCCATTGACTCTCCTGGTTGTTGCTTGACTGCATCTAAGGCGACCACGCTTTTCATAAGTTGGCGCTCGTCCATGTATCTTTCCAGGAATTTATTCTTCAACTCGGACCAAGTCCCTATTGATCATGCAGGTAGGCCGAAGAACCAGGATGACGCCAAACCCGATAGGGTCGACGGAAATAACAGGGCTAAGTGATTCGGATCGTTCGGTAATACTCTGCGGAGGTGGAGGGGGCCAATGCTCGGCTGAAGGCGGAGCTGAAGGAAGCTGAGGCCCAGAGAGCCACTTCGGAGGCTCAAAGGGTTGTTGCGGAGGCTTAGAGGGTCGCTGTTGAGGCCAGGGGGAACGCCCTGGAGAAGGAGAAGGAACAGCTCGTCATTCAGTTGAAGTCTGTCCCATCCCCCCAAAGTATAGTCAAGGACTTTAAAAGGTCTGGAGAGTTTACCGACTAGGCCTTGGAGGTGATGAAGGCTGAAGTGGCTTCCTATCTCCAGTTCCTGGTCGAGGATATTCAGGCAATCGACCCCAACTTTCCTCTTCGGGAAGTCGAGTCCCTCAAGACCTTCCTCCAGAGCTCCTCCTGCTGCTGTCATCGAAGAGGTTTCCCCCGAAGTCGAGCAGGACGCCTCCGTCCCTGAAGATCCCAAGTCCTGAAGTCTCCAACTCCTTGGCGATCACACCTTTATTTTTGTTTTAGATAATAGTTTGTTATCTTCCCTTGTATTTCGGGAATGCTTTGTAATTATTTTTTGATTTCAGACTCGGTTATTTTTATAATATTGAATGCATGTATATTCATAAGTTTTTATCTTTAGTTGACTTTGAATGTGTTGGCGATTCTTCCAATGTATTTGTCATAATTACCTTTGATTTTCTCTTCGCTTTATAATGGTCTCGACCCTTAGGGTCTTGGACCTTTCTCTAGGCTTAGAATGATAAGTCTTTATAGAGTTATCTATTCCCCTCGCCAAGTGTAAACCTTTTAAGAAAGACTATCATCTTCTAAAGATGTGTTACCTTGTAAAGGTTTAGACCTTTTGGAGTGTTCGTCTAATCCTGAGAAATTCGTTACTCAAAACTTCTTCACCTATAGTGATCGATTTAAGTTCCTTCTCAACTTTCTTGAATTTTGCCCAACTTATAAGAGAACAGTTTCCCTGATGGATTGTTCTCTTTTTGCGTTAGGACTTCTGCCTGATTTCTTATATCAAGTCTTATTTGCCTAACTTTTTCCTTAGGTCTTTTCGCCTGATTTTGATAACAGGTCATGTGCCTGACTTTGGCGTCAGTCTTTCGCCTAACCTTTGTGTTAGGTCTTTCGCCTAATTTTGACTTTAGGTCTTTTATTTTGCCTAACTTTGGCGTTAGGTCTTTCGCCTGACTTTGGCATCAGGTCTTTTATTTGCATAACTTTGGCGTTAGGTCTTTTGTCTGACTTTGGCGTCAGGTCTTTCGCCCAATTTTAATATTGGGTCTTTTATTTTTCCTAACCTTGGTGTTAGGTCTTTCGCCTGACTTTGGCGTCAAGTCTTTCGCCCAATTTTGATATTGGGTCTTTTATTTTGCCTAACTTTGTTGCTAGGTCTTTCCCCTGATTCGGTCATCAGGTCTTTCGCCTGACTTTGGCGTCAGGTCTTTCGTTTTGCCTAACTTTGTTGCTAGGTCTTTCGCCTTATTCGGTCATCAGGTCTTTCGCCTGACTTTGGCGTCAGGTCCTTCGCCCAATTTTGATATCAGGTCTTTTGTTTTGCCTACCTTTGTTGCTAGGTCTTTCGCCTGATTCGATCATCAGGTCTTTCACCTGACTTTGGCGTCAGGTCTTTCGCCCAATTTTTTATCGGGTCTTTTTTCTTCGATGCCTGATTCGGTCATCAAGTCTTTCGCCCAATTTTGTTATCAAGTCTTTTTTTCTTCGATTTGATTCGAGTAGCCATGCTTTATGAAGGAATGACTTGTTTTTATTGACCTAACATTTTGATTACAAGCTATGCATAAAACTTCCTTAAATGTTTGGAGTTGAATGGACGGGGTAACCTTTCACCTTCTGTGGTTTCCAAATAGTAAGATCCTGGGGCGGCAATCTCTACTGTCTTGTATGGTCCTTTCCACTTAGCTGAAAGCTTGTTCTGGCTGTCCAGTCTTGTAAATTCATTCCTTCGCATAACCATCTCATTCCCACAGACAGAGCCAAATGTTGGATCTGAATATCTCGGAATGCTGACTTGGCAGTGAATTGAATGCCAAAGGAATGATGAGGATTGCTCTCGCCTTAACTCCGGTGAACCTGCAGGAAGAGGATCGCAGCAGAGGGGGTATCTCTGAGTCCCTCTCTGATGCTTAAATGAGTATATGTGTGTATATGAACTCAAAACGTCCATGAACGTATGGAAAGCATAGGTATTTATAGAGTAAAGAGACAAAACCGTTAGAGACAACCGAATATCTTAGTGAATATTGTGTTGGTGAAAATTAGGATAGCAGATATTACAGTTATGGCGTAATATTGCATTTACCGTGTGTAATAATTAGAGAATATGTGCCCGAGATATGCGGGATATCGTGGTCATATCTTTAGTGGCAGTTGGCGGGACCAGAGATGAGAGGTTAGACTCTTTTGGGCGAGCACTCCTATGGCGAGCAGTAGGAAGCTGCAACCTTGGTTAATGGCGACCGGTGACGGAGCTTTTGGCGTCCACTTTGGTTTGGGTTCGATACTGGGCCGCTTTATGAGGGTCAGGTCAACCTCAATATGGGTCGACCCGGCTCGAGTGACATGGGTTTCACCCCTGCAAAGTGATTGGGTCTCTGGGGGGTTTTCCTTATTGGGATGTCACTATCAATACCCAACATATGGTAAGTGATTATAGAATAATTTTACTTGTTATTCTCAATGTTGAAGGACTTCAAGCAACAGTTAATCACATGATCACCTTCAGATCATTGATGAAATCAATAAACCCAAGTTGTAGATCATCCAAAATAGAAACTTTGTAACAAATTATTAAAATCATTACTTTTGATGATATAAATTATGCAATGCAAGTAGATTTTATCCATGTGTCCAAATAAATCCTAAGGATCTGTTCAGGATTTATAGTCAAAATTTACTCATCTCTGCTCTTCGTTACAGACGCATCGAGCAATTTATGGGCAAGTTAACTTCCAAACTGGTTCATTAGATAAACAAAGTTGCTAATTAATGCAACGTTCCATTTTACTCAAAAACACAAAATCTTTTCAACCCGGGAAACAAATACAAACTAGGAATTTTCAGGAACAGATCAAGGAAAAGGTATTGAAGGGATAAAAGGAAGGATGAGCCGACACATAGAGGAGAACTGGTGCAGTTGATACAGTGTTGTTGGCCGCCAGTAAAAAAAATGAGAAAATAAATTAGTAATATAAGGGAGTATAATTCAGTGTTAAAATTTTGTTTTTCTTTTGTTGTTATTTTATTTAATCGGATACGAAAATTTTATATTATTAGAATCTAAATACACCCAAATATCTGCTCTTCCTAAGGATCTAAAGTTTCAAAAAAATAAAATTAGTTTGGGGTTGATCAGAAAATTTTATTTTATTTTAAAAAACTACTTTTACTTAAAATAAATATTAGGGTTAATTACTTAAATGGTTACACATGTTTGCCCAATGTGCATAATGGTTACATATGTTTCAGAATGTGACTAATTAGTTTTGCTGCGTGACTGAATGGTTATACATATTTTTTTCCAGTGTGATTAATTGGTTACTCCGTCATTAGTCATTACTCTTTTCCGTTAATTAATTTTTTTTAAAATATTTTGTTATTTATCAAATGACTATTATACCATCAATATGTCTTATGAGTGTTTCTCCATGTTGTTCTTCATATTCTCCACTATTCTTCATCTTCCATAGCAGAATCAGAAATAACAGTTGAATAAATTGAAGAAATCACAATTGTTTCTTCTCAGGATGCCAAGGATGTGGGTTTTGTGTAATTCCCTTATCTATGTTCTTCTCAAAATTGATCCCGACTGATCCTTAAAATTGAACTGTCATATGCACGACTTGCATGTGCCGCAAGTAGGGAGGTTGTCATCCTCGTCGGAGAAGGTCAGTCCAACATGAACCTCTTCTGGTAGTTGGAGGCCTCCCAACCACCATGGCATCCTCCTGCTACTGTTGCTCCACTTCAGGCGGCTTAGACGGGGATTCCAAATCTAATAGTTTCCTCAGCCAACGCCAATAGTTTCATCTGCCTCAAAACTTCAGTCAGCACATCTTGTTCATCTCCTCCATTTCCAGACGACGAGGTTCTGCAACTTCTGTGAAGAACGATTACAATTCTTGATTCTAATTCTTGATTCTCTGCTAAAAGAACTCGGTCTTCAATTCTGTTGTTTCTCGATTCTAATTCTGCAATTCAGTTGGCACCCCTTGTTCATCTCGATTCCAATTCTATGGAGTTAGCAATGCAGTTAGCTGTGGAGTTAGCGGGATTACTGAGGGATTAAGAACACGGTCTTCTTCCTCTTAATTCTGCATACTTCAATGTTCTTCATGGTGTTCTTCCGGTTCTTCTGAGTAAATCATAGGGTTTATGGTAATATTCTCATTTCATATGTTAGAATAGTAACTACGGTGATCTTTTACGATGAACAATAGTAAAATCAATTACTAACATTCTGAAACATATATAACAATTCTGCACAATGGCAAATGTATAACTATTTAAGTAATTAACCTAAATATTATATTTATTTGTTTGTATAAAAATAAACTCCCTACAGAAATTTTGGGTGGTTTGTTGAGGTACAATTTTGATAAAACCAGAAAGGAATCGAGCACAAGAACTAGAACAAACAGACTTGGGGTTCATCGGGTCAGTTCCTTCAACTGGTGACCCTCCCCCTTACATACAAAATCCCTAAGATCTAATCAGTTCAACAAAATGAATAAAGGAAAACATACCGTCAAGAGAGCTGATCAATCGTCAAGAACATGAAACGGTAAAGGAACAACCAGAAACCTTAGACTAAGAAACCCTAGACTAAGAAACTGAAGAAACATAAACGGAGGAAACGGCTGAAGAATGAAGACTGTTCCAAGCAGATAGGCGAAGAGACGGAATACAGAAGCTTCTCCAAGGTGGACCGGATCAAGCGCAGATGGGCTGGAATAAAGAAGCCCACGAACCAAAACCGGACCAGCAATTATAAACGGGCCAGACGAATACACAATGATATGGCCCATAACGTAATCAGCCTGCATAGTCTGATTTCAATACTCCCCCTCAGGCTGATTCATGTATGCTCCCCCTGTCTTCCAAACACATTAATCATCCCAAGTCTTGAACAAAGTTTCTCATGTTGATCAGTTCCCAGTGCTTTGGTAAATAGATCGGTCAATTGGTCACTTGTTCTCACATACTCAAGCTGCAAAATCTTTTCAAGCAATTTTTCTCTAATATAATGGCAGTCAATTTCAATGTGTTTGGTCCTCTCATGAAAAACAGGATTGTTTGCAATTTGCATGGCAGCTTTATTATCACAGTGAAGAACTACAGGTTCATTTTGAAAACAACCAAGTTCTTTAAAAAGATTTCGCAACCACACAATTTCAGATAAAGCAGTCCCCATACTTCTATATTCTGATTCAGCTGAGGACCTTGAAACAGTCGACTGTTTCTTTACCTTCCAGGAAATCAATGATTTTCCTAGGAAGATACAGAAACCTGTGACTGATTTTCTACTTTCTATGCAACCTGCCCAGTCTGAATCACAATATCCAACTAATTTTGGAACTGAATGAGATGACAATAAGATACCCTTACCAGGTTCCTTTTTGACATACCGAATAATCCTCATTGCTGCATCTAGGTGGGATGATTTTGGTTCCTGCATGAATTGACTCAAGTGCTGCACGGAATAAGAAATATCTGGTCTCGTAATGGTCAAGTATAATAGTTTCTCTATCAGTCGCCTATAAAGGCTAACATCATTTAGGGGGTGGTCATCCCTATTTACACCCAGGTGATCATCATATTTGACACTGGTCAATTTCAAGTTCAATTCCATGGGTGTTTTAGCTATCTTACCAGCAGACAAACCAACAGAGGATATCAATTCCAGCGCATATTTTCTTTGATTCAAGAGGATACCATCTTTGGATCTGGCAATCTCAATTCCTAAAAAGAATTTAGATTCTCCCAGATCCTTCATTTTGAAATTAGTCCTCAACACATGCTTCAACTCATCAATCAACCGAACACTATTTCCAGAAATCAGCAAATCATCCACATAAACAAGCAATACAACTAACTGATCTCCATCATGCTTTGTAAACAAGGAATAGTCAAGTTTTGACTGGGAATAACCAGCTTTAATCAATGCATCACACAACTTCACATTCCATTGTCTACTAGCTTGTTTCAATCCGTAAAGAGATTTCTTTAACTTGCAGACTAAGTTTTTATTTTTTTCAGCAAAACCATCAGGGACATGCATAAAAACCTCCTCATCTAAATCTCCTTGAAGGAAAGCATTATGAACATCCATTTGAAAAAGGGGCCAGTTAAAGACAGAAGCCAAAGCAAGCACAGACCTCACAGTGTTCATTTTTGCAACAGGCGGAAAAGTTTCAAAATAGTCAATGCCATGGTTCTGATTATAACCTTTCGCAACAAGTCTAGCCTTATGCCTACTTAAGCTACCATCAGAATTATATTTCAACTTATAAACCCACTTACATCCAATCACAGACTTACCTTGAGGGAGAGGCACCAAATCCCATGTTTTGTTTTCCTCAAGAGTCATTATCTCATCTTGCATAGCCTAAATCCAGGCTTTATCTTTTGCAGCCTCATTAAAAGATTCTGGTTCAACCAACTCAGAGGTTAGGGCCAAATAATGTTGGTGACTGTCAGACAGGTTATCATAAGAAACAAACTTGTCAATAGAATAAGCATTTGATGCATTCGGGACCTCATAATCTTTCATCCAAATCGGGGAGCGAATGACTCTTCCAGACCTACTCATTGTGGGTCTGTCAGAGTTATCAACATGAACAGGATCATTCTGGACAGAACCATCAGAGTCAGTTTCTGACTCATCATGTGGTATATTTCCTTCAGAGTTAGATGCTAACTCATCACGAGGAATATTGGTATCTGTATGAGTGTCATTCCCCTCAGTCAAGATATTTCTATTGACATCATAGGAGTCCATCTCAATACTAGGGTCAAAAAATATGGGCATCTGATCAGATTTGCATTTCTCAAAAGGGAAGACATTCTCAGTAAACCGAACATCTCTACTTACAAAAAAATTATTCTCAGTCATATCATAGAGTATATACCCTTTTTGAGTTTCAGAATATCCCATCATAACGAATGGGATAGCCCTAGATGCAAACTTGTCAGTCACCAACATATTTTTCGCGTAACACAAGCAACCAAAAACCCTTAAATGACTAACAGAGGGTTTTTTTCCTTTCAGCACTTCAATCGGACTCTTACCATTCAACAACTTGGAAGGCATCATGTTTATCAAATAACAAGCTGTAAGGATACAATCCCCCCAAAAAGAATTTGGGATTGATCCTTGCAGCTTCAAGGCTCTTGCTATTTCTAGCAAGTGCATATGCTTTCTTTCAACTCTCCCATTTTGTTGGGGAGTGTAGGGACAACTGCTCTGATGGAGAATTCCTTTTTCAGAAAAAAAAAAAAAAAAACTTTTAACATGCTCATTAAAGAATTCTCCACCATTGTCAGTTCTAAAACATTTGATTTTCTTTTGAAACTGAGTTTCAATCATGGCAAAAAATCTTTTCATAACAATCACAGCATCAGACTTAAATTGCATCAAATGAACCCAAGTAACTCTAGAAAAATCATCAACAAGGGTCAAGAAATATCGCTTATTATCATAAGTCTGCCTACTGTAAGGACCCCACACATCAGCATGCATCAAATCAAATGTAGCATCTGCTCTAGAATATGAAGTTGGAAAAGGATTTCTCACAATCTTAGCCTTGGGACAAACAGGGCAATCAACAACATCCAAACCTTTATTCTTAGACAAATTAATAGAGTCTACATTCTGAAGAGCTTTCACAGAGGCATGCCCAAAACGCAAATGCCATAACATGCTATTGTCATATACAGTATTATAAGCAGACAAATCAGTGCACTTCCAATCCAGCCTTATGAAGTACATGCCAGATTCTTCCTTACCAGTCCCCAAGACCTTCCCATTTGAGAGGTCCTGCAGGATTGCAAGGTTAGGATAGAAGAAAACACTGCAGTTTAAATCCTTGGCAAGTTTTGATACAGACAACAGATTGTATTTGAATTCAGGCACATACAGAACATTGTTCAATGTTTTATCCGAATCTAACACAATATCTCCAATTCCGCATATATCAGAGTGTCCACCATTAGGTAACTGGACTTTAGTTCCAGGAGCAATCCTTGTATCACATAACCAGTCATTTCTGTTGGTCATATGATTGGTTGCCCCTGTATCCAAAATCCATTGATCGTTTCGAATTAAAGAGGTGGAATTCAGATAAATACCAGCGGTGTTAACATGATGCTCTGTGGGTGCGGTAGCACCTGCTCCTGAGGCAGTGCTGCCAGCAGCTCCCATAGTTGCCAAGAACTTCTCAAACTGATCCTTCGTAAAGGTGATCCCACCTTGCATACCATAACTCGATGAAGAATCATTAGAAGGATTTTGCATAAGAGGATCAGAATCACTAACACAAGAAGAGACAGTATTTACTTTTGAATTTCCTTTAACCCTCAATTGTTCTTTATACTTAAAACAGTTATCCTTAGAATGTCCCTTCTTTTTACAGAAGTCACATCCCTTGGAATAACACCTTTCAACAGTGTGGCCTTTTTTATGACAATAGGAACATTCCAAGTTTTGATTACCTTTCGGTTTATTCAAAACTAAGGAACTGTTACCAAAATTAGCATTCACGGAAGCATTCATGGCAGAAGAAATTCCCCTTTGACTTTCTTCTTGCATCAACAAGTTATAGGCCTGATTAACTGAGAGTAAAGGAGTCCACAAAAGTAAACTACTTCTCACATTGGAAAAATTTTCATTCAAACCCATAAGGAACTGAAAAAGTTTTTGATTTTCCTTATGTTCAATATGCTTCTTGAAATCTTCCCCTTCAATATGGGGAAGAGCACAAGAAGCATCATACTCAGCCCACAACACTTTCAGCCTTGAAAAAAACGTAGATATGGAATCAAGACCTTGCCTAGACATAACAATTTCCATATGAATTTGATAAGTCATTGGTCCACTTACTTTATCAAATCTTTCTTTCAATTCTTTCCAAACAATAAAAGCATTCTCAGTATACATCATACCATTAGACAACTCTTTTGATATTGAATGAGTAAGCCAACCAAGGACAACAGCATTACATCTATCCCACAGATGATGATATGCTGGATCAAACTTTTCACGCAAGCAAGAACCAGTAATAAATCCAAGCTTATTTCTACCAAGCAACAAGAATCTTATCGATCGACTCCACATCACATAATTTTCAGGACCAGTCAAAGTCATAGAAATCATATTCACAGCAGGATTATCACTTGCATGAAGATATAATGGATGATGAAAATCTACCTTAGCCATGTCCTCATGATTTACCTCATATTCATATTTTTCAGCATCCTCAACAACAACAGGTTTATCCGGTTTCTTTTCATCCATAATAAATCAGAAAAAATACCAGATATAGAAATATACCTTTCGATCAAAAAACGAACAACAGAATATACAGATCTCACCCAAGAAGACGAATCAGTTCACGATTTCAGGAAGAAAACCGCAAGCCACAGATTCGTCTATTAAGAAGATACGAAAGGCTACAACAACAAACGAATCGTAAGAATGAACAATAAAAGAAACAATAACGATTCGTAGCCTGGGATGACCACAACAACAAGGCCTTCAAGCAGAAGACTCAACCAACATTCAGAATCGCAACAACAAGGGTGAAGAACACCTTATGTCTCTGATACCATGATAAAACCAGCAAGGAATCGAGCACAAGAACTAGAACAAACAGACTTGGGGTTCATCGGGTCAGTTCCTTCAACTGGTGACCCTCCCCCTTAAATACAAAATCCCTAAGATCTAATCAGTTCAACAAAATGAATAAAGGAAAACATACCGTCAAGAGAGCAGATCAATCGTCAAGAACATGAAACGGTAAAGGAACAACCAGAAACCTTAGACTAAGAAACCCTAGACTAAGAAACTGAAGAAACATAAACGGAGGAAACGGCTGAAGAATGAAGACGGAATCCAGAAGCTTCTCCAAGGTGGACCGGATCAAGCGCAGATGGGCTGGAATAAAGAAGCCCACGAACCAAAACCGGACCAGCAATTATAAACGGGCCAGACGAATACACAATGATATGGCCCATAACGTAATCAGACTGCATAGTCTGATTTCAATAAATTGCACATTTTAAACAACGATCAAACATATATGATTTCTTATTCATCGCATTAAAGCTGAACATATCGTGACAATCACGTAGCTAATTACAACTTTCTCGTACTTTGTCGATTCTGCAATTTCGAATTTGAGAAGCAATCGTATAGCAGAGGCCTATCAATCCGAACTCAACCAATATCATGCACAAATAGTCGATACCGATTTGGACATTGTTCATACATTCAAGTCGATTCCTACACCACACTGCCCAGAAAAAAGCCCACAATGCAAGAGTTTCTCCACTAGTAAGTGTTCAAACACAAACCAGACAATAATTTGGAGGTGAAAATATCATAAGTTAGACGACACCTAATGAAACATGCCATTGTTGTTCAGACCAAAGCGATGCTGCTTTCACCGCCGGGAGGCTTGCGGACACCACCAAAATAATCCCTTGACTCGGCCTTCCCATCCGCAAAGATGTCATTACCGCTAATCTCGCGTAACTTGGCATGGCTTAGTGATTTCTCAGCAGAAGCCCCAGAGGTGTCTCCTCGGAAGATGTCATTCCCAGAAAGCTCTGTGAATTTCTTGTCGTATATCTTCTTTGCAGTCTTCATCGAGGCCTCGTCATGAGAGATGCTGCTCTGACCTCCAGAAGGCTGAATGTAATTATCAGTAATAAAATTATTACTTGTAATCAATATTAAAATTAATGTTACGACCGAAAAAAATGGAAAGGAACCATATTTACAAAGTATACTTCAGTTAGTGCATGTGTAAAACTATAATCTTATCATGTTAAAGTTAGTTTAGGTAGGACTGACAATTTCTCACGCAACACGATAATACGACTCGAACACGCACAAAAATAAATTGTGGAATCATATGACAAAACGATAACACGAACACGATAACACGAACACGATAACACAAAAGTATCTTCATGCAGTGTTAGTGTTTAGGTATCAAACCACGATAAAATTGAACTTTTTTTTTGTCAACTATAAAGTCTATTTTTTAAAATAATTATCTAAACAAATTTTGCTCAATAACTTTTAAAATAATTTATATCTTTTGTGAAAATTCTACATTAAAAACACAGTTAAATTTTATATTTGAATTGATAATTATAATTATTAACAATTTGTTATTTTAATATTTTCTTATAAATCTCGCATGTAAACAAATAACTGACTATCTTAACACAACACGATAACACGACACTAATACACACAAAAATTGTGTGTCGTATTCATGTTGAGAAACATGACACAATAAGTTTATTATGCATGTTCGTGTTTGGTAAGTATCACACGATAAACGTATTAATACGCACGATAACACGCCCGTACGGATGATTTGTCACTCCTAAATTTAGGTTAAGGCTCAGTTAACAGTCCAACTGCATAAAAGTTGTAGATACGGACTTTACTCACATTGGTGACTTTAACAGAGGTGCGAATTTGACGCGACTCAGGCTCTCCAATATCCTGGCTCATGCCCAGATGGCGGGCTACATACGGCCTGGCTACAATTTCTGGAGGCGGCGCAAAAATGTCGTGTCCACTGAGCTCCTTACACTTGGCATCAGAAATCTGCTTCTTCTTCAGGTCTGAGTCACTGTCCAGTGTGCCACTCAGTTCTCGCTGCTTCGCCACCTCAGGAATTGAGGTGGGTTTTTTCGGGGATATGCTCTCTTCTTCGCCAAATGAGATGTGGCTGATTCCAGACAGTGTTTGCTACAACAATAAGAAGAAAAAAATCAGACTGAAACCCTAATAATGAATATGCTCTTCTATTCTATTACTCGAAAACATAGATCCAAGGTCCTGTTACCTGATACATTCGCAATCCTGTTTTAGAAGCAGAATTTGCGCTGCCTGGTTCGGATGTATCACTTTCTCCATTAAAGATACCACTTCCAGTAATCTCTTTTAACTTGTAACCAGAACATGGCTTCCTGCAAGAGAGGAGAAGATCATGAGTTCATGTGAGAATTGAATGCAAGTTATTAAGACTATGAAATGAAACCATTCATTGCATCCTTTATAAATCTTCCAAACAACTAATGTTTTTTTAAATTTATCAACCCCAAATCATTGGCTTATAGGTTTCAAGGATCTTGATCTTGTCTTCCAGCAACACATCATCGTACTAAATGAGTTGAAAACCACCGAATTAAGAGCTTGAACAGTCACTACTCACTAGAGGTATCACACACCAATGACATTCAGTTTTGACGAATTAGAGGCTAGCAATCCTATACACATCAGACTTAGATCCCCTAAGGAACAAATCAACCACAGTTGTTGTACTCAATAATCTTAATTGAAAACGCCATAATCAGATGTGTACAGATCCAAAAGGTGTTTTCCATAAAAGAACAAGATATATTAAACAGATCAATTGGATCTTCAGTGGGACAAACACAGACGAGGTTCCAATTTCTCATGGCGGAAGATCAATCACTAGGGAATACATCATAAGGTGCAACTTTTAAAACAAAAATCAAATGGAAAACAAGATAAACGATGTTACAGTGCAGTATTCTTTTTTGGAATGTTAACAGTAGAAAATTTGTACAAGACTACAGATCTCACCTCTTGTTCAAGCTCTCAACTTCCTCATCAGTGACCTGACCGCCGAAGACTACCTTACTGACCCCAGAAGGCTGGTGAGAACGGGTATTCGACCGGGAAGAAGCAGAGCCAGGAACTGAATGCTCGGGCGGCGGAGTCTCCGACCAGGTGAGCAGATCTGCTGTGGAAGCGTGGGGTTTCCTCACCGGAGTGTTCCTATCCATGGCCTAATCCAAGAAATCCCTTTTCTGAAACCTAGAACAGCAAGAAACCCCCTTCAATCAGAGAAGATAATGTAAAAAGACTACGACACTGTACTAGAAAGAGAGTCACAAGACGACAGAGAGATTGAAATCAGTGCAAATGTTTCCCAATATATGTATGATTCGTGAAGTGGAGATGATAAAGGAACAACCTTGAGAAGATGGTAAGGAATTATTCGATTGCTTTGGCTATGGAGGTTGAGTGAAGAAGTGGAATGCGAGGGAGGAGGAGATCGGGGCAGAGTCGACCGTAGGAGCTACTCTTTCCTTCTTATGGTCTGGTTTTAAAGCCAAGAAAAGAGAGACAGCGACACCTTTAGAGAGAGAGAGAGAAAGATTTTTTTTTTTTTTCTTCTTTCAAATAAATAATAAACAATTATAAAAGCGGATACGGAATTCATATTTTTAAAAATTGAATCGCCTTGGGAGCAGAATTCCAATTGCCTAGCCATGGTGCACAAGCGCCGCATCTAAGTAAACCGGTTTGAAGTCTATACGGTTCAGCACTCAACCAACTCAAATACCTCGATTAGAAAATCCGTGGAAGTACGTAAGGTTGCCTTCGTTATGGGGTCGATCCAAAAAGGTAGCTCTAATATATATAAAGACAAGGATTCATGACAAAATTCAGGGATGGAGAATGAAAATACTTAACCATGCCGGAAATTAGGTACTAATCAATGTTGTAATAATTGCAATACATATGTATGTCATGAATGTATTTTGCCTTCCGAAAATATGGTGCTCTGAAATAAACTCTATGATAGCTGATTTCTGGTGGGGAATGTCAGAAACGGGGAGAAAGATTAATTGGAGAAGGTGGGAGATTATGACTAGAGCGAAAGCCGCGGGGGAATTCGGATTCCGAGAGCTTCATAATTTCAACATGGTGCTCTTAACAAAGATGGTGGCAAGGGTTTTAAATGAGTCAACCTCACTATGGGTCCAAGTTATAAAGAGTTTATATTTTCCGAGAGGGGATTTCTTATCGGCAGCGAAGGTGGTAGAGCATCATGGAGATGGTCGAGTCTTCTAGTAGGGTGAGACATAATGCGAAGGGAAGGGACATGGTGTGTGGGAACCGGTTCGAATATCCAGGTACATGTGGATACATGGATAAGTACTAAGAGAGGAATCCAGACCAAGACAACACCTGGTCGGGACGACACGAATCTGATCATGGTCAGTTCATTGATAGGGTCGAATAAGCATTGGAGTGTGAAACAAGTACGACAACATGTAACAGCTGCAGATGTTGCGTATATCCTCCAAATATTGTTGTCGCTGGTGAAGGAACCCGATAAGTTGATCTGGCCCTACCGAAGGAGGGTGAGGCCACGGTCTGATTGGTTTATCATAGGATGTGAGAGATAGATGATGACCGCATATTAGGGGCACGATCAAATGGAAACGGACAAACGTCGCTATGGAGTTGTATATGGAAGGCCCCAACCGTATCAAAGATCAAAGTCTTTGTCTGGAAACTGGCCACTAGAGCTGTTGTAGTGAAAGAAAATCTTTTGAGGCGAGATCTCCCCGATATCACTCCAGGTCGTCCAATTTGCGGTGAAGATGAAACTTCTGAACATATGATATTCGGGTGTTGTTGGATGCGTGTTGTCTGGTTCGGGGCCTTAGGACTTCAGAATGTGAACCAAAACACATTATCAATGATCTAATGGCTAGAAGAAAGAGCAAAGGGACCTGGAAACTCAGCCGAACTAAATCAAATGAGGTGGATAATGTGTATGACAACATGCTGGTATATTTGGAAAGCATGTTGCAAGGCTATGTTCTAGTCAAAGATGCCACATCCGATTTCCACAATAGGTGAGATAAAGAAGATGATGGAGAAGGTAAACAGATTGTCGAAACACCAGCAGGGGACCCGACCGATCCGTGAGAACGTTAGATGGTACATACCAAGATCGGGAGTGATTCACATTAACTGTGATGCTTCATGATGCATGCAAACACGGGTGGGTGGCATAGAGGGGCATTGCTCGAAACTCGAGTGGAGAAATTGAATGTGGAATGAACCGATAATGTGATGTTATAGAGATACTAGAGGCTTCAATAATATTGGAGGGACTGAAACTAACTGTCGAACATGGATGGCAGAAAGTGCATATTGAGTCGGATTCAAGTGTGGTTATAAACCAAATCAACGGAGGTGCACCTTTTTGGAGACTTAGAGTGATTCTTACGAACATAGTCACACTAGCAAACTGGATCGAACGAGTAGAGTGGAAGGCAATTCCAAGAGTAACTAATGAATGTGTAGACTGGATAACCAAACAAGCAAGAAATGGTGTGTGTATCTAAACGACTGGGTTACCCGATCCCCACTCCCTCTTTTATTACTATCAGCAAAAGATTGTAATGTTTGAACTCCCGTGAACCTTATCACAGTTGTTTTCATTTATGGTGAAATAAAATGTCGAGTTGACAAAAAAAAAATCGGCTCTTAGTCAACAAACTAATTTATCAATTTAAAGAATAAACGTTATTTAGTTCCTTCCGAAAATCACGTTTTTATAAATAAGTATATTTAAAAAAATATTACTTTTGAGTATCTCAGATATCACAAATGTATTTGCTTTAATATTTCGATCATATGTCTGTCACATATGTAATATTTTGTTCTATTAAGGTAATTCAACTTTATTTTAATGTTGTTTTGAGATATATCTAAGTTGTTTTATTATACCAATAAAATTTATTTACTTTGTTTTTATTAAATTATTATTTATTTATTTTTTATTACTTTCAGGTATCCTATTAAAGCATGTACGTTTATTACTTTTTAGATACCCAAAACTAACAAAATAATTATGAGGTACCTATTTGTAAAGAGTAATTTTTTAAATATCTAAATAACTTTTATCATCAATTTAAATGTGTCAAGTGTCCGTTGTTATACAAAGACACGATTCATACACAACCTTTATAATTATTCAGCCTCTGTAATTTTAATAATTTAGATTTTAGTGTTTTGAACTTTATATCATATTGGGCCAAAAAAAAACTTTATATCATATTAGTATGTATCTTTTGAAAGTTCATTTATTTGTAAAACAATTTGCATATAGCAAACACGATATAGTCGCAAATCATATAAATCATATATACAAGTGGATAAATGAACCTAAACGACTAGATTAGTTTGCGTATTTGTTAACTCACCAAAATCCTAAATTAATTTTGATTTAATTCTTTAATATTTCAAAATTTGCTTAATTAAATTGTCTATGAATATATCTACAAATTTTGCACCATTCTCTCTTTCTTGGAAAAAAAAAATTATCCTTGAGTTTGGCGTGTCTTAATATGTATAATGTTGAATGTGTTTTGGACACTCACTGATAGGTTATGAATATTGGACTGGGTTATGGTTAACATTTGACCCAATAAGCACTTTGGACTTCATTTGTTTAAAGCCCGATTATATAGAGGCGTCGCCCATGATAGGAATATGTAGGCGTCGCCCTTGACATGAACCTCATACAGGCGTCGCCCGTAAGGGATGCGCCAAAAGGGAAAATTATCTAGTTTAGTGTGTGACACCGCATCCATTGACCACCTCAGATAGTGCGTTTACACTCCTTTGAATTAGGCTGATTGCTTTTAGCACGCCTAGGATTAAACAAATACAAAAGATAGTTTACAGTGGAGTAGTCACTACAAGAGAATATTCGGTAAAGTAACTAGCGTCAGCTCGCCTGAGGACAGCTAGGATGACCAGGGTAAGCTTTGACTCAACTATGGTTACAGGTATGAAATGTTATAAATAGTTCAATATCACCTTCATTAGAATGTAAGTATTCTCTGATACCAGAGCATTCCATACATACATTACAAACGAATCTCCGGCTTACTTTGTCATCGGAGGGGAAACAACGGGACATCCCGGGATTTCCTTTGTGTAGGTTTACGGAGCAAACATCTGGAAGGAGAATACAGTTTATGTGATCCAACACTCACGAATCTATAGTATTTATAATTAAGTTCAATACATAAATTTATGGATAATGTATGAGTATTGTAGGTTCAAGAGATTTTTTTAAAACAAAAATGAGTTTCAACGTATACAACTTGAAACACGATCTTGTCCACAAAAATATCTTGCAATTTTTTATCTGTCGGTTTCCAACAAATTATTTCTCTTTTGCACCTTAGATACTCCGAAGAGTGTTATTGGATTGGTCGTTGACCTTTCAACAATGTTGGTACTCTTGAAGAAAGATACTACAAATAATAATCAACGGGTAGAAATGGAACTGCTTCCTACACGTGGAACATGTAGGATATAATCAATAGGATTCTATAAGATAAACATTCATTTTTATGGTTAAAATAAGAAAAAACAAATTCAAAATATAACTCAAAATAAAAGTAAATATTAAAATATGTTCAGTTAAAACAATATATCAAAGTATATAACCCGTGAATGGAACTTGCGAGTGGATATACTAAAAACGTATACTTGAGAGAGAGTTGTTTTCAGCTGCTGAAGCAAATAATACACATGCGAATAGGATTCACTAGTGAAATTTACACTCGTAAATCAGAATTTACACTCGTAAATCAGAATTTACACTCGTGAATGATATTCGTGGGTGATATTTTTTATATTCACCAACGAAACGTATTTGCGGGTAGATATACTTTTGTATTTTTTTTTCAAAACTAAGAATATTTCGATATTTACTTTTATTTGGGAGTATATTTTGAAGAAAAAAAACTCTTAAAATAAAGTTTCATTATCAACATTAAACTCATAACATATATAGCTCGAATGTAGATATTTAAATATATGTTAAATACTAAATTGTTAATTGAACTTTGTCTGTCTTAACAATTTGTTAATTATTTTTTTTCTAAATAAATTGCTAACTGACTTTACGTAAAGTTGTAATTTGCTAAGTTCGTCTAATCTAATAGAAAAATGCATTTTGTTTAATATGTTGCTCTATTTTTTGTACAACTTATTAGTTGACATGTGACCGTCACATGCATATCTCCATCAATTAATAACAAATTAGACGGAACTTGTAAATTGTAATTTTATCTTAACTCAATTTGTATATAAAAAATTTAAATAACAAACTTTGCATACCCATAAGGTTTGGATAACAATTAGGTAATTAAATAGGTTAACTAAGTTGTTTGTAAAATCACCCAAACTTCTTTACACGTGTGTGTTTATTTTCATTCACACATCAATTAGCCCCAAAGTTGTTTTGTTTTGACGAGATGAGTTCCATGTGCAGTTGATGACTTTGGAGATAAACCGGGCCATGGAGTCATCACGTATGCTTTATAAACAGTTAAGCATGTGCGCATAATTGGACCGGCACATGGATGTTTACTCACAACTCCTATTTTTCAAATCATTAATTCATGACCGTGATGGAAAGTGGCTCTACTTATCAGAACGGACGATCCAATCAAATTTTTATAGACTTAATTACCTATTTATTAACTTAACTTAAGAAGATGTAGATAATTTGATAATTAAATTAATCACATTATTATTATTTTTTCCAACAAATCACTTCATATGTACTGATAGTATGAATTCATATTGTTTAATAAACATAACGAAATAAGAAGAGGTAGATATATGGCTGTTCAATTAATTATTGGACACATTTCCTGTCTAGATTACCTAGTAATCCAGTTAGTACATTTATTAGTCATTCTTTTGACAAAGTTTCATCTCACTCTTGGTATCCGTTTGCCATGTCCAAAATATATGTTAAAATGTTTTTTTAACTCTTAGTCCATTCCATTTTGCGATCTTTGGAGTGTGGTGATGATAATATGTGCATCATACTTTATGATACTGTTCTCTCATCCCTTATTTACCGTCAACTCAACCGCTTGCAAGATCACCTTCGCCTCCAGATGTTCGCGCTGTAATCCTTGGTCGAGGAGCTTCAGCCGGCTATGACACTACTATTCCAGCTTCGAGCTATCATTCTCGTGCCTCTAGTCCTTGTTGTGACTTCCCAAACTCCATCACAATTTATTCTTATTGTGCCATTATTAGTTGACTTTACCAAAAAAAAAAATATTAATTCAATTTAACTTGTTATCAAATCATGATAAAAATATGTACATTCATATATAACGTGTCAACTAATAAATTACATATTTTGAAAAAAAAAAGTTTAACTAATAAAGTACAAAAAATTTAAAAGTTCAACTAAAAATTTGAAAGAAAAAAAAAACTATCTGAGCTGTATCCATGAGCACTTGACCTCCTCCTTTTCTTTTCATTATTTACCCCCCACTTTAAAAAAAAAAAAGAATCAATTTGTGGGAGTCACTGAGGATAGGATGGCATGGGTGGCTTAATGCAAAAGCTTTCACCATCACGTGTGCTGAAATGGGGCAGCTCACGACATTGCATCTTCCAGCTAAAACAAGAAAAAAAACGACATTTACAGGCATGCTTCAATGTACCCACCCACCACAAATTATCATAATAATGATTAGTGTATGTGTTTAATGTTACTTACATTGATAATACGGGACAATAAATCATAACAGTTGATGACATGATCTAACACTCATTGTAACAACTTATAACATTTATTTTAGGTGGATACGCAATTAATATGCTATTTATAAGTAAAAGAGAGACTTTAAAATATTCTAAAACCATTTATTCAAACTATATACTTATGAAAAAAAAATTAATATTAAAGATGTATATTCGAAATCTGAACGTTTAGTCGTTTAGTTTGAAGATATGTAACATATATAAACTAATATATATATTTATGTAAAATAATGAAAGATAATAAAAGTTTAATGTGTGACACTATTTTAGAATACCTGAGAGGGTTTAGAAGAAATGTATAATTTGTGGATGTCTACATGACAAATTCACTTAATGATTTGTTACTTAAAAATTTGTCCGGACAATAAGTTTGTAGAGTATTGTGTTTAATCGTGTCGTGTCACTAATTGTATCATTTTCCTAATAAACGAATAGATTTTAAATGTGTTTTCAAATTTAAAATATAACACGACTACTAAACAGATCACACGTAACACACACAATTAACAAGGTTAAATTTTTTAGAGAAAAATTGACCTGGTTAACTTTCATATATAAATGACACAAACTGTGTCATACAGCATGAAACATTACGAAATATCACCGCATCTCACGAAATCTATAAAATTCATAATTTAATTTCACAATCAATTATCTAAAAACATTTAAAAACAAGGAAGAAGAACAAATCCAAATGTTAAATACATATACTTAATCGTGTTAATACATATATTTGTATATCGAATTATGTCTAAACACGATTATTAATCATATTTAAAATTATAAAAATCTAAAATTGTAAAAGTTATTTAAATATCAAATGTGTTAAAGTTAAATTCATACATATATGAATAAAATTATTATTTAATCATATAACCACTTACACCGACCCACCTCCGAATCGAATATATCGATCCATTTGAAAAATGCACAAAACTTAATCATAATTCATAAGGAAAAATCATGACATATCCTTATGACAGCCCAACAACAGATGTCGGCAGGGAAGGAAAGATGACTTCCTTAAAGCAGGCAGCAGCGAATAACGGTAGGGATACATGGATCAATTTATTTATACGTATATAATATAATATATAGAGGGTTAAATATCAAATTCTTATTTAAATGTGCGATTTGTTACTTATTGTTTTCTCAAAAAGAAAATAAAAATCTAAATAAACTTATATTATTATGAGTTTGTTGAAAAACGTAGTCTTTAAGAAAAAAAAGTAAGGTAACCATATATTTAACCACTTATATTTTTTAGTATAATTATTTATTTAGTAATATATATTTCAAAATGTTATTACGTACGGTGTTTATAAATGAAAGTTGACGAATAATAAGGTCTGAGGTGACAAGATTTTGAATGTTCAATTTCTTACAAAAATGTTTATTTTCTTATAAAAACAGGTTCGGGCCGGAGATGGTTTGTGATTCTATTTACAAACCCGAACAAACTTCTAAATTCGACCTCATTTTGCAAAAACAAATTGAAGAAACGTGATGAATGTTATGAACAATGCTATAAAGATATAACATATACACATATAATTAAAATAATACATATTTTCCTTTTATCAACATATCATTATTTTTATTGTCTAGTACTATCACATTAGCATTAGATAGATGAAAAGTTAATTGAGTAACTAATTAATAACATTATTAGTTGCCGATGAATTAGTAATTGTTATTCTTGTTTTTTTTAGTATCTTAGGTCATTTTTATACTTTGAATTATTTACGAGTAGTTTGATACTTACATGATTATAAATTAACGTAAAAAAGAATAGTGCATCAAAATATAAGTAGTCAAATATATTATTAACTCAAATTTCTTTCACTGTACATTATATGGTAAATAAATGAATCCTACTTGGTAAAAACATGATAATCTGCCTTATAAAAGTGGGTACGTGATTTCATATGTGAAAATTGTAGCAGTTAGTTGAATGGAAGAACAATAGAAGATGGTCCTAAGAAGCAAGGCCCATTGCCTAGATTAACATCAACGGCCTAAAAAATATGAACATTGAACACCTACTTATCTAGTGTTCAAAAACACCGGTTTGGCCAAACTGAACCGGATCTGATCTGGTTTTGAACTGTTTGAATCGGTTCAGCAGAACTAGTTCAAAAACTAAATCAGTTTTTTAAGGTTAAAGTAAATCAGTTCAAAAAAATGAATTTAATTTAGTTCGAATTGGTTCTAATCAACTCGTTTTTTGTACTAGTTTATACTAAAAATTCAAATCAAACCGGATTAAACATATACAATTTTTGAATTGACCAAAACAAAATAAAACAAACTGGTCTAATCTAATTGATTAAATAGTAAAAATGAGTATTTTGTTTGTATATTCTGCGTATTTCAATGTTTAAGAACATTTATTTAATGGGTTGATTATGTTTTTAGACCGAACTAGATCTATTTTTGATTGAACCGGAATTATTTTTGATTAAACCAAGATTAAGCCTCTGATTTTTTTTGAAAAAATAGGACCAAACCAATTCGAACCGAGTTTGAACCAATTCTAACCAAATCAGTTTTTTATGTGTTAAATAGATTAATTTTTTTTAGTAAACCAAAAATTATTAATTTACTTTAAATTGTTATAATTTAGTTCGGAATCAAACCGGATCACGAAGAAGCCTACACTTATCCTACTGAAATTTGGGGCACGAACATGCCATGTGAGTGAACCGAGTATTAACTTCATAAAGACATTATATTAAGAAGGGAAAAGCACCAAACAGGTACCCCAACTTATCACGGAAAACCAAGTAGGTACCTTAACTTATTTTTTAACCAAGTAGGTATCCCAACTTATATAAATTAGCACATATAGACCTCCGTCAGATTTGCTGTTAATGTTGGACGGAAGTCATCACGTGCTGAGCACATGTGGACCGGATTTGGCGCCTCTTATAGGTGGAATTGGAAAATGGCGGATCTGCCCTTATTGCTTATAGTTGATAGTCTCGGTAAGTTTGCATTCTGACAAAAATCATCACCCAAGAAACCCTTCCTTCTCATCTTTTACCTCTCATCGGTTCATCTCCCTTTCGCCAAAATGATTCCGAGCAATGGAGTAACTTCCAGCAGAAGTCTTCGTTACAGATTTTGCGCGGTGTTTCTCTGTTGTAGGTACGTGCTCTGTTTCTTGGTTGTGTTTGTGTCGAAGATTACCCGAGCATTTGTTCATCCCGCACTTGAAGATCAGTTCTGTGTTTTAGGTGTTATGTTAGCATTTTGTTTGCTTGTTATGCCATAGTAGACCAGAAAGATGATTTCTTTACATGCTAGGTTTTAGATTATTGCTCAATCGTTGAAGATTGGTTCTTTGTTTTAGGTTTAGTGTTTGTTTTCGGTTTGAGTTCACATGTGTTTTAGGGGTTTGCAAATGGATGTTGAAAAACCTATTTTTGTGTTGTATGATTGCAGAAGTTGAATAATGGATAATCGACCCTTACTGTTGGAAGTGCATTTCGATGGACACGTTGTTCTACTATCAGGCAAGACCTATATCGGTAAGTTGGATTATATTGAAGATGTTAGGGGTATAAGTTATGCACGTTTGGTTGGGGTGCTGCAGAAAAAATGCTATTTCAGAAGCGATGATGAAATATACCATAACCCATCCTTTGAAAATTTAGAAACTGGACTGTATAGGATCAGTTGTGAGAGTGAACTTCGGGCTGAAATCAACAAGGTAGGTAATGGAACCATCATGAGACTATACCTGTTTGGTTCAGGACAAACTCCACATGATGCAAAAGGGAGGATGACTGAACACAATATTGTCCCTGTTACTGCACGGCTTGAAGTTCAGAGGCTAGAATCTGTGGATCCCAGTAGTGGATCAGTAGGCTTAGCAAGTGGACTTACACCAAGTATATGTTTTGGGTCAACCTCTGGCCCATTTGTGGGAGAATGTAGTAGAAGCCCAATGGAGGATGATGAAGACAATGAAAATCAGCCAACATTAGCCCAGCTGGTTGCATCACTTGACTTATCTTCAGAAGAAGGTGATGATGAGGAGTATGTTCCAGATTCTTTCGAAGAATCTTCTGAAGATAGTGATGTAGAGTTCTGGGAAGAAGCAAGTAGACAAGCAGAGGATGCCGAGCAAGAAGGAAGAACACAACAGACAGTTAATCTAGAAGATACTGAGATGGATTATGGGAGTGATAGGATTGTCACACCTGTTTGTTCTGACGAAGAAGCACAGGGTGACAGTAGTGGTGGGAGAAGGTATCCTCATTTCGTGGAGGCAGCAGGTGATGAGGCACCATTACTTGAGCTTGGAATGCAGTTTCCATCCCCTGAAGCCTTTAGGGAAGCATTGATCAACCATTCTGTAGCAAATTCGTATGAGTATGTATGGAGCTTCAATAACAAGAAAAGGATGCAGGCCGTATGTAAGCAGGGGTGTGGGTGGAGGATATACTGTTCGAGAGTGAGTGGTGAATCCACTTACCAGATCAAGACATTCAAGTCGGAGCATAAATGTGCTGGTGTTCCTCACACGTCAAGACGTGTTAACTCGGCGTGGATATGTAAGAAATACCAGGAGAAGGTCAGGGAGCAACCAAAGGTTAGGGGAATGGAGATCAAAGAGTTATTATGGGGAGCAGCCTCTGCCTACGATAACTTCAAACACACTCGCGCAATGGATGTGCTACAACAAAAATACCCCCAGGCACATGAGGACTACATCGATGAGTGTTACTCAGTTCCTGCTTACCTACGAGCATATCAAGGGGTGATATATCCAATTCCGTCCCAAGAAGATTGGGTGTCGTCATCTTCATTGCCCATATCTCCACCTTTAAAGAGGGTGCAACCAGGAAGACCGAAGATGAAGCGCAAAAGGGATGCTTCAGACCCAGCTCCTAGTAAGTTGAAGAAAACACCAAGGATGAGATGCTCAATCTGTGGGCAGCAGGGACACAACAAGAATGGTTGTCCAACACGACAACCATCATCATCTCAGGTATGTACAACACAACAATATTATTTCATATGTTAAAAACACTTGTTAACTACTCATCTCATGTAGGGAGCATCTTCGGTTCCATCTGTGGGAGCATCTGTAATCCATCAACAATGTGAAGAAGGAGGATCACAACAAGGACGATCAGTTCCAGATGAAGTTGCATCACAACCAAATCTGCGTCAAGTCAATCGACAACCAGTTACTCGGGCGTTCTCAACTACTCAACCAGTCCATCAACAACCCATAAGAAGAAGGATCAGTTCCAGGACCACAAGCAGGATCGGTTCCAAAAGGCGCGTGGTTGGTGGAATTTCCTCTAGAACAAGGAGCAGAGATGATGGACAGCCAGAGGTGCCGTTTGTGGGTACACTTCAGGTAGTATTAATATCCTACTTGTGTCGTTTATTGGTTGTTTGGGGGTTCAAATTACTGTTTTCAATTGTATAGAGGTCTGGTCAAAGTAGAAGGACAACAGCAGCCCCAATGATTGAACTTGATGGTACAGCACGACAGTCATAGGTACGTGATTCTTATGCGTTCATTGTGCTGTTAAATATATGGACCGAATGTTAAATCATTTTTGTCTTGTTTTAGGTGATGTTGGATCTATTCGGATGCTTGTTGGAGCTATTTTGAAGATGTTTGCTGCATAATTTTGAAGCTGATTTGCTGCATTTTGAAGCTGGTTGCTGCATATTGAAGCTGGTGGCTGCATTTTGAAGCTGTTTGATGCATTTTGAAGATAGCTGGTTCGGACCTGTTAGGATGTTTGCTGTTTTGGACTGTAAATGTTAGGGTAGCTTCTGTTTTAGCTGCTGTTAGGGTAACTGCTGTTTGTTTGAACTGTGAATGTTAGGACAAATGTTTGAACGGTTTTCCTTGGTGAATGAAAGACTCCAACATTTTGGTGAATGAGTGTGTACTGGTTCGGCTTGTGCTGCATAATACACCAGAATGTGTTCAAATACACCAGAGTGTGTACCGAATGCTGTTAAAACACCAGAATGTTGTTCAAATACAGCACTGCATGCTGTTAAAATACAGCATACCAGCACCGAATGTTGTCTACACAAACTGTTAAACAGAATGCTGAAAATACCATCCATTGATTGTGCAAAATGTCTTACAAACAGCATTCATCCTTACAAACACTACACATACACTAATCTGAACAACCATCAAACACTACACACACTTACAATCACTACACATACACTAAACAAACATCAAACCGTAAACACACATTCCTAACACAAGTGCAACAACAATGCACATTAATACAAGAATAATCAGATACATTTTCTCCCTTCGTTTATACTTCTCCAAATCTTCAACGGTTTGAGCTTGCATTTTCCGAAATTTCACTACCGCCCTTCTCCCGTGAGAACACATTTCCGGATCATACCATGAGAAGCAACGACAACCCGAACCAGGTTTTTTCTACAATTGAAACATGTGAACCAAAATCACACGGACGAAAACGAAATTAAACACTACAAATTACTCACCTTTTCAAAGTTAGGGCAACCATAAAATCTCCTTGCAAAATTATCCCAAGTATAACCTGGAATTACTTTGGCAACGAGCCCACACTTGCAGTACTTCAGAGATTTCGGTTGTGAGTTGAGCGATGATGAGGAAGACGACGCCATGGCAGAGTATCTTCTGCAGTCCTCCACAAAGCAACACCTTCTGTTTGAAAATGAGGAGCTCCTTCTCAGATGTTTAATATACTGAATAGAAGGGTATTTTGGTCACAACAAGGTATCTTCATCAAATCCGGTCCACATGTGCTCAGCACGTGATGACTTCCGTCCAACATTAACAGCAAATCTGACGGAGGTCTATATGTGCTAATTTATATAAGTTGGGATACCTACTTGGTTAAAAAATAAGTTAAGGTACCTACTTGGTTTTCCGTGACAAGTTGGGGTACCTGTTTGGTGCTTTTCCCTATTAAGAAAAAAGTTAATACTAATATCTTCACAAATTGTAAAATATTAAAAGAAAAATAAAATTTGCTTAAACAAATTCTTATAACGTCTGTTTTTTAACTCAATTCGAATCACATTGTGGACCCCAGTGGGAGGTATTAGGTTCAAAATTAATGAATTAATCTTGTATTAGAGAAACTTATTTGAAGAAGAGACGAAATGAATAAGCTAAGCTTCCGTTGGGAGACCGATTATTAATGTGAGCCGTCGTTCGTCTTCATTTGGATGTTTTCACCTCCGCACGATTCTCGATGCTTCGCATGCCTTATCATGTTTTCTTGTCTCTGTCGTTTCTCTGACCAAGCCGACTTCTTGATCCTTATAAGCTCCAGCAAGAAGCTTTTGGACTGTGATCATCGACAACGGTGGTAGACAGACGAAGGTGAGACCATGTCGTCAATCACCGGCACCAACTTCCTCGCCGGCGCTCAGCAGAGTCAACTCAGTCTATCCAGGAGCCGCGCTGTTCTGCCTCAGACCACGATCTTCAAGCCAGCGTTGACTGTAAAAATTGGAACCCTAAAAACCAGAGCCGTGGTCGAAACCATACCGTCGGTATGACAATCATCGTCTTAAGCTTCTGATTTGATTGTGCTGTATCGATTATGAGTTTGATATCAGTGATTTACTTGCAATTATGTGAAGGTAATTCACTTCTTGCATCGAATTGCATTAAAAAGAATAGAAACAAGTAAAATGACCTAGAGACATAGTAATTGACATTGCAGAACATGAAACGCAGAATATTAATCAACAGAAATAAGTATGTTTGTAGACACTGAATATTCATTTGCTGATACGCAGGACCCTATTACAGTGGACAAGAAAGTCAACTCCAGGAAATTAAATTTGGCCTGTCCTATTTGCTATGAGCAATTTACATACATTGGCAATCAATCCCCATCAGTGTAAGATTTTAGCCATTTGCCTGATCTTTTCTTTACTTGCATAGAGGTCTTCTCATTGCTATTGCTCGAATTTATTCAGGTGTTCGTCCCAAGATACTACGTTGCAGTGCAATAATTGTAGAAAGACTTTCACTGGTGTCAAAACTCATCTTGAACTGACAACCGCAAGCGGAGCCAAGGGCTATTCAGAAGCCATGGCCCCAAGCACCGAATTTTTCAGGTTCGGGGAAGTTCTTATTCCCTTTTCCACCAACATAAGTTTCGATCTTTTCCATTTTAGAAGGAAAAAAACTTGTTTTGCTTTTCATCTGCATGATTCAGATATGGTGTATATTATTGAATTCAGCATATATGCAAGTAAGATGTACATGTATATCAGGCATTGGAATCATAAATGACTCGTAGAATTGCATAGACATTTGTTTTTTCACATAGGAATCAATCCTACATCCATATCAGGCATTTTGATGCATAACTATGTCACTTGAAAATGAAATGTCTGTTTGTATAGGTTTTTACCACACATCATTGTTGTCCCAATTGTATTAATATGGTTAAATTCTGGTATGTATTTAATAACCTTAATCCTGAAACAGGGTACCGTTGATATCATATATATACGAGAGGGGTTGGCGGCAAAATTTCTCTTTTTGGCTTGGCTTTCCTGGTCCTGAGAAAGAGGTCGGTTGACATGTTATTACCCATAATTCTGTTGGCTTCTGCTTTTAACATTAGATTTACTGATGCCCTGTCCTACCATAACTTTCTTGTTGAACTGTCACAAAAGTTATCTGTCTCTAACGTTCTTGATGTTGAAATGAATACTGCCTGAATTTATTATAGTGATAATGATCTAACAACGAAAAATTCAGATTAGACCGATACATACAATCGATATACCAACCTTTGAAGAATATTTATTGCACATTTCACATAGCAGATGATCGTGTTTTTACGCATGCCCGACCTTACCCATGAAAAAATGGCATTTCCTCCCTAACAAACTTCAATTCCTGGACAATGTCTATGCAGTTTGATATGATCAAGGGATACCTTGAACCAGTTCTCGGTGGCAACATCATTGATGCAAGCTGTGGAAGTGGCCTATTCGCGAGGCTATTTGCAAAGAGCGGACTTTTTTCTAAAGTCATTGCTTTAGATTATTCAGAGAACATGTTGAAGGAATGCTATGAGTTCATAGAGAAGGAAGAAACCTTCCCTAAAGAGTAAATAACATTTTCACTGACATAATTGATTAGTTTACCAAAGTTATCTTTCTTTACTCCATATCTTAGTATATGGTCTGGTTTAGGAACATAACGCTGGTCAGAGCCGATATATCCCGACTACCTTTTGCTACAAGCTCAGTTGATGCTGTCCATGCTGGTGCCGCACTGCATTGTTGGCCGTCACCTTCATCAGCAGTAAGCATTATTTACATACGTATATAGATACCGTATTTTTTCAAAATCTTTCCTAGCCTATGATTTTGATATTTACTTTTTCAGATAGCTGAAATAAGTAGAGTTCTACGGCCTGGAGGTATCTTCGTAGCAACTACGTATATCTTAGACGGTCCTTATTCTTATCTTCCGATAGCAAGGTCGCCTCTGCGGCAGGTATGTATATATATATATATACATGTGATAGATACATACTCAATGAAGCTCGAGTTTTTCTGCACCATGTTTTCCGATCCGATCCAAAGTTTTTTTTGTTCTTGTTGTAGAGTTTGACCCAGATATCTGGTCACCATTCATTCATATCGGAGAGTGAACTTGAAGATCTCTGCAGTGCGTGTGGTCTGGTTGATTTTACCTGCGTGAGGAACAGACGGTTTGTGATGATGTCAGCCAGGAAGCCTAACTGAGCATATTAGGAAAGTATGGTTGCAGCTCATGGTTACAACTTCCTTTATGTCATGTATTATTGTCTTTATGGAAATCCCATGTAGTTTTTAAGATATTTGGATTGTAATTGTAATGTAAAACAAACGATTTTTTTAAAAGTATAATTAAAAAAATCATTTAAAAATGTAAGTATAAATAACAAAATATTTAGAAAAATAGGTATACACAGACTCCTCGTGCTAAAAATGCACAACTTGCATTCAAAGGCAGTGACTAGTGATAAGATATTTGAATTGCAATCCAAACAGTGTTGAAATTGGATTTACGGATTGACTATACATTTTGTTCTAAGTTGTGATCTAAAATACTTAACTTAGGATTTTTAAGTCGAAACTTAGCACCATTAGCGATATTTATGACGAAATTTAATTATTTACTTGCTATAATATGTTTTTTTAAGTTATATATATAATTAAAAAATTTATATAACATCGTTTGTCATAATTTGACCGAAAAGTAAAAAACTGCATGGCCGTGTCAATAAAATCATGAAACACATTTCGATTTATTTATCTTTTAAATAGAATGGATTTGTATGGACCAATACATGATTTTCTTTTAGTTGTGATGTTCATGAATGACTCAAAATATTCCAAAGATTCAAAAAATTATAGTAAGTAGATAACTGAATTAAAACATAAATGAGGTTGCTAACAACGTTGATTTTGATATTCAAATTGACTGTATAGTACAATGTTATATATACTTAATATGTTATATACATTAATGAATATATATATAACATTTGGTTTATCATATAGTACGGTTAGTTTGAAAGTCAAAATTTAATGTATTTAGCGTCATTTATTTCGTAATTAAATTATGTATGTACTATAAAAAAAATATTTTTTTTAAGTATATATACAATTAAATTTCTCACCTAATTTTTTTTCCTTCATAATAAATAATATTAGGTTATAATTTTGATTTTATACCTAAAAAATAAAATAAGATGGGTATATAGTTAAATTGTTCACCTAAAACATTTAGTTCTTCGTGTCAAATTATAAGACAAACAATATTAAATTAAAGTTTTGATTTTATATATAACTAAAATGTTTAAAAAAAAAAAAAAAGGTGGTTATATAGCTAAATATTGTCATGTCGCTAACCGTTGAATTTCGACTTAAAAGTTATGATAAATTATTTTACAACAAAAACAAAATAAAGTAAATCTGGCAACTTATAAAGTTTAATTGTATGTACATTATCTAGGTACATTTTCATTTTAAACTAGTTTCTTAACCAGATAATAACATTTTGTAAGATTAATTTGTATATATTTTATATATATATATATATAAATGGGTAGATTCATTGTAGCCATTATTATATTGGATGGAAAACTGAAAAGAACTGGGTGAGCATGTGTGGGCCGGGTCGGGCTTCTGGGCGAGACCGAGACCAAAATTTCGGTTCTGATTTTTGAAGAATCGAGACAGTCTTCAACCAAAAAAGTTCCCCTGAGTCGGTCTTCCTTGACTCGGGCTGGTCTCGGTCTTGGACCGAAAATTTCAAAAAAGTAAAGATAAAGTAGAGAAGTAGTCCTAACTAGCGTTGAAAACGGTAGAAGAATCTAACCATGGCATAAAAATCTTTGACACTCCTCGATTCAGTTTTGTTGACAGAAGTAGAAGATGATGAGCTACTCAAATTGGCAGCAGAAGCACTTTGTGGCTATAGTAGTTTCAATTTTGCAGTACCCAGAATGCTTAACACGAACAACTATCATCAGCAGCATCTATCCAACAATTGCTTTTTGCAGTACCTAGAATGCTACCGCTACTTGTCGTTCAACCACTACCACCATATGGAGGACCTACAATTTCCCTTTAAAATTAGATTCCAACATTCCTGTAAATCCCACCAATCGGAGCGTAACTTCGACGTCGTCAAGTGAAGTTCTGTTGGATGTAACTTCGACCCCGCAGATTTGAGGAACACCTGATGCGAAGAGAGATGAGAAACAGAAGAGCAACGACTTGGAGGTCACAGAGAAAGAGAAGAGCAACATATTACATTTTAGGTTAACACACGGCCTGGACTGGTTCGATTCTAGTCGGGCTTTTAGGGAAAAAGTCTGAGACCAAACTCGACATTGAAGAAAGAAATCGTTCACTCGGTCTCGAACCGGTGAACGATCCTCGATTCAGTTTTGTTGACAGAAGAAAAAGATAATGAGCTACTCAAATTGGCAGTAGAAGCAGTTTGTGGCTACAATAGTTTCAATTTTGCAGTACCCAGAATGCTTAACACAAACAACTATCAGCAGTAGTATCTATCCAACAATTGCTTTTTGCAGTACCCAGAATATTACCGCTACTTGTCGTTCAACCACTACCACCATATGGAGGACCTGCAAATTGGATTCCTACATTCCTCTAAATCTCACCAATTGGAGCGTAACTTCGACGCCATCAGGTGAAGTTCTGTTGAATGTAACTTCGACGTCGTAGATTTGAGGAACACCTGACGCGAAGAGAGATGAGAAAGAGAGGAGCAGCGACTTGGAGGTCACAGAGAAAGAGAAGGAGACGAGAAAGAGAAGAACATCATATTAAATTTTAAGTTAAACTCGGTCCGGTCCAGTTCGATCCTAATCAGGATTTGGGGGTAAAAGCCCAAGCCCAAGCCCGACATTAAAGGAAAAAAACCATTCACTCAGTCTCGGAACGGACTTGTCGAAAATTCGGTCTAACCATTTTTTTTTTATCACCCATAAAAGAACTACACTTTTTGTATACAATATTATGTTTAGAGAGAATTTAAATTAATCTAGATTCGCATTAAAGGATTTTATTCTTATAAATAACGATTTTATTCAAAACATATAGGGACTATAATGGAATCCTACTTTAGTAAAGGGACCTAAGAGACATGAAATAAAAGTAGGTAAGAAAAAAGAATATATAGTAGAAAAGAAAAAGGCAAAGCGACAGAAGATGTCAGTATCCGACATAATCTCTTGGGAGACTAAGAAGGGTGCGCATCATTGCCGTTCGTACGATCACCGCCCCCCCTCCCGAAGTGGAGCCCATGCCGTTTTTTTATATACATATAAAAATAATGTTTTTTAGAAAAATTGAAAAATGTTTTATTTTTTGTCTGTTATTTATAATTTATATAGTTAAAATTCTAACCAACCTTTTTCATAAATGACCTTATTAATAGCCAACTAATTTCTTGAATGGATAAAGTAAAATTCAACAATCTCGTAGAAACAATTTTTGTTATTATATCTCTGTCAAAATTAAGAAAATACATTAAAACGTGTAAAAGGCAACAACCGTTGTTGATGGAGTATATTATTAAATAACTACATTTTTAAATAATTTAAGATTATATATATATATATATATTAAAAAAATAGGTATTTTTTTTGTTGTTCAAGAAACTAAACTAATTAAGGTATAATTAACCTAGAAGGGTTGTATCTTTTATACCCTTAATTAGTTTAAACAAACCTTTTGAAATAAAAAAATAAATTAAAATGGGATTCTACAGGCACTAGCCAAAGACTTTTGACATTTTCTTTACAATCTATCTAGCTTAAAAAATACAATAAATTTGTAATATGTGTTTTGTACCGACTTATTTTCAGAAACACGACCTACCTTTTTTTTAAAATTAAATTATGGTTGGGCTACCAAGCTTCACTGCCTAGACATAGACGCACGTTACAAAATGTGGTCTTGGTCTTGTCTTAATTTATGGTGTCCCTCCTTTCTTCTATAGTTTTTGCTTGGCTTCCCCTCAGTTAAGGAATGAGATCACACTTTGCAGTTCTATAATGTTAAAAATGATTCAAACTATATATACAAGTTGTAGGGATTACTATCCTTACTATCATATATAAGCAGAAAAGATTGATAGACCGAAAAATTGAAAAATTAGCATGATAGTCCGTCCCAATTTTAAGACCGAGACAAAATATGCGAGGGCTTATTTCAAACTTGGGCTCGAGCTCGTTTTTTCTCCCAAAAATACTTAATAAACTGGTCCGGTCTGAGTATAGGTTGGAGTGAATATTTGTTGTTCTTTTTTGAATTAGTTTATTTTGTATTTTGAGTTGTGTTTGATTTTATTTTTTTTATATTGGATATTTAGTATGATGTTTGTATTGTATTATGTATTGAATTATTGACAAAATATTTGCATTGTGTTTTATATTGAAAAAATTTGAATATTATTTTTTGTTAGAGAAAAAGTTGGTCTAAATCATCTGAAACCGACCTGAGTCAAACAATACCAACTCGAGCGTTGAACTCAAACTCGATCCTCCAAACATAAATTCTAAAATTTTAAGCTCTTTAAAAAAACATTAGTCCATGAGGTCCGTCCCAAGTTCAACCCTACTTACAACTAACGTTTACCATTAATATGCCATGACGGCCTCACCTTAATTTTTTTCATAGCTTTTTGGTCGTTACCCACTACTCACCATAGCTAGGGTTTTACTTTTACGAGTCAGTCTTCCCTTGCATTTGCTGATTTGCGGTCTCGTCTTTATCTTTTTAAGAAGACTTTGAGGTGACGTTTTGTTTGGAGTATAAGCCATCACTGCTGACGTATTAATAAGAATATATTCCCTCCATCGCAAATCATCAGGATAAATTCCAACTACAAAATTTTTGCGATCGAGATGAGAGAGTTGGAGAGAGATATCTGGAAAAGTGTCTGATCTTATACGAAGAAAAGGGTGCATATATGTATGGTTCTCATAGATCTGTAATTATAATGATATCTAACACTATTAAAACGACATCTACTTTGTCGACAACTTAACATCTTGTTTTAAAAAATAATGAAATTAACTCTGAACTAGTTAAGAGGGGAAGAATTGAAGAGTTTGAAAACGTAAATACAAAGAAACATACATACATATATATATATATATATATATGAGACAAGCAAAATATATGTAATTAGGGTTTAATTTTGTAAAAGTCAAGTCATGTTTACAAAATGTGGATGCAATTTTGGTTCTATATGTAACCCTAGGAACCTTTTAGGTTTTATTTATACTCTTTCTCCGATTATTGCAGATGATCATCCATTTCCAAATAGCTGAACTATGATGGAAGATGGACATGGTGAATGGATGAACAGACAAGAAGAGAAAACAAAAGATCAACCATCATCATTGCTAACAAAAACATCATATTCTCTTGTCGTGGGCCATTCTGTTTGTTTCTCAGACCTAAATTATATGCAAATGTCCTTCTTCTACTGTTTATTCATTCATCCTCAAGTTTTCATGCTATGCTATCTCTACCATGGCGAAATTGGCCCTAGCTCTTTAAATAAAAGCACAAAATCTCTTCTTCTGTACCAATCACACCGTGCCATATCAGCAGGATTCCTTTTCTTTTATTTTCTAATTACTAGAGGCAAGACTCTTGACATATGTAAATGATTTTCAGGTGAAATGTGGAACATAGCTATCAGTTATGGATGTATTAGGCAAATAGACAAACTTCATATGCATTATTGAGGATCAAGGGTACCCTAATATCATTATATGTCCCTCATCTTGGTTTTGTAACATCTCAACTTAAAGGAGACCTATTTATAAAGTTTTATCTGACAAATCATAATAATGCAGTACAAATTCAAAAATTATAATTTTATTTGTAGTTAATCACACTATTATGTTGCAAAATAATTACGATGATAATTTTTCTTCTTATAATAATTATAGTTACAGTTATGACATTTAATTTATAATCGTGGTTAATGTTTCTTTGTGTATAACCATCCGCTTGCTTCTCCTTACACTATTTTTTGAAGTTCTTGTACGACCAATTTTGATTATATTGAAATTACAATATTTCATTAGCTGAGTTAATGTTTAAGACCAAAAAAATATAGAAAACTTAATTACAATTATAATAGCATGATATTTATTATGGCCGAATCATTTTCGCAAAATTGTCAACCCTGGTTTCTAACCCAACTCTTTCACCAAGAAGGATAGCCAATCTATGCAAGAAACAACAAACCCTTTTTTTAAAATTTAGTCTAATTTTCATAATTACTTACGCAACATTCTTATGTGTATACGAAAGATGAACATTGTTTCAGTCCACATGGACACGATGCGAAAGGCTATCTATATGCATTACTTTGAGAATAATGTCTAGTACACTCTTTATAAAATATGTAATATATCAAATAATTTTTTTGTTAAATCGATCTATTCAATTTCGTTCTAAATTGAAACGGATGACCATCTTTTTAAAAAAAACTGTTAAAATTGAATAATTGTACCATTTAATAAAACTTACTGTCATAATGTATAATTACATAAATTAATATAATATGATACCATTTAATATAATTTATTAATATTATAATAATTTATTGTAAACTGAAACAATTTTTGTTCAATTTAGATTAGAGTTTTTTTTAGTTATTTATAATTTGAAAGAATAATCTAATTCTTCTCATCAAAAGTATTACTTATATGTAATAATAAATTATTAAAAATACTTAATGCGGTATGATTCCTATAATCTTTAACAGTATAAAACTGATGAAATTCAAACTAAGATTGAAAAGCGGATAAACTAAGTTAATTGATTTCTGTTTAAAAACGATTAGATTAATTATTTCAGTCCGATTTGACTTTAAAGTCATACTAATTACTAACTACGCAGTCACCATATAATATATGTATGGTTAAGAAACATGATAGCTTCTAGACTACAAATATGTATAACAAAAATTTGTTTCTTTATATATGTCTTGATTAAAAATGTATAACAAATTTGATTATCACTAAAGTACAAAACAACTAAAAGATTAGAGAAGGGCAATCAATAATTTCCTCATTTATGCCATTAATTGCTCTAATTAAATTCATCATCAAATAACTTTAAAGCGCAATGAACATCATGAACTCCAGATAATTAGACTCAGAAATCAATGAATAACTCCATGATTGATCTCCTGTATCCATTTTCCAACCAGTGGGCGTGGAGGAAGAAGAAGGAATGTGAGACAAAATGACAAAGTTGATATTTTCATCATTCCACATCATTACTTTTATTTCACCTTCCATTAAAACAAAAAATTTAAAATGTTTAAAATAATTAATTTAATTAAGGGGTACGCGATTAAAATGTTTAAAAACAAGTATTTATTTCATTTTGTAAGAAATTTTTATCATTTGTGAATGAGAGTATATGACTTTTGCAATTACTACCCAAACAAGTAGGTAGCTAGCCTAACCATTGAAGTATATCGATACTTATCCGATAGAATTTTTAAAAAAAACAGCACACTAATAAAAATAAAATCCTTTAAAAAGTAAAAACAACATGGAAATTTATAAAATATCCGTTTAATTAGGTTAATGCATGTTTCTTTGTAAAGTGTGTTCATAGACTATCTCATCGACTGCAACTAGTTGAACTAAACCCTAGCTAGGTCATGAAGAAAGAAAGTCATTAAAGGCAAGGCCAATAGAAGCCTACTATATATATAAAGCAAAATAAAGACTACAGTGAAGAAGATAATAGGAATTACAAAATTCTCATGATCACCATGTACAAACCTCTCTTGAGAATCATCGAAACCCTGATCTTCCTAGCTTTTCACTGTCGATGAACCCAGAGTTGACGATCCGAGCCCAGAAAAGCTTTACCGAACCCGTGCACCTGACCACCTATAGGTAGCCCGACCTTCCAAATGTTTACAAAACTGGTCATTAGATTGTTGGTCCTTATCAATATTGCTACCTCTATATACGTACTTTGCTTTTTGTTCATTGAACCCAGAAACTAGCTAATCCGAAGGGCAAATCCAAGAATCGACTGTCCCTTCACCTCTCGAAGCAACATTTTCCAAACCCTTCTCATGCTGATGAAAACCCGAGGAAGTATTTGAAGCCAAATAGTTCGACTTACAGTTCATGTTACTGACCCTTTGTGATGAATTACTATTTCCGTACTTATCATTCATCGACAACCTCGACGATCCATCTTCATCGTATACATTATTGTGCCTGTCGGAGATATGCGAATCGGTTGCCACGGGGTGGTTGTGACTCTGGAGCCGGTCCAAGCTCACGTTCAGACCTCCATGGCTGATACCTTCGAAAGGTGGTGGCATGGCCATGTTTCCTTGAGACTGCATGAGGGACTGGAAGGTGAGAACGGTGCTGGGTATGTTCAGTACGTTGGCGTTTTGAGCTGAAGTCGCCGGTAGGCTGCTGCTGTTCAACTGTGAAGATGTTGAGGAAGACGATGGGGGTTGAATCTTCTGGGGCGATGGCCGGATCGGGTAGAGCGATTCCAGACTCGACCTCGAGCCAGACCCACTTCCTCCGAATAGATCCAGCCTCCGGGAGTATGAAGAACCCGAGAATGGCGGGGCGGGGATTCCGGTGAACTCCTGCACCATGGCGCGGAAGTTTGTCGTGTCTGTGGTGAGGACGGTTGTCGGAGCTCGCCTGGATGCCCTCGTTCTTTTCTTCGGGTTCCGTACTGGAATATTGGTATTCTGATCACGCTGCGACGGTGCCGGCGCTGATGGGTTATTACAAGAGGAGACACCGCTGCCTCCTCGTCCAGGAGCCAAACCATTATTGTTACTATGTCTGGAGGAGGAGGCGACACCAGGGATGCCCTCGAGGTTAAAGCTGGATCTCCCCGAGCCGACACCGCCAGGTGGGAGCAAGTCGAAGCCGAGGAAGGGGTTGTCAGTTGCTGGATTTGAGTGCGGTGGGTGAGGCCTCATGTGGAGGAAGGAAGCGGAGGAGTTCGGAGAACCGAACAAGAAGGAAGAATTTATTTGGTTGTTGGAAAAGAACGACGGAGGTTGGTCAGAGCTGGCGTCGGCGATTGCTCCAAACAGCATGGACGTGTTCAAGAAGTTCGGAATCGACTGGGGTCTTGAATCGTACTCTTCTTCCCCACTTGAGGACATGCTTCCACTGTTACCCGACTCCATTCTTGCACTGAGAAAGACAAAACCAGCTAGAAATCTCCAACAGAGAGACAGAGACAACAACAGAGATTCTAGGAACTCATGAGAAGCTAGGGTTTGTAAGAGAGGAGGGAAAGAAGAAAGAGAAGAGGAAAGGGTATGGATGTATTTAAGGGTTTAATTATTATAATTAGTGAAAGCTCTAAAAGAGAGGAGCAGAGGTTGCAACCACCATTTCCACTGAGAAAGAAAGAAGATAAATCTTGTTCTGCTACTTCAAATCTTTCTCTCTCAATGTCTCAATCTTCCTTTCTCTCTAGAAAGTGGAAGGTGGGGCCTCCTCCAATGGGGCTTGCCGGTGGCTGGCAACGGGTCAAACTCAAATAGTAGAGATGGGAAAGCAAGAAAGCGAGATCAATGTAATTAAAAGTGATTGATTCCGTAACCCTAAACCCTAATTAGAGATTGAATTATGTATATATATAAATAAGGGTTAAATACCAATCAGCTACTTGAACTTTGGACGTTTTGCAATGAGCTACCTGAACTTTGAAAAATCAAAACGGGCTACCTTAACTTTGAAAAAGATGCAAATAGCTAACTACGTTCAATTTTTTGTCAATTGTTGACGAAAATTCGTCGGAAAGTCATCGGAAATTCGTCAAAAATTGGACGGAGGTAGTCATTTTCACCTTTTTCAAAGTTGAGGTAGCCCGTTTTGATTTTTCAAAGTTCAGGTTGCTCATTGCAAAACGTCCAAAGTTCAGGTAGCTCATTGGTATTTAACCCTATAAATAAAGACGGGTGAATCGAAAAACTGAAAAACGATCTAGTTAAGACGAGCGGGTTTTTTTATCTCAAATTCGGACTCAGGCTCGGGGTCGAATGTTTTTACCCAAAATATCGAATATACCAATTTGACCCGAGTATAAGTTGGAACCAACATTTATTGTATTTTTTTAATTAGTTTATTGTGTATTTGAAATTTGAATTTTTTTATATTGAATATTTTGTATTATATTTTGTATTGGATACTTACTACAATATTTGCATTGTATTTAAAAGCTTTGAATATTTTTTAAAATATTTTTAGAGAAAAAGTCTATCCGGGACCGAGACCGGTCCGAATCAAGAAAAATCGTCTCAGACGAATTTTTTAAGATGAACTCGGTCTCAGTCCTCCAAACATGACTTTCGAAATTTTGGGTTGGACTTTTTTTTATAGAAAAACTCGTCTAGCCCGTTCCGAGCTCACCGTTAGTTAATGCATGTTTTTCTTTTTCATTTTAGCAACTTTGTATAAAAACAAATTGTAAGATAAATATGATCATCTAGAGCTTTATTTTTCTGTGGAAAAGAGTTCAACTACAATATAAGAAAATAAATAGACACTGAACCCTTAGACTTAAACTATTAGTAAGTTTCTGTAGTTAAAGTTACTAATTTCTATATCCACTGTTTTATAGATGTTGACGATAATGGGTGTAATTGATACATTTGTGATTCTTCAATAACTCTTCCATTCCAAATTCAAATTACAATGATTTTTTTGAGAATTTAAGAAAATTGTAATACAGAAGACAGGAAGCAGAGAAAATTCTTTCAGCTATCTCAGCCTTTGACCGAGTGAATTCAGGAAGAACAATCCACCTTAGAATTAATTGACCTACATCAGAGAATGAATCATTCGTCAAATCTTCATCTTGTGATATCATTTAACATCAACGCTGTTAACAGCATTGGATGGATTATTGAGTTTGAAAAATATGTAATATATTGAATAAGGTGTACTTAATTTATAAGGGTTAAGTTTGAAAAATATGTAATATATTTTCCGAAAATTTAATTGACGGAACATGTTTTTTGGATGTAAGTCTTTGATGTACATTACAAGAATCTTATCAATAACAACGAAAGTAATTTGTTGTCACAAGTACTCTGTGGGTAAAACACTATTTCAGTTTCGAAATTTTAATATGTCCCAGTAGACACGTTTTAGTGTCAACAAATTTACCGTAGCACAATCAATCTTTTAGTATTGACGTTTGTCATCGCAATATGTTTGTACCGACAAAATCCATGTGTCAAAAACTCAAGCGATGTTAATATAGATATTCAGTCACGCAAGATGTTGGTATTGCAAAAAACTAGTTTTACTTTCCATATTAGTTGATGTAATAAGGTTGTAAAGAGTATCGACATAACGTCATTGGTAATATTTGATTTGCCATTGCTAAACAGTATACCCGCAATTATAACAGAACATACCGTTTTTTCGAGTAAGCCCAAGCATAGTTCAGAATCTTCCCCGTGTAGAGCAGAGCATTCGTAGGACCATCAATTACCTTACAGAACAACAGATGCCCTTGCAGATCGAATCCCAGGATGCAACCACATTACTCGCAGATCTTCCGAATCGCGCGACAAGCATTTCTTCTCAGGTACACTGATATGAGCAGTCGAATGTTACTTCTTCAAATTGCGAATTGAATTTCATGAGCTTGTGATAGCCAAAGTTTCCACATTACTCGACTGCGTTCCATAAAGGTACGCAGTAAAAAGCTAGTTGCACCTGGTACGGTTCCAACAAACAACTCGATCAAAGGAGTTCTACTGTTGAGTCTAACAACCGATTAACTTAAAAGAAATTGAATTAGTCACCTTTTTTGGAGTTCTCTATCACATATTTGTGTTAGTGTCCCGAAATTATGCATGTCTAATTGAGGAAACTTGTCTCTCTGATTCTGTTTGGTTCCATCCACACATAAATGAAAATGAATGTTCCCTGTTACAAATGCTCTGGCTAACTGTCAATAACTGATTTTGAACTTTCTGTACTGCATGTTTCAGAAGTTATTTGATTAACTAGGAATGTTGTGCTGTGTTTTTAATCCCAAACCAACTCCTAGCGGTCTATAATTTGCAAAAGATCTGCTGTATCACTCTTTTAGCGGACGTTGTTTTTATTGGGTTGATATTTCTTTGCAGAAATAGAAGTGCGATGGATAAGAGTTGGATGACCAAACCTCGGCAAAGTGGGGAATATAAGGAAGGGGTCGCTTCGTTTCTAGACTTTGCCTACTCTCGTTCAAGTTGGGATGGTAAAATTTACTGTCCTTGCAATAACCGTGTTGGTGCTTTCTTACTGGGAAGAACTACTGTTAAGTTCCATCTTGAAAAATGGAGAATATTGTCAACTTACACTACATGGGTGGAACATGGGGAGGAATTCGAAGATGTAATCTCTAATGGTAGGAACTCATCCTCTCGTGGGGAAATGGAGGATATGGTGCATGATGAGTTCGGTGGTATGAGGGTGGATGAAGGTGAGGAACCAAATGTAGATGCTAGGACATTTTATAAGCTATTAGAAGATTGTGAAAAGAGCTTATATCCATGTTGTGTCTCCTACACCAAGATGTCTTTTTTAGTTGAACTGTTGAATCTAAATGCACTGTACAAGGTTTCTAATAAGTTCGGTGAGGAGCTACTTCGCATGCTAAGTAAAGTATTGCCACCAGGGAATACAATACCTAAGTCCTATTACGAAGCAAAGAAATTTATAGTAGGGTTAGGGTTGGACTACCAAAAATGCATGCTTGTGTAAATGGCTGTATAATATTTAGAAAAGAGTACTCCAATTTGGATGTGTGTCCAAGGTGTGAGGAGTCAAGATGGATTAAACCTCGACACAACACTGGAGTATTGGATATACTAGAGTAATCGAAACGACAAATAGGGAAGCTTCCAGTCAAACTGCTTCGATATTTTCCACTAACTTCAAGGTTGCAAAGATGTTTCATGTCCCCCAAAACTGCTTCCTCTATGACCTGACACCATACACGACGATTAAAGGATGGTATTCTATGTCATCCTGCTGATACAGACGCTTGGAAAAAACTTGACAGCGTACTACCTGAATTTGGGGAAGACCCATGAAATATGAGACTTGGATTAGCTACAGATGAGTTTGATCCGTACAGTGATAAAAGTCACCCATATAGCATGTAGCCAGTTGTTCTTATTCCATACAATGTGCCTCCCGAGATGTGTTTGAAAGATACGAACTACGTACTGTCAATGTTGATTCCTGGACCAAAGGCTCCAGTAAATGACATAGACATGTATATGCAACCGTTGATCGAAGGGCTGAATGAGTTATGGTTGAATGGTGTGCTCACATATGATGCAGACAAGAAAGAAAACTTACAAATGAGCGTAACCGTACTTTGGACCATTAATGACCTTCCTGCTTATGCGAATTTGTCTGGTTGGGATACTTACGGTAATTTGGCATGTCCTATATGTCAAATGGACAAACATTATTGTCGATTGAATAATGGGAGGAAATGTTCTTTTATGGGACACAAACGATTCCTCCCCACCGATCACCCATGGAGAAGAAACAAATGTTCGTTCTATGGGAAACAAGAGTTACGGATGGCCCCACAAAGACTATCTTGATCCAGTCATGTTTGGTAAGTATCAACCGCCCATTCAGGTTGGAATAGACTCAACTACTGGAAATTGGGGAAAAAAAAACATATTCTACCAATTACCTTATTGGAAGCACCTCTTAATCCCTCACAATTTGGATGCGATGCACATTGAGAAAAACTTGTGTGATAACCTCATTGGGATGTTATTAGGTGTTGCTGGTAAAAGCAATGACAACCTTAATGCTCGACTAGACTTACATGCTTTAGGCATAAGAACGAACTTGCATCCAGTCCGTAGAGGAACAAAATTGGTGTTACCACCAGCTTGCTTTTCTCTTCCAAAGGAACAGAATATTACGCTTTGTGAGTTCCTTAAAAACTTGAGACTTCCTAGCGGTTATTCATCCAACATTTCACGTTGTGTTAAGGTGAAAGACAGAAAATTGATTGGGTTGAAAAGTCATGACTACCATGTTATCATGCAACGTATCCTATCTGTGGCTATTAAAGGACTACTCCTCAAACATGTATGCAAAGTCGTGATAGACATGACTAACACATTCAGAGTTCTATGCTCTAAGGAGTTGCACATGCCGGATTTGTTGAATGTGGAGTCGCAATTACCCATGACAATGTCCAATCTAGAGAGAATCTTCCCACCAAGATTCTCCAATATTACTGTCCATCTTATCACTCATCTAGCAGAGATAGCAAAACTAGCTGGGCCAGTTCAATATCGTTGGATGTATTCAATCGAAAGGTAAGTTTCAACGCTCGTTTATGAAGTATACCTTTCAAGAGGCGTGTCTCACTAATAACATGTTCTTATCGTAGGATAATGAGGATTATGAAGTCGTGTGTGCGTAATCGTAGTCGTCCGGAAGGGTCAATAGCGGATGGTTATATTGCTTTGGAGTGTTTGACATTTTGTTCTAGATATCTCCATGACATTGAGACCAAATTTACACGATATGAGTCAATTATAGTAACTGAGGAAACTCCAAGAGTGGCATATGGGTTATCGATCTTCCAGTCGGTAGGAGATCCAATAGGTCGTGCAATAGTATGTGGACTTTCAAACACGACATAGGAACATGGCTACTTCTATGTGCTTAATCAGTCTGAATAAGTGAAGCCATTCATCGAGTATTGCATTCACCTTTATTGTGATGTCTATTCTTAAACCTTTAACTGCATTATATCTAACACTTCGATTGGCTGTCTTGACCATGTACGTAGTGAACACAGGAGGCAACTACTAGGCGCACGGGTGAGTAGGCGGAACATCTATGTTATGCACAACCGAACATTCATACAATGGTTGGATGGCAGAGTATGACACTCTGACAAAATTAGGAATATTCATGTGTGGCTTTTAATGACGGTAAAATTATTGACATTCTCAGGTTGGTCGAATAGATGCATCGACTGAGGATGACAGAGGTTGTCAACTAAAGTTAAAGGCTTTGGTACGAGGACCATTATATGGAATTAAGATATATAATGGTTATAGTGTCGGACGTCGGATCCGACTTTCCCCGACCCTTTTTGAAAATATTTTTTTCACTCGAAAATGTCGGGTCTTGGCGAGCGATGAGTCCGATGGAGCGTGGTCATCAACCAGACCGAAAAATGAAAGAGTCGCCACCGATTAATTAAAGGCTAATCAGAATCCTAAAATTTTGCCTAGGGTACGTGGGGTTAACATCCTAGGTCTTGGAAAGGTCTACGTCCAGAGAATCGAGTTCGGGGGTTTGATTACGTCTTAAGGGCTCGCGATCCCATAATCTGCCCTTTCGGTACTTTAGTTTGCTTTTGAATTTATATTTTTTTTAACTTGCTCGATTTACCTGAATTGTCCAATTTGACCATGCTTGGCTAAATAGATGACATACATTTTTTTATTAACAATATACAAGAATTTTTTTTTAAAGTTTTGAGTTAATTTAAAATAAATAAACAAGAGAGAATAAACTTAATTGTGCTAAAAAAGAGTGGTTTAACTTTGGGGTCATTTTAAAACGTGTCAAACGTATACAAATGATTTTGAAAATACGAAGCATATTGGACTAATTTGTGACACATTGAGAAGTAATGGGATGTCTAGAAATTTTTAGGGACCAAGATTCAATTATTTAAAATTTTGAGTTGATTTGATTTTTTTTTAAATTGCAAAAATGACCCAAAACTTTTATGGTTTAAGTTATAACACTCGGTAAAGTCCCAAAATGACCCGAGAGTCCAATGACCGAGTTAGGAATGACATAATTCAATTTTGAAAATATTATATATTTTTTTGACTGAAACAACCCCTATAACTTTCATGAATGTCTAAAATGACCCCAAAGTTATACCGAACTTAAAACTGAGTACGCTTTTATACGAAATACAACTATTAACACATAATATCGATGAAACAAACTTCATTCACATTAAGAAATACAAATATAGAGCACGAGAGGAGATATACCTAAGTTATTCGAAGTTTAGGTACCTCACGAGGAACCGAGACCGATATTCGCCGATTTTTCTTCACTCAATTTCTATCTATTTTGTTTTTCAGTCACTATCACTCAAATCCTCACTTTGAATTTTGTTTTTCTCTCTTTTCTTTTCTTTTCTTTCTTTTTTCTTTCCATTTATTCAATGCTGTAGCTTACGGCAAGCTTGTTCAAAACTCTCCTTTGGTTTGTTCCTCCTTTTCAACCGTAGCTCTCCCTTTCTTTTTTAGAGTTTTCTCCTCCAAATAGATGATAAACATGGACAATACATGGTGGATGATAAAGCTGATAGCAATTAGGCAAAGGTGATTGGAAATTGGGAGGTGATTGACAATTGGGAGGTGATTGGCAAATAGGAGGAGTTTCAATGATAATTGGAGAGAATTTGGCTAAGGATGAGCAAATGTGATCAAGTGGTCAAATGGTGATGGCAATTGGAAGAACTTTTGGTGCCAATTGGAAGCAATTGAGAGTGATTTGTGGTATGGTGGAAATTTGGTCGAAAATGGATGCCATGGTGGGTGATTGGCCAAAAATGGGTTCCATGGGTTTAGGTTTTGGGGTTTAGGTTTTGGGGTTTAAGGTTTGGGATTTAAGATTTGGGGTTTAAGGTTTAGTGTTTAGTGCTTAGGATTTAAGGTTTAGGGTTTAAGATTTAGGGTTTAAGGTTTGGGATTTTAGGGTTTAAGGTTAAGGTTTGGGGTTTGGGGTTTAAGGTTTAGGGTTTAGGATTTAATGTTTAGGGTTTATGGTTTGAGATTTTAGGGTTTGAGGTTTAAGGTTAAGCTTTAGGGTTTAGGATTTGGGGTTTAAGGTTTAGGGATTTTAGGATTTGAGGTTTAGGGTTTTTAGTGTTTTTTAGGTTTAGTGCTTCAGGTTAAGATTTAGGGATTTAGGGTTTGGGGTTTATTTTATTTGATTGCACTTTTCTTCGTCCCGATTTTTATCGGCTCGGATCCTCGCGTACAGTAGTTTGACACTAAGCCAAAATCAGGTGTTTACAGTTGCCCCTCTTTGAACACACACTCATGGAATTGATCTCATGAGTGTGTGTTCAAAGACAAACAACTGATTTTGGGTCTTATTTATTCATTATTTACGTAGTAGACAAAGATCATCATGCAACTTTCGGAAGCTAGGCACCTATCGGTCTTGATCGTTCATGATGGTTTAGGTAGATTGAGCGCCTAAACCCTCATCAACTTGTGACTTCCAGAAGCTGACAGGTCCTGGTCGTCGAGGATGACTTGCGGAGGCTGAACACCTAAAGGATCCGTTTGTCGGTTTGTGACTCGTTGGGGATGACTTGCAGAAGCTGAACACCTAAACGCTCCGCTCGCCGGCTTGTGACTCCCGGAAGCTGGATAACTACAAGTCCTGATCCTCGAGGATGACTTGCGGAATCTTAATACCTAAAGGTTCTGCTCGTCGGCTTGTGACTTGTTGATGATGACTTCCGGAGGCTGAACACCTAAAGGCTCCGCTTGTCGTTTTATTTTTTAATTCCTAGAAGCTGGATAGCTACAGGTCTTGGTCGTCGAGGATGACTTGCGAAGGCTGAACACTTTAAAACTCCAATCGTCGTTTTTTTCTCCTTGAAGCTGGATAACTACAGTTCCTGATCGTCGAGGATGACTTGAGAGGGCTGAACACCTAAAAGCTCTGCTCGTCTTTTTTTTTTTTTCCAGAAGTTGGATAACTACAGGTTCTAATCGTTGTGAATGACTTGCGGAGGTTGAGCACCTAAACGCTTGGTTCATCGGTTTGTAACTCTCGGAAGTTGCACATCTACAAGTCCCGATTGTTGATGATAACTCGTGGAGGTTGAACACCTAAAGACCCCGCTCATTATCTTGTAATTCACTTTGCAGGTAAAAACCCTTCTCGAGATGTCTGACTGCTTGCGTGGACTTCTCGACATGTTTTCTCATTAATCGACTTTGGAGTCCTTCTTAATGGATTTCCTAAAGTAATTCATGGTACCTCCACATTGTGTATCATGCAAGTTGTCGAGGCAACATCAAATTAATGTCGATCATAGCTTCTCCTTATTGCTATTGTGGGAAACACTGTCGTCCACTTTTGAGCACTTTTTTATATCTCTCGATTTTCTTTCGCTTTGCTATGGTATTTTTTATTTTTACCGCACCTCTCGGTTCCCTTAATTTTTTTGGCTTGGTACCCTTTTGGGTTTTTCAACCTAGCAGGGATTTTATTTATTTTCTTTTGCCATGATCGCCCTTTTTAAGAATTTTTAATCATGCCCCTCTTCCCTAAAGTTTGCCTAAACCGCCCTTTTGGGTTTTCGATTTAGTGGGAATTTCTCTCATTTTTGGTGGCTCGCTTTCTGGTTACGAGCTCTTTCAGTTTTTTTTGTTTTTTTTTTACTGCAGCCACGTTGATTGGATCGGGGAGTTCTTTGTTGTCCATGCCAGTAACGATCATGGCTCCTCTACTAAAAATCTATTTGGAGACATAAGACCCTTCATATTTTATGCACAACCTTTCCCCAAGAGTCTGGATTGACTCGAATGATTTTTTTTTTCCTGAGAATTAGATTGTCCACTTGTATTTCTCTCGGGTGCATATTTTTGTTAAATGCATGAGCCATACATTTTTGGTACAATTGCCTGTGGCACAGAGCGATGAGCCGCTTTTCTTCTATGAGGTTCAATTGCTCGTATTTGCATCTTGCCCACTATGGCTCCTCCATTTCTGCCTCAGCGAGGATCCTTGCTGTTGAGATTTTTACTTTAATTGGCATCACGGTTTCAGTCCCGTAAACAAAGGAGAATGGGGTTGCCCCTTTTGAGGTCATGTATGCTCTAAGTGCCCCAAAGTAGTTTATCATGTCATACCTTTAATTGTTGCTTCTACTGCGCCATTCATTTATGGGCGATATGGAGATGAATTTTTATGCTTGATCACAACCCATCAACCAATTTAGATTTCTGGCATTGCTGGTAATGATTGATCGTGGCATCCCATGACACACGATGATGTCCTGGATGATGAAAAATTCAATGGTCTTTGTCGTTATTGATGCCAGGGGGATAGCCTCTACCCACTTGGTAAAGTAATCAATCGCCGCTAATATGAATTGATTACCATTGGTCGTCTTTGGGAGAAATCATGTTGACTACATCGATGCCCCATTTTGAGAAAGGTCATGGGGAAGTCATGGGATAGAGCTCGTGCAGTGGCGCGTGGATTTGGTCTGCGTACTCTTGATAGAGGTGACACTGTTGGACGTATCTCACACAATCAGGCAAAATTATCCAAGTCTCGCACGCTCATGTGTGGTCTGCAACAACCTTCATGAATTTCTTCCATTAGACGCTCAACTTTTTCAACATTCACGCATCTCAAACGGGTATCATCGAATGATCATTTGTATAGAGTCGAATCCGGCTAGGGTCTCCCACTAGCGAGTGGACAGACAAAAAGGCTTAAGGGGGCTTCATCGAGCAAAGCTCCAATGGTGATATCGGTTGAAAATAAGCCTGACAAGCCATCGTGAGCATCAATGTCATCGAGTTGGATCACTTGTGGTTGGTCTGGGAATGAAATGGCGAGGAGAGGAAACAACAATGTCCCCGAATTTTTGGCTAAATGTTTCCTCCGGGTGACTTCATAATCTTTGAAATTAGAACGAAAACCCAATCCTAAAAGTTTGTCCTTTCGGGTGTGCGAAGGTCATATGTGGGAGGTGGGCCTTGGTTAGGATGGCCATATGTGGGAGGTGGAGCTTGGTCAGGATGGAAAAAGTGTATGACATGGATTGATGAGGTGCCACGACAGTAGTGTTGCTCGGGAAGACGAGGTCGGGGATACTGTGGTAGTCACGCTTGTCTGGAGCTCAAAAGAGACAAAATTCGCTCGACCTAGGAGGTCATGCCAACGATTGACTGCACTGTGCATGAACTCATGACGTGCATGGTATGTTCTAGTTGGATGATTCTATCCTCGTTTTCTTGACGTTCTGGAGTCGTGCAATGTCGCATGGGTTCCCAAAAATCTAAATTCAAAATAAGGAAGTAAGAAGGATGAATACACAATTGATCATGCATGATTTATTTTGAAAATTCTATGTTCCATTCATTGCATTCGTAGACTTTGATTGCATCTATGGCAAAAAAGGTTCAAAAATACTTTTAAATGTTTTGACCAATCGAAATCTAGTCCTTAAGACATGCATTTTGAAAATCTTTTTATTTGCCTCGTTCTTCGTATGAACTGTTCAAGGGTTTTATTCAATTTAGCTACGTTGCCCCCACATTTTTCCAAGGTACTCCCACATTGCTATAATGACGGTGGTAGTTCGAGTCTATCCCCGATGATCTCCTCTGGGTCGAAAGACGGACTTGCAGGTGCCGAATGGAACTTGTGAACGTGTTTTGTTCTTGTTAATCACACAGACGTGCTTTCCATATTCCAGAATTCAGATAAGGCATCAAGGGGAACTCAGTTGACTTTGTAGTTTACGAGCTCGTGAACCTCGTCCATCTTCTTGTTCACGTATTTCTGATTCCCTTTTGTCATGGCTTTCCATATTCGGGCAATTTCGACCGTATGGGGCTGTATGGCCTTAATGTGAGGGCAATGATTTTTTTTTTTGCTTCATCCTTACCAAAGATGGTGCGTGAAACATCCTAAGGATACAAGATAGAATGAACAGAACTTACATTTTTTTTTGAAAAATGCAATGAAAGTGCGAGAATGTAAATTTCATTAGTAAAGTTCGTATTACACTTACAACACTCTGGAATATATAATACAAAAGACCCAATCCTATACATGTCATGATCTAGGGCAAAAACAAAATGCATTTACATAATGGGCCGAAGTCCCATTTACAATTGTTGGGCAGACTTATAATTCACAACAGTTGGGCTGAATCTTCTTCATGAATTGTGGGTCAATCTTGTATCCAAATACTTGGGCCGAATTCTCATTTACATTAGTTGGGCCCAAAAATGGAAATACACACAAAATCGGTAAAGGTTAAACACGGTGTGAGGATTTTGTTCTAAATGGATGGAATTTCTAGGTCCTCTGAACCAGAGGAACCTCACCCCCTAAAGAGGATCACGGGCACATTCCGATCATCGAGTTGAGATGTTTGGGTGTGTGCCGGTGGTCCAAATCGCTATGTGCGCATTCTCCTACTAAAATCCCTAAGCTCTTAATGAACTCCATGTTCGAGCTGGTAATGGTAACCAGTGTGGTGTGTGCAAAACAAGAATTTACATATTGTTTTTTGAATTTACATCGCCTTTTGGACAAAATTTGAAACTACAAGCATGAGCAAACGGTCAAAACGGATAGGACAAAAATATAATATGACAAAGCAAACATGACAAAGCCTAAACCCTCTAAAAGAGATCCCCAACACAGTCGCCAAATTGTCGGACGTCAGATCCGACTTTCCCCGACCCTTTTTGATTTTTTTTTTCACTAAAAAATGTCGGGTCTTGGCGAGCGAAGAGTCTGGTGAGCGGGGTCATCAACCGGACCGAAAAATGAAAGAGTCGACACCGATTAATGAAAGGCTAATCGGAATCCTAAAATTTTGCCTAGGGTACATGGGGTTAACATCCTAGGGCTTGGAAAGGTCTACGTCCAGAGAATCGAGTTCGGGAGTTTGATTACGTCTTAAGGGCTCACAAGCCCAAAATACGCATTTTCGGTACTTTAGTTTGCTTTTGAATTATTATTTTTTAACTAACTCGATTTACCTGAATTATCCAATTTGATCATGCTTAGCTAAATAAATGACATTCATTTTTTTTATTAACAATATAAAAGCATTTGTTTTTAATTTTTGTGTTAATTTAAAATAAATAAATAAACAAGAGAGAATAAACATAATTGTGCTAAAAAAGAATGGTTTAACTTTGGGGTCATTTTAAAACGTGTCAAACGGATACGAATGATACTGAAAATACGAAGCATATTGGACTATTTTGTGACACATTGAGAAGTAATGAGATGTCCAGAAAAGTTTAGGAACCAAGATGCAATTATTTAAAATTTTGAGCTGATTTGGGAAAAAAATTGCAAAAATGACCAAAAACTTTTTTGGTTTAAGTTATAACACTCGATAAAGTCCCAAAATGACCCGAGAGTCCAATGAACGAGTTGTAACCTTCATCAAATTTGGGAATGACCTAATTCATTTTCGAAAATATTATATATTTTGTTTTTACTGAAACAACCCCCATAACTATCATAAATGTCTAAAATGACCCCAAAGTTATACCAACCTTAAAACCGAGTACGATTCTTATACGAAATACAACTATTAACACATAATATCGATGAAACAAACTCCATTCACAATAAGAAATACAAATATCGAGCACGAGAGGAGATATACCTAAGTTATTCGAAGTTTAGATACCTCACGAGGAACCGAGACCGATATTCGCCGTTTTTTCTTCACTCAATTTCTATCTATTATTTTTTCATTCAAATCATCACTTTGAATTTTTTTTCTCTCTTTTCTTCTCCTTTCTTTTCCTTTCTTTCTTTGTTTTTTTTCTTTCCATTTCTTCAATGTCGTAGTTAACGGCAAGCTTGTTCAAAACTCTCCTTTGGTTTGTTCCTCCTTTTCAACCGTAGCTCTCCCTTTCTTTTGTAGAGTTTTATCTTCCAAATAGATGATAAACATGGACAATACATGGTTGATGGAAAAGGTGATAGCAATTAGGCAAAGGTGATTGGCAATTGGGAGGTGATTGGTAATTGGGAGCTAATTAGAAATTAGGAGGAATTTTGATGATAACTGAGAGAGAATTTGGCTAAGGATGAGCAAAGGTGATCAAGTGGTCAAATGGTGATGGCAATTGAAAGGAGTTTTTGTGCCAATTGGGAGTGTTTTGTGGCATGGTGGGAATTTGGACGAAAATGGATTTCATGGTGGGTGTTTGGCCAAAAATGGGTGTCATGGGTTTATGGTTTGGGGTTTAGGGTTTAAGGTTTGGGATTTAAGGTTTGGGGTTTAAGGTTTAGGGTTTAGAGTTTAAGATTTAGGGATTAGGGTTTGGGATTTTTGGGTTTGAGGTTTAAGGTTAAGGTTTGGGGTTTAAGGTTTAGGGTTTAGGGTTTAAGATTTGGGGCTTAGGGTTTGGGATTTTAGGGTTTGAGGTTTAGGGTTAAGGTTTAGGGTTTGAGGTTTAGGGGTTAAGGTTTATGGTTTGGAGTTGGGGGTTTAAAGTTTAGGGATTTTAGGGTTTGAGGTTTAGGGTTTGGGGTTAAGATTTAGGGTGTGGGATTTTAGGGTTTATTCTATTTTATTTCTCTTTTCTTCATCTCGATTTTTCTCGACTCGGATCATCGCGTACAGTATTTTGACCCTGAGCCAAAATAAGGTGTTTACATAAAGCAAATGGGTTCATCTTCCACGCCAAATAGTGGTCTCTAATGAGGTGTTTTAACAACAGCAGTGTCTTGTGCAAAGCTGACACAACATGCTATGTGAGTACCTCTGATAACAACCCCATTGAAGGTGAAATTGATTATTACGAAGTGTTGAGGGAGGTGGTTGAGCTGTAGTACCTTGGTCACCTATTGGTTGTGTTGTTCAAATGCAATTGGTACAACGTACTTTCATCCTTCAATGGGATGAAAATTGATGACTACGGATTTGTGTGTGTCAATACCAAAAATTATTTGTCGACAGATGAGCCATTCGTAATTGCATCCCAAGCCACACACATTTTCTACTTAACTGACAACATTAACCCTAATTGGAGCACTGTGGTAAGGGCAGAGTCCAAAAAAATATTTGTGCTTGGGGGTCAAATGAGTGGGGAGTCGGTGGAGCCGTATCAGGAAACATCAGCACTGTTTATACATTGTTGTGTGTTGCTGTTTATACATTGGTGTGTGCTTCTGTTTATACATTGTTGTTTATACTAAACCAGATTAGGAATATCAAAATTCTGCAAAAACTGTGTGATGCTTAGGAATATTTGGCGTGTGCTGCTGTTTGGATGTAGGAATTCTGCTAGAAATAGTTGAACAATTTTGTTATGAAGCAATCACTCTCTTCGGGTATGTATATTACTTTGCTATAATATGCAGCAAAACAACCTATATTGTAATGATGTGTGACTTTTGCCAATCTGCTATGTGTTTGGCGATCTCCTTTGCCAATTCCCTTTGGAATCGGTCCATGACAACTCTGTGTGTTTGCTGTGACTTTGCTGCAAATCGGTTGGTATTGATGCAATCAGTCTTGGGCAATCTGCTGTGTGTTTGGCAATCCCCTTTGGTAATTCCCTTTGGAATCGGTATGAGACAGCTCTGTGTGTTTGATGAAAATCGGTGTGTTTGCTGCAATCGACCTTGGGCAGTATGATGTGTGTTTGGCAATCTCCTTTGGCAATTGCATTTGGAATCGGTTCATGTTAGCTCTGTGTGTTTGCTGTGTGTTTGATGCAGTCGACCTTGGGCAGTATGCTGTGTGTTTGGCAATCTCCTTTGGCAATTCCTTTTGGAATCGGTCCATGACAGCTCTGTCTATTTGGTGCTCTGTGTCCAGCAATTCCCTTTGCTGTGTCCATGACAACTATATGTGTCCATGACAGCTTTGTGTCCATGACCGTGTTGTGTGTTTGTGACCTTAATAAATCAGATTCTCTTTGGACACACTCAATTCATTACATAAATTATATTATACTAGATATCTGGTCCGCACTTTGCACGGTAGTTGCTAATTTGGTATTTTTTAATAAATTATTCATATTACGTGGTTATTATGTAAAACTTAGTCAAAATATTTTTAAAGTCAACATACAAACAATTGTTTTTAAAAATGTTTACTATAATTTTATATAGTTAAGGTAATAGTTTATGAGCTATATTTTTATTATACATATTCATACTTTTGTATAATGACATATGAATGGGAATGAAATACTTATTTAATATATCCTATTTTTTCAATAAATAAAATTTATTTAGCTAAAGGTTGATTCAGTATGATAATACATAGTAACACTTTGACACAAAATGAATATAATAAATAAGAAAGTTGAGGCACATCATCGATGGTTACCAAAATAATAAAATCCGTTCACTATGGTGAATCCACATCATTCTAGAAATCTGTTTCACGCTGGCGCGAATACGTCTGTACCCTGTTACTAAGCAGGCGTATTAAAACAATATATTAGCATTTTTAAATTGCATACATAATGATAATTAAGTATTTATTTTAGAAATATTGTGCTATAAGATATCACCCTTAATTAATCTAAAATTTAAATTGCAATAATTTGACTTGTATTTCAATTATACAAATTATGTTATTATTAAACATAAAGAATAAGTATATTTTTCATAAAAGTAAGTAAAATTCGTATAAGTCGATAATAAAGATAAATATTATAAAGTATAATATTATAAACTTTTACTTGATTTTTCAGAAAGTATAATATTATAAAATTTAGTATTTGCTCAAGAATTTATTCATTTAGATTACTGAAAAAGTGGTACGGTTTACCATAAGCGATTTGTTTTTTTGTGGTCCATTAGGTTCGCTCCATATTTTCACTAAAAAAACATTTGGTTTGCGAATCTTATCGATAACGGTACGGTTCGTAAAAGGTACTCTCATTTGAAGAGTCATTTTCTACTAAGTTTGTCTTAATTCTAACGGGGACGACATTAGCCAAGTTGTGGAGATTTAGAAGATAGGTCTTGGTTGTAATAGAACAATGCTAACCTAGAAAAAACATATTGCTGCTGCATTGGAGTACAAGTCAGTTTCTGTACTACTTACTTTATTGTATTGTGTTCTTGTAGAGCGATATACATGCATAATATAAAAATATATAAAACATTATGTCTAACAACCCAAATTATCTAGACGGAACCAAAACCGAAAAAACCAAGACCATATAAATGGTCTAAACGGTTTGGGTTTTGTTCTAAAGACCGAAATTAATGGAATTTGTGTTGAACGAGCCTTTAATTAACGGGCCACTTTCATCCAATTGGTGTGAACGGGTCACTTTCATCATTGAGTCGCAGCCCATCACACGAATCTCTCGGTCTGGAAGTGGAACTACAACAATTGAGGACGAAACTGCAGGGTTTGGCCGGGGCAAACAGCTACAACTCCTCTGTACCTACACGACGTTGTAGGCTTCATCATCAAATTAGTGATGTGATGGATCAGCACAAGTCCTTTGACTTGGTGGACTCTTCTTCTTCCCGCGCCTAAGTTTTCACTCTCATTTCACTTGTGGATCAGCACACTCTCTCGGGCAAGTTTTCCCTCCAACCAGTGCTCCTCTACGATCTTATCTGATCGACAAAAATACATATGTCGGTGTGCGTTCGGGTTCAGCAAGGTATGGTTCTAACTTCATCCTTGATAATTTTGTTCTAGGCTTCTGTCCAAACTTCTCCACTATGTTGTGTTTGCAAACCCTTTGTTCGTCTATGGTGCTCACTTACATGTTTTAACTCTTTCCCCCTGTATCTCGTCTGTTTTCGAGCATTTTCCATACGATTTTTCCTTTAAAAAAAACAAACTTGCTAGCGAAGTCTCACCTTTGTCGATGATCCATGGCCAATTAACAACTCCCTAAGTAGTCGTAGTGTCATGCATGTCATTGTTATTCATTTATGCGCAAACACGAGGAATGTTCAACGCTCGGGTGCTTAGTTTGAGAACCCGTGTTGGATAATTGTTGCAACAACACATAAAGATGGAAACTTTACACCAGAAACGTGTATGAGTTCACGTTAGGCTACTGTATAACTGAACAGTTCTTTTTAAGCGTTCCTATGTGTTTAACAATATCTTCTCAGTATGGTGGGTACTCGTAGAATGGTCGAAAGAAGTACCGTAGCTAAAAAGTTACCGACACGTAGATTCCCAAGGAAGCTAAACAGGGCTGCAACAAGTAATTTTTTTTTTATGGATACGCCTTTTAGTTTGCTTTGTTTTAGGTGCTCGGTAACTTGTATGAAACATTGCAAACCTACAGTTTGAACTCTCAGTTTTAAATTGCTTTTAGGATATACGCACGCGGAGAACATCCCTGCAGTCCCTCCACCTGTCGCACCTCCTTTAGAAGAAACTACTGAAGAGGAAATCCAGACGGAGGACCCCTATGTTGAGGAACCACCAGGTATACAAATAGGTAGCTTCTAATCTGTCCCATACAACTTTCTTTTCTCCAACTAGGTTATCTAATTGATACCTGCTTTACGTGGTAGCAATGCGAGAGGAAGAGTTAAGGCCCCCAGCGAACAGACTACGTAGAGGGTGAACTTGTTGCATAAGGTTGTCTTGAAATGGCATCAACAAAAAAGAGGTTATGAAGTTTAACTCTCGAGGTAAAGTCTGGAGTAACAATGCTTCGGTGTTTACAAGTTGGTGTGGTTGCATCGTCCGCAAACGAACGAATGCACCTCTAATGGTTAAAGACCGGAAGGAGATTCCAAAATCTCCCATAGACTATGAGGCTAAGATGCTCATGCTGGTGGCGGTAAGTCTCAGTTGTTCTTACTCCCTACACAGTATCGTTCAAATTGAATCTGTACTTAGATATTGCACCTCTATATTTGTAAATGTTGTAAATGTGAGCCTAACATTTCCATATTTTTCAACATCGCAGGAGAAGTTTGTGATACCGGATGATGAAAACCTGAATCAACTGATCATCTGTACGCTTAAAGAGAAGTACAGAAAATACAGGGTGAATCTCAAGAGAAGGTACTTTGATAAGTACCTTACGAATGAAGAAAGGTTACAAAACATTCCTCCGGACGTGGTGAAAGAGGATTGGGTGTGGCTTGTTAATTGGTTCAGCTCTGACGAGTTTAAGGTTTGTGCCTTACTCACTGTCGCAATTTTATTTTTTTGTACAGTTAATGAGTGTTGCATTTTTTAAACGTAAACTGGTTGTAACCTATTGTTTGAAGTTAAAGAGCGATTGGAACAAAGCCAACAAAGCCACCAAGTCATGAGGCACACCGCTGGCACTTCCTCCTTTGCGAGGAGAGAGCAGGAAGAGGTAATCCTAACATTGAATTGTTATCTTTAATAAAGAGTTGGATACACTTGAACAATTATATGGTACCCTTTGCAGATTGAGAAGAACAACGGGATACATTGGGGAGTATCATATGTTCAAGAAGAACCATGTGGACAAGAAAGGGAAACCACTGGATGCTAAAACCAGATCAATAATGGTAAGTAGTAATGCCTTTGCGATAGTCACATCCAGTAGATTGTATCTGATTGGTCCCTTATTTTCTTGTTACACTTTTTGCAAAATAGGACCAAGTGGAGGAGAGGGATGCTTAGTTGGCTAGGGAGGAGAGGCTCCTATTGACAAAGATGTCTTGTATGAGGAAGTTTGCTAACCTGAGCGTCGTCGAAGTTGTGTGTCAAAGCTTGCACGGATGATGGAAAGTGAGCAGTTAAAGCAAGCAATGGAAGAGGTGGCTAGAAACAAAGTCAAATGTGAGGAACTCCGTAAACAACTCAATGAGTTCCATGCCAATATTGACGCATTTCAACGTGATATTGCTGTCATGAAAAGTGCATAAACAAAGTCAGCATATTAGCGATGCTAATGATCAAACCAACTATTCATTCCAGCCACGGCAAATCTTTAGTGTCGGCATATTGTCGTCGTGGATACCTTTAGCCACATGGCCTATTGACACGACTCTTAGCATCGACACTGGGTTTTAGCAGCGCCAACAGTGTTTCAGGCAACGATGATTTACCATCGCTGCAGAGAAAATCTCTTGTAATGGTAGTATGTTTGATTTTGTTGGTTTTAGATGAAACGTTACACATTCTGTACGTTGTACCTCTAAGTTCAGTCACGTGATAACTTAAAGTCACGGTTTGAAATATATTTTTTTTGGGAATTCCGGATCTATCCTTGGTTGTATTTTCCTCCATTTGTTGTCTCTCCACCTTCCTCAGTCACGCCACTCTCTTCCCTCAATCTGAAGATTCTCATCCGCACCGAAAACCGATTGAAACTCTAGCTCGTGGAAGTTTCCTCATTTGCTTCATTTCTCCGACACTCCCCCAACGTGGAGAATCTCCAGACGAACCTACGAGACTGATTTCGCGAATCGTCCTGGCCAACCGCTCCTCGTTCAAGTCGTTGTTGTCGTACCCGCGCAAAAGGTTGCGGCGTTCTTTCTAGCCCCGATTTCTGAGCATCAGGTAACTTCCCTAGCCCCGATTTCCTCTATAAATTCAATTTTGGCTGATATTTCGAAGTGTGTTATTTGCTCTTCTTGCATTGACAGTAATTGCTTGCAGCGATTCAGCTTTAGATTGTTCTACAGAAACCTAAACATACAACAAATTTAGTAAAAAAACAATAAGAAGCTATGTACAGAGCATGCTGCAAATTGAGTTGTTACATACTACATAGCATCCAATCATGATTTGATACACAATATTTATTCAACTAAGGAAATTTTATCAATATATTATATCATGCTCACTAGAAGAGTTTTTCCGATCGGTACCATTAGCTTAATGTATTTCCTTCTCAAATCTGTATTTTGTAATGTAGGGTTTGTATATTTATGTGTTGAAGGTTCACTACTGACATAAATGTTTTTGCAGAATGTCAAGTTCAGGTAAGGAGAAGTGGTTTTTGCACATCCACTACGATAGTAATTGGGTAAACGTTGTTTACAACGGCAAATTATGTTTCATGGACATGTCTGGCGAAGGTTTTATCTACTTCAATGTCGCATTCCTCCTGGATTATTACTGTCTGAAAAGGGATGGTGTTATCACCTACATTCCACCAAATAGAGATCTGAAGACAGACATCGAAGTTATATGTAGACACGAAGATGTGAATCTAATTAAGGATAAACAACAAGGTGTACGCGAAATCAGTTTGTATATGCTTCCACCATTTGATGAGGAACCATGTGGTAAAGATCCATGGTTGGAAGAGCTGTGCAACAACACGATGTTGAAGGTTGGCTATTACAAATAAAAGAAGTTTGACATCCGCAAGGAGGAAACTCAACACCCCTCAGCCTGACGTTGAAGCAACGCACCCACCCACCAAAAGCGTCAGGCGAGGAAGGGTCTCACAAGAAGAACCGATCGTCTCATCCAAAGGTAAATGCAAGAGCAAGACATGTCAGATTGAGGAAGAGACAACTCATTTGGATGAAGAATCGAATATGTTTGTTCCTGAGTCTGTTCCAGATTCACAACCTCATACTCAATGAATATATTCTGTCTGCAGGAGCTGTCTAGAAATTTAGTTGGTATCATTTTGAAATGTTGGATGCTATCGCTTATGCTGTCATTTTGACACGTTAGGTTATGTTTTCTGGTTTTGTGAATTTGGTATTGTTAGTTGGTATCTTGTAAATGTGAATGATAGTTACCTTTGGAAATATGTGGTTCTGTTGAAATGACATTGGTTCTGTGTGTATTCTGGGACAGGTTTTGATGTGCAGGTGGAATTCAGTTTGTATCTATTGGAAAAAATTTTGTCCAGTCAATTAAAACATAGTATATCTACTTTCAATTTGTCAACAAATATTTTTTTTATCAAAAACCAACACTTACAAAATGTATGTTATCAGGAACCAACAAATACATAACCATCATTAACCAAAAGTCGTTCCGCTAAGCAAACATAACTACTTCAAATACACATTCTAAGACACTTCAACCAATAACCAATTTTAAGATTATAGCAAACAGCAGTACCACAAACACTTATCAACATCTTTTCCCTCCTGCGAACAAGAACAATCAAGAAAATTGCTTGCCACCACAGCCAAGTGATGATATCACAACTTCAAAAATACTCAGTGAGGGGTCTTGTGTTTGAAGGTGGAAACACACAACAAGATATTTATAATGCAATCTCTGACTTCTGCATTTGCTTGCAAGAAAACAACATACTCTACAATATCCTCATCTCCGACTGCGTGACAAGCGCGTCTTTCTTTTCATAATGTAAATTATATGACTAGTGAGCAAATTAATCAACGCACCTAACATCAACAAAAGTTTCATTTTTTCTTCACAATTTCAATCATAGAACGTCTTACAATTCAAAAACATCTTACTAGATATATATCTATAACTTGATTCTCATAATTGTCTCAATTTCTCCACGGGGTAACTCGGTAGAGAGAGACATTTGCACCACAGTAATTAATCATTATAAGTAGTCTAGATAGAGGCCAAAACAGATAACTCAATTGCAAAATCTATCACATTTACAAGTAATAGAGTTTGCAACTCACTTCCATAATCATCCATCCCATCGAAGAATTGCAATCCGAAAAAATAAGTCGCAATCCCAACAAAAGCCACACATTTAATCAGTTATATACAGTTTAAGTTTCAATATCAAATTGCAATTTGATATTATGATACGTACTTGACATAGCTATATCATGGCGGTTTGGGAGGCGAAGAATGCTTCATCAAGAGGAGGAGAAGGCAACCCTTCTTCTTCATCTACAATTGATGGGTTTATTGAATCGGGGGTGCAATCGGGTTCTACATATTACATCAGTCTGATGATCAATTTCAACAATTTCGGTCTGAAGATGAAGCAATTTAACAAAAGAAGAAAAGAAGAATGGAGATATAGGAAAGAAGACCATAATAACTCATGTACATCAGTAGAGAAGACAAAGGCAATTGATGAATTTCATACACAACAAACATGTTGTTAACGACAGATTTGGACGAAAAAAAACTTAACTTATCTAAAACCACAAAAAACAAACATGTTTCATCACTTACAAAACATGTTATATCACTTACAAATTCGGGCAAACATGTTACATATTTTTCTTAGTTTTCCCTAATTTATAACATGTTGTATCTTTAAATACTATCGATGATAAATAAAATTTATAATATTCTTAACAAAATATTTATTCATATAAAAAACACTCTAATTAATTATTATTATTGTTGTTGTTGTTGTTGCTTATTCTATATTTTCAATAAAAAAAATTATATTAAAAACTCATATTTTCTTTCTAACTTTTAAAAAAAAAATTATAATATTTTTTTTAAAATTATGAATCAATTATGTGTTGTCACATTATTATTTGTTTAAATTGTCACCCATATCTTATTTTACAAATTTAAGTAGTTTATGTATATGCCTTAACCACTAAATTTGCACACTTTTAAAAATTGACCTATTTTTTTTATATTACTATTTTAGTGAAGATAAGAATTTTATTTAATGTGGAGTAAAAATTGGAGTAGGAACAAAAAATAAAGTAAAAAATTAAGGGGGCAAATGTAATACTTCAAAATATTAAATCAAATATAATTACATTATTTTTTCATATTTAAATTCATATAAAATTCAAAGTTGTGAGAAAATTTACCCCCTTAAATGGCTCGTGCTTGTGTATACTTTTATATTACACATGTACATAATTAATTAATTATTTAATCACTTATATTTGACAATGCTATTTTTGTGTTTGAATTTTTACTATTTAATCAATTATGATAATGTTACTTTTTAATTTAAATCACTATTTTTTATTAAATTTCACAATTAATGTCTCACATATTAATAATAAGATAGGGTGGATCAAAAACGGGGATAGAAACACCAAATTCTATCATATTTCTACTCTTGTTAAAAGAAGAAGAAATAAGATCTTGGCTATCAAAGACTTAGTTGGAAATTAAGGGACTTATTCAGGAGGAATTTCAAAAATTCATTTCTAATCTATTCACAACTTCAAAGGTTTCCTCACCTTTGTTGATTGTTCGACCCGAGTCTTGGAGAGCCGCTTTATCTGAAAATCAAAGTAGTCGCCTAAACAATTTTATCACTTTGGAATAAATCAGGAAAGCCACTTGGACCTTAAACCGTTTAAAGCCCTGGGGCCGGATGGTCTCCATCCGGCTTTCTTCCAAAAGTTGTGGAACTGTACGGGTAGCTCTCTGATTAATGCCATTAGTGAGGTGTTTAAAAGGGGGTCAGTTCCTACAAGTTGGAACGAGACGTTGATCTGTTTAATTCCAAAATGCAATCAGACTAATTCGGTCTCCCAATTCAGACCTATAAGTCTTTGCAATTCTATTTACAAGGTCATCTCAAAAATTCTTGTGAATAGAATCAGACGAGTTCTGAACAATATCATTTCTCCATTTCAGACTAGTTTTGTCCCGGGTAGAAGGGGTTCCGATAATGTAATTCCGCTCAGAGAGGTGCTTCACTTTTCTAAGCATAAACAGGGCAAAACATGTTGCATGACCATAAAAATAGACCTTGAAAAAGCCTATGATTGAATTGAGTGGGACTTCATCAGAAGAACACTCTTTTTCTTTAAGTTCCCTGAGAAAGTCATTAAGTTGATTATGAATTGCATCTCCACATCATCAATTGAAATCTTGTTTAATGGGGGGAAACTTGAAAAATTCTATCCGTCCAGAGGTATTAGACAAAGTGATCCTCTGTCTCCGTACATATTTATTTTATGTATGGAATATTTGTCATTTCTTATTGATGAAAGAGTTATGCAAGGACAATGGAAATGAATAAAAGTGGGAAGAGGTAGCTTGACCTTATCCCATCTTTTCTTTGCTGATGACCTCATTCTAATGGTAGAGGCGACACCTGAAAATTGTCACTGTATAAACTCGGTCATAGAAGAGTTTTGCGCCATTTCAGGACAAAAGGTAAATCAGGGGAAGTCGATCATGTTTTTCTCCAAAAATGTACCTTCTACCAAAAGAACGCAGATTTCAACGATTCTAAAGTTTAGAACAGTTGAGAACTTTGGGTCTTACCTGGGTTTTCCTTTGGACTTGTCAAACTCAAAAGTAAATTCTTTTAACATTGTTATGGATAAAGTTAGAAATAAACTTTCGGGTTGGAGGGCAAAGCTGTTATCGATGGCGGGTAGAGTTATGTTGGTCAAATCGGTTTTGTCCACGATTCCCTCCTACTATATGCAATGTACTATGTTTCCTAATTCAGTGTGTAAAGAACTGGACATGATTAATAGAAACTTTGTTTGGGGATCCACGGACCAGAAAAGGAAAATCCACTTGATCAATTGGGAGAAAATAACTAAGCCGAAAAAACTAGGGGGTCTTGGTCTGCAGTCGGCTTTGTATCGTAACAAACCACTCCTGGGCAGTTTGGCATGGAGATTGAAGAAGGAAACGGCTCCTTGGGCTGTGGTTATTAGAAATAGAACGTTTAAACAGGATGGAAATTCCCTCACTACTTTGAATAAAACGTCTTGTAATTGGAAAGCAATTAATGAAGGTATGAACACCCTTAAGTTAGGATCAGGGTGGGTGGTGGCGAATGGTAGGGACATTAGATTCTGGCACGATAATTGGGTGGGTAATCAACCGTTGTGAGCTGCAATTTATGGTCCACTGAACTATGAATAAGACAAATTGATGGTAGGAGGTGTATTCCAAAACGACGAGTGGAATCTAGATAGTGACTCTTTTGACTTCCCCAAAAATATTTTGGACATGCTTCGAGGTATTCCAGGGGACAAGACCAATGTCTCCTCAAATACTCAAATATGGAATGTCACAAACTCGGGGAACTACACTACCGCATCGACATATTCTCTTTTAGCAGGTCATGACACAAACATCCAGGTAATTAATCAATGGGATTGGGTTTGGAAGATTCAGACTATCCCAAAAATTCAGTATTTTATCTGGTTGTGCCTTAAAGATAGACTAGCCACCTGCAAACTATTGAACCATAGGGGATGTAATTTGAGCCCTCTGTGCCAAATTTGTTACTCTGGGGAGCAGGACATAGATCACATATTGCGTGGATGTGAGCATGCTAAAGAGATGTGGAACTCAGTCACTGGGCTGCCAAATCTGGGGCAATCTTTCGACTACCCTTTGAATGAATGGATCAAGAAGGGTTGTTAGGAATCGGGAGTCAATATTCAGGGAGTAGAGTGGAAGTACTTTTTTCCTTATGCTCTATGGAACATTTGAAAAAATAGGAACTCTCTTATTTTTAATGATAAGTCTGTTTTTTCTTCTGTTTATACTTTATCTTTATCTCGGGCAAAGTTTCACAAAAATGTTTATCTTGAGACTGACAGTGCTAATGAGTTCATTTCCATTGATATTAGTTGGGTTCCTCCAAAAATGGATTGGTTTAAAATTAACACAGATGGAGCTGCTAAGGGAAATCAAGGATTTGCAGGAGCCAGTGAGGTCATCCGAGACTATAGGGGTCAATGAGTTGTAGGATTCTCAAGGATTTTGGGTTGCTCAAACAGTCTCACTGCGGAATGTTGGGTCATTCGAGACGGACTGCTTTTGGCAAAGACACTCAGATTGAAATCTATTCACCTTGAGACGGATGCCCTCTCAGCCCATAAGGTAATCTCCGATGAAAATATGTCAAATCAAAAACTAATGCCGATCATTGCGGATTGTAGGAAGCTATTGATACAGTTCGAAAAAATGAAGTTCAGATATATTTTTCGAGAAGCGAATGCGGTAGCGGATATCATGGCGTGTATGACGCTCAACCAGAGACAAGTGTTTGAATTTCATAGTTCACCTCCGAAGGAAACTATTATTGCACTCCGAAAAGACGATGTTGACTTTTCGGTTTCGCGAATTGTTAAAGTTAACTAGTGTTTCTTTTTGGTTGTGTAACTGAACTTGGGTGATTAGTTGTCACATATAGCGGGTTTTTTTAATCCATAATTATATATAAAAAAATAAGATATGGGATTCCAAAAATGTTTTATTTTTCATTTTTATCACACTTTTTATTCGTTTTCTTTCTATTCTCGAACAGATTGATATAAATTTGGAAAGATGAAGAATAAGATAATAAAAGGAATGTTACTTTTTAAGTTTAAAATTTAAACGCACTTGAACTTATATTTGTTTAAAAAAAAAAAATTATTCTTCCCCTGGCCCGTAGAGCTTTAAGATTATGGCATTTTAAATTATTTGTGTAAAAAGGACTTCCAAGTGGACTAAATAATTGTACAAACACAGTTCGATCAGCTCAACCAGTAGGCGTTAGATACACCAATAATGGACTGGATGAATATTGTAGAGATATGATCAATAATTAGATAAATGTAGATTCTCAATAATTTTATTTAAATTATATTTTTTCAGCATTGTCAGGTAGGATTGAGACTTATTTATGTAGACTTTTAAATAATATTTAAACATAAATAATATATTGATCCATATGTGTTTTGTCTATATAATTGTTTTTTTGTTATTAGTATACTAAAGAATGGATACTAAACTATAAAAGTAGTCATTTAAATGACATGACTCATATTACATTATTTAAATTCAAATAATGCACTAGAACAATAAATGTAGAGCATACTCTTGAGAAAATGTTAGATAATAGTATTTATCTTCCTTAAACTAAATTCATAGTTTAATATTATAAAGTAATATTAACTTCAAAGCATTATATTAATAAGGTCGAGACATAGTATCACTCAGTGTTATCATAACTGGACCTGCTCTCGAACTGGAAAGGAGGTCGGTTCCTGGTATGTTTGGTCCAACCCGAGCAATGTGCGGCTTACTGTACCCATCCCTCCGCCCCAGCCCAACTCTCTACCTCCGCCCTAGCCTAGCCCTCCACTTTTTCCCCTCCACCCCACTCGGCCTCACATCCCACGATTCCCACCCCAGCTGCATGCATTTCAGTCTCTTTGTGTGCATCTGGAAGAGGATCCTTCACCAAGTATCTAGACGGAACTCCTTGCTCTTCATTTGCATTAACATCTCTCCTCATGATCTGAAACTCCTTCGTGTTGGTCAGATGGAGGTCATTCAGTCACTTGGTTTGCAGCTGGAAGAGGATCCTTTACCACATAACCAAATTGAGACGTTACTTGCTCTCCAGCTACATTAACATCTTGCTCAAGATTTGAACTTTTTGTGCGTTTGTCAGATGCAGGCGAATTAATCAGCTTGGGTGGATCTGAAAGTGGACATTTCACCAAGTTACTAGATTGAAGTCTTTCTTGCACTTCAACGGTATTAACATATCTATCTAGCTAGATTTGAATTTTTGTTGTGCTTATCAGTTTTAGGCAACTCAGCCACTCTTTGTGCATCTGAAAAAGGATTATTGACCAAGCGAGTAGCTTGAAGGGTTTTCTTATTAACAGCATCTGCATCGGCAGACACAGATGTCCCGGTTTCTAATTCATCTGCATCTGCAATCCTAACTCCTCTGTTACATCTAGGGCGTAGAACTCTTGTTGCTTTATAAGGTGCATGCGGCTTAAGGTTTTCTAAATACAAAAGTCATCCAATTTTTGAGTGATAAGAACTCGATTACATGGTCTGCAATGATCACTGGTTTTGCACAAATTAAAGTGGCAAGTCTTCTATTCTCCTGAACCAGTCATTTTTTTGTTTTAAAAGAAAACTCTCCCTAACAAAGTGAACCAGAAACTGATCGATTTTCCAAAAAACGTCTGGATCAATCTGGTTCAAACAGTATTCATTTGTAAAACGGTCTTTTATTTGAACCAAACCGAATAGGAGTCCGGTTTCCAATCGAACCTGATCGGATCGTCGGTCCGGTCCGATTCTGATAACACTTTCACCTATATCGTCGTCGCCATAGTATTTTTCAAAAAAAAAAAGTTGTCCTCTTCCTATGTACGTAGCTCTAATATTTAATTAAGAAAATATAAAATAATATGATATCCACAAGATAATTGTTTTTTTCATTATCGTATAAAAAATGGTTGATTTAATTTGAAGCTAAGTTAGTGAGCTACTAGCAGACAATGTCAGAATAAATATATAGAGTTATATATTCCGAAAGGCTGACCTATTAATTCTGGGTTGTCGTTAAAACTACGTTGACTGAATTAGTGTTTGTGTTGGTGCTTCAATGACCGAAAACTCAGGACATTATGTAGCGGGATGAGCCTAGTGTCACCACTATAAGATAAGTCGTTAAACTTAACATAGATAATTAGGAAGTTGAACTTCAAAAAGGAAAAAATAGATAGTCAAATTTTTTTAAATAACAAATAAAGATTTCCGTTCCAATTTATGGTAAAATCAAATATAATTTTATGATACTAAACTATTTGGTCAAATATTTATTTCATAATCAGAGGTCGGACGAAAAATCTTAACAATTTTATCCTTATGAGCGGACATGCAATAAAAATTATGGTAAATTGATCAAATGTGTTGTAACCTTGACTTTTATTACCCACGTAACAACCCGAACAAAAAATTACGCATCCTTGTCTCGTCATATGTTTGGGCCTCAATGGAGAACGCCGAGAAAAAGCAACAGATTGGGATTGAAGCCCAAACCTTTTTTCTCTCTCTATTGAAACTAAAATATCTTTACTGACAAGTGTGTAAATATATATACTCTCTTCAGTAAAATATTCATCGGACTGAAAGCATTTGTCCTATTGATACTAAGATCGTGTCAGATATTATATATATGTGATTAAAGAATAACTTCTTTTTATAAAAAGAGAATTAGAAATAAATATGTTCCACGCGTACAATATTCTCGATCCTTTGTTAGTCGTTGGACACCTTGTTATCAATTCAATTAATATAAATAAATTTTGATAATGGATGTAGAAAGAGGTTTGGTTTTATGAAATAATAATAATTAATAACCGACTACGATAATATGTCATGTGCTTAATTAATATTATATTCGGACATTCCTAGGGAGACGGGGGAGGTCTTGAACTTGGACAAAACCTGACAGGTTTTCTTGTCTTCAAGTTCAAACTCATTTTCTTTATATTTAAAAATAAAAATACTAACTAATATGCAACGTTATTTGTAAATATATTTTTTAACATTTTAGAATTATATAAAGGGAAAAGTACCAAACTGGTACCCGAACTTGTAGGTGACTAGCAAGTAGGTACCTAAATTTTTTTGTAGCAAATAGGTAGCCGAACTTATGAAAATTAGCAAATAGGTACCTACCGTTAATTTCCGTTAAAAATAAACGGAAAATGTCACGTGAGGAGCACGTGAGGAGCAAGCAGGTACCTGAACTTACACAAATGAGCAAGTAGGTACCTAAACCGGTTCAAGAACCGGTTCGATCGAACCATTTTTTTTTAAAGTAAGGTTTATATACCAAACACATGCATGACTCGACTCCAGACGTTCTCGGAGTGTTCCTTGATGCACCGAGAACATCTAGAGTCGACCCATGTATATGTTTGGTATATAAATCTGTTTGGTTCGGTTGAAGCACTTTATTTTTTTATAAAAAAAAGTAGGGTTTATATACTAAACACATGCATGACTCAACTCCAGACGTTCTCGGTGCATCAAGGAACACTCTGAAAACGTCTGGAGTTGAGCCATGCATGTGTTTGGTATATAAACCCTACTTTTTTTTAAAAAATAATAAAGTGGTTCGACCGAATCAGGTACCTACTTGCTCATTCGTGTAAGTTCAGGTACCTGATTGCTCCTCACGTGACATTTTCCGTTTATTTTTAACGGAAATTAACGGTAGGTACCTATTTGCTTATTTAAGAAAGTTCGGCTACCTATTTGCTATAAAAAAAGTTTAGGTACCTACTTGCTAATCACCCACAAGTTCGGGTACCAGTTTGGTACTTTTCCCTTATATAAAATATATTCAGTTAAATAATTTTGTAGAAGGTCTAATCCTCTACCTAGTATTAGTTGATATGTAACTATTTGATCCTTAAATAAAAGTAGCAAAATTAAAGTAGATTAGAATGTGAACCATCTTCTTAATGAAGTCGAAATAGAAAATTGTTTTTTCAGCTACAAATATCACGATCAAATAATATATATATATGTACATATATAATATTTTTTTCAATATTGAGACGTCAAGCAAGCATTGTGTCTAGGCAAAGTGCATGCATATGATAAAGACTTGGTTACATTTGAATTATTATTTCGTTACGCGTCAGTATCTCAATTTCTTTGGCTAAACTTCAGTATCTAGATATGACCGAAGTTGTCTATCCATAACATCTATCAATCTAAAATCAAAATTAAAAAGATAAAAACATTGTTTTTTACTATATTTTAATCTAATCAATTGTATTATTATGATATGATTATGAATATGAATTTTTCACTAGTAATAATTAAGTACGATATATATTAAAAATGTTTTTGGTATTATATTAATATGATTTACTTGTAAATTGAACTTAAGTTGATTAATATTTTAGGATTAAGAAGTTTAAATTTTGATTTATAGAAACTAAACTAAAATATGTGTATTTTGTATATGGGTAACCTAGTGAATAATAGCAGCAACAGTTATAGATATCTTTATGATATTAGAAATCGTTCTTGCAATAAATATGATTTAAAAACATAATTAAAAAAAAATTAACACATTTTTACAGTAAATGTATGAAATTTGAAGATTAAGATATACATATAGTAGACTCCCAAACCTGTGATTACAAATTATCAAAGTAATTATTATATATATGAATACATACATTATAAATTTATGCAGCCTTTAAATCTCCCCATAAAAGCTGTACAAACTATATAAAAATTTAAAATCACACCTAAGAGTCTAAGACAATCAAATCAATCACAATCTACATATAAAAATGGCAAACAAAACTATAGCAATTTCCAAATCGAAATTCATGGTCGATTAAGGATATAATTAATTATTTGTAGTCTCTCTTACCTTCTTTTTTTTTTTGGTCAATCTCTCTTACCTTCCAAACCCATAAAAAAGTGTTTTTTTTTCTTCATCAACAACGCTTAGAACTTCGACACCTTATTAGTGAATCTCCCATGGCAGTTGCACCGACTACCCATGTCTCCTTGGCAATATCGGTGGAGATCTTGTAGTACTCTGTGTCGTACCCTTCGAAAAACATGTTCTGCTTTCTCTTCATGTCTTCTTCCTCCTCCCTCTTCTCCTCATCCATTAACAGCTTCAGTATGTTCTTCTTCTCCATCAATTTGCCGCGCTCTCCTTCTTTTTCGGATGCTGCTGCATTTCCTTTCTCCATTGCCACTCGTTCCTCCTCCTCCTCTAACCAGCTCTTTGCCGGAGCAGAGCGGCAACGCATGAGCAGTAGCGCGTTCGGCGGCGGAACAGCAGCTGCGAACGACTCTTCATCCCAGGACCCACCTCTCTGTACCTTCTTGTTTCCGTCTCTATTGGGTTCGGCGGGAAAGTTTTGGTTTTCTTTCAAAACCATGAACCACTTGGAGAAAACAGCGCTCGATTTGTCGTCACTACTTTCATCGTACTTACACTCCTGATCGTCTTCTTCATCATCGTTCTCTTCGTCGGAAGTGACGTCCTGCTCCGGGAATGATCCGAAGCACCGGAAGTTGAACCGCACGCTCTTCAAGCAGGTTAGGAACTGCATGATCTCCTTACTGAACCCCAACATGGACTCGCCGCGCTTCTTGATCTTGCTGTCATGTATCTTCTCGATCTCCGCCATGACGGACTGCCAGCTCCGACCAGTGCCGGACTTGTGCCTTACCTTGATCTGACCCGCGCATGTGACCTTTGGTGAAGTGGGCTCGGACGTAACTGATCCGGATCCCATTTGCTTGTTCTTAGACCAAAGCACAGGGGTAGCCTGCACCCGCCGAACAGTGCCAGATTTCCTGAGCCGCCGAGGTCCCTGCTGCAACTGCGTGTTAGGCTGCTGATGTCGGCTTGCCCGTGAGTCTGGTTCTGGCAGCTGTAGGAGCCTGACAGGGCTTGAAACGGGCTTGGAGAGGAGCGCGAGGTGGGCTCTTGTAGGAAAACATACCAGGAAGTCTGTTGAAGGAGCTGATGCTGATTTTGTGATCTCTTTTCCTTTCATGGAGAATGAAGATGACTGATCTCTCTCCTCAGTTTCTCAGTCTTCTTCTGTTTCTACTAATAAAAGAAAACTTGTTGCTGGTGTTGATCTCCTTTTGGTCTGTGCAGAGATCTCTGTACTGTACAGTTGAGAGAGAAGGAGATAAGCATTGGATCTAGTGCTTAACATCAAAGCAAGACACTTTGCTTTTGTAGGAGTGATTCATGGAAAAGTGTTGGCTTTGCTGGTTCTTTAAAAGGAATGAACGGGAGGAGTAGAGATGTGAGAAACTTTGCCTTTTTCGGGTTGGTCGCTACTCTTTTATTTGGAAATTGTATATTGACGATATTTTTTAAAAAATATAAATTTACTATTCAAACATTTTTATTTTAAAAATAAAGAAATTTATTAAAGAAATTTTATATAAAGAAATATAATATATACTTTTTAAAACAGTTGAAAAAAATATATCAAAGGTTCAGGTTTCCCATTTAAAAAAGAAATCTTTTATAAAAAAAACTATATTAATAATCATTTTAAATATTGTTTCTGACTTTTTTATTTTTTAAAACAAAACAAACAAAGATTAAATGTTAATAACTCTAAATTGTGAAAATAATGAATTTCTCTTTCTTATTTCTTACATTTTCTATATTTATATATAGGGTGTGTGTTTTGCCAAAATATTTAGGGTTAAGTCACTAATTAGTCCTCGAACCCTCACCAAATATTCCATTCCATCCTCGAACTCTCTATATATTAAATTTTCCCATCGAACACATACTTTCCATTTGTTTTCATCCTTTAGTTGGTATGAACAATACAGTATTTTGTTCTTTCAAAAAGTCGAAATTAACACCAAAAAAGATTGATCAAACCTAGCGATGGAGTTCATGATCAAGGCTTGAGCAACCACAATCAACGCTTCACCCTAAGTTCGGTTGGTGGTTGCTTTCCCGTTCGATGTGGTTCGCCCCATTTATCTCGGGTACAAGTTCCACAAGGCGAGGATCCGTTTTTTACGGTCAGCTACCATATCATTTTCAATTTTAATTTCATATTTTTTTTCTTATATTTTTTACATAAGATGGACATTATGACGGTGATAAAAAATAATATATATATATTAATTAGATGACATGACTTATGTAATATTTTTTTTTTTTTTTTTTTTTTTGATATGACATGACTTATGTAATATTGCTATGTTAGTAATAAATAAAAAGTTAGCGAGACGATCACTAATACTATATTAAAACATAATATATACAATCAACCCTTATAATAATAAGTATTTATTCTATACTATACACATGAATTATGTCGATAACCACCCTATCTCTATTCTTTTTCATCTTATATACTCGTCCATAATTCTTTAATAATTTTTTTCACATATATATATTATTAACTCTAATTAAATAATGTCCTTAAGTGCCCCTACCTGACCATCGCCAACCACAATTCTCTTTTCTCCGACCTTTTAAATTGGGGTCACGAAAGAGCATCTCTTTCTTAATACTTTAACTTTACTTTCTTTTTCTCATCATTTCACTTTCTTCTATTTATGTATAAAGAGTTGTAAAGGCAATTATTTCTGTAAAGGATGGCCAAACAAGATACCTCTCAAAATTTGTAGAAAAAGTTTTTTTTTTCAGTTTTCTTTTATCTAAACGTTAAATTAAAATTCTTTTTAATATGCCATTTTTAATAGAATTTAAACATCATTCAATATATAATATTATAACTCGTTTTACTAGTTGGTTTAATTTAGTATTTGTAACTCTCGACTCTATCGAAATTGACCAACATACTAAAGATGGATAACTAATGTATGTACAAAGAATATTTCTGACCTATTTTCTGTATGTGAATATATGAATGTTGTGGTGAAGTATAGCCACAAGTCAAAAGTGCAAAGAATGTGAAGTTTGAGAGAAAAGTTGTCTCGAGGAAACATTACTTTTCTAAAATCAAGCAAAGCGCCCTCTCCACTCAATCCAAGTGAGACTTTTGCCTCTAGAGCGAGCAACTGTCACTCCCATTGAAATGTGTCACTAAAAGATGCAGTGTTGGTTACGTTTTCTAAATTTAAATTTTTAGATAGAGGATGAAGCGCTGAACCCGTTACTATTACATTAAACGTTTGTTATCTCGATTGAGTAGTGTTAAGAAACTCATTATTGGAAAATAAATATTAATTAAAGGATGAAACCCAGAGAGACGAAGATGCAATAATGGTGAACACAGCCAGCCAATGCTACTTTGAAGAAAGCAATATAGATAGATAGATAGTCCCCAAAAAGAATGCATGGGAGGTCGGCCCTCTCTTATGAATTAGCCCCACCATGTTGAGATTATTAGTGGATTAAGATTAGACGGGTCTGCTTTTGGATATGATACACCTTTTCAACTTGCAGGCATAGTCCCATACTCGATATTTTTTTAAAAAAAATACATATATAAATATATTAAAAAAATACTCTATCTATCTATATCTATATGTAATTAATACATAATTATTTTTATTTTTTTTATTATAAAAAGGAAGTTATAAATATCCTAATTGAGAGAAAGCAGCAGTTTAATAACCACCCATCTGAGTTTAACGCCTGCATTGTTAGCTTCATCAACTTCAGACATAATAAATAGACAACGTTCGAGAATTTCAGGGAGCATTGCTGACATGACAAAAGGAGGTTCTGTGTTTTATGTAAATCATCAAATCTAGCAGCTTTATAAAGAAGATTCAGAAGACAATGAGAATCGATCAAGTCCAACCTCTAACCGGTAAAAGACTTTTTAACATATATATATATTCTCCAGAAACTGGAAATTATTCTAGTGCTGAAGGAGGAGTTAAATATTATAATAATATCAAAAAAATTCAAATCCACGTCTCCAAAATATCAATTACTAATGATTCGGTCGAAAATAAACCCTAAAGAGTTTGGTTTTTTTTTTTGGCCTGAAATAACAAACTTCATTCAACAAACGGAAACGAGTTCGAGTACAAGATGTTATCCGAAACAATGCATCTAAGTAAAGGGGTTGGTGGTGAAGACACCCAATCCAATGGACACAACCCCGACAAAGCGTTCCTCGCAATTCAATCCGCACAAGAGTTGGCGGATCGTAGAGCATGCACCCAAGCGATTTCCCTAATAGAGGAAGATAGGTAAACCGCATTAGACAAAATAGGGGCAATCCTCCATGCGAGCACCCGATCATGAATGTGGTTGATGACATTCATGGCGTCCGTTTCTATGATCACCCTCTGCCATCCCTTCTCAATGGCAAGCCGAACCGCATGTAAAACCGCTGTGGCCTCAATTTCCTCGACCGTCCCCGCAAGTGCGACCCCGGAGCTGCCTCCACAGACCGAACCTGTTTCATCCCTCGCGATTACTCCAAAGCCTCCTCGACGTGTATTGCTCGCCCATGCCCCGTCGCAATTAATTTTGATAACGCCCGTCGGTGGGCCGATCCATGCTTGGAACCGCTCCGGTCCCTCTATGAGCTGGTGTTCGTCTGAGCCCATCTCTTCCAAAGTTCGGTTGATTTCGTGCATGATAGACGGGACGAAAGGTTGGGCATTGTCGTAGACGATCCTACACCGTGTTTTCCATATGACCCACGCCACAACAATGCTCAAGCGCCATTGTCGCTTCCGGATCCTCTTATGATTGCCCTCGAACCAAGTGACGTCGCTTAGCCAGGCATCAATCGAGAGCGCACCCAAGTCGATGGCTTTCTTATCCGCGAAATGAGACCACACCTGTTTAACCCAAGGACAATGAAAAAACAGATGTTCACGAGTTTCTACAACACGGCATGCCTGACAGAGCGGGGTCAGGTCCATTCCTCGTCGGTTGAGCGAATCCCTCGTCGGGAGGGTGTTGCTTGCCATCTTCCACATAAACGCCCTAAGCTTAGGCCACACGTTTGCCGACCAGATTGCACTCCATACCTTAGGTCTTGGTGTCGGGTTGTGGCGTTGGGGATCCACGGTCGGTTGTGCTCTCAGGTGGGCAATCTGCAAGACATGATAGGCAGACCGCACAGAAATTTGGCCCGAGGATGAGTGAGGCCACCTGTACAAGTCGATGGCGTCGGCTATAGGAATCGGGACCTGCAGCACTGCCGGAACGTCTTCTTGATGGACCGCATCAGTAATCGCGTCCTCGTCTCACGACCTCGAGGTTCGGTGGATCCACGTAGCTAGCCTAGGCGAGGGCAGCTGTTTGTTTTCGGTCCTAGGTCTGATCCTCATGCTCGGAACAGTCGGTACCCACGGGTCAGCAAACGGGTGAATAGAACGTCCATCTCCAAGTGACCACACACCTTCTTGTTTAATGACATCACGCCCCTCTAAGAGGCTCGCCCATGCCCATGATGATCTTCCACCCTTAACGGCCTGCAAGAAAGATGTGTGCGGGAAATAGATTCCTTTAAGAAATCTCACCCATAGGGATTCCGGCTCCTGAATAATCCTCGAAGCCATGTTAGCCAGAATCGCGCGGTTGAACTGATTCATGTCCCTAAAGCCGTATCCCCCGACCGACTTTGATGTAGTCATCGATGTCCAGTTCTTCCAATGAATTTTCCTGTTGCCTTCCTTTGAACCCCACCAGAACCGCGCAATGAGAGTGTTAATCTCATTGCACCAAGTGACCGGCAGTTTGAAAACATGCATAACATAGGATGGTATGGCGCTAATGACCGACTTTATTAGAACCTCTTTCCCCGAATTGTTCAGGAACTTGTTTCTCCAACTGTGTATTTTGTCCCTAACTCTTTCCTTTAGGTAGTTGAGAGCTTCCTTCTTTGATCTTCCCCAAATCATAGGTAGACCCAAGTAGAAACCGGGGTCCGATGTCTGAGCCACTCCAAAAAGCATCGAAATGTCCCTCTTATAATCCTCATGAGCCCCCGAGTTAAAATAAAGCGTGGATTTGGAGAAATTGATCTTCTGTCCTGATGCAAGGCAGTAGTCCTCCAGAGAGTTCTTAAGATTAGTCGCCAGGTTCAGATGTCCCTTGAGAAAGAAGATGGAGTCATCCGCGAAGAAGAGGTGTTGAATCTCGGGGCATGACCTCTTCGGGCGGATTCCTCTGATAACCCCCTTGGAAACCTGGTCGTCAAGCAGTCTAGATAGAACGTCAGCGACCAAAATAAAGAGGTAGGGTGATAGAGGGTCACCCTGTCGCAGCCCCCTAGAGGGTCTGATGATGTCCGTCTGGTTCCCGTTAACCAAGACTCTGATGAGACAGAGGAAATGCAGGCTTTGATCCAAGATATCCATTTTCCGTTGAAACCCCGCCTGTACAAGCACTCCAATAGAAAGTCCCATTCCACCCTGTCATAGGTCTTCTGCATATCTATTTTGAGGGCGCATTCCGATCTTCCTGAGGTCGTTCTTGGCTTGCCTCTTGACTTCAGGAAGTGGAACATCTCGTGCGCAATAATAATGATATCCTGAATGCGTTTCCCTGAAACAAACGCACTTTGGAACGGGGTGACCAATTCTGGCAAATAGGTTTTTAGTCTATTTGCCAGAACCTTTGAAATGATTTTATACCCGAAGTTACATAGGCTAATAGGTCTAAAATCAGAGGCACACACCGGATTAGCAATCTTAGGAATCAATGTAATGTGGGTGTGGTTAAGAAATGAATGCATGATACCTGATGTGAGGAAAGCGTTAACCGAAGTGAGCAAGTCCGATCCGATCGTGCACCAACTCTTTTGGAAGAAAATGCCCGAGAAGCCATCCGGACCTGGTGCCTTAGTTCCCCCCATCTGGAAGCAAGCCCGTCTCACCTCATCCTCAGATGCCAAAGCCGTGAGGCACTCATTCATCTCATGCGTGACCAAAATCGGGACCGACTCAAGGATATTCTGGAAGCATGTTGGAGGAGTCCCGACCGAGGTGCTAATGTGACGATCCGATGTGAACAGGTTGTGAAGAACCCGTGAATTTCCGCTTTGATGTCGTTATCACCCTCAATCCAACTCCCGTTACCATCCTTAAGGCGGATAATTTTGTTACGACGCCTCCTCACTAGAGTCGATTGAAGGAAGAATTTTGTATTTCGGTCCCCATGGCCGAGCCACTTAACCCTCGAACGTTGTTTCCAGTAGATCTCTTCACGCTTCCAAAGAGCGTGAAGTCTCGATTTGAGCGCCCTTTCCTCAACCTCATCCGACACTCTACTAATCTGGCCCTTCACCTTTGCAATCTCCCTTAAATTGTGTTTAAATTCCACTAAGCTCCAATCTGAGAGGGCCGACTTGCATCGGTCGAGCTTCCATTTCAGCTCCGCCCCGTTAATGATCGGGCCACCCCTATTCCATGCGGTACTAATGATGTCGATACATTCCTCCTTTTCCAACCACATTTCTTCAAATCTGAACCGTCTCTTACCCTTGGTATCCTGTCGTGTGAGGTAAATGCTAATAGGGGCATGATCCGACCCGATCATGAGGCCGTTTATACAATGAGCCGTAGGGAAAGAGGTGAGCCACGCGGGGTTCGCCACCGCCCTATCCAATCTCTCCTTTATGCGATCTCCCCCCCTCCGGTTATTGCTCCAAGTGAAAGTAGGGCCCCTATAGCCCAGGTCTTCAAGGTTGAGATCGTTTAGGAGATTAACGAACCCATCGATTTTGTTTTGGTCCTTAATACCCCCTCCCTCCTTCTCCCTATGGTGAGTAATATCGTTGAAATCGCCAATACACACCCATGGGTCAGATCGGCTCATACCCATACACCGTAGCTCCTCCCAATTTTGAGTTCGTCTCACAAACATCGAGTCCCCGTATACCCACGTGACCCTCATAGTCCCCCTGAATTCCGAGCTCTGAATCGATGTATCTATAAAGTTCTTATGTTGTGAGTGGACTTGTAGTGTAACCTCTTTCGTCCACCATAGCGCCAGACCTCCACTCGTACCTACCGGATGGACATACGAGGCATGTTCCATCCCGACTTCCCTTCTAACCTTCTCGCAGTGGGCTTCATTCTTCTTTGTCTCCATAAGAAAGACAACAGAAGGCTAAGATCCCTTCACCAGGTCTTTTAGATGTCGAATTGTCAAGGGAGACCCTAACCCTTGACAATTCCAACTTAGGAACATCATTGGGAACCCGTGGCTGTTCGGGGACAGCCACCGGAACCCTTTGTTTTTCCAGCTTTTCTCGTCGTTCTCACCTCAGCTCCCTTTGTCACGATCCGTGAAGTAGTGGCCCCCAGTTCTTCCCCGGGAGGATGGCTGCCGAAGTATATGATGCCCCCAGTCCCTCCCCCCGAAGATTCGCTGTTAACCTTTCTTCTCTTAATCGATCCTTCATCCTTCTCCAAACCTCCATTCGCAGTCGTGTCATTTGACAAGGACACAACACTCATCCAGTCTTTCCCCCTCCACATACGGTCCCTTTGAATTCCAGTCTCCCTGCCTCTCCCCTCGCAGCTGGATATGGTTCGTTTATTATTGTTTGGGCCATTTGGATGGTCGTGCACTTCTTGTGGATTGGACCCCTTTGTGTGCACGGAGCCACCTTCGATGGATAGAGGCTGCACCAGAAAAGTACCCAGTCCTTGCGACGCGAGGGACAATGTAGCCGCCTGCTGCACAGCTGCCTTGGGTGCCAAGCTTCTATCTCTGGACTGGAAAGCTCCCGTGTCATGCTCCATCACAGAGTTCCTTTCAAAGACGCTCGTCCCCTGGGACTCCTCCCTAGGAATGGGCGTGAGAGGTGTCGCAGAGGCTAAAGCACGGAGGATTTCATCTGGCAGGTCCCCTTCCTTCGAAGATGCAGTCCCCTGCACATTATCATATGTTCTGGCTTGATTCCCTCCTTGATCAAAGCCTTCCACCGGACCAATCTGCTCGTCACCTGTCGAGAGGTGACCTGAGTTATCCCCTAAATTGTCCCCCGTGTTGTGCTTGGCAGTTCCTCCCCTAAAGAGTTTGGTTAATGGGTTAAGAACAGCAATGGATCTGATCTAGAAAATTAGCTAGATAAGCAGCCGATTTAAAAATATAAATAAGTGGATGTTTGTTACAGATTTTTTTTCTCATAATTATCAATAACATGTCAGATTGGTATAAATTTGGATCGGACTAAAAATAATATTTTTGACGTAATTTCAACTACTTGTTTATAAGTTTATAATAAATTTATACAATAGTTCTTTTCATATAATAAACACAAAGAATTCACTCATTATAAATTTGACTACTATTTTATTAGAGCGATAGTTAATTATGGATACAAGTAAATTACTCATTACTTAACTTATAACCACTAATTTTAAAATTAGGAAATAAAAAATGAATTGCAAGCTAAAATCAATGTCCCAGAGATCTCAGGTTATAGATTCAAATTTTGTGGTGCAAAACCAACCTCATATTTTAATTACCTACCCAAATAAACCATGCAAATGCCCCTACCCAAAGAAAATTAAAAGGTAAACAATTTTAGATGACTATTTTTATTTATTTTTAGAATGTATTCGTAATAATGAGATTTTTTTTCCCGAAATATACATCAAAATAAAAGCAAATACTGAAATATTCTCAGTTTTGAAACAAAAAAAATCAAAGTACACCTACGCGCGAATAAAATTCACGGATGTGTATAAAAAATATCAACCGCGAATTACATTTTCTCTTTCATCTTAATCATTTTTTTCACGTGGGTGGAGCACAACTTCTTCCCGCAAATAACATTAGTAGGTGATGTTTTTTAGGAAGTTTGCTAGTAAACTTTTTATGTATACCTACATTTGTAGGGGTAGGTATATTTTGATATATTTTTTTAATTGAGAATATTTCAGTATTTATTTTTATTTTGAGTATATTTAACGAAAGAAAAAATCCTGCCAATAGATATAGTTTTCGATTTAGGGTTTAGAATTTTCTTCAAATTTTATAATTATTTAAAAATTAATTACCAAACTAACTAACTTAACCTGATTCATGGAGTAAATGAATGTGAAATCAAAATTCAACCCGCGAACTAGATTCGCAGGTGTAGCAAAAAAAAAATTAAAAATTTATTTATATAGAAATTCGAACTCAAGATTCTTTCGAAATTCTTTTGATAGTTAATTTTTAAATAAAGGTTCAATTGAAAAGAAATGGGAGTGTTTAGGCCTTAGGGCAATGATGAATGAATTGAGATAGAGTAGAGATGCATGTACATCACCCAACCCAACTGATTATTATTGACTGTGTAGTCCAATGAAGATAGGACGGCCCACAATTATCCTGTTGTTGGGCCATGCAATGTGTGTTTTTGGTAGTCTGCTATTGTTAATTAAATCTATGGACATATATCCATGGACCACGACCAGCATATAATTGTAGGGAAGGTTGATATGAAAATGATGAGTACAAAATTAATCAAAAGTAATAATCACGTCCTTAATTATTGTTATCATTACCTTCAAATTGACAGTGTGTACTATAATTAGGCTTTTTCTCTTCTTTGTGGGAACGTTGATTAAGGGGAAAAAGGAATTGTATTACCACTTATAAACTTTACAATCATTTTGTCCAATTATTGCACTATTCTATATATATATATATATATATATATATAATATAAATAATATCTTAACATACTCATTTTTTAATTTCCTTCTGATTAATGAATAAAGCACTTAACCACAACCCCATCTTACAAGTGTTAAAAGTTAAAACCCATTTACATATTGAAAAGCTTCATTAACATGCTCCAAAAGTTTACATAAAAAAGAAGAAGCCATTGTTGATGTAACATTCTCCTCTCACCTTTGAAGTCCTAAAGTAGTGCCCACAACACCTATTTAAAAATGGCTACTAATTAAATAAAATAAGCATATTAAAAGGATGATTTGAAAAAAGAAGGATGTTGGCATTATAAAGAAAGATTTATGCTGACCACCACAAAGATTGATTGTATAAAGAAAACTTTATAGTTAGGTAAATAAGAATGGCATGTGTAACTTAAATCTTATTAAATGATGCCCTAATGATATAATGCATTTTTTATATGAACGAACACTTATAAAAAAAACTACTTGAATTTTATAATTAGGATATACATTTTTTAAATAATAATATCATTAGTATTTTATTTTTTAAAAATATATTATATTGTACGCGTAAGTAATGGGTGGGGACTGGGGAGGTAGAGATATGAGAAAGAGGGTTGAGTGGGCTAAGCACTAATGTGGTCGATGGGTCCACATTCCGTGGGGCCCATGATGAATCATTGCCATGCGTCCATCACTCTGTGGGGCCCTTTTAGTGTGCTATGGAAAACTATATTACCTATAATATATAACGGCCCATCTATCCCTTTTTATAAAAGCCCATTTTTTTAAAAATATATTATAAATAGTGCACCCCACGGTTGTTTTTGCAGGTATTTCAGTTAGCTTTTATAATTGACTTCGTACAAAGCAGTTAAAACGCCCTCAAATTATTACGGTTTTGACACTTCTTGATTGTTAATTTTATGATAGGTTTGTATATAAACAAGTGTCCAGGAATTAAATCAGAAAAATTATTAAGTTAGCGCAAATATTAGAATTAGAGATTCTATTTGCAGATCATTGACTACTTTATATATATCACTTTTATTGAAATACTAAATTGCCCTAATAGGATTTTACATATTTGTCCTTACTAATTTTAAAGAAATTAATTATTAAATTGACCTCATATTTTCGTAGTTACTAAATCGATCTCATATTATCAAAATGATAAAAAATTATGCTTCTAACAAGTTTTGAACTCTAGACCTCTTACATACTAGCTAATAGATTTACCACTATACTAGTAATTCCTATTGCTTTCTCATATACTTCAAATATAGTTATTGAAGCAACTCTGATATTATTGTAATAAACATCCCATGTTTATTTATTGATGCTCTTTAGTAATTAACATTTGTTCAACGTTGTTTGTTTAATTATAGTTTTAATTTAATTATATATCTACTAATCAATTTTTTTTTAAAATGATTGAAAAATAAGTAATTTTCTAAATTTAGTATTTATAGACTACCAGAATACTCATTTTGAAAATATTTTTTCAACCATCTCTAAAAAATCAGAAAGACTATAATATGTAGATAATTAAATTAGAACTTTAACACATATGATGCTAAGTTTCAATTTTCCCATCAACCATAAAATTTGGCCAAATTTATAAAAATTGTCAAAAATTACCAACGCTACTTTGATCAAATTTTATAATTGATAAAAAAATTGAAACTTAACAACATATATGTTGTTAGAGTTCTAATTTAATTATCTAAATACTATAATTTTTCTAATTTGTTTTAGAGATGTTTGAAAAAAATATTTTCAAAATGAATATTCTGGTAGTCTATAAATACTAAATTTAGAAATTTACTTATTTTCCAACCATTTTAAAAAATTAAATAGTAGATACATAATTAAATTAAAACTATAATTAAACAAGCAACGTTGAACAAATGTTAATTACTAAAGAGCATCAATAAATAAACATGAGGTGTTTAATACAATAATATTAGAATTGTTTCGATAACTATATTTGAAGTATATAAGAAATCAATTGGAATTATTAGTATAGTGGTAAAACTTTTAATTAGTATGTAAGAGGTCTAGGGTTCAAAACTTGCTAGAATAATAATTTTCACCATTTTGATAATATGGAGTCAATTTAGTAACTACGAAAATATGAGGTCGATTTGAATCATTTGATAATTAATTTCTTTAAAATTAGTAAGGACAAATATGTAAAAAGCTATTAGGGCATTTTAATCTTTCAACAAAAGTGTTCTGTATAAAGTAATTGATTGTATGCAAATAGAATCCCCTTATTAGAAAATATTAGAGTAAGAGTAATTAATTGAACTAAAAAAAATAGTTGGAGCAAATATGTAATTTAAAAATACTAAATGAAAAATTATTATATTTTTTAGTGTCAAATTTACACATAATTAAATTTTGAGTGGAAACAATTTGCCCCCTAATCCTCGCATGGCTCCGTGCCTGCATGTGTCTGATATGAATTCAATTACGTATGTTAAAATATGGTATATTCAACAAACTCTAACATGTAAGTACACAAAATAAAATAAAAATAGGTGTATTGTGTATTACACGTCTATTTAGTTATGTTTAATGATAAACTCATCAATTATAACAATATTACAACGGAAGTCCGTGTTGTTGTAATGTTGCTTCAAGATGCCAAAGATATAGTCTTTATTTGGGTATTATTAGTACAAAATATGATGTTGATTCGTTGGTTTTGAAACCGGAGCTGCGACTACCTTAAGATCTTCGTGGAAAGAACTACCGTTGAAAGAACTACCAGCGCGTCCGGCTGCCGCCATCTTCGGATCTTCGTCGGAGAATGGTTCTGGGAAGAGGAAGAAGAAGAAGGCGAAGATCCTACCTTCAGACCTTCGTTGACGAACCTCCGACCAGGAGCTCAAGTGGACGGTGGATGGAGCGGCTGGGGCTGAAGAAGACTCAACGGAGCAAAGGAAGCGTTGTCGTTGGTGGGAAGACCGATCTGGAGACAAATCTATTTTTTTAAACTTGATTTTATATTTGGCGACTATTTATATTAGCCGCCAAAAATAATAATTAAAAAATAAAATATTTTTCGCGGCTCATTATAAGTGTCACCATAATTATTTTGACAACACTTTTCATTTGAGTCGTTAATTTTCACGACTGTTCACATTTCGAGCCGTGATAAATCCGGCGACACTTCCCATCGCGACTTTATTTGTATTGAGTCTTGAAAATTTAACGGTTCAATTAATGAGCCGTTAAAAACGTTTTTTTTTTCCACTCGTTATCTTAACTCCCTCCCGTAGTGATATAAAGTTTGGATCCAAAAGTATATTTTTTTGTTGATTTGTTTCCTTCAACCTTATTCGTGTACTCATATCGTGTCTCGTGTTACACTTATGTTATATGTATAGTATCTTGCATCAAAATTAGACACTCTTGGAACATTAATATATTGTATATATATATACATATGTATAGTTGTTTACGTATCGTATTATATGGTCAGTCTGAAAGTAAAAAATTAACGTCTAGTTAGCGTCATTTCATTCGTAATTAAACATTAACGTCTAGTTAGGGTTAATTGTCAATTTCTCCCTAAAGTTTGGACCGAATTTAAGATTCCTCCTTAATGTTTAATTTTTTTAATTTTAGTTCTAATGTTTGGACAAAATAAAAATTTCCCCCATTCCGTCAGTTTTCCGTTTAACACTAACGTAAATGTCATCATGCACAGATCACGTGACTTTTTAATATATTAAATTAGGGATGGCAATTTCACTCACGACACGATAACACGATACAAACACGCACGAAAAAATTCGTGTTCGTGTTTGTCTTTGATGGTACGATAACACGATAACACGATTGTTTTTTCGTGTCGTGTTAGTGTTTAGGTCTCAAAACACGATAACACGAAAACAATCTAATAATTTATATATTATATTCATATCATTTTAAGAAATAAGGATCAAACGTGAAATATAAAAAACCGAGGGGACGTGTTTATGTTATTTAGGTCGTGTTATCGTGTGAACGTGAACCGTGTTACCGTGTTATTTTCGTGAAAATGTGAAATCGTGTTACCGTGTTATTTTCGTGTTACCGTGTTATTTTCGTGCAAACGTGAAATCGTATTATCGTGTTACGACTTTCCACGAATATTTTCGTGTTATCGTGTTCGTGTCGTGTTGATACAATAAATTTCGTGTCATGTTCGTGTCGTGTGTCTGTGACACGATTACATTTTCGTGTGTTTCGTGTTGGATTATCGCGTGTGTCGTGTACTTGTACACGATAGCACGCACGCACGCACGCACGAATTGCCAGCCCTATATTAAATGGACAAAAATGCCCTTCATGGAATTTCTTCAGTTGTACTTCAAGTTCTTTAAGTGCTGTCATCTATTCTTCAAGTTCTTCAAGTGTTATCTCCATAACCGCACAGAACAGCAACTTTGCGAGCAATCATCACATTAGGGAAAGAGAGTGGCGGCACCCATACATGTTGTCAAACTGTCCAAACAACATTTGATATAATAAGTCATAATTATGAATCTAGATTAGAATCATGATGTGGCTAAAACGATAGATCTCTTGTCAGAACGTTTCGATCAGGACAAGATAATTTGACAATGTGAAGAGTGAATAAAATGCTTCAATTCTATGTCCTCGATCTATCTCATAAAAACAGACCCTTTAAAACAGATTTGAACTAGACAGTAACATATACAGTAGATACAATAGAGCCCAGGACTTCCGACGCCTCTGTCCAACAAAATTGACAAGGTAGATACAACAGAGAGTAAGACATAACAAAAGAGAAGAAACTTGAAATCACATGCATTGTTTGGGCAAACATACTGCGCCTACAAAGTTTAAACATGGTAAATGATATATCATCTCTGTCCAATGCACTCATACTTAACAACTAGAACTGATCCTTTTAGCTATTCTTATTCATATTGATGTGAAGACAAAGGCAGAGCTCGAGGAGATTGCTCTTGCTGAAGCAGACGTGGCTAGGTTGAAGCAAAAGGTTGCAGCACTTCATCATCACCTTAGTCAACAAAGGCAACATCACTATGGGTCCCTCTCATCAGAAACATATTCGACAAAGAATTAGTTCACTATGAAGACAAACAACAATTGCTTAAATTGGGAATTTTCAAACTGCAAGATCAATCATACAACAAATTAGTTGCATCAAGAAAACAATACATTTCTTCTCGGATTGCTTCAAAGAATTCGTTTTTATGTCTATAAACAGTATAGATATGCCATTACTCTCCACCATTTTCAGTTCTTTACCAGAGACAATCAGAGAGAGCGAGAGGGAGAGAGTTATTTGAGAGGGTTTGACGCTCGACGGATTGCTCACATCCTTGAAATTTGATACATAGAGTGTGAATGATTTCTGCGTCCGGAGCTGATGGAGATTTACTTGATTCTGGCGCCCAGGAGAGAATAAGCTTCTGGAACAAGAACTGGAGATTCTCCCTTGCCACGCTTCTGAATCTCCGCTCTCCCATCAGCTCTCCTCCCTAGGCACCCATCGACTCGGGCCTTCGATCAAGGTTTGGGACCCGTACAACGTACTGGCGCTGCCACCTCCATTGCGTCCTCTACCACCAGTGTTTGCACGGAGCTACTCGATGGAGGAGGACCACCAATTGGGAGGTGTTCTTGATTAGACATGGGGAGTGCGAGCTTAGCCTCAGACCGGATTTGGTCAGAGGACGATGCTCGGAGGCAGGTCTCACTGCTAATGGAAAAGGGTTAGGTGGGGGCAATTTTGTCATTTTAACACGTGACCTGCAGATGTTTCATAAACCGTTTAAAATAAACGGAGATATGACAGAATGGGGGAAATTTTCATTTTTTTCAAACATTAAGACTAAAATTTAAAATTTTAAAAATTAAAGGGGAATCTCAAATTTGGTCCAAACTTTAGGGGGGAAATTGACAATTAACCCTATTTTTTAGCATGTCTAATTTTTGAAAAAATTATCCAGTAGTGTAATAAAAGTTTATCTGACCAATAATATCTAATAGTGATGTATACCTATAGTTATTATTATATATTTAATTAATAAAAATGTATATTAGGTAAATGATTCAACTCATTTATGTAATGTAGGTCCATTATACGAAAGAGGAAGTAACGTACCTGCAGAAAAGTGAAGCGCATCGTAGCGACTTGCCGACTAATTGCATATATTCAACAAAATTGACTTATTTTTGTTCTCTAGGGTTTTTCCATCATGAAAATATATTTGATTTTCTTATGGAGTATAAGAATATTATATTTTGAAGGAAAAAAAAAAAAAAAGATAAACCGAACAACCGCCCTTAAAATCAAATGAACGTCAGACACGGAGCCATTAAAGCTTGTGAGGGGGTGATTTGTGGGTAAACCACCTACGAGTTGCGTGTTTAGGTTCAACATTTTGAATTCGCGGATTAATTTAACACAACTTGTCCAACCTATACGAATAAAATGAGTTGTGTTTGAGTCGTAGCTTTCAATTCATAGGTCAGCTCGTAGATCTATATAATTAAATATATATATTATAATAAATTATATAAAATAATGGGTTACAAGGGTCGTGTGAGTCATATAAGTCGCATGAATCACATGAGTCACGTCAGTTACATGAATCAATGGATCGTGTGGGTAATATGTGTTGGACTGGAAGGAAAGACTGGATCTATTGAAGCTTCAAACTTGTATAATATTACTTCACTTCAGTTTACATAGCATATATACATTGGAAACTAGGAACAATCACTACAAGAAACTATAGAATCAACGTCGATAAAAAATCGTTGCTAAAAACATAAATACCGTTGTTAACTTTTAGCCTCAACAAAATTTTCATGCTGGTAGACCCCGTCGTTAAATGTTATACATACGGCAATTTGTCGTTGTAAAAGGTTTGTCGTTGTTAGAATGACACTCCCCATTTATCTTTTACAGCGACATTCGTTGTTGTTAAAAACACTTCAAAAGCGACAACATATTGGTGATGTTATAGATGAGCTTTACTGATGAAAATACTTCATCGTTGAATTGCATTTTTAGCAGTGACTTTGAGAGACTGTTTTTTTTATTCGAAACAACGTCCATTAACTTGTTAATACGTGTATTTAGTGACTAGTGACTACAAATCCACTATTAAAAGCACTTTACACTGTCAAGTAATGTTGCTGCTAAATACATGTTTTTAGTGATAACAACCATTAATATCAGTTTATTTCGCTGCTAAACTATATCCTTTTATGTCAACAACCACTAATCATTTTGTGATGTGTTTTTATTAATTATATAGTCATTGCCATATGATATGAACTACACAATACATTTTCAAAAATATAATATATTATTTATCCAACAATACATATACATCTTAATAAACATCCAAACTACAAACTTATAATAATTTTTAACGTAAATACATAGTTTTCTAAATCAGATGAAGACCTAAAACTAATGTGCTTTTATACTTGAGATGGGTGTGAATTCGGAATGCCGGAAGTACGAACTTCATGAACGTCTCTAGTTCACGATCCCCTACAAGATTCAATAATATTATGTTATCATATATACATAAAGGAAACACGATAAATGCAATAACAAAATTATTTAACACAATAATCTCAACACACACTACATAACAAACATACTACATAAACACACCTTAACACAATAGTTCAACACAAGACACTTCAACACAATAGTTCAAACACATAACAAACACACTACATATAGTGATTATGTATAAAGGATGTGAATTGCACCATGAATTTCCCAAGTGCAAATAATATAAGCATTTTAAAGAGACAACTGTTCAGAGATTTATAGTTGATACATAACTACAATGAACATAGATATCGAAGCAATACCTCATCATCATCAGACCCATCAAAGTCATCCTCTGAGTCAGTGTCATTGTCTTCAATGTCTTCAATTTTCTTGGCAGCTTTAGTCTTTAGACTTCATTTCTACAGCTGGAACTGGAGCCATATCTGTACTCCCTAGAAAAATTGTTGCAATTGTACATCACAATGTGGTAAGGAGTAAGAAAGCATGAACACTTTATATGACAACTATAAAGAGTATGGATGCCATGAGTACAGTTAATGTAACATACTTTCACCAAAGAGTATGGATGCCATGAGTACAGTTGATGAGCTTCTCATATGCACCTTCCTTTCAAGTTCACTTGTATATCGTAATTTCCTTTCCTTTGAACGTGTTATTGGATGCCTATTAGCAAGAATCCTGCAACAAACAAAAACAAATCCAACAACCCCTAATAGATTACTATGTGTGACTTCAATAACACTTTAAATGGTTATAGTACTTAATTTCACCGTGCCTGGAAATACTGAAACTGAAATTTGCAGTGAAAATAACCATAACGGCATAACCCACGCATCTAGAACAGTTCAATGTTACATCATGAACCATTCTCATTTTTATTTACTTATACCATCAAAGTACAGATGCAAAAAATTACCATGAGGCCGATAATAGAGTCAAACCATAGTGAAAAATTCAGAGTGTATACCAATATCAAATATATTTTTAATCTTTGATCATCAGAAAAGGGCAACGAAGAACTGAAACCTTGTAAACTTCAGCAATTTGATCAAACCCACTACATATTATCAGTAAAAGAAGTTAATAGCTTAATCATCTACCAACTACGATATTGGATTGAGAGGCGAAATTTACTGAGTTTCAAGCCATCCATATTAGTAACTGCTGAGTAGCAGAACATATTCGAGGGACATTTTCTACCTTTTAGCTCTTTTGAATCGAGCAAAGAAAGCTCCGCTAATTTTTCAGCCCCCATCGCCTTCTTCATCCCATTGAATTCGTCCTCAAAAGATTCCGTGGAAGTGACACCTCTAGGGTTCGACGACGAATCGTCAGAATCGACTGCCATCGGGGCGACGGACTGCGGTGTGGGAGTAGCGAGGATGTCGTGGGAGGCGAGGTCGAAGTCGTAGGGGTCGAAAACGAGGTCATCGAGATGGCGGAAGGAAGTGTCAGAAAGGGCCCGGCGGTGGCGTCGCTGAGGAGTGTCAGGCATCTGGTCTATCATGGCATCCATCGAGAGCTGGAGCGAGGGCTTGAAGTTGGAAGTGAACTATGGCGGTGCGCACATCGATTGGAACGCTTGGCCATGAAATCGTCGTCTTCACGAGGTAGCTCTAGTGATCTTCGTCTTCACGAGGCCATGAAATCGTCGTCTTCATGAAATCTCTAGGGATGAAGAGAAGAGAAGGGAGTGGAGAAAGGAGTGGAGTGGAGGCGTGATGAGTGGAGTGAATGGGTGATAATAGAGAGTTAGGTTAATATTTTTTATTTTTTTAAATTAAATTGTGGTTCAATTCGGTTTAGTGACGGTTCTATCGGTTTAGTGGGGGTTCTTAACATTTAGTGACGACAACTACTAATGTTAGTCAACAATATGTCATAGTTGTTTGTACATTATTGACATCAACAATAGTCGCCACTAAAAAAATTATTTTACCAAAATAATTGAATATGTTACTGAATAACTATACTAATGTCGACAATATATTAACACGCAAACCTTTTCTTACATTTTCTTTGCTACTTATGTTTTAACGACGATAAAATTGATTAGTTAAGGCAAACAACCGTTGCTGTTATTGCCATATTTACGACAAAATGTTTCGCATTTGAATATGTACATCTACAACGGAAAAATCATCTGCTACTAATGGAGTCATTTAACATCAAGTGTTGGTCGACATTACACATTCATCCATGTAAAAACTAAAGTGACGACAAAAATTAACACTAAATGTATCTTATAACGATGGAAAACGTATTGTGCCTAATAAGTAATAATAACGACAACAAAAACTGTTGACACAATATACACACATTCAACATCAATTCTTAGCGTCAACACGAAATTCTCGTCGTTGTTGCACAAGTTTCTTGTAGTGAATGACACTAATGATAGCTAAAACTATATGGAAAGTATGTATGACATGTTGGTGAGTTGTTCCACATGTTGGTGAGTTGTAAAAGAATGTTTAAGACTCCCCCTCAAGTTGAATAGTAGGGTCACCAATATTTAACTTGCACAAAATATTCTTGAAAATTGTTCCACTTACTGCATTGGTAAGGATACCTGCAAGCTGATCTTCACAGCGTATGAATGGAATATAGATCAACTTCCCTACTAGATGTTGGTACCATGTTTGATCTATTAGTTCTGCTTCTTCCACTATTCTCAAGCCATGATTCAGTATAATTGGTGTGTCTGCGGGCTTACAGTCCACCAAACCTGTCTCTACTAGCAAGTCTAAAATGTATTTTCTATGTGAGATGAAAATACCTTTCTTATATCGTAGTACATTAATTCCTAAGAAATACTTGATTTCCCCCAAGTCTTTCATCTCAAATTCTTGAAACAGATTTCGCATTAGTTGGGTTATTTCCTCTGTATCATCCCTTGTGATAATCATATCATCCACATAAATAATCAGACACGTCACTCGACATTCTCTTCTCTTGAAGAACAATGTATGATTTGCATTACTCTTTTTGTAACCATATTTTTTCATAGCAATAGTGAACCTTCCAAACCATACTCTAGGTGATTGTTTCAATCCGTATAGAAAATTCTCCAGTTTGCATAGAACTGAGCCATGGAATCCTGACTTGAAACCTGGTTGTGGTTTCATATAGACTTCTTCCTCCAAATCACCATGCAGGAAGACATTTTTTACGTCAAACTGGTGGAGCGATCAATTTTGATTTGCCACTATTGAAAACATGACTCGAACAATATCAATTTTAGCTACTGGGGAGAAGGTCTATGAGTAATCAATGTCGTATGTCTGAGTATAGCCTTTAGCTACTAACCTCGTCTTGTATCGTTCAATCGACCCATTTGGTCGATTCTTTATGATGAATACCCACCAACATCCTACCGCCTTTTTCTGTGTGATAATACACACTTCTCCCAAGTTTTTTTTTCTTCTAACACCTCCATCTCTACCTTCATAACTTGAAGCCATTATGGGATTTTTAATGACGATTCCACTGTGCTAGGTATATCCTGAGCGTACACTGGATCAGTAAAGGCACGCGCAACTGGTGACAAGCTCCCCCGACCAAGTTTGCTACTATATACCGGCTTGCTTTAGGGTTGCACTCCAGTTCATATCGTACGGGGGGAACACCTCTGTTGCTACTGAACTGTCTTCTATGCACTTTCCATTTCTGAGTTGGTATGATGAGAGTCATGTGCGGAAGTATTTTGAGAATTATACAATATAGGAGTTACCCCACCATTAGTGTGACTAACCTCAGGAGTATTCGTTGTGGTCGACATGCCCGAGTCATCGGAGGACTGTACTATGTAGCTCAACGTCTCGGTGGTTCCGCCAACTTGCTCTGTTGATACTATTTTGGTTCACACTAGAGTGATCAACCAATCTAATGGGCTACTTACGTTCTCCCCCGGACTAGTATATTGGATGGAACGAGACTCTCGAGAATAGTAGTATTCTGTTTCAAGGAAATCACAATCCATCATGATATACATACAATGATTGTGAGGATTATAACAGTGGTAGCCTTTTTGATGTATTCCATATCTCACAAAAACACATTTAATGGAGCAAAGATCAAATTTAGAGCGATATGTTTTAGGGATGTGAACAAAAATAGAACACCCAAAGACATGTGGTTTGAGTGTTAAGGCTATTAGAACACTCATATGATTAGATAAGAACTGGAAGGGTGTTTGAAGTTTTAACACCTTTGCAGGCAAACGATTAAGGAGATAGACTGAAGTTGTGACTACCTCCAGCCAAAACGAGGTTGAAACTTGTGACTCAAGCATAAGGGCTCTTGTCACTTCCCGGATATGACGATTTTTCATTTCCGCAACTCCATTTTGTTGTGGTGTATGCGGATAGGAAGTCTGATGGATAATACTGTTTGCCTGAAAAAAAAACTTTTGAGCACAAAATTGACATATTCTCCACCATTATCTGAACGGAGAACCTGAATTTGGGTATGTAACTGTGTATGAACTAAGTTGTGGAATTCTACAAACTTAGACCAAACTTTGGACTTATGTTTTAGGAAGTATACCCAAGTCATGCGAGAAAAACCATCAATAAATATTATAAACTATTTGATCTCATTATTAGACATGCATCTTCCATTATTCGGGGCAGGACCCCACACGTCTGAATGAACAAGGGAAAAAATAGACTTAGCCCTAGAATCATACTGAAAATAGGATTGTTTGTGACTCTTAGCAAGCATACACGTCTCACAAGAAATAGGTGTAGCAGACGAAAATAATTGAGGGAATAATTTATGAAGGTACCCTGCGGACGAGTGTCCCAAACTTTGGTGCCACAACCATTGTTGTCTGTCAACCTTCCCATGAGCAAGCATCGCAGTTCCATTTTGAGTCACTTCGTCCACATAGTACAACCCCTGATACTCAGCACCACGTCCAATGATTTTCCACGAACGAATATCTTGCAATAGACAGAAACTTGGATACATTAGGATCATATAATTCAGTTCTTTGGTCACATGACTAATAGATAGGAGTTTGCATGACAAACTCAACACATAAAGACAATTCTATAATTTCAATGTTGGCGACAATGCAATAGTTCCTGCTTCATGGACTTTTGATGTCTCCATTTGCATTCTAATCATCGCTTTACTTGGAATTCCGTGACAGATAAAATTCTTTTCGTCATACGTCATAGTGTCAGTGGCTCTGCAAACAAATAGTCATTTACTATTTTCTTTCGTTCCGCCATGGCTTGCAGTGCCGATTGGTGTTGTGGTTGCGTTCCTGACACCGAATTCACGGTCAACACGGTCTCGTCGTTGGTTCTTCCACCCTTTGAGAAATCCTTTGAGTTTGAAGCATTCAATCTGGTTGTGATGAAATTTTCCACAATGGTTGCACATCATGTTCCTCTGGTCCATGCCGCTGCCACAACATGATGTAGTAAACTGAATCAGCAAACAAATCAGATTAGTGAACCGACCTAGAGCAGTAAACCAGATAGGATCTTTGAACCGAACTGGACTACTGAACCGAAGCAGATTACTTAACCTGATTGTTGAACCAGACCAAACCAACTAAACTTAAATGAACCGAACCATCGAATCAAACCAGATTAAATACACTTAACCTTAGTTACTACGCGTGCTGTCTTTAACTGGCGAGTCAAACAAGACGAGATGTCTTCAAGAAAGTTGTCATGTGTTGTCTTCAACAAAGGAAGGCTTCACAGCGAGGACGCGAAGTAAATGAGCACACCTCGTCCTCTCAAGCTCCTGCAACAGCGAACGGAGGGTACGCGACGGTACTGGCGGGGCAGACGGGGCGAGGTGAAACGGGGCGAGGAGAAGAGCGAACCGGAGCGAACTGGACGAGCAATAGAGCTGAGCGAACCAGAGTGGACTGGACGAGCAGTTGAGCTGAGCTGAGCGAACGAACGGAGAGCATCAGATTGAACTGGTGAAAGGAGTTGGACTGACACTACAAGAAAATAGCACTATAGGCTCGGCGTATAGTCGTTGCTAAGTTGGGTTTTGCCGCTGCTAAGAGGCCTTGCCGATGCTAAGAGTCGTGCCTGAAAGCCCCGATGCTAAAGGTATCCGCACGGACAAAATGCCGATGCTAAATGTATGCCGCTGCTGGAATGAACAGTTGGTCATACCTTTAGCATCAATATATTGTCAATGGTGTTCATACGTAATTAGCGTCGGCACTATATAGATGCTATATACGTGTTTCAGATACAGTATTCATTGATGGTAAAATTGATGTATCGGCTACAACATATATGTGTTGCTGTTTATTTGTTATTGTGTCCACGTTATGTGGACACAGTTTGGTTATAATAACGTCTAAAATATTTAGAAACTAATTATACATAAATAGTGTTACAAAATATTTGTGGTTGATGCAACTCACAAGGGCGAAATAAATTGCGATTTTTGGTTTGTGTTGAGGTTATTGTCTACGTGTAGCCGCAGTTATTTTCGTTGCCTACTTGACTACTTTTGTTGCAGTTAAAAGGTAATTGCATCGGTTTGTTTCTGACTGTATTTGGCGTATGTATTGGTAATCAAATTGTCGATGCTAATACAACTAGACCAGTTTTAGAATAAAAGTTCCGCATTTTTACCACCTAGACATTACATATACTGCATACCATCCAGAAACAACCATTCATACATATCCATATACAAAGTGTGCAACCTTAGCATAAACAGAGCACATAGGTTGCAGACAATAAGTTTCCGCATGTACATGTTGTCCAAAAGGACCAAAAACAGAACAAACAAAGACAAACTACTGCATGTGTTCCAGCATTACAAACTACTCCAAAATATGTTCCAGCAAGACAGATACGATACTAGGCCTAACCCAACTAGACATCGAATCAAGCAAGTGAAAACTGATTACCTAAAGCAAGTGTTGCGTCAACAGTCAAACATTTCAATCTGCAAGCACACCAATAGGTTGAATTAGAACAACATCACATTAACATGCCAAAAGAAAAGAGTACCATCACTCAAACAGAGACTTGTTGACTGTACCTTGTGCATCTGGATCATCGAGCAATTGGCCATTGGCTTGCAGTGCCCTTCGCATGAAGGCCATATCTCTTTGGACGTCGTTCATGTTTTCTTGGAACTTCAGTAGAGTTAATGCCGCTTCCTTGGCCTTCCTTGAACTCTCGTCCGCCTTCCTTGAGCTCTCCTCTGCTACCCTCTTCAGTTCTGCAGTTTCAGCTCTAGCTAGAGCCACTTCTTCCCTCGCTTTCTTCAACTGCTCACTCTCCATCATCCGTGCAATTTTGGATACACGAGATCGACAACGTTCAGGCTTACGAATTTCTTCATAAAGTGCATCCTTGTCAACGGGAACATCCTCTTCCGCTTGCAGTTCAGCAGCCCTTTGTTCAACTGCAGCCTACACACCAGTACAATCCAATCTCATGTGTTAGGTGTGAAACATTATAAAAATTAAGAAGGAAGAGGATGTGTTATCGCTTACCAGGATTGCTTGACTTTTGGCATCTCGAGGAACCCCCTTCTTGTCCACATGGGTCTTCCGAAACATGTGGTATTCACCCGGATGCACCCCATTATTTTTCAGAATCTGCATTTTTAAAAACTTGCAGTGTAACTGAGTGGTTACTAAATTCAGCAGACTGTGGGTGTAGGGGTTCATTACCTCTTCATGTTCCGTCTTGGCAAAGCTACATGTCCCCGCAGTGTGCATGATGACTTGGTGAGCTTTGTTTGCTTTGTTACGCTCACTCCTCACCTTCAATTCAAGTATGAGGACACAAACAGTCATATGGTTAATAATATATAAAAAAACTTGCTATAAACTGCAGTAAAGCATAAAAGAACAAGATTAACACAGTTTAACCACCTTAAACTCCTGTGAACTGAACCAGTTCACTAGCCACGCCCAATCTTCCTTCACCACGTTCGGGGGTATGTTATGTATCCTTTCTTCATCGCTAACGTATTTGTCATAATACCTTCTTTTCAGGTTTGCCCTGTAATTCCTATACTTCTCTCTCAGACAGCAGACAATCAGTTGCTTCAAGTTCTCATCTTCAGGGATCACAAACTTTTCCCGCGAAACAAACATACAAGCATTAGCATTTTGGCAAACATACACATGGCGCATTCGTTTGTGTACATATAAGTGTACTTACTCCAACAAGCATTAGCATTTTTGCCTCGTAGTCAATGGGTTCCTTTGGGATGTCCTTCCAGTCTTTCACCATCAATGGTGCATTCGTTCTTTTACGTACGATGCACCCACACCATGAGGCAAACACCGATGCATTCTTCGAGCAGACCTTGCCCAAAGCATTAAACTGTAACTCTTCCTTTTCATTTACTCCATTTCTGGATAGCTTAATACACCTGGTCCGCCCCCTCCGTAGCTTCTCCGCTGGTGGCCTTACACATTCCTCCTGCACACGTACACCTTCATCTTCCAGCTTTACACCTTCATCTTGCACTTCTAAACCATCTGTACTTAATATCAAATACACGGCCATATTAAGTAGAGGATTAAATAACTTCAAATAGGTATTGGCTGTTTTGGTTTACACAAAGACTTACCCTGTTCTGTCACAGGCTCAGTAACCACTGGAGTAACATGCTGTGTTTCCTGTGGTTGAGTTTCTTCAACTGGGGGGTCCAACGTGATCGGTGCTGTAGGGTTCTGCACCGTGCAGTCCACAACTGATGAACCTGAAAGTGTAAAGGTCAAAAAATTCGTTAAAGTATATGGGTACAGTCAACAACTGATGAACCACAAAAGATGTTACAGAAGTAAACCTACTTGCTCCTACGCGGGACAGTTTCCGGGGTGACTTTCGAGTTGTTTTTGGCTTCATTGGGGTGGGGTGGGGGGGTTCTACGTTTGTACTGTTGAGCCTCATTCTTCTAGTTCCCACCATCCTGACGAATGTGTTCAACACAATTAACCAAACACATTACTTTGAGAACAGATAAAAAAAAACAGAACAAGACATGCATCTTCCAGAACAAAACGTTTTGACATTGTAAAGAAGGAATTTTTATGTGTGTATCGTGGAGTAAAATGTTAGTAAAAAACAGCAGATTTACACACAAAAACAGATGTACACATAAGAACAGCACACAGTTAAAAAAAATATAAGAAACAACTGAACGAAATAATACAGGAAAGACTGAAGAACAGCAGAGAGGTTTCTTGCAGAACAAACGACTGAGCGAATGTCAAACGCATGAGCGAAACCACTGGAAATACTGAAGAGCAACACCCGTGACTCAAGAAAGAACAAACGACTGAGCGATGCCGAGGGAAAGACTGAAGAACAGCACACAGACCAAAAACAAGAAGAAACGACTGAATCCAGAGGTTATCTTCAACAACAAGTAAGCAGATCGAAGTGCAAGAAAAGAAATCGTACCTTGTTTGCTAGATCTGCAGAATCAGTCTTGATCAACCGTGGCTTTGACACAAGTTGGAGGAGAGGAAGAGGGGATGTTCTTTGGATGGAGAAACAGAAGAAACCGAGGGAAAGAGAAGGATGGCGCGGTAAATTAGAGAAGAAAATGAAAAGCTGCAGAATTGGTGGGACCAAGAGTCATGTCAGCACACATTACGAATGACATTTGCTTCGAAGAGGGGTTCTGTGTCGATGCAGAAGGCAACACAACCGGGTGGGCTTCAACGGATTTGCAAGCTTGGGATTCAGTCCGAATTCCTGCTGGGCTTCGGTCCAATTGTTGGAGGCTTGAATATTAAACATATGAATGAACAAGTTCAGCCCTCATGCAGTAATTTGTCAATAATTGAATTTGTCAAATTATTTAAGAATCAAGTACGGGTCGTGTTTTAGTTAGAGTTTTTGACGTTTGGATTATTTGGGTAGTAGTTTGGGCTCTTAATTTATACCACATATACAATTAAAAGAATAATTCGAGAGTTTAATGGACAAACTGATGAACCTGGTTCAGTATACTGCGGTGAGTATGTATATTTTTTCATTTCATTATATTCGTCATGTACATGAGACTGTCAAAGCACTACACTAATACTGAGTAAGTAGCATTTAATTAGTTTTCCAAACATTTAGTCAAGTTTTCTGCTAAGAGTCCTAGAATGTCGTAGGAGGAACCTAAAACCCTAAGTTGATGTAATGGTTTATAGTTGGTAATGGTACGAAACTTGTATATACTGTGTATAATACAAACTTGTACATATAATACAAACTTGTACATATAATAGAAACTTGTATATACAAAATATACAAACTTGCATGTACGTGTATATATTGTATATACAAACTTGGATATGGTGTGTATATACAAAATTGTATTATATGTACATGCAAACTTATAATACAAACTTGTATATATTGTATAGACAAACATAAGATACAAACTTGTACATACATTACAGTATTATATGTAGGTATGTTGTTTTTCTAATACATCAGTAGCATACAGTCATACTCTCCAAGAAATTATCTTATTTATTAATAACGTTAAGTTACAACCCGCTATTAACTTATCTATTAAGTGTGTAAAATGCATATAACTAATTTTAGGTAAATAATACATAGTCATTCTATTAAGTGTATATAATGCATTGTATTAATTTTATGAAAACAATATAGGGTATAATGTAATGACAAACCATAAAACAGAATTGATCCTTCTGCCCTTCATGTCGTTTGTCTCACCCACGGATTTTGAACTTCCTGTGATTTCCCGCTTTCTCCAATGAGGAATTTCCGGTTTGCGGTTTGGGTTCATTGTGTAGGAGGCCATAGCGAGCCTGAGCAAGGGACTGGGTTCCGCGTTCGATTTTTGGTAAGCAGATGGTTCGATTTATGTTGTCTACCTAACTGAACTGTGTTCGGTTGCATTGATATGTTAATTAAGCAGTCATCTGTTCGATTTCTGAGCAACCTTAAATATGGTTCTGCCATTACTATGTCTTCTGTTGGGCTGCGTAAGGAAGCTGCAGATGTATATGCATATGACAACAGCAATTTCCTGAAATGTACACCAATGCTGTCTCATCTGATGTTTAAAATATAGTTGGCTCAGAATTGCACAACACTGAATGTCTTCAATGTACACAGAATTGAATATCTTCAATGTACACAGAATTTATCGAATGAAATGTAGAATCCTGATTTATGAACATAGTTCCCTGTCCCTGTCCTATTTATCTTCAACTGTAATGTTATGCATATGAACATAGTGGTAAACTTTGGCTTGAAAACAGGAATGGATACCCAAAGAAGAGAACAAGCATATTTAGGAGGTATGTCCATCCCCATTATGTATACTATGCTATATATAGGAGAACAAGCATATTGCAGCATATTTAGGAGAACAAGCATCATGTTGCAAACAGATTTAGTCTCATATTTGTCATACTGCAGCACTTATGCCTATGAACATGACTACTTTCTGAATATTACTGGATGTTCCAATCTGATTTGCAGTCGATGAGCAGCAGGGATGAGCAGCATTACAACAGCAATTTCACAGCACATTTGCAGTATAAGAGCAGCAGTTTTATTGACAGCACTTGCATATGTCGAAATTATATTGTATATACATTTAAACATCAATTTACAGCAATGTACAACTTACCTCTCAGATTTTCTTATCAAGTACAAACAGAATTTCAGTATACATGTACAAACAGATTAATATACATGTACAAACATATTAATATACAAACAGATTGCATTACAGAACAACCAGATTGCATCAACAGCACACTTGTACACATGTACAAACAGATTAATATACAGGTACGAACTGATTAATATACAACCAGATTGCATTACAGAATAACCAGATTGCTGTATCAACACTTGTATACATGTACAAACAGATTAATGTACAGAACAAACAGAATTGCAGTATTTAAGTAAATACAGACAGCACAGCAGTACATCCTATTAATGTACAAACAACAATACTTAAAACCGAACAAACATCAGCACAGCAAGTAGTAATGGTCTTCAAACAGCAGTATAACAAACAGAACAAATGAGAACAGGATGACAGTATGACAGTATGAACCGGATAACAGTATGACAACATGTATAACACATACATTATTTCACAGCACAGAACAACACTATTATTTAACAAACAGAACAAATGTCAACAATACGGTACAAATGTCAACAAACCGAACATACAGCAGTACAAATGTCAACAAACTGAACAATTCTGTCAACACTATTAGACAGAATTGCATTACAGTACAGACACAGCAGTACATCCTCAGCCTACAGTACAAACCGAACATACAAATTACATTTGTAGTTGTTTAACCTAAAGTCTTTGTCAGTCCTCTCCCGGATCATCATTGGATGAAGACCCTGAGTCTTGCTCGGAGTCGTACAAGTCTTCCTCCAATTCTGAGTCGGTCCCACCAGATGAAGAATAATCACTATCCTCCACGCCAACAGATGTTGTGTCCTCTTCCTCAAGAATGTCTGATCCATCGTGACTGTCATTGTTTTGCATGACAGCAGTAACGACATCAGTTTCTACCTCTACTGCATCAATGTCATTCCTACACCAATCGATCTCCTCGTCGACCTGATCGGCATGTGGGACAGTAGCAACCACTGCAGCAGAGGGCTCCTGGTACGGCTCAACAGATTCTCCAGACATTTGTCCGCCAAGGACGAACCGCCTTTTGGCCTCTGCAGTCAACACAGTGCTCCAATCTTTGTTATTATTTTCAGTCAAGTAGAAAACCTGTGTTGCTTGGGATGCCAGTACATATGGTTCATCCGTTGCTAAATAGTTTGTTGTGTTAACACAAACAAACCCGTACTCATCCACTTTCACGCCATTGGATGATGATAGTACGTTGTACCAGTCACATTTGAACAGAACAATGCTGAGATCTCCAAGATATTGAAGCTCCACTACTTCCCTTAAGACTCTGTAATAATCAATCGCCCCTTCAAGGGGGTTGTTGTCGGAGGAGCTAGCATAGCACGTTGTATCAGCTTTGCATAAGACACCACTGTTGTCAAAGTTCCTCATCTTTGACCGCTCCTTGGTGTGGAAAATGAACCCACTAGCTTTATATCCAGTATATGTCTTCACACCATATAAAGGACCCCGACACAATGCCTTAAGTTGACGTAATTTTTCATCCTCAGGGGGACCAGGCATTCGATTAACCTGATGTAAGAAGCAATTAAATGCACACATCAATAACGTTTTCATGAGTCGTAACACATGGTTAAGGATTCCATACCCTTCCTTCTAACCACTGGATGAATGTTCTATTGTGCAACACATCGATGTCCCGTCTATTAACCCTAGCTCCAATGAGCTGCCGCTTGTGTTCCCTTTTTCAAAATACGTCCAAATGGAACGAGTTAGACATAAATTAGTTCAAATGGAACGAGTTATGAATGAAATAATACATTGAAACACTTACTCAATGAAGGGCTTGACGTCTTCACATTGATTGATGATGTAGCGCTGACACTGTCCCCATTCTTCGTTGGTCAGTTCGCCAACTACTGCACGACCAATGGGTGCTCCAGCCGGACGGAAGATGCATAACCCACTTATCGTCAACCTAAGAAGCTGATCTTGAGGAAAAGCCGGATTGTGTCTGCTAAATTTAGTCTCAATGTCATGTAAATATCTGGAACAAAATGTCAAACACTCTAGCGCAATATAACCCTCAGCTATTGAGCCCTCCGGCCGACTTCTGTTGCGAACGAATGACTTCATTATCCCCATTATCCTATCACAGTAGTATTATCATAAGCTACTAAACCCATATTAAAACTCATTTAAGAACTTGGTACAGTAGTACTGACCTTTCAATTGAATACATCCATCGATATTGAACTGGCCCTGCTACTCTTGCCTTCTCTGCAAGGTGAGTTATCAAATGTACGGTGATGTTGAAGAATGATGGTGGAAAGATTCTCTCTAGGTTACACATTGTGGTTGGTAACTGCGTCTCCATTTTCATTAGATCTGCCATGTGCAACTCCTTGGAGGATAGCACTCTGAAGGTGTTGCTCATGTCTATAAGTGCCTTGCATACATTCTTGGGCAGTAATCTCTTAATTGCAACACTCAGTATGTGTTGCATTAGAACATGGTAGTCATGACTTTTCAGACCGATCAATTTCCTGTCTTTCAACTTTACACAACGAGATATGTTTGACGAATAACCACTTTGCAATCGCAAATTTTTTAGGAACTCACATAGCTTCATCTTCTGTTGTTTCGATAGGGTGTAGCAGGCAGGCGGTAACACCAATTTCGGTCCCCTTCGGACGGGATGCAACGATGTTCTTATGCCTAACACCTGCAAGTCCAGTCTGGCATTGACATTGTCATTTGTTTTTCCAGAAACACATAGTAACATTCCAATCAGGTTATCACACACGTTTTTTTCAAAGTGCATAACATCCAAGTTATGAGGCACCAAATGTTATGCCTAGTACGGTAAGTGGAAGAATATGCTCTTCTTTTTCCAATTTCCAGTGATTGAGTCTACTCCTACTTTTGTAGGGGGCTGCGTTTTACCAAAGGTAATTGGTTCAAGACACTCTAACTGTTTCAACACTTCATCCCCGGAACGTCTTTGTGGGGCACTCCTTAACTCCACAGTTCCATCAAAAACGCTTTTGTTTCTCCTCCATGGGTGATCGGCCGGTAGGAATCGTCTATGGCCCATAAAGGAACTTTTCCTCCCATGCTTTAATCTGCAGTAATGTGTGTCCATTTGACATACTGGACATGCCAGGTTACCATAAGTAGCCCAACCAGACAAGTTTGCGTAAGCGGGGAGATCATTTATTGTCCAAAGTACAACATCGTGCATTTGGAAGTTCTCTTTACGGTGTGCATCATATGTTAATGCACCATTCAACCATAACTCGTTGAGCTCATCTATCAATGACTGCAGATACACGTCAATATCATTTGTTGGGGTTTTTGGACCGAGAATCAACATGGACAATATGTAATTGGTATCTTGCAGGCAGGTCTCCAGTGGCACGTTGTATGGAATCAACACAACTGGCCACATGCTATATGGGTGACTCTTGTCACTGTAAGGATCGAACCCATCTGTAGCTAATCCAAGACGAACGTTGCGTGGCTCTGCCCCAAACGCAGGATTCACGTTGTCAAGTTTTCTCCATGCCTCTGTATCCGCAGGATGTCGTAGTACTCCATCTTTTATTCGGTCTGTAGAGTGCCAGGTCATAGATCCTGCTGTTTTAGGAGACATGAATAGTCTTTGCAGCCTAGACGTTAGTGGAAAGTATCGGAGTACTTTAACGGGAAGTTTTCCACCCTTTTGCTTAGATTTTTCCGGACTGTTCATTCCTCCTGCACTTTCATGACCTTGAAACCATCGTGACTCACCACATATTGGACACGCATCAAGATTGACGTATTCATTTCTAAATAGAATACAGTCATTTACACAAGCATGTATCTTCTGATAGTCCAAACCTAATTCGGATATAAATTTCTTTGCCTCATCTGCGAACTTGTTAGAAACCTTGTAAAGAGCCTTTAGATGCAGCAGTTCCACTAAGAATGACATCTTGCTGTAGGATACACACCCTGGGTATAATCCTTTCTCACAATCTTCTAAAAGCTTATAAAATGTCCTAGCCTCTGCATTGGGTTCCTCACCTTCATCACGACTAATACCACCCAATCCATCAGTTATCATATCTTACATTTCTTCACGAGACGTGGCAATCCTTTTGTTAGTAATGCTTTCTTCGAATTCTTCTCCATGGTCCACCCATGTAGTGTAACTTTGTAGTATTCCATATCATTCCAGATGCCACTTCACCGTACTTCTGTCCAACAAAGACATACCAACACAATTATGGCATGGACAGTAGATTCTCCCATCCCATGACGCACGCGAATAGGCAAAGTCCAAGAAAGAGGTAACACCGGCCTTATATTCCTGACTTTGTCGATGTTTGGTCATCCAACTTTTATCCATCCTTAATGATCCGCTGTTTAGAAATGAGAAAATATTAAAACCAATATCACAACGTATCATGTAAGTAGACACTACTGATTTCCACCCACCAACTGTTTTACAACTGATTTGTCTAGAAACGGGAATTCTCATTTCTGTTACAAAACTGAGATCCTTCTATTCAGAGTCTTTGTAATCCAAGCAGTTGTTAACTGCTGTATAATTATGTTGATAGAAACTTTACCCGAACCCATGATAATTAACCAACTTTATTCAACGACAGATTCAGATAATTCAGTTACTATAACAGAGCAGCAAGAATACAGTGTGTATACACTTAACCAAAAAATCAAACACACGATTTGTAGTGAAATTAGACGCAACAGAAATTGGGAGAAACAGACACATTTTGTTATGTCTACACACAGTCACTCAATTTGTTAACGGATTAGACAAGCTGCTCTTTACTTGATATACACCGAATGAAATATATTCCTGACAGCAGCTGGGTGAATTTCATTGTCTTAGATCAAACAATTAGACGTCGTCAATTCATAATTTGATGAGGAAACAATACCTTTTCGTAATGCTGCAGGAGAAAGGATGACGATGCAGGGAAGTTAAGTGCAGGTGGTCTCGGGTTGAAGGTTGGGAAGGTTGCGTAGTTCGGTTGTGAAGTGAATGCTGTCGTAAATAAGGTATGCAAAGCAGCTTCGATCGATTTGTCCCGGTGTAATTAAGGTGAGATTGTTTATGGAATCGCTCTGAACTGAAGGTGTCGGGTTGATTCAGAAGTCTGGGCTAAGGAAACGGCTACGTAGGTCAGCTGCTGGTCCAAGACGAACTGTTCTGTTTATTGGACAGGTTGCTATCCGAATTAGTAACGGCTAACTAAGTTTTAACTACGCAATTACTGCGATGCTGTTAACATATATATAACATCAACAAGTATTGATAGTAAAACAATTCATTAGACACAACATTAATACATGATGATGTTGATGTATATTACCCTAGGCACCGTATTTGTCAAGAATTTTTTGGGAACTGACATAGATAGTCGCGACAAAAGTACACACTAAAACAGTGTTTAAGCTACGACAAAATGTCTGACTCTAAACCAACTCTATTCCCTCGAAAAATAGTGTTAACACAAAACATGCTTATTAACAACGACTACCTAGCGACAACACAATATTTTCGTCGCTGTTGAGGCAGATTCTTGTAGTGTGAAGAGGCCGAACTAAAGAAGGGTTGGACTGGAAGAGTTGTCAATCTTAAAATGAAGACTGAATTGAACTAGAGCTAAACTGGAGCTCTGAACTGAACTGAGGAGCTAAGGCTGAGCACGACGGAGGTAACCACCAGCACGGGAAACTTCTAGTACTGTCAGGTATGATACTCCTGCTTTGATACCATGTTGGACTAGAAGGAAAGATTGGATCTACTGAAGCTTCAAACTTGTATATATTACTTCACTTCAATTTACATAGCATATATATATTGGAAACTAGGAACAATGACAGCTAAAACTACATGGAAAGTATGTATCACATGTTGGTTAGTTGTAAAGGAATGTTTAATAGTATGGGTCGCGCAGGTTGACGGGTGGACCCGTAAAATTGATACCAGACAAATTAAAATGACACGGTCATACTTGTTGACTCATGAAACTCAATCCCGAGTCGTGTTTGGGTCTTGAAACTTGACTAATCATTAATCACATGTAATATTTGGGTTGAACATTTTTTGATACGAGTAATTGACACGAATTGACACTTCTAGACAATTAATAATTATCCTCTCAATTTTTTAAGTTGCGTAAATTTAAACAATAAATAATAATTATTTTGTCTTTCGCATGTAAACTGTAAAGTGTTACATGTGTCCCTAAGATCTTTTAAAACATACCGTGCACATTGCAAATGATTATAATGTTGAAAATAAATAAGAACAGATGAATGGATAACATATATAACTTGGAGAGTTGGAGTAAGAGAGTAGAAGAAAAAAAATATGTATTAAAGAAAAAAAAAATCAAGTTTGAGTATGTACGTAGTATAGAAAATATTATTATTTGATTAAATCAAGTTATCGTGAGAGACATGGTTCAAGTTCGGATTGATAAAAATATATGAATTAAATGTCACAACAATGTAAAAATTAGAAATATATATCATTAGAAAGCGTTTCATATATATTTTTATATAAAAATAGTTTGTAAATCGTTGTAAAAAAAATGATGCATTATTAAATACGATACTCAGTAAAATATTATAATACATAAAAATAAATAAATAATATATCTCTATGGATTAAAATAACATAATCTTATAGTAAATAAATCAACATTAAAATAATTTCTTCAAGGGCGTTTTATAGTCATAGTTGTTTTCCCCTCTTTGATGTTTCCTATCAAGAATTCAAAATAATTGGACACCATTTAAGCTTCTATCTATGTCTTGATGTCCCTTTTAATTATATATATATATATAATTTTATTCCATAAACTTTCCGTTTGAAGTAACTAATTAACTACTAATCAAGATTACCTCTCATTTTCAAACGTCTCTTTTTGGTTGCCTAACCCTTTTGACTATATAAACCGATTGAGCCTAAATGTAACATGAATATGATCGTTAGGTAAAATACAAGTTTCTCCTCTAATGTTTGAGCTGAATTTAATTTTCCCCCTTAATGTTTGAAAATTGAAATTTTAGTCCTAATGTTTGGCTCGAATTGTTGTTAAATTCAAACGGAAATCCCATTATGTGTTTGACACATGATTTTTTTTTTCATTTTGAAATGAAAAAATTGTCATTCATTACAAACGAAGAAGACAATGCTTCTTCTTCCTCTGCTTCTCCGTCGTTTCCTCGTCCATGATGTTCGCAATGGTCATCAGAGAATTCGCAGCGGTCGAGAAACGATACGACCTTATCGAGTTTGCCTTCTCAACAACCACAGATGTGAGTGTGTTGCCTTCGATGTCGCACATCAAGTGCTCATCGACGTAGGCTGCCACGGCATCTTCTTCTTTGATTAGGGCTTACGAGTCTTGATCTCTATGGCTTCGATGTGTCTGGAGAAGAAGATGGGTCTTGCTTTTGTACTAGTTGAGGAAGCTCCGTCGACTCCTTTTGAGAGCAGGGTCATCAAACAGCAAAGAACAGAACACATATTTATTTATTTATTATTTTCTACGATCAACCAAAATTGTTTCTCTTACAAACAAATACTTAGATCTCATCAAATTGGTTGTTAAGAACAAGATCGCTAGTGCAACATCAAACAAGAACCGGGTAAGTGGCCTCGGCACACAGGATCATCACTATGCAAAGACACAACCACATTGATCAAGAACCGGGTAAGTGGAACTGGATCTGGAAATGTGAAAACATTCATAGAATCAAACATTTCCTTTGGTTGTGCAACCATGACAGGATCCCTACCGCGTGCATGCTAAGGAGACGAGGTATGGACATTGACCCAATATGTAAAATTTGTGGCCTGGCCGAAGAAGATACACTCCATGTTCTGCAAGATTGTAAGTTTACTAGACAGGTATGGTTGGATATTGGTACCCCAGATGGAATTGAATTCCAGGGGGCCAATTAGCGACTTGGCTTAAATCAAACTGTCAAGAGGTTCGGGAGTACAAAGAGGGGGTGCAATGGTGTTTGATTTTCACCTATGTGTGTGGTATATATGGAAAAATAGAAACTCATTTGTGTTTAATAACAAATTTTTAGATTGAGATATCGTGAGTTTAATTGTTTTGCAGGCTAAAGACGTTACCTCTCTATTAGCAAAGACAAAGGGTACCCGTAGCAAGATGGAGATCGATGTACGGTGGAGTCCACCAGAATGGGGTTGGATCAAACTGAACACTGATGGGTCAGCTATAGGAAACCCGGGACCAGCAGGGTGTGCGGCGATCCTTAGAAACCACCTTGGAGGTTGGGTGAGGGGAGCCCAAAGGAAACTGGGTATCACCAACAGTTTAGCCGTTGAACTATGGGGGATCAGGGACGGGCTTATGCTGGCAAAGAAGATGGGAATCCAGGACCTCCATATGGAGTCAGACGCAAAAGAGGCCATAGGTATGATAGTAGAAGAAAATATGGAAGATAGACCACTAACTCCCCTTATTGTCGATTGCAGGAGGTTGATCTCGGGATTTAGGAGAATCAAGCTCAAACACATTTTCAGGGAGGGGAACGGAGTCTCGGATAGCTTGGCTAAGGAAGCGGGCAACTTGGATGTAAATTTTGTAGAACTTGAATCCCCCCCCCATGTAAGGGCGAGGGCTTGTATTAGATTGGATGTTATGGGTGTTGCAAAAACTAGAAGTGTAGACATAGTTAGTCGGGTTTGAGAATGTATACTTCTCATTTTTACAAAAAAAAAAAAAAAAGAAATCATCACTAGACCATAAAGAATCCAAATTCGAAAAGAAGCAACAACCTAAGATCAAACAGAAACAAACTTCTTGGATCGATCAGGAAGACAATGACGATCTGGTATCAGAATTCAGGGACCTTCCCACCAGGTTCCAGCAAACCCTAATTCCCGACCCTGGGAGAATCTCCACTCAATCAAAGGCTTATATCACCCAAGTCAACAAGCAGATGACCAAGGACTTCAAGCCCTACGTCGATAACAAGTACACCCCTACAATTGCGTCGTTCTTCTCTTTCGCGTTCATCGTGATTCCCTTCCTCTTGGTGTCTCTAATTTTCCATCGAATCACAACTTTCTTCTCTCTCCAAAAGCTTATCACCTTATTGTTCTTGATTTGATTGGGTGATGAGGTTGCTAGGTATTATAACCCAGTGGGTGATGAGGTATTAAACTCACTGCAGGTAGATGTATCTTCGAATATTGATTCTGGTCTTCGTTATCGAAAGTTTGCTATAATGTCTGTTATGTAGAATGGACATGAGGAAGAAGACTGGATGAAGAAATACAACTTGGTCACTAAAATAGCATGTGTCACGCACATGATCAGATTCCGTCAAGAACAAACGGCTAAGTGACAAAATGGTGAGATTTTTCATCTGAGCCAAACATTAGGACTAAAATTTCAAATTTCAAACATTAAAGGGAAATCTTAAATTCGACTTAAAATTCAGGGGAAAAACTCGTATTTTACCCCTATGATGTTATTAGGTGTCATTGTTTCGTAGCTTCTTTAGGTATCTCCCATGGCTGCTGGTTTCGACTCTTTAATAGAGAAAATCATGAAATGGACCCAAAAGAAACCTAATAAAGAGAAGAGTTTTTCTTGTACACAAAAAACAAGTAAACCCTAATAATATGACTGATGAGATTGATTGATTTGGTATTCGAATTTAGGCATGTGACTATTACACTTGAAAAGTTGAATGAATTATAACCTTTCAATGGGAATCTAATGCTTCACTTAAAATCAGAAATCACATCTAATATAAGAGTTAAGGAAGTTGATTAAAAAAACTCAAAAATATATAAATTCTTGCTACCTTCAATGTTACTGATTATATATATCAATTTTATTAATAAAATTATAAATCAAGAATAAGTGAAAGTAACAAATCATATAAAATTATGACCGGTTCTAAAAGTGTTTATATGATTGTTTTATTGGATTAATTACTTATTTATTAGCTTAATTTTAAAAGTTGAACAAATTGCTAATTTATTTATTTTTGAATTGCTATTGCCTCCATAATCCGCCTCCACCTAGTCACCATGCTCATTAAAAAAAAGACTCTCGTCAATATCAGTTAACTTTATAAAATGTTAGAATTTGCTAACTCCGTTTAATTTGTTGTTAAATGGTGATGATGATATGCATGTGTTGTCAACTACCAAATTGAAATAATAATAATAATAAAGTCCAGTTAACAATGTGCACATTTTTGCAAAATTAAGTTAGCAAACTGCAACTTTATTTTATAAAAAAAAAAACAATTAGTAATTTGCACAAAAAGGTAAAGTAAAATAATAGAAAAAAATACAAGCTTTCGTCACATTATAATAATAAATTAGATGTGCTAACAAATTATATTTTTATATAAAATTAGCTAGCACTTTGTTAGAAAACCAATTATTCATATTCTTAAATATGAGTTGGCAAATTGTTATTTAATCCTTTTTTATTTGTGATTTTTATGTAAATAGTTTATCTAGTCTTACCAAATCAGTTACCTTCGGTCTAACAATTATTTGTTTTAAAAAATATCCTCAAAACCTCGTTAGGGTTTATTCTAACATGTAAATCTACTAAATCAAATGTGAATTTACACGTTACGATGATAATTAGGGTTAATGGTAAAACTTTTATAAATTCAAAATATTCTGTTCAATGCATCTTGGAAACTTCCTATTACGACGGAATCATTCCAAAGAGAAATAAAGTGGAAAAGGAAAACAAGAGGAATCCTTCAATTAATACGACTATTTCGTTATTATTGATTGAAACCCTAAAAAATGAAAGTGAGTTCTTCGAAGGTTGTTAATGTACTTTGAATATAGAATAGCTCAGCTGACTACAGAATCCGAGCAAGTTGCTACACGTTTTTCTACGAAATCAACAAGTCGTCATCTTGAGAAAAAATAAAAAAAAAAGTTGTCATCAAACACAAGCAAGGTCAAAGTCAAACGATCATAATATAACACATAATGGTTCAACGCTTCATTTCTTAACCAGGAGTTTCAGATTCGAGTTATGAGAATGAAGAAATATTCATGATCAACCTCTTACCTATTATTATTCTTAGGGTACCTGTGATTATTCTTAGGGTATGTTGCCTTCCTTCCTTGTAGGGACCAACACCCCCATTGTGAACGGAAAAAAAAAAAAATCAAAGTCAAGGTAGATCGAGTTATTATTAATATTATTGAATAATTATGAGTTTATATGATTTAATTCAAATATTGCTTAATATATGTTACATAAGATTGCTTACTTAAAAATTTATAGTGCATATTTTAGAACATCTTTAATAAGTTTAATTACATAATTAATGATACAAGAGGCTAAATAAAGTCTGAAGTGAAATTTCATGGTTTGATTTAAGCTTATTCTAGATAATGAATTAGTAGTCTTAATTCATGTAAATTGCATTTTCATGGAGTAGAACTTTCCCAGTAGTTCAGTCACGAATATTTATTTATTTATAAAAAAAGACTTTGAAGAACAAAGAAGAAAACCATTATTACTTAAGTAATGTGTGAGTATATACCCATAAAATAAGACTGAATTAAATAAATATTTGGTACTATCTTCCCTTTTGAACTGAAAAAAAAAACAAAAAACAAAATTCATTTCGACGACAAGAATGACGACATCATGAATGAAAAGAGCTAGAACGGTCGGAGGGACATAACCGCAAATAAAAAACGCGGCTGATTTTACGTTATAGGTGACATTTTGTATATACAACATGAATAAGAATCATTTTTCTAAACAAAAATTATTTAATATATTTTAAACTCTCATTAATTATTTAATTTTTTAAAATTTTGTATATAGGAATATAATTGACTAATTACTTGATAGTTTTAATAATATGATATAAAAAATACAAAAAATAATAACAAATGTTGTAGTTGTATTTGTATTTGTGAATATAATTCAATGTTTTTATCTAATATTCGTATTCAACCAATTAAATACGATAAATATTAAAAACTGGGTGTTTTTATTGTGTCGTAATTAGGTTTATGCAGTCTAATTAACAAGTTCTGCTAAGGGGCGGTGGATCATTGAAAGTGGATTGAAGTTTGAACGAATATACGCCAAACTTCAAAGTAATTAGGGAATAATAGTGCGCAGATGCTTTTTTAAATTATTAAATCGTTAACATTAATTAAAACTGAGTTTATTTTAACACATTTCTTGACCGGCAAGAAATTACCATTTCATCTCGCTTATTGTGACTGACAAGATGACACACAAGTATTAAATAATGCAATTTAGTAAATAATGAAAATATATACTATTTATAAAGGATTTACTAGTAGTAGTGGATTGATTGTACACATTTTGATTTTAAAAGTAATAATATTAACTTAAAAATTCATTTTATAATTTATATTATTCATCTAACTTGGACAAAAAAAGAGAGAAGATAGATTTTTGACTTGGTCTAACTTTTTATTTATAAAAAGTTACTTGAAGAGAGCTCTATTCACATAAACCCATAAAGGGAATAACCGAAACTGAATCAATAATAATAATAATAATAATAATAATAATATAGAGGTAGAGAAGAGTCCAAATCCAAGTGGCCCCTGAAAGTCAAAGTATAGTATGATTCTTTTGTGTGGCAGGGTAGAGAAGGCAAGTAAATCAAAGGAATCGAACAAGTGCTCACTCTTTCGTCGCCCTCCCTCCTCCACCTTCCTTCCTATATATTCATTCATCACGTCTCCTTCCTTCTCCAACTTGCCACTCCATTTACAATTGACTTGCTCTCTCTCTCTCTCTCTCTCTCTCTCTCTCTCTCTCTCTCTCTCTCTCTCTCTCTCTCTCTCTCTCTCTCTCTCTCTCTCTCTCTCTCTCTCTCTCTCCCTCTCTCGATGGCAAAGCGTCACGTTAAGGTACCCGAGGTTGCAACCCTTTCCTCTTCGTTTTCCATCCCTTACCACTGCCTCCTCCGCGGCACTGCAATGGTGAGGCTTTTCCGTGCATCTTCCACAACAGGTATTTCAAGGAAAAGTCTGGGGAAAATTGAACCAGAGTCAACACACATAAACAGCGCGTGGGTGGACTCCATGCGTTCCTCCTCCCCGACTCGAGCAATGCCTTCCACCACCACGACTTCTCAGCAGATTTCCCAACCATCGGCGATGAAGATGTTTGGGCAAATAGCCAATGCGGCCAAGGGGAAGAAGATCGTGTTGTTTCTGGATTATGATGGAACACTCTCACCGATCGTGCAAGACCCTGAAAGAGCTTTTATGACCAGACAGGTTGGTCTGTTCAGGATCATCGTATCTATATATATGTATATATATTTAGATATATATACATATATGGGGAGAAAAAAAGAAGTCTTTTTTACGAAGTTTTCTCTCAAAATTGTGACAGATGAGAGATGCTGTGAGGGATGCTGCTAACTACTTCCCGACGGCAATTGTGAGTGGAAGGAGCAGAGACAAAGTACGTAAAATGTTTTTTTTTTGGTGTGTGTGTGTGTTCATTTTTGTTTCTTTTTCCCATTTTAATTATTTTTTTGGTAATAATTTAGGTATACAGTTTCGTCAAACTGTCTGAACTTTACTATGCGGGGAGTCATGGCATGGACATCAAAGGTCCCTCCAACTGCAACAAGTACAACAAGAAAGTGAGCACCAAATAGATTCTTATATTATTATTTTTGTCTATATATGTTTTATTTTTTGGTGCAAAAAGTAAATGTTTATAAGACATTAATTAATGTATATTTTGGGTGTGTTTAATTTGTCTGGTAGGGCAATAAGCAAGTTCTTTTCCAACCAGCTAGTGATTTTTTACCAATGATCGACGAGGTCTATAAGGCTCTAGTCCGCAAAATAAAGCCAATAGCGGGTGCAAAAGTGGAGAGCAACAAATTTTGCTTGTCCGTACACTACCGTTGTGTTGATGAAAAGGTATACAAATGGTATATGTAAAAAAATATATAAAAGAGTTATATATATATATATATATATATATACACATTTATTTATATCTATTGGTCAATATTTACAGATGTGGGGCGTTTTAGCTGAACAAGTTCGATTGATTCTTAATGAGTATCCACAATTGAAACTCACTCAAGGAAGAAAGGTATTTTACATCATTTTTTACTTCATTTTTTTTGTGGGGTGGAGGGTCATTAGTAAAGTTTGTATACTTATTTTAATTTTCATGCATAATCCATTATTGATTCAATTGCATACAAAAATAGGTTTTGGAGATCCGTCCAACCATTAAGTGGGACAAAGGGAAAGCTCTTGAGTTCTTGCTTGAATCACTTGGTGAGTTAATATAATTAAGTAAATGGAAAACTAATTGAATTTTGTACACTTTTTGTCTATTTGCATGAAAATTTATACCAATTTAAGTGAGTTGAGTAGAATATTTTGTTTTTGTTTTCTAGGGTTTGATCATTCCAACGATGTGTTTCCCATCTACATTGGAGACGACCGAACTGATGAAGATGCATTTAAGGTATATATATATATATATGTGTGTGTGGTGCATCATTTCATTTTTTTTTTAATACAACCGGTCAATGAGAATAAATATCATTTAATTCAAATTATATTATTCTAGGTTTTGGTGAACAGAAGACAAGGGACAGGAATCCTTGTTACCAAACTACCCAAAGAAACTTATGCATCATATTCAGTTCAAGACCCTACTGAGGTAAAGATCCAACTTGCAGGATGTGCATGCCTATTTTATTTATATGGTGTTTATTTGAAATTAATAAAACTTAAATTAGTTTTAAATTCACGTATTATTCAATTTGACTAATTATGTTTTGCTGATTATCCACAAATTTTCCAGGTGATGAATTTCTTGCGGCGTTTGGTGGAGTGGAAAAAGTTGTCTCCTGGAACATAACTAAGAACATGCGTAGAGACATACACACAACAGCAGAAGTTTAATTGACAAAGAATGTTATTAACATAGGGAATAATATAATATTACAATGTTTTGTTTTTTTTCCTCTTTAGATGAAATGTAATATGTATAACAACTTAAAAGTTATATGTATGAGTTTTCTCTTTTATTCATTTTTCTTTATCACCATTACGGAACAAAGCTTTTTTTTTGGCAACTTTTTCAAATTATTAAAATATATTAAACAGCGTGTCAAAAGTGTTTTTTTTTAATAAAGAGAAAAACAATATTGGTTAGCGAACATCGCATCCCAACCAAAACATTAATATGAGATTAACTTGACTTTTACAACTCTCGGATGAGAACATTGAGAAATGTTTTTTTAGAACACTTGTCTAGTTTTCCTCGGAATGGTAGTATGGACTAAAAATGTCTATTGTTGATCGATCCCCATTCCCGCTAAAATGTCAGCAACCACATTTACTTCCCAATAAATGTGTACACTTTATCCGTTCAAACTGTAGCATGAGTTTCCTGCAATCCAAAATAATGAGCATTTGTTTCAAATTAGTAAGATTGTTAACAGAGATAAGCTTGTGGGCCGAGAGAGCATATGTTGTTAGATAAACTGAGTTGAATCCTAATTGTTTTGCCAACATTCTGTGACAAGACTATTGGAAGTTCCAAGATATCTCAAGAACCCCCCTACCCATACTGTCTCTAATAACCCCTCCCGCTACTGTTTTTCCTGGGTTTCCCTTTGTAGCCCCATCTGTATTGACTTTGATCCATCCTCGCTCCGGTGGCAACTATTTTTCCTGGGTTTCCCTTTGTAGCCCCATTTGTATTGACTTTGATCCATCCCCGCTCCGGTGGCAACTATTTAACTTCCACAGTAATAAAGTTTATAGAGTTTTCATTTATTAGGGTCGAAACTTGTATTAGTTTCTTTTCAAATGTTATATCAAAACACGCTAATGATGATATTTAAAATGTGAAATTGTCTAACTAATTGACCTATTTCCGAATCGATTGACCGTGTATGGACATGAAATCTTTTAGACCTTCTATTTGGGTTTTGATGTAACATATGCAAGAAAGGGAATGGTTGTCGGTTTGTTGGTCCCTAAGTATTAATGGACAGCTAGCGAACCTATATGGTTGACGGTGACCCAAGGTGGTCAATGGTGCATGGGCCATGGTTAGGGTCATTATTGGTCAAGCACATGAGGTCGGGACCATTATTGGTCCCCAACCATTGATACCCTACGATAAGGACTGTAACGTTATGTATGAAGGGACCAACATCTTTATGGATATCAACATTCAACCACTGATTCATTCTTAATTTGGGGATGACGAGACGTTTATGATGGACTTCTCGTCATTATAGTTAGGGTAAAAGTAAATAAGTTTTATTGGATACGTACTTACCGACTTATAAGAAATAATTATTAAATATCAGATGCAAAATTAAACTTAAACTTTTAGAAATGTGAATATTATTACTTCTACCTGAAATATATGTCAATTAGATATTTAATTTTTTCTTCCTAAAAGTACTTCTTTCATGATTCTTGCAACTTCATCGACCCCCCGACTTAACTTGTCAATTGTATATGTTTTAATTGATTGTTACGTGCATGCATGCATGCATTTACGTACCCTCAATACATGCATCCTCGGTGATTTTATGAATAATTTTAAAAATTAAAAATACAAACTCAAATTATTATTGAATTTTTAAATAAAACTTGGTATACCGGTAAACCCTCTACTTGAAAGACACTCGCCTAAGCTTGATCTTTCTTTCGGACATAGTGAATTTTTTCACAAGGTGCGAGTAAGTAAATTAAGGGATTTTATATACTTATCTGCATAGACAAACCCATAAATTTAATATAGAGGGAAAAATAATAATTGCATTATATTAATAAGGGACAAAATATAAATTTAGTGTAACGAAACTAAATTTTGGGGGAGTGGTAAAATAAAATACAAACATAAATTTGAGCTTATTTTCTATCCTTTCTAAAAGTTTAGAGGAAATTCTTCCTTTGAGTTGGACTAGCATGTAAGAACGAAGCTATGTAAGTAATTGTTCCCAATCACAATTGTAATTTTTAAAATAAATATTTATTTTCAACTCAGACACTCTTCAAAGTCTTATATTTATTCATACTCTTATTTTTACCCAACTGAATTCGATTTATGATTTCTTTTCTACTTAGGGTTTTGATATTCAAGAAACTTAGTTATAGAATATATTATTTCACTAATGGCATGTTTGGTTTGCAGGATTTGCAAGGAATAATGAATACAAATTTCGTATTCCTATGTTTGTTTTGCGGAATTGGAATTCTTAGAGAGGTAGGAATAAGTATTCTTTGGAAAAACCTCAAAATTGATATTCCTAGAGAGCTACGAATAAGGAATTGATGTCCAATTGACCAAAATATCTTCCACTGTTAATTAATTATTTATATTTTGATTACATTTAATTAATTATTTATATTTCAATCGAAATGAATTATTTTTTTTAATATTTTAATTACATTTTTTTTATTTTAATAAAATTAATTATTTATATTTTAATAAAAAAAAATTTATTTAACTTAATTAATTTTTTAATAAAGTATATTTTAAATTTAATTAATCTTAATTTTTAAGCTTCCCAAATTAATTAATATAATTTTTTATAAGATAATTGTATTATATATTATACATATTGATACAAACGCTATATATGTCATTTTACCTTATTCCATTTCAATACGTCATTTCACCACCCCAAACATTTGAATTTCATATTTCATTCTAGTTCAATTCATCAACCAAACAACATCATATTATTATGTCCTATTCTATATTTCTATTTCTTATTCCACCAACTAAACACACCATAAGTCTCTTCAATATTTGACGTGTTGTCCATGTTAAGTTTCCATTCATGAAGTAGATAGTGTATCTTCATTATCTAGCACGTAGAAGCCATATTCCTTAGTATATATATATATATACTTGGACGGTTGCACAATGAAAACACCCAATCAGTATTATTATTTTATATACTAAAAGATAAGCAAGGAGAACTAAAAAACACACAACATACTATACCAACTTTTTTGGTGGCATTTTATTGTTTATTCATCACTAATTGAATCCAATGAAGAAGCGTGTTTGGATTGGTTTTAGGTACGGAAACAGGGCTAAGACGTGTCCCAACTCCCATAGAGCACTTCCCACATAGAGCTTATGCATGGAAAGAGGTTAGAGTAACCAAAAATAGATTGAACATCTTATCGTCAAATATCTCTTATATTATTTAGATGACTTAAATTGATTCTTGAAATGGTTTATGTAATGTAATGAAAGATGGATATGGTATTGTTGGGTTGGTTAAAGGGTTAGGTGGTGAAAAGGGAAACAATCGATTCCACTTACACCTATTGTTCTGTGTAGCATGCTTGATGGGAAGAAGAAACACGACATTATTCACACGTGGATCATTATCACTCCACAAAAACAACATATTTATGTCGGTAGAGACACGGATATATCTTGTTAATATAATATACATGGTAAAATACATGCATATATATATATATATTGATTTGATATACTTGCTACCTGGTCATCAAAACGATCTCATACGATGGTAGAGAGGTTGACGTCGGCCTTGGCATAAAAACTACTCAACGGGCCTAATTACGCGGGTTAGGTTAGGCCCATTGTAATGTCTGTCTCTTCAGTCCACTTTCTTTATTTTCTTCAATTGGTTGGGCCAATGAGACTCAATTCTGGATCGTCTCGAAAATAGACTCAACCCGACACTAGTTTGAGTCAGCAAAAAGGGGTGGGTTAAAATCGGATTAACTCACCTTCCGTCCACCAGAAGTAGGTCGGGTTTGATTTTTGGAATTGAATCCTAACCCGACTCACTTGATCCGTCGGAAAAGAAACCCGAATCGAAAGTGAATTGTTGTAGTTGTAGTTTTGCTTATGAGACCTCAGTTCACAATCCTCACTCGCATTATTTAACACATTCTAATTGAGTTTATTGTCCTCACTTGGCCCTAAAAAAAAAAAAATTTTGTTAGACTTGAGTAATACATCTCTGCTTATATGAGTTCTAAATCATTTCCAGTCCAGAATCTTTTTCATTGGTAGTTTACTCAGTCTTGCAACTCTATACTTTTTAGAAACCCTGCAAGGCTTAACCAAATTTTTTCTCCCTTTGACACAACCCTTCAACCTTGCAAGCCCTATTACAGTCTTGGATCGGCTCTGATACCATTTGTAAGATACCAAATTCGAGCGACTGTTTTCACTAACTTAATCCAACATAATTGAGCTCATTGTCCTCGCTTGGACTCATAAAATGAAAAATACATATTCAACTTGAATAGTACATCTCTGCATTCTGTCTGTCGTGGTCCACCTAGTCCGGTCATATCTAATCAGATATCAGTTCCTGATTTCCTGGTGGGACGCCTCGAACGCGTTTTGCGTGGTGACCGACTCTTTCATCAACCTCCGTTGCTCCTTGCAGCGTGTCACTGCTTCTTCATGGTCCATCTTCGATTGTACACAACCCATTTCACTTCCTTCTCTGTTTATTATTGGATTTAATTAGAATTGGTGTCATTTCTCACCATAAATTCACTTGCAATCGTCGGAACTGAATTCATCTTTCATCTCCTTTTTTCCCCTCTACCTAGGAAGTACTTCATATTTACAAATAGTATCATATTCTTTAGAAATATTAATATTTTATTTCAAATAGAATCTGAAGATAGATGTTGGATCTTCACTTGCTTTCGTTGGTGACCACTCGTTGCTATCTTCTTATCCCTTGGTTGTTGGTTGCAATAAGGAAAGTTTGACTTTTGCCCATTTTTTCCCATTAGAAAATTATTGGAGAGTAAATTTAGAAATCATAGAATTGATTGTCTGGTGAAGGGGTAGACAGTATTTATAGGCAAAATTTATCGCACTAATTATCCGGTTAAAATTTTACCTTGATTGGTCTTATCTGGTGAATGAGAGTAGACTTGTTCATTTAAGTCGATTCAGTTGAATTGGTCAGGTTCGACCGAACTAATATCAAAATCAGACCAGTATTTTTAGGCTTCAAATAGATCAGTTCAAAATAATACAAAAAATTCAGGCTGAATCGACTCGTTTTTTTGATACTGATTTATACTTCAATTTCAATCAAACAACTACAAACCTATATAATTTTATAACCGGTTTGAAGCACAATCAACTAAAGCAGTCTAAAATTAAACCAAATTTAGAGATATCTTCAATAAACCAAACCTAAAGATGTATTAGACTCTCGTATGTTGATGTTGGACATGATTTCAGTTGGTTGTGAAACAAATTTTCAGTCGGTTCAGTGTGTTTAACAGTCGGTTCAGTGTAGTTGTTAGTTCAATGTTTTTTCAGTCGGTTCAGTGTGTTCTTTAGTTGGTTCAGTATTTTTTCAGTCGGTTCAGCGTGTTGAACATGATTTTCAGTCGGTTCAGTTTCAGTTTGAACCGGATTATTTCCTAACCAAAATTATTATTAAAAAAAAATCAGACCAGTTCGAACCATACCAATTTTTTTACCTAAACCAGATCAGGTTTTTTAGAAATAGAAAAAATACTAATTTTTTACAAATCAAACCAGTTCAGTTCTGAACGAGTTCGTAGTCGAACCGATTTATAAACAGGCAACCTAATCAAGTTGCTTTTGTTCAGAGAGCCTTAAATGGTGATTGTTAGAGCGGTTGTCATAGCCATTTTTGCATTGGGTGTACTCGTATTTTTCATTAAATACTTCTTGTCCTTTTGGTTAGAGTGTTTGAGGGTACGAAAATACAAGCGATGTCATTAGAGTTGTCGATGGTTAGGGTATAGTACAGGTATGACAAATATCATAACCATACCATATTTTTAAACCACATACCATAATCATAACCATTACATGTACAATTTCAATACCATAACAATTAAAATAACTGTGGTTATTAACCATGGTTTTACCCGTATACCCATATTTATTTCACATATGTAATATAATAAAAGACCGAAAATTTTATTTTAAAAAATACATAAATTTATATTGCCAGCAATAAAAATATATAGAACTAATATCAAAATATATAAAACTAACATTATGGTTATTTATTATATGTATGTACAATAACTTCCATTATTTAATATATATTAGTTTATTAATAATAAATTATTATTATATTTATATAATAATCATAATTATAACTCAAATAGCATAATCATAACCATTATGAGTAGAAAATTAATCACAATAACTGTACCACACCATAATGGTACAGTTAACCATATTAAACCGTAACGATTATAACTACGGTTATGAATTTTCCACCGCACTATTGTCGGCCATAGATGTCATATAGAAATAGAGGTGATAGCCAGGTTTCATCAAGAAACACATACATTAATAATTTATTGTAAGATCAAGTTGTATCCTAAAATTTTCAACATAATACAAGAAATTTGAATTTTATATTCGAAATTAATCTGACCCTAAAATATAAGTAACACATATTAGAATAAGTGTTATCGGAGTGGACCATCAAATTCAATCCTTGCTCCCAAACAGTCTCCATCTATTTATTTATTTTCCATTTCCTTTCTCTTTCTCACTCTTTCCTTTTTTTTAATTAGTGAACCGAAAATCCGTTCTTTTTTTGAAAAATAATGAAAGTTTTAACTTTATTTAGAAATTTTATTTTGACCAACCTATACCGAACGCAAATGTAAGAGAAAAGTATTATTCATAGGTAGAGATAATGATTTCCTTCTACGAAAAGTAAAAAATATCCTTATTTTTTGACATTTTAACAATTTTGGTAAATGAGTTTAGCCTTGCGTGAAGATCATCAATAATCGTTAGGGGTGACAATTTCTGATACGACACTATTAAACGACACGACACGATCTGCTTTAAAGCGTATATGAATTTGACCTTAACGGATCATGTGTCTAAACAACTCTTATACGTTTAGATACGATTAATAAACGTATCTAAACAACTCAGATCTGCGGATATCTGTATAAACACGATAAAACACGTTTAACTAATCTTGTTTAATCGTGTCGTGTATATATGTAACACGAATAAAGACACAGTTAACTAATCGTGACATGTTCAGAAAAATATATAAAATGAATATTTTTCGTGTTAATCGTGTAGTGTAACGTGTCGTTTCGTGTTTAATTGTGTAAATATGTATCAAGCAGGTCATTCTTAATTATGTCGTATCGTGTCGTGTTTAATTGATTCGTGGTTTGTATCGTGCTCGTGCCGTGTCTATCCGTTATGTTTTTCAATTTTTAATTTTTAAGAAAATTAATCGTGTCTCGTGTGATCTGCTACTTAATCATGTCGTATTCGTGTCTGATGTTTTGAGACAAGTTTAAAAATTATTTATTTAGACACGAAACATGTTTTAAGACACTGACAAATAACATGATACGATTAAACATAATTGCAACCCCTTATAATCATAATCTCTGTAGACTGAAAATGTATTGCAAAGCAGTCCCTCTAGTATTATAGTACTTGTAAAATTATATACGTATACAGCAATAAAAAAAGACTTCATTAGATGAAACAATTATGCAGACTACAATTTTTTTGGGTCAAACAATGCAGACTACAAGACTAAACAATTAAGTACAAATGCCAATCAGTGACACAGCAGATAAAAACCCTAGCCGGTCATGGTCTGGATCTTCTTCTTCACATACATACATAGACACCAGACTTATCAACATCTATACCCAACCATGACTCGATTACTCCATGGTAGCTCCATCCTTCTGCAATTCTTTAAAACTGATTGCAGAAAGAAGCCGCCATGTTCTTCCTTTACAATTACACCTAAGAATCATGAAAAACTTCTACAGGACACAACAAGATCAGGGTTTTTCTTCAAGAATAGATAGAAGCCCAGTCAATCTCCGATGGGTACTTCTCCAGAGTAGACGCACTGTCGAACACAGACACTGCACCCCATGGAGGATCCACAAAGTCGTCAAAAGTCAGTTCTGACAACGGGGAGGACCCGCCTGAACCGTCACTCAACGGCGGGGAACCGCACTCCAGCTTGCAAGCAGATGCTGACTCTTCCTCCGCTACCGGAGATTTCACCACCGCCGGTGCAGACTTAACCGACCGCGGGGACCGGCGGCGGGAGCCTGCTGGCTGCTGGGCGAGACTCTGGCAGATGGCGTCGAGCTTGGCATCGATGGATGAGTGCAGGGGTTTGAAGCCGGCAAGATCTGAGCCCTGGTTCTTGAGGTGGGGAAAGTTGAGCCTCGCGTTGTCGCCTCTGAGCTTGTATGCGGCCCAGTCGTAGGCCAGGGCTGCTTCCTCCGCCGTGTCGAAGGTGCCGAGCCAGAGACGTGTACGGTCCTTGGGGAGGCGGATCTCGGCGACCCATTTCCCCCAGTGGCGTTGCCTCACGCCGCGATAGAGCTTGTTGGGCTTTGCTACAGAGCCGGACTGCTTCATCGGCACAGGCTTAATGCTGAGGAGCCCGCTGTTCTGCCATGAATGGTGGTTTTCATGGGTCTGGATTTTGACCTGGGTCTGGATCTGGTAAATCTGAGATTGGGAGAGGTGGGTTAGCCCGATGGAGCTGGGTTGCTGCAACCCGAACCCGTTTGAAAATACTTGGGTCACGGAGGTGGAGCAACCATCGGAGCTCAACATCGGCTGTTCCAATGGAGGGTAGAATGAACAGTCATACGAGGAAGAAGAGAGAGATGAAGGAGAGAAAGGATTGGATGAGAAGAGAGCGCTCTTCATATAAGGGCCGAGCGCCTCCATCAATTCATCACCACCAACGCCGCCATACAGATCCGGCGAGGTGAACGGCGATCTGCTACTGTAAAACTCCATAGCCGATGCCATAACCTTAAATTTAAGAAACGGAGCGAAAATTCTAGACGAAAATTAAAACTTGCAACCTTGAGGGACCAAAAATTACCCAACAAAGCTGTTAAATTCAAATCAAAAGGTTAAAAAAACGGAAAACAGAGATATTTTCAACGGAAAATCTTGAAAAAAGAAGATTTTTCCTGGATCTCGATTCTGGAAAACACCTGACTTTCGTCAAATCCTGCTGTTCTAAAAAGAGTTTTGCTTGAAAACAGAACCTTTTACGAAAATAGGGAAATCTGGAAAGACAGATGATTAACAGAAAGGGATTCAAGAAGAGGGGGAGATTCAGAGGGGGAGGGAGGGGGAAGATTAAAGGCTCACAGAAATCAGAATCAACTCGAATTCACTTAACTTTTCTGGCACTCGTTTATGGGGTTCTCTGCCTCACTTTGTATGTTTCATCTTCAACTACTAGAAGCCCTTTATATAGTGGCCATCCACCAGAGGCTGGCTTCTTTAGTTAGACAAAACAAATTTGGCCAAAAAAAAAAAAGTTAGACAAAACAAATATTATTTTAAATAAAAAAAAAAACTAAAATCTTAAGGGTATTTATTACTATATATATATAATTATTACAATATATTGTATTAACTAAGTATTAAAATATTTTATAACCGGTTTATAGGTTATATATAAAAAATTATTATGTATTAATTAACATTATGATTAGAGTTAGCATTAGTAATACTTCATAAATAGCATAAATTGTATTTTAGTGAATACATATGTATTAATTTTTACCATTTATTATTCAAACAAAAAATTGGTATTCATTAATACATGTAGTATGTAATACTAATTCATGGATAATGATTCAACCAGATACCTTTTGTGTTTCTTAAATGGTTTTTATTGAAAAAAAAAGTTTTTTAGAATATAAATTAAAATAAAATTTATAATAATTTTTAAGTATGATTTTTAAAATAAGTATAATTAAAGTATTTATTTAAAATGGATTAGTGAATGAATTTGGAATTTTATCGAAAACATCACATTAATTAGGCTTTTAACGTTTTTATTAACAATCTGAAATGGGAATTTGGTATAAGAATAATGTAGGAATTAAAGTCAACGTATTTATTTAACCCTCAACATAAAGAAAATAGGGGTTGAATAAAATGGTAGGTGCATTTTCAACAGGCGAGGCCAGAATTAACGTGAGTTTGGGAAAGATTAATTAGGGGGGCACCTTCAGAATTTGAGTATTTGGGATGAAACCGTTGAAAAAACATACTTTAGGGTTCAACTCTGATATTCCCATACTTTATGGTTCAATAGTATATTATCTTTGGAACTCAATTGGGTTCCTCCATTAACCACTCATATACGGACAGGTGACTACGGACTCTGTTGGTGGATTGCATCGTGTCGGCAATGAACAGTTATTGACATATTGTGAACGAGTTTATTTTTATTTTATAATAAATTAATAATACTTAATCGAATCGAATTAATTAGAATGAGATGCTAATTATAAATAGTTTTTCATTTTTAAAGTTTGAATTTGAAACATCAGGATGAAACACTAAGTTAGTACACTATATTAATAATAAATATCTGAAACTTCTTCTAAGATTACACTTTCAAATTGCATTATTTCGGAAAAATTAATTAGTAAATGCAAAAATTTGTATAATTTAGCTAACAAAATAAAAATATACTTAAAATTCAGTCTAACAAATTATTCAATCTTCAAAGTTTGGATTGGGACTAAAGACAGTAACACTTCAATCAATCTGAAGGAATTATAACTTTTAGATAAATATTTGATTAATTTTGCAAATATGAACAATAATTAATGTAATTTTTAGAAAAATAATGAAAATATCAATTACTATCATTTTTAAACATATTGAATCATTAGCCATCACAAAAAAACATGTTGGACGAAAACCATTTTGTGCAAACATGTTGAATCGTTTTCAGACTTTTCCCAAATAACAATATCTTGCAGAGGACACAAATTCAATTAAAAAAACATTTATAATATTGCATAGTGACTTAATTAGATGTTTGAGATTAAAGTTCTAATAAAAATAATTAAGATGAACACTTATACTCCTCTCTTTTTTACCAACCACACCTATACTCCTTAAGTATAAATATATTTAAGCATTTATTATTTATACTATTTTTTTTTGTTTGTTTTATTACTTAATAATTGCTACTTAGAAATATTTTTCAAGTTACCATATATATAATCCTAACCTATTTAGATCCAATGAATCTAAAATAAAATAGAATATATAAGAACGTGATTCGGACAGGTTTTACCAAATAACGAAGACATCTCACATGCTCGACCATTGGTCCTCACATCACGGCTTAGAAAAAGAGAAGAAAAAAAACATTAAAAAGTTGAATTGAACTCGTAAGCTCGATTCTCAAACCTCAACAATTTTCATTTACAACTAATTAAAGTTCAAATGTTGTTAAAAAATAAATAAATAAATTATAAGGAAAATTGAAAGTTCTACCAATTGACAAAAAAAACTAAACAGGTTCAAACATTTCTCTATACTATAGAATAAAAAATAAAATAATATTTACATATAGTATTTAATTAAATCGTATTTGCGAATAATATTTATGGATAGAATGTTAGTATTTACTAGACATCCTACTCGCAAATGTCATTCACAAGTACAATTTAATTTAAATTTTACATGTAAATGATATTCACGAGTAAATATAATTTAGTAATTAACTTTTAAAATGTAATCTTTTAATATTTGGTTTAGGTTTTAGAAGGAAAAAAAAATTCAAATTTTGGTGAACAAACTAAAGGTTTATCTTTCAGATATCATCACTCCTTCCAGAGCGCATTTGTAGCAGGTCGACAGATACAAGACAACATTATGGTGGCGCACGAGATCTTCCATCACCTAAAGGCCCAGAGAAAGTCGAATAAGGTGGAATGTGCCATAAAACTGGATATGCAGAAAGGTTACGACCGTGTGGAGTTGAAGTTCTTGATAAAAAGCCTAGAGAAGAGAGGATTTGGAGCAAAATGGATAGCTTGGATGAGAGCATGCATATCGACATCCAACTACTGAGTCATGATCCATGGACGCAGAACCCCTACTATTCGGCCTACCCGGGGGATCATGCAAGGTGACCTGCTCTCGACTTACCTTTTCATTTTGCTTGCTCATGTCCTATCCAGGATGGTGGAGAAAGAGATTAATGAGAGTAGGCTAAAAAGGATCACCCTAAGAAGAGGATCCCCGGAATTGCACAACCTTTTCTTTGCAGGTGATCCACTCTTCTTCATGGAGGGGTTTGCAGAGAATGCCCGTAGACTTAAGAACCCGATCTTGAGGTATTGTAGGGTGTCGGGTCAACGGGTGAATGAAGCCAAGTCTACCCTAATGTTTAATATATGAGACGATTCAAATAAGTGCAAGGAGATTGAGGAGGTCCTTCGAATAGCAGGTACGAACGAACCAGGATAATACTTGGGCCTCCCAGCAGTATGAGGAAGATCTAAAAAGGAAGGGGGATCGGGGCTCCTGGGGTTGGGCAAGTATTTACAGCAGCAGGGATGTTCTTATACAGAATGGCTTGTGGAGAGTTGGGGATGGACAAAAAATTTCCGTCTTCAATGAACCGTGGGTATACACAAAGGATGGATTTAGGTTGGAAGGGAGGGATGACAGACTGACAAATCAGATGATGAAAATCTGTGAGTTCCTACATGCGAACAGGACATCGAATGAGAAATTGGTTCGACAAGTGCTTCCGCCGACTGATGATGAGTGTGTGCTACAAATACTGATTCATGCACGAGAGGTTGAAGACAAACTGATATGGCCATACACGGATGAGGGGAGAGTGATAGCCAAATCTGCATACCACCAAATCCGAGCTGTCTGAGATGATAGTGCAGGTATCTCCCACCGAAATGAAGAAAGAACATAGTCAGTTTGGACTGCGATATGGAAGATCGACATGCTCAAGAAGGTGAAGAACTTCATGTGGAGGTTGATGTCAGATTCCCTGCTGGTAATGAAAATCCTTCACAGACGGGGCATGGCAGGTAGAATGTCCAGTTTGTGGGGAGGTTGAAGACATGGAGCATATGGTCTACAAATGTGGCTGGACAGAAGCGGTTTGGTTCAACATAATGGGAATCGAAGCAAACCAACACACGAGGCCAAACATTGAAGAATGGATGCTAAATCGTAGAGCTGAGTCGTGCCCGATGTGAAGCTTGAAGGAGGTGAGATGGAAGCTGACCATGTTGACAAGTTAGAGCATATGGAAGGCTAGGAGTAAAGCCGCCTTCAAATCAATAATGCCAAAACCGAGGTTGACAGTAGAGGAAGTCAAACGTGCCTTCGAGGAATACATAGGCATGTCGAGGGCTACAACCGTGAATGAACGACATAAGGAGTCCGAGGCTTGGAAAGCACAGAGACAGGGGATCATAAAGGTGAATTACGATGTGTCGTGGTGTAAGCAATCAAAAACTGGAGGGATCGACATCATAGCGAAGAACTCAGTCAGCACGATGGTTGGTGGTGCAAACCGAAAGCTGAAAGATGGAAGTGCTGAAATACTAGAGGTTGAAGCAGTACTACTAGGGGTGAAACTAGCCATCGAGAAAGCCCGGAACCATGTGGATATCGAGTCTGATTCGGAGGTGGTGATAACCAAATCCGTGGTAGAAGTCATCACCGGAGGATCGAGACAATCTGCTCGAATATACTTGCTTTGGCAGAAAGCTTCGTCCTGATAGAATGAAAGAAGATTCAGCGATCGGCTAATGAGAGCGTGAATTAAATAGCGAAGCAATTAAGATTGGGAGTACGTTTTTCAACCCCCACTCTCTCTTAATTCTATATTAAGCCGTGATTGAAATATTGTAGTTGAAAACGATGTGTTAACGTATTAAAGTGAACTGCTTCTTAAAAAAGAACTTATAGAAAATGGAAGTTTGAATATTTTCCACCACTCTCATTAATGCCGTCGCTTTTAGTGCAACATAACATCTCGGAATTAATTTATAATTACTTGAATTAACTCATAAAATAAACTAAGAATGAGGAAAACAGAAGGTTGGCATTGCTTTAAAATACAGAATCTGCTAGCTAGCTTGATATTGAAGCAATGGTTATTGGAATCAATATTTATATGTGATTAAAATAAGTACAAAAAGTCAACTAATTTGGTTGATTGGAGATGACTAGAATGATGAGTACCTTATCATCTTTTTTTTTTTTTTTTTGCCGGAAAATAACACACTTCATTCAACAAAGGAAAATGAGTTCGAGTACAATATGTTATCCGCAACAATGCATCTAAGTAAAGGGGTTGGTGGTGAAGACACCCAATCCGTCGGACACAACCCCGTTAGAACGTTCCTCGCGATCCAATCCGCACAAGAGTTGGCGGATCGTGGAGTGTGCTCCCATGCGATTTCCCTAACCGATGAAGATAGAAAAACCGCATTAGACAAAATAGGAGCAATCCTCCAAGCGAGCACACGGCCATGAATATGGTTGATGATATTCATGGCGTCCGTTTCGATAATAACCCGATGCCATCCTTTGTCAATGGCAAGCCGGACCGCATGGTATACCGCCGTGGCCTCGATTTCATCCACCGTCCCCGCGAGTGCCACCCCGCATAGACCTCCACAAACAGTACTTGTATCGTCTCTCGCTATAACTCCAAAGCCTCCCCGACGGGAGTCGCTCGACCATGCCCCGTCGCAGTTAATTTTTATCACGCCCGTCGGTGGACCAAGCCACGCCTTGAACTGTTCCGGCCCCGGATCATGGTGAAGCTCTGTTGATCCCATCTCGTTCATCGTCCTGTTGATCTCCTGTAGGATAGTTGACACGAAAGGTTGAGCATTGTCATAGACGATCCTACAACGAGTCTTCCATATTACCCACGCCACCACCATGATCCGTCGCCATTGTCGTTTGCGAGCTCTCCTCGATGTGCCCTCGAACATCGTTACCTCGTCCAGCCATCCGTCGACCGACTACGAGCCCAAGTCGATTGTCGCCTGGTCCGAGAAATGGCTCCACACCTGCTTAACCCAAGGACACTCAAAAAACAGATGTTCCCGTGTTTCGGGCACACGGCAAGCCTGACAAGAAGGATCCAGGTCCAAACCGCGTCGCTCGAGAGTGCCCCTCGTCGGGAGGGTGTTGCTCGCCACCTTTCACATAAAAAACCTGAGTTTAGGCCACACGGATGCTGACCAGACTGCGTTCCAGACCCTCGGTCTCGGGATGGGAGGGCTACGGGATGGGTCAGCGATCGTCTGAGCTCGGATGTGTGCGGCCTGCAGATTGTGATAAGCTGATCTCACCGTAATTTCACCCGAGGTCGAATGAGGCCAGCGATGTGAGTCTTGTGTTGCGTCTAGCGGGATGGGCACCTGCAATACTGCAGTTACGTCGTCCGGGTGCACCGCGTCTCTTATCGCAGTCTCGTCCCACGTGCCCGAGCTTCGCTGAATCCACGTAGCCACCCTAGGCGAGGGCAGCTGGTCGCTGTCGAGACGTGGTCTTATTCTCATGTTAGGCAATGTTGGCACCCACGGGTCGGCAAAAGGGTGTATCGATCGGTCGTCCCCAAGTGTCCACACGCCTTCCTCTCTAATCACATCCCGGCCCTCAAGGAGGCTCGCCCATGCCCAAGATGATCTACCACCCTTAGTGGCCTGCAAGAATGAAGACTGCGGGAAATAGATTCCTTTAAGAAATCTTACCCACAGAGAATCCGGCTCGTGAATGATCCGCGAAGCCATATTAGCCAGTATCGCACGGTTGAACTGGTTCATATCCCTAAAGCCGTACCCCCCCTCCTCACCGACTTTGACGTTGTCATCGATGTCCAGTTCTTCCAATGAATCTTCATGTTGCCCTCCTTTGAACCCCACCAGAACCGTGCAATGAGGCTATTAACCTCATTACACCAAGTGACCGGCAGTTTGAACACATGCATTACATAGGATGGTATGGCGCTGAGTACTGATTTGATTAAGACCTCTCTACCCGTATGATTCAGAAGTTTGTTTCTCCAACTCTGGATTTTGTCCCTTACTCTTTCCGTTAGATAATTGAGAGCATCCCTCTTCGATCTTCCCCAAATAGTAGGTAAACCCAAGTAGAAACTGGGGTCAGATGTGTGAGCCACTCCAAACAACGCTGAAATGTCCCTCTTATAATCCACGTGAGCCCCTGAGTTGAAATAAAGTGTTGACTTGGAGAAATTGATCTTCTGTCCTGACGCTTTGCAGTAGTCCTCAAGGGTATTCTTTAGATTGGTCGCCAGATTCAAAGGGCCCTTGAGGAAGAATATGGAGTCATCCGCAAAGAAGAGGTGTTGTATCTCGGGGCATGACCTCTTCGGGCGGATGCCTCTAATAACACCCTTAGCAACCTGGCCGTCAAGCAGTCTAGATAGAACATCAGCTACCAAAATAAAGAGGTAGGGTGAGAGAGGGTCACCCTGTCTCAGACCCCTGGAAGGTCTGATGATGTCGATCTGGTTTCCGTTAACCAAGACTCTATATGTGACTGAGGATATGCACGCTTTGACCCAAGAAATCCATTTGTCGTTGAAACCCCGCCTGACCAAGCTTGCTAACAGAAAGTCCCATTCCACCCTGTCGTAGGCCTTCTGCATGTCTATTTTGAGTGCGCATTCTGATCTCCCTGAGGTCGTTCTTGGCTTGCCTCTTGACTTCAGGAAGTGAAACATCTCGTGCGCAATAATAATGCTATACTGAATGCGTCTCCCTGAAACAAACGCACTTTGGAACGGTGTGACAAGCTCTGGCAAATAGTTTTTTAGTCTATTTGCCAGAACCTTTGAAATGATTTTGTAACCGAAGTTACACAGGCTAATAGGTCTAAAATCTGAAGCACACACCGGATTAGCAATCTTAGGAATCAAAGTAATGTGGGTGTGGTTAAGAAATGAAGGCATGATACCTGTTGTGAGGAAAGCGTTAACTGAAGTGAGCAAGTCCGATCCGATCGTGCCCCAACTCTTTTGGAAGAAGGTGCCCGAGAAGCCATCCGGGCCCGGTGCCTTAGATCCCCCCATTTGAAAACATGCCCGTCTAACCTCGTCCGCTGACGCCAAAGCCGTGAGGCAATCGTTCATCTCATCTGTTACCAAACCCGGGACCGAAACCAGAATTTGCTAAAAACTTGCGTGCGGTGAGCCAACTGAGCTGTCTAACTGGCGCTCCGATGAGAAGAGATGTGAGAATAATCCGTGAATCTCCGCCTTGACCTCCTTATCACCCTCAATCCAATTCCCGTTACTGTCCTTTAGACGGATGATTTTGTTTCGGCGCCTCCTCGATAGAGTTGTTTGATGGAAAAATTTTGTGTTCCTATCGCCATGACCAAGCCACTTAATTCTCGAGCGTTGTCTCCAGTAAATCTCTTCACGTTTCCAAAGGGCGTGAAGTCTCGACTTAAGCGCCCTTTCCTCATCACCATCCAATACATTGCTAAGTTGGCCCTTAACCTTTGCAATCTCCCTCAAGTTGTGTTTGAATTCTATTAAGTTCCATTCCGTGAGGGCAGTTTTGCATCGGTCTAACTTCCACTTTAACTCGGCCCCGTTGATGATCAGACCACCTCTCTGCCATGCCGAGGTAATGATATCATGGCATGCTTCCTTTTCCAACCACATTTCTTCAAAACGGAATTGTCTCTTTCCCTTGCTGTCTGTTCGTGTAAGATGTATGCTTATAGGGGCATGGTCCGACCCGATCATGAGACCATTAATACAATGAGCCGAGGGGAAGGATGTGATCCAAGCCGGGTTTGCAACCACCCTGTCCAATCGCTCCCTAATTCTGTCTCCCCCTCTCCTGTTGTTGCTCCAAGTAAAAACGGGGCCCTTGTAGCCCAGGTCTTCGAGATTGAGGTCGTCTAAGAGGTTGATGAACCCATCGATTTTATTTTGATCCTTACAACCTCCTCCCTCCTTCTCCCTATGATGTGAAATATCGTTAAAGTCTCCAATGCACATCCAAGGCTCAGTTCGGTTCATCCCCATTCGTCTAAGCTCCACCCAATTCTGAGTCCTTTTCACAAATATGGAGTCCCCGTACACCCAAGTGATCCTCATCGCCCCCCTGAATTCCGAGCTCTGTACAGTAGTATCCATGAATTTCTTATCTTGTGAGTGAACTTGGAGAGTAACCTCTTTTGTCCACCAAAGCGCCAATCCTCCACTAGTACCCACCGGGTGAGCATATGAAGCATATTCCATCCCGACTTCCCTTCTAACCTTCTCACAGTGGGCCTCATTTTTCTTTGTCTCCATAAGGAAGACAATGGACGGATGAGAGCCCTTCACCAGGTCTTTTAGATGTCGAATTGTCAAGGGAGACCCTAACCCTTGACAATTCCAACTAACAAAATTCATTGGGAACCCGTGGCTATTCGGGGACAGCCACAGGAACCCTTTGTTTTTCCAGCCTTTCGTGTTGCCTTAGCCTCAGCTCCCCTGTTCACGGCCCGTGAGGTCGTTGCCCCCACTGTGTCCTCGGGTTGTTGCCTTCCGAAGCATATCATGCCTCCTGCCCCCTCCCCCCGAAGGCCCGCTGTGTACCTTCCTCCTCTTAGCCGAGCCCTCATCCTTCGCCGTTCCCCCCGTAGTCGTCGGTTCAGTCGAGAAGGACACCGCACTCATCCAGTCCTTCCCCCTCCAGAAACGATCCTTTGGAATGCCCATTTCCTTGCTCAGTTCAGAACCGCTCGGACAGATCCTTTTGTTGCTGTTTGAGATGTTGGAATCGTTTGGCAAATTGTTAGACCTGGGCAGCCCCTGCTGACTGCTCGCCTTCATCTGATTTCCCGGTTGAACAGAGGCGCCATCAGGAATACAAGTCTGCAGTGGATTAACAGCAGAGGCTTGTGCCGCAGGGTTCGTAGCCAATGCCGTGGTGTGCAAGCTTCGAGCCATTGACTGCACAACCTCCGTCTCGTCCTCCATTCCCGCGTTCCTGTCAAACACACTCGTCCCCTGCGACTCCTTCCTTGGGATTGGCGTGAGAGGAGTAGCCGTGGCCAAGGCACGCATGATCTCGCTTGGCAATTCACCATCTTTCATAGTGGCAGCCATCTGTTCTATTTCGTTCACCCGTTCCTGTGTTCCTTCTTGAACTAATTCACGGTTATGACCAACCTGTCCCTCACCCAGCATCTGCTGATCAGTGTGATCCCCAGTGTTGTGTTTGATGTTGGTACTCTTTCCCCCCATCTGGTTAGTTTTCGTGGTGTCATGGTTTGCATTTCCCCTACTGTCGGTTGGACCCTAAACCGAGGGTCCATTGTTCGAATGATTGCTTGACACCCTGCTCCTATGCTCCCCCATGGCTCTCCTATAGGATCGACCCGATTGCTGTTTGGCATCCGTGTATCCCCTGTAGACCGAACCGTGGTTGAAATTTGGTCCCTGTTGTTGCATGACTTGGCTCCAAGACTTGACCTTTGGGTCCCTGGAGGTGGCCAGCCGTGCACCCCCCCCCCCCTCACAGACCCATCGGTTGTTCGTCTTGGGGCGATCACATGAGGACCATGGCCCGTAGAGAGGTGAGCCATCTCCTTGGTCAGTCACCACAGGTTTCGAGCATGATCTGGATTAACGCTTGCGCGTAATATGTATTTTTTTAAATATAATTTTTTTATAAATAAGATATATATAAATATTTAATAAAAATATAATAATAAAAAATTATGATTCTATATCAGTTATTTAATATATTATAGATTCTTATTAAATAAAATTATTCATCCATAAATTAAGTTAAATCTGTTTCATAAAACTTAAGTGTTAAAAAAATATATTAGCATTTTTTTTTGTTAATGTGTTAAATTTTAGATTGCATACATAATTATAATTAGATATTGAATTTAGAAATATTGTGCTATAGGTTATCACCCTTAATTAATCTAAAATTTAAATTGCAACAACTCGACTTGTATTTCAATTATACAAATTATGTAATTATTAAATATAAAGAATAAGTATATTTGTCATAAAATTAAGTAAATTTTTTATAAGTCGATAATAAAGATAAATATTATAATTATTGACATGCTGCTAATTAATACTTTTAATTTAATTATTTTCACATAGTTATAATGTTGAAACTTGAAAGTATTGGTGAAATATATTTATTTTACTAATAAATAATAATAGTTGTCACTTGCGTTCAATATTTATCTATTTTATAAAATAAGTCGTGTCTATAAAAATAAATGAAGCTCTACAGAATTAAAAAGAATATTAATATACTATAATGATAATATTAGTATTTTTTGTTCATGTGTTAAATTTTATATTGTCTTGTATAATTAGAATAAAGTACATAATATTAGATATTGAACTATTAATTTATAAAAAAATATATAATACAAAAAAATTATGATTTATTTTTAGCAAATAATTTTAATATGTGCACTTAATTTATTTTTACAAAGTATAATATTATAAAGTTTAGTATTTTAATAAAAATAATAATAAAATCACATGTGAAGTAAGGTGATATTGTGTCTAAAAAAAGTTCTACATGACTATATATTTATTTTAAGAAACTATTCTTATTATATTAATATTTTTTTATATGTGTGTTAAAATTTATATTGCAAGCATAATTATAATTGGGTACATAATATTAGACATGCAACTATTACTTTTTTTAAAAATATATGTAACATAAAATTAATTATAATTTAGTCTTAGAAATAAAACTTAAGAACAAAATTTAATATGTCAACTTACTTGATTTTTATAAAGTATAATATTATAAAATTTAAACTTACTTAATTTTTATAAAATATAATATTATAAAATTTAGTATTTGAATAAATTATTAATAAAAATAATGAATGCTCATTTTAAAGAGGGATATATTATTGAATTTTTGTAACTTATGTGGAGAATGAATGAGAATGCTTGGAGGATTTTAAAGTGAGTTACATGACATGCCACATGGGAATGAGAATTGTATGTTTGACATGGACCAATAAGAATTGATTAATTTGACATTATGATTAAGAAAATACATCAAAAAACTTACTTGTCAGAATTGCATACAATTTAGTCAACTTAATATATATATATAGATAATTGAGTCACTTAATAGAGTATTATTTTATTTATTTATTTAAAAAATATTAAACGTCAATTTGGTTGATCATCTAACCTTAAGGAGTTGAGATGTAATTATAAAAAGTATCCAAAAATGTTTAAGAGTTATTTTAATAACTATATTTTAAGTATATAAAAAAATAATAAAATTTGGTAGTGTAGAGGTAAGAATTTTAGTTAGTATATCTAAAAGTTTTAAGTTTTAAAACTTGTTAAACACAATTTTTACAATTTTAACCATTAGTTTTGTAACTACAAAGATAATTAGTTTTTTTTTTTTTAAAATTAGTAAAGACAATAAATATAATTTGATCAATTTCGTTATTGAACCTTATGGCATTTTTTTAATAAGACGTAGGTTTTAAATAGATAATCAATCAAGGTGGATTAAATATTGGCATCTTCTAGAGTATCATCCACTCCTAGTTGTACCAATCCAAATGGGGTCGTGATAGAGACATAACCCTAATTACTAAACTCGTGTTAATGCAATATTAGGTCAGTTAATTAACATTATCACTACATGCACAATGAGACAGGCTGTGGAAAGTTCTGGATTCAGTAGTCAAACTAACCATGGTTAAATTGTGCTGACCTTAAAAGTGATGCCACAGTGACGCCATAGTTAGTTGGATTAACTAAATATATACGGGTGTAGAAGTGGAGCGGAGTGGAGGATAAATAAGGCACGTGTGTGGGGACAAGTGGGACCCATTACCAGCTTCAATCCTTGTTTGTTGTTTGTTCTTTCTCCATTGTCAGTTATCACGGCGGATTTACGCGCTTGGAAAGGCGACGAAAGAATCTTCCTCTTTAGATTTTGTTCAGTTATAATTTAATTTCCTCCCAACATTCATTTCGATTGAAATATTATCCCTCATATATAGCTATATCTATATTCATCCTCAAATTATTACTTTTATACATTTCCACCCATACGTTAGTTTTGATGTCAACTCCAGATAAATATTATACTTGAAAAATAGTTTGACGATGTAGAACTTCAAATCTGACCTCAACCAATTTGTAAGTGAGTTTTGATTTATTTAGTATTTTGAATAAAATATTATATTTTAATACCTTGATTCAATTATATATGATGTTATATTACTAAAATCTATAGAATTAGTAAAGTGAACAAAATTATTAAATAAAAAATTGACTTAATAATATAAACTAACAAAATGAAATATAATGCACTCTAAACCAACGTTCAAATAACATATTGTACTAATTACTAATTTCAATGGAAAAAATACAGTATTTTATATTTAACCCAACTATTTATTTAAATTGATTCACTGTGTTAATTTGGTTTAATAGAGAAAGTTAGACACATCAAGACTTTGTTATAATGATGGCCAAAAAAAAAAATGACTTTGTTATTAATTAATTAAAAACTTAATGGGAGGCCGGAGGGAACAAATTAAGGCTTTTTAAATGAGAGCAGGCTATGGATAAACTAAATTATTAATAATTAAAAAAAAGCTCATGGTAATTATAATAATAATGACTTTTTGTAGGGAGCTAAATGCAAGATAAAAGATGACGACAATGTTCGTCTTTATTATAATAAACTTCCATAGCTCAGAAGTTTAGAACAATTAGCACCTTTTAAATAAAAGCAAAATTGAAAATAAGAAATTGCATATATGTAGAATTTGATAAATTTCAAAAAGTAACTATGTCATAAAAAAATTTGAAAAAGTATGTATGTAAAATATTTTTTTAGCAAACTATGTATACGTGCACCTCAGAGTCGCGCCTAACGGACATAGGCGCACCCTAGGGGTGCGCCATTACCACCAATTTTTTTTTTTTTTAAATAAATTTTTCAATAATGATGACTCGATGTTTAATTAAGTATAAAATTATATATCTATTAAAAATAATTTAAAAAAATTATAGTAAGTAGATATTTTAATTGCGATTCAAATGATGCAAAAAATATTAAATTTGGATTTACGGATTGACTGTACGGCATGCCGCAAGTTGAGATATGAAAATTGTACTTAAAAAATTATAACTCGGACCATGTAAGTCCAAACTCAACACGGTTAACGTCATTTAGGTCGTAAATCAATTATCTACGTAGGATAATTTTTTGGATTAAAAATACAGTGATTTTGTAACCCCCCATCGTTTACACCCAAATTTGACTGAAATAAGTAAATGCAGTAGGTGAGAAATTTAATTATATACTTACTCAAAAAAAATCAAAAAAATTACATTGCGTAGATAATTTAATTACGAATTAAATGACGCTAACTATGCATTAATTTTTGACTTTTAGACTGACTGTATAATACGGTACGTAAAAAACTCTACATACGATACAAAAACTTCCAAATAGTGTTTTGCACAGTAAAATCACTGTTTAACTACTGTGCAAAACACTATTTGGAAGTTTTTGTATCGTATGTAGAGTTTTTTACGTACCGTATTATACAGTCAGTCTAAAAGTAAAAAATTAATGCATAGTTAGCGTCATTTAATTCGTAATTAAATTATCTACGCACTGTAATTTTTTTGATTTTTTTTGAGTAAGTATATAATTAAATTTCTCACCTACTCCATTTACTTATTTCGGTCAAATTTGGGTGTAAACGATGGGGGGTTACAAAATCACTGTATTTTTAATCCAAAAAATTATCCTACGTAGATAATTGATTTACGACCTAAATGACGTTAACCGTGTTGAGTTTGGACTTACATGGTCCGAGTTATAAGTTTTTAAGTACAATTTTCATATCTCAACTTACGGCATGCCGTACAGGCAATCCGTAAATCCAAATTTAATATTTTTTGCATCATTTGAATTGCAATTAAAATATATACTTACTATAATTTTTTTTAATAGATATATAATTTTATACTTAATTAAACATCGAGTCATCATTATTGAAAAATTTATTTAAAAAAAAAAAAAAATTTGGTGGTAATGGCGCACCCCTGGGGTGCGCCTATTGCATAGGCGCATCCCTAGGGTGCGCCTATGTCCGTTAGGCGCGACCCCGGGGTGCGCGTATACATAGTTTGCTAAAAAAATTTTTGCATACATACTTTTTCAAATTTTTTTTCTGACATAGTTACTTTTTGAAATTTATCGTAGAATTTTTACAAAAAGTGATTGTGTCATAAAAAAAAGAAGGGAAAAGTATGAAAAACGACTATCATGTTTGACGAAAATGGTTTTTCAACCCTCACGATTGTTTTAGGTACAACATGTTTGAAGACGATTGTTTCTGGTACATCCGTCTAACTGCCGTTCAATTTAGACGTTAACATATCACGTGCAAGGTCACGTGAACAAAATGAAAAAAACTATTATTTGTAATTCATTTGCTGCCCTTACCTTTTCTGCTGCTTACCTCTTCTTCTGCTTACCTCTTCCTCTGTTTGTCTTCCTCAATTCAAAGCATAAGCATTCAACAGTGGCGGTGGAGCCGTAAAGCGGAGCTCCAAATCAACGAAGACCCTATAACCAGACCATGTCCGACGACTCTATAACCAGACCAAGCAGACCGGTTTCTGCACCGCAATCATGTGTCCTCCCTTTTCCGGTGGCTCGATTAAGGAGATTGAGACGAAGGAAAAGAAGTTGTCGGGGTCAAGAGAGTTAAGGAGACAGTGAACGAGGCATTTAAGTCTCCGGTTCTTAGAGAGAAGCAATTCAAAGATAGGACTAGAGAATTTGAACTAAGAAATCTGGAATTTGATTTAGATAGAGAGAAAGTGAATGAGTTTGCGAGGCAATTGGAGTTGAAAGATGCAATTGGAGTTGAAGGATTTGGAAATTACAGAGAAGTTGAAGGAGATTGAGTCTAGAAATAAGGATGTTGAAGATAAATGGAAACAACTTGGAGGGATTAAGCAAAGATATGAAGCAGATAAGAAGAAAATGGACGAACACATCAATGGTGGAAATACCAAGCTTGAACTAGAGTGATTATTGTAGATTGATCGACTCAACCAAATGACTATAGCAGGATTCATCATGATGTGCCCTCAGATCTTCATCAACTACAAGCTGAAATCCGTGGCTCATCTCCCATGGAGACAGATGACATACAAGTTCATCAACACAATTATCGACGATCTCTTTGCATTTGTCATTAAAATGCCTCTCCTCCATCGCCTCTTTGTCTTCCGTGATGGTAATTTCCTTTCCAGATTTCCTCTTTTACCATTGAACAGAATCCTTACTATCATTTTCACCAATATGGTTCGGGTTCTTTGTTGTATGATGCAGATTTGATCTTCCTGATATATCTTTACCAAAGATGGAAGTACCCCAGTTCGGACCTCCTTCGAATTCAACTCTGATCTCCTTTGCGGGTGTGCCTTATTCTTCTCCAGCTTGGGAAGCAGTTGAGCTTGGCGCATGTGTGCCTTCATACCTATGACGAGCTTTCGAGGGGTGCAGGTTGCCTCCTTGAATAATGAAGAGTGAAGGAAAATATAATATTATGCGAAAACATGGCATGAAGGAGTGGTAAGCACGAAGGAAAGTTGAGTGGGGAATGGAAAGTTAAATTATTTAATTTTTGAAAAGGACTAGGCTTAAACATTAGTTAGGCTTAAACATTAGTTGAGCGGGGAAACAAAGGCGGGAATAAGTTAAAATATTTTCGAAAAGGATGGCTCAAAATACATTGAGCTGTGGATTTTTTTTTTTTTTTTTAAATTTGGACTTTTCACGGCTGAAAATAAAACGAGCCGCGAAAAATATTTTATTTTTACTTAAATTAAATCAGTGTTAAAAAAAAGCGTCTCAAAACGAAAACAAGTTGTTAAAAACATTTATATATATATATAAATTATATACTTTTCGCCACTCAAAAATAAAACGAGTCTTGAAAAATAATTTTATTTTATAAAAATAATATTTGTCACGGCTAAAAGAAAAACAAGCCAAAAAAAATAATGAAATTATTCACGACACTTGAAATTGAGCCGTGGAAAGTGAGAAAAAAAAATAAAATCACGAAATTCAATGTGAAAATCAGTTTCTCTATTTATGTTATAACAGAATTCAGTTGCACAAGGTTTCATTGCTTTGAAATCAAGCAATCTTGATTCTCATCTCTTTCTATCAAATTTTGTTTTCGATTCATCTAAAATGGTATCAGAGCTATACGAATCTGAGGAATACATCGAGTAACTCGACTTCTCGCCGCGAATTCATCATCTGAAGAACAAAATCAGTTCTACATTGCCGTCGACGTCTGGTTATGAAGGATATTCTGCCACCTGCCTTCTCAAACAAGAAGGCATGTCAGCTGACTGGAGACAACAATTTCCAGTCGTGGAAACAGCAGGTATTGCTTGTTGTTCGTGGTTTTGATTTGGAATCTCACTTATATGGAATTCAAGTTGCTCCTGCACACATCACGGATGAAAATGATGACAACATTCCTAATCCTGCTTTTGCCAAATATCAACAACGTGATAGCTCTTTAGCTTCCTGGTTGTTAGTGTCCATATGTCCACAAGTTAATAGATATCTTCTAGGTTGCATGACTGTTAATGCAATCTGGTTGAAACTTCACCAAATGTTCTCATCATCATCTACAACTCGTGTGATGAGTCTATTTGGTAGGTTAAAAACCAGAAAACTGATTACACAATCTGTTAGAGATTACCTAGCAGATATTCAGTCTACATGTGATAGCCTAGCAAGCTGTGGTCATCCAATAGACGAGATGCAGCAAATTTCGATAATTCTTGATGGAGTTAAAGGCCAGTTTGACAATGTAGTTTCTGTGATACATGCAAGTCGAAATCCCTATGACTTGGCTTCTGTTAGCTCAGTCTTGCTTGATGCCGAGACTAGGATTCATGATCAACTATTTGATTCAAGTGTGTTGCCTCAAGCAATGATACATAGTTTTGAAGATTTTAAGAATATCTTACCATACTCTGCCACTGAGTATAAGTCAGATCCAATCAGTCATCAACAGTCGAACATTCAGAATCAACCTCCCCCTCTCATGGTTGATAGAGGAAGAGGAGCTGGTGGACGAGGACGCGGTGGAGGTAATCGACCGCAATGTCAACTCTGTGGGAAGGTTGGTCATTTGGTCAATATATGCTATAAAAGATTCGATGTAAACTTTCATGGAGTGACATCTTCCAACAATCAGAATGTTCAGATGGCTGCCAACATGTGTCAAACTTCCTGGAATGATTCTGCAGATACAACTTCTACTATGAACACTTTGCCCAAGCCTGTGAATGTACCTAATCCTGTTTTTCTGCCCACAGGAACAACTCCCTCTTCAATATCTTGTCTGATTGTGTTTTGATTCCTTGGGTAGAATGTTCTGTTTTCTAACTTGATGTTGGTTTACTCTGCTCATATTTGTTATCAGTTCTGTGTTCTTGAACTGTTATCATTTTTCAAAACTTGTGATCTCAATATGTCATCCTTTCTCTTCTTTGGTTCGGATCATAACACATTTCTCATAGAGTGTTGTATTGCTTGTTTATTCTGAGCTTTCATTCTCCTTCTCTGTTCTTTAGCTTGCAATGGTCAGTTCTCTTTGTGATTGTGTGTAGGTGAAATATGCTTTCTTCTAATCTCATTGAACTCAGTCTGATATTGAATCATCTGTTGTTAGTCAAATAGTTTGACAGCTCATGGGATTTGATTTAAAAAAGGGTTAATAGGTCCAACAGTACCATAAGTTTGGGTCATGTGATCGGATGGTACCTTAAGTTTGGTGTTGTGGTCTAATGGTACCATAAGTTTGGTCGATGTTGTCCAACAGTCTTCTGTTAGTGAGTTGTTTCCTTTTATCGTTAAATTGACATGTGATGAGCACTTGAGTGGTCTGAACCGAATGAAGAAGAAAATGTGGACTAAAATACCCTTTGATGCATTCCCTCCATATGAACCGACGTTTCCAAACGAACAATTGCAAAGTTTGGACTCCTTTAAGAACGTTCCCTCCTCAAGCTCTTCCCACACTCACTCTTCCTCAAAGTTCAGGTCCTGCCACCGATTGGAGTCTTCCCACACTCACGCGTCGTTCCTTCGCCCACAATCAGTCCTTCAATTGGTTGAATCAAGCCGTATCGTCGCCCTCAAGTTTTGATCTTCCAAAAAGGTACGTTTTTTACCCTTGTAGATGAGTAATGTTGGTAATGCATGAGTGTTTTAGACTTCAAAACTCGTGATTTAGAGGAGATAAGTTAGGATTCGTGCTGGAATAGTGCTATCAGAGTTTTGTTGCTGCGGTCAAACGATTCGTGCTGGTTTAGTTATGTTTTTGTTGAGGGTTCTTGTTTCAGCTGATGCTTGTGGTATTGTTTAATTGCTTGTTGATTGTTGTTTCGTCTGTGTTGTTTTGCTGTTGTTGATTTGAACTAGGGATGGTGCCCGATGTGGATGTCATTTATAGCCTTCAAATCGGTTATAAGGGGAAGTGGGTGGAACGTGATAACGTTCAAGTGTTTGAAGGACAAGTCGAAAACATGAAGATGACTGCGTATGATCATGCTAAATTGTTTACTGGAATAATAAATCTACTGAGGATCACACTTTGTAGAATTGCTCTAAGTGCTCTTATGTGTGTTAACCAGAATTGTAGTACTATAGGTACCTTGTTTGTAAATCTGGACCTATTTTGCAAGACATAGAAGTCTACAGTATGTGAAACCTTAGAGTGAAACTTAGTCAGAAGATAAAAATGTATATATATACTTTTTTGGAAAACATAAGCGTTTGAGTGATATAATCAAGCATTTTCTAAAATTATACTATTTACTGAGCTTAACCGTAAATTTCACATTTTATAGCATTGTTTTTTCCATTTTTGAATGTAGATATCCAACAATATCAATACACACTTCATTAGTCCATGCCTTCACTTCAAGTTAATTATCGTTCATCTCACTGATTTTGACACCTTAGGTTCTATCAAAAGCATCATTGGATGTAGATTTGGTTGCCATTTTTCTGCATTGGTTTATTCACTTTATATCTGTTTATTACCTTTATGTGTAACAGTTTTACTGTGGTTACTAACTGCTGCTTGCATCAAAACGTGTCGGCCACTTTAAGAGGTTCATCAACCATCACAAGTTCTCTTGATTCAGAAAGCAGTAGTTGATGGGGACAAGCCCGCCTTGCGATTTGTGGCCGACACGTCGATTGCGAATGGAAACCTCAAATTGTGGACACCCATGAAATCGTCTTGACAAATTCTTCCAGGTTCCGGCTGGTTTGACAATGCAGAGTAAACCACAGTGGCATCGTCGCGACTTGAACTCAGAAATTTCTTTGGAAGAGGCAGATGAATGAGAAGACATATCAACCAGTAAGTAGTCGTTCGAAGCAAAGCACAAGGAGGAGTTGACGATGGAATGAAATGGATGGAGCTGCTTTATAAAAGAACATCCTAGGGCAAAATAGACATTTCAATTCAAATATCAGTACATGTGAGAATCACGTGGACATTTCACGGCAAAAACTAACGACAGTTAGTACAACGGACCAAATAACAACATTGAGAAACATATGGTACCATAAAACTACATAGGGGTACCATCCGATCACATGACCCAAACTTATGGTACTGTTGGACCTATTAACCCTTTAAAAAATAATCAATGAAGAAAAAAACGCCAAAGCTACTTCTTCGTTGATTTGAGAAAGAAAAGATGGGGGCTCAAACCCTCCAATCCAAATGAAAAGATGAAGGCTCAAACCTTCCTGTCAATGAAAACAAATATACTGTGAAAAAAAAAATAGAAAGGAAAAGACGAAAATAAAGATCAATTAAAAAAAAATATGTTGTTGAATAGTCTCATGGATGTTTCCTGATATCAGAATTGATGTGTATCATGGGTCTTTAGAAGTTTGTTTCACCTATTCATATCTCAAAGATGAACTTAAATATTGTATTGCATATTGAATAGTTGTGAGACTGTATGATAGCTTGTATATCGATCAATACATCTTTCTGTATGAGTTTGGTTTATGATCTGTTTACCTTTGGTAGTGAAATGTGATGATTCTATATGATATCTCTTGTTTGGATTGTGATGAAGAGCAGTAGAACTGATATCAAGATTTGGACATGATCAAACGAGCTGTGTTTAGAGAACAAGAACAGTTCTGGTTTTGGTTTCAAAATTGCAAGCTGAACTAGACTTCAGAATGAAGATGATGAAGGAGAGTCAATCAAAACAAGGTTTAAGAAAAGATCTTTGGTAGGGAATGTTAGGGGTTATGAAAATGTATTAGTCCAAACCGTGTGTTCATTGTTTTCTTCATGTGTATTTGCTATTCTAAGCTTCTTGAGTTTTCAAGATTAGTTCAATATGTTATTCATGTATCTAGCTTAGACTATAAATAGACTGTGGTGGCTTTGTAATCTTTATCTTCTTCAATCAATGTGAAAATCAGTTTCTCTATTTCTGTTATAACAGAATTCAGTTGCTTCTTCTACAAGGTTTCATTGCTTTGAATTCAAGCAACCTTGATTCTCATCTCTTTCTATCAAATTCTGTTTTTGATTCATCTAAAAAGGTCAAACACTATTGATAGTCATGAGACATTGAATGTTTTGCATGGCCACACCAATGATCTCTCCGATGACGAGGTCGACGTGCATGCACTTTCAGATGCATCGATAAATGAATAATATTCATATATTGAGCATTTTACGTGTCACATTGATGAAGACAACAAAGAGGTGTTTGAGTTTGGCAAGAATTCCGACGATGTACATGGAGTTGACGATGGTTGAAGTAGCTCCCACAACTTGCAAATGATATAACCCACTATTGAAAATTGGATTGATAGTAACTGGATTGACACTTTTCAATCAAGGAACGAGTGGTGTATGGATGATGATGAATCGTTGACTGAAAGTTTCCTAAACACAAACATAAAGTTTAGTAGTAAGGACGAGTTAAATATAGGAGAATTAAATAATAATTTTCGAAATTAAAAATGCATAAAATTATTGAATGACATGTACATTGAAGAAATGATGAAATTGCCCCTAGAAAATGAATTTTGCAGAAAAATTACTGAGTCCCGTATCAAAACGATCTCCTTAAGGCAATTTCGCCACCCTCACCGTAAATGGTTCGTGTAAGAGGAAAAAATTAGGACGATTAGCTCCCAGGAAAAACAGTGTCGTCAAGGCGAAACAAACTCAATGTTTCCCTTAACCGAACTAAACAATACCTGAACTCGCATAGCCATTCAACTTCTTCAACACATTTATCAAGTGCTATAAACTCAGATTTCATGGTGGATCTGGCTATAACTGTTTGCTTAGATGATTTCCACTATATGGATGCACCCCCTAGGGTAAACACGAATCCACTTGTGGAGTTCGAGTCTCTTGATGCTGATATCCAATTAAAATCAGTATATCCTTCTATAACAGTTGGATATCTCGTATAATGCAGCCCATAACTACGAGTATATCTCAAGTACCTAAGTAATCTTCTGATTCCATCCCAATGATCAGTACTTGGATTACTCGTATATCTACTCAACAACGTCATCAAGTACATGACACTACCAATAACCCTAGCGTACTTAACTTGAGAGACACTTTCTCCTGTATCTCTTGAGAAATACTTATTTGGATCTATTGGAGTGCATACCTCATTTTTGTCATCCTTGTTGAATTTCTCTAATATCTTATTGATATAATGAGATTGACTTAGAGCAATTCCTTATGATGTCAGATTAATTTTAATTCAAAGAATTACATCAGCAAGACCCATGTTTTTCATGTCAAATCTTGAATTCAACATATCCTTCGTGGATTGAATCATCTTATTGTTACTTCCAACGATAAGCATGTCACCAACATAAAGACACAAAATGACATCACCTTCATTTTTATATTTCACGTAGATGCATTTGTCACATTCATTTATTTTAAATCCTTTTTCCAGGATTACATTGTCAAATTTCTGATGCCACTGTTTTGGTGTCTATTTTAGACCATACAGTGATTTCGCAAGTTTACAAACTTTCTTTTCTTGTCGTGGCGCAACAAAACCCACAGGTTTTCCATTTAGATTTCTTCCTTTAAATCTCCATTTAAGAAAGCTGTTTTCACATCCATTTGATGTATTTCCAAATTTCGCAATGCCGCTATTGCGAGTATCATTCTTATGGAAATTATTCTCGTGACCGGAGAATATGTGTCAAAATAATCAAGACCTTCTATCTGATTGTAACCCTTAATTACAAGTCTAGCCTTATATTTATCAATTGATCCATCTGTTTTCATTTTCCTTTTGAAAATCCACTTCTTGGCTTGGATCCAGGAGGAAAATCCACTAGTTCCCACGTGTGATTTTGCAAGATGGACTCAATTTCACTATTGATTGCCTCTTTCCATAGAGGTCCTTCTGAAGAATTTACGGCTTCTTGAAATGTTTGAGGTTCTGCTTCAAGCATATAGGTGAAACAATTTGGACCAAAATATTTTTCTACCCGAACTCGTTTACTTTTCCCGGGTTCTACCTCATGTTCTACCTTAACATTTTCTAGGTCTAGACCATTAATTTCAATAGTCTCATAAGTTCATTTCAACGAACTTGCATTCCCCCTAGATTTAGCCGGAAATACTTCTTCAAATAAATATGTGTTTCTTGATTCCATTATCGTATCTTTATCTATATCCGAAATCTTCGAATCATGCACAAGAAACTGATTAGCATTACTATTTTGAGCATATACTTTGAAGATGCAATCAACAGTTTTGGTCCAATCCTAACCTTTTTAAGAGGAGGCATCATCACTTTAGGAAGACACCCCTACATTCGGAGGAGATTGAAAGAAGGTCTGTGTTTTCTCTTCTTTCTTTCGGGGTACCTTATTTAAAAGGTAATTGCTACTTAAAATAGTTTCCCCGCATGTTCTGAGGTAACCCAGAACTTATCAACATTGAATTCATCATCTCTTTCAATATTCGCTTTTACCTTTCCGCCACTCCGTTTGATTGGGGTGAATAGGTAGTAGTGACCTCATGTATGATTCTGTGTTGAGCACAAAATTCACCAAATGGAACATCATACTCACCACCTCTATCACTACGCAACATTTTGATTTTCTTGTTAAGTTGATATTCAACTTCTTGTTTATAAAGCATGAACTTTTCTATAGTTTCATCTTTACTCTTCAACAAGTATACATAGCAATATTTTGTACTATCATCCACAAAAGTGATAAAGTACTTATTTCCGTCTCTCGTTTGGACAAACTTTAAATCACAAACGTCGCTATGTATTAAATCAAGAGGTTTTGTATTCCTATAAACTGAATGAAAGGATGACCTGGTTAATTTAATCTCAAAACATATTTCACACTTATGTTTGAGATCAATTTGAAGTGTATGGATGTGATTCGTGTTAATTAACCTTCGCAGAGTATCATAATTAACATGTCCTAATCTACCATGCCAAAGATTAGGAGACTCAATCACGTAAGCGGAAGAAACAATTTTATTCTTGTTTATCTTAGGCTTAATAGCCATTACATTGAGTTTGAACATCCCCCCACATTCATAACCCTTACCCACATACATACTATTTTTTGTGAGTACAAATTTATCTGACTCAAATGCAAGACGGAAGCCATGCTTATTGAGTAGAGATCCTGACACCAGGTTCCTGTGAATGTCTGACACATACAACACATTCTTCAATGTCAGCTCTTTCCCATAAGTCATCTTCAAAATGACGCTTCCTTTGCCCTTGGCCTCAGTGGCGGAATTGTCCATGTACAAGCTCTCCCTAGAATCAACTTATTCAAAATTGAAGAATATTCCTTTGTCCGAACAAACATGCTTGGTGGCACCTGTGTCAACCCACCACTCCCGGGGGTTGGAATCAACCATGCTCACCTCAAACACCACCGCAGACAAGTTGATGTCGTCAAGGTCTTCGGTGAATTCCTGGATCATGTTGGTCTCCTTTTTCTTAGGAAACCTGCAAGCATTAGATTTATGGGCAGTTTTACCACAATTATAACAGACGCTAATAAATCCTAGTGGTTTGGATCCCGACTTCTTCGAGACTCTGCCCTTAGGGCTCAAAATGAATCATTTTTGCTTCTCTGCTTGCCTTTGGCAGCATGCCTGCTCAGCCCATGCTCAACTACATTTGCCTTGGAGGAGGCCATCGTGTTCATGGGGTCGATTGGAATTCATTGTGCAGTATTCATGTACTGCTCTTGCACATTGATCCTTTCAAGCAGCTCGACCATGGTCATCTCCTTCCGCTTGTGCTTCAGGTAGCCCTTGAAGATATTCTACGCTAGGGGTAACTTCTCAATTATGACGGCTACTTGAAACAACTCCGCAAGTTCCATCTTTTCGACATGGATACTCTGGAGGAGGAGCTGTAGATCTATCATTTGTTTCATACATGGTTTGTTATCTACCATCTTAAATTCAGACATTAGACTAACTAGAAATTTCTTTTTCCAGGCATCCTCATCCTCAAACTTTTATTCCAAGGCATGCCACAACTCTCTAGCGAACTTTGTTTTACTATATACATTATACAATGAATCAGATAAACATTATACAATGTCAACATAAATAATCTGAGTGATTCGAAGCTTCGAGAGCTAAGAAGAACCCTTGATCATCATCATTCTCGCTTTGAGTTGGTGGTTCTTCAATAAGGAATCGAGCCAAGCTCAGCGTGGTCAGATAGAACTTCATCTTATCCTACCATCTCTTGAAGTTTGAGCCATCAAATTTTTTGGGCTTCTCAGCATGCACAAGTCCAGCTGGACGAGTCATGGTTATCCCCTCAGTAGGCGCAACGACGGGCGCGTTCAACGACGCATTAGGGACTTCAGTCTGAGCCATTACTGCAGCACTGATATCAACATCCTTGTTGTTTGCAGCCATTATTATGAAACAGAAAATGCTGAATTATTTTACCGAAAATTATTATTTCAGATTACACAAATTAATGAACCAAAACGATTCTTTGTCTCATGAAATTACTAAAACACAAAGAGTTGCCTTAAGATTGTTAGTAAATATAGGATAATTAAATAATAATTTACGAAATAAAAAATGCATAAAATTATTGAATGACATGCAAATTGACGAAATTGCCCCTAGAAAATGGATTTTGCAGAAAATTTACTGAGTCCTTATCAAAACGGTCTCCATAAGGCAATTTCGCCCATCACTGTAAATGGTTCGTGTAAGATGAAAAAATTAGGACGATTACCTCCCAGGATAAAACAATGTCGTCAAGGCGAAACAAACACGATGTTTCCCTTAATCGAACTGAACAATACCTGAACTCGGACTTCGACGTAAATTTAAATATATCTGGGAACTCAGATCTGACTTAGTTCTGGAGCAATATATCTATTGGTAATTTTGAATTTCTCGGGAGTGTATGAGATTGTTTTTAATTGAGAAGAACCAACCCCATTTATATGGTTTATGGTAATCATTTTGACCAAAAATACCAACAAGTATATTACAATAGGAAACATCACAATAGGAAATATTTCATTAGGAAATATATTATTAGGAGATTATTTCATTAGGAAATATTTCATTAGGAAATATTTTATTAGGAAATATATTAATAATATTCTCTTGATATATAAAAGATAGTAACAATATTTCAGGTATATTATGCAATATTGTGGAGAATATTAAGAGAATATTTCCTAATATATTATACCAACAGTAATATTTCCTAATATATTACTTCCTTCCTCATTTACCATTCACAATAAAATTGTGTCGGTTTAATCCCAAACCGGCCCAAGGGCTGGGCCACAACCAACACCGGCGACTGAAGATTTCCTAAACATAAACATAAAGTTTAGTAGTAAGGATGATTTATCTGCCGTTGTGAGGAGATGACACATAACTAATTCTAAGGTTTGCATTGTTGAGTCATCCAATCCAAAATCAAGTGTCTCCAAGTGTAAAGTTGATCCCACAAATTATCACTGGTCATTGAGAGGAAGTCATTTTAAGCATACTGGATTATGGAAAATATCAAAATTGCATGCTCCACATACATGCACGAATGAAGTCTTCATTGAACGACACCAAAACTTCGATTATAAGATGATAGCGTGCTTGATAAGAAGTTCAATTTTAGCTGACACTGTGTTGAAAATTTCAGTAATCCAGTCGATGGAGGAGGATGAGTTTGGTTCGAAGATTTCATACCCGAAGGCATGGTACTCCAAACAAGTAGTGTTGGAGTATTTATATGGAACAGACGAAGAAGCCTTTGTAAACCTCCTGTGGCTACTGTCAGCCTTGTCCGTATACATCCCTGGTACAATTTATGATTTTATGCGCAAAAGAGTAAATGTTGAAACTGAAGTAGCTACATTTGGTATGATGTTTAGCTACATTTGGTATGATATTTTTGTCATTCGGTCCAGCCATTGAAGGATTTGTCCATTTTCGACCACTTATAAGTATTGATGCGACACACTTGTATGGCAAATATAATGGAAAAGTGTTTGTCGCCGTATCATATGATTCTAACAACGTGATTTATCCTTTGGCATTTGGTATTGCAGATGCACAGACAAATGAGAGTTGGAACTGGTTCTTGCAGCATCTACATGATAACGTAACGAATGATCGATTTGTCTGTCAAATGTCTAATCGAGACATAGCAATAATTAACGCGGTAGAGAATGTATATGCTCAATATGGTATTGGAACACATCGCTTTTGCGCACGTCATACAACGAGTAATTTCAATCACACCTTCAAAAGCGTAATCCTGAAAAAACAGTTGTACATAATGGCTAGTACCCCTAATTAACGTAAGTTTGATGTGTGGTATGTTAATCTATTAACTCTCCAAGATGGAAAGTATCGTGATTGCATTTCCAACATACCCCTTGAGAGATAGGCACTTGCGTACGATTGAGGCGCTCAATATGGAAACATGACAACGAATTTGGTAGAAGTGTTTTATGGAGTTCTGAAAGGGGCAAGGACATTACCATTGAGTGAATTAGTTAAACTCACTTACTGGAGGTTAAACACGTACTTTTTCAGTCATCGCCAGGAAGCAATGGGTGCCATAGAGTAGTCCAAGGTATGGTCTGTTGTTGCCCAAAATACCATTACTAGGGCACAAAAACAACTTGGTAGGATGCAAGTTTCCCAATTTAGTCAAGAACACGACGTGTTCCAAATGCGTGATATTGGTAGATTTGTTCAAGGTGTCAGTTAAACTACTCCCGGAAATTATACAGTCAACCTAGTCGAAAGAAAATGTGAGTGTGTTTTATGACAAGTATATTAGGGGTGAACTTGGGCTGGCCGGGCCAATTTTTTTGGCAAGATCGAGCCCGAGGCTGAAATTTCGATCCTTACCTGTGGAGGACCGAGATCGAGTTCGGTATAAAAAGCCCGCCTGAGTCGGTCTTGCTTTACTCGAGCCAGTCTCGCTCCATTACCAAAATTTTCATTTAAAAAATAATGAAATTTGTTGTAAAAAAATAAATTGTCTGAATCGTGATAATTCGTTTACTACTCAATAAATTGTGACCTAAATTGTGACAATCTTAGACAATTACGAAGCAATTTCGGAACAATTTGAAGCGAGACGGCAACGAAAATGAAGAACAATCGAAGTAAATTGTGACCTAAATCGCTAAGGAAATGAAGAACACTTACTGTTGTTGGAGGCGAGACGACAACAACGGAGGCAGATGAGGATGCGAGGGCAACAACGAGTTGTCGCAGAACAGAGAATATACTTATTCAAAAGTTCAGGTACCTTCACCGATATAAACCGTAATGAGTAAGCAGCAGTAGCAGCACCTACAATGTGTGTCTTGCCACAACCAGGAGGTCCATACAGAAGAACATTCAATCGCAACCTTAAAGGAGATCTTTCATATATATTTGGGAACTTCGACGACAATTCAATCATCTTATGTATTTTGCAGCACCAATCAGTAAAATACAAAAAACATCCAGGAAATCCAAGTGACTTTACACTACAAATGAAGAGAAGTAGGTGTTGCTGCTGCTGTGGTAGAACAAATGAAGAGAAGTAGAGAACAAATGAATACTTAAACAGAGACCTAACGTAAGTATTAGGATTTAATACAACTCGTGTTGATCCAGTCCGAATTGGAAATTTTGGGAAAAAGCCTGAGACCGAGACCGAGTCCGACTTGAGGGGAAAAACCCGCCCACTCGGTCTTGGTCCTAGTCGGTCTCTATCTTAATCGGGTTGGTCTCAGATCGGTTTTGTCAGGATTTCGGCTCATCCAGTCTTTTTTGCTCACCCCTAAAATTTATCATCACCCTTGTTCACATGGAACAACAACACTCACCAAGGTAGGGATGCAATGGGATCCTTACGTAGATCGACTATATTCGAATCAGGCACGTCTGGATGCATACTCTCCTTATTTTCAACAAATAACAGACAAATATTGTAGGCCGCTTCCTAGTACGCTTATGAATCAAATAGGTAGAGGACAAAGCGTGGTAGAAGAAAAGCCACTCGTATTCATAACGAGATGGACGTTAGAGAAGGATTGTCCAAGAGAAACAACTGCAGTAAGTGCGGTGGAAGTGACCATAACAGGAAACATGTAAAACTATATTGTAAGTGTTGTTTTGTATTATACTATTTTGTATAGTAAATGTTATTTTGAACATGTTATATTTATACTGTTTGCTAAAAATATTTTCTAAGAAAAAGGTGAATGTCCAAATTAGATGCGGAGTGCAACATTAATCTTCTTATATAAGTAGGCATAACCAGTAAAAATAAATAAAATAGTTGAAAAATTACCCACCTTCTATTTGACGTTTTCTAGGGGTAAATGGATGTTTTGTAAGAAATGTCATTTTTTTAAGTTTCTCAAAAAACAATAAAAATAAAACAAGTAACTTGATTACTAAGTAAGGTTACTAATATTTGAAACATGTGGAATACAAATACTTTACCTAATAATGAGATTGGGACTCCAAGTCATCTTAATAGTACATCAAATTAGCAGTTCTAACTTAGTGACTGAACGATCTCTTTAGGAATGACCACCTATTAAGAAAAATATGACCAATTAACATTACGACGTATTAAGTAATAGACATGTTTTACACAATCAAACAAAAAATAATTGTATCCTAATGGATGTATCTCTACAACAGACACTTAACCGTGAATCACGGGGCGACAATTATGGAGGTGCTCCCACGACCATAACTGTAATAGACAACCTCATTATAAAATTTATAATAACCAATATGATTTTTTTTTGAAAACTTTCATATTGATTACCTCCACAAGGATGACACAACCCAGGAATGTTGCACAGTTAAACTCAAATGCCTCACACAATCCACAGTATGTTGCTTCCATCACAGCTGAACCGCAACTGTACTGTGCTGCTCTTTCCAAATCTCGTAGTAAGGGAAGGTAGATCAACGACACATTATTTTTCTTTGTCATTGTAAACAGAACACCACTGATTATCATCAACATGAATGTTCTCGCTTGTTGTTCGACAATGAGATTAGGTTGAACAAGATTTTGTCGTAAAGTAGTCATCTTCACAAAATCTTTACGACCTTGTAGATTCAGGCCCAACAATTCCAGACACGCAACAACCATGTATTCCTCACGTGCATGGTAATCAGTTACTGCATCTCTTTGTATTCGTAGTCCTAATAGCAATGCTACATCCTTAAGTGTGATCGTCATCTCCTTATGTCTGAGATGGAACGTGTGTTTCTCGGGCTGCCAACACTCGCACAATGCGGTCAACAATTTAGGATCAAGCTTGTGATATGACATAATAACCACATCTCATAAACGAACAACGTGGAGAATGATTTTAACTTCTACTGATATTATACTATCCTCTAATTTTAAACATCTAAATGTTATTAGTTGGTTCACACTCATATCTGAGAATCGATGCTAATCATCTACCCAAAGTACCGATTGGTCCAACAAACCAACATTTAAGACATTTTGGTCAAACGAATATATTGACATCATTACCCGCGGCGACATGATAGTTATACAATTAAAGAATTCAAAATTTTAATTTATAACAATTTTAATTTTCTTCGAAATTTTTTTTAATACTCATTCTCCAATAATTCAAATATATCTGCACAAACCTTAATAATATATTTAATTAGCAAAATAATTATTGGTAATATTTTTAATTAACATAATAATTTCTTGATATTAATAATTAGCAAAATAATTAGGCATCATATATTTTAAAAAATTAGTAATTTTTTCTAACAAATAAAGAGTGGTTTTGGACCAGTAAACGGTTGTGGTAAATTTCTTCACGGCGAGGAGGGCACGACAGGCCGAAAGCAGACTCAGGGCTGCGAAGAGGGACAATGGTACTACGACGATGTCGGGGGCTACTCTGCAAGGAATGGATGGTTGAATGAGGGAGACGGTTGTGAAGAGGGAGAAGAAGGAGGGGATGCGTGACGATGGGAAGGACGAGAGCTTCTTCGTGGAGACGGGAGCGGGAGCTTCTTCGCAGAGACGGGAGACGAAACTTCTTCGCGGAGATGATGATGTGTGGCAGGGAGGGATGCTTGGGTGGTTGAAGACAATGGAGATGGAAAGTTGTGGGGAGAAGAAGACAATAGAGGGTGGCGGCGAGAAAGGAGGGAGGGGGAATTGATGGGGCAGGGCTAAGGTTTAAAAAACGGAACGGTGAACAAAGAGACAGAGAATATAAAGGGAAGGGGTGCAATCGTGCACAAACTCCGCTCTGTTGCGCGCTACCTGTGGTAGCGTTTATGACAAACAACCAGGTAGCGTTTTAGACAAAAACGCTCCTGCGTATACACACATTTCTCTAAAAAAAAATTCAAAATTTAAAATTTTAAATATTATTTCTAAAATAGTTACTTAAAAAAATTAATATATGTAACATGTTAATATCAATTTTTTTTTATTGAAACAAAAAATTTCGATTCTTGATATCTAAGTAGACTCTATCAAAAATAATATATTCTAAAATGAATATTATTTTTTTTAAAATTATCTATTTCATATTAATAAACAATAAATATATAACGGTTAAAATTTTTAAAAAGGAGAAATTAATAAAATATTATTTATGACATATTAATATTTATTTATTTATATATATGTAACATGTTAATATCAATTTTTTTTGTTAATAAATTAATTTATATATATATATATATTGTTCCGATATATCTTATTATCAAAATCAGAATCAAAATTGATTTAACCCGTTCCTATAAAAAAAAATCATAAAATGAACTCTACATATCAAACATCCAACCTGAATTCTACTTAATAAACTGGAGAATTCAGATTTAATGAGTATTTGGCTCACCCCAACTACAAATTTGCCTTAAAGTGTATAGATATAATTATATATATATAAAGTCAAAGGGACTTCAATTATTTTGTAGCACTAGGAATATGTGTATATAATGTCTACTAATTTATAAATTAAATTATTATATTCTTCCCGAATATTTGAATAGGTTTTAAAAATTATTCTAACATTTTTTTAATAAAAATTTCATCCTCAAAATTTATCTATTTTTGTTGTTTTCGACTTTCATTCAATTTTCGATTTAAACTTAATATAATATATATTTAAGTTAAAAAATAATAAGATATTTTTAAAATGTTACAATTAATTCATTCAAATATTTCATATATGTTATAATGGAGGTATGAATCGGTCAAAGTTTGACCAAGTCTCAATTGAGAAGATTAGAGTTTGAATCATGACATAAAATAGTTAGTTTATAGAGGAGAACCTTAACTGATGGGTTATAAATATTGGACTGGGCTGGACTTAATATTCGGCCCAGATAAGCCTTTTGGACTTCACCATTTTTTAGGCCCAGCTAGTTACAGGCGTCGCCTGTGTCTTCACAGACGGAGGCGTCGCCCTTGAAGACATGCCCATTTAGGCGACGCCTAAATGGGGTTCGCCAGAAAGCATTTCAGGACCAGTTTCAGTGGATGACAGTGCATTCACTGTCCACCTTAGATGGTGCGCCTGCACACCTATGACTTAGGCCGACTGACTTTAGCATGCCTATGATTAAACAAATACAAAGGAGGATCTACAATAGAGTAGCCACTAAAAATGAATATGCAGTAAAGTAACTGTGGCCAATGCTTCTGAGGACAGCTAGGATGACTAAGGTAAAATCTGACCAAACCATGGTTCCAGGTATGAAATACTATAAATAGCTCATCATTATCCTCATTACAGACTAAGTATTCTCTGAGACAGAAACCTTACATTCACATATTACAAACAACCTCTGACTGACTTAATCATCGGAGGGGAAACAACGGGACTTCCCGGGCTTTCCTTTGTGCAGGTATACGGAGCGGGTATCTGAGACGGGAATACGGCGTACGTGATCCAACACATTGGCGCCGTCTGTGGGAACCATTGAGCGAAAATCAGCCATGGCTCCACCAACAACACGAGCAAAGACCATTCGTGAAGTGAATGATGAGGACTCGCTCCAAAACCTGCAGCAGCATTTGGGACAGACCTCATACATACCGATACAAATGGTGAGGCCTAAGTCTGTGCAACAAGAAAATATTCATGAGGAAGAAGTTCCTCCTGAAGAGCAGAGGTACGACAACGACATACCTCGAGCGGCGCAGTCTCGCATAGACTCGTCGTTCGCCAGAGCGCCGCCTCGACAAGTGGACATAAATGCAGAATTCATCCAGACACCAGCGTTCATGATGGCTCTTGATGAGCTCTTGGACAGAAGGGATCAAAGGACAGCTGCTCGGGCAGCTCAAAGAGCAAGCGCTCAGGCGGCGCATGAAGCCACATCAAGGCCAGCAGGCGCACCAGCAAATCCACCACCTGAGACGTTTCCAGTGGCAAGCATGGGAGCAGTAGGGGCTATTGTACCTGTGGCGCCTGCTCCAAGGATGTTAAGTAAAGACAGGGTCAAAGAAATCGTAGCTGAAACGCTAAAGGAGCAAAAGAATCGAACCATGCCTCACCTTCGAGACAGGTCGACGCATCCGTTCGCCCCAGAGATATTATCAGTGGCACTACCAGCACAGGTGCAACCGACTTTTCGCATAGATACATACAATGGGGATACTGATCCGGTCTTCCACATACAAAGGCATGAAAATTCTTTATTGGGAAGAACAAGTGAGGAAACTCATTTGGCGTTACTCTTTCCAGCTACCTTGGGCGATGTGCTTGCACATTGGTTTTTCAACCTACCCAAGGCATCAGTAAAAACATGGACAGAGCTGAAGGACAAGTTCATTGTACAATACATGGGAGGGCGTCGCCTACTAAAAAGTGTGGGAACGCTCAACCATATCAGGCAAGGGGATCAGGAAAGTTTGGGCGACTTCTATTCTCGATTCAACAGGGAATTGGCTGGAATTGATCAAACCATCACGCAGGGAGAAACCATCCGGGCCTTCATAAGAGGATTGGGCCCAAAGGGATCGACTTTGTACGACAGTTTGAGTGTCCTACCAGTCAACACCGTGGAGGAAATGGCAGACAGAGTCAAGTCTTACATAGACTTGGAGATTTCATGAGAAGGAAGAAAGGTCCACAAAGAAGCGTCCAGAAAGGAGCATGCAGAAGGAAAAAGACCCGAGCAACGCTCCTCAAAGCACGATGATCGAAAGCATGATGATAAGTGTCGCTCTTTCGGACCAAGGCCTGCTAGAGAAGCTTTCCAAAGCTACACCCCCCTGAATAGGGAAATTTCCATAATTTTAACAGAGATGGAGAAGAAGAATTGGGCGACGCCTCCCCCACCAAGGAAGCCAGACGCGGTTATGGGAAATAATCCTAACCAGTATTGCAGATACCACCGATGTAAGGGTCACCATACGGATGACTGCTATATTTTGAAAAAAGATATAGAAAGGTTGATCCAGCAGGGGCACTTGAAGAACTTCTTGGCCCGACGCCAAAGGAGTAGGAGTCCGAGGAAGAGGGCGTCGCCTAGGAATATGCAAAATAGGGCAGGGCCTAGCAACAAGGTGGAGGATTTGAACATGATTAGTGGAGGCTTTACCTCAGGTGGAGAAACCTGTTCAGCAAGGGAGGGATACGCTTCCCAAATGTCTGGAACCGACAAGCTAGGAAAACGCCCAAGAGAAGAAGAGGAGGTGATCATTTCCTTTTCAGAAAAGAAATGGGACATGTCACTTCTCCTCATGATGATGCCTTGGTGATTACAATGGGCGTCAACCGATTCAACATGAAGAGAATATTGGTGGACTCAGGAAGCTCAGCTGATATCTTATTTCTGGATGCATACAAACGAATGGGAAGAAAGGAGAAGGATCTGAAGAAGGTCAACTTTCCTTTGATGGGCTTCGCCTCGCACACCACCTACCCGGTAGGAGCAGTGACTTTGCCAGTCAGCTTGGGCGAAGGATGACAAGTTTTGAACTTCGACATCACTTTCATTGTGGTGAACGCCCCAGCATCTTACAACGCCATTTTGGGACGATCGACATTAAACCCAAACAAAATGGTACACTCCACGTATCATCAGTTGTTGAAGTTCCCTACACCCCATGGTGTAGGGGTTGTTAAGGGATACCAACCAGCGGCACGAAGCTGCTATGTCCAGGCGACGCGTCGCCACTTCAAGAAAAAAGAATCCTTGGCAATTCAGACAGAAGAAGATCCCAGGGAGGAAAGGAGTCGTCCTCAGCCCGTGGAAGGATTGAATAAGGTGGAGATTGATGGTAAAGGGAAGGAAGTATCAATTGGAGCGACGCTCGAAGAAGAGGAAGCTTCTGCTCTTTCGATGCTCCTTGTTGAGTTCAAGGAATTATTCGCTTGGAAACCAAGCGACATGCCGGGCATCAACAAAGATGTCATTGTCCATGAACTCAATCCAGATCTAAATGTCAGGCCTATTGCTCAGAAGCGACGCCCTGTAGGTGAGGAAAATGCGATTGCTATCAAGCAAGAAGTAGGCAAGCTCATTGAAGCAAAGTTTGTGAAGGAAATCAGGTTTCAGACCTGGGTTGCCAACCCTGTGTTGGTCAAGAAAAGCAATGGGAAGTGGAGGATGTGTATTGACTATCGCGACCTGAATAAGGCATGTCCGAAGGATTCCTATCCTTTGCCCAGAATCGATCAATTGGTCGACGCCACTTCTGGACACGAGCTGCTCAGCTTTATGGATGCATATTTTGGTTATAACCAGATACAAATGGCGGATGTCGACGCTCAACATACAGCTTTTTATGCAGATAGCGACATATATCATTACACGGTGATGCCTTTTGGTTTGTTGAATGCAGGAGCCACTTATCAAAGGATGATCAACAAGCTTTTCGATGGCATGATAGGCGTCACCATGGAAGCATATGTTGATGACATGCTGGTAAAATCCATAAAGAGTGTGGATCACGTGGAGGACCTGAGGAAAACATTCGAAAGGATGCGCCTTCATCAAGTTCGCCTGAATCCAGCTAAGTGTGCTTTTGGCGTTCACTCGGGAAAATTTCTGGGATACATGGTGAGCCAAAAAGGAATAGAGGTCAATCCTGAGAAGCTGGAAGCCATTGAAGCCATGAGGAGTACAACTTGCCACAAGGAAGTGCAGAGTCTGAATGGAAGATTGGCGGCGCTTAGCCGTTTTCTGGCAAAAGCGGGCGACAAATCACTCCCTTTTTTCCAGGTGCTAAGGGCCAACAAAAAATTTGAATGGACTGGTGAATGTGAGCAGGCTTTCCAGGACCTGAAAAAACATCTCAAGACACTTCCACCTTTGGCGAAGCCTTCCAAAGGCGACGCTCTTTCCTTATATTTAAGTATTACACCAGTTGCTGTAAGTTCAGTATTGGTCAAAGAAGTAGGAAAAGGCCAGGTGCCAATGTATTATGTATCGAAAGTACTTGCAAAATCTGAAATAAACTACTTGGAGGTTGAGAAGTACCTTTATGCGTTGGTAGTATCAGCAAGGAAGCTACGCCCTTATTTCCATGAGCATGAAATTACAGTTTTAACAAATCAACCGTTGAAACATTTCCTACAAAAACCAGATGCTTCAGGAAGAATGGTCAAATGGGCTATCGAATTAAGCGAGTTTAGAATTAAATTCGCCCCTAGGAACGCCATTAAAGGTCAGGCATTGGCAGATTTCATTGTGGAATCCACATGTCCTCAGCCGACGACGCCTAAAGAAAAAGAAAAAGAAGAGAATCCTTGGATACTTCACACTGATGGATCCTCATCAGACGATGGCTCGGGGGAAGGATTAGTGTTGACACCACCATATGGAGGAACACCACTAACATATGCCCTGGTCTTCACTTTCAAGGCTACGAATAATGAAGCTGAGTATGAGGCGTTGGTTACGGCATTGCGATTGGTGAAAGGATTAGGAGTTACCTCTTTGCATGTGTTTTGTGATTCACAATTGGTGGTCAACCAAATCAAAGGGGAATATACGGCTAAAGGAGAGAAAATGAAGTTATATTGGAAGGAGGCTATGGCGTTGGTAGCAAGATTCAATAAATTTCAGATTGAGGCCATTCCCCGAGAAGCGAATCAAGAAGCAGATGCCCTGAGTAAAAATGCTTGGCAGGCGACGCCCAGACAGGCCCATTTCATAGAAATCAACCATGGAGAATGTGTTAACTTTTATTGTGCTAACATAAGTATCACAGTTGACTGGGCGACGCCTATTCGATCTTATTTGGAATCAGGAGTACTCCCTACTGAGGAAGCTCAGTCCAAAAAGATTGTTCGTTTAGCACCTAGCTTCTGAATAATTGATGGCCTAATGTATAAGAAGGGTTTCTCCACGCCCTATCTCAGATGCGTCGCTCACCCTGAAACGGTTACCATCTTAAGAGAAGTCCATGAAGGATATGCGGCCTGTCATGAAGGGGCAAGGTCAATTGTGAGGAAGATTCTGAATCAAGGTTATTATTGGCCTACAATGAATCAAGAGGCGACTGCTTTGGTTATGAAGTGTGAATCATGCCAGAAGTATAGTCCGAAGATAATTCGTCCACCAGCAAACCTTACAAGTATATGTGCAGCATGGCCATTTGCACAGTAGGGAATCGACTTGGTAGGACCATTTCCAAAATCCAAGCAACGCACCTATATAATAGTTGCCATCGACTATTTTTCGAAATGGATTGAAGCAAAGGCGTTGGCATCAACCACTGAATTTCAAGTCATCAAATTTATTAAATCGAGAATTGTTTCTCGATATGGAATCCCAAGTGTGTTGGTCAGTGACAATGGCCCACAATTCGTTGGAAAAGAGTTGAAATGGTTTTGTGAAGAGTTAAAAATTGACCATAGGCATGCTTCAGTAAAACATGCGCAGGCCAATGGACAGGTGGAGGCAGCGAACAAAACAGTCTTGAATGGTCTGAAGAAAAGACTAGACGCCTTGGGAGGAAAATGGACAGAAGAATTAGAAAACGTCTTATGGGCGTTGAGAACAACACCAAAGAAAGCAACTGGAGAGACGCCATTTGGATTAGTGTATGGATCAGAGGCGGTTGCTCCAACAGAAATAGCAGTCGAGTCACACAAGGTAAGCCATTATGACGCTATGGAAAATGAGGATCAAAGGCGTTTGGAATTGGACATGGTAGATGAAAAGCGATGGGCTTCAGAAGAAGTTCAGGGGCGTATGCGATTGGCTACGGCGAGATACTACAATAGGAAAGTATCATCTCGCCAATTTTTTGTGGGGGAGAGGGTATGGCGTAGGCACGAATTCTCACACCAGGATAGAGTAAACAAGCTGTCACCCAAATGGGAAGGACCCTACAAAGTCATCGTCATTCCTCACCCAAACGCATATGTGTTAGAAGATTTAGAAGGAAAAGTGTTGAAGAATACTTTTAATGCTGAGCATTTGAAGAAATTTTATGCCTAATGTTGAAGGTGTTCATAGCATTTGAAAATTTTTACTTAAATGTTGAAGGCGATGTATGAAGTATTGTTGAAATCAAGGGGTGTTATATGTAATGGCGATTGCTTCACTTTGATGTAATGGCGATTGTTTCTCTTTGATGAAATGGCGATTGCTTCTTTTTGATGAAATGGCGATTGCTTAAACAATGGATGAAATGGCGATGATTTAAAAGCTGGTTTAATGGCGATTGCTTAATATTCAATTAAGGTGTTCATTAAGTTGATTAAATGACGACTACTGAAAATGGTTATCTCAAGTTATTGGCGATGACACTCAAACAAAAGCTTATTGGCGTATGCTTAAGTTTTGATAAATGAGATAAGACTTGTTATTTTAACAAGTAGGATAAAAATAAAACTAAGTATGAAATAAAGCTAAGTATGGAAAAACACACACACTGCATATGGAAATAAAGGATTTATAATAGCAACGGGGGAGCGTTGCAAAATTGTCTTTACAAAAGAGGCGAATAGAAAAAAGAAAAGGAAACTAAGGAAGAGTTGAAGGCGTTGTCTTTGGAGAAGGGCCAGGAGCAGGCGTCTCTGAATTTGTCTCGATAGGCACTGGTTCAGGAGGCGACTCTGTTGGAGAAGAATCACTAGAAGTGGAGCTGTCATCGCCAGTCTCTTCATCACTTCCAGCCAACGCCTCAGCTTCTTCTTGAGCCTTCATGGCGAGGTACCCAGATAGAAACTCCAACTTATCCAAGGGAAAGTTGGGATCCACCTTACGGATATCCTTTTCAGCCTTCTTGAAGATGGCTAAAACGCCAGTGCGGTTCCACTCGATGGCAGCCTTGGCGAAGTCTGGACTTGTGCGGAAGGACTCCACAGCTTCTTCCAGGCGTTTGGGCAGTTCAGCCTTGAGGTGTTCCACCTCCTGAGTGGACTGAGACGCCTCTTTAATAGCCTGCTCGGCTTCCCTCTTGGCGTTCTCTGCTTCTTTGAAGGCGTTGTCCTTGTCTTTCTTGACAAACGCCATCTCCTTCTGGATCTTGCTGAGGGAAGCCTTCATGGCGTTCTCCCTATTCTGCGCATCCCTCAATTGATTGGCGAGCTGTTCCTTATTGACAAGGTCAGCCTCCAACTCCTTGCGAGCTGCTTCAGAAACAGCGAGGCGATGCTGCAGCTTCTCCACCTCAAATTTCTCATTCTCAGCCTGGCGAAGGCGGGCCTGGTTGCTCTCTCTTTCCTCAGTTAGGCCCATAAGAGTAGCGCCCATCTTCAGAGCAGCAGGAATGACCTGAAGAATAAACAAGGAAAGGTTAAGTAAAAATACAAGTATGAAAGTAAAAGCACTAAAGGAAAATGGCGTTTACCTGACTTTGTATTAAAGAGAGGGAATGGCGAACCAAAACCTCTATGGCTTCAGTCTCCATGTTCAAGGGCCCCCTATCAGCAGGGGTGCAAGCACCTGAGAGAAGGTGAAGGCCGAGGTTGGGGTCGATGCTGGAATGACCCGCCATCAAGGAGGTCTGCTGAAGCTTGGTACAAGGGACCCATGGCGCCTTTGGATTTGGAATGTTAGCCTGGTCCAGCAGCTCTCGCCTGACGTCAAAGGCAGGCCCCTTGAATTGAGGAAGGTCATCTGGGCGACGACGAATTAAAGGAGAAGGAGGAGGTGATGACAAGGAGTCGTCGCCAGGAGAAGTATCCACCAGGATTACTTCCTTAGAGGAGGAAGGTACAGGACGTGGAGGGGTTGGCGTCTTCTGTTTTGGAGGAGCATCAGGCGTCGCCCCTGTCGGATCAAAGGAAGGGTCAAATGGTCCCTTCTTAACAACACCCGAGTGATACTCGGTGTAGGTCCACATGATGCCACCATAGGCTAAGACTGGAGGACCCCACTTTTTTGTGAACAAAATATTATTCCTATTACTAGTGACGCTGTTATTTACCCAGTGAGATTTAGGAACCGCACCTTTAAAGGCTTCGACAGCGTCGTTGGTGTCGTCGCTGAAAAGCTCGGCAGGAGCCTTGAGAGGATCCAAGGAATCCTCCATAGGCTTCGCCTTTTTCTTGCCCTTGGAGGAGTGGTGCCCTTTGCGCTTTTTGGAGCCCTCCGGAGCGTCGCCTTTAGGCTCCTTAGCCTTTTTCTCCTTCGTTTTCTTCTCCTTGGGCGCCTTTTTCTGGACAGGCGTTACAAGGTGAGAAAACATGGCAAAATCCCTATCTGCAATAAGAAAAAGAAAGTCAAGTCATTTACCGGAAAGAAAGGCAGAAGGCGACGATCTACTATGGAGACGCCAGCATCTTCTAAGTCGGACTCACAGATCTCTTTGGAGATTATCTGCGCGCGCCCTCCTTGATGATCCAAGTAGATGGCTGTCATGGCGTCCATTTCGGCGGAGGAAAAATCCTCGACGCCTGGAGCTAGATCTCTGCCACCTTTGGTCGTCACCAGACACCACGGAACGCCTCCTTGAAAGCAAAAGTAGGCGTTCTTCCAATTGCTATTACGGGATTTGTAACCCGTGACTAAGGGACGAGAAGCGTCCCAATCCCATTCTTTGATAGGGGGCGTCGCCCTAGTTGTGAAAAGGCGAACGCCATATCTATTTGTTTCTAGCCTATAAAAACTACGAAAAATGTTTAAAGAATACTCCCACCCTCTACGAAAGCAAAGGACCCTAAAACCTATCCAGGTGTGAAGGGCGTTGGGAGAAAGCTGGGTGGGAGAAATGCCAAAATGGCGACACAACTCCACTAGAGGAGGACAGTAGGGGAATCTTAATCCCGCGGCGATTTGAGAAGGGAAAATGATCTCCTCGCCTTCCTTGGGATGACATATAGGGTGAGAGTTTTCAGGATCCGCATCATCTGGGATGGGATACCTGGGGGCTTGGGCGTCGCCCAAGCCCGCCTCAGCCACCGCTTGTTCGAAAGAATGTGGAGTGAGGAGATTTGGTTTAAGGTCGGAGAAAGGCGAGGGGAGGAAAATATGGTTACCTATATCAGAATCGGATGCCATTCTTCTATAAGACCGAATGACGCGGAGATGATGGGCGTTTAGAGCGAGGGGAAAACACCGAGCAATGATGAAAGGCGAAGGTGTTTAGAAAAGGAAAAGGCGAAGGCGTTTCGAAAAGGAAAAGGCGAAGGCGTTTGAAAAGGAAAAGGCGATCGGAGAATTGACCGGAGTTTGGCCGGAATTCTAGAGAGAATGCAGAGGATTTTAGAGAGAGAAAGCTTAAGGGGAAGTAAAAGTATTAAATGATGGAGGGGTGGGGGTATTTATAAGAGTATGAAGGAGGCGAACCGTTACATAGGCGATGAATTTACGAAAATACCCCTATGAATTACAAAAGCGAGCGGCTACTAAAGTGGAAATGACCATTTTACCCCTTAAATCAAAAACGGTCACAGCGTTTCCCGAGGCTTCTAGAAGATCCCGCCAAAATTCAAATTTGAAATTTGAATTGTAACGGAAAAGTCGCCCAGTGCATGATAGACACGTGGACGACGGTTACGATAAGTATGGTTACAAGCGACGCCTAAAAATAGAAGAAGCATCTTCTAAGCGAATTGGCGTCGCCTATAAATGAAAAGATATTAAGAAAACGACTTTCAGGAGTTTAAATTCTCAAATGAGCGTCGCTCATTTAAGACTTCGGGGGCAGATGATGGGTTATAAATATTGGACTGGGCTGGACTTAATATTCGGCCCAGATAAGCCTTTTGGACTTCACCCTTTTTTAGGCCCAGCTAGTTACAGGCGTCGCCTGTGTCTTCACAGACGGAGGCGTCGCCCTTGAAGACATGCCCATTTAGGCGACGCCTAAATGGGGTTCGCCAGAAAGCATTTCAGGACCAGTTTCAGTGGATGACAGTGCATTCACTGTCCACCTTAGATGGTGCGCTTGCACACCTATGACTTAGGCCGGCTGACTTTAGCATGCCTAGGATTAAACAAATACAAAGGAGGATCTACAATAGAGTAGCCACTAAAAACGAATATGCAGTAAAGTAACTGTGGTCAATGCTTCTGAGGACAGCTAGGATGACTAAGGTAAAATCTGACCAAACCATGGTTTCAGGTATGAAATACTATAAATAGCTCATCATTATCCTCATTACAGACTAAGTATTCTCTGAGACAGAAACCTTACATTCACATATTACAAACAACCTCCGACTGACTTAATCATCGGAGGGGAAACAACGGGACTTCCCGGGCTTTCCTTTGTGCAGGTATACGGAGCGGGTATCTGAGACGGGAATACGGTGTACGTGATCCAACATTAACCTCTCAATTAGTATTAATCAAGGCTTAATCAAATTAAAACTCTAATTGAATTGGAGTTCCTCCAAACCAAGATGAAAGGGGATCGAGTTAGTCTCTCCCACATATAAAGTTATTAAAAATAGTTAAGATATTTAAACAATACTACATTATGTTTCCATTTTTATAACATATTCCGTTCATATTGTCTAAAAATCAAACATAATGGGAATTTTTTTTTTATCAAATGTTAGAGATGAAAAAAAAATACTTAGATTTTTAAAATCCCTCTAAGCATTAAGGTTGAAATTGTAATTTAATGAATATTTATGTAATACAAATAAGGATTTTCTAATTCCTAAATATAGTATAGGGATTGAAATACTAGTTTTATTTGTTGCCAATGTTTTTGTTTTATAGAAAAGTTTAATATTTCAAAACATTAACCATGTAAGTATTTTACAAGTTTAGGGATAGTTTTCACTCTAGCATCACAGGAGATGTATGTGATAACTAATACCATCATGTGTTGAGTTTTCCAAGATGCAAAAATGGTCTTCTAATATGACTGCATCCTTTGCCAACATATCTGCCGCCTCATTTGACTCTCGAAATTTATGTTCTCTTAAAATTACGCATTAACTTCAAGAGGCAACCCAGGTTAATTGAAAGGCTAATTGGCCCTCTCCTCAATCGAAAGATCACGACCCTTCGATGCCATCCCCGTCATGATGATGGCCTCCGTTTGTCCCCATGGATATGTTTTTTTTGTTATGTTATTATTTTATCGATATTAAATGGACAAAATTTATTTCCAAAAGTCATATTTCAAATGGTTTGTTATATTCTTTCCTCGTCCGTCTTCATTTCAGATTTTACTCACCGCCGGTTTTACAAGTTTAGATATATATATAGGTATGACACATATATATGATTATTTTAAAGACGGTGTTAATATTGATTTAGTTTAATGGTTAATTTTATTTTTATAAAAAAAATCAGACCATCGTGATTTAAATTTAATTTTCTCATTGTCGCTAAATTTATACATTTTTTAGTGGTACATAAGGGAGACAAGTTTTGACTATAGACAATTAATCGATATGCATTTTATATGATAATGATATGCATTAAAAAGATTATGTATTTAAATAATTTTTGTTCATTTAGATACGATTAATGATTGTGTCTAAACACTTATGATCTGTAAATATATGACTAAACACAATTAAGTATATTTGTCTAGTATTTGAATTTATTTTTGTACTTGTTTTTAATTACTTATGAATTTTAAAACTTGATTGTGAAATAAAATAATAGAATTTGTGCATTTTATATCGTGTTGTTTCGTGTCATATGTATATATGATTTTTTTGTTTAAAAAGTTAATCGTGACGTAACATGTGTGTCACATCTGATATGTTTTAAATAAGATTTATCTATTTAAACACAACACTCGTCTATGCACGTTTAAAATTTATTTGTTTATATACGATATCTGTTTATACATGACACACAAATTTCTACAGTTATAACCAAATTAAATGGAATTCAAGTTTTATTTACTTTATCTAAAGCGTACCGTTAACCAGTATTGGAACCTCGTATTTTTTGTTCTTATAACATATTTCACTAATTTATATATTTAGATAAATCACTTTTTATAACTTTCTTATATCTTTTCACACTTTCCTATTACCAATTGAAACCGAATATTTTCCCTTCAGAGTAAAATGATACAAATTCTGGATGAAATCAAGTCAAGTCAAAGTCACTGCACTCTTACTCTATTTTTAAGTACAGAATCTTATGGGCCATCAGAATCTGGTCTGGGCTGAAGGGCCGTACAAAAGAAATGTGGTGTCTCGCAATTTTGAAATTCTATTTGATACGTATCATTTTTTTTGTTAAAAGACTATATGTTCCAATAGTTTTTTTTACGAGTTTTCTAAAAATGTAGGCACTGTGCCAAAAAAATTTAAAAAAGTAAGTATACTGAAAAAACAGTTAGCAAAATATATATAAGCGCTACTGGGGGTAGCGTTTTTTACAACGTGTACTACTTTAAGCGCTACTAGGGGTAGAGTTTAACCAAATGCTGTTTTTTTTTTGTTTCTATTTTTGTTTTGCTGAAAAATGATATAATGGACAGTACAAATAAAATTAATAAGCAAAACTTTATGATTAATTAATTATGCTTTTGCTTTATGGGCAGAAATGTTTTATGAAAAACGTTGTCACTAGTAGCGTTTGGTTAAAAACGCTACTCAAAATAGCGCACGTTATAAAAAATGCTACCCCCCGTAGCGATTATATACATTTTGCTAAATATTTTTTTCAATATATTTACTTTTTTAAATTTTTGTGGCACAGTGCCTACTTTTCAAAAAACTCTCTTTTTACATACTTTTCCTTAATAATTTTAAGTAAACTAATTATCAAATCGATTTAATATTTTCGTAGTTATCAAACTACAGTCCAAAATTGTAAAAATTCATATTTTTAGCAAGTTTTAAACTCTAGACCTCTTACTTACATACTAACTAAAACTTTTACCATTACGCTACTAATTCCAATTGTTATTTGTATATGCTTCAAATATAATTATTGAAGCAATTCTCGTATTATTGTATTAAATATTTCATATTTATGTTTTGATGCTATGTAGTAATTAATATTCAACGTCATTTGTTAAATTATAGTTTTAATTTAATTATGTATATATTGTATTAATTTTTTAAAATAGTTGAAAACAAAAGTAATATTCTAAATTTAATATTTATAGGCTACCAGAATACTCATTTTGAAAATATATTTTTACTTCAACAATCTCTAAAAAATAAATCAGAAAGAGTATAGTATGTAGATAATTAAATTAGAGCTATAACAACATATATGGTGTTAAGTTTCAATTTTCACATCGATCATAAAATTTGGTCAAAGTTAGTAAAATTGAAACTATTTTGATCATATTTTATGATTGATGTGCAAATTGAAACTTAACATCATATATGTCGTTATAACTCTAATTTAATTATTTACATACTATAGTTTTTCTGATTTTTGTAGAGATTGTTGAAAAAAAATATTTTTTTCAAAATGAGTATCCATGTAGTTTATAAATACTAAATTTAGAATATTACTTATTTTTCAACCATTTCAAAAAATTAATACAGTAGATACATAATTAAATTAAAACTATTATTAAACAAACGACGTTGAACATTGATTAATTATTAAAGAACATCAATAAATAAATATGAGATATTTAATACAAAAATATGAGAGTTGTTTCAATGACCATATTTGAAACATATAAAAAAAAAATTGAAATTAGTGGTGTAGTGGTAAAACATTTAGCTAGTATGTAAAAAATTTATGGTTCAAAATTAGTAAGGGCAAATATGAAAATACGAAAATATGAGGTCGATTTGATAATTAGTTTTCTTAAAATTAGTAAGGGCAAATATGTAAAAAAAATCTATTGAGGCATTATAGTCTTTTAACAAAAGTGGTCTGTATAAAGTAGTTGATGGTCTGTAATTAGAATTTTCTATCGCAATATAGTATATTAGGAAAGAATAACAATGAAATAATACTCGATTAAAATTTGATAGTAAGAATATTTATTTATTAAATAAATTATTAATTTATTTTAGTTAAAATTTTAATTTAATTGCTCTATTTAATTTATTATTAAATTGTCACGAAAACCTGTATTTTGTTTAGAGTTAATTACTCACTTGCTAAATGAAGTTTAAAATTTTTGAACAATTTGTTAGTTTTTTTCAGGACTAAATACGACATTGTCCCCTAAAGTTTACGTCGGTTTTAAAATTTCCCTTAAAGTTTAAAATCCCCTATAATGTTTGGAAATGATGAAAAATTCCTCTTGAAAAAGTCGTTGGTAAGGAAGAATTTTTCACCATTTCCAAACATTAGGGGGAACTTTAAACTATGAGGGAAAATTTTAAAATCGGCGTAAAATTTAGAGGGTAATGTCGTATTTTACCCCTTTTTGAATTAATTGCTAGTCGATTTTATTAAAAAATTGATAATTTATTAGCTCCATCTAATTTGATGTTAAATAGTGACAGAGAATAAACGTGTTAACTACCGATTTGTAATTTTTTTTAAGTCCAACCAACAAAGTGCAAATTTTCACAAAATTCAGTTAACAAATTACAAACTTCTCAAAATTTGGTAGGAAATTTGCACAAAAATAAAGTGAGATAATGAATAAAATTAAAACTTTCATCAGAATTTAAGAATAAATTAGACGAAGTTAACAAATTACAAACAATTTGTTAAAAAATAATTAGCAAGCAAATTGTTCAAACCTCAAAACATAGTTAACAAGTTAGTACTTAACAATTTTTTTTATTATTATCTTACTATGATTGTTTTATAAATTGCTAAGTAAATTTTTGAGAAATTACAATTTGGTAACTAAAATTTACAAAATATGTTCCCCTTCATCTCGAATGTATAGTCGTGAGGTTATGGAGCTCGGTATAACACGTCGACTGATTTTAGCATGCCTAGGCCATCATTAGCAAAACGATAACAACTTCAAAACCAGTAAGGTTCTGAATGACGTATCACGCCTTAACTGATGATGTCACGACCTGCTCGCTTACGCAAACACGAAATCTAATTGAATCTAATATTCAACACACTTGTCGCATCCTAGAGGAGCTGGAAACTTCTGAACCGTGACATACTCTTCCACTCATCATGTGATGCCCTCTTCACATCACTTTTGTTGTTCCTCATAAAAATCTTCATTCCTTCTAGCAACTAAATATTTTACCTCTCTATTAATCATTCTTCATATGAGTTCCTCACTTTTGTTACTTTTCACCATCTCACTTTGAATTTTCGCCTGAGAAACGTTCCCTTGACCAACAAAGATTACCCATTCTTAAAATCTACTTAATAATTTTTCTTTACTCCGACAACTTTTTAACATTAGTGCAACTCACTCATCCCCTAGAACACTTATCCTTCTTACCGCAGCAACTAATATATACACTTGACTCTACTTCTATGGTGGAAGGGTGATGTCACCACATATGTTATAACTCTCAAACTGAAAGGTCCATCATGTTCATTAAAAGACTAAGTTATACCACATTATGGAACTCGTGGTAGATTTGAAAGACGGCCTTCATATGTTCATAGTTCACAATAGTATTTATTTTAGTCCCATCGTTGGTCGAGAACACCACTGATACAACTTGTCACAAGCCTAGTTATGAAGCGTTTAACGGAATTGGCCCGTGCGGTGTCCACCTCTTCGAGCTTGGATCATTCGTCTCTATGCACAAGGTCATTCTCGATAGCCCACACTCGTACTGCACATATGGACAACAAATGTTTCCCTTCATCCGAAACATATTGTCATTCAGGCGTCTAACTGGGTATAACTCGTCAACTAATTTTTGACATGTCTTGGCCATCATCAAGGAAGCGACATCAACGGTCAAACCAGCAAGGTTCCAAAGAACGTGTCACGCCTTAACTGATGATGCCTTAACCAAAGAATGTGTCACGCCTTAATTGTGTAAACCATCCATACCTCTTATATTAAATTTAAAAATAAGGTGATTAACGCGTGATTATTAGTGGGAAGCATTATCTATCTATTAACTTAATTTTTTAGGGTGAATTGAGTATAAATTATTTTGGAAGTTCAAATCCTTTTAAAAATTATATGGATATAGTGTTTCTTACCAACATATAGATATATATAGTTGAGTAGTCCATAATAACATAGTATTCACTACAGGAGGGAGTCAAGATAACGACCGGAAAATCCAATTTTAACGGCTCATTAATTGAGTCGTTAAAATTTCCACGACTCAATATAAATGGGGTCACAATGGGAAGTGTTGGGGGATTTATCACGACTCGATATGTGAATAATCGTGAAAATTAACGGCTCAAATAAAAAGTGTTGCCAAAATAATTATGGCGACAATTATAATGAGTCATAGAAAAAGACTTTTATTTTTAAATTCTTATTTTTTGCGGCTCATTTTGTGAGCCGCCCAATATAAAATAAAATTTAAAAAAAAAATATTTTAAATCCATCAGACCACCTCCTTCTCGGCCACTTTCGTCGTGTCTCCTCCTCGAACACCTCCACCGAGCCTCGCGGGGGGGGGGGGGGGGGGGGGTCTGAAAAATCTTATAGATTTTGTCTTTTCAATTTTTAGTTCTTTAAATTTGACAAAAAATATGTTTTTTTTACTCAAACCTGATATAATGCGTTTTAAATATCTAAATTAAACTCATAATTTTTTTATATATATTCTGACTAATTGAAACTGAAGTGATTAATAATTTACCTGTGATCAAATCGTGACTTTAGTTTGAACCCTCTGAAAAATCTTACAGATTTTGTCTTTTCAATTTTTAGTTCTTTAAATTTGACAAAATATATGTTATTTTTACTCAAACATGATATAATGCGTTTTAAATATCTAAATTAAACTCATAATTTTTTTTATATATATTACAAATAAGTTCTGACTAATTGAAACTGAAGTGCTTAATAATTTACTTGTGATCAAATCGTGACTTTAGTTTGAACCCTCCTTACTAAGTACTGCATCCGTCTAGCTTATCATATTAGTATTTATTTTACAAAGCCGAGATGAAAAATATATATATATATAAATTTATATTATATATTATCATAGAAAGAGAAATAAAAATGGGTTAATTACCTCAACAATTACGTATTTGACATGTGATTAAAATGTTACTTGTTGGGTATTGATAGTGACGACCCAATATGGGAAAGGCCTCGAAGGCCCAATAAATTTGCAGGGGGTGCAACCCATACCATTTAAACAAGGCCAACCCACAGTAAGGTTACTCTGGCCCTCATAAAGTGGTCCAGTATCGAATCCAAACTAAAAGTGGACGCCAAAGTGCCACTTCAGGTCGCCATTGGCCAAGGCCAAAGCCTCCCACTGCTCGCCATGGGAGTGCTCGCTAAGGGAGTGCCCAGGAAGTGCTCGCCAACAATCAAGGTCGCAGCCATAGGAGTGCTCGCCATCAAGAGAGCCTTGCCTCTCTCCTCTGGTCCCACCAACCGTTAACAAGGATATAGCCACGATATCCCGCATATCTCGGGCACATATTCACTAAAGATTAGATACGGTAACTGCAATATCTCGCCGTAACCGCAATATCTACTATCTAAATCTTCAACAACACAATATTCGCGAAGATATACAGTTACCTTATACGGTTTGGTATCTCCTACTCTATAAATACCTTTGCTTTACATACATTCAATACGTTTTGAGCTATATACACACATATACTCATTTAAGCATCGGAGAGGGACCCAGAGGCACCCCCTCTGTTGCGATCCCCTTCTTGCAGGTTCATCGGAGCTCAGGCGAAAGCGCGCAATCACCATCTCCTTGGCATTCAATTCATTGCCAGATCAGCATTCAGGAAATCACGATCCAACATTTGGCGCCGTCTGTGGGAAAACGAGCAAAACAGTCATACATACTCGCTCTAACCGCAATCATCGGAAAGAAGCTAACGAACAATCCTCGGATAGCTCTAATTCCGCTGCCGCTTCGCACTCCACCAAGAACCTGCTAGCCAAGCAGTCTGTGATGCCGTCCCTCCGAGACCGGCACGTGAACACATTGGCAATTCGAGAACGACCCCTGTTCCAAACGTCGCAGAGATTCCAGATCGACAAACCATCCAAGTGGCTTGGGAAACCATTCAGGTAACCGCAGAGATGATATCCCTCTTGGAAACCATCATAGGACAGGCCCGCAGAAAAACCCCTGCTCCTCATGAGGATCCTCGTCCTGCGGGGCCACCGGAATCAGAAACTGGAAATCCTGGCACCACAGCCCCTCAAGAAGATCAAGAGATGACTTTTGGACACCAATCCTTACCTCCGGCCTCCACTGAGACGCCGGCGGTCACTCGCTCTGTCAGTCCATCAAGTTCTGCACCGACTGGAGGACAGCAACCCCAATTCACTCTTGACCAAGTTGAGGAGCTTATCACTAAGAGACTCAAAGAACAACGCGTCAAGACCCCAAAGGATGTCGTCGTCAGGGCCATCCCCGAGTATAGAGGTGGAGGCGCCCCCATTATACATGTTAATAAGCATGAAGCCTCTCTGTTGGGTAAGTCGACTGATCCGAATCACTTAGCCCTATTATTTCTGTCGACCCTTTTGGGTTCGGCGCCGTCTTGGTTCTTTGGTGTCTCTGCAGGATCAAGAAGGGTAAGAAGGGTCGAGAAAAGCCTAGATCGGAAAACCCAGGACCAAGACATCCAGAGGTCCCCGAGTATTTCACGCCTTTAAACAGGCAGATCTCGGCGGTACTAGTCGAGATGGAAAGGTCTCTGGAAAGGCCACCGAGACCCCGCAAGAGTGGTCAGCCCATGGGGAATGACACCGAGAGCTATTGCAGATAGCACAAGCGCGACATCGAAAAGCTGATAAAGATAGGAATGTTGAAGGAATGAATTCACAAGGCTGGACAGTCAGAATAAACTTTCAGCTAAGTGGGAAGGACCATACAAGCAAGTGATTCCTTCATAAACATGTTCACTCGAAGCAAATCGAAGAAAAAAGCCCTGACGCCAAAGTCAGGCCAAAAGCCCTATCACCAAAGATAGGCCACAAAAAAGCCCTAGCAACAAAACTAGGCCACAAAAGCCCTAGCAACAAAGCTAGGCCAAAAAGCCCTGACGCCAAAGTCAGGCCAAAAGCCCTATCACCAAAGATAGGCCACAAAAAAGCCCTAACAACAAAGTTAGGCCACAAAAGCCCTAGCAACAAAGCTAGGCCAAAAAGCCCTGTCGCCAAAGACAGGCCAAAAGCCCTAACAACAAAGTTAGGCCACAAAAGCCCTATCACCAAAGATAGGCCACAAAAGCCCTAGCAACAAAGCTAGGCCAAAAAGCCTTGTCGCCAAAGACAGGCCAAAAGCCCTAACAACAAAGTTAGGCCACAAAAGCCCTGACGCCAAAGTCAGGCCAAAAGCCCTAACAACAAAGTTAGGCCACAAAAGCCCTGTCGCCAAAGACAGGCCAAAAGCCCTATCACCAAAGATAGGCCACAAAAGCCCTAGCAACAAAGCTAGGCCAAAAAGCCCTGTCGCCAAAGACAGGCCAAAAGCCCTAACAACAAAGTTAGGCCACAAAAGCCCCGACGCCAAAGTCAGGCCAAAAGCCCTATCACCAAAGATAGGCCACAAAAAAGCCCTAACAACAAAGTTAGGCCCCAAAAGCCCTATCACCAAAGATAGGCCACAAAAGCCCTAGCAACAAAGCTAGGCCAAAAAGCCCTGTCGCCAAAGACAGGCCAAAAGCCCTAGCAACAAAGCTAGGCCAAAAAGCCCTGTCGCCAAAGACAGGCCAAAAGCCCTAGCAACAAAACTAGGCCACAAAAGCCCTAACAATAAAGTTAGACCTCAAAAGACCTGACGCCAAAAGTCAGGCAAAAACCTGATAACCGAATCAGGCACAAAAAGCCCTGACGCCAAAAGTCAGGCCAAAAGACCTAGCAATAAAGCTAGGCAAAACAAAAAATCCCTGACGCCAAAGTCAGGCCAAAAGACCTAGCAATAAAGTTAGGCAAGATGAGAAGCAGACGCCAAAACCAAACAAAGGGATCTGCTAACAAAGAATTTTAGGCGATCACTATGGATGACAAAGCCTTAGGATGACCTCGAAGGTCTAAACTTCAAAGAGGGTAATATCTCTTTGAACTTAGAAGTTTATGCTTTTAAGTATCAGAAGTATTTTCCTTAGAAGGATCGACTTATGCTTGGTCTAAGACTTCAAGAGTCGAAGACATTACAAGTCAAAAGGAAGTCGAAGAGTAATTATGATTAAGACGTTGGATAAATAGCCAAGCATGTTCAAAGTCGAATAAAAGGCTTATGAATATAAAGGCATTCAATAAAAGAAGCCAAGTCTTAAATCAAATAAATAATTACAAGGAAAACAAAAAATTACAAAGAAAAACAGCTATCCAAAAGGCAAATATTGTTAATAAAAGAGATGGAGACTTCAGGCTTGGGGATCCTCGGGGGCAGAGGCACTGGCTCGCCTTCAGGGGCAGGGACGATTTGCTCGCCTTCGGGGGCAGGAAGACTTGGTCCGCCTTCGGGAACAACCTCTTCAGCCATAGCTGGAATAACCCCTTCAGCAACAAGGGTAGACTGAGAGTTACGACTCCGGAGGAAGCTCCTCAAGGACCCAACTTCCTCAAGGGGAAAATTAGGATCGACCGCCCGGACATCATCCACCAGGACTTGGAGAAAATCGGCGATCGCCGACTTTATCATCTTCAGAGCGCAGTCTTCAAAATCCTAAAAGGCGAACGAATCCATAAAGGATGACAGTTTCCTTAAAGGCATAATCCTTGGGTAACAGTTTCCTTAAGAAACATGGCGAAAGGAACGGATGAGCCGATAAGAGGCCACGGTCATTCCCCCGAAACCTAAAAGAGCGAAAAGAACCTCTAAAGGGTAACGTTTCCTCCAAAGAAAGGTCCAAGACCCTTTGAATGAAAACAAAAAGGCGAGACTATTCTACAAAAGCTGAAGCGAAGTTGAAAACAAGTATGGTAAAACTTCCTAAAGCTTTCCAGCTTCCTAAAAAGGCGAGCGAATCTTGGATAACAGTTCCCCAAAAAGGGAGAACGAATCCGAGGTAACAGCTTCTTAAAAGGCGAGCAAATCTTAGATAACAGTTTCCTACGACTAGGCGAACGAATCTAAGGGCCAAAATCCTAAAAGGCGAACGAATCCATAAAGGATGACAGTTTCCTTAAAGGCATAATCCTTGGGTAACAGTTTCCTTAAGAAACATGGCGAAAGGAACGGACGAGCCGATAAGAGTCCACGGTCCTTCCCCCGAAACCTAAAGGAGCGAAAAGAACCTCTAAAGGGTAACGTTTCCTCCAAAGAAAGGTCCAAGACCCTTTGAATGAAAACAAAAAGGCGAGACTATTCTACAAAAGCTGAAGCGAAGTTGAAAACAAGTATGGTAAAACTTCCTAAAGCTTTAAAGCAAGATAGACATCGGAAGAACAACCAAGTATACTCGAAGTCAAACAAAAACCAAGGCTTACGAAACAAAAAGACCCGATATCAAAATTGGGCGAAAGACCTAACGCCAAAGTTAGGCAAAAAGACCTAACGCCAAAGTTAGGCAAACCAAAAGATCCGAAAGACCTGATGACTGAATCAGGTGAAAGACCTAGCACCAAAGTTAGGCGAAAGACCTGATGCCAAAGTCAGGCACAAGACCTGTTATCAAAATCAGGCGAAAAGACCTAAGGAAAAAGTTAGGCAAATAAGGCCTAAATATAAAAATCAGACATAAGTCCTAGCGCAAAAGGCGAGCAATCCGTCAAGGAGTCCGTTCTCTTATGAGTTGGGCAAAAATTGAGAAGTAACATCCAAAGCGAATGAATCCATATCAAGGGTAACAGTTCCTTTGCGAAACAAACACAAAGAAAGTGGGCGAATGAACCTAGGGCGACCACTTACTAAAAGATGAATGAGCCTCGGGTAACAGTTCCCCGTGATTAGACGAACACTCCAAAGGTCTAAAACCTTAACAAAGCGAACACATCTACAAAAGATGATAGTTTCCTTAAAGGTATGATCTTCGAGTAACAGTTCCCTTAAAAAACTTTGGTGAAGGGAATGGTTGGTCCAAGATCCTATATGGCGAGACTCTCCTACATAAGCTAAAGAGAAGTTGAAAACAAATATGGTAAAACTTCCTAAAGCGTTCGAACGAAAAGATATCGGAAGAACGACCAAACACATTCGAAGTCGAAAAAGAGTAAAGGCTTACGAAATTAAAGGCGTTCATTATAATAATATCCGAGTCTGAAATCAAAAGAATAATTACAACTATCCCAAAAACAAAGGGAAGTAAAAGTGATTATCGATAAAAAGAAGGATGAGCAAAAAGCAGGAGGATGAACAGGCTCCCTTGACCTGAAACTCTGCATCGACTCGGTCGCCTGAAGGCCTGAGACCTCAAGGTCTGGGTTCATCAGGGGATGCAGTCTCCTTCTCGGCCTCGGGGGCAGCCTCATCGCCAAGGAGCTTCCTTGGTGTAGCCGCTCTCAATGAAGTCCTGAAGAGACCTCACCTCCCAGAGAGGAAACTTGGGATCAATCCCTTGAATCTCGTCGACCAAGATCTGGAGGTAGGAAGCAGCCTCGGCCTTTATCACCTCCAAGGCGCAGACAGAGAACTCCTCGGAAGCCTTACGATTTAAGGAAGGATGCTCCTGCTCAGCCATCGAGGCATCCCTCTGCACCCAGGACTCTTTCAATTGAGCCCTGAGGTCACCATTCTCTGCCTCTAGCCAAACAGAGTACTGGTCGACATCCTTGATCCGAAACTCATAGACGCCTAGGCAGCTAAACAACCTCGTCTTAGCCCGCTTGGAAAATAGACTGAAGAATTTAGGTCCTCAAGTGCGGTCAATGAATTTAGGTCCCAGACTGATGGGTCAGAAATTTATCCAATCAATAAAGACTGGCGTGGAATGACGAACCCCGACCTTGAGCGTCAGTTGTACGAACTGATGAATGCCCGCTAACCCAAGCATCGACTCTGAAGTTTCCGCCCCTGAGCGGATTGAACAGAAGTTTGGTTGCCTATGATGTCAGAAGAAGTCATCAATGATGTTCCGATCACTCCCCGACAGCTCTCCAAAGCTCGAAGGAGTATCCCGTTCTGGCTGAGAAAGCTTTTTCGAGGATAAAAAGAGAGAAATGAAAAATTGAAACAGAAGGCTGAAAGAAGATATGAACTCTGGAATGCAAATGAATTGAGTGCGTAAAAGACTAAATGCTAAAGTTCGGCCTTTTTAGCCGAAACGAAGGAAACCGAACGGGCATGTGAGAAACGGCTCAGATAATGATTACACCCTTTTGGGTAAAACCGAAGTAATGTCAGAATTCCAAGGGTTACATCGGGGAGACAAAAGGTTGGAACGACACGAAAAACCTGTGAGTCTGCCCACTGGTTACGGAAGACAAAGAGACAGACATGCCTCAAAAGTCCTCTCGACTTCCGCTAACTGTCCATTCATTAAAATGTTCGAAGTCTTACACAAAAAAGGTAATTGCCAAAAGCTATACCAGACCTCTCCTAACACCCTCGCAACGATAGTGTTCGCCCAAAGAGTGAAGAATGAGCATCCATAAACCCTGGAAACCCAAAGCGTTCGCCTAATGGGGTAAGGTATCACACATTCCGAAAAACTCTACGCAACCAAAGTCGTTCGCCAAAGGATACAGAGCATCAAAAGGCACAAATAGCATATAAGGAAAGCAAAAAATCCAGTCCAAAAGTCACTATCTTAAACCCTATCACAGAATCAAGCTCGACCGAAGAAACTTCACTCAAGCTTCGGGGGCAAATGTTGGGTATTGATAGTGACGACCCAATATGGGAAAGGCCTCGAAGGCCCAATAAATTTGCAGGGGGTGCAACCCATACCATTTAAACAAGGCCAACCCACAGTAAGGTTACTCTGGCCCTCATAAAGTGGTCCAGTATCGAATCCAAACTAAAAGTGGACGCCAAAGTGCCACTTCAGGTCGCCATTGGCCAAGGCCAAAGCCTCCCACTGCTCGCCATGGGAGTGCTCGCTAAGGGAGTGCCCAGGAAGTGCTCGCCAACAATCAAGGTCGCAGCCATAGGAGTGCTCGCCATCAAGAGAGCCTTGCCTCTCTCCTCTGGTCCCACCAACCGTTAACAAGGATATAGCCACGATATCCCGCATATCTCGGGCACATATTCACTAAAGATTAGATACGGTAACTGCAATATCTCGCCGTAACCGCAATATCTACTATCTAAATCTTCAACAACACAATATTCGCGAAGATATACAGTTACCTTATACGGTTTGGTATCTCCTACTCTATAAATACCTTTGCTTTACATACATTCAATACGTTTTGAGCTATATACACACATATACTCATTTAAGCATCGGAGAGGGACCCAAAGGCACCCCCTCTGTTGCGATCCCCTTCTTGCAGGTTCATCGGAGCTCAGGCGAAAGCGCGCAATCACCATCTCCTTGGCATTCAATTCATTGCCAGATCAGCATTCAGGAAATCACGATCCAACATTACTCATATTTTTTTGCGTGACTGAACTGTTACTTAGGGGGCGTTTGATTGGATGTATTATTTAATATACGTATTAGTTATACATGTATTAGGTAATACATTTATTAATTAATACATGTATTAGTTAATACTATGTTTGGATGAGACATGTATTAAAATATACTTTTATATGTATAACCTAAGACAGTGTTTAATTCGGTATAAAATTATACGTAAAGTGGCAAAAAGACTTGAACACCATTTTATTTTGCAATGTATATAAGTTGTATGCATGAATTGATTTATTTTTTAAAATAAAATATATTCATATTCAAAAAAATTGGAAAAACAAATTACGACCACACAAATAAAATGAAATAGTATCCCGTTTGAGTCATGATCGGTTCAATCCACTTCGACTATTTTATTCTGATCTTTGCAATTTCATCCTTAAAATGTTACTCATATGCATAAAATTTCAAAATCTTCTGTTTGAAGAGAAAAAAATAGAGCATTGCATTAGTTTTACAAACATGTGGAACTACATGATTTTACAAATCGATTTTCGGAACAACATGACATGTGAAATCATACTTTGCTGGAACCACTCATATAGAAATGAAACAGTTAAATAAATACTTCTAAATTGTTTTTCTCATGACACATGCACGTAAACAATCAAAAAAATAAAGTAAATGATATATGTTTGTTTAATGTTATTTTTAATACATTTTAAAAAAAAAATATCAAATAGACGAGCAAATATTAAAATATTGTTGAGTAAATATTTCATTAATTTTATAACTATTTTTTTAAAATATTAACTATATGTCATATATCATCGTCGAAGTGAACTCATAAATTGTTTCTTAATTCGAATGGTACTCAACAAGTGTTGTTGTGTTTAACTTAGTTATTTAAAAAAAAACATATATGGACGAATTAATGATGAAAAATTATAAATAGTATTACAAAATTTAATTTTCATTTAATATATTACCTTTTTTATTAATTATTATTAGATAGTCTGAGTAAATAATAATTTTAAAATATTTTATATTAAAATTCACAAAGTTTGATAAAATTAAAAACTAACATGATAAACTATTCTTAGGTGAGATTAATAGACTTAGGGTAGTTAAGTAAATTTTTACTATGTATTAAATAATACCATGGTTAAATTATGTATTAGTTAATACTCAATTAACATTATAATTGTGTATTAGCTAATAAATATGTATTAGTTAATACATATCATTATTTCTAATTAAACATTGTATTAATTAATATATGTATTAATTAATACTAATACATAGTTAATACATTGAGGATGTGACTGAACGGTTATTCCGTTAAGTTTCCGTCACATTTTTCCGTCTAACTGTCACGTGCAAGTCACATGACCTAATTTAAAGACGATTCTACCCCCCCCCCCCCCCCCCCCTTTATGTTTATGGATTATGATTTAGTAACAGTTAGATAACAAAATGTCCAAACTAAATTAACCGTTTAATAACATTTAAGAGAAGATAAAACGTCATTTAACAACTTCTCCACAAACATAAGTTACCACATTTGCAACCATTTCATCATTTTCTTCTTGAATATCTGATTTTGTTTGATGAAAATCCAGCTAAACAAACATCAAGTAGCGTCAAACGAATTCATAATACATACAACAAGTTTATATTTTCTATATGAATATCTGATCAAGTTTTATTAGAACCTAGCTACAAAAATCAAGCAGCATCAACTGACTAGTAAATACCACTGAACCATCTTTTCAGAAAGCTATGAACTTCATTCAATAACTTGAACTCAATAATCTGCTCCAAAATCATACAAAATTTCAAATCTCTTGTTGATAACTCCTGCTTCAGTTCTTGCTGATCCACTGCTCTTACAAGAGCATCGAAACAGGTCGTCCCCACTGTCAATAAATTACAGAAGTTAATAATTGTACCTTTAACTGCAAACTCGAGATCGACCTAACTGTGGATGTAGAGTCTAGCCTATTACTAACGATGGAGCTGGAAGATTCGTTGCTTTTCTCAGATGAAGCAGTCTTCTTCTTTGGTTCTCCTTGTCTCCTTGCTAATGCTTTAGAAAAATAGAAATAACTGAAAAAACCGCCACATCAAGCAGGCACAAAACAGGAAAGAGTAGTTTCCAAAAAAACTATAATCTACTGTAACAACGCAATTTTAACAGAGTACACCACATTGCAATTCCGTCTTAATGAAAATGAAATTGACATATATACCAAAGAAATGGCACAAAGTTACGAAAAATGTAGCTTCAACGAAGTCTTGCCAATCCTAAATTTGACAGAAACTCACAATCAATACACAGATTCAAAGAATCTCACCCGTAAACAAACAATACACGATAATTGATCATACAGAGACTAGAAACCGTACCTACTATCGCCGAGAACGATGACCTTGAGCAAAGTTCGTCTACGAAGCGCCATTGCGATCGACAGGCTACAACAGTTAATCGGAACGAAGGGGGAGTACTGGAGAAGAGAAGAATTGTACTGGAGAAGGAGAATTGTAGATTAGAAAGTTTAATTTTGAAGAATGTCACGTGCACAGTACATGCGCAAGTTTAACGGAGATAATTAACGGATGTAACCGTTCAGTCACATCTACCAATATAAGTAACGGTTGAGCTCAAATTTGAACCGTTCAGTGACATGTGCCAACATAATTAACGGTTGAGGTAATTAACCCAATAAAAAGAGTGGAAGAATTTTTTTTCTAAAGAAGCATAATCAAGTCTATCTACTTATCTAAGCTAATGTCCATATCCAGATATAAGTTTTTTCTTAATTGATACGTTTTCTAAGTGTCGACACCCTCTCAAACATCTAATTAATATTAGACTTTTTAATTTTTAGAATTTAAACTCTCACAATTTAATATTAATATTAAAAAATTAGACGTACAAATTAACTAATTTTCATAATGATTTCAAATTTATAAATTAAAAATATTGGACATAAGTTTGAACATACAAAAACAGTTGGTTTTAGGATAATGGTCGCCCATAAGTGGGAGACTGTCAGTTGTGTATATGCCCTTAAAACATATCCATCTATATAACATTATATATAGGGGTGTTCAGGGTTGGAAAACCTTATGATAATAGAATAGATTTTCGCTCTCGCCTAGAGCTGAGAAACATGTCGCCCTACAATTTAGACAGAGGTCAGTAGATGTTGTATTATATGTCATTGCCCGTCAAACTGTGATGCGTCCTCCCGTCCGGAAGACCGTTACCTCAACCTCAGGCAGATCCACTTCAGCTAAGACAATCGTTCAAGGAGGTAACTTAAATATGTGTTATATTGTGCCCAAATCGATTGCATGTACGGAACATTTCAACATTTGTATTAGAGTCATAGTAGGTTGGTTTCCGAATTGTCGAATTTCAAGAGGAAAATCCCCACAGCGTCATCGTGACTGTGACAGGATCTCAGTCGCGAAGAACAGACATCAAGAGATTGAAGCAAGGACGGTTGCGGCCTTCGTGACCGCAACTTAGCCTCTGATGGTCGCAGCCTTCGTGGCTACGGCTCGGCCCTTTCTGGCAGAAGCCTCAGTGGTTGCGGCTCGTCCTTTGTTGGCCGCAGCTTTCGTGGCTTCGACCCAGGCCGAGACGAGAGATCGCATCCACTGTGGCTGCGATCGCACTCAGGCGGGGCCATAGCCTTCGTGGTGGCCATGCGATTGGTCGCAACCTTTGTGGTTGCTGCTCCTGTCGCCTCAGCGGCTGGGGTGAGGTTGGCCACTCGTGGCCGACCCACCCCCGTGGTCAACCTTCGCTGCTGGCCACCCCCTAGCGTCTGCACAATTCTTGACGGGAAGAAGACAAAACTGTTTGGACTGGTCTAAGTGAACCGGTCCAAACTGGTATGGTCTGAAAATTTGGGCTAGATCATTTTAATCTGGTCCGCTAGACCAGGACAGTTGGTAAATGTTGGTCAGACTTGTTCAGACCAAATTGGATGGTTGAGTGATGTTTGAGTTAATTCGGAGGTCTTGGGCCACCCGAATTGGTCCAAGACGAACTTGGAAACGATCTTGGAATTTTTGTGGGTTTAAATAACCTGTTTCAGTCCGTTAAAACTGCTTGGACCCTTTCATACATAATTTTTGGGCTAATTAATTAATTGTTAGACCAATTTATATTATTGAGAGTTTTATATTGCTTTATCTTGCATGAATGGATAGGTAGAACACTGTATGGGTTCCTTGAGTTCTCTGGATTACTTTGTATTTTCTGTAGGGTAGATAGTATTACCTTACTTTATTTGATTGACTCTTGACTCCTTGACTGGTATAATTGACTAGGTTATGACTTGTTGAGATCTCAGCATACTGTTTGAAAATTGATCGAGAATGTTAATTACTTTTATCTGTTGATCACACTTTAGTCTCTGGATTTAGTTTGTTGAGACTTAATTCCATCAATTTTATTGAAATTTTGGTCCACAAATCTCATTCATGATGATTTTAGTCCCTACACTTTTATTCATGGTGATTTTGATCCCTCGGAATTTTGATTAAGCTAACTTTGGTCCACAAAGTTTTGAAAATTACAAATTAGCCTCAAATTAATTCATTTTTGAAAGATATCAATATATATGTGTGTGTGTGTGTGTGTGTGTGTGTGTGTGTGTGTGTGTGTGTGTGTATTGACATGTATGGTTTGTTTATTTGCTTGCATGTATTAGATTACCTAGATGGGTAGTTCTAGTTTTCGCTTAGGATAGATAGCAAAGCTTTAGGATTGTCCTTATTAGCCTTTTGGAAGTTTGGATAAGTACGAACTACACCTAGGAAAATGTTCCTGAGTGTGAACAGGTCCGTTAGTCTGCGAGGTTCTCCGAATTTTCTTGAATAATGCTACGACGATTATTTTGTATAAGAGTAGAACACTTTGGTTTAGTACGATCTGTTCGATTCCGGTTTGTTAAAGACTGTTGGTATAGACTGTATTTTGATTGATAGTAGTGGCTTTAGGGCATGCTTAGAAATGGAGAGTGCTTCTCGGCAGAGCTAGAGTTGTCATCCGGGTTTAAGTATGTTCTCAAGTCTGTCCTATCGGTCTGAGACTTGTCTTTTACATGCAATAGAACATTGTTACCTGTGTCTCCATGATCCTATTAGGATTTCCTTTAGTTAGAGAAATTAGGCCGCCAAGAAGTACATCATCGCTTAGTTGGACAAATGTCTTAGACTTAACAGAGACATCTATAAAATCCGGAGAAAGCGTATAAAGATGATCCTAATTGAGTAGAAGTCCATTAACCACATCAAGAAGATTATGAATAGATTTGACTCTGGAATGACGAATTAGCAGAAAGCTTTCCATTCAAGTGGGAGGTTAATGATGTTGAGACATACGCTGTGATGCTGAGTACGGTGGATGACGAAATCCTTCATGAATTTGAGCTCAAGACACCGCTAAAGGGTTGTTGTATGCTTTGCATGCCAGACTTGGTTCCATACGACTACTCAGTTGTGCTCACTCGACATCAAGTTTGATTCATACATGATGAATCATAAACACTCAGCGAGATAGCATCTAAGGCATATGGCCAACATGATTTCCAAACTCAAGGAGAACAACCAGTCAATGACCGATGAGCAACAAATCCAGATCGTAATCCGCTATTTGCCTAACTCCTAAGAACATATGAATATCCAAATAACTCATTTTGAGGGTCTCAATACCTTTGAACACGTTCGAAGGCACATTGAGTTGAAGAGGACAACTCCATGGTCGTTGGGCCTACAGTTGAGGTGTGTGTGGCGTCATCCTCTAAACCTAAGAAGAGTCGGCGAAGGAGTAATGCACAACGCGATGGCGCAAATGCATTGAATGCGAAGTAGACAAAGACTTAGGTGAACACAAGGACTCCTCTGAAAACAACACCGCGAAAATGTTCGCGTAGGGCCGAGAAGCCTAAGTACACGAAATGCTCCAACTGTGGCCAGTGGGTACACTTTGTGAAGGCATGTCCTGAATAGATCCGACTTGAATGTCTTGTTGGCTACTTAGTGAACTTTGTGTTTCGAGTACAAATATGTTGACTGAGTCATGTCCTTTGTGGATTTTGGATTCAGGATCGACAAATCACATAGCCAGGGATCGTGACATTTTCGCAGGATATCATAGAGTCCCGCGTGATATTAGGTGGATTTACATCGACGACAAATTTCGTGTTGAAGTCGAAGAGATTAGAATTTGTGACATGCGCTTGCGCGGTGGTCGAAACTTAGTCTGAAGTCATATCCTCTATGCTCCAGAGATTCTCTGATATGTTATTTCAGTCTTAGGATAAATAAAACTCGGTTTTAGATTATCTTTTCACAAATTTTCTGTACAATTGTCTTTAGAATCAAATTTGTTTCGCTTTAGTATTATTTCTGGTGGATTTATTGTTTCAGATTTGGATTCATGCAACAATAATAATTTCATGTTTTCTTCTATTCGCGGATATGTTTTTTATGTGAATGAAGGACAAGCTAGATTAGGCTATTAAAATCAACATAGAATGTAACGTCTAGCCCAACGGGGCTTGCTGCCCAACATTCCACAGGTGGAGTGGTCTACTTGTGTAAGTTGTCTAGCAGAAAATTCCATCGGAAAGCCTTTTGGTTAGGCACCTAGAGCCAAATTTCCCATGCAATTAGTCCATTCCGACGTCTGTGACCCTCTTATTGCCAGGGTTCGGCATAGAGCGCGGGAATTCATTACATTTACAAATGATTAGTCATGTTAGACAGAAGGGTAAAGGCCCTCTACCCTGAACGTGGACCAGGAGTGCCTTTTAGTGGAATTTAATGGTTTATGTAATGAAAAGGGAAGTATTCATCAGTTGATGATCCCTTTCACCCCTCAGCAAAATGGTATTGTAGAGAGGCGCAATAGAACGCTCCTTGAAATGGTTTGGTCGATGATGACGCAGGCTCAATTGTCGATTTCCTTCGGGGAGATGCCTTGAAGGATGCTGCCTATATCCTGAACCATGTGCTAACAAATACGGTTAATTTCACTCCATATGAGCTTTGGTGCTGGGAGAAGTTCTGAACCTTATTCACATGCGCCTATAGGGGTGCGCTGCTTACACCCATAATTTCTCAAATAAGTTTGGCAAAGATTGGACCTAGAGGAAAGAAGAGTATTTTTGGTTACTCTCCAAGGAATATGTGTTTATAGCCGAGCAGGACAGTGGGAGTGTTACCGAGATCGAATCATGAGACGCAACGTTTTTAGAGAACTAATTTCCTAAGAAGGGAGAGATTAATTTTGATCGATCTCTATATGAGATTCAAGATCAAGTTAAGCAGACATCTGTTAATTCGAGTGGGAGAGTTGAAGTCGCAGATGATGAATCAGTTCGTCGTCCGTCGGATTCACCGCATGCTGGAGCAAATGGAACAGATTCCGTTCCTGATGATCTTATTGACAGTGGGAGTAGGAATGACAATTTCTGACACGACACGATTAAACGATCTACAATTTACACGTTTAGACACGACACGATTACTAAGCGTGTCTAAACAACTCTTATACGTTTAGACACGATTAATTAATCGTACTGTGTCTAATCGTGTCGTGTCTAATCGTTTCGTGTCTAATTGTTTCGTGTCTAATCGTATTGTGTCTAAACGTGTATAATCATTTACTAAGTGTGTCTAATCGTGTCGTATCTAATCGTGTACACGGTTACTTCTATGAATTAGGTTAGACTTAAATTTCTACTAATAGAGTAAGAGACCCATTAACCAGGCTTATGAGTTAAATTGATCCAAGTTCATTATTTTTATATGTATATTTATGATTTTATCTTAAATATATTGTATTTGGTGGACTTTATAAAATACATAATATTATATTTGATAGATAACAAGTATGAACTATTAAATATTTGCAATTAAAAATTAAATATATTAATTAAGTATAAATATAGATTTGGATGTTTCAAGTTACTTACAAGATAACAATAGTTAAAGTTTTAATTATTAATTAATCCTAAACATTATAAAAATATAAATCTAAAATTTATTATTATATTTATACAATATTTTAGTCTCATTCTAATTGTTTTTTATTTGTTGTCGTTATGTTAATAATAACAAATGAATTGAAAGAAAATAAAAGTAACACGTGTATTTATAATACAAATTTCCTATAATAACAAATGTATTTTAACATTTACCACAATGTATTTATAATAAAAAATTTCCTATATATTAGTTTTATTTCCATATATATAATTTGGGTACATATTATTAATATTTTTTATATATGTGTTCAAATATATATTGCATGCATAATTATAATTGGGTATATAATGTTAGACTTAGACATGCAACTATTAATTTAGAGAAAAAATATATGTAATACATAAAATTAATTAGAATTTAGTCTTAGAAATAAAAATTAATAACAGACTTCATATGTACACTTACTTGATTTGTAACTTATATGGTTTTATGAATGAGAAGGTTTAGAGTAACTTATGTGGTTTTACTTGATTTACCACATATGCATGAAAATTATATGTTTGACATGAACCAATAAGAAAATATGAATATACATTATATGTTTGTCATAAGTATATACATTATAAACAAATTAATATATACATAGATGATATATAATGTATATATATATATATATCAAGTATGAACAAGTATTATATAAACTAAAATAGATAATATTATATTTGATGGATAATAATTACGAACATATAAATATTTGCAATTGAAAAATAAATATATTAATTAAGTATAAATATAGATCCACCCCTAAGTGGGAGTATTAGGGATCTCATTCTCAGTGGGAGTGATCATGGTCATACCCTGGTAGTAATGAGTTGTTAGGTCGTGGGCTAGAACACAAATTTTCCTTCCGACGATATGCATTCGAATGTGATGGAGAACTAAACACTCTAATATCTGATGATATGGTTATTATGCTGTAAAACGTTAGAGAAACTCTCATTAGACCCTTCTAAAAAAATGGATTGAGTACTGGAAGATGAGATGAAGATTATGGACGAGATGAAATCCAAAAGGAAGAACGGTGTTTGGATACTGGTCGACCTTCGAGAGGACATAGATCAATAGAGCTAAATGGGTTCTTAAGATGAGGCTCAAGGCTGATGAAAAGTTGAACATCACAACTTGATTGATTCTGGATATTAGAGTGAGTCTAGACCTGGAACTGCACTAGATAGACGTTAAGACTGTCTTCATCAATGGTGAGTTAGAAGAAAATATATATAAGGAGCGGTCTGAATGCTTTGTGCATAAAAACCATGAGCACTTAGTGTGCAAATTTCACAAATTGATATATGAACTTCTCCTGATGGATGAAAATCATCGTGTGTACACCAAAAAGGACTGAATCGAACTTTGTGTTTATGACTCTATATGTAGATGACATACTCATGACCCTAAATATCTTAAAGCCTCACACAGTTAAATGTATGATTGTCTTCTCTGTTTGGGATGAAGAACATGGGTGAGACGGCGCACATCCTTGGGATTTAGATCTCGCGAGATTGTCGTAGGAGGCAGATGTGGCTTTCATAAAAGAGCTACATAAACAAAGTGTTAGAAGTGTTCAACCTGAATAACTGCAAACCAACTAAAACTCCAACTTACGTTGGTCAACCTCTCAATATGCATATATGTTCGAAGACTACAAAAGAAATGGACCAGATAAAACAAATTATGTATCTAACTGCAATCGGAAGGCTGATGTACGAAATAGTGTGTACTCGACGTGATATTTATCACGCAATCGGCATGGTATGTCGGTTCTAAGTTGAGCGCAAATTGAAAAATTGGCAGACAGTAAATAGGATCAAGTGATATCTTAAGGGCATCGTCATGCGCTTTGCTAGAGACTTGCTGGAGGTCCGGGAATCTCTGGATGACTTGGTATAATGATGTGGATTATGGTGGTAACTTTGATGAGACAAAATTCACTTCATACTTTATGCTCTACTCTCCGATGGCACCATATCGTGGATGAGCAAGAAGCAATCGTGCATTGTGTTGATCGCCATTGATGCCAAATTTGTGGGTCTTCTGTGGACCACTCAGTAGGTTGTATGGTTGAAGAGACTTCTGAATTGATTGCTGAGTCATTGGAGTAGAAATCTCCATGACAATAAAACCCAAGTATCATAGCAAGTCATAGTAAGTAGATATCAAGCGAAACTATGTTAAAGACGTGGTTAGACACAAGGTGATGAGTTTGAAGTACTTGTCTACGAATGAGATGGTCGTGGACCGTATCTCCAACCTTGAAGAGGGAGTCTTTAGTGAGGCATGTGTAGTGTTTAGGACTGTGTAGATTTAGGTTATGTACTTCATTGATTTTATTTCTCATACCATGTTCTTTAACTTGAATTATATTTGAGTATGCATGTTTTCACAGTTTGAGTGTTTTGTGTGTTTTTACTGTGATTGTTTATTGAAATATGTCAAAGTGGATTAGATCACTCTCTCACATGAATGATAGCTTCTATGCCTTTGTGGCTAGGTGAGGTTGGTGATGGTTTCTAGTTCTGAAAATCTGTTGGGATGCCTGGAAAGGGCTTTGTGTCTGAAACTGTCTGATTTTGCACTACGACGGATTCTGTTCTGTTAATCCACTCAGGGGTCGGATGGGAGTCTTTGTGACTTTTGGTTCGGGTACTTTGTGTGTCTGATGGACATTTGTACATCATTTGGACATATGTTCCATGGGATATGAGATATGATGTAGTGCGTGTTCCATACCTCGGCGCACCCAAAACGACCATGAGTATGACCCGAGATGTGATCTTAACTCGGAGTCATCTGAGACCTAGAGCTCTTTGCGTAAGAGCCACGTACGTACCCTCATTACTCTGAATAGAGACTTGATGTTCAGTTCAATGTTTGATATCTTAGTTCGTGCTCGATGGGCCTTCAACGTATTCCGCTCGGGTCCCGGTTCTAGAAAAGCAAGTTGAATTGTGTTGATGATTTTGTGGGAAGAGAATAGTCATTATGAGATCTTCTCGATATTGTGTTCACTAGGTGGCCATCAACCACGGCGTCGGCTGCAGTTGTGGGCACAATACATATATAGGTATGAAAGATCATTGTGTTGTCGGACTCAGACCTGGAGAAAGATTGCATAACCAACGGTGCAGGACACATTTCCACTGCTAGTATGGGTTTTAGGATAATGGGCCACCCATATGTGGGAGCTCATTCACATAAGTTCAGTTGTGTGTCTGACCTTAAAATATATTAATTTATATACCATTATATATAGGGGTGTTCAGGATTAGAAAACCTGATGATAATAGAATAGATTCTTGCTCTCACCTAGAGCTAAGAAACATGTCGTCCTACAGTTTAGATAGAGGTCAGTAACTATGGTATTATAGGTCATTGTCTGTCAAACCGTGGACAGATCCGCTTTTACTAAGGGAATCGTTCAAGAAAGTAATTTAAATATGTTGGGATATTCGGTAAGTTCCAACAAAAACAAATTATTGCATCTCTTCATTTTGTTTGTCTCGGTCAACGTCGACCCGACTAAGTGGAAACGTTAAAAGGAAGCATCCCACGTTGTTTGTTTCTCATGTGTCAATCTCAAAGAAGAAGTGCACGAAATATAATACAAAGAATTTTGACCTAGAGAATTCTTTGTTAGACTTGGTGGGCGGGTTAGTTGAAACAGTTATTAGGCTGGAAAAGTTATTAGCCACGTGTCATAATCACTTAAAATCGTAATCCCGACATAATCCTATCTATTTGTTTCGCTCTTATATTTTTTGGCCAAAAATATTTGTTTCGCTCTCACCTACAATTCGTTCCTTAGCGATGACGCTTAGAATATAAAAAGAAATATATGGAATCGGACATCATTGTCGGTCCAATGAATTTCATAACCTTATATTGAGTTTTTTAAAAAGGAAGGCAATGTGCCAAAAAAATTGAAAAGGTAAGTACACTACAAAATATATTTAGTAGAATGTATATAAGTGCTACTGGGAGTAGCGTTTTTTACAACGTGCGCTACTTTGAGTAACGTTTTTCAAAAAATGTCACTAAGGGTAGCGTTTTTCATAAAATGCTACTTGGGATAGTGTTTTTATGAATTTCGCTACCCTTAGTGGCGTTTTTTATTTAACATTTTTCTTACGATTCAATGTTTAATTAAAAATAAAATTATATATTTATTAAAAAAAACTAAAAAATTATAGTAAGAATATATTTTAATTATGATTCAAATGATGCAAAAACAAATATTAAATTTGGACTTAAGGATTGACTGTAGGCTCTGCCGTAAGTTGAGATATGAAAATTTGACTTAAACAAATATAACTCATACCCTGTAAGTCCAAACTGACCACGGTGAACGTCATTTATGTCGTAATTCAATTATCTACCTAGGGTAATTTTTTTATTAGAAATGCAGTGATTTTGTAACATAACATCGCTTGTCTTAAAATTTGATTGAAATAATTAAATGCATTAGGTGAGAAATTTAATTATGTACTTACTCAAAAAAAATCAAAGTGAGTAGATAATTTAATTACGAATTAAATGACGCTAGCTAGACGTTAATATTTTACTTTTAGACTGACCGTATAATATGATACGTAATTACTTCATATTATATCGTATTATACGGTCGGTCTAAAAGTAAAAAATTAAGGTATAGTTAGCGTCATTTAATTAGTAATTAAATTATCTACGCACTTTAATTTTTTTGAGTAAGTACATAATTAAATTTCTCACCTAATGCATTTAATTATTTCGGTCAAATTTTAAGACAAGCGATGTTAGGTTACAAATTCACTGTATTTCTAATCAAAAAAATTACCGTAGGTAGATAATTGAATTACGACATAAATGACGTTCACCGTGGTCAGTTTGGACATACAGTCAGTCTAAAAGTAAAGTGATACGTAATTACTTCATATTATATCGCATTATACGGTCAGTCTAAAAGTAAAAAATTAAGGTATAGTTAGCGTCATTTAATTAGTAATTAAATTATCTACGCACTTTAATTTTTTTGAGTAAGTACATAATTAAATTTCTCACCTAATGCATTTAATTATTTCGGTCAAATTTTAAGACAAGCGATGTTAGGTTACAAAATCACTGTATTTCTAATCAAAAAAATTGTTGTAGGTAGATAATTGAATTACGACATAAATGACGTTCACCGTGGTCAGTTTGGACATACAGGGTATATATTTGTTTAATATATTTGTTTAAGTCAAATTTTCATATCTCAACTTACGGCAGAGCCTACAGTCAATCTGTAAGTCCAAATTTAATATTTTTTGCATCATTTGAATTGCAATTAACATATCTACTTACTATAATTTTTAAATTTTTTTTTAATAAATACATAATTTTATTTTTAATTAAACATCGAATCGTCAAAAAAAATATTTAAAAAAAACGTCATTATGGGTAGCGAAATTCATAAAAACGCTACTAGGGGTAGCGTTTTATGAAAAAGGCTAAAAAATACTACCCCCAATAGTGATTATATACATTTTGCGAAATATTTTTTCAGAATACTTACTTTTTCAAATATTTTTTTCACAGTGGTTACTTTTTAAAAAACTTCCCTTATATTAGATGAATTATGAAGAATAGGAAAATGTATCCCAAATGCTCATTAAATATCGAGATGGAAAATACATAGTTATTGCAAATGATGTAGGTTGACTGTGAAGAAAAATATTTTGTATATATTATGAAGATATGTTTAAAGTATATATAAATAATTAGTTTATAAGTTCAAATTTATTAAAAATTTGTTAAAGTCTTTTTTTTTTAACTGTGGTATCATAGCGTGCATATTCGAATCATAATAACGACGTTAAAAGTGAAAAAGATAAATCTCCTTAAAACCAAGGTGGTCCGGCTGAAGTCCATGGATTCTGAGTGGAAAGTATATTGAATATATTCATTCACAAGTTTAGACGAATGATGAAGTTGACTTAGGTGTAAATCGTTTTTTCAATAATGGTGTGCAAATTCAAATTATGAGACGATGACGAAAATGGAAAGAAGCTCTCATTAAAAAGTCGTCACAATCGGGTTAAAACTCATATTAGGGATTCAAAATCTTCACTAACAAATTTAAACTTATAAAAAAGTTGACTAAAATATGTATCTATACATATATGATAAGAGTTTATTTGACACAATCAACATGGGTTTGTTAGAAAGTTCATCTATATATATCTTTGCTGTAATTCAATGCACAGTAATCTCATTTTAACAATTTTCCATAACCTAAGTTAGTGACCTATATGTGGTGTTTGGTAAACAGTGATGTAAGATTAAGACAAGTCCAAGATTGTGGATTAATAAGGGTTAGAATAAGCTCATGCCCATGGTCAATTCTGAGTTGTACCTACTACCTACCCTACCCTAATCCACGTGGCCTTGGTCGGTCGTCTATTTTTTAGATTCAACAGCAGAAAATAACGTGAGCCTGAGTGGCATGGGAAACTGTTGAATAGTCAGGGAAAGAAAAGTATCCCTGACTTATCCAAGTTGGCATTGGAAGGAATTCTAATCTTTTTGATATACAAAACGATCATGCAAGTATGAAATGATATAATGCAAGTATGAAATGATATAATGCAAGTATGAAATGATATAACTTATCAAGAAGTTGAAATTCCTTTTTCTAGAGAGTTTACGATCCAACTAGCAATTTGGTAACGTATCCCAAAGAAAATATAAATCAGATACCGGAACCAGAGTTAGTCTAATCTGAATTAAGAATTAGAAAGACACTTATATGGTCGGCACGCTAGTTCAGTATAGACAACGGCAGGTCATTTTCTGCCTGCATCTCGGATGGATAAGACATACTCGTGTTTTGGCTCCCTACGCTATTGAATGCGGTCCAATTATATTGTTCCAACTTCATCTTTTTTCTATGTTAAATAAATGGGCAAGACAAATGACCAAAATTATATTATTAAAACGAATAAAACAGTGGAGAAAAACACTAAAAATATGAATAGAAATTAATTGAATTAAATGGTGGGGACTTTGTAAATTTACAGCACCTCACCATGAACACAGAAACAAAAACTCACACAAAACCTGATTTCTTTTTGCTTTGCACTACCTATATTTTTTTCAGCTAAGTAATTGAATTACTCTTATTATACGGAGGCCAATACTCAAATGTCGTTATCCTACAGGAACCACGTATTCGATACGATGTACACGTGGAGTTAAAACACCGACTCCAAGTAGCGATTGTGATGCTTCCTTGTGAACTCCAGCAAACTACCGTAAGTCCGATCCGCAATCCCAACAAACAGGGCTTCCGTGTCGGGGCTGAAGGATATGCCCGCAATTTCACCGAACAAGTCTATTTCCTGTACTTTGGTGTAATCGGATTGAGTATCAAAGACATGGACAAAATCTGCAGGTTCAGCCATCGCCATGAAACGACCATCAGAGCTGAACTTGATGGCTCGGATCGCTCCCATTCGGCCCTTGAGAACAGTCAAGGATTCAGACATGTTCCTTATGTCCCATAATCTGCAGGTTGTGTCTTGGTTCCCTGTGGCCAAGATTCGGCCGTCAGGGTGCCAAGCGGAGGAAAAGGAGTAGTCCAAGTGACCTTTCAGGCTCCCAATTGTCTGTTGATTCGTCAAATCAGAATCATAGTAAGTAAATAAATGACCAAAAGAGAACTGCTGAATTTGATTACAAGAACTTGCTTCGAACGATTAGGGCATTTATTACCTTTCCAGAATTAGTATCACCCACCAGGCAATCAACACTGTCGCCAAGAACAGCAAATAGCTTCCCATCAGGACTCACAGAGGTGTTCTGAAGTTGCAGCAAGTCAATAAAGCTCGAATTAACGGTATCTTTGAGAAAATACAACATTTTTACTGCGACTCCAGTATCTTACATTGACAGACCAGTCGAAGTTGTACCGGTTCAGGCTGGCAAAATCATCACCATTGAAGATTCTTACTTGGGCATCGTTGTTTGCCGTCATCACCCTCAATGCCCCACTGGGCAGCAGCAGCAGAAATAAAATTAGACAAGTGTTTTGTTTAAAAGATTTAACATTGTGAGGAATTTTCTACAATAAATTACTCACTTTGGGTTGTAGTAAATGTCCACGGCATTGGTGATTGCATTATCATCAGCAGTAACTTTAGTGCAGTACTGGACTCCAGGACGGTTCAGATACTGTGAAGTCATCATAAATCAAACGTTAGAGGACACCCTCCGTGAGTTGTAATAACTACTACACTTTTTTTTTAAAAAAAAACTACCTTGCAAATGAGTTCCCCTTGAAAACCACCTGCTACCAGTAAATTGTCTTTTACAGCCATGGTGCTAATCTGCACCCTAGAGAGCTGCTGGCTCATCAAACCGGGGCGGCTCTGCATATCAATCGAAGAACCAACATTATTAGGCATCAGATATTATTGTTACATATCCACCTCCAGGAATTTTTATTTTGTACAAAAGGTCAGTTGCATACCATAGTAGGAACAATAGGCTTGGCCACATTGATGATCTCTTTTCCCCTCCTCAGCATCGAGGACCAATGCATGACTGAGTAGTTCTGCATGAGGTAGACGTCGTGCTTTGAAGTTGCCCATAAGAGATTCCTTAGCTGCACAAACATTTGAACATAATAAAGGTCACATCAATAACAAAGACAATATTAAGCTGTCAGCAGTAGAAATAAAACATCAAGAACATTCCCTTGGTTCATGAACGGTGGTAACAAAACAATGAGAACAAGTCTATAAGAACTTTGATATAGCAAGTGTCAACTCCACTTGCTTACCAATTTTCCTCTGCTTAATCACAAGAATCAAGAAAGAATGAACTCAACTTCTTATGTCAATATTTATAACGATTATTTTAAAATTTATTACTATATATGCTACCAAAACAGTAAATGCAAAAGAAGCAGCATAATTCTATTGAAGTTGTGCATGCGACATGGATGTTAAAGTTAGATACGAGTACATCAAAGTTAAATAATCATATTTTGAGCTCTGGTTACAACCTCGTATTTCATATTTAATTATAACTATATGCATTGAGGGCGCTGGAAACAAGAAAATTCACATATAGCTCTCAGGCACCAATTACCATACTAGACATGAAATAAATGCAGGCACATAATAGCTACTCTATTCTAAGGTGAATGGATGAATCTTCCCGTACAATTCTTATAACTTTCCTATCATACCATATAACAGATTCCCCTGCGAGCTGCTCATGTATAACTCCCACCGGCTTTACAAGCTGAAATAAACGGATATATAACTATATGGAAGAGAGTTAAGGTGACAATAATATTTAACATTTAATTGTTTAATAAAAGTATTTGAATCTCTCACGAAAAAAATAAAACTTGCAACTAAGATGCTAACTCCAAAACCATTGTCTATTCAACTTGCATGGAAAAGATATTCCACTATCAATCCAAGACTTTTAAACAAATCAGAACTTTGAGATTCCTACAATCCTGATTCCTGAGTCGATCTCAGTGTACCATGACAAATTGTGGATTCACTTTCTCAGGGAAAAGAGAATTGGCAGATTAGATAGAGCAGAAAATAACATATTTGCATGACATTGGCGGACTGATTGAAAGGAGAAGAGAACATATCTGTATACTATGCTGAAGAGCGGATTCATCTAATGAGTCAACATTTATTAAAGAAAAAATCTTTTCTGAGTCTATTATTATAAACTAGAAATGCATTTATTATTCTCTGGTAAAAAATGTTCCTTCTGATTACAGTAAGCAATACAGAAAAAAAAATCCTAAGTTAACTCCATACCTCTTCCAATTAATGATCGAAGAGTCGAATAATAATCAAATATAATACATCCAATTACGGATATTTTCAAATTCACAGGACCTGCAAAACTACAAAAATAGATATTTGCACACGGTAGACGACAATCATCATCATATGAAGCGACAAATGCAGTTACAGTAAATGCAGACAAAAGAGGGAACTTAGGAATCAAGGCACAATATATCATGCAGTTAGGTACTGATCCTCAGTTTGCTCCTGACTCGAAACTGAGTCACAGAAAGTTGGTCAAAAAAAAATAAGTCACAGAAATGCAATCTGAGAGCCAATTTAAATCCTTGCGAACTACTATCTATTAGAAAATGCTAGATCTGCCAATATGGTCATTATATGTGAGAGAAATGTGATGAATGAACAAAAAAAAAAGTTCATAATCAATCAAGCAGATCATCTCCACAGTAAAATAATCATGTTATCGGTGAATCGGCGGGGAAATCTACCTGGAAATGCACAATTGTTGACTTGACGAGCCTAGTGTTGAACTGAAAATCGTAGAAGTTCTTCCCTTTCTCTACTGGTAAGCATATCTGTCAATTCAACAGTACATCAGCCCAGATCTAAAATGGAAATAGTCAGACAATTAATGACTCCAACCAGATCAATTAGATAAGAAAAAACATAGTTCCATATTAATTATCTAAATTGACTGAATAGAACAAACTATTCTGTTCCAGAAACTTATAGCCAAAAACGTTTTCCCAAAAAAAAAACGTACAAAAATTCTCCGACTGTTAAAGTTTTAACATCCCTGGCTCTGGCAATTTTTGTTCAACCTTGGGCCAAATAGATGTCAAATCCCAACCAACTCATAAGAATGTTTAAATATAATTAGATAAATTACAATCTTTAAAAATATGGTCCCTCCAGGAACTTGGAGAAAAATAATAAGCTTAATGCATAAAAAATCGACAAATTACGTCGGTGGTATTAACTATTAAGCAAGTATTTCAAAATCCAAATGATCACCACATACTTAATATATAATGATATAATATATTAGTTAAAAAGGTTAAATAGAAGGAGCTACTGAACTTTAAACGTTATGCAACGAGCATCCGAACTTTGAAAATTCAAAACGGCTACCTCAACTTTGGTGAAGGTGCAACGAGGTAGGTATTTGCATTTTCTTCAAAGTTGAGTTAGCCCGTTTTGAATTTTTAAAGTTCGGATAACTCGTTGCAAATCGTCCAAAGTTCCTATAGCTCTTTAGTATTTAACCCTAATTAATAATTATAATAATAAAAACCATGAACTATATACTAAATAAAGAAAAGTAAAGACATACCGGAAAAGAACATCAGAACTTGCAATTAATTATCTCAAACAATAAACAAAAGTGCAATGAAGACTAACCTTCTCAAGCTCTTCACGAGAGCTAGAAACGTTCTCGTAGTTCCTGTAGTCCTTCAATCTCGCCTCACGGTACTTATCTCTTGTAAACTGAAGCCTCTCCCAAGGAATCCCCTGTATATCCTTTCCATTTCTCGCTTCGACAGCTGAGGTATCAGTCTTGGGCTTGTTCTATAATGGACAATATGACGTAAGATGTCACTACTATCAAAAGCGATAATCCATTACAAGCTCAGAATTATTACGAACTGAAGAAGCATACCGATTCAAAGTCGTCCTCGACGTCAGAGTCAGCAGAACCGAAGTCAGCACTGCGAGAGGATCCATTTTCGCTAGTAGGATCATCGTCAAATTCATCGTAGTAGTCGTCAACGAAGTACTCAAGCTCACTGTTATTGAACTGCTCCATTAACCTACAAACATCACAATCAAACAGGGTTTAAGACGATAATTCCTTCACTAGTCAAGTCATTCGAGCCTGAACGAGACGGACACGGATCATACACAAAGCATAAATAAATCAACGGTTTCGGCGAAAGAATAAGCGATTACCTACGAATTTTGAACAAGTAAAACAACTATAAGAAGGAAGTCTTAGATCACGACGGATCGACGGCGTTTCAGCGCAAAACAACGGAAGGTCGTTGGAATTTTTCCACGAAATAAACCGAGAAAGAGAGGGAAACGGTGATTCCGGATTTCTCGTCGAAAGAGGACGAAGAACCAGGGAGTACAGTGATTATCGCTGAAAGGAAGGAGAGTGATTTTAAGAAAAGGAAGTTATGGAGGTATCTATCTAGAGAAGCTGCTGTGTTTGATTTCCAAATAGCGCAGAAAGACGGTGGTTATGGTCCGGTACTTAAAGAGCGGGAGGTGGGAAAGAGAGAGTTATAGTTTCTATGTACACCCGGCGCATGTGAGCCCAAGAGAGTAGTCAGTAGTTATAGGAGAATTTTTTCAAAAACTATTCACTTTTCAAAAAATATTTGAAAAAGTGTATATCGAAATTTTTTTTTTAGAAAAGTATGCATACGCGCGACGCGCCTATTGAGTAGGCGCATCCCTAGAACGCGCCTATTCAGTAGGCGCGTCCTAGGGATGCGCCTATTCAGTAGGCGCGTCCTAGGGATGCGCCTATTGCAATAGGCGCATCCCAGGGGTGCGCCTACTGCAATAGGCGCACGCCAGGGGTGCGCCTACTGCGTAAATTTTTCTTTTTTCGCAAAAACACCGGTCTATCAGAAACCACGTTGATTTTAAGTCTGCTTATGGTTTTCCTCCTAAATAGAAATTGAGAGATAGTCTCACGCGTATTCATAGGTCCAAACTACAAATTTTCCAACTTGTTCTGAACAACAATGAAACAAAGTTGTTTATTCACAAGTTTCTGAATGAGACTTTTCTTCAGATGCTCACGCGTTGCTTTATCTCAGTATTCACAGGGTTTCCTCCAAATTTTCCAACTTGTTCTGAACAACAATGAAACAAAGTTGTTTATTCACAAGTTTCTGAATTAGACTTTTCTTCAGATACACTAGCTAGTTTGACATTTTCAGGAATTACTCCTGCAAAAGAGCTCTTTGGGGTTTCCACTGCCTTTTTCTTCGGCATCTGAAGTCTCTTGATTTTCTGCATAGTGTACTCGTTGATTTTAAGTCTGCTTATGGTTTTCCTCCTAAATAGAAATTGAAGTCTTTCATCACAAACTACTCTCTTTTTCGTAGGGTGATTCAGTTTGTTGTCATTGATATACCGCGCTATAATTGCTCCAACATCTTGCTGAGAGATCTAATCATGCGTCTCTACACCAACCGATTTGAGAAACTCGATGAGATTACTCGATCCCCATCTAACAAATTCCATTTTTCTTGATTGGTACTTCCTTTTTGGTTGTGAATGAGGTTAAATTCCGTCACATTGAACTGTCACGAAGATAATTGCAAAAGAGCTCTTTGGGGTTACTTTAGGTTCCTGTCCTAAATTTTCCAACTTGTTCTGAACAACAATGAAACAAAGTTGTTTATTCACAAGTTTCTGAATCTTCCGAATATCTTCTTTTGGCTCAAGATACTCCATCAAGCAATTATGTTTCTCTTCCAACTCAGGGCTACCATTCTTTTCCATCTCCATCTGGAAATGCAGAAGCTTTCGTACTTCTACAAAGCCACTCCTCCCTGCCTCTCTCCACAGATATCTCACTACATATCTATATCTTTCATTAATGAGACATAAAAATCGAACAGGGTATAGGCTAACTAACAGCTGCAACACATTAGAGGCAGGCATGCTAGAAAGGTCCTGCAGCTGCAATCTTCCGAATATCTTGTAAAGCTTCTCCAATGACTATAGCTTTTTATCTGAGTTCAAGCCTGCTTATGGTTTTCATCCTAAATAGAAATTGAGAGATACTTTCTCCAGTAAAGAAGAAAGGAAGTTCTAAGAAGAAATGGTTTTCCTCCTGAAAATGTCAAACTGGCTAGTGTATTTGAAGAAAAGTCTCATTTAGAAACTTGTGCATAAACAATCAATGTTTGACATCGCGGATGTTGTTCAGAACAAGTTGGAAAATCTAGGGCAGGAACCTAAAGTATTTAACTTCTGAGAACTTACTTTCTTCTTAATTGGAGAGACTATCTCTCAATTTCTATGTAGGAGGAAAACCGTATAAACAGGCTCAAAATCAGATGTTTTTCAAAAAGTAAGCATATAGTAGGAAAAAAAGCATACATGAAGGAATTTGGTGCGCGTAGAGGAATTTGGACTTGTGAATACTGGGATAAAGCAACGCGTGAAACAATCATCTCGGTGGTTTGTTAACAAATTGATTTTCTGTCCTCTTGATCCAAGACCCTTTTGTTAACAAATTGATCTTCTGTCCTCTTGATCCAAGACCCTTCCTAACCATTGGAAGGGGATCAGTTTTCTTCTGTCCTCACCGTACGACAGAAGATATTCGGAAGATTCAGAATCTCGTGAATAAACAACTTTGTTTCATTGTTGTTCAGAACAAGTTGGAAAATTTAGGACAGGAACCTAAAGTAACCCCAAAGAGCTCTTTTGCAGGAGTAATGCCTGATAATGTCAAACTACCTAGTGTATCTGAAGAAAAGTCTCATTCAGAAACTTGTGAATAAACAACTTTGTTTCATTGTTGTTCAGAACAAGTTGGAAAATTTGTAGTTTGGACCTATGAATACGCGTGAGACTATCTCTCAATTTCTATTTAGGAGGAAAACCATAAGCAGACTTAAAATCAACGTGGTTTCTGATAGACCGGTGTTTTTGCGAAAAAAAAAAAAAAATTTAGGCAGTAGGCGCACCCCTGGGATGCGCCTATTGCAATAGGCGCATCCCTAGGACGCGCCTACTGAGTAGGCGCATCCCAGGGACGCGCCTATTGAATAGGCGCATCCCTAGGACGCGCCTACTGAATAGGCGCGTCCTAGGGATGCGCCTATTCAATAGGCGCGTCGCGCGTATGCATACTTTTCTAAAAAAAAAATTTCGATATACACTTTTTCAAATATTTTTTTTAAACTAAACAGTTTTTGAAAAAATTCGTTATAGGACCCACAGATTCCTTTGATTTGGGTGAAGGGAAGGTCGGCATATACAGATGAGAGAGAAACTGAGCGGACCCCGACGTTTGAGGAGGAAGGATCCCGTGGGATGGACAGTAGTCTCATCTAGGGGAAACTAAAATTCAGTTGGTCTGAAAAAACGATAAGATTCGATCCGAATTGAACCAAAAAAATCAATTCGAAAATACATGGTTCGGTTTATGGACGTTTTTTTTATTTATTTCGAATTTTCGGTCTGCTTCGATCTTTAAGTTTAAAAAACCATGAAGTTCGGTCCGACCGAATTAATTATATATAATATATTTATTATTAATTAATATGAAATATTATGCACATATACCAACTATTTTATTGGTTCAAGAGTCAAAATTTGTCTTTTTTAATTTCAAGAGTAGACATGTTTTCCAAAATCTCAACTTTTCGTCTCCTCCATCTCACTCATCAATTTTTGTATTTTTCTCCCTAAGCTAACCCTCCCTAGTATTTATGAAACACCTAGTATTTATTTTTTCGGTTTAAACCGAAAATCCGAAATTCAAATGGACGGTTTATTTTTCTTTATACGGTCTTTTGGTTGGACTTTTTTTTGAAGAAAATCCGGTCCGAAAATATAGATACACGATCGAAATAGAATAAAAACGGTCCGACCGGCCCGGTTTCACCCCTCAACTTGACGACCGTCTGTTGTACCAGCTATTGCCCGTTTTCTCGGTGGCTATTTTATTATCGTGGTATTTTAATATTGGATGGATGGATAAATAATAATAATTCGGTATTGGAGGTTAAGTTAGTAATTTTCTGTATTTAGTTAATGTATTAATGTATCACCATCGGGCAACAAAACAAAAATTAGTGCGAGGTTAACCATTGCTTAATTATTCTAACAATAAATAATAAATAAAATGCTAAATGTGCGACGAAATGGAGAGGTTCTCGCGATTTCCCGGCTCCGTCGACCGATCTGGTACGAAAGGCCGACAGTCGTGGTAGGCGTACAAACTACAAAGCATCCTATGGTGTTTTTTATTAAAAAAGTATATAACAATCCATATTAATGCTGTGTAGGGCCTACGATACAATCTCCGTCGTGATAACGGTGATATCATATATCCACGTGTCTCGCTCTGAGTGTAGAGTAGTTGAACTCAGCACTCTCTCGTGCCACCACGTGGCTTATATTAGGTGACATGTCTCAAATATACTAAAAAACTTATGATTTTTTTATATATTTAATAGTAAGTGAAAATATATGTATAATTTATTAGATTTTCATTTTATAAAATTATTTTGAATTAAGAATAAATTAAATTTCATATTATATAATAAAAAGTAAGGTATACTTTACCTATTAGTATTTGTGTATAATATAAATTATTCTATTTATTTTAAAATTATAATTATGTTTAAAAAAATCAAGATTAAGTCTATTAATTCATAAAATTAATTAAAAAAATGCATGAATGACTATTAAAAAGTAATAGTAACGATTATAAATATAATTTTAAGTTATGGTTTTTTAGTTTTGTCATTTCTATTCGTATAATATGTTAATGAAAATGTTAAAATCATTAGTAATGTTTTACTAATTATAATAATAATAAAAATATCTTAAAAATTTATTATTATTATTATTATTCTATTTATAAAATATATTGAGTCAATAAATATTAAAAGAAATAATTTTTTAATATATTGATATTCATATAATACTTTTAACTTAACTATTATGGTTTCATGACTTCTATTAATTTCATATACTTATATAAAAATATCACAACTTTATCTTCATACTATTATTATTATTCATTTATATGTTAAATTTAGATTAAAATTTTAATTATAATAAGGTAAACAATGTTAATATGCAAATTGATAAAATTCTTATTTAATAATCTAAATTTATACTTAATTAGTTTATTTGATTCTTATATGGTTCGTACTTGTTATCCATCAAATATAATATTATATGTACTTAATTAGTTTATTTGAACCGGTTCGGCAGAATCGGTTCACAAAACAAACGTTTTTTTTGAAAAATATGGAGCGGTTCAGAATAGGTACAGAAAACCGGTTAACCGAACCTTTTTTTTGTACCAGTTTAACCTTGAAATACTACTAAATATTAAACCAGACCAGACCACTTTCAAACCAGACAAAAACGGTTTTTCTTCACTTTCAAACCAGACCTAACTCACGCGTCTTCAGACTTCAATTCAGTCTTCATTCTCAGGCATTCAGACTTTACTACTTCAGTTATTCTCAATTTCTCAGACCTAATTGGCATTCACCATTCAATTACTCGCCGCTCGGATGCTCGTCGCTCGCCTCGCCTCCAGACTCGCCTCGCCTCCAGTCTCTCCGCCTCGGCGCCTCCATTCTTCTTCGTCCGACTACTCGACTAGTCCTAGACCAGGTTCGTCTTCTTCGTTTGTTGTTGATTACTTGATGTCTTGCTAGGCTAGTACTTATTGGAGATTGCTAATTGGCTATTGCTAATTTCGTTATTAAAACAAATTGTCATTGTTATCTCAGGTAATTTTGGCAGTAATGATTAAATCTTTTGAACAGTTAACTGAGGAAGAAACATAGAAAGATTGTAGTTGTATGGATAAAGTGTAAGGGAGGGTACACTCATTAAATGGGCATTAGCCAGTAAGAATGCATCTAGAACTGAAGGACCAGGAGAACAAATATGATAAAATTCTCTTATGTTTGAGTTATTAGTTGTAGCTATTGGTTACCATTCACTCAAATATAATTATTATTGACCTGCACTTTGAGTTTAATGAACTTTGTGGAATCAACATGTGAGGTATGAAATAATCATTTTCTTGCATTAAGTAGTTTGCATTGTGTTAGTTGGTCTCCAATTTAAAACACCTAGTTTCGTGCTGATAAATTTCGGTGAAGTAATATGTCCGTCATAACTTGTAGTTATGCTTATGTTTTAATTACCGTTAAGAAGGAATCTGAATTCTGAAACAGATATTTCTGTTAAATTCTAATCCTTGTCTTGTTTATGTCAGTCTGGACAAGAAATCCTTTAACTACTGTATTGTTACTTTACTTATGTTTGTTTACTTTTGTAGAGTTCAATTTAGAAGACAAGGCTCAAGGAGTAATTTCAAGCCAATAACATCGTTTGTGTCATTGTGTCGTTATGAGGTATGTTCTCTCTTATCTTAGTAAGTTTGTGTCATTGTATTTGTTTTGTTGTGCTGATTTAGATTTACACTTGCTTGGTGATGAGTTATGTTTTTGGTTGAAGTAACTTGTTTTTGTTCCCATTCCATGCAGACATTTCATGAGCAAATTGATGGCTTGGTTGATAGACTGGTGCAGATTCAGATTTGTTGAAGTAACTAGTGTTAAGTCTTAAGTGTAGTATTATGTTTGTATTGGAACCTCAATTGAATTTATGTTTGTATTGTAATCTCAGTTGGATGCTTCTTAGTGTTGAACTGCTGGCTGAATTGGAATTGAAACCTCAATTGATTTTTTGTTTTTGGTATGAACAGGTTCGGCCGAACCAGTTCTGAACCGGTTTTTAAATCGGTTCAGAACAGGTATGGTAAATCAACCAAAATCTGGGGCGGCCAAAAACTGGAGCGGTAAATCGTACCGGTTTTAAAATGTGGTAAATGTTCAGTTCTGAACCGGTTCAGGGCCGAACCGGTTCATGCCCAGCCCTAGTATTTGTGCATATATAAATTTAGTTTGATTTTAATACATCTCATATCTAATTAATTTTCATACATTTTAAAATGATAATCATGTCTAAACACTTTTGATTTATAAATATACTTGTTAATATGATTAAATATATGTAGCTAACTTTTAGATTCGTTCTTGTATATGTTTTTGAATCACTTGTAAATTTTTAAAGGTAATTTTGTAAATTTCGTGTTGTGTTGTTTTTTATCGTGTTATTTCGTAACGTTTCGTGTCGTGTGATGAAACTTGCGTCATGTATATATTAAAAATAGTTTATTTACAAATTTATTTATGTGTTACATATGATCTATTTAAATATATTTTCAATATACACCTCAATTATTAATTAAATACCAAAATGTCATCGGTAAAAAAACGAATGTATGCCTACTTGTGACTCCCATTCGCGGGTGAAAAGGTCACTCGCGACTAGAAGTCGTGAGTAGATATTTAATTGTGTCGTTAGTTCCACACGCAACTCTCATTCGTGAGTAACACTGTACCGTTAATTCCACCCGCGACACCTAGTCGCGGGTGGCACTTCTGAATAATTCCGTCAAAAGCAAGATGGTGAGTCTGGAAGAGAAAGATATCGACATAACTAGTTTCCCTCCTGATTGGAGTAGAAATATGCGTCAATTATCGTGTTATTTTTTTTCCACTTTCCAAACTATTTTTTGGATGAATTTAATATTTACAAGTCGCAATCAACTATTATTTTGATTTTTCCAAAATTCATTGAAATCAATAAATTATATGGATAAATAAAATAACTTAATACAAACATTAAACTAACATTATTCATAATGTCACCCGCGACTCCCAGTTGCGGATGGAATTAACAGTACAGTGTCACCTGCGAATGAGAGTTGCATAGGCTTGTCCAAATGAACCGGTTCATACGAACTGGTCTGGTTTGGAACTGGTTTGGTTCGAACCGGTTCGGCCGAACTAGTTCCAAAACCAGACCAGTGTTTTTAGCATTCAAATAGAACAGTTCAAAATAGTACCAAAAATCCAGTTCGAATCGGTTCGACTCGACACATTTTTTGATACTGGTTTATACTTAAATTTAAATCAAACCACTTTAAACATATATAATTTTAGAACCGGTTTGAAGCAAAATCAACTAAACCAGTTTGAAATTAAACCAAACCTAGAGATGTCTTCAATAAACCAAACGTAGAGATATATTGGACTCTCGTATGTTGATGTTGGATAGGATTTTAGTCGGTTGTGGAACATATTTTCAATCGGTTCAGTGTGTTTTTCAGTCGGTTCAGTGTATTTTTCGGTCGGTTCAGTATTTTTTCAGTCGGTTCAGTGTTTTTCAGTTGGTTCAGTATTTTTTTCAGACGGTTCAGTGTGTTGGACAGGATTTTCAGCAGATTTAGGTTCGGTTTGAACTGGATTATTTCCGAACCAAAATTGTTATTAAAAAAAAAGACCAGAACAGTTCGAACCGGTTCTGAATTGTTTCGAACCAGACCAGTTCTTTTTTCCTTAAACCAAACCAATTTTTTTAGAAACATAAAAATGTAATGGTTTTTTTCAAACCAGACCAGTTCAGTTCCGAACCGGTTCGATCCCGAACCGGTTCATGAACAAGCCTAGAGTTGCGGATGAAACTAACAACACAGTTAAAATGTTTACCCACGACTCTCAGTTGTGAGTAACTTTTTTACTCCAGAATGAAAGTCACGAATAGGTATACATTTATTTTTCAAATCGGTAATATTTTGATATTTAATTAATAATTAAAGTATATATTGGTAAAAAATAATAATTCGGCGCCAAGGTCTTAACCCCGGTTAGTGTGGGTTTCCGTGTATGGTTTTTTTTTGCCCAACTGAAAATACGTATATTACTCAACAACGTTTTGGGCTCGGAAATGATCGTGATACATACAATTATCTACCCGCAAAATTTCCAAGAGTGAGGATGGGGGTTACAAGACCCAATTGCACATCCCCGCTTTCGCTTGACTCGCCAACCAATCCGTACATTGGTTCGCGGTTCTTGGTATCTTCCGCCATGTGAGATTCCCGATAGGGGCCGCCAATAGAAGACTATTTTGAATGATAGTTTCTATTTGCCAAAATTTGGTGTCCCCTATTGTGTGGTTTATGACAACCTCCGCGTCCGACTCAATGACGACCGATTCCCATCGATTCTCGATAGCAACCTTGATTCCTTGAAAAACCGCTTAAGCTTCTAATATCTCTATCGAAGATGAATACGCCGGTCCCGGGAAGCCACCGACCAGCTCTCCCTCATGGTTCCGGGCTACTACGCCCAGTCCACCTATCCCCATGTCTCGGTTCCACGCGGCATCGCAATTAATCTTTATAGTTCCTTGAGCTGGTCTGGTCCAGTCTGTACCCGTTGATTGTTGCTGAACCGATCCTGAGTTCAGGATTGGTCCCTCGACTGACACTCCACGAAGTTTCGAAATCAATGCCCTCCATTCGAGCATAGCTTTCCTCACGCTTGCACCCACTGAGACAGGATCCGGTTGCTTTCCCTCGAACACTAGACGACATCTTGATTTCCAAATTGACCAACAAGTTGTAAGAATTATGCACCATCTTGTCTCCTGCATCAAGTGAGTACCGATCCTCTCTTGCGATCTCTTCTGCAGCCATTCCCTTATGCTCACGCATCCATCCCGAACATCCGTCAACCCAAGGAGGTCGTACCAAACTCGCTGCACCCAGCTACATCCCCATACTAGGTGCTCTACTCTCTCATCAACATTACAATTCGGGCACCTAGTATGGATCTGCATTCCCCTTCTAGCTAAAGCAACCTTCACATAAACCGCAATTGATAAGAGTTTCCAAGCAAATACCTTGATTTTGGGCATGACTTTAGCTTTCCCTATCTGGCCCCATAACCTGGAATCATCTTCCTCTGTCTCGCCCATCGGTAGGTTGGGATTGTCCACGCTTCCCTCCTGAGATCGGATTATGTGGTAAGCCGATCTAACCGTGAAACGCTCATATATGTCATATGGCCATCTGAATTCATCCCGTCTTGTCTCCAAGGGAATCTTCACTGACATAATCTGAAGAGACTCCGCCTCAGTAACCGATTCTGTTACCTTGTCTTCCAGCCAAGTTCGCGACCCCTGATCGATCCAATGGTGCAGCCTCAGATTTGCTTGCTCCTCCTGAACCGGGTGGGTTCCCAGTCTTGTCCTGAGGCGCCCGGGAATCTAGGCATCGAGAAACGGCCGTACTGTTTGGCCATCCCCAACTGACCAGATTGCAGACTCCATAAACACCTTACGACCTGAGAGCACGCTTGCCCAGGCCCAGGATGCTCGGCTTCCCTTTCCCGCCTGTGAGAAATCAGAATGAGGGAAATACAAACCTTTAAGTACCTGAACCCAGAGTGAGTTTGGCTCCGACATAATCCTCACGGCCATCTTCCCCAAAAGCGCCACATTAAAGGACTCGAGTTCTCTAAATCCCATGCCCCCTTCGGTCTTAGCTCTAGTCATTAGGTGTCAGCGCTTCCAGTGGATTTTCCGGTCACCGTTAGACGCTCCCCACCAAAACTGCGCGATCAGCCCGTTGATCTTGCTGCACCAATATCTCGGAAGCTTAAAGACTAACATCGCGAATGTAGGGATCGTCGCGATCACCGCTTTGATCAAGACTTCTTTCCCGGCGTTATTTAGGAGCTTTGACCTCCAACCTTGAAGTTTTGATACTATCTTCGCCTCGATAAAACTAAGAGCTGCACATTTTGATCTCCCCCATACCGAGGGGAGACCCAAGTACTTCCTCGGATCACTCACCACTGTCATCCCGAACACCTCCGCAAGCTCCCTATTACTCGACTGATCTGGTACCCCTCCGCAAAACAGAGCCGACTTGGAGAGGTTTACTTTTTGACCCGAAGCCGAGCAATAGGTGTACTTTAGAGCTCGTGCATTGTCGACCGACCCTTTGATGAAAAACAAGGAGTCATCAGCGAAAAAGAGATGGTGAATCTCCGAGCACGACCTTTTTGGTCTAATACCTTGAATCTCCATGTTATCCACTCTTTGCACCAACCGCCTTGAGAGGACATCCGTCACCAATATGAATAAGTACGGGGAGAGCGGATCTCCCTGTCTTATTCCCCTAGATGGCTTGATCATGCTTGCCTTCTTTCCATTTACCACAACTTGATAAGTGACCGAAGTGATGCACACTCCAATCCACTTGATCCATTTCTAGCTAAATCCTCGCTTTCTCATCACTTGAATGAGGAAGTCCCACTCAACCCTGACGTAGGCCTTTTCCATATCAATTTTCAGAGCACAATCAACTGCTTCCCGGTTACCTCTTGATCGGTTTGTCTTTAAATGGTGAAACATATCGTGCGCTATAAGAATATTGTCTTGGATCTGACGACCTGAGACAAACGCACTTGGGAAGGGTGTAATAAGTTCTGGCAACCAAATTTTCAATCTGTTTGCCAAAAACTTGGATACAATCTTGTATCCAAAATTGCATAAACTGATAGGCCTAAAATCTGATGGACTCACAGGATGCTGAATTTTTGGTATAAGAGTAGTGTCGGTATGATTAAGAGAGGGTGGGAAAGTACCTGATGAGAGGAAGGATTTGACCATGGTGATGATATTTGGACCGACCACATTCCAAGCCTGTTGAAAGAAAAGCCCCGAGAAACCATCCGGTCCCAGTGCGTTCGACCCCCCAAGTTGATTCACTGCAAGTTTAATCTCGGTTTCGGAAACCTCCCCAATAAGGATGTCATTCATATGGTCTGAAATGTCTTTTTGGAGACATTCCAGAATCTGGAAATCTTCTCTATGACTTTGTCTTTCACCCCTTGTTGCCCCGAATAGACCCGAGAAGAAGCCATGCATCTCCTCTATGATCTGATCCTCATACTCAATCCATGTTCCTTCCCCATCTCGGATCTTTACTATTTTGTTTCTTCGTCTCCTATCAATAGCAGTTTGATGGAAGAACTTCGAGTTCCTGTCACCCTCTTTTAACCATTGGATCCGCGATCTCTGTTTCCAATAGATTTCTTCATACTTCCAATGTGCATCCAGTTTCCGTGTATGGTTAAGTTGGTGGAGGAAGTTATCTTGTCCACTGTCTCCGTCCAATAAGGCCTCTAGGTCGGTCTTTATGACCCAACCTGAACCAGCCACTTCAGCTGTCGCAGTACAACATCTAAGTTATATAAGCATCATAAGCATTTTGTATTGATTTTTTTTAATAATAATAAAAGTATTAAAATATTGTTTATTAATAAATTTAAAATCTCATTATAAAAATGGATTAAAAAAGGTACCCATACTTATATATGTATTCGTTACTGATACCTATTAGAAAATTAGATTATTTTTTTAAAGGATTCTCCTATAATATAAATGTATATATATTCTCATGTTTGTGCTGAATTATAATCCTGTTTCTTGCTTTTGAGAAGTGTCCATTGTTGCTGATCAAATTCGAAGACTTGTATTTCCCGCCGCAATTACCTCTCCATATCCGTTTGTTGTTTTCATCAACTTTAAACTTATGTTATGGTACATGACTATATGTTCTTTGACTAATTTAACACGATAATTATATTAATATCTATAATAACACAAACATGCACATAATATATTCCTACATGCTCATCGTGATGCATATATTTTCTCCTAATAATAAATGTATCAATTAGTTTATTTTTTTTATTCGTAAAATATTGTTTCTATAGAATACCACATATGAAGCACAAAGAAAAATCAAATAATTATATTTTAAGAATACAAAGTAATAAAATTATAAACATGATCATATCACCAACTACTTTAATTAACATAGATTACATTGGCGCCTTTTCCTTAATAATATAATCATAAATATAATCAATTGCGTAGCTCTAGCTCATATTGGCTCAAAATTTACATATGACAAATACTTCAATTTGGACCGACTTAATCTATACACCAGTCAAGTCAAATCTCTCGGGAAAGGCATATTTTTGTATGTAAACGAAATACATTTAATTATGATGATTTAGTTAAAATCATATTTGACGTTTAAAAATAAAACAGATTACAATTTTAATGTAATTAGAAGAAAAAAGAACAAGAGAATAGAGAGTAAAAATACGATAGAAATAATAAAAGAAAAAATATATATATATATATATATCCCCGCCTAGGTATATTATATTCAACCACCGTGTCCGTGTGAACATCATTACAATATTTGCTTATATATTAATATAAAGTTTGATTACTATTATTTCTTGGTGAAAAAAATAAATTACTATTATTTAATTAATTAAAAATGTCTTGACATGCCTTGCTTTCAATCATGTCATGGGTTCATGAGTGCTCTGGAAATATCTCGAGAGGCCTTAATTAACTGTGATTTGTATATTGGAAAATTAAAGTCATGGAAATGCTGAATTTTTAAGTCGTTAATTAATTAATAAAAAATATGATTTGATCGAAATGCTTGTTAGGCCCGACCGTGAGTGCGCTGATAAATTCAATATCATAGTTATAATCATTATCTTTTATATGTTTAATTGTATTATTATGATATGGTGCAGTTATAATCATTATCTTTTATATGTTTAATTGTATTATTATGATATGGTGCAGTGAGGTTATGATAGTGAATTTTCTAGCTTTAATGGTTATAATTAGAGTATTTAAGTTATAATAATGATTATTATATAAATATAATAATTAATTATTATTATTAATAAAATAATATATAGTAAATAATTAAAATATTAATTTGCAGCACTACTAAGCGCAAATTGCATAATATTTTTCAATTATTTTAATTAAAATATCCAATTATTTGTGAAACTCCTGTCCTGAACAACAAGTTGCTCTCCAAACTCCAATTCCAATGAGCTTTTCCTCCATTTCTCGCAGAAGTCCGAACCAGCACGACGCTCGCTACTTCAATTCAAACATGATTACGAACTTAAACTTAAGAAAGAAGGTCGGATTTTTTTAAATTATTAGGTGGGTTTGTTTAAATGGGGTTAATGTTAAATATTCTGAATATTAATGTTAAATGATATTAGTGTTAATGTTGAATAATGATAATAGAGTTGTATAATTTTATTGTTTGTAATATAGATTTATGTATTTATTAAGATAAAAAAATTTGATCTCTTATTATATATGTATATACAAGTAAAATCGTAGTTAATAACACCAATATTTTCGAAATCTGTCACTGTAATGGCTATGGTACGCACTTGCAGCCTCAGTAATATCGAAAAGAGCACTTCCAAGTTCCACCATTTTCCTACGCCAATGCCAATGTTTTGTTTCAATTCAATAATACAATATATAAAAATATAGAATATTTAAATTATGAAACAGTAACGTGTTTCCAAATACTGTCTGATTTTTTTAGTTTTTTTTGGCCCATAAAGTACTGTGATTCAATTCCGTAAATATTTCCCTTTGGATTCCGAAATCCGGAATCATTGGTCGAGTCATTTTATACGAATGTAAATGCAATGCACCACCACAAAAGATAAAAGCATTTAGAATATGCTTATAGACGATTGATGGACACATCGATGATAGGATTGTAAAAGAGGAGAAAAATGAACATAAAGTTAGATATAAATTTGAAAAGGACATAGCACAGAAATTTAATATATATATATATATATATATATCAAAATATAATTATATAGTATTCATATTATTAGTTCATTATACACAGGGATATAAACATTGCGTATGTAAGTATTATTATATATATATTTATAAATTTATTGTGTCTTGTTCACAAACACGACATATTTGTGTCGTGTTATCATATTGTGTTGAATAAGCGTAAACATTTTAAGAATATATATATATATATATATATAATTTTTTATAGTAATATCTACAATTTTAAATATCAAAATTCACAAGTTCAATATAGACGTGATAAATTTTAAAATAAGTAAATTTATAGTTTAAAAAGGTATTAAACAAATTTTCATCATAAACGTACAACATTAGACTTATTATATATATTATGTGTCATGTTATGAATCTTATGATAACTAAACATCAATATGAAAATTATTTCGTATTATTGTTTGTACTATAGTAATTAACAATATTCTATTATATGCTTCAACAAATACGTGTTTTTTTTTCACATAAAACTTTATTAATCCTAATTATATATATATATATATACATACCTGCATGGGATATAACATCGTGTTCCCGAATCTGTTATGATAATCGGTACATCTGTAAGGGAATAACATTAACGAAAATGAAAGAAGATGACACTAATGGTTTCTTTCTACCTGAAAATTCTTATCTTTGGATATTTGGGGTATTAACTTAATATTTTATTTGAATAATAAAGGCACTATAATACATAATAGGTTAAAAAAAATCAAACTTTACTCACTTTATAAAAAATACTCAAACTTTATTTTTTAAAAGTTTATTATATATACTTTTAGAATTAGGGCGAAAGTCCTATGTTTTTTTATTCAATTTGAATGGAAATTGAGATTGGTCTAAATTTTAAAAAGACACATAAAATTATGGGGAAATTGAGAAGGTAAATATGAAATATGTTTTTTTTTTTAAATATAGAAATTATGTAATAAATACAAAATATTTTTTAATTATATTTTGTCATTCCATCTTCTAATAAAAAAAAAAAAATCAGATTTACCCTTTTACTTTTTCAGATTTCTTTCCGTTTCCCGTTTTTTTTTTTCAATTTAGCCCTATACGCATTGACACATTCTTTTATATATATATATTTAATGTAAAAATAAATGGATCTAACTTTTTACTCGAACTCTGAAATTATATGTAGTAAATTTTAAAAATAAAAATTGAGTAATTTTTCATAAAGACAATAAGAATTTAAGTAGTTTTTTATTTATTTATTTAATTGAACTTAGTTCGTTTTTGTATATTGTAATTTGTATTATTAGTTGATTCAATGAATTTCGGGTTAAAGTATACCTCATTCATGTGCAAAAGAAGATGCTTTCTTGGTATGGATAAATATCTTGCAAGTAGAAATCGATGCATATACATTCAAGTAAAGATATTTAGTGGAAAATGTTAATAAGACTTCATCGACTTCACATGTGTATTAGATAACGGTTGATTTTAGGGACACTTAATAGAAAATGTCTCATATGCTTTAAAGTAACGGTTGACATTGTGCAGCTATTATTAGAAACGTACGGTAGCTGAGAGTGGAAAAATGTTGGAGTCTATGCAAAATATCGCATTATGTTGTATTAAATTATTGACTTGTATGTCCATATAAAAGTTTATATGTAAAAAAATATCAAAAAAATATATTTTTTATTGTTAAAAATATGTTAAATTTTGGGTTAATTACCTCAACCGTTACTTATGTTTGACCCATGTGATTAAAAGGTTACTCTTTTTTTTTTTTTTTTTAGCTGAAACGTTACTTAAGTTTGAAGATGTGACTGAAAGGTTACTCCGTGAACTTTCCGTCAAATCTGACCGTCAAAGTGTCACGTTCAAGTCACGTGACCTAATTTAAAGACGATTTTACCCCCCTTTTATGTTTATGGATTATGAAGTAGTAACGGTTAGATAACAAAATGTCCAAACTAAAGTAACTGTTTAATAACATTAAAAGAAGATAAAACATCATTTAACAACTTCTCCACAAACATAATTCACCACATTTGCAACCATTTCATTTTATTTTCTTCTTAATATCTGATTCTGTTTGATGAAAATCCAGTTACATAAACATCAAGTAGCATCAAACGAATTCATAATACATACAACAATTTTCTATTTTCTCACTATCACTATTCCTATTCGTATCTGTCAAGGCAAACACCAATGTTGTCAGCATCAGGAAGGACAATTCATTACTTGAGCCTAAATATCGTAGTGAGCACGGTTCTGCTCGTGGATGCGAGAGTGATGAATCCGACGAGATCAAGTCATTTGCTCAGCAGTATAAACTTGATTATGGCTAAATATCAAACGCACAGAGAACATGAGTGTGATACTCACTTCAGATGCAAGCTTCGTATGGTATTGTTCTCTCGGAGTGCTCCAGCCAGACTTGTAAACCCCTAACTCCAATTCCAAAAACGATATCAACAGACAAGGAAAGTATCCATCACATTTTGTGTAATAAAACTATAAAAACATTTTTTAGCAGGAAAAAAAAACATGCTTACAGAATAATCAATCGTGTTATTATTGAGTTCAATACTTCGCAAGTTTGTGCTCTTCTTCAACAACTCTGCAATTGCCTTCACTCCCTGCAAAAATATGCACAATGAGATTCGCAGCACAAAATAATTTTGAGGGTTTTTAATTATAATGCGCATAGATCAGCTATCCTGGAACTTTTAGACGTCTTTATGAAAGCATACCTCATCCCCTAAGTCAGTGCTAGTCAACATGAGCTTCTCAATATTACCATTACCCACCAAAATATCACACAGGTACTGCAGGAAGAATAAAACCTCAAAGAAATCAGAAAGTGTTATCAAATAAGGTTCATGAGCAAACATCAACTTTAGAAGAAAAAAACTCAAGTAGAGTGGCAGAAAGAGTTATATCACGTTGCGCTGAAAGAGTGAATCCAAAATTCCAAATAAATATTATTTGCTCAAATCAAATTCTAATACACTCAAAACTGTAACATTTCAATGTTATTGAAGGTTTCTGAATGTGATAAATCACAAATGGCAGGCCATCAACATCTAAATCCCTTACGCATTCTATATATCCAATTAAACCCAGGAAATAGACACAAAAACTGCGAGTCATCCAATAGTATACCGATAAGACACTAATAGCTGTAAATCATGCTACGTTATCTCGTTTCAGCCTCCTCCGTGATTATAAAGATGAAGATGCCATGATTTCAGCAAAATCAGATAAGAAACTAAAAGAGGCAAAGAAAGGTACTTCCAGTTTGACGCGCATTTGGCACCAAACTCCCTTCTGCTGTCCTTTTCTTGACACGTACCGTCACCAGGGGAGGTGGTGACGTCCATTCTGCAGTCCCTCCTTTCAATCGTAGAAACCCTCCTTTCAATCGCCAAGCAAATGGAACGCCAAATTAAGTACCTGATACTTCATTAAAGTAGCAAAACTTTGACGAGATCGGAGATTACCTGCAAATCAAGACGAAATCAATGAACCTAGAAGGCTCACTAATTCTTATCGCTGAATCGCCGACGAGATTGAGGAAGGGGGAGGTAGAGTCACCGCCATTGTTCTTAAGTAGACCAGGTTAGGGTAGTTTCGGAACTTTAAATTAGTAAGACATCACGTGACAAACACATGCCACTATTTAACGGGAAGAAATAACGGCAATTAGGTGATAGTAACGGTTCAGTCACATGTGTCAACATAAGTAACGGTTGAGCTCAAGTTTGAACGGTTCAGTCACATTGTCAAACATAAGTAACGGTTCAGGTAATTAACCCTTACATTTTTAATATAGAATTAACAAGATTTAAGAAATACCTACGAATTATACTATTAACAAATTTGACTGTGGGGTAAAATACGAGTTCCCCCTAAATTTTGAGCCGAATTTAAGTTTTTCCCTTAAAGTTTAAAATTTTAAATTTTAGTTATAATGTTTGGACTGAATGAAAACTTCTCCCTTTTCGTCCAATTGCTATTAAATTCAAACGGAAATCACATAATGTTTTTGACATGTAATTTTTTTACATTTTGAAATGACAAAATTGTCATTTATTACAAACGGAGAAGACGTTTCTTCTTCTTCCTCTTCTTCTATGTCGCTTCCTCGTCCATGACCTTCGACATGACAATGGTGTAGCCTTTCTGGAGAAGACGATACAGAAGAATAGCAGACATCTTTGCTCTGTCGCAAATGGAGTCAAGGTCGCGGTAGTCGGAGAATTCGCAGCATTCGAGAAACGATATGGCATTGTCGGGGTTGTTGGAGTATAAGGTGGGCCCTCTCCAGTTCCGACTTGGAACAGCCTCGCCGGAGTCCAATCGAGGTGTCAGAGATTTCGCGGTACTGGAAGTGGTGACGCTTCCAGGCGGAGCCGAGAAGTTTCTGGTTACAGAGAATGAAGTTGTAGATGAGGGAGACTTCTAAGGAGGTGGAGTGGAAAACCCTAACCAATTCACACATGTCACTGACTCCTTCATTATCGGCCAAGTCCATCGACGACTGATTCAATTGGAACTATAGCCAGCGAACCTTCTTGTTATTCTTCCTTATCGTCAGCGAATCTTCTTCTTCTTAATTAGATTGGGTGATGAGGTTGCTGGGTATTATAACCCAGTGAGTGATGATGTGTTAAACTTACTGCAGGTAGATAGATGTACCTTCAAAGATTGATTATGGTATTCCTTATCTAAAGCTTGCTCCAATGTCTGTTCTGTAGACTGGAATGAGGAAGAACAATTTGGTTACTAAAATCACATGTGCCACACACATGGTTAGGTTCCATCAAGAACAAACGGCTAAATGACGGAAATTGTAGATTTTTCATCCGATCAAACATATTATGACTAAAATTTTAAATTACAAACATTAATGGGGAATCTTAAATTCGGCTTAGGGAAACTCGTATTTTAACATTTATTGTATTATCGTGATACATAAACTCAAAAGTGATACAAAAATTATATTATATTATTGAGCTATCATTCTATTATATACGTATGCAGATATAATTTATTTATTCATACTATCGTATAAATATTTATCTTTACTATTAATAGATATGCATATTTATTTCTTACTGGTTATTCTGCAGGCTCTCGTTTTATTTCGGTGAGATCGGTCTCGAAAGCCCTAGCGCCGCACTTATCAAATTACAAGTTATAATCATGTCTCAAATAAAGCCTATTAATAGAGGCCGAATAGCCCGTACGTACAACCTTGAAATGGACCGGCCCAATTTTAGAAACGGGCCGACATATTGAAAAATTGGTAATAACTGGTTCCATTTGAAGCATTGTTTTTTGTTTTCTTCAAAAAATTAATAATATGGTTTTCTTTCTCCCGAAAAATATAACATGTCCGCATATAATTATATGATATGTAAAATATACACGATTATGTATCGTATATATTATTTCACATATATTGTAAAAACGTTACAATTTAACATAAATAATCAATAGGAGTAAAATATAATATCGATGTTTGTGCTGATTTTTAGTTTTCCTTTTAAAGTTTAATCGTAAAATTTTCTTCACTCATGTTTGACAAAAATGCAAGTTTGCCCCCCGTCAATTTTTTCATCCAAATTTAATAGAATTAGTTTTGAAAATTGCAAAAGTAATAAAAAACTTTCAAAAATGTCATAAATTAACCATTTTCAATTGTTGCAATTGAGTTCCAATTCGATTGAGCCCCAATCGGGGAGGGGGCTCGGGTCTTGACCCATTGAGGTCAATCTGGTTCAAGACCTAGACCCGAGCCCCCTCGATTGGGGTTCAATCGACTCCTAATCAAATTGAGACTCATATGTAACATTTGAGAAAGTTTGGAATTGTTAAATTGTGATATTTTTGAAAGTTTTCTAGTATATTTATAATTTTTAAAACTTATTTTGTTAAATTTGGATATAAAATTTACGTAGGGGAAACTTGTACTTTTGCCAAAGATGAGATAAATAAATTTTACGATTTAAACTTTAGGGAAAAAAGTTAAAATCTACCCAAACATTAGGGATAATATCGTATTTTACCATAACCAATATATATATATATATATAGTTCGATATTTTAGAAAGTTTACAAAAAGTAACCCACAGTACATATTTATTATTTTTAAATGGTTAAAATAATTTTCAAGTAAATATTTACTAAATATTTTATTTAATAAAAGCACAATATTCAAGGCAACTTTTAAACATTATATATATTTTCAATATTTATGTTGCATTTATTCAACTCTTGATAAGAGATTTTAATAGAAACAATATAAGAGAGGATGGCGCGACTCTGACTGCGCCATATAGAAAAATTAGAGGACATAAAAAATAATAATGAAGAGATTTATATGATGGCAAAAAAAAAAGAGATTTATATATAATTTATTTATACTGTGAGAATTAATCCGACAACAAACTTATGTTATTTTTTTTACTGGCTATCTTATCTTTGGAGGTTGGAGCGGCGTAAGGGTATTCAGGTCAATTCACTTCTCCCTGCACTTCTAGCCGCTTTAGCTTTATATGAGCTGCTGCAGTTCCAACTGGTCTTAGTCCTTCATCACTCCCCAAAAGTAAACAAAAAACCAATACAATGAGGCTTCGAAGTCGAATCGCTTTTCTGCTCTCCATCGTGGCCGCTCTCCTCCTCTCCACGGCGGAGGCTGGCCAGCCGCCGCACTCATGCGACTCCTCGAACCCGGAGACCAGCTCCTTGCTCTTCTGCAGGACCTCGCTGCCCATCCGCGCCAGAGTCAAGGACCTTGTCTCGAGGCTGACACTGGACGAAAAGATCTCTCAGCTTGTGAACACAGCTCCAGGGATACCGCGGCTCGGGATACCGGCCTATGAGTGGTGGTCGGAGGCGCTGCACGGCGTCGCCGGAGTCGGCAAGGGGATAGCTCTCAATGGGACGATCCACTTCACCACTAGCTTCCCTCAGGTCATTCTCACCGCCGCCTCCTTCGATGCCAACCTCTGGTACCGCATTGGCCAGGTGAGTCCGGTTTTAAGTAATAGGTGAAAAAAATCCAATTAACAAATTATTCATACCTAATTAACTCTTGATTTTAACATGTTATCATTTGTCTAGACTTTAAATATCTTTCAAACATAACTGAAAATAAATTTTTAAATAATGATGATCAGGTGATCGGAACAGAAGCGAGGGCGGTATACAACCAGGGACAAGCCATCGGAATGACATTTTGGGCGCCGAACATAAACATATTCCGGGATCCACGGTGGGGCAGAGGCCAGGAGACTCCCGGCGAGGACCCACTCGTCACCGGGAAGTACGCCGTGTCGTACGTCCGAGGTGTCCAAGGGGACACATTCTCCGGAGGAACCCTCCGTGGCGGCCGACTCCAAGCTTCGGCTTGCTGCAAACATTTCACTGCTTACGATCTCGACAATTGGAAGGGCGTGAGCCGATTCGTTTTCGATGCGAAGGTAACGTGTCATTTCCTGATATTTATTTACTATATAGTTAAATTTAAGTTGCCCCCAGTCGATTTAGCATCGGATTGAAGTGACTATGATCATATTTTAGATATAGTAAGGACCGACGTAATGCCAATGGATTTGGTTATATTGTTACTAAACGGGTAAAAAAGTACAAATGCTGACTCAATATGGATCACGGTTTGCTTTTTTTTTTTTTTTACAAACAACAAATCAAAGTTTTAGAATTGAGCCTTCAACAAACCTATCTCAAATTTTCATTATGTTTGATTTTTTTTTAATAATTGAGAGAGTTATTAAGTCAACCTTAGTTGAAATATTTTAAGGAAATATTATTACGACTTAATAACTCGCTAAAACATTGAAAAATTCGTTCAAGCATAATGAAAATTTGAGATAAGTTTATTGTTTGCTAAATTTCTAAAGTTTAGTTTGTTGTTTGTCAACAAAAAAAGTTCAGTTTGCTGTTTGATTTTTTCTAAAAGTTCGGTTTGTTACGTGGTTATTAACGAGTTAGAATTTACAACACTACATTTACCTAATACCTAGGGTTAGGGTTAGTTGGTAATTGCTATCAAGTCCCGGACGATGGACATATTTTTTTCCCTTACATCTTAGGTTCTTGTTCTTATGCAGTTTAGTTTTTTTTTTAAAACAGTACTTTAAAAAAATAAAAAATGGAATTACTGGACCGACAACACTCAAAGATTAAAAATATATTTTCGAGATAGGTCTAATAAAAATAAAGATTCCTCTTGATTGATGGATTTTGGATGGGGAGCTTCTGCGTTTCCTCTTCTGCCCTCATACAAATAATTATATTATATTATATTATTTTCGATACCCAGCTGGATATAATTCGATAAAACATTATTAATACACCTTGCATTTCTTTCCATTAAAATAGAATCTATTTTTTTTTTCTTATTTGATGTTGTGTTTGTGTGTCCAAAAGGTGAATGCACAAGACATGGCCGATACTTTCCAACCTCCGTTCCAGAAGTGCATTCAAGAAGGGAAGGCCAGTGGCATAATGTGTTCTTACAACCGAGTCAATGGTGTCCCCAGCTGTGCCGATTTCGATCTATTATCCAACACTGCACGACGTAAATGGACATTCAATGGGTATATAATATACGTACATAACTTTTATTGAATTTCTTACCATCGAAGAACAATCAATTCAACAGTATATCAAGGTTGGGTTTTTACGGTCTTGGTTTTGATCCGATCGACTTAGGTACATAACATCGGACTGTGATGCCGTGTCAATCATACATGACGCCCAAGGGTATGCGAAAACTCCTGAAGACGCTGTTGCTGATGTTCTTAACGCAGGTATATATCAACTACTTCTCTATTGTTAAATGCATCAATCGTTAACTGTTCATCCATTTTTACCGTTAAATATGTTAAGATGACAATTTTACCAACTTGTTCATCTTCAACAGTATATACAATTCCAAAACGCACATTTGAGTTCGAATTTAACCCTCAAATGCATATTTTGTTCGAATTCAACCCAAAAATGCAAATTTTGATTGAATTTGAATCAAAATTTGTATTTTGGGGTTCGAATTCGACTCAAATCTACATTTTGGGATTGATTTCGAACAAAAAATGCAGATTTGAGTTTGAATTCAACCCAAAATGCAGATTTGAGTTAACTTATCCTAAATTTGCATTTTAGAGTTGTATATAATGTTAAAAATGATATGAAGAAGAATAAGTGGACAAAATTGTCATTTTAACATATGTAACGATAAAAATGGATGGATGAATATTTACCGGTCAATGCATTTAACAACTTTTTATAATTTAAAGATGTATAAAATATTACATCCAAACATTTTGATATATTTTAAATATCTAAGTGTATTGGAGCTATTTACCGTGTTTATATTTCTACAAGTCTTTAATCTTTTAGTAGAAAAGAAGCATACTTAATAAACGTGGGTGGACCTATCGGAACAATTATTGTCCAACCTTTGTCTTTCCTAACTCTATTTATAGATCGGGGACCTGTCGGGAGCGCGATATATAGAATAGATTGATGCATAATCGATTGTCGTCCAATTTGAATACTTCTTTCTTGCACACCCTAACAAAAATATTATTATTATTTTTCCTTGACGTGTTTACTATGGAACATAACCATGCAGGCATGGACGTGAACTGCGGGTCGTACCTTAAAGAGCACACAAAATCTGCAGTTCAGCAAAGGAAAGTCGCACTATCTCAACTCGACAGAGCCCTCCACAACCTCTTCTCTATTCGAATGAGGCTTGGCCTCTTCAATGGCGACCCAAAGACGCAGCCTTTCGGCACCATTGGCCCCGACCAAGTTTGCTCCCGACCCCACCAAGACTTAGCTCTCGAAGCCGCTCGTAACGGGATCGTCCTCCTTAAGAACACCGCAAAACTTCTCCCTCTGCAAAAGCAAAAAGTCTCTTCTCTGGCCGTTATTGGCCCCAATGCAAATACCGGAAACACCCTTCTCGGGAACTACGCAGGATACGGGTGCAAGACAGTCACCCCACTTAGCGCCATCCAAACCCATGTGAGAAACACGAGGTTCGAGCAAGGGTGCGACTCCGTGGCGTGCTCATCGGCCTCAGTTGATCATGCGGTGGAGATTGCTCGGGGCGCCGATTATGTGGTTTTGATCATGGGGTTGGATCAGACTCAGGAGAGGGAGGATTTCGACCGCGTGGAATTGGTCCTTCCTGGGAAACAACAAGAACTTATCTTGGCTGTTGCTAGGGTTTCGAAGCAACCGGTGGTCCTCGTTCTTCTTTGTGGCGGTCCGGTCGATATCACCTTCGCGAAGAATGACCCAAAAATTGGAAGTATCTTGTGGGCGGGGTACCCTGGTGAGGCCGGTGGAATCGCCCTGGCGGAGGTCATTTTCGGCGAGCACAACCCAGGTATAATCATGAGCATTTTTCAGGAAACGTATATTTTCCAGGAAATAGATTGATCTGCTAAAATCAAAAAGGATTTTTTTTCTTTTTTAAAGTTAGAAACTTGTATAATATTTTCACTAGCTATTATACCGTAGCAAAAAACTAACAAATTCTTGAAAATGGATCTTTCTTTCTTACAAAGTTTTCAATTTTCCGAGAAATAGGCGGAAGATTGCCGATGACTTGGTACCCGCAAGAGTTCACCAAGGTGCCCATGACCGACATGAGGATGCGGCCCCAACCATCGACTGGCTACCCTGGTCGAACCTACCGGTTCTACCAAGGAAGCCCAGTTTATAAATTCGGCGATGGACTTAGCTACTCGAATTACGCCTACAAGTTCGCCTCGGTGAGCCAAGAAGTAATCTCTCTGACCCGATCAGAGAAATCTGTAGAAGCTATCAGAGACACGGACACTGTCCAGACTACACTAGTCTCTGAACTCGGAGTGGAGTTCTGTCAAAAAAGCGAGACTAGAGTCACTGTCGGGGTTAAGAATGAAGGAAGTATGTTTGGAAAACATCCCGTGTTGTTGTTTATTATCAGAAAGGGGAAGCAGAGCAACGACAGTCCGGTGAGGCAGTTGGTCGGATTCCAGACCGTGGAGTTGAAGGCAGGGGAAGGAGCGCAGGTGGAGTTCCCGTTGAGCACTTGTGAACATTTAAGCAACGCAAATGAGGCTGGAGAGATGGTTGTTGAGGAAGGATCGCATTTCTTGGTTGTAGGAGAGGAAGAATACATGATTTCGATCGTCGCTTAAGATCTCAATTCGTGAAGGAAAATAGCTTCTTTTTTGGTCATGATAAGAAATCAATGTCAATCTCCAATTTGGTGTAGCAATCACTTGAATAAGTTAATTTCTCCTTTGTAATTTTCGCAAGAATTTGTCAAACAAAGGTCCACATTAATTCCCAGAAATGAAAGGAGTAAGCTGCAAAAGTAATAGCCGCTCATCATTATGTTATGATAATAAACTTCTTAATATTGATGAATTTGCAATAAGCACGGGCAACATCAATAGAGCAAGAACAGCAGTATATAATAGAACATGGGATTCCTTGGCAAGAGAACAGTGACTGATAATTGGTGCCAAGCCCTTTTGAAAGGTTGCAATGACGAACCCGGGACCGGTCTGGGAATTCCATGACATGGAAGGAATGGTGATCTCACGCGTACCATCCTTGTGCGTATAGTCGAAGAATTTGTGGCTATGTGCACTGAAGATCATCCTGACGGAAAACATCAACAGTATATCAAAAGTGAGGCGTATTCACCTATGAGATTGAGCTTTTAGGATAGTTGGTGGAATGGTCTGCCTAATCAAAAGCTCACCTTGGTCTAAGAGCTTGAAAGATATACTCGGTCGCATTAGGAGGGATGCTATGTAGAGAGTCATAGGGTCCGGAGCCAACAAACCGTCTAAAATATCTGTTTACCAAAGATTAAACACGCTTTAAAGAGCAAGCAATCAAAATACCAATCCAATGAGTTTATCAGCTAAAGCAATTCAATTAACCATTGAAGATGAGTTACCTGCTTTTGAAGTTATCTAAACCCTTGCCTGAAGAGTCATGAATCTTCTTAGAACAACCACTACCACACTGATTAAAGCTGTAATTCATTGTACGGTGTAGTGGGAAATGAAGCAAAAGAATTGGACCGGCGCTTGATGCCATAGAATTTTCTCTCCATGAAAATTCAGATGTTACTTCCTGATTTTCCCTGATCTGATCAATGCTCTGCTCCATCTGATCTTCAACTTCCATTTGAAAATCTAGACTTTCCCTCTCTATAACCTTCTCCACACTAAACCGTAAATCATTGCTACCACAGAGCAGAGCCACGGCATTAAGTGTGACGAAAGTTACATTACTAATCTCAAAGGCACCGCAACCATCAGAGTCTAGTCCTGGAAAATTACCAGCAATCCAATTAACAGAATGTTTATTCAACGCACGGCAATCTCCAATATCTCTATCGCCAAGAAGAACGTGGAATGGAAGATCGAGAAATGGACCTACCATCCTCTCAAACTGATCGATCACAGAGACCCATCTAGTCTTAGTCAACTCCGAACCCCTTGCTGATATATCTCCTAAAACAATCAGCATATCTGGCTTCAGAGTTTCAAAAGATTTCTGCTCAAGAATAAACAAGTTTAGGGTTCAACAATCTGATCCGTGCATTGCACCAACGTATTCTCTGCATAGGAAAATTCTACAAAGAGTAGAATTTTTAGAGAAACTAGAAAAATGTTATTTGTTCAGCAAATAAATGATCAAGTGGGACGTCAACAATTTACTGACATGGAAAAGATTCGACATGAATTTCACTGTAGTTTCACATATTGTAGCTTTGTTCTTCTGCGTATCAACCATTTAAAAGATGCTCAATTCATGTAAATTTTTCCTATGAATTGAATACACTCATGGCAAATCATTTTCGAAATTCTTGATCTTAATCAGAGGATAATTGATATGAAAAAAAAATAAAAATAAAAAAACGAAGCTAAAGCCGAATGTAATAGTAGTTGAAAATGCTCATACAGATCATGCACTGTCTGCTTTTGACTTTTCGGTTTATTTGTTTTGGATTCCCTATCATTACCCTAATCATAGAGATGATGAACAGTTTCGTTCTTCAATTTTGCGCTAGCTGAACAGTAATCAGAACACATATTGATGAAAATGTAAAGAGTTACAAGAATTTACTCGGAAGAACTTTGCCATGTAGTAGTCTCTGAAATAAGAGTCAAACAAGGTGGATTCAGATCCCAACAAGAGTAAATCGGCGACCATCATCACCTTCAACTCATTCGCAGCTTCCCCGCCCATCTCTCGTACGTTTTCATTAGGGGTGGTGGTCGGCGTGAGTCTGCAAATCGGAGAAGATAGCCACTCATCGAAAAAGAGCACGGACGAGAGCAGGATTAGAGGCAGAGTAGACCTCCATGGAACAGCCATGGTTGTAATTATCGTATTCAAGGAACTCGAATCTAGGGCTTTCAGATTAGAATTGCGGGTTTGACATTTGGATAACGTCATATGTGTCAGATTTTGCACGATTAGTGCTCGTGTTGTCTCCAGAGTTCAGAGTCCAGACTCAGAGTCCTCGAGTTTTTTTTTCAAAACGTAGGTAAAATTTTTTGAAAAAATTAGTATATTGATAAAATATTTAGCAAAATATATATAAGGGCTACTCGGTGTAGTTTTTTTTACAACGTGCGCTACTTTGAGTAGCATTTTTTAACAAACGCTATTAGGGGTAGCGTTTTTCATAAAACGCCACTTGGGGTAGCGTTTTTGTGAAAAACGTCACTGACGTTTTTTGTTTTTTGCTTTTTTACATTTTTTTGACGATTCGATGTTTAATTAAAAATAAAATTATGTATCTATTAAAAAAAAATAAAAAATTGTAATAAGTAGATATTTTAATTGTGATTCAAATGATGCAAACAATATTAAATTTAGATTTACGGATTGACTGTACGCTCTGCCGTAAGTTGAGATATGAAAATTTGACTTAAAAAAGTATAACTCATACCCTGTAAGTCCAAACTGACCACGGTGAACGTCATTTATGTCGTAATTCAATTATCTACCTAGTGTATTTTATTATTATTAGAAATACAGTAATTTCTTAACCTAACATCACTTGTCTTATAATTTGACCGAAATGTGAGAAATTAAATTATGTACTTACTCAAAAAAAATCAAAAAACATTACAGTGCGTAACTAATTTAATTACAAATTAAATGATGCTAACTATGCATTAATTGTAAATTAACTGTTTAAACAGTGAATTTACTATTTAAAACACTGTTTGGTTGTTTTTGTACCGTATGTAGAGTTTTTTACGTATCGTATTATATGGTTAGTCTAAAAGTAAAAAATTAACGTCTACTTAGCGTCATTTAATTCGTAATTAAATTAGCTACGCACTGTAATTTTTTTGATTGTTTTTGAGTAAGTACATAATTAAATTTCTCACCTAATGCATTTATTATTTCGATCAAATTATAAGATAAACGATATTAGGTTAAAAAATTACTGTGTTTCTAATCAAAAAATTACCGTAGGTAGATAATTGAATTACGACATAAATGACGTTCACTGTGGTCAGTTTGGACTTACAGTGTATGAGTTATACTTTTTTAAGTCAAATTTTCATATCTCAACTTACGCCAGAGCGTATAGTCAATCCGTAAGTCCAAATTTAATATTTTTTTTGCATCATTTGAATCGCAATTAAAAATCTACTTATTCCAATTTTTTTAATAGATGCATAATTTTATTTTTAATTAAACATCGAGTCGTCAAAAAGCAAAAAAAAAACAAAAAACGCTACCCCTAGTAGCGTTTGTTGAAAAACGCTACTCAAAATAGCGCACGTTGTAAAAAACGCTACCGTCATTAGCGCTTATATACATTTTGCTAAATATTTTTTCAGTATACTTACTTTTTCAATTTTTTTGGCACAATGCCTACTTTTTGAAAAACTTCCAAACTCCTCCCCTCTTCATTTTTTATAATCTGATTATTGTAAGCGTAACTTAACTTTATTATCTCCATATTGAATAAAAATTATTTTTCTCTAATATTGGGATATATTTGAAATTTTTTTATAGCAGTATTTTTTTTTCATTTTAAACGTTTGATAGATTTCGTGTTATTCTCTTATATTTTTCATCAAACTGAATACTTGTAAAAAAAAAATAATTAATCTCTTCTAAACATTTTTATACATTATAATCAAATTTTAATAGTATTAAAACTCAATTGTAACATATAATATTTTTTAAAAAAACTTTTTATTGGATCATTTTAAAAGTATTCAATTATTTTTACAATTTCAAAACATATTCTGTTAACTTCAGATAAAAATTTAACAGAAAAAATAACAACTCAAAATAAATATGTATTCATATTTTAAGTTTGATTTTTTAAAGTGCTTTAATTTTTTTAAAAAACTGAATACTTAAAAAAAAAATATAATTAATCTCTTCTAAACATTTTATATATTATAATCAAATTTTAATAGTATTAAATCTCAATTGTAACATATATTTTTTTTTTAAAAAACAAACTTTTTATTGGAATATTTTAAAAGTATTCAGATATTTTTATAATTTCAAAACATATTCTGTTAAATTTAGATAAAAATTTAACAGAAAAAATAACAACTCAAAATCAAAATGTATTCATATTTTAAGTTTTATTTTTTAAAGTGCTTTAATCCTTTCATTTAACAGAAAAAATAACAACTCAAAATCAAAATGTATTCATATTTTAAGTTTTATTTTTTAAAGTGCTTTAATTCTTTTTAAATGCATCCAAACATTAGAGGTATAAGTAAACAAAAACAATTGAACCTTCTATAAGGTGAAAGAGATCACATCCATTGTATTGCATTACATCTTACAAACTTCCATAATGTTGCAGATTTATTCATCCCCTGACAGCAAGCAAACACATTTGTAAGACCTTACAGCACAATTATAAAACATGTCCCAGACAAAGAAAAATGAAGCCAACCGCACACTTTGACTAGATATCTACGACCCGAAAAAAAAAAAAACATCAACAGTCATCTTGCCCAGAAAGAAAATCCAAAATGGAGAGTACAGAAGAAATCAATGCAGCATGTCATCCAATTTCTGTCTGTACTGAGCCAACCTCTGCATTAAACCATACAATCTGTTAAGAATGTAAAGAACCTTAATATGGACCTCAATTCAAATGGGCGTTTTAAAGGCAGAAAGAACACAAACCCGAGTATAAGCATAAACTCCAGTCTCGCCTGGGCTCACTGGACAACCCCTTCTAAGGAATTTACCTTCTTTGAATATGTAAAGAAGAGGCACCCCTGTTGATAGTTCCAAACTGATGACCTCTTGAGAGGTCAATTTGTCAAGATACATTATGATCGATCGCAATGAGTTCCCGTGGGCTACAACCATCACGTTCTTTCCAGACAAGAGTTGAGGCTCAATCTACAATACCGAAATGTAATTATATATAAAAAAGAAGAAGTTAGAATCACAAAGTAAAAAGTGTTTAACTCAGTGAAATAAGTTAAGCAACCTCCCCTAGGTACAAAAAGAGATAGAATTACATAACTGTAACATGATTAGTCTCGTTTCATCTATTTAGAAGCTCGATTATAACATAAAATGATTCATCGTTAAAATATGTTACGAGTATACCGAAACTTTTCACTCATAACTCATAAGTACTTATGGGAAAATTGGCTAAATTATACGTCTTAACTTGACAATGATGAAAGAAAAGCTAAAAATTCATACATGATCTGTGAAATATGCAACGGCTCTTTGAGCACACATTTCTAAGCTCTCTCCATTGGGTGGAGGGATGTCATAACTTCGACGCCACTCATGAACTTTTTCGTTCCCGTATCGCTCTGCTGTCTCTTGCTTATTAAGACCTTGAAGTTCACCATACCTGTATGCAGTAAGAACTCATTTTTCACCAAGCAGGATAGGGATATACAGATGAAGAAGAATTTATCATGCTAAGAACAAACTTTACATTCTTTCATTCAATTGCCAAGCTTTTACGACTGGAATTGATTGCTTCTTCGTGTCTTCACTGAAGACTTGACTCCATTTCTTTGCCCTTTCACTCTCATCGTGCAAAAGAATTGGCACCTTCACACAAATTGTAACCAAGGTGAATATTTGTTTTTACTTTTTACTACACTGGTTAAAGAAAAACTATTTTTTCTTGTTACCTTCTTACGACGATGTTGGGTCATGGCAAGCATTGCTGTCATCTGTGCACGAATGAGTGCAGATGTATAAATCATATCCACAGGTATGTTGCTGATCCTTCTACCTGCTTCGACCGCCTCATCCACACCCTTCTTGGTAAGTGGCACATCGACACAACCAGTGAATAAATTCTTCTCATTCCACAGAGATTCCCCATGGCGGATCAGTATCAGAGCTGCTTCATCTGAAATTATGAAGTTACCTTGAACCATTAACAAAATTCCAATCCTCTACATCTCTAGGGAAAATATATATATACATATCTAATATATATGGTAGGTGAGGTCAAACAGGAAAAGGCAGCATACTTGATTTCTTTGGCAATTCAAGGAAGGTGCTCTTTGAGGCGGATAAGACTGGATCATACAAAGATGTTTGCGAAACTGAAGCTCGAATTGAAACAAAATTTCTGTAGATAGAGCTGTTTTTTCTTGTTAAATCTTTGGTCTCGACATTGATACCAGAAAGAAATCTGGATGAGGAACTCGGTAGTACTTGTCGATTTCCAAAGGTCTTGAGAGAGTCATGGGACATGACAGTTCCAGTGGCTTGGTTTAATACAGATGCACCCATTCTGGAAAATTCATAGATGAACTTAGTAACAATACTTTACCGTTCATCCATACACAGCAACAATTTCAACATAACATCAAGAACATGCCTCTAATATCAATTTTAACAGACTAAAGAAAACAAATGAATCTTTGATCAGGGGTTAAGCTGAATTATATAAATATTCCGTAGAGGAACTTACTGGTTTAGGTGGTTAAAGAACGTTTTTTTTTTTGCGTGAGAAGTCACAGAAAGGGAAGGGGTCTGAATCCTGCCCGGAAACAGTAAATGCAAACAACTTACCAAACCCAGTTTATGGGGTTAGTGAGAAGTTCATGGATCCGGAGTTTAAAATCATAATCCAGACCATACTAGCAGTCTTATCATGCAACAAAGCCTACTAATTACAGAGAATTACATAATCATGAGTTATCCTTCAGAGTAATGAAAGCCAATAAAGTGCTTGGTTTTAGAACAATCTTACGAGCAAATAACCCAGAAGAAAATGTGGCAGAAATGAAGAAACTTTGATTGATCAAGAAGTTGAAATGGGTACCTTGAACGATGAAACCGAGGCGAATTCGAGAGAACGCAGAGAAGGAAAGGAGATTGAGAGTATTACGAGAGGGGTTGATGGAGAGGAAGATGGTAAAGCTGTTTACCATTCAACTATCGCAAGCAAGCTAACCACGGGAGAAATATCAATGCAGAAAGATGGGGAACAGCAGTGAATCGTGTTATATAAATCGGAACTTTTGTTTTGAATCGTGTACTGGAGAAAATCGGAACTTATGAATCGTGTACTGGAGAAATCGGAACTTTTTTTTTTTTTTGGCCATTATAAATCGGAACTAGCTAGGCGTCGTTGTCTGACTCCAATAGTGTAACCGCGGAACAATAATAAAAACTGCGTCCACTTCTAACTTCTAAGTTCTAACCTAGATATCAGAACCGGACCAGATTGTCGGACCGATCGGGTCCGACTGAGAACTGACACCTTAAATGGTTTGGTTCAATCAAAGAACTGAAATGCATGGTAAATTCAATTAAACCGATGTAAACTGGACGGTTTTGGAAGAACTGACCGTTTTTTTGGAAATCGGCCGATTTTCTATTCCTTTTTTTACTTTATATTTTGGTGGCTTTTGAGATGGGGTCGATGTTGAGTGTCTTTTTGACGGGGTCAGTAAAAAAGATTGTCTGAGCCGAATTTCCGACAAGATTGGCTTGAGACCGACTAGGACCGAGACCGAACGGGCGAGCTTTTTTTTCTCTCAAGGTCGGGCTCAGACTCGGGCTTGGTCTTTTTCACCAAAATCCCGATTACGACCGTCCCGTCCCGACTATTAAGACCATATTTGAAGCCCAGATTTTCCTCAGCCCAAATTTTTTCTTCGTCAGCCCATCCCCTCATTTTAAGCCCATCCTTCTTTTAAGTCCAGATTAGGTAGTCTTTTGAACAACTCCTTGCCCCATATTCAGACAACACCAGCAGACCTTCAACCTACCTTCTCCAACTTCGATTACTCTCGGTCACTCCACCTCCATCCGTCTCAGGTAAATTAAAATCCTAGCAATTAGCATTATGTTAGCCTTCTAGTTCATCTCCTGTCGTGACCAGTCTTCACTCTTCATCAGACCTTCTCCAGTTTTCTGAATCTCCTGTCGTGACTCTTTGGCCACAAGACCTTCACCAGACCTTCGCCAACTTCCGTGACTCCTGGTCACTTCGCATTCGTCCGTCTCAGGTAAATTGATTATGAATGTTCTTGATTTAGGTCACGATTGTTCTGATTTAGGTCACGATTGTTCCGTCGTTTCGTCGTGATTGAACTTGTTCTTCTTGTTGGTAGTAGTAATTCACATCTTGGTGCATTGCTCCCTTATTGTTGGTAGTAATTCACAAAAATCTTTTTTTTTGGGGGGGACTGAAAATTTTGATCCAAGACCGAGACCGGCCCGAGTCAAGCAAGACCGACTCAGGCGGGATTTTTAGACCGAAATCGGTCTCGATCCTTCACAGGCGAGGACAGAAATTTCGGTCTCGGGCTCAGTCTTGCCAAAAATACTGGTCTGTCCCACCCGAGCTCACCCCTACTTTTTGTTGGCTTTTTTCTCATTCTTTCATCTCTCTCGTCTTTATCTCAGGTCACTGTCACCATCAGATACTCCGATGGACTCACTCAGAATCAGATGTTTGAGGCGACATTCGTTTTCTTAGGGACACACTCGTTGAATCAATGGCGAGGATTGACGTCCGTAAGCCTCCTTAGGTTCTTTCTGACAAAAATATCGATCTCTGTTTCATAATCTAGTCTAGAATCTGATAAAATCGGGCACGAATTAATCAAAATCGGCACAAATCAACCAATATAAAATACCTAAAATCTAGAACAAGTAGACTTGGGGTTCATCGGGTTAGTTCCTTCAACTGGTGACCCTCCCCCTTAAATACAAACCCTAAAACTAAATGTTCAATCGGTATGAAGAGAAAATGAAATGAACAGTCAAGAAAAGAAAAACAATCGTCAAGAAGAGAAAACGGCAAAGCAACTGAAAGGAAACCCTAGACAAATGAAGAGACTAAAGACTGAAGCGTCAGATCCAGAAGCTTCCTCTTAACGGACCGGGTGAAATGACAATGGGCCAAAGGATGGATCACTCAATCAATACGGGTCGAGCAATACAGGCCGAGCCAACAATAACGGGCCAAACAAAAATAACAATAAGCCTGCAAGTCCAGTAGTCTGGTTTCAATACTCCCCCTTAGGCTGATACTTCTTACACTTCATGTAGGCTCCCCATGTCTTCCAAACACATTGACCATCCCAAGTCTTGAACAAAGCTTTCCATGTTGATCACCCCCAATGCTTTTGTAAACAGATCTCCTAGTTGGTCACCCGTTCTCACATATTCAAGCTGCAAAATTTTTTTAAGCAACTTTTCTCTAATATAATGGCAGTCAATCTCAATGTGTTTAGTCCGTTCATGAAAAACATGATTGTTTGCAATTTGTATGGCAACCTTATTGTCATAATATAGAACAATTGGTTCTTTTTGATAAAAACCAAGTTCTTTAAAAAGATTTCTCAGCCAAACAATTTCAGATAGAGCAGATCTCATACTTCTGTATTCTGATTCAGTAGAGGACCGAGAAACTGTAGATTGTTCATTTACCTTCCAGGAAATCAATGATTTTCCTAGGAATATACAGAAACCCGTAACCGATTTTCTAGTTTCTATACAACCGACCCAATCTGAATCACAATAACCAATTAATTTTGGAACCGAATCTGATGATAATAAGATACCCTTACCTGGTTCTTTTTTAACATACCGAATAATGCGCATGTCAGCCTCGAGATGAGATGTTTTTGGATCCTGCATGAATTGGCTCAAGTGTTGTACGGAATATGAAATATCTGGTCTCGTAATGGTCAAGTATAACAGTTTCCCTATCAGACGCCTATAAAGGCTAACATCATTTAGGGGTTGGTCATCCTTATTTATACCCAGATGCTCATCATATTTAACACTAGTCAATTTCAAATTCAACTCCATGAGTGTTTTTGCAATCTTACCAGCAGATAAACCAACAGAAGATATCAATTACAACGCATATTTCCTTTGATTCAAGAGAATACCAACTTTGGATCTAGCAATCTCAATTCCTAAGAATTTTTTTGATTCTCCTAGATTCTTCATTTTAAAATTAGTCATCAACACGTGCTTTAACTCATCAATTAATCGTTCACTGTTTCCAGAAATGAGCAGATCATCCACATAAACAAGCAACATGACTAACTGATTCCCATCATGCTTAGTAAACAGGGAATAATCAAGTTTTGATTGAAAATAACCAGCTTTAATCAAAGCATCACATAGTTTCATATTCCATTGTCTACTAGCTTGTTTCAAACCATAAAGGGATTTTTTTAACTTGCAGACCAGATTCTTATCATTTTTCTCAACAAAACCTTCAGGGACATGCATAAAAACTTCCTCATCTAAATCCCCTTGCGGTTCAGGGACATACACTAAGATATTCAGCTGCCTTATACGGTTCTATCTCTTACCCTATAAATACCCTTGCTTTACATACGTTCTTTACGTTTTGAGTTTTATACACACATATACTCATTTAAGCATCGGAGAGGGACCCAGAGACACCCCCTCTGTTGCGCTCCCCTACCTGCAGGTTCACCGGAGTTGGAGCAGAAGCGTCTTCCCAACCTTGTCTGGCATTCAATTCACTGCCAGATCAGCATCCAGGATTTCACGATCCAACATTTGGCGCCGTCTGTGGGAAACGAGCAATTCAGCCATGAGAACTCGATCCCAAAGCAACCGTCGGAACCAGACCAGGGAGCGATCCTCAGATAGCTCTGATTCCGCCGCCGCTTCACCGCTTCAATAGGAACCTGCCAGCCGAGCAGGAGTTAAATGCTGTTCCTCTGCGGACAGCTCAAGAACATATCGGTGATTCAAGACCGACCCCCGCTGCTGATCAAAACGGAGCCCCGGCACCGCAGACAGTCCACATTGCGGGGCAGGACATTAATTTAACCCCCGAGATGGTCTCCCTGCTGGAAGCCATCCTAGGACAGGCGCGCCGCTAAGCCCCTGCTCCTCAAGAAAACAATCCCTCTGCTCCTAAGGAAAACCACCGTCCTGCTGCCACAGGGACCTCACCTTCGGATGCGGCAAATCCTGGTCCCACTGCGCCTCAGGAGGATCAGGAGATGACGTCAGGTCAGCAGTCCCTACCTTCGGCACACACCAAGGAGCCAGCAGCCGCATATACTGCCAATCCTTCCGGTCCTCCTCCACCTGGAACCTCGCCTATGTACTGCACTGTGGATCAGATGGATGACCTCCTCATCAAAAGGCTCAAGGAAAGACAACTGACAGTCGTAGCTCCCTTCAAGGAGCAGTCCTCTCATCCTTTTACCGACGGGCTCGTCGCTATCAAAATCCCGAAGGATGTGGTTGCTCGGGCCATACCTGAGTATAGCGGTGGAGGAGATCCCACCGTGCATGTCAACAAACATGAGGCCTCCTTTCTGGGTAAGTCAAACGATCCCAATCACTTGGCTTTGCTATTTCCATCTACTCTTTCGGGTTCGGGTTCGTCCTGGTTCTTCGGCCTCCCTGCAGGATCAATCGGAACTTGGGCAGAGTTAAGAAGCAAGTTCCTGGAGAGAGATATGGGCGAACGCCAGTTGCTGAAGAGCGTGGTCGCCCTTGACTCGGTCAAACAGCAGCCTGGAGAGTCGCTGTCCAACTTCTACGGGCGTTTTCATCAGAACGTCACGGAATTAGATCGCCGAATCTCGGATGGGGAGATCATTCGAGCCTTCTACAGAGGTCTGGATGTGGCCAACAAAGCCTCGAGAAAGCTGCGAAACAGCTATCACGTGAAGGAGATTGAGACGTTGGAGGAGCTGGCATCCAGAGCAAAAGGTTTCATAGACCTTGAGCGCGCAAACATCGAGGCTAACCTCCTGACGACCTCTCTAAGGGTAACCCATGAACCCCGACGCGATGGAAAGAAGGAGGTAACGAAGGAGAAGAAGGGAAAGGAAAGCAAGCCCCGAGTCGAGTCTCTTCCAGCACCTCCCCATCTAGAGGTCCCTGAGTACTTCACGCCTTTAAATAGGCAGATCTCAGTGGTACTAGTCGAGATGGAGAGGAGATCCTTGGCGAGGCCACCAATGCCTCGTCGAGGTGGGCTGCCCATTGGCAAAGATGTCGAGAGCTACTCCAGATACTACAAGTGCAAGGGCCACAAGACAGATGACTGCAAAATTTTGAAGCGGGACATAGAGAGGCTGATTTAGGGGGAAATGTTGAAAGAATTTGTGGCAAGGCGAGACCGAAGTCGAACGCCCCCCAGGAGGCATCGTTCGGCAGACCCTGCAGAACAAGCTGAGCCATCTAGAAGCAAGAGGAGAGTGAATCTGATTGCAGGAGGATTCGGTGCAGGCGGCGAGAGGTCAAGCGCCAGAGAGGTCTACGCCACTCAGATCTCTACAGCAGTTCAGTTGGGGAAGCGGCCCCGACCTGAAGAGAACATTGACATCTCATTCTCTGAAGATGATTTGGCACATGTCACCACGCCCCACAACGATGCTCTGGTCATTACGGCAGATATTGACGGCTGTGATGTTGCAAGGATTCTGGTCGACGGAGGCAGCTCGACAGACATCCTATTTCTGGACGCCTTTGAGAAGATGGGCAAGTCCAAACGTGACCTGAAGAGGGTCGACTTTCCGCTGATCGGGTTTGCGGGAAGAACAACTTATCCACTAGGGGCTATAACCATGCCAGTGATTTTTGGCGAGGGGTGGAAAAGCATCAAGGTGTCGGTCACTTTCCTGGTGGTCGATTCACCTACATCCTACAACGCCATCATAGGGAGGACCACGATCAACCCGAATAAGATTGTGGCCTCCACTGTCCACCAGAAGATGAAGTTCCCTACTCCGAACGGGATTGGAGAAGTGCTAGGAGATCAGCCTTCCTCGCGGTAATGCTATGTGAACTGTTTACACAGGAAGAACCAAAGGGAGGCGCTCACCATCGAAACAGAGGCCGACCCCCGCGAGGACTTGGCTCGGCCATCACCCATGGAGGAATTGGAGGAGGTCGAGATCGATGGTCCAGACAAAAAAGTGCGCATTGGGACCACCTTGAAAGAAGATCAGAAGTCTTCAACATCCAAGGACAAGTCACGTGGATGACCCCGTTCCAGAGTTATTTAAAAGAAGGAATCCTCCCGGAGGATGAAGGAGAATCCACGAGGATTAGAAGACTCGCAACCAGTTATCTAATTATCGATGGAGAACTCTACAGAAGAGGTTATTCGACGCTTTACTTGAGGTGTGTTGCTCATCCTGAAACGGAAACGGTTCTTCGAGAAGCTCACGAAGGGGCAGCAGCATGTCATGAAGGTGCTCGATCACTAAGCAGGAAAATATTCAGATTGGGATATTACTGGCCGACCTTGGGAAAAGATGCAGCCGAGTTAACACAGAAGTGTGAGATTTTCCAGCAGTTTGCACCACGATCGGGTCGACCATCGACATTATTATCCCCAATGGCAGGTGCCTGGCCTTTTGCTCAATGGGGAATCGATATATTGGGTCCTTTTCCCATTATCACTGGTCAGCGTACTCACATTATAGTGGCAATCGACTACTTCACTAAGTGGGTAGAGGCGAAAGCTCTAGCTTCGACAACAGAATTTCAGGTCATCAAGTTCCTGCAGGTCAACATATTCTCCAGGTTTGGCATTCCTAAGGTACTCATCAGTGATAATGGTCCGCAATTTGTTGGAAATGAGCTGAAATGGCTCTGTGAAGAATATCATGTGGACCATCGTTTCATCTCAGTACATCATCCTCAAACGAATGGGCAAGCTGAAGCAGCCAATAAGGTTGTCTTAGCAGGACTCAACAAAAGGGTTCGAGCATTCAAAGGGAACTGGGCAGATGAACTGGAAAACGTATTATGGGCAATCAGAACAACGCCTAAGGCGGCCACAGAAGAAACACCTTTCAGTTTAGTGTACGGATCAGAAGCAGTAGCACCAGCCGAATTAGCAGTGCCTACCCACAGAGTCTTACACTTTAACGCAGAGGCAAATGAGATCGAGCGCAGAACTGACCTCGACATAGCAGAGGAAAAGAGATGGCTCTCGAAAAAGACACAGGCAAAGATGCGCTTGGCGACCGCTCGGTATTTCAACAGAAAAGTCAGCGCTCGCCAATTTTTCGTGGGGGAGATGGTTATGAGAAGGAATGAATTCACAAGACTGGACAGTAAAAACAAACTTTCAGCCAAATGGGAAGGACCGTACAAAGTAGTAGAGATCGCCGCACCAGGATCCTACTATTTGGAAACCACCGAAGGCGAGAGGTTACCCCGTCCATTTAATTCTGAGCATTTAAGAATATTTTATGCATAGCTTGTAATCAAACTGTTATGTCAATAAAAGAAAGCCATTCCTTCATAAAGCGTGTCCACTCGAAGCAAGCCGAAGCCAAAAGCCCTAATAACAAAGTTAGGCCAAAAGCCCTAGCAACAAATATAGGCCAAAAGCCCTGACGCCAAAGTCAGGCCAAAAAAACCCTAACAACAAAGTTAGGCCAAAAGCCCTAGCAACAAAGTTATGCCAAAAAGCCCTAACAACAAAGTTAGGCCAAAAGCCCTAGCAACAAAGCTAGGTCAAAAGCTCTGACGTCAAAGTCAGGCCAAAAGCCCTAGCAACAAAGCTAGGCCAAAAAGCCCTAACAACAAAGTTAGGCCAAAAAACCTAGCAATAAAGTTAGGCAAAACAAAAAAACCCTAGTGACAAGGCTAGGCCAAAAGCCCTGATGCCAAAGTCAGGCCAAAAAACCTAGCAAAACGTTAGGCAAAACAAAAGCCCTGACGCCAAAGTCAGGCCAAAGAAATTTTAGGCGATCACTATCGATGATAAGGCCTGAAAAATTACAAATCCCCTGGTATTATGCCAACACCTCAAAGGTTTAAACTTCAAAGAAGGTAATATCTCTTTGAACTTAGAAGTTTATGCTTTTAAGAGTCAGAAGTATTATCCTTAGAAAGTTCGACTTATGATTGGTCTAAGGCTTTAAGGGTCGACGACATTACAAAGTAATAAAAAGTGGAGAGTAATTATGACATTGGATGAATAGCCAAACATGTTCAAAAAGGCATTCAATAGAAAAACCCAAGTCTTAAATAAATAATTACAAACCAAAAACAGAAATTACAAAAATAGTTATCTAAAAAAGATAAAAAATACGGTCGCCAAGAAGTTGGGGGCTTCAAGCTTTGGGATCCTCAGGGGCAGGGGTGCTCTGCTCGCCTTCGGGGGCAGAAGTACCGGGCTCGCCTTCAGGAGCAGTCTCTTCAGCAACAGAGGAGCAGTCTCTTCAGCGACTCCGCAAGAAGCTCTTCAAGGATGCCACTTCCCCAAGAGGAAAGTTGGGGTCGACCGCCTGGACCTCCTCCACCAGGTCTTGGAGAAATTCGGCAATGGTCGACTTCATCACCTTCAGAGCGCAATCTTCAAAATCCTCGGAGGCCTTGAATGCCGCGACTACGCTCTGGGGCGAAGGGACGACTTTCAACTGTGCAGTTAGCCGATCCCTCTCCTCCTCCAGGGCGATCCCCTGGCTTCGGCAGCAGCCCTTTGGGCCTCTGCAGCTTCCCTTTGCGCCTCGGCAGCGACCCTGCGAGCTTCCGATTCTGCCCCTTGCGCTTGAGCTTCCTTTAGCTCAGCCTCTAGGCGAACTCGGACGATCTCCCCCTGATCTAAACACAGGTGAAGGGCGTCAAAGTCCTGAAGAGCAGCAGCGGCGTCAGCCTCCCTCTTCTTGACGTCAGCAAGGAGGCGCTGCTCCTTCCTGAAGTACTCCTCCCGCGTATCGTCCGCCAAGGCGATCGCTGCATCCGCAGTCGTCTTGATGGTCCCCAATTGCCCAGGAGTGACCCCCGTACTTCGGTACTGCTCCAGCTCGACAAGCATGTTGGAATGCTTGTCGACAAGCTCCCCGAAGACGCGGCCAAGAATCTCTTCTTCCCGAACGAACTGGCAACAAAGATAGAATGAAAGTTGTCAGGACAATAAACGAAAAGGGAACTACAAAGAAAAGACTCTACGAAATAAGAAACGAGATCCTACCAGAGCTACTCGTTCAAAGTGGGACCGAAGGAACCCCTCGATCTGATGAAGCTCCGTGGGAACAATCGAGCGGTCTGTAGGGGGAATTATCCCGTCCAGAAGCCGCATACACATATCTGGGCTACCCCGGAGGCTCTTCTGGGGAGGATACCCCTTCTTCGTAAGGTCCCCGCAAGGGACCCAAGGTTCCCGAGAATCCGCTGCTTTAAGTGGCTGGAACAGGCTTGCCAGGGAGCAATACTCCTCCGCAGGAGCCCTTGAAGAGCTGGAAGCGTCGGGCCCCTTCTTTTGGGTCCCAGACTCCTTAAGGGGAGCCGTGGGCACAGTAGGAGCGGGAGGCGCTAAGGCCAAAACCTTCTCCTTGGTGGCAGAAGGGCCCTGGGGAGAAGGAGCAGGAGGCACCACATCCAGTCCCTTCCCCTTACTGGCAGAAGGGCCCTTAGGATGGGGAGGAGGAGGCTGGTCGACCTCAGGGTGCTCCTCACTCCTGACCTTCTTAGGAGGAGGAGGGCCCTGGGCCACGTCAGCCGAAGACTCCTCTGCAAAATAGCAAGACAATAAGTCAGAAATCAAAAAACCGCAGAATGTGAAAACATTAAATCCACAAAAGGCGAGGCGATATACCTGGTCGGCGAGGGCCAGTAGTGGCCGAAGGAAGCACCTCCTCGGACTTCCTCTTGGACAAACGCCTAGAGGGAGGAGGAGGAGAGTTCAGCAGCGCTTGGTCGGAAGACAATCCCGCCGAGCCCTGGTCATCAAAGAGACCTATCAGTTTTTGGCTCTTGCTCACGACCTTGCCTACAAGCGACATAACAAAAAAAAGGGGGGTTAGAAAGTTACCCAATCATCAAAGATTGGCGTGGCCTGATGAATGCCTGCCATCTCGAGCATGTTCTCAGTAGTTTCCGCCACCGAGCGGATGGACTTGAATTGGGACGATCGATGCAACCGATAGAGGTCGTCGATGGCATTCCGATCACTTCTTGACAGCTCTTCGAAAGAAGGAGGAAAATCCTTGTCCGGGGTAAACAATTTCCAGGGCCCCCCCCCTTGTAAAAGAAGTAAAGTTCTTATAGTTGGAGTTGGTGGCCCGGAAATCATCAACCAGACGAACATGAGCATTCCAACTCCATGCTTGAGGGCCTCCCCACTCTGCAAACTTCGGCCAACGTGATTGAAAGTGATGGAGATGGTTCGCCCCAGCTGCCAGTCGGAAAAAACAACGGAACAAAACCAGTGAATACGCCCATTCCTGGCGTATGCCCTGAAATTTGAAACCGACCCACATCCTGAGGGCGTTAGGAACAAGCTGCGTGGGATGAATCCCGTAAAACTGGCACAATGTCTGCAAATCCTCACAAAGAGGAAAATGCAACCCAGCATCGATATGAGTCGCATAAATGTAAACCTCTCCGTCGTGAGGGAAGTGTAGACCTAAACCAGGATACCTAGGAGCATCCTCCACACTGAAGCCGCCAAGCGCCACCATGGTCTTAAAGTAAGCCAGCTTCAATTCATTAGGCTTGACATCTACTCAGAACGGTTCAAGTATAGCACAACAAGTATAAAAAACAAAAGAAAACAGAGGATATTGCCAAAACAGAGCAGTAAAAGGGCGAAAGTTTACCTTTTGGGGAAAAAACAGGTGTGTCTAGCTCAGGCCCGTCCACCACTACAGGAGTGGTTGCAGACCTTCCCAGATCAGCCTGTTCCCCCACTGAGGGGGGCACGGCGTCATCCCTGATGGTCAAGGGGGCATTGGTGTTCCTAGGAGCGTTGGCTTTGTTAGCACCCTTGGGGGCCATATGCTTGACTCTCTGACTTCGGGGAGCCATGGAAATGAATAAATAAGGCTGAAGAAAGTTGAAAAAGAAAGAAGAAAGGTTCGCAACGAAGCTCTGGAAATCTGAGGGAGTGGATAAACGTAAAAAACAAAATATATAAACTGACGTTTCTTATATAGACCAAGAATGGAGTAACCGACACGAGCAAATCGAAGCGACACAGAGAAATAATTGCACCTTTTTGGAAAAAGCCAAAGCAATGTCAGAATTCCAAGTGACACCTTGGGGAGACAGACGGTTGGCTGGTACAGACAGCTGTTAGATTACCCTAGGTTTACGGAAAAGTAAATGTCAGGCGTGCCTTAGGTGACCGTTCGATTTCTGGACAACTGTGCAGTTATTAAAAGTTAAAAGTCCACTAAGGAGACAAGGTGGTCGCCAGCGCACTAAGAGAATTTACCAGAAATACCTCAGGCGAGTAGTGATCGCCCAAACCAAGAAAAATAGACTTTCATGAACCTAGATTACCTCGAGTGATCGCCAAAGGGGAATAAAAGGAAGGATATTTTTTCAGCTTTGAACGAAGAAAAAACTGCTCGCCAAACGAGCTCAAAATGCCTCAAAGGTCATGAACCAGTACAAGAAACGAAGAAAACCGAATCTGAGACATCACTATCTAAAACCCTACCAGGAAATAAAGCTCGACTGAAGAAACTTCAATCAAGCTTCGGGGGCAAATGTTTGGTATCGATAGTGACAGCCCAGTAAGGAAAAGGCCTCGAAAGCCTAATAACTATAGAGGGGGGTAAACCCATGACATTTGAACCGGACCGGCCTCCAGATAATGGCCCAGAACCGAGCCCAAGGATTCTGAGAGCGCCCTGAGTGCTCGCCACTCTTCACTAAGGCCGCGACATCTCACTGCTCGCCATGAGAGTGCTCGCCCCGAAGAGATCTCCTCTGGTCCCACAAAACCGTTAATAAGGAGGTGGCCATGATATCCCGCATATCTCGGTCACATATTCACTATAGACTAAATTTGGTAACTGCAATATCTCGCAGTAGCTGCCATACCCCACGATCCGAATCTTCAGCAACACAATATACACTAAGATATTCAGCTGCCTTATACGGTTCTATCTCTCTTACCCTATAAATACCATTGCTTTACATACGTTCTTTACGTTTTGAGTTTTATACACACATATACTCATTTAAGCATCGGAGAGGGACCCAGAGACACCCCCTCTATTGCGCTCCCCTACCTGTAGGTTCACCGGAGTTGGAGCAGAAGCGTCTTCCCAACCTTGTCTGGCATTCAATTCACTGTCAGATCAGCATGCAGGATTTCACGATCCAACACTATTGTCATACAAAGAACTAAAAACAGACAATCCAGTGCACTTCCAAGTCAATCTTATGAAGTATAATCCAGATTCTTCCTTACCAGTCCCCAAGACCTTCCCATTTGAGAGGTCATGCAGGATTGCAAGGTTAGGATAGAAGAAAACACTACAGTTCAAATCTTTGGCAAGCTTAGACACAGATAGCAAGTTATACTTGAAATCAGGCACATACAAAACATTGTTCAATTTCTTATTTGAATCAATTACTATATTTCCAATTCCACACACATCAGAATGTCCACCATTCGACAACTGAACTTTGGTTCCAGGGGAAAACCTTTTATCACACATCCAATCATTTCTGTTGGTCATATGATTGGTTGCTCCTGTATCCAAAATCCATTGATCACTTCGAATTAAAGAGGTAGAATTCAGATATATACTGGTTGTGTTAACATGATGTTTCGTGGGTGCGGTAGCACCTGCTCCTGAGGCAGTGCTGCCGGCAGCTCCCATAGTTGCCAGAAATTTCTCAAACTGATCATTCGTAAAGGTGATCCCACCTTGCATAACACAATCGAAGAAAGATCATTAGAAGGGTTTTGCATATTAAGATGATCATAATCACCAATACCAGAAGAAGTAACATTTGCTTTTGAGCCTCCTTTAACCCTCAATTGTTCTTTATATTTAAAACAGTTATCCTAGGAATGACCATTCTTTTTACAGAAGTCACATCCCTTGGAGTAACATCTTTCAATAGTATGACCTTTTTTAAGACAAAAAGAACATTCCAAGTTCTGATTACCTTTCGGTTGATTCAGAACTAAAGAACTGTTACCAAAATTTGCATTAAGAGAAGCATTCATAACAGAAGAAATTCCCCTTTGACTTTCTTCTTGCATCAACAAGTTATAGGCTTGATTAACCGAGGGTAAAGGAGTCCATAAAAGCAAACTACTTCTTACATTTGAAAATTTTCATTCAAACCCATAAGGAACTGAAAAAGTCTTTGATTTTCCTTATTTTCAATATGCTTTTTAAAATCTTCCCCCTCAATATGAGGAAGGGAATAAGAAGCATCATACTCAACCCATAACACTTTCAATCTCGAAAAAAATGTTGATATGGAATCAAGACTTTGCCTAGACATTACAATTTCCTTATGAAGTTGATAAGTCATTGGTCCACTTACTTTATCAAACCGTTCTTTCAAATCTTTCCAAACCAGAAAATCATTTTCCGTATACATCATTCCACTAGTCAATTCTTTTGAAATTGAATGAGTAAGTCAATCAAGGACCACAACATTGCATCTATCCCAAAGGTGATGAAATGCTGGATCAAACTTTTCACGCATGCAAGAACCGGTTATAAAGCCTAATTTATTTCTACCAAGCAGCAAAAATCTTATAGCCTGACTCCACATTACATAATTCTCAGTACCAGTCAGAATCATAGAAATCATATTCACACCAGGATTATCACTCGCATGAAGGAACAAAGGATGATGAAAATCTACCTTAGCCATGGCCTCATGATTTACCTCATATTCAAATTTTTCTGCTTCCTCTACTGGCTTTTCTGTTTTTTTTTCATCCATCATAAACCAGAACAAATACCAACAAAATATACTAGAGAAGAAATATACCTTTCAACCAAGAAGACGAACAACATGATATACAACAAGATATACCTTTCTCAACCAAGAAGACGAACCGGTTCACGATTTTAAGAATCGCAAGCCACATATTCGTTCAGCAAAAATATGCGGAAGGCTACAACAACACAAGAATCGTAAGAATGAATAACAAAAAATCAAATAACGATTCGTAACCTGAAAAACCGCAACAACAATCCTTTCGCCTTCAAGCCGAAGACTCAGCAACACACAGAAATCGCAACGAAGAAGGTGAAGAACACCTTAAGGCTTTGATACCATGATAAAATCAGGCACGATCAATCAAAATCGGCACGAATCAACCAATATGAAATACCTAATATCTAGAACAAGCAGACTTGGGGTTCATCGGGTCAGTTCCTTCAACTGGTAACCCTCCCCCTTAAATACAAACCCTAAAACTAAATGTTCAATCTGTACGAAGAGAAAATGAAATGAACAGTCAAGAAAAGAAGAGCAATCGTTAAGAAGAGAAAACGACAAAGCAAATGAAAGGAAACCCCCAGACAAATGAAGAGACTGAAGACTGAAGCGTCAGATCCAGAAGCTTCCTCTTAACGGACCGGGTGAAATGACAATGGGCCAAAGGATGGATCACTCAATCAATACGGGTCAAGCTAAAAATAATGGGCCAAACAAAAATAACAATCAGCTTGCAAGTCTAGTAGTCTGGTTTCAATAGAATCATCCGTTTTACAATTCTCTTGCAATTGATTATTCAGATTCAACACTATTATTTAATACATGATATGCTCAATCTGTTACAAAATGTTGATTAAATGAGTTGTTGAAGATCCTTTCGTTTGGTGAGAAAATTGTATTCTCACTAGAAGAACCATGCTTTGATCATGAAGAAGAAATGGGTGCTTCTTATGTATCCTCCCTAAAAAAATGGAAACTTTTTACTCAGGTGATAGGCTGTTATACGTTTGTATTTTTATAAAAAAAATAAAAATTTGTGCAGGGTAAACCAACGGTCTAATCAGATCTAATTGGGTCCGACCAAAAGAACAAAGAACCGGCCTTCTCACCGGTTTGAGAATTGATCTGGTTCTAATAACATTAGTTCTAATAATTAAGTATTCTTGTTATAAGAGAAAACAAAAAACATCATAATTGATTTTCCAACAATGAAATACCCTGATATAATTACCATGAATACCACTATTAAATCTCACTAAATAAGTTTCTAAATTTATACATGGGTATCAATAAGATATTATAATGGTAATCATAATTATTATATGTAAAAAATATATTATTTTTTTGGGCCAAATATGTAAAAAATATTTCACTGTATCATTAGTGACCTTACTCAGTATTCTATATAATGCCTTTATAATTTTGAAATAGTAACATCAAAGTTATATCTAAGAAAAATGTATGATACGGACATAAAATCAAATATCCGTTCTCAACAACCTCTTCACCTAACGAAGGAAGTTATTTTCAACGAGTTCTAGCTTGTTTGACTTCAAATTCGTTATTGACTTTTCATGAACGTTAAGGCCAAAGGATGAGCAGCCCTTCCAGCCCTCCAATAACCATGACCTATGCTATATTAACGTTAGATTACAAAGTTTGTGGAAAAGGCGCATAAATATATTAAATTATAATTACTCACACGTGTCAATTTGGTAATACACTTAAAACTAATGGTGTACGTAATAATAATAATAATAATAATAATAATAATAATAATAATAATAATAATAATAATAAGGGTTAATAACCAAAAAACAAACCGAACATTGAGTAAAAATCAAACAGCAAATCAATATTTTTTGTTGATACCAAACTTTTGGAATTGAGCAATCAAGAAACATGCCTCAAATTTTTATTATGTTTGAACGAATTTTTCAATATTTGATGAAGTTATTAAGTCGTAATAATCTTTCCTTAATACTTCAACTAATGTTGACTATTAAACTTCCTCAGAAATTGAAAAATTCGTTCAAACATAATGAAAATTTGAGGTAAGTTTGTTGTTTGCTTTTCTAAAGTTTGGTTTGTTATTTGTCAACAAAAAAATTCAGTTTGCTGTTTGATTTTTCCTCAAAGTTCGATTTGTTATTTGGTTATTAACCCTAATAATAAGGGTTAATTGTCAATTTCCCCTCTAAACTTTGGATTGAATTTAAGATTCCTCCATAATATATAAAATTTAAAATTTTAGTCTTAATGTTTGGACAAAATGAAAATTTGCCTCATTCTGTCATATGTCCGTTTTATTTCAGACGGTTTAGGAAACATGTGTCGTGCACGTGCGGTGGTTAAATTTGAAAAGACAAAACTGCCATTTTGTATGTTTCCTTATGATCACTTTTGTTTCCCTCATTATACCCACACCAACACAAAAAGAAGACAGGCTAACAATACTCTTATTTTCGAAATCTTTGGTTTCTTCCAGACCTTGCGACGCTCCCTTCCTGTTCGTTCCAGACCTTACGACGCCGAAAGCTTCACGTCGTTCCAACCTGTCTGTTCCAGACACTCCGTTCCAACCGCGCCTTGCTATCCGCGACGTTCCAGTGCTGCGCCTTCCAGTTTGCAGCAAGGTAAGTTCCTTAATCCCGTAATTTGGTGGAATTTCTCAATGTCGGTCGGAAGTTTAGGGATTAGGGTTGGTTGTTGTAATTCTCGTGCTAAGCCTCAACCTTGTTCCAGTTTAGGGTATATGATTGCACTGATTTGTTGATCAGAAGGATTGCCGACGAAAAGTATGGATTTTTCGGAATTTGCTGATGATTTAGGGTCGGTTCTTCGCTATTTACTCCAAGTTTCGATTTTTACTGAATTTAGGGTGTAGGACTTTTCGTGTGGATCGATAGTTAAGTGTGATTGTGTTGTTTTTCCATTTACAGGTGTATCAAATAAGTTATATTTCCCCAAAGGTCCGCCTAGTTACACACTACATACATTTTAGGGTTAATTACCTCAACAGTTACTTATGTTTGACAATGTGACTGAACCGTTCAAACTTGAGCTCAACCGTTACTTAAGTTGACACATGTGACTGAACCGTTACTATCACCTAACTGCCGTTATTTCTTCCCGTTAAGTAGTGACATATGCTTGTCACGTGATTAACTTGTAATTTGAAGTTCCTAAACTACCCTTAACACAGCTTTGTCTACTTAAGAGAGGTTGTTCTTAGGTCAGGAGAAAAGCTGGAACGGAATTTTGTCTCGCAAGGTTATCGCCATCGCCGCCAGCGAAGCTCACACGCTCGGAATTTTGAAACCGTTCTCACAGTGAAGGTAAGCCCCCTTCTTTCATCTTGATTTCTTCTTTGATCTTGATTCTATCGTTTGAAAACCCTAAATCATGAAAATCGGGCTTGATTGTTGATTTCTGAAAACCCTAAATCAAGTTCAACGCTAATTTATTTTGGGTTTGATACCTGCAGAACAGCTTTGTTGTTCTTGATTGACAGATCTCATGCTTTGTCCTGTGATTTCTAGGAGATGGCCGTGTGTATTCTTGGGGAAGAGGAATGTTTGGTAGACTTGGGATCGGTATGGTGCTGGGGTTACAGAGTGACAGAGTGACATCGAGTATATGGCTGGTCAATTATCAGCATTTGGATACTCTTTAAGCGATAATCCGGACGAGGCAGACTTATGGCTGATAAATACGTAAAGATGCTGCACTTTCGCTGTGATTATTTCTCTTACTCCATTGTTTAGCTTCACTATATGTCTTTCCAAGATTGCGATTTCTTTCAAACTTAACTGAAAGATTGATAGACTTCTAATGGATAACAAGATTTTGTGCGTATCACTAATCTAGTGACAGATTCTAATGCACTTCCCTGCTAAGACCGATCTGATTTTATTTATACTTTTGATTGGAGTGTAGATTTGCCGCATGGAAAGTTGAAAACATATACCTACATAATATCCAGTGAATGTTCATGTTACTTTATTAAAATGTTGGTCTAATTTGGTGCTTGCATTTATATCTATGTAGGCTGATCTTTTTTCTGTGCCTACTTTCATGTAGATGCACAGTTAAATCACCAAGTCAATCCGCCATGGACACACTTATTAAAATATGTAAAAGTTTGAAAAAGCCTCTGGTAGTGGCTGGATGTGTCCCCCAAGGAAGTCGTGATTTGAAGGAGCTTGAAGGGGTGAGCATAATTGGTGTTCAACAGATTGACAGAATTGTTGAGGTTGTAGAAGAGACTCTAAAAGGACATGAGGTGCGGCAACTGATTCGCAAGACATTACCAGCACTTGACCTCCCAAAGGTGAAATTTTGCATTTGTGCTTTACTTTAATAAACTGTATAAAGTATATTTATCTTGTACTCATCTGTTGTGAAAACATTTAGTTGGTTTTCTCCTTTTAATAGTTTTTTTGTAATCTGTTGAGTCACTCTGCACTTTCACCTTACTATAATATTCAGGGTAGTTGATATGTACTAATTTTCTGTAAACAGGTCAACTTTATCGAGATTCTCCCAATAAATGTCGGCTGCTTAGGCGCTTGTACATACTGTAAGACCAAGCATGCACGTGGTCATCTTGGGAGTTATACCATTGATTGCCTTGTAAGTATCATCAGTTATTTTTATGTGCATTCAACATTATCAATGAGTTACAGAACAGAATAACTAATATAGTCCCTGCAAGGATTCTCCCTTCATGTTGTTTTGCAATTTCTCTTTGCAAGGAGTCTCTAGGGATGGTCTGATGGCGTGGTTGCAGATGAGCTGCAAGGACCAAAAAAGAGACCAAGAATTAAACCCGGAGAGGAGATCGATGAAAAGTCCAAGAAGGTACCTCGGTTCTGCAAATTCGTTATCCTATATCTGAAAATACGATTTTACTGATGGACGATTCTGTGTTCAGTTTCGAAGGAAACTCCAACCAATGGTTGTGGATGGACATGATATTATCTCGACAGCATAGGCTGCAAGAATGAAGTCATTAGCGAGACTCGAGGGTAAGAACGCAGCAGCAAAAGCAGTTGCGAAAAGAGAAGAAGAACGAGTTGCAGAGTTGAAGAAGATGAGAGGAGAAAGATGGTTACCTTGCATTGCCAAAGAGAAGAGACACAACGTAAACACTAGAACATAGCATGTTACAGAAATATTTGGAGAAATACCAAACTTTTTAGCTGAAATAGAGCTGTTTTTTTAAGATTGTTCTGTCTGGAACAATTATGTAAATAATTGTAAATTGTTGTATGTATTATAAATTCGTTTGATGCAACTTGATGTTTATTTAACTAGATTTTCATCAAACAGAATCAGATATTAAGAAGAAAATAAAATGAAATGGTTGCAAATGTGGTGAATTATGTTTGTGGAGAAGTTGTTAAATGATCTTTTATCTTCTTCTAAATGTTATAAAACGGTTACTTTAGTTTGGACATTTTGTTACCTAACCGTTACTACTTCATAATCCATAAACATAAAAGGGGGGGGGGGGGGTAGAATCGTCTTTAAATTAGGTCACGTGACTTGCACGTGACACTTTGACGGTCAGATTTGACGGAAAGTTCATGGAGTAACCTTTCAGTCACATCTTCAAACTTAAGTAACGTTTCAGCTACACAAAAAAAGATGAGTAACCTTTTAATCACATGGGCCAAACATAAGTAACGGTTGAGGTAATTAACCCTACATTTTAAGGTGGTAGATTTGATACAGTTGATGGGAAGAAGATCTACATTGGTCAGAAATACGTTAGACCTAGGTGGCCTATCCCATTTCGGTACAGCGTAACTTGGCACAACCGTTAGATGAATCAACTAAAAGAGGTTAAACTGGCTGCATATGAGTACCTTATGGATATTTCTGTCCAGTCGTGGGCTAGGGCACATTTCCAATGGTTTTCTAAGACAGATTTTATAGTCAGTAACATTGCCGAGAGTTTCAACGCCAAGATACGTCGACTTCGTGACAAGCCAGTTATTACTTTATTTGAATATCTTAGGTGGATGTTTATGTTGGAATTTGCAGAACGAAGGAACAAGGGGGAAGCGTCCGCACATAGGGTCTGTCCAACCATTAAAAGGAAACTGGACAAGGTTGCGCTAAAGGCAAGGGACCATATTGTAGGACATGCCAGTTTAGGAATATATGAAACTAAGAACCCGCATGGTGGAACTTGTATTATGAACTTAAGGGAGTCGACCTGCAGCTGTGGCCAGTGGCAGCTTTTTGGAATACCTTGTCCGCATTCATATGTGGCAATCTTGCACCATCGGTCCGATGTCCTGGATTATGTATCTCCTTACTACAGTAAGGAGTCGTATTTGAAGACATACGATGATATCATCCATCCCATTTCAGGTAAGATTATGTGTTGATTGTTGGTGTTGTTTTCAGTTTTGACGGGTTGCTGATATTCAGTTTTGACGGATTGTTGTTGGATTATGCTTGTTGCTTGTTGTTTGTTGTTTGTTGATTGTTGTTATTCAGTTTTAAATTTTGTATAACTAAGTGTTGACGAGTGGGTGCCAAGTACGGCTTGACCCTTAAACCCACATGAATTTAGGAATGCACCGGGTCGACCGAAGAAGAAAAGGACAACGTCATCGTGGGAAGCCAATGCAGGAAAATTGAGAAAAATGGGGGACCTCCAACATTGTGGAAAATGCAAGCAAGTTGGGTATAATGCTAGATCATGCGGAAATGGGGAAACAAATAAGACTCAAAAAGGGACTCAACACGAAGAGCAAAGTCAAGGAATCATATGTCCTCCTTCCACACAAGATAGTGCACCGAGTCAATGAACCATGTCTAGGAAATGAAAGGATAAGATGTAAATGTAGGATAGGCATAAACAAGTGTTGGGTGCACCGAGTCATTTTGTGGTATTCTAAGTGTTAGGCGGAAACAAGACTTGAAACATGTTGCATTTTGGTATATGTTGGAACATCCAACTTCTGATTTAGTCTTACGTATTTGAAGACTTGTGGTTATATCAACATCAATATGTTCAAATGGTTCTGGATGAAAACTGCTTACTTTAACAAACTTTAGGGGGAATATTAAACAAGTTCAATACATTAAGGGGGATAGTTATTCCACCTGGGAAATTTCAAGAACATCGACCCTTCATTGCATAATCAAAACATAGTTTTATATAGTAACATTTTATACTTCATAACGTACTTCTTACATTATTCATAACAAATACACTAACAAAAAACTACATTACATCGTCAAGAACACAACTAAAAGTTGAACAATAAAGCCATCAACAAACAAATTCGATAAACTTGTTCTTTTCGACGATAGTCTTCGACCTCAATGGTTGCCTTCTCGTACAAAGCCACTAAATTTGCAAGAGCACTACCACAACATCTGCATTTATCAACCTCTTGTTCTTCAACGTCCACCCACTTGAAAAACCCACATCCCGGATTCTCACTATTATAAACAAAAAAACATATACATAATGAAACCTACAATAAGCTTCGAAATTTCAACAACTTAACTCAATCGGGTTTCAATCATACCTTGAAGTGAGGACAAACCCAAAATTCACGTCCATAGTTCTTGGAGGTTCGGGACATTCTCAAATGAGGTGACAATCCACAATTACATCGGTGAATACTTGAGAATGATACATTTGAGGAAGATTGTGTCAACATTGTCGCGAGAATCACCTCGGTGTCGCGCCTTTCACCTACCTTTCAAGAACCCTAGATTTCTTCTGATCTTCATCAACTGACTGGATTGAATTTCAAAAAATCCAATATGCAATTATGTAGTTGTATAGAGTGAAATGAGGGCAGTTTTGTCTTTTCAAATTTAGTCACCGCACGTAAACGACACATGTTTCCTTAACCGTCTGAAATAAACAGACATATGACAGAATGGGGCAAATTTTCATTTTGTTCAAACATTAGGACTAAAATTTTAAATTTTAAACATTAAGGAGGAATCTTAAATTCAGTCTAAACTTTAAGGGAGAAATTGACAATTAACCCTAATAATAATAATGCATAGTATCATATTAATATTACTTTTTCACACTGTTATGATAAAATATCTATTTCATCACTTATAATTAGTACATGCTAACTTTTAATTATTTATCTTTTTTTTTTTGCATTATTAAGTTTATTTATGTTTCAAAATATGATTAATTGATTATCTATTTTTATGTTCTTTATTCTACCCTACATATCCTTGGAAGACAAGCATTTTAATTATTGAAAATGAATTTTTTGATACTTCAACTTAAATAATAATCACATGCAAGACATATGTTGAATAAAAAGATCAAAACTAATTATATAAATTATGATTTAAATCAAAATGTAATATTTTTATATATAAATAACTAAATAACATAACTTCGAATTAAAAAATAACATTATACAATATAAATAACTAAATATGTAATTAATATGAATTACTAAGAAATAAAGCTTTTTCAATTTATCCACTAGATTTGACACTTCATTACCTTGTAGAGTACCATCATGAAAAAAAGAAGTGAATTTAGATGTGAAATAAGATATCATATTAATGTTATTATGGTTATATATGTTAAGTAAGAATGCGAATAAAATTAATTTTGGAGAAATCGAAGTTTCGAGTGAGAAAATATTGAAAAAATGTGAAACCGATGTAAAGTTAAATAAGTACTATCATGGAAAAAGATGATTGGGAGTTTGAAATAAGAATTGATCTAAATATTATTACGATCATGTATGTAAAGTAAGAAGACAACTAAAATTAATTTCTTCAAAATTGGAGTTTTGAGAGAAAAAATATTGAAAAATTACGAAATCGATGTAAATTTAAAGGGGTACCATCATGGAAACTAAGTGATTTATCGTGTGAAATAAGAATTTTTTTGAAAAATACCGCGATCATATATGTCAATTGAAAATAAATCTATCTTCGTCAACTTCGAAATTTTAATCAGAAGATATTAAAAAAACTACAAAATCGACTAAACTTAAAGAGGTATCATCACAAAAAGTAGGTGATTTAGGATGTGACATAAGAAATAATATTAACATAACTACAATTATATATGTCAAGTAAAAATGTAAATAAAGCTAATTTCATCGAAATAAAATTTTTGAATGAAAGAATATTGAAAAACTACGAAATCGATGTAAACTTATACGTACCATCATGGAAAATAACTGATTTGGGGTTTGAAATAAAAAGTGATCTTAATGTCACTACGATCATATACGTTGAGTAACAATGTGAATAAAATAAATTTCGGTAAAATCGAATTTCTTAATTAGGAGATATTGAAAAATTGTGAAATTGACGTAAAGTTAGAGGGATACCATCATAAAAAGTAGGAGATACATAGTATGAAATGAGAAATGATCTTAACATTACTAGTATCATATATGTTGAGTAAAATAAAAATAAAACTATTTACGACAAAAATCAGAGTTCCAAGTCAGAATATATTAAAAAATTACAAAATTGAAATAAATATAAAGGGTTACCATCACATAAAGTAGGTGATTTATGTGATATAAGAAATGATATTAACATTACAAGGATAATAAATGTCGAATAAAATTGTAAATAAAATGGATTTTATCGAAATCGAAGTTTCGAGTCAGAAGATATTGAAAACATATGAAAATGATGAAAACTTAAATGGGTAATCTCATGGAAAATAGGCAATTTCGGTTGCGAAATAAAAAATGATCTTAATGTTACTACGATTATATACGTTGAGTAAGAATGTGAATAAAATTACTTTCAGCGCAATCAGATTTTTGAGTGAGAAAATATTGAAAAACTGTGAATCAGTATAAGCTTAAAGGGGTACAATCATGGAAAACAAGTGATCTGGGGTGTGAAATAATAAATTATCTTAATATTACTACGATAGTATATGTTAAGTAAGAAGACTAATAAAATTATCATCTTTAAAATTGGAGTTTCGAGTAAAGAGATATTGACAAACTACAAAATCGATGTAAATTTAAAGGGGTATCATCATGGAAACTAAGTGATTTGGAATGTGAAATAAGAAATGATTTAAACATTACTACGATCATATAAGTTCGGTAAAAATGAAAATAAAACTATTTTCGTCAAAATCTGAGTCCAAGTCGGGAGATATTAAAAAATTAAAAAATTCACGTAAACTTAAGGGGTATCATCAGAAAAAATGGATGATTTGGGACGTGATATAAGAAATGATATTGACATTACTACAATCATATATGTCGAGTAAAAATGTAGTAAAACTAATTTAATCTAAATAGTACTTCTACGTGAGAAGATACTGAAAAACTACAAAATCGATGTAAACTTACAGGGACACCATAATGGAAAATAAGGGATTTTGGGTTTGAAATAAGAATTATCTTTATGCTACTACGATCATATACGTTGAGTAAGAATGCAAATAAAACTACTTTTAGCGAAATCGGAGTTCCAAGTGAGGAGATATTGAAAAACTGCGAAATTGATGTAAAGTTATAGGTGTACACCATGGGAAAAAAGTGATTTGGAGTGTGAAAATAATCTAAATGTCATTACGATAGTATATGTCAAGTAAGAAGGCAAATACAACCAATTTCTTCGAAAATGGAAGTCCGAGTGAATATATATTAAAAAACTACGAAAACAATGTATATTTAAGGGGTGCCATCATGGAAAGTATGAGATTTGGAGTGTGAAATAAGAAATGATCTTAACGTTACTACGATCATATATGTCAAGTAAGTAGGCAAATAAAATTAATTTTGTCAAAATTGAAGTTTCAAGTCAAGATATATTAAAACCCTACGAAATTTACATAAACTTAAAGGGGTACCATCACGAAAAGTATGTGATTTTGGATGTGATATAGGAAATCATATTAACATTAGGACGATCATTTATGTCGAATAAAAATTTAAATAAAACTCATTTCATCGAAATCGAAGTTCCGAGTGAGAAGATGTTGAAAATTTACAAATTTGTTGTAAACTTAAAGGTATACCATCATGAACAATAAGTGATTTGGAGTGTGAAATAAGAAATGATCTTGACGTTACTACGATCATATACATTGAGTAAGAATGTGAATAAACTAATTTTGTAAAAATCGGAGTTCCAAGATATTCAAAAACTACGAAATCGATGTCAATTGGAAGAGGTGTCATCATGGAAAATAGGTAATTTGGAGTGTGAAATAAGAATGATCTTAACTTTAGTATGATCATATATGTCAAGTAAGTAGACAAATAAAACTAATTTTGTTAAAATTGAAGTTTCAAGTGAATATATTAAAAAAACTACAATATAAACTGATAGGGGTACCATTATGAAAATAGGTGACTTGAAGTGTGAAATAAGAAATGGTCTTAATATTAATACAATCATACATGTCAAGTTAGAATGGAAATAAACCTATTTTTGTCAAAATTGGAGTTTGAAGTGCGTAGATATTAAAAAATTAAAATACTGACGTAAACTTAAAGAATTATCATCACGAAAAGTATGTGATTTTGATATAAAAATATAAAAATGATTACATCGACATCGAAGTTCTAAGTGAGAAAATACGAAAAATTTACAAAATCAATGTAAACTTAAAAGGGGTAAGAGCGTGAAAAATATGTGATTGAAGGTGTGAAAGAAAAAACAATCTTAACGTTACTATGATCTTATACATTGAGTAAGAATGCAAATAAAACTACTTTAGTTGAAATCAGAGTTTTGAGTGAGGAGATATTGAAAAAAATATGAAATCGATGTAAAGTTAAAGGGGTACATCATGGAAAAATGTGATTTGGGTTGTGAAATAAAAATTTATCTTAATATTACTACGATCATATTTGCCGAGTAAAATAAAAATAAAAATATTTTCGTAAAAATCGGAGTTTCAAGTCAGGAGATATTAAAAATCTACAAATCGAGATAAACTTAAAGAAGTACCATCATGGAAAGTAAGTGATTTTGGATAAAATAATAGATAGCATCACAGAAAGGGAGTACCATCACGATTATAAACTCTAATATATAGTTATACTATCTATCTATATATTAATTTGGCTAGGATGTATATAATTTTGACAAGTAAGCAAAATAAAATTTTCTAATCAATTATATTGGTCTACCTAGATTGTATGTTACAATTACCTATGTGACATCATATTTTTGTACATGTGGATACTTTAAAATTACTCCAAAGCACCACATTGAACCTTAAAACTCATTTCAATGTATCACATTTATTACAAACCAATTAGTAAATATTTTTATCTTTTTTTCAAGCTTAGTTTTCTTCATTTTTTAATTAAAAAATCTAATAATAATTATGGTTTTTTAATATATTTTATTCACAATTCTATATTTGTAGGGTTTAGGGTTGTAATTCAAAATTAATTAATTAGGGTTTTATTAATTTCAATATATTAAAATTTCTAATTAAAAATAATAAATTACCCAAATTTATTTTTGAGTATGTTTAAAATAATAATTTTATCATATGAACCAAAATTCTTAATATTATTATTGATTTTTTAAGGGTTAATTGTCAATTTGCCTCTAATGTTTGGACCGAATTTAAGATTCCCCCTTAAAGTTTAAAATTTTAAATTTTAGTCCTAATGTTTGGACGAAATCAAAAATCCCCCCATTCCGTTTTAAGGCCGTTTATTTGAAACGGTAAGCCCGACACGTGCCTTGCACATGCATTTTCTTTAAAAAAAAATACACAAATACCCTTCCACTGCTTCTTCTCCATCTCTCCATTCCACTGCAACTTCTTTCGTTAGCACTTGGCCACTTCCCCATTTTCAGTAATCTGTAACTTCAACTCCATTGATTCAGCTTGGAGGAGATCCGCTCATGGACTCGATCAATTCGTTCAAGGGATACAACAAGAATATGATAATCAATAGTTGCTTGAGATAGAAAAGATTCTATTTTGTAGCATTGGGGTAGTCATGTTCGTGATTATTTCCGAGGAAAGACAATTTTTTTGCAAATTGATGTGTTTTTTTTGTTTGTTTCTGACATATCATCACTTTGTTTAGGCAAAAAGTAAGTTTAAGAAGGCAGAGTATGCTTTAACAAAAGTACAGAAGAATCTACAACCATCTGATCTTCCATCCGATCTTGAAACCATAACAGATGAAGAGAGGTTTCTGTTCCGCAAAATTGATCTCAGTATAAAGCCTTACCTACTTGTTGGTAAGAACCTTAAAGTTGGTCTTTTTTAAATATTTTATTCTGTAACTTATATACGTTTTTTGATACTTTTAAGGGAGGAGAGGGCTTTTCGGGGGGACAATGGAAAACATGCATAAGAATCTTGTCTGTATTTATGTATAAAAACTGCATTTTTATCAGCACTTCTTGACTAGGTCTGGCAATGGTCCATGAGCGGATCTCCTCCACGCTGAATCAATAGAGTTGAAGTTACAGATTACTGGAAATGGGGAAGTGGCCAAGTGCCAACGAAAGAAGTTGCAGTGGAATGGAGAGATGGAGAATAAGCAGTGGAAGGACATTTGTGTCTTTTTTTTTAAGAAAATGCATGTGCAAGGCACGTGTCGGGCTTACCGTTTCAAATAAACGGCCTTAAGACGGAATGGGAGGATTTTTGATTTCGTCCAAACATTAGGACTAAAATTTAAAATTTTAAACTTTAAGGGGGAATCTAAAATTGTGTCCAAACATTAGGGGGCAAATTGACAATTAACCCATTTTTTAAAGATATATCTTTTTAATATGCTAATACTTGGTAGACAACATATGTAATAATTACTATCAAAGTGGAGTAATTAGAGTTATTAACATACGTATATTCAATTTAATATTTGTTAAAAAAACACGATAACAATAAAGAACATAAAAGTTAAGTTGAAGAGAATGCATTAACAACATAATAGTAAATGTTTATATAATTTTTAATGAATATAATAAAATAATTTAATTTAAACAATTAGAGAACCTTTCATATATAAATGCACAATCAATACCTATATATGTTTCTGCCAGAAAAAGTACTAATATATTTATACAAAAATTCAACTAGATCACAAATTATGTTGAACTTAACTATAAAAATATAATAAAATTACTACTATGTTGAAAATTATTTTAAATTAACACATAATAATATAATATCATAATTAATAAATACAAATATTAAAAAAATATAATCATTTATTAATTAATATAAAATGATATCCAATAATCAAATATTTATTATGTGTGTGTTTGTGAAATTTTAATTTCAAATAACTCAAATTATCTTGAACATAAAAATATATTTATTTAATAGATATTTTTAAATATTTTTCCAATAATTTCTCTTCATTAATAAATTATTCCGTTAGTGCTAGAACTTTCAAACTCAATACATTAATCATGACGAGTATAAACTTATATCTTTATTATTATAAAAAATCATACATACAAAATTTATATTTGATATTTCATAACGAGTATATACATATATATATATATATATATATATATACATGTATGTATATATATATATATATATATATATATATATGTATAATTATTTTATGCATTTTACAAATTTAATATTTTTCTTATTATAAAATATAATTTAAACTAAATATAAAATAATATATTTAACTTACAGCGCAAAACGCGAACTAGATATATAGTTTAATATATCTTTTTAAGAAAAGAACCATATATAATATACTTTCTACGCGGACGTTAACTATATTAATTCTTTTTCGGTGTATTTCACTTATCTATATTTACCAAAATATTAAGTATGAAATATGAATACTCTATAAAGTTACATAATTTTAATCACATTTTACATATTATTCTTAGAATTAATCTTATTCTCGAATAAAGGGATAAAGTATATTAAAGTATTTGAACTTTCACACTTTTATAAATTAGTATTTATTTTTTGTATTTTAATAGTTAACGTGCTTCTTCACTCGATACGCCTTCTCACCTTCTTCAAGGATTTGTTCGGGCTGGCTTATATATTGTTTGGGCCGCCGAAGGCTGGCTTACATTAGACCCACAAATTTATGTGAAAGGTTTTAACATATATCTGGTAATCGGGCTTGACCCGCCCAACGGCCCCAACCCGATCACAAGACATTCACTAGAAAAGTAGAACTTCAAAGAAATATAATTCGATTTTCAGATAGTGAGACGTGTTAAAATCGGTCACTCAGAGATTTAAAGTTAATTTTAAAGTTTTTGAGCCAAATCTTTACTATTTTTCCCTGTGATAATTCTGAAACTTTAAAAAAACTTCAGAAAATCAACATAATTTATATTACTTTGTGATTATACATTCATCTCCTTTTATCTTACTATAACATTATATTATTATTGATACCTATAGATATATTTATTTAATTTTATTTTTTAACACAACAAGCCATAAATTTTCGTATAATATTCTGATTTTTGAATTGTTATTATATATGGAAAAGGAAAAATAAAAAACTTTCTAATGACATATAATATCAGATATATATATATATTGTGCGATTAAAAACCCGCAAATCCTGATTCGACCATTATCACTTATATATATTATATTATTTAGTCTTATTTAATATGAGTACTCAATTAATATTTTAATTATTCAATCGGTTCTACTAAATTAATTATATAAACAAGGTACAATAAAGTTATTTTGTTGTTTAATATGATTTTTAGTGCCTCATTTTGAGTTTGAATGTATATTTTTTGAATTTTCGGTTTAAACAAAAAAAAACGGTAATATGAACGGACGATTTGATTTTCTGATTTTTCTTAGACGGTCTTTTGGTCGGGTACGTAGTTTTGTGGTGAAAAAAACGGACAAAAAAAATAAACATCCAACCGAAATAATGAAAAAACTGGACTGACTGGACTGGTTTCTACCCTACTCTTTAGATCTCCTTTTGTCTTGTGATGGTGCTATCAAATGACGATATTTTAAATAAATTTGATTTAGAGTTCTATTTAATTTAGATTAACTAGAAACATTGGTTACCTAATAAAAAAAAAGAGTTACACACCTAGGGACTAGGGTTTTGAATTAGTCTATGCTCGAAAATCTTGTATATGTAGATCCGATCATCCGAACCCATGTCATTCACTTTATTCTTAAATTTTAATCACAACTTTTAAATAAATATATAAAATAGGAAACACATAAAATATAATATACAATTACAATATAAAAAATATTATGACATTGTAATAATATTTCACAATATACTCTATTTATTTATCTACTATATGTGCATAAATTCTTTTTAAAACTCCGCAAACCTCTATATCTTTCAAATAATGTGTTATGTAGTGTGTCGCGTGATGGAAATCAAAGGAAAAACTGGAGGAGTTGATTTAATGTAAGAATTCTACTTTTCAGTATTTTTTCATTCTGCAATATGTTACAATAGATATATTGGCCCCAGTGCTAGAATATGAAACAATGTTACAACAAAATAACTCTAAAAGGAAGACTATATATTACATTCCTATTTTGTATATTTCTATTTCTAACACTCCCCCTCAAGTTGAATAGTGGGATTGCCAATATTTAACTTGCGCATAACACTTTTGAAACTCCTTCCATTTACTGATTTCGTAAGGATGTCCGCCAGCTGATCTTCAGACCGTACAAAGGGAAGAGTGATAATTCGTTTTTCCAGTTTCTCCTTTATAAAATGACGATCAACCTCAACATGTTTCGTCCGGTCATGTTGAGCTGGATTCTCAGAGATACTAATAGATGCATGATTGTCGCACATTAACCTGCTTGGTTCCTTTACGGGAAACCCAATTTCAGCCAGTAACTTTTGTAACCATAAAATTTCCGTTAGGCCTCGGGCTACTCCTCTGAATTCTGCATCGGCACTGGACAGTGCTACAACCTTCTGCTTCTTACTCTTCCAGGTGACGAGGTTTCCTCCAACCAGGGTGAAGTACCCAGAAGTCGATCTCCTATCTGTCGGATTTCCTGCCCAGTCAGCATCAGTGTAGGCTTCTAAGTCCAGGTGGCCATTCTTCCGGAATAAGATTCCTACACCTGGAGATCCTTTTAAGTATTGAAGGACTCTCAGGGCACCCTCCATATGACTCATATGAGGATTATGCATGAACTAGCTCAAGACACCTACTGAATATGCAATATCTGGTCTCGTGTGAGACAAGTAGATCAGCTTCCCCACCAAGTGCTGATATTGGACACGATCTGCTGACTCCGCTCCCTCTATTATTTTGAAACTGTGATTTACCATAATAGGTGTTTCTGCTGGTTTACAATCAAGTAGTCATGTTTCAACGAGCAAGTCTAGGACATACTTTCTTTGAGAGATTAGGATCCCTGTTTTTGAGCGACGTACTTCAATTCCCAGAAAGTATTTCAGCTCTCCTAAGTCTTTCATCTCGAATTCCTTGAATAGACTTTGCTTGAGTTGTGATATTTCTTCAAAATCATCCCCTGTAATAATCATATCGTCAACATAAATGATTAGACATGTTACCCGATTTTCCCTCCTTTTCAGGAACAGGGTATGAACTGAGTTGCTCTGGTGGTATCCATACTTCTTCATAGCCACCGTAAACCTCCTAAACCAGGCTCTAGGTGACTATTTGAGCCCGTATAATGCTTTCTTCAATCTGCATACATCTGCCTTGCGAAAACTGTCTTTAAATCCAGGAGGCGGTTCCATATAGACTTATTCTTCTATGTCGGCATGCAGGACATCGCTCTTCACGTCAAATTGATGAAGTGGACAATCACAATTGGCTGCTATCGAGAACAAGACCCTGATAGTGTCAATTTTTGCGACTAAAGAGAAGGTCTCTGAATAATTGATGTCGTAGGTTTGGGTATAGCCTTTAGCAACTAATCGCGCTTTGTACCTCTTGACAGATTCGTCTGCTCGATGTTTCACTGTGAACACCCATCGACACCCGGCAACTCTTTTTCCAGGGGGAAGAGTGCATTTTTCCCACGTTCTACTCTTCTCTAGTGCTTCCATTTCGACTGCCATTGTCTGTCTCAATTCAGGGCTTTTGAGAGCTCCTTCTACGGTTTTTGGTATTTCATGAGAATATACAGCTGCTGCAAAGGCTTTAGCTCCTGGTGACAGGCTCCCCTAGCTAAGTTAGCCACTGGATACCGACTGGCTCTGGGGGTGTATTCTGGTTCATACCGAACGGGAGGGACCCCTCTTGTTCTTCTGGCTGGTAACTCATATCTTCCCTGTGTTGGTGCAGCTTCTTCATGTACTATTCTCACTTCTGGAGCAACTTCATTGACAGTCTCATTGTTATTAAGTACAGGGAATACCGCAGAAGGACTACTAACCTTAGGAATATTCGTCGGGGTTGACGGGTCTGAAGCATCTAAAACTTGTACTACGGGAGTCGACGTCTCTGTGGTTCCGCCTACTTGCTCTTTTGGGTCTATCTCCGGCCACACTTGAGTGGTCAACCAATTCGATGGGCTATTACTAAGACTCTCCCCCTGACCAGAAGACTTGGATGAATAATAAAATTTTGTTTCAAGGAAGTTACAGTCCATCGTGGTATACATATGATGACTGTTAGGGTTATAGCAGCGATAGCCTTTATGATGAATCCCATACCCCACAAAGACACACTTGACTGAACAGGGATCAAACTTGGAACGATTTGTCTTAGGAATATGGACAAGGACAGAACACCCAAAAATACGTGGTTGGAGTGTCAAGGTTGTGGGAACACTCATATGATTAGATAGGATATAAAGAGGAGTTTGAAAATTTATCACCTTAGTGGGAAGACGATTAAGGAGATATACAGATGTTGCCACTGCTTCTGGCCAAAAGGAAATTGGGACATTTGATTCAAGCATCATTACCCTCGTCATTTCAAGGATGTGACGATTCTTTCGCTCGGCTACCCCATTCTGTTGGGGTGTGTGGGGGCACAAAGTTTGGTGAATGATGCCTTTTTCTTGAAGAAACTGATTAAGGCCAGAGTTCACAAATTCTCCTCCGTTATCTGAACGAAGGACTTGTATTTGGGTTTTAAACTGGGTGAGAACTAAGTTGTGAAATTCTACAAACTTATATGAGACTTCCGACTTGTGTTTCAGAAAATAAACCCAAGTCATATGAGAGTAGTCATCGATAAAGAGTACGAAGTATTTAAACCCATTATTTGACATGCATATACCATTGTTTGGAGCGAGACCCCACACATCAGAATGAATAAGAGAAAAAATAGACTTAGCTCTAGAATATGACTGAGAATATGAATGTTTATGACTCTTAGCAAGGATGCATGTTTCACATACAATATTTTTATTTAATGGAAACAAACTCGGAAATAACTTATTAAGATACCCCGTGGATGGATGACTCAATCGCCGATGCAACAACCATTGTTGCCTAGTAACTGTCCCGTGAGCAAGCGCTGCAGTTCCGTGTTGAGCCACTTCGTTCACGTAGTACAATCCTTGTAACACACAGAAAGTAGGATAGATCAGCACCATACAGTTCAACTGCTTTGTTACATGACTGATAGATAGTAATTTGCACGATAAACTAGGTACATAAAGACAGTTATGTAGCCGTAGTGTTGGGGATAATGCAATAGTCCCTGCTCCATGGACTGGAGATAAATCTCAATTCACGCTCTGTATCATTTTCTTATCTGGTACTGAGCAACTAATAAAATCATTTCGATCATAGGTCATCGTGTCAGTCGCACCACAATCAAATAACCATCTACTATTTTTAGGTTCAGATTCCCGAGCTACAAAAACTTGAGGGGTGCAATGCTGATTATCTTTAAATCCAGGCCCTGAATTGCTAATATGTAAATATGTAGGGGTAAACTGGGAATTACGGTTTTGAGGGAAAAGGGGTAAAGTACCATTTAACCCTATACCGAAGAACCACTATTGTGACTGCCCCCATGTTCATTTGTTGTGTATGTGCTGGTGTGGAGGGATTCTTGCTGCTCTTCGGCTGCTTCCACTCCGTGATCTCTAGCTGTCGTGATGGCCAGGTTCACCGCGTCGGTCCCCTCCTTTCGCTGGCTTTTCCAGCCTTCGGGAAAGCCAATCAATTGAAAACACTCCTCCTTGCAATGACGAAGTCGACCACAGTGGGTGCACCGCATGTTCTTCCGGTCAGCGCCGCCGCCGCGAGGTGATGTTCCCTTCCCTGTGACTGATTATGGTCGGGCGGCGTGATTCGTAGTGGAATCGGGCACCACTTCATCCGAGCGAGGGTTCCGAGAATCTGGGCAAGTGGTTCTGGTTGGGAAGCTTGGTCTGACCGAGAATTCCGATCCGATTCCAGCGTAGACTTTCTGTCGGTTCAGATTTCCTCCTTGTTGTGCCCATTACATGTCTCCTGTCTCTCTCCGATCGTATTGTTGCATAAGCAACCTCTACTTCGGGTAATGGATTTTCACGAAGCAAATCTCATTTCTCTTGATCGTATTCATCACTGACAGCATGTAAGAATTGATATAACTTTGTTTCTGACATTTTTTTATTCCAAATCGTAATGTCTTCGGGGCATTTCGTGGGATTAGGATCCTGTAGTTCAATTTCTCGCCATATTTGCTGCATTTTACTGTAAAACGATTCAAGGGAATCGGATCCCTGTTTGCCATTGTTCGCCCGGACAATCAGGTCGAACAGCTGGACTCCGTCTCTTCCTTTGCTGTAGGTAGCATATAGTCATTTCCACAGATCCTTCGCAGTTGGGAATTCTGCGTATTGGTGGACCAACTCCGGCTCCATGTTATCTAGCATCCAGGAGCAGACGATTAGATCGTCTTGTTTCCACTGTGGGTAACTCGGGTCATGAGTTTCAGGTGGCTCCGGAACTCCTGTGATGTGATGTAGCTTTCCCTGTCCGCCGATCTTCATACGGATTAACCGTGACCACAGGGAGTAATTGTGTTCATTGAGTTTAACACTCAAGCTGATTGTTGGGACTGAAATCTGTTTCTGTGTGTTACTTGTAGGTTGTGACAGATTCGAGAGTAGGGTTGCCAATTGAGCCGCCAACGTGTTCTCCGTTGTGGCGGGTTCACCAGAATTGACGCTACCATCTTCAGATTCTGCCATGACTGAATGAGGGATCTCGATCTGGTATATGATGAGGCTGAGAACGGTTGATCCCTAATTGATCAAGAACTCTTGCTCTGATACCATGATGGAAATCAAAGGGAAAACTGGAGGAGTTGATTTACTGTAAGAATTCTACTTTTCAGTATTTTTTCATTCTGCAGTATGTTACAATAGATATATTGGCCCCTACTAGAATAGGAAACAATGTTACAAGGAAATAACTCTAAAAAATGAAGACTATATATTACAATATATTACATTCCTATTTTGTATATTTCTATTTCTAACCTCGCAATCTCAAATAGGTCCTATTCAAACCAAAATCAAGTGTCTAATGGTTCTATATATAGTATATATAAGCTGCAAATAGTCAAATCTTTTTTAGTTTTTTTTCTTCCACTTGCAGTCTTTTTTATTTGGCGGGGTCATGTGGGTTTCTTGTAGTTGAATTTTCCATCTATAATAATTAATGTTGTTGCAGGAGGTAGAGACTAAATTCCAAATCCTAGAAGGTGAGTTTTATAAATTGCAAAACTATCTCTGATAAATTATTTATATTTTATTCGTTTATGAGTGAAACAAAAATTTATTTGACATATTCATAAAAATAAAAAATTCAAATTAATAGTATAAAGGGAAAATAACTATTTTTAGAAGAGAAATATTAAAAATTACATATAAATATAATTTATATCTCCTTACATATAACAATTATGATTTGTTTATGGTGGTCAAGATTAATAAATATCTCGAGTGGTGTTACAACTTTATGTTTCTTACAGGTTATGTTATTACATCATTAAAGTAGGTATAATCACCTTTCATCCGTCCATCCACCTATAAAATATTTATAATGATATTGTCAATGTATATTTATATGACATAAGAAAAATTAGGATCATCTAATTTTGTCTTTTACAGTTATTTCATTAACCTATAAGAAGCTTAGAAAGTTAAAACCATGTGAATACTTAATTAATTACAAATAAAATTAGTTACTTGAAGCTTACCATTACCTTGGTTGATGTTCAAGTCCACTCAAGTATGAAAAAACTACATCGTTTTTCAAGTCGATGACATTTTATTTATAAATAGTGAGTTAGAAATAGATTCATGTTTGTATTAATTGCATGGTGCATTGATATGATATGTATGGTGTCTACTGTCTCTCATGTCTATTATATCTCTAAAACGAGAAAACAATTCAATCTATTTATATGTGTCTTTGTCTCATTAATATCCAACTTAACGCACGTAACTGTCCAATTGTTAGACAGTTAATTTCAATAGCAACCTTTTCAAAGAAATTGTCAAACCCGTGTTTCTTTTTCTTAATCATTATATATATATTATTCATATACGTGCAATTACTGAATATTTGTGGACAACAAGTGCAGTTTGGTGTCCAGTAAACCCTATCTATTTGGCCAAAAATAATATATCTATCTATCTATCTATCTATCCAACAAGAGCAGTTGAAACCGTGGTGGGGTACCATCTATGTACGTATAGATCTCTGTCCGTTTCCCTTCATCCATATACTGACCAAGTAGTTCCTGTAGGGTATTCCTATTCATGACATTTGGCCCGAAAACAAGCAACTCTTGAAGAGACCGACCGGCCATTACGTACGACGAATTGTCTGTCCTCCACAGTTTTGCAAATTGCATGCACGCGGCGAAACATGCATGGCCTCTTCTCGAGCTACCACTTTTTTAATATATTATTAATATGTGTATTTAGATTGATTTTTTAAAATATTTTATTTGAATAAAAAACTTATGGAGTAACAAGGATGAGAAATATAATTCAAAAATGACATGCAACCATAAAAAATATAACCTAGACACGATTTGAGCTCGAATTGATGAGTTTGGGGTATTTTTTGAGTTAAGTTCAAAGTTGAAAGGTCTATAGCTCTAGCTATCAATTGAGTACGACACTATATTAGTTAATAGAAAAGAAGAGGGAAAATAAACTTAAAATGTTGTTTTTTAAAATTAAATATTGATTAAAAGCTAAAATAAAGTCACTATAGTTATCATATGCAGTATAGTAATTCTCAGATATAATGTCTTTGATTCCATCAATATTCACGTTGAAAGCGTTTCACTAAATTCAATTTCATTGGTATATCAATACTAGCCATTATTTTATAAAAACACAATTTAGAATTGTTGTAGGCTTGTTGATTTAAACCGGTTCGTCCAAATTGGTCTGGTTCTGATTTGGTTCGAACCGGTTAGACCGAACTAGTATCAAAATCATATTAGTGTTTTTAGGCTTCAAATAGACCAATTCAAAATAGTACCACAAATTCAGTTCGAATCGACTCGTTTTTTTATACTGGTTTATACTTAAATTTAAATCAAACCACTTTAAACCTATATAATTTTAGAACCGATTTGAAGCAAAATCAACTAAACCGGTCTGAAATTAAACCAAACCTAGAGATGTTTTCAATAAACCAAACCTAGAGATATATTGGACTCTCGTATGTTGATGTTGGACATGATTTCAGTTGGTTGTGGAACAGATTTTCAATCAGTTTCGTGTGTTTTTTAGTCTGTTCAGTGTATTTTTCAGTCGATTCAGTGTTTTTTCAATCGGTTCAGTGTGTTTTTGAGTTGGTTTAGTATTTTTCAGTCGGTTCAGTGTGTTTGATAGAATTTTCAGTCTATTCAATTTCAGATTGAACCATATCATTTCCGAACTAAAATTATTATTAAAAAACAGATCACACTAGTTCGAATTGATTATGAATCGGTTCAAACTAGATCAGTTTTTTTTTACGTAAACCATACCAATTTTTCTAGAAAATAGAAAAAGTACTAGTTTTATACAAATCAGACCAGTTCAGCTCTGAATCGATTCGGGGTCGAACCGGTTCATGAACAAATGTAAAATGTTCACTTTATGCATAGGTCATATATTATTTTGTTTTGTATTTAAAAATATCAAAATTTTATTTCAAAAGTCAAAGAAAGATTAATATAGCTTTTAAAAGGAAAACTTGAACTTTAGGATTTATCTTTTTCAAAAAATAGTGTTTTTAAAAGTATATATATATTATTTCTATCAAATTCATTTAATAATTGTTATGTGCATTTTAATAAATTTATTTATCTATAACCAGTATAACTTAAATGATAAACTAGTAAAATTTATAAGTGTAATCGTTACCAAGTAATAATGAATCATTTTTTTATATAATTTCTCTAACAGTAGAAATGCAAAAGTTCCCCTGGAAATGCAAGTGGTCTTTCTCTTGCATATTAGGTTATATTTGCAGTTTTTTTAAGAAGATATTTTTGTCATTATTTTATATTTAAATACTATTTTGGGAAGAAAAGAAAATCGCACATTCCAGCAAATGACGTGCACTTGGGCACAATAGGAGATCCCATTAAATAATTAATATCTAACTCTGTTTATTATTATTTTCTTGTATATATATATATATACTCAAGCAGTACACCACACTACACGTTTGCAGCATATATAAATTTGCAATAAGATTAATAAGATTGTGAGATTTCGCTGGCGAAATAATTCCAAAGCAAGCAAGTCGCTATATATATATATATATATATGGATAAAAAACAGTTTCACCAAGTTTAAGACAAATTTAAGATTTTTCATTAATGCTTGAAATTTGAAATTTTAGTGATAATGTTTGGCCTCGATGAAAAATTTCTCATTGCCGTCCAAAAATCGGTTATTTGTTATGGAAGCTTAGTTACCTGTCAAGCACGTGAATTTTATCTATTTTGAATGGACAAAATTGTTCTTCATCCTCTTCGACTTAGTATGATTTTATGTTGTACCTCTCCCGACCTCTAGTATGATTTTGCAGAAGAAACAAATCCTTCATAAGAACTTTTTTTACAGATTTAAAGATTCAGACCGGTCCTTACCATCAGACCCAAAAATTACATAGGGTGAAAATTCATTATAAAAACACAAAAAATCAATATTTTCACTAAATGTAAGATTTTGAACCCTCGAATCATAAATTTTCTAAATTGAAAAAAGCAAAATTACATCTATTACACTCTCCCGTTCAAGATTATTTCCAGACTCAAATAAGCATCAAAGCGTTGAAGTTATCAAGGTTAACTCACGCATGCACCTACCAACTTGTGCTTGTGTTTAGTATAGAATCGTGAAAAAGGAAAGCCTCTATGGTGAACTTAGTGTGGGGGTTACATGCTTTTGTAATAGTGGAAGATAGAAGGACCCAAGAACTTCTTGCACTCCTGGAACGCTTCATCCGTCGTGGGTCCATTATACGGTTTGAGGACGCACTCAAAGGAAGGAATATGCGGAGGACATCGCTGAACTTGACGGCGCCGTCGAGATGGCGCAACAGGTGGCGACAACCCTCGATCTTGCTGTTCGAGAGTCCTGCTCAGGATTCGTGCCCACAGAGCCATGTCTGCTTTGGATCAGAGACTCTCGAGAAGTTTGTAGGTATGGAGAGTAGTTTGGCCACTTCAAAATATTAAACAAACATCTGCTTGACACATGATCTTCAATCCGTTAGAATAAACAGTTTTTGGACGACAAGGGGGAATTGTTAATCGTGTTCAAACATTATGACTAAAATTTCAAATTTTAAACATTAAAGGGAATCTTAAATTTGGCTCAAACGTTAGGAGAGAAACTATTATTTTACCCTATATATATTTTAGAGATATTGATAGCTTGCATCTTATTGCTAGGGTTGGGCATAAAAACTGGTTCGACCGAACCGTACATGAACTGTATCGATTTTGAACCGGTTCGACCGAACCGATTCACAAACCAAACTTTTTTTTTGCAAACAAATGGAGTGGTTCAGAAGAGGTTCAAATAACTGGTTCGCAAACGGTAAACCGTACCACTTCTTGTATCGATTTTAATTAATATAATATTATATTTAATTTTTAAAATATATTATATACTCTAAACCATTAGACCAAAGTTGGTTCGGTGATGATTTACAATCTACATTAATATAATGAATTATGGATTATGGATTATGGTTTATAGATTATGGTTTATGGATTATAGATTATGGATTAGGATTATGGTTTATAGATTATGGTTTATGGATTATTTATTATTTTGTTTTTAAAAAAATATATATAAAGTGGTTCAGACGAACCGGTTATAAACTGGTTCAGAAGAGGTACGGAAAATTATTCAAAATCTGGAGCAATAAACCGTACCTCTTTAAAATGTGGTAAATGTATAGTTCATGAACCGATTCAGCCCCGAACCGGTTCATGCCCACCCTTAATTGCTATATAACTACAGATTGCCCACCCCGAGAGAATGTTGTCATTTAGTCTTTATGTTAGTCTTCAGTTACATTTTCTGTTAAATGATCGCGTGGCTTACACCTGTTGTGTCAAATGAGCTCCATGTATGTAATTTCCCTTGTTAAGTGTAATTTATATTTAAAAAAATTCAAACAAAAATTCGAAAGTTAGGAAAAAATAATTAACTAAAAATTAAAAGAAAAAATATAAATTAAAAAAAACATGAATTTATTATTAAAAATCATCAAATATAAATATAAATCGTAAAATATAAAATATAAAAATTATCATTTATAAATTTATTAAAAGATTAAAAAAATAGAAAGACAAAAAAATTAGGTTAGGACATTGGGGATTGATCCAATATATATATATATAAAGCTGGTTAAATTATTATTAAAAAAACAATTGTTTATGATATATATTTACTTTTCATATATCACACCACTATTTTATTAGTCAAACTTCACCGTCAACTTTAGTTTTTACTAAATAATAACATTATGAAACATAAGGTATCATGAAATAATATATGAGTGCTAACCAATAATATAAGTAAAATATAAAGTAGGGTTAATTATCAAATAGATACCTCAACTTTACATAGTTTGACATGTAGGTACCTAAATTTTGTTTTGCCTCAAATAGGTTGCCTAACTTTGTAAAATTAGCAAATAGATACCTACTATTAATTTTTCATTAAGAATGAACGGAAAATATCACGTGAGGAGCAAACAGATACCGGAACTCGACATGGTTTGACAAACAGGTACCTGAATTTACACGAATTAGCAAGTAGATTCCCACTTTTTTTTAAAGTAGGGTTTATATACCAAACACATGCATGTCTCAACTCCAGACGTTATCTAAGTAGGATTTATGGGGTCGTGCGAGTGAACACGTTGATATGTAAAATTTATATCATAAAATTGAAATGAAAATGGATCGTACGAATTAAAAATGGACCGTACGAATTAACCAGTAAACCTACATATCGTGATCATGTTGTTGAGTCTTTAAAATTTATAGTATATACATGATAAGACAATCAATATAAATTATTGGTATGAATATTCTTTGCAAAAAAATCTCATTCTTCATACAAGTTGCTCTTTCAAATACTTAGACTCTAAGTTGGGTTTGTCGACGATGCCCATCTTCAAACTAGGTTTAGGTTTCGGGTGGAGTTGTTTGTATTAGTTTTCCCAGTCGAGAGTGATCTTATCCTAACCGGGGATAACATGATTGATGGGGTCGGGATGGTGATGCCCAAGCGATGGGTTCATGATGCTTCCTTAATGCACCGAGAATGTCTGGAGTTGAGTCATGCATGTGTTTGGTATATAAACCTTATTTTTTCAAAAAAATTATTAAAGTGGTTCGACCGAACCGATTCAGATATCTATTTGCTAATTCGTGTAAGTTCAGGTACCTGTTTGTCAAACCATGTCAAGTTCAGGCACTTGTTTGCTCCTCACGTTATTTTCCGTTTATTCTTCACAGAAAATTAACGGTAGGTACCTATTTGCTAATTTCACAAAGTTGGACAACCTATTTGCGACAAAAAAAGTTTAGGTACCTATTTGCCAAACCATGTAAAGTTGGGGTACCTATTTGATAATTAACCCTATAAAGTATCATTAAAACTAGGATTAATATACTCAATGATTACGTACCTTTCTCCATATGACTAATTGATTATTTTGTGTGCAGAATGGTTATGTATCTTTGAACATGTGACTATTTGGTTACAATGATTTTTTATGAAATGAAATGACAAAAATACACTTCTGATTTATCTTCATCTTTTTTATTTGTTCATTCATGTTAGTTTTCTTCAAAATCTTCTTATTCTTTTTCTTCTTTGTTTTTTCTTAGAAATCTTCTTATTCTTCAAAATCTTATTCGAAATCCCATTTTTTTTTGGTGAAATCTTCTACTTTTTCTTCAAACGAATTCATACTTAATTTTTGGGTTCGATTTGCAAAAAATAAGATGAACTTGAAGATAAACATGAAGAATTTTAAGATGTACTTGAAGAATATGAAAATGAACATGAAGCATGATGAAGATAAGAAGAATGGCAAAATCACAATTTTAGTGACCATTTAATCACATTTGTCAAACATGAGTAACTAAATAGCACAAGTTGTAACCAAATAATCACATGCTAAAAGATATGTAACCATTTAGTTACGCGAAAAAAATGTATAACTAAATAGTCATATTTGACAAACATGTGGAACCATCAAATATATTAGGGTTTAATAGATCCAATGTTATCATATGTTTGGGTCATGTGATCGGATGGTACCGTATGTTTTTTGATGTGGTCAAATGGTTCGTTATGTTTGGAGGATGTTGTCCTATGGTATTCCGTTAACCAACCGTTAGATTTTTCTATTAAATGACACATGTTAGCACAACGTCAGTGCCACGTATATATATAATATAATATGTAATTTATAAAAATATAGGAAAATTAAAAAATATGAAAAAATCGGAAAAATTATAAATAAATATTTTGAACTTTATATATTAATAAAAATTACTTTTTATAAATTTATTTGAAAAAAAAACTAGGGTTCGACCCTTGAGGTCCAATTGACCCGACCAATGGTCGAACCCTGGGCTGGGTTGGACCCTTGGTTGGGTCAATTGGACCCCAAGGGTCGAACCTTGAACCCTAGTTTTTTTTGTTGTTTTGTTTTATTTTCAGTTTTCGATTTTTTTTACATAAATTCATGAAAAATAATTTTTATTAATATATAAAGTTTTAAATATTTTTTTATAATGTTTTCCGATTTTTCTATTTATTTTAATTTTCCTATTTATTTTAATTTTCCATCTGCCACGTCAGCGCCATGTTAGCATTCCGTTAGCTTAAACTTGACGGCAACAGTAACTTGAACTAAATAACAACATTATGAAAACATAAGGTACCAAGAAACAACATAGGAGTACCATCCGATCACATGACCCAAACATATGATGTCATTTGACCTATTAACCCAATATATTAACCCCTCAAAACTATTACCCCTCAATTTTTTTTTAAATTTTCCTTTAGTGCATTATTATTTTTTTCAAAAGTTTGTTACAATTTACATAAATACCTTAAGTACACCCTGGTTAACATAACTATACAAACTGCTCCCTAAACAAACAAAATACTGTCAATCTTCAACTACGCACATCCTCATCTACACTTCTCAGCTTCATGCAGATTCAGCTATGATCAGCAACTGACACCTGTTTAGTTGTTCTTCAACACATATATCTTAGGTTTTAACTTCCGCGGTGGTCGGAGACTTTCAATAAAGCAAAGCAAGGCCGAATTACTCAGTGTGCCCCCAACGAGTCGACTGTTCACTTTTTTTTTTTGCCCTGAGTCGACTGTTCACTGGGATTGAGAGATTAGTTTAACAAACACTTGTCTGCTGCTCCCTGATTCTTGCTGGGGGGCTTTGGGCTTTGTCCTCACTCCTCAGCTCACCCTGAATTTTATATTTTCACTAAATGAAGACATAAATATTTAAATAAATAAAAATTGAAAATTATGGACCATAATAAAAATGAAAATAGTGAAGTCATAATCTGAATATATATTGGGAATAATTAGATGTTTGGTAAGCTGATTGGAGAAGAATAAGTCCCTGTAGAAAATCTAATTATTTAAGGTCCTTATAGAAACCCTAATTAATTAACGTTCCTGTCCCTGTCACAGTTATCGTAATAAAGTATCACGAAGTAATACATTACAAGTATACAACAATTAATTACTAAATTATAGTAAAATGAGTTTTTAGACTTGGAATTCAAATGTTATTGGAGATAATAATTTTAATAAGGGACTTCATTGCATTTCATCATATAAGTTGACAAAAAAGAAAAAAAAATATTCTAGAAAATGAACGGCCCAGATTTACTCCTTGGTCCCAGGCTCTTCCTTTATCTACCCGCCCTCCCTCATCGTTCTTCCTTCCCCCCTCTCTCTTCGTCTCTCTTTCTCTCTCTCCGTCTTTCCTCCATGGAGTTGCAGAGCTCAAGCATCTAGAGATTCTAGAGTTCATATACTAGGCTTCGTTTTTGAAGATTATGCTGCTGGGGAAACGTCAGCGTCCGGAGATGCAGAGAGCCGCAAGCATGTCAGGAGTCACGTTCGATCTGAACGCTGGCGACGGTCAACCTCCGGCGGTCGATTTACTGAGCCAAAGGTGCCCGGCAACTAACTTCTCGCCTAGAAACATCAACCGGAGGCGTTCGGCTGATTTTCTCGAGACCCCGCCGTTCCTGGAGTCATGTCGTCTCTGCACGCGCCGCCTTGTCCCCGGCCGCGACGTCTACATGTACAGGTAAGAGTAGTCCGTCGTACGTTATTTTTTATCGAGCGTTCTTAGTAGTGGATTCTGACGGTGCATGTCGGAATGTTGATGCAGAGGAGATAGCGCGTTTTGCAGCCAAGAGTGTAGGCAGCAGCAGATGATCCAAGACGAAAAGAAAGAGAAGAAGTGTTCGATGGCGACCAAGAAGACAACATCATCAGCCTCCTCAGTCGCGAGGCCGAAGCCAGCCACCACCGGAGAGACTGTCGCCGCCGTGTAAAATATCCATCTCTGGCAGCTCTCATAGCCCTATGAAGGGTTGCGCGTGTTGCTCTCTGAAGTCTGAATGAATTGCTACTGTGGTGGTGGTGGAGGGTTACAGTTTTGAAAATCTGTAGCATATCCCTTCCTATATATATATATATATGCGTATGGTTCCATTGATGAACAAAATCATTCAGATCTTCAATCCATATTTAACCCTATGATATATATTACGGTTGAATTCGATTCATAAGTTAGCATGAAATCCTTATTGAAGAAGAAGAAGAAGAATGCATCCTTTGAACAAGTTATTGCTCCAAACTCAAAAGAACAAAACATAAGGGTGTTTAGCAGTGACAATTTGAGAGTTTTGATCTTAATATTTTCGATCTAAAATTATGATTTAAAAAAATTAAACTTTTCTTGGTAGTTATTAATTTATTATTACTGTGTTTGGTCAAAATTAAAATAATTAAATAACTATAAAAAGTCTAATTTAGCATTTATCAGAGGTTATCCAGATCACAGATTCACAGACTTAACTGCAGGTTGATTTTATTGTTTTAAATAAAAGTAACTCTATTTTTTTCTCCAAATAATGCATTTTTTTACTGAAGAATAATTAGAGAAAAACAACAATATATTGTTAAAAAAAAAGATTTCTCCAATCAGCGCTGTGTATTGATGTTCTCTCTTTTAGAAAGAATGAAGTTTAGACATATTTTTCGAAAAGCGAATGCGGTAGCGGATATTATGGCGGGTATGACGCTCAAACAGCGACATTTTTGTTTCGCGAATTGTTAAAGTTAGCTAGTTTTGGTTGTGTATATTGAACTTGGGTGATTAATTGTCCCCTATAGCGATTATTTTAATCCATAATTATTAAAAAAAATGTTCTCTCTTTTCTTTTTCTTTTTTCGAAGTATATATATTAAATAAAAAATTGGACAACATATACCGATGAAGTGTTAAAGGGAATCTTCTATTATGAACGAGCATTCATTCTACTGACTCGTGTTTAATAATTGTGAGTTGTGTAAATTGAATTTAACATCAAAGTGTCTTTAAAATTAATTTTAAAATATTGGGTAAATGTTCAGTTAATAATATTATTATATAAAAACGATTAAAAATATGAAATTACAAAATAAATCTTAAAAACGATATTAAGTTCTGATTTTCAAAATGATTTTAAAAACGATATTGTACAATTTTATTTATAAACTCACCACCCTAGCTAAGTGCTTGAGTTTAAGAAAGGAAAAATGGATAATTATCTTGACTTGATTGGTTTCTCTTAACCTTGATATAAAAAGTAAGGAGCGATCATTAAAAAAAAAAAATTCTTTAATTATTGTTATTTATATTACTTACAAATATATAAGCTTTTGAACGTGTAAATATTCAGACTTTTTTAAATATTTCTTTATAAAATTCCATTCCATGGTCTTTTTAATGATTAATTTTTTTTTTTTTGCAAAACTTTAATGCTTCTGTTATGAGCAAATTAATTATATTAATTTTCAAATAGATTGACAACAAAGTGAAGTTTCTTTTGTAGCATAGAGAAACTAACTTTAACAATAATAATAATAACAATAATACGATTGGTGTTAACATCTCGACAAAACCAAAGAAAATCAATTATTGCTGTAGCCAATAATCGATGCTTCCCCACCAAAAATTATTTTACACTAAATAAAGAATCTTCTGGTGTCACGATATGAACCGCCAATGCTTCTGAAATTGAACTGTAGGGATGGAATCTGTTGCCTAGTCAGCTCGCCGTGGAGTGGACCTGCTCTGGAGTCATATTATTTTGTATTTTTGTACACTATTGTATTGGGACAATAACATTATTTATTAATTATAACTATATATATATATATAAAATAAGAACAAAGAAAAAGTGAATGTATGCTATACTTTTTTTCTTTCTAAATCATGTGATTCTAAATGATTTTAATTAATGTGAGATTCTTCAACAATATTTAACTCATTTTTATACATATGATTATGATTTTCACCATTATATAAAAAATATGAACTCTTTTTTTTTTTTTTGATAATTATGGATTTAAAACCGCTATAGGTAACAAACTAATCACCCAAGTTCAAATTACACAACTCAAAGAGATAACTAACTAACTTTAACAATTCTCGAAACAGAATAGCCAACGACATCTTTACAAAGCGCGTTGATCGTTTCCTTCGGAGGAGAGTTATGAATTTCAAACACATGTCGCTGGTTTAGCGCCAAACCTGCCATGATGTCCGCTACCGCATTTGCTTCTCGAAAAATATGTCTGAACTTCACTCTTTCGAACTGCACCATTAATTTCCTGCAATCCGCAATGATGGGCATTAGTTTATGATTTGACATATTTTCATCAGAGATTACCTTATGGGCTGCAAGAGCGTCTGTTTCAAAAAAAAAAAAATATGAACTCAATATTGTGTTATACATGCTAAAATTCTTTACCGGAAAAACTATCGTATTGCTTCTTTATGTTTGGACATTTGTTTTTAAAATGAAATGATGTCCTGTTTATGTTTTAAAACAACATAGCATTGTTGATTTTTAATTAAAATTGAATATAAACATATTTTAAAAAACAAAGACGCAAAGATAGTCTAACAAGTAGTAGTAGGGTTCGACTCGGCGGAGGAAATATAAGCTAAGGCACTACTAGAAGGTGTTCGACTAGTGGTCGCAAACGGGTGGCCAAACGTCATTGTCGAATCGGACATGGCAAACATCATTAAACACCTTCAAGGGAATAACTTTGCATGGAGGATAGTTCCCATTTTGTCAAACGCGATGACGATATCGACATCGATAGACCGTGACGCGTGGGCGCATATCCCAGAACCGCAAACCTTTGTGCGATTTGGATTGTAAAACAGAGTTTATTGGGGGGGGGGGGGTACTCCAGATTGGGTATCCTTACCCCTAACCCCGTTATTTTGCTTTCTTTTATCGGATATACAAATGTACTCAAACCAAACTCATAGTATTGGAATGATATGATCATTTTAATGGCAAAAAAAATAGTAGTAGGGTTGATAGTAGTTAAGATATAATGTAGATATAACAAATACTATAAGTACATCATATTTTTAAATTTTATACCATAATCATTATTATAGTTATTTTGATTATAATTTTTAATACTATAAATAATTATGTTTATTAACCACTATTTTATTCATTTACTTGTACTTAAAATCATCATATTTTATTCAAATTCTATAAATCAAATTTTATTTATATGAAAATGAGAGAATCTAATGCTTTTTTTTTCATTTATATGAAAATATGTTTTATTTGTAAATATAACTTACTCATTTATTTTAATATTTTATTCAGTGTTATCAGAACTAGACCAACCCTTGAACTGGTAAGAGGATCGGTTCCCGGTTCGTCCGGTCGGACTCGATTCAGTGTGCAATTCACTGTTCATAATTAAAATAAAAACAAAAAAAATGCCCCAGCCTAGCCCTCCGCCCAACCCAATTTCTACACAACAATAAATTTTGTAAACCCAACCCAACCCTCCACCCCAACCCAAGCCAAGCCCTTCCCCCCCGCCCCATCCCTCCTCTAGCTTTTCCCCTCCACCCCACCTCACATTCCACCTCACCTACTCTCCACTGTCCACCCCCACCTTATGAATCATCTCCCGAATCGGAGAACCATCCCACCACGACTAGAAACTCGTGTAGCACTTGAAGAAGCTGCAATCGACCTTGGAGAATGATCCATCACCGCGTCTGTAGTCGAGTGGGGTTTCTGGTGGCCTTCGGAGAAGCTACCAGGACAAAAGATGAGTTAAGCAAACACTTATTTGTCTTCCGGCGATTGGGTCGCCGAGAGGGTCAGGATCGTCGTCGGGAATAGCGTTAGGTGGCCGTTCGACGTCATAGGGTGGACTTTAACAACTTTCTTGGCAGACATTTTTCAGAGGAAAATCTGATTGAACTTTCCCCAAACCAGTAAACCATTGGTTACCCTTTAGAAGGAACTTGTTTGCCTCCTCTACCCTTTTCTGAAACTGCGAAACCAACATGGTCTGAGGCCCACCCAGAAGTTCAATCGGTGATTGGACACTGGAATAATAAAAAGGCATGGGAGGAACAAGTCTGATATTGGCGTTGCTGCTGTGTCTAGCCGTAGCTGCTCGAGCTGAGGATCCTTACTTGTTCTTTGAGTGGAAGGTCACGTATGGCACCATCTCCCCATTGGGTGTCCCATAGAAGGGCATTCTCATCAACGACGAGTTCCCTGGACCTAACCTCAACACAAACTCCATTAACAACGTTTTTATCAATGTCTTCAATAACCTCGACGAGCCCCTTCTCTTCCACTGGAATGGTATCCAGCAGAGGAAGAAACAAGTTGCTGCCAGAATACTGGAACCTCGACCGTGTGCTGGAAAGCAACTAAAGCCGTGAAAGATCCGACGGAGAACTGCTGAAGAGTTGTAGGTCTCTTAGAAATTCTCCTTGCGGCGTAAGGATCGGCAAATCCAGCGGCTACAAAGGAGCTGGAAGCTGTAGCATAACGGTATCCAGCAGAGGAAGGGTAAATGAAAATCCCTAGCAGCAGATGAGTTGGAGGAACCATCAAATACTGGGGCCGAACCGAAAAAAATTAAACCGGTTCAGTTTAAAAAATTAAAATTAAAAATCATTTAAAAAAAAAAAGCGAACCGAAAACCGGACGATTTTTGCAAAACCGACTGATCCAACCTGGTTCAAATACTGTTCATATGCATTTTGGTTCTTTAACTGAACCAAATCGGACAGGGGTCTGGTTTCCGGTCGGACTGCCGATCCTGATATGATAACACTGATTTTACTAGTCTATTTAGTATTTATAATAGATTCAACTGATATCCTGAATATTCAAATATCTAATTTTCTTAATTAATTTAATTAACAAAAAAATAAGATTAGTTTGTATGCAATTAGCTTTCCAAATAATTCTATGTATATTATTTTAGCATGCCATCCATGTTTCACATAGGAGATACACAATGAACCTTCAGCTGTTTTGTAGTCAATACGAGAGTTGAAATCCAGGTTATTTTATGTGTTTATAAATAATTAATTACTACGCAAGGACTCATCAGCTGCTTAATTAATTAAGGCATACGTACAATGAACAAGGGCTAAAGAAATAAAATGTCAATTCTAAGGACTTTTGGATATAATATACAATACACACACACATATATATAAATGAGACTATTTCTTATCTTAAGGAAGAAATATGACAAAGATATAAGTACTTTGAATAATAAAAATAAAAATATTATTAGAGAGTGAATGTATTATACAATTTCGTACTATTTTTTTTAAAAGAGTTTATATGTCTAATTTACTCTTAAAATGTGATATGCTAAATGCACATTTATGCTCTAGAATGTGGTCTATCCATTACTCTTCCATCAACGTTTTTGATTAAGTATTCATGTGACCAGCAAATGATGTACCAAATTTTCATAATATTACTGTGGTAAAAATATATAATATAATATTTAATTTAAATAACTTTTATATAATTAATAAAAATAATAAAATTTGAAGAAAAAAATGGACAAATGTTTTTTAGGTAGACATTTTAAAAATATCCAAATAATAATTAGCTAAAAAATAATGATATTTTGAAGAAAAAAAATGTAAATAAGAAAAATAGAAAACGTTAAAAGTATATTTTGAAAATTCATTTTTTTTCCAAAAAAGTTGAAGTCTGAAAATTGATTAAGGCACTCGAGCCAAAACCCTTGACTTGTTGAACTCTGAATTGAACCCACCTCAAGGTAGATCTCAAGGTAGATCACCTAACTAGTGACTATCATGACTCGTAGGGTCGAATTGATCTAGTTTGCATTGTAGCCCTACCAAAGTTCGATCATGGTTGGGTTTATTAAAACCAGACTACTGGACTTGCAGACTGATTATTATTTTTGATTGACCCATTATTGATGACTCGACCCATGTTGATTGCTGATCCATTCTTTGGCCCGTTGTTGTTTTCATCCAGTCCGTTATGTGGAAGCTTCTGGATCCGATGCTTCATTTCTTCAGTCTAATTATGTCTCTTCATTTGCTAGGGTTTCCTTTTCTGTTCCTTTGCCGTTTTCTCTCTTGACGATTGTTCTTCATTTCTTGATTGTTCGTTTCTGTTTATCTTCGTACCAATTGAACATTTAGTTTTAGGTTTTGTCTTTAAGGGGGAGGGTCACCAGTTGAAGGAACTGACCCGATGAACCCCAAGGCTGCATGTTATAGATTTTTTAGGTATTCTGATTTTAGCTCGATTCGTGCCTGATTTTATCATTGTATCAGAGCCATAAGGTGTTCTTCACCTTCTTCGTTGCGATTTCTGTGTGTTGCTGAGTCTTCGACTTGAAGGCGAAAGGATTGCTGTTGCGATTTTTTCCAGGTTACGAATCGTTAATAGTTTTGTTGTTGTTCATTCTTACGGTTCTTGTGTTGTTGTAGCCTTTCGCATATTTTGGTTGGACGAATCTGTGGCTTGCGATTATTGAAATCGTGAATCGGTTCATCTTCTTGGTTGAGAAAGGTATATCTTGTTGTATATCCTGTTGTTTGTCTTCTTGATAGAAAGGTATATTCCTTCTCTGGTATATTTTGTTGGTATCTATTCTGGTTTATGATGGATGAAACCCCCCCGGAAAAGCCAGTAGATGAAGCAGAAAAGTATGAATATGATGTAAATCATGAGGCCATGGCTAAGGTAGATTTCCACCATCCTTTGTTCCTTCATGCGAGTGATAATCCTGGTGTGAATATGATTTCTATGACTGGTCTTGAGAATTATGTGATGTGGAGTCGGTCTATAAGGTTTTTGCTGCTTGGAAGAAATAAACTAGGCTTTATAACCAGTTCTTGCATGCGTGAAAAGTTCGATCCAGCATTTCATCACCTTTGGGATATATGCAATGCCGTGGTCCTTGGTTGGCTTACTCATTCAATTTCAAAAGAATTAGCTAGTGGTATGATGTATACGGTAAGATGCTTTTCTGGTTTGGAAAGATTTGAAAGAACAGTTTGATAAAGTAAGTGGACCAAGGACTTATCAACTTCATATGCAAATTGTAATGTCTAGGCAAGGTCTTGATTCCATATCTACATTTTTTTTAGATTGAAAGTGTTATGGGCTGAGTATGATGCTTCTTGTTACCTTCCTCATATTGAGGGGGAAGATTTTAAAAAGCATATTGAACATAAGGAAAATCAAAGGCTTTTTCAGTTCCTTATGGGTTTGAATGAAAAATTTGCAAATGCAAGAAGTAGTTTGCTTTTATGGACTCCTTTACCCTCGGTTAATCAGACCTATAACTTGTTGATGCAAGAAGATAGTCAAAGAGGAATTTCTTCTGTTATGAATGATTTTGTTAATACAAATTTTGGTAACAGTTCTTTAGTTATGAATAAACCGATAGGTAATCAGAACTTGGAATGTTCTTATTGTCATAAAAAAGGCCATACTATTGAAAGATGTTACTCCAAGGGATGTGACTTCTGTAAAAAGAAGGGACATTCCAATGATAACTGTTTTAAATATAAAGAGTAATTGATGGTTAAAGGAGGCTCAAAAGCAAATGTTACTTCTTCTAGTGTTGGTGATTCTGATCCTCTTAATATGCAAACCCCTTTTAATGATCTTTCTTCGAGTTGTGTTATGCAAGGTAGGATCACCTTTACGAAGGATCAGTTTGAGAAATTCCTGGCAACTATGAGAGCTGCTGGCAGCACTCCCTCAAGAGCAGGTGCTACGACACCCACGGAATATCATGTTAACACAGCTGGTATATATCTGAATTCTACCTCTTTAATTCAAAGTGATCAATGGATTTTGGATACAGGAGCAACCAATCATATGACCAACAGAAATGATTGGCTGTGTGATAAAAGGTTTGCCCTTGGAACCAAAGTTCAGTTGCCGAATGGTGGACATTCTGATGTATGTGGAATTGGAAATATAGTAATTGATTCAGATAAAAAATTGAACAATGTTCTGTATGTGCCTGATTTCAAGTATAACTTGCTATGTGTGTCTAAACTTGCCAAAGATTTGAACTGTAGTGTATATGATGGGATATTCTGAAACTTAGAAAGGGTATAGACTCTGTGATATGACTGAAAATAGTTTTTTTTTTTTTTTTTTTGTAAGTAGAGATGTTCGGTTTAATGAGAATGTCTTCCCTTTTGAGAAATGCAAAACTGATCAGATGCCCGTATTTTTTTATCCTAGTATTGAGATGGACTCTTATGATGTCAATATAAATGTTTTAACTGAGGAGAATGACACTCATGCAGATGTTAATGTTCCTCATGATGAGTTTGAATCAAACTCTGAAGGAAACATACCACATGATGAGTCTGAAATTGATTCTGATGGTTATGTCCAGATTGATCCCATTTCTATTGTTAGCTCTGACAGACCCACAGTAAGTAGGTCTGGAAGAGTTATTCGGACCCCCATTTGGATGAAAGATTATGAGGTCCCGAATGCATCGCATGCTTATTCTATTGACAAGTTTGTTTCTTATGATAAGTTGTCTGACAGTCATCATCATTACTTGGCCTTAACTTCCAAGTTGGTCGAACCTGAATCTTTTTATGATGCTGCAAAAGATAAAGCTTGGGTTCAGGCTATGCAAGATGAGATAGTGGCCCTTGAGGAAAATAAAACATGGGATTTAATGTCTCTTCCTCAAGGTAAGTCAGTGATTGGATGCAAGTGGGTGTATAAATTGAAATATAATTCTGATGGTAGCTTGAGTAGGCATAAGGCTAGACTTGTTGCGAAAGGTTATAATCAAAAGCATGTCATTGGCTATTTTGAAACGTTTTCGCCTGTTGCTAAGATGTATACTGTGAGATATGTGCTTGCTTTGGCTTCTATCTTTGATTGGCCTCTTTTTCAAATGGATGTTCATAATGCGTTTCTTCAAGGGGATTTAGATGAGGAAGTTTTTATGCATGTTCCTGAAGGTTTTGGTGAGAAATATGATAAGAATTTGGTCTGCAAGTTGAAATAAAATCCCTTTATGGTTCGAAACAAGATAGTAGACAATGGAATATGAAACTATGTGATGCTTTGATTAAAGCTGGTTATTTTCAATCAAAACTTGAGTATTCCTTGTTTACTAAGCATGATGGGAATCAATTAGTCGTGTTGCTTGTTTATGTGGATGATTTGCTCATTTCTGCAAACAGTGAACGATTAATTAATGAATTAAAGCATGTGTTGAGGACTAATTTTAAAATGAATGATCTAGGAGAATAAAAAATTTCTTAGGAATTGAGATTGCTAGATCCAAAGATGGTATCCTCTTGAATCAAAGGAAATATGCGCTGAAATTGATATCTTCTATTGGTTTATCCGCTGGTAAGATTGCAAAAACACCCATGGAGTTGAATTTGAAATTGACTAGTGTTAAATATGATAAGCATCTGGGTATAAATAAGGATGACCAACCCATAAATGATGTTAGCCTTTATAGGCGTCTGATAGGTAAACTGTTATACCTGACCATTACGAGACAAGATATTTCCTATTCTATGCAACACTTGAGCCAATTCATGCAGGATCCGAAAACATCTCATCTAGAGGTTGCAATGCGCATTATTCGGTATGTTAAAAAGGAACCAGGTAAGGGTATCTTATTATCATTAGATTTAGTTCCAAAATTAATTGGATATTGTGATTCAGATTGGGCTGGTTGTATAGAAACTAGAAAATCTGTTACGGGTTTCTGTATCTTCCTAGGAAAATCATTGATTTCCTGGAAGGTACAGAAACAGTCTACAGTTTCTCGGTCCTTTGCTGAATCAGAATACAGAAGTATGTGATCTGCTTTATCTGAAATTGTTTGGCTGAGAAATCTTTTTAAAGAACTTGATTTTTATCAAAAGGAACCAGTTGTTCTTTATTGTGACAATAAGGCTGCCATACAAATTGCAAACAATCCTGTTTTTCATGAACATACTAAACACATTGAGATTGACTGCCATTATATTAGAGAAAAGTTGCTTGAAAAGATTTTGCAGCTTGAATATGTGAGAACAGGTGAACAACTAGCTGATCTGTTTACAAAAGCATTGGGGGGTGATCAACATGGAAAGCTTTGTTAAAAACTTGGGATGGTCAATGTGTTTGAAAGACACGGGGAGCCTACATGAAGTGTAAGAAGTATCAGCCTGAGGGGGAGTATTAAAACCGGATTACTGGACTTGCAGGCTGATTATTATTTTTGCTTGGCCCATTATTGATGACTCGACCCATATTGATTGACTCGACCCATGTTGATTGCTGATCCATTCTTCGACCCGTTGTTGTTTTCATCCAGTCCGTTATGTGGAAGATTCTGGATCCGATACTTCATTTCTTCAGTCTTCTGTGTCTCTTCATTTGCTAGGGGTTCCTTTTTTGTTGCTTTGCCGTTTTCTCTCTTGACGACTGTTCTTCATTTCTTGATTGTTCGTTTCTGTTTATCTTCGTACCGATTGAACATTTAGTTTTAGGTTTTGTATTTAAGGGGGAGGGTCACCAGTTGAAGGAACTGACCCGATGAACCCCAAGTCTGCTTGTTCTAGATTTTTGCTCGATTTGTGCCCGATTTTATCAGGGTTAGGTCAAGCTAAGGGTCTTAGCCATTTTTCTAATTTCCATTTCCATTTCCATTTTTTTTTTATGTTTGTATAGTATTGAAGTTTTTAAAAATAATTTACTAATTTTCTCATTCTTTTTATTTGTCATATCAACGCCAATATACTATCTTATTAGTCAAACTTAATAATTAATAGAGTGCATATTTTGAAATATAAAAGTGTATTGCATAATTTGATTATATGATACGACCATATCGTTAAACATGTTAATGTATTGAAACCTATATTAACCCTTGATTTCAAGACAAAAGGGACGTATAACCAAAGCATGAAAAGCATGCAGATGTAGGTAACAAGATTAATATGGAAAGAATATTGAAGTTACTTCAAAGGGTTAGTTACTCTCAAGTTGGCAAGTTGCAAATATATAATCAATATCATTTAAAAGGGTATTTAAAATGTTAACATATATCTTAGAGACAGTAACAAATTAAAATAGCATTGCAATTAAATTAGTGAACTCATTGAAACATTAAGTATAATAAATTATCATCTAGATTATACTCAAAACATAGCTTTCGAAAAGGCTAAAAAGAGTTTAAACATGATCCTTTTAAGTTGTTACTTTCCGCAGGCAATTTTATTGAATTGATAGATTACGATAGCGCGCGTGTTTCATACTCGCCCCTCCCTGTTCTCTCGAGGAGAATCCATGGCGTTTAGGTTTTCCATCAGCTGCTCATCCCATCTGCTTGGGATCATGGGGCTTTTCAAAATTGGCCTGAGATTTTAGTTCCTAGCATCTCCTCAACCAATCCCACGGTCGCGATTCCGGCCTACTGCACGAACTCCGGCGACCGACTCGTCCTCAAATAGTAACTTCCTTTCTCTCCTTTCATCTGTTTCTCCTTTTCATCTGTGTGTGCAGGAACCAACGACTCTTGTGATCATATCTGGCTTACGACTGAGACCATGGCCTCACGCTCCTCTTCCGGCGGTGGTCGAAATCCCGGGCTGCCTATACTGCGAATGGTGCCTTCGGCCCTCCCTCCGGGACCAATCAGGGACAATGCTGCTCGGGTTCTTGGGTCGATCCTCACGAACAAACCGATCAAGTCGAATGTGGTTCAAACCGTGATGAGGGAGGCTTGGGGTCGGTTCGGCCCTGTAAAGATCACCGAGGTAAATGAGGATGTGCTCATGTTTGATTTTGCAAGCCTTAGTGATAGAGAACAAATATTGGATTTATCGCCGTGGTCAGTTCATGGGAAATGTTTGAATCTGAAATTGTGCCCGCCTCATGTATCGGTCACCGAGTTCGATTTCCGTATGATGCAAGTCTGGATCCAGGTTCACGGATTGAGCTTGGAAATGCTGAATGAAGAAAATGCCAGTTGTATTGCTAGCTCGGTAGGGAATTGCATTAGATTAGAGGATAAGCAAACCATGAGGCAAAGGACTTTTCTAAGGGTCCTAGTGGAAATTGACACTTTGGAACCGCTTCTCCCGGGGTTCAGATGGGTGGACTCGAGAGGTAATCAAAAATGGGCCACGATTAAGTTTGAGAGGCTGACGGACATCTGTTTTAGTTGTGGCCGCATTGGGCACAGCTCAAACACTTGTGCCGAACAGGTGGTGCTCAATGATATTGACGGATCGCCTTTGTATGGCCCTTGGGTCTCGGGGGTCAGGCCTAGGCTTGTCTCAAGATGGATTAACGCGGGTGGGGGAGGCCGTCCCCAACCCTCAAGGGACCCCGCTAGGCCATCATGGCGGGAACTGATGAGGGGCAAGCAGAATTTGGACCCTTCGGGGTCGTCGAGTGGAACCCAGAGGATCGGTGATCACGAACTGAGCCAAGCGGACAGCAACTTGGCTAAGGAGGCTGGGACCGATGGTGAGCAAACTGGCCTTCTGCCTGGGGAGGCTCGTAGGAGGCCTCAGTCTCCCTCACTTTCGTCGGGGAGTACGAGGTCGACTATCCCGACCCAGCCAACACCCTCTCCTACCAGTGCTGAGGAGCCTCACCTATCGTCTCAGGACAACCACCCACAGCTGAGGTTGTTTGACCTCAACTCTAACCCGGACATCGAAGAGGGTGAGATAGTGCAACCTGTCAAGCACTGTGATCTGTCGCTGGGTCTGGCGGTTGGTTTGGTCTTAGATGAGCAGCTGGTTGTTACTCAGAAGGCAAAGGAATTGGAGCTGGTACGTCTGGGGGCCTCGGGGACGCAGCAGGTTTCGGTGATGGCCAAGAACAGGGGACATCAGCACGCAGCTCCTACGGAGATCTGTCAGGTAAACGACCGGAACAGGTCTGCTGATATTCTGATATTGGCAGCTGGTTCGGGAGTTCGACCAAAGAGTAGTTCGCGACCTAAACAACCTTGTCTTGCTAAGGGACCGACGGTGACTGAGGAGGACTGCGAGCCGAGCAGGTCAAGCTCGGGTAAGAGGAAAGCCGACCCACCCAAACTCGGTATGCTGCATAAGAATCAAAAGAAGCTGAGGACGGGGGGGTCGGATTCGATGGGGGGAGTTATGTCCTCTATAAATGACTCAAAGGGTACTTCTAACACGGGCAGAAGCGACATTGCTAATGACAACGTGAGGATTACCAGAAGTAAGGGCTCCAGTGGCTGTCCCCGCACAGCCACGGGGTCTAGATGAATGTCATCAGCTGGAACTATCAGGGGTTGGGGTCTCCCCTGACAGTTCGCCACTTAAAAGACCTGGTGAAAGGTGCTCGTCCCAAAATTGTTTTCATTATGGAAACAAAGAAGGACGACGTCTACTGCGAGACAGTTAGATCACAGTTACGTATGGATCATGCAACCTATGTTAGCCCGGTTGGGGCTAGTGGAGGTTTAGCTTTATGGTGGATGGACGGGGTTTCAGTAACGATACATAGCAAAGACAAAAACTTCATAGATACATCGGTCAACATAGACGACTGCGGGGGCGTGTTCAGAACTACATGGGTTTACGGGGACTCTATCTACTCGAGGAGAGTTGTAAACTGGGAAACTCTCAGATGTATGGGAAACAACAGACGTGACCCGTGGGCCTGCATTGGGGACTTCAACGACATCGCCTCCCATAGAGAGAAACTCGGAGGTGCCTGTAAAGACCAATGTAAGATTGACGGTTTCAATGCCTTAGCGGAGGACCTTCATCTTGAAGACATGGGTTTCAAAGGACCAATGTTTACTTGGTCAAACAACAGGCGAGGGGCAGACCGAATTAGAGAGAGGTTGGACCGGGCTCTTGTGAATCGAGAGTGGAGCTCTTTGTTTCCGACGGCTCAATGCACTCACGAACTTATCATCGGGTCGGACCATGCTCCTATTTCTATTCACCTAGTGTTCGAAGGTAGACGGGCTTCAAAGCAATTCAAATTCGAGGATATGTGGCTCGAAAAAGAAGGATGTTACGATGTCATTAGCACAGCTTGGTGGTCGTCAGCTCCGGTCTCGGTCGGGGCAGACCTAGATCGGAAGCTTTCAACGTGCAGATCGGCCCTTCAGAGATGGAGTAAACTCGAATTTAAGAACAATCTTGGCGAAATATGTAAGGTGAAGAGCCGATTGAGGTATCTTGAAGCGAGACATATTGATGGGGCCGATGTGGAAGAGGGGAAGGCGCTTAAGTCGAAACTACACGCCTTATGGAAGCAAGAGGAAATTTACTGGAAACAGAGGTCGAGGGTCAAATGGTTGGCCCATGGGGATCGTAATACGACCTTCTTTCATCAGACCACGTTGTCGAGGCGGAGGAGAAATAAAATTGTTAAACTTAGGGGCCCGGATGGTCGATGGATCGAGGGGGATCAGGAGATCAAGTCTGAATTATTTTCGTTCTATTCGACCCTTTTTGAATCGGAGAGGTATACTGGTCATGGTAATGTTGGGTTTGATTCATCTCTCAGTTGTGTTCCGCATAAGATTTCTGAGGAGATGAATGAGGGGCTTTCGGGGGTGGCTTCGTCAGAGGAGGTTCATAGTGCTTGTTTTCAGATGGGGGGTTCTAGGGCACCGGGACCGGATGGCTTCTCGGGCAACTTCTACCAAAAGAATTGGAGCACGGTCGGGCCAGATTTGATCACATCTGTCAATGCGTTCCTCACCTCAGGTAATATGCCCTCGTTTCTTAACCAAACCCTCATTACCCTTATTCCTAAGGTTGCTAACCCCTTATGTGCATCGGACTTTCGCCCGATCAGCCTTTGTAATTTCGCTTATAAAGTATTCTCTAAGGTTCTGGCAAATAGGCTTAAAACCTATATGCCGGAACTAGTCACCCCTTGCCAAAGTGCGTTCGTTTCAGGGAGGCGTATTCAGGACATCATTATCATTGCCCATGAGATGTTCCACTATCTCAAGACGAGGGGTCGCCCGAGCGGCCCAAAGGGAAGATCGGAAGGTGCGCTTAAGATTGACATGAAGAAGGCCTACGACCGCATCGAGTGGGACTTCTTGTTGGAATGCCTTCGGAAAAGAGGCTTCGGGGACATATGGATCAACCTCATTCGGGCGTGTGTCTCCTCGGTTACGTATAGGGTCCTGGTGAACGGGGACGCCTCTGAGACCATCGTGCCCACTCGCGGACTTCGACAGGGTGACCCTCTGTCTCCCTATCTCTTTATTTTGGTCGCTGATGCTTTCTCGAGACTGTTGGACGATCAGGTGGCGAGAGGGAAGATTAAGGGGATAAGGCCGAGAAGGGGTTGTCCGGAGGTCCAACACCTATTCTTCGCGGACGACTCACTATTTTTCTTCAAAGGCTCGACCCAGGACGCTTGCAACCTAAGGGATACTATTCAAACATATTGTCGGGACTCGGGTCAGATGGTCCATCTGGCCAAATCGACGCTCTACTTCAACTCGGCAGCCACCGCTCAATATAGGTCGGACATATCTCTCATTTTTGGCGTGCATCAGACGGCCGACCCGGGGTTCTATCTCGGGCTTCCCACTGTTTGGGGGAGGTCAAAACGGGAGGCTCTTTCGTACCTCAAGGAGAGGATAAGGGACAAAATTCAGGGTTGGCGGAACAAATTATTGAACAACGCCGGGAAAGAGGTTCTGATTAAAGCTGTACTCAGTGCGATTCCTACTTATGTTATGCATATCTTTCGACTCCCCACATCCTGGTGTAATGAGGTTAACGCTCTCATTGCTCGCTTCTGGTGGGGGTCGAGGGAGGGGACTAGGAAGGTACACTGGAGGAACTGGAACGCGATGACTTTCTCTAAGAAGGCGGGAGGTTATGGGTTTCGGGAGATGCAATCCTTTAATCGGGCGATTCTTGCGAACATGGCGGTGAGAATCATGGATGAACCGCAGGCTCTATGGGTAAGGGTCCTCAAGGGGATTTATTTCCCTAACCGCTCCTTTATGCAGGCATCTCAGGGGGGCCGGACCTCTTGGGCGTGGTCGAGCCTTCTCGAGGGTAGGGACATTATTGTAGCTAAGGGTCGGTGGGTCCTTGGGGATGGTCGTACTATCAGACCGTTCCTTGATACATGGGTTCCGCTTCAGCACTCAGCCAGAGTTCGGCCCAGGGTGGAGGGCCCCCATTTGGACTCGGACAGAGTAGAGGATTGGGTGGATGGTCAGACGCGTACTTGGATTGAACCAACTGTGAGGCAGATGGTGACTTCTGAGGATGTGGACGCCGTGCTTAACGTTACTATTCCAGTCCTTCCATCTCCGGACGTTTGGAGGTGGCCTCATACCTCTCACGGCGCGGTCTCCGTTAGATCGGCCTATCATGTTCTTCACGCTGACGGGGTCAGGAGCCTCTCCGATCTTAATAGGCGGCCTAGGCCTGACATCTCCAAGGTCTGGCCCCGTATTTGGTCTTCTCGAGTTTGGCCTAAGATCAAGGCTTTCATGTGGAAGTTGGCGTCGGATGCCCTCCCGACGTGTGATAACCTTTGGAGGAGGGGCATGCCTCTGTCGCCCCTCTGTTCTTTATGTGGCGTGGCGGAGACTAGGGAACACTTTCTATTTGGCTGCCCTTGGTCATTGCAGGTTTGGGAGTCTTTCCTCACAGGGCCGATGATAGCATGTGGCCTCTCCTCGATCGACGAGTGGCTCTTGTGCTCTTCCTCGGGATCAGGTCGGATCCGGAGAGATAACGATTAATCGTGGTGGCTATGCATGATTGTCTGTTGGGTGATTTGGAAGGCGCGTTGTAAGGTTGTTTATGAAAATAGACTTCCGTACGTTCAGGCCTTACTTCAGGAGATTGGCAGGGTCTTTCAGGAGATCAGTTCACCATCTCACGTGGCCCGACCGCAGGAGACTTACACGGCTTGGACAAGACCACCGGAGGGAACGATTAAGCTTAACTGCGACGCTTCTTGGAGAGATTCGTCGGCCATGGGAGCGGTGGGTGTTATTGCTAGAGACTCGACGGGATCGGTCATTGCGGGTTCCTCCTCCTTGATTCGAGCAGCATCCGTGGACGAGGCGGAGGCGGAGGCGGTTCTGGCTGCGGTCAAGCTGGCTATCCTACACAGTTGGTCGCCCATTATTATTGAGTCGGACTCTTCGCATATTATATCTCACCTCTTAGGTCTTGATTTCGCTTGGAGAATAGCACCAATTTTGTCTAACGCTACGGCCTTATCATTTCAGATACAGGCCGTATCGTGGGTGCTTATTCCACGATCCGCAAACTCTTGTGCGGATTGGATAGCGAGATTCGCTTTGCTTGGGTTGTGTCCTCAGGATTGGGTGCTTGCACCCCCAACCCCTTTACTTAGATGCATTGTATCGGATAATATTTTGTTTGCGGTTTCTCCTTCAGCTTATGAAATGACATAGTACGTGTTACTTGACCAAAAAAAAAAAAAAAGTTGTTACTTTCCTATATTGAATAATAATAAATACACATAAATAAATTCTTCTAATTATGCTTAAAGTTTAAGATTTTTTTCACAAAATTATTATTTACATGCATATATTTTACATCAATTCAGCTTCAAATTTAATTTAATTACATATATAAACAAGAGCAAGTTGTGCAACTTGCTGGGATGTCTTTCACTTTTATATTATATTATATTATATATATTTGCTCTGTTGTTGTTAACCTAATTATCTAATGCTAGTTTGAATCCGTGGCGCGTGTAGTCCACTGCCTTCCTCTGTTCAATTTGCTAAAACCCCCAAATTCTTAGGGTTGCAAACTGTGACAAATTCTTCTCCATAATCCAATTGGCCAAGGATTGTCTGCATTAATTACATACAGAAAAAGCCAAGACACAAGCAACAAGCGGACCAACTCTACTGCAACAAGGAAGTGACATAATCGTGCAAACCATGCAGGAAGGCGAAGCTCCCTAAGAACGGAACCATACAATTTCTGCGCCGAATTTACAGCAGTCACCGGGGCTCCGCCACCAGCAACCGTAGGCTGAGACCCTCCCAAACAGCGGTCGAAGTAACCAACACAGTGGAATGCCATCCCAACGCAGCGAACGGAATCGACGGAGTGTCTCACAGAACTGCAACAGTGGTAGGGCCACCGAACACAGAGACTCAGGTGTTAACGGTCCGACGAGCTGCTCTGCACCAAACTCACCCATTTCCCTTTGTTTTTCACTATTTTTGCAGGAGATGTCAGCTGCGGTGAAGACACGGCCCTCACGAGATGCAATTCAATTCCAATTCTGTTGGCCCAAACAAAAAGGCAATCCGGTGATCGACTTGGACTCGAATGAACAAGTGCTAAGCGAGACATGGTATGTGGGCAAGGTTATAGCTCAGAAGCCGATCAAATTGAACGTGATCACATGAGTACTTCGGTCGGCTTGGGATAAATATGGCTGAGTTACGATATCGGAAGTTGAGACCGGAATTCTGTTATTCGATTTTGAAAAACAGGATGTGGCTGAACAGATTTTGGACCGTTCACCTTGGGCGGTCAATGAGCACATCTTAAACATTAAAAGATGGGACCCGAACGTGGGATTAAACGAGATAGAATTCCACAAGGTAACATTCTGGATACAAGTGCATGATTTAGGGCCTGAAAAGTTTAGTGATGCCAATGCTCGTAAGATAGGTAACATGATAGGCAAATGCATTGAGTTTGAAAAGCATGATGGGAGGATAACTAGAAGCTATATGAGGATTAGAGTAAAGTAAATGGGGAGGTACCATTGATGGCAAGATTCTGGTGGAAGAACTCCCAAGGGTTGGAGAGGTGGGCTTCGATAAAATACGAATGACTCTCATATTATTGTTATGGGTGTGGTGTGTTAGGTCATACAACTCAAGCTTGCAGAAAAGATGTTCAGATGGCGGAGCACGATCAAAGTGTTCCAAGGTACGACCCGTGGCTAGCGGGAATACGACCAAAACAAACCACGCCCAAGCAACATGTAGGTGGAGAGGAAGAGCAAGGACCGAAACATAATCAAGGTGCAAGGAGGTCATGGTTCAATATTATGGCCGAGGTGAGGCGGAGGGATTCGGGTAAGGCAAAAACACCCAAGCAAAATGGGACAAGGGAAACGTTGGGGGAGAGGAGGACAACGAGGTACAATTTGCAAGACAGACCGAAACGATGCAAGTGACATGGGTATATGCGAGCACGGAGACGAATGAACGCACCTAGAATTGGAACTTCTTACGCACGATAGGGGTGGGCCGAAGTGCTCGTTGGATGGTGCTCGGAGATTTCAACATCATATGCCCCCAACATGAGAAACAAGGGGGAAGGAGAAAATCACAAAGGCAAATGGATGAATTCAACCAAATGATAGAGGAAATAAATACGAAAGATTTGGGGGCTCATGGAAACCCTTACACATGGTGCAACAACCGGAATAGACCGAACCGAATAAGTGAACGTCTTGATCGAGCTCTAACAAATGCGGCATGTATTATGATTCACCCCAAGGGAAATGCATCAATGAATTAACCATTGGGTCGCACCACTCACCCTTGGTGGTCCAACTGCAACAACCGCTCAAAAGGGCTAAGAGACGCTTCAAATTTGAGGCGATATGACTAGAGAACCCAACATGCAAGGAGGTCATAAAAAATGCGTGAGAGGGACCGAACTCAAGGAGGGAAGTGCAAGGGGTTCAAGTGAAGTTGAGCAAATGCCGAAAGAATCTCATCACTTGGAGCAAGACACACTTCAGAAATAACATAACTGAGGCGGCAAGCATAAAGGAGGCCCTAAGGAGAGTCACCCAAGGGGTCATGGACGAGGAGATCCGGGAGGAGACTATACTAAAGGGAAAGCTGAAGTTGATTTGGTCTAGAGAGAAAACATATTGGAGACAAATATTGAGGGTCAAATGGCTAAGAGAGGGGGGGTCGAAATACTACATTCTTTCACCAATCAACCATTGCGAGAAGGCGGCGAAACCACATATGCCGAATGAGGGGAGAGAGTGGGGAATGGATCGAAAAGGATGGTGAGATCGCAGTAGAATTACATTGGTACTATGGAAGAATGTTCACATCGGAAAGGACCAAACCGGGAGAGGATCTCCTTAGATACATACCGAATCATGTCTATTGGTGTATCTGAGCATCACATCAAAGTACTTGGAGAGTATTCGGTTTTATAATTAGTCAAGGGTCTTTTATGTAATTACTTGTTAGGGACTTATGTTTAATTTTCTCTTCTCCAGCGTCTTTATATGGTAGGCTTCTGAACAGTAATTGCAAGTCGTTCTAATGAAATGAAATTGAAACAATGTTGCTTGCTCATTGTTGCCGTAGGTTCTAAATTTGTTTCCATTTTTCTCGACCTTTGATTTGTAAACTACAACATGGTATCAGAGCTCATCTTGTTCCTTGGCAAGATGGTTCCGTTTTATTTGATTTCTTTATTGCTGTTCTGTTTTTCCATTTCTTGTTTCGCATGATTGCTTTCTTCCGATGTTCGTGTTGTTTTTATGTCTCAGGAATTGGTCAATGATTCTTCTCCTTTCTGATTCGATTCACAAGCTGGTACTCCATGCTATGTGTCTCTGGTTCTTATCTGATGTTGTTGGCTCATTAATCGCCGCATCAAGATAGAGGTAAGGCTGCGGTTATAGGGTGTTCTTCAAGCGTTTGTTGTAATACCAAACCCAGTCTTCTTTATTCTCGGTCGGTCTTCCTTTCTGCATTTATGTTGGTCTAATGAGTTGCTTATCTGTTTTCCTCTAGTTTTCTTCTGGTATTGCACCGATTGTTTCTTTGTTCCCGTATTTTGTTTTTAGTTCGGCTATTATGGATGACTCCTTGCCGGTTTTTTCGAGTAAGAAAATCTCGTTACTCATTGGAGACGAGAACTTCCAATCTTGGAAGCAACAAGTTTTACTCACGGTGAGGGGCTTCAATCTTGAGGCTCATCTCTTCGGCACCATTGCTGTCCCACAGTTTATTGTGGATGCAGCTGGTAACAATGTTGAAAATCCTGAGTATTCTAAGTTCATTCAGCGTGACAGCTCCTTAGCCTCTTGGCTACTAGCTTCGATTTCTCCTTCGGTAAATAGGTGTCTTCTTGGATGTATGACAACATGCTCCATTTGGAAAAAGCTTCATCAAGTTTTCTCTTCGTCTCCAACTACTCGTATTATGAGTGTATGATCGGCTTAAGATCCGTAAGCTTCCCCATCAGCCCATGCGTGACATCCCATATGACATCCCATTGAGGAAATTCAGTAAATTTCTATTATTCTAAATGGTGTGAAGGGTCAATTCGATCATGTTGTTGCTGTCATAGATGCTAGTCGAAACCCATATGACATTACCTCTGTTTGTTCGGTCTTGTTGGATGCTGAAACAAGGCAAAGGGACCTACTGTTTGATATTCCTTCTGCTGCTAACCTGGTTACTCATTCTGTTATGAACACAACTGGTGCTTCAATCACTGATTCTACTCATGATCATGTTGGTGCCAATAATCTGCCTCTTAAATATCAGTCTGCCGAACATGTGACACACCATGCGACCGCAGCTCAATCTGGAGCATATCAGCATTCACTATCCTCTCCACCATACATTGGTCGTGGTCAAAATTCTGGATGTAATAAGCCACAGTGCCAACTATGTGGTAAGATCGGTCACCTTGTTCATCGTTGCTTTCAACGATTTAATGACAACTTTGTGGGAGTAACTGATCTGAATGCTGGTACCTCTACTGGAGGGAATATGAGTGCTAATATTTGTGCTAACACTTGGACTAAGCAAATTAATGCATCACCATTCAATGTGACTCATGGACCTACGGCTCATCATGTGCATCCCTTAAATACTGCCACGCATTATTCTGCATCAGCGCACTTCTATCCAACCCCACCAATGCAGGTCTCCATCTTTGCTCCACAGTTTTTTCCTTCTCCGGGCCCTGCATCTCCAATGGTTGTCTTCAATGCGTATACTGGCTCTGCCTTGCCGTCCTATTTTACTCAACCACCTAGTACAACATCATATGATGTAGGCCAACCTGGACATTCAACTGCTGGACCTCCGGTTTTGTCGGTTCAGACCCTTATTTTAGGCTTTGTGCCTCTGATGAACACTCCAGCACAACCTCCTCAACTTCCCTCCCAGTCGGCTGTTCAGTCTATGGCACGGTACTCGGACTCGGGTGCCACCAATCATCTCACACACACAGCATTTGCATCAGAGACGGTGCCGTTTCATGGACCAGGTAAACTAACAACAGGTAACGGTTCCTCGCTTGACATTTCGGGTATTACAAATTCAGCTATTCATACTTCAAATAGGCCACTCATGCTTAACAATATACTATATGCTCCCAAGGTTACTAAGAATCTGGTTTCCGTTTTGCAGTTCACCAAGGATAACCAGGTGTATTTCGAATTTCACCCCACTCAGTGTGTGATTTGTGATGCTTCTTCAGGTGCTTCTGTGTGGAGCTGAACGTGACGGTCTTTACTGCATTGATCTTGCCAAATTTGAGCGTTTTTTACCTTCAGTATCTAGTGTCCATAAGAATTATAGGTTAGGATCTGAGGGTTGTTGTCTTGCAACTCATCGTATGTTAGAGTCAAATGTGTGTCACATGAGTTTAGGTCATCCATCCTCACAACTCTTGTCGCATATTTTAAGAATGAATAAAATTGTAGTTTCTAATTCCACTCAAGATTGTGTTGGTTGTGCCGTAGGAAAAAGTAGAAAACTTCTGTTTCATACTTCATCATCCTCATATGCATCTCCCCTTGAACTTGTGGAGGTGGACCTTTTGGGTCTGGTTCCCTACCTATCCAATGGTAACCGATATTACATGAGCATTGTTGATGTTCATAGTCGGTATACATGGATATATTTCCTTCGGACCAAGAGTGAGGCCACAAACTCGTTCGTCCAATTTCACAAAGCTACTGAAAAACAGCTTGGTTTCACACTCAAAGCTGTCCAAACATATGGAGGGGTTGAATTTAAACCCCTATCATCCTACTTACAGCAGCTCGACATTCAGCATAGGATAACCTGTCCTCACACATCTGAGCAAAATGGAATTGTGGAAAGAAAACACTGTCACATTGTAGAATTAGGTCTTACTTTAATGGCTCAAGCCTCCATGTCGCTCCATTATTGGAGTGATGCATTCTTTACTGCGGTTTTTCTTTTAAACAGGCTGCCTATTCGTGTTTTAGCTGATGTTTCTCCCCATGAATATCTTTTTAAAGTTTCTCCCGATTATCGGTTCTTACGTGTGTTCGGTTGTCTATGCTTTTCCTCACCTTCGTGCCTACAATACTCACAAGCTTGATTTTCGGTATGTGCCATGTGTTTTTCTCGGTTATTGTTCATCTTATCATGGTTATCGATGCTTAGATGCATATGGTTGTGTCTATATTTCACGACACGTAACATTTCATGAATCTGTTTTTCCATTTGCAGACAAATCTGGTCCTTTCCTTAACTCGGCAGCGGTGAAGAACACGGTAACTTCTCCTCCTTTTTTCCTACCATTTAATTCCTCACTTCTGCATGATCAATGTAATTCAGTGCCTCCATCACCTGACTCCCAACGTGTCTCGAGTCCAATTGAGTATTCACATTCTCTGTCCTTTCCTCATGATGCTGCTATCCCTTCAGTTCCCTCCTTAATATCAGTATCACCCTCGGTTTCAGCTGGGGTCTGCCCTGCTCCAGCTCCATCACTTGTTATGGCAGGTGTCTCTTCTCCCTCATCCCCTGTCTCGGGCTCTTCAGGGGAGCTTATGTCTTAGCCTGCAGCACCTGTCATCCGATATGTACCAGGAAATACATCAAGTTCAGGAAAAACGTCTGGTCTGGTTCCGCTCAGTGTCACCTCTGATCAGGTAATGAATCAGTCATCTCCTACATATTTCAGTCAACCTGTTTCTTCTTGTGCAGACCCACCATCCACCATTCGGTATATTCCATTGAGCTCCACTAATTCCACGTTAATCTCTCAAGCTCAACCGACTGCCCCGCTCCTATCTACTCACCCCATGCAAACTCATTCCAAAACTAAGAGTACTCAAGCCTTAACATCCTATTCATCCTCTGCACCCTTGGACACAATTATTGAACCACTGAACATTCATGAGGCAATGGCTCATTCCAGCTGGGCGTCTGCGGTAAGAGCTGAGTTGGATGCACTTGCTACCAACAAAACATGGTCTTTTGTTCCTCTTCCATCAGGACGTCACCCTATTAGCTGCAAGTGGCTCTTTAAGGTTAAAAATAAGGTTGATGGTTCGGTCGATCGACTCAAGGCCAGACTTGTAGCTTGTGGATTCTCACAGAAACCCGACTTCGAATTCCAATACACCTTCAACCTAGTTGTAAAGCCTCAAACCATGCGCATTATCCTCACGATAGCATTAACTCACCACGGGACTCTTCGACAAATTGACATCAACAATGCATTTCTTCACGGGGAATTGCTTGAGGATGTATATATGACACAACCCCCGGGGTTTCAAATTATTGATCCTAATGGTGCTGCTATTGTGTGTCAGCTACATAAAGCAATCTACGGGCTCAAACAGGCACCTAGGGCCTGGTTCGAAGGATTGAAGTTTTTTTTTCTTCATTCTCTATCATGTACAGTCTCCAATTCTGACAACTGTCTTTTCATTAAATTTTCTAATTTAGGTTATGTGCTTCTTCTTGTTTATGTAGATGACATAATAATCACTGGGATCTCCGATGAAATCATAAGTGAGGTAATTTCCCAACTCAACAAAGAGTTTCAACTCAAGGACCTTGGGATCTTAAATTACTTCCTAGGCATGGAAGTCCAGCGCACTGCAGACTACCTTCTTCTAGGACAGAAGAAATACATCACTGATCTTTTGGCTAAAACTAGACTCAACAATGTCGGTCATCTCTCCACTCCAATGACAGGTAAGTGCATGACAAAGTCAAGTATGATCCTCGACCAAGAAAATTTCTCTGATGGCCTACTCTATAGAAGCACTATTGGGGCTCTCCAACACATTTGTATCACTCGACCTGATATCCATTTTGCGGTAAATAGGCTCAGTCAATTTATGCAAAATCCTCATTTATCTCATTGGAAAGTTGTGGTTAGAATCCTTCGTTATCTAAAGGGTTCGCTGGATCATGAGTTAATGTTCAAGATTGATACCTCTGATTTGCATAATGATACGGTGTTAGTATCTTACTCAGATGCAGATTGGGGTGGTGATGCTTTGGATCGCAGGTCTATCTCCGGTCATTATCTTCTCCTTAATGGGAATCTGGTGGTATGGATTTCGAAGAAGCAACCTGTGGTTGCTAGATCGTCTGCGGAAGTGGAATATCGAGCTATCGCAAATGCAGTCTGCGAAGTCCTCTAAGTTACATCCCTATTGACCGAGTTGAACATCAATCTTTCCACTAGACCTACAATTTGGACTGATATCAGCAGTGCAGTAGCCCTATCCGAAAACCCAGTGCAACATTCAAATATGAAGCATGTGGAAATTGATATGTGTTTTGTCAGGGAAAAGGTTGCTGCAGGACAGGTTCTTATCAACTTTGTTTCAGATGCTGAACAACTCGCAGACATCCTTACAAAACCGCTCACAGAGAAGCAATTCATCCCGTTTAAGAAAAGAAACCTGTGGTGGCCAGATCGTCTGCGGAAGCGGAATATCGAGCTATCGCAAATGCAGTCTGCAAAGTCCTCTGGGTTACATCCCTGTTGAACGAGCTGAACATCAATCTTGCCACTACACCTACAATTAGGACCGATAACAGCAGTGCAGTAGCCCTATCTGAAAACCCAGTGCAACATTCAAAAATAAAGCATGTGGAAATCGATCTGTTTTGTCAGGGAAAAGATTGCTGCAGGACAGGTTCTTATCAACTTTGTTCCAGCTGCTGAACAACTCACAGACATCCTTACAAAACCGCTCACGGAGAAGCAATTCATCCCGTTTCGGAAAAAACTTGGTGTTACATCCATTCAAGAACTTAATGTCGTGGATGACTACCTTCAAGATCACACCGTTCCTGACCTACCTTCAAGATCACACCGTTCCTGACTGTGTCATCAAATCAGCATGTCCCCAACTAAGACTTCAAAACTGAGTCTTACTCTCCATCTTCTTATATTCCTTCAGTAAAATTTGTGTTCGCAGGCCTTGGACTCAGCATCGGGATAGTTGGCATCTGCATTTGTATCGGTTGATTTCCAGAGCATCTCGGTGGTCAGTAATCCTTTTTTTTTTAGTTTGCACTACTAATATTTTCATTAACTGCCTTGGGCCTCTATGATATGAATTAAGTAGCTCAGCTGGTTTTGTGTATCTGTTTTTGTGTAATCATCAATTCGACTATTAGTTGTGGTTTGTGTCCAAAAACAGAGTCTTATCCATTACACTCTTGAGGACTAAAAGATAAAGGCTCAAACCTTCCAATCACAGTAGGTGACATAGGGTGTGGTTTAAGTCCAAAAAGAGAGTGTTGCATCCTTGTGGAGACAACCTTAAGTCACTCCATATGTGCACTCTTGAGGATAAAAAGATGAAGGCTCAAACCTTCCAATCACACTAGTAAGAAAGATGCTCAAACCTCTCTGTCATCTGTGTTCAAATATCAAATTGCTTTTCTTCATATGGTCACATCAAAAATCAGCTGGATACTTAAAGATGTCCGAGCTTATAAATTGCAGTTGGATATTGTGTTTTGTCTATATCAGGACTAACTGCTTCGTTATGGTAGGAAATCAGTCAGTACCTATGCAAACTTGCTATCTTCACCATGTTGCATATCAAGGTTCAACAAACCAAACTTCATGGGAGAATATTGGTGTATCTGAGCATCACGACAAAGTACTTGGAGAGTATTCAGTTTTATAATTAGTTAAGGGTATTTTATGTAATTACTTGTTAGGAACTTATGTTTAATTTTCTCTTCTTCATCGCCTTTATATGCTAGGCTTCTGAACAGTAATTGCAAGTCGTTCTGATGAAATGAAATTGAAACAATGTTACTTGCTCATTCTTGCCCTAGGTTCTAAATCTGTTTCCATTTCTCTCGGCCTTTGATTTGTAAACTACAACAATGTCAATGCCGAAATGAATGCCCAGTTAACAAGGGAGGTGACAGATATAGAAATCAAGTCGGCAACGTTCCAAATGGAAGGCTCCCGAGCTCCGGGTCCGGACGGGTTCCTAGGTTTGTTCTACCAACGAAATTGGAATATCGTGGGGACGAATGTCATCACCGCGATCAAGGCTTTCTTCAGAACAGGTATAATCCAAAACACCCTCAATAATACCGATATTGTTCTCATACCAAAAATCCAAAACTCGATTACACCTAGTGACTTTCGGCTCATTAGTTGTTGTAACTTCATGTATAAGATTATAGCAAAGGTGTTTGTGAATTAGTTAAAAGTTTTTCTATCAGATCTCACCACTCCTTTCCAGGGTGCATTTGTATCATGTAGAAATATTCAGGACAACATCATAGTGGCACATGAAGTATTCCACCATTTACAAGCGGGCCGAAATGTGAGTAGAACCGAATGCGCCTTAAAAATTGACATGCAAAAGGCGTACGATAGAGTGGAATGGGGTTTCCTACTGGAAACACTCAGGCGCAGGGGGTTTGCGGAACAATGGGTGGAGTGGATTAGGGCATGTGTTTCAACAACCACATACTAGGTGGTCGTTAATGGGAACCGAACAGACACTATACGACCAACACGAGGGATCCGCCAATGTGACCCCCTATCACCTTACTTATTTATACTACTTACGGATGTGTTATCAAGGCGAATGATGGGAGCGGCTAGGGATGGGGAGATCAGAGGAATAATACTTCGAAGACGATGCCCGGAATTACATCACTTGTTCTTTGCGGATGACTGCCTATTTTTCATAAGAGGGAACACCAAAAATGCTGAAAGTCTAAGGAGGATTCTGGATGACTATTGTAAGGTATCGGGGCAAAGAATCAATAGGGAAAAATCAGCTCTATATTTCAACAAAGGAGCGACCAACACTGAACGACAAAGAGTTGAAGAGGCACTTAACATAAACGGCACTAGTAATCCGGGGAAATTCTTGGGACTACCTTCGATATGGGGACGCTCGAAGAAGGAGGCCTTGATATTCCTAAAACCCAAGGGGAAGGATAAGCTAAACGGATACCGACCGAAGACGTTGAACCAAGCGTGTAAGGAAGTCCTCATCAAGGCGATCATCACCGCGATACCTACATACGTAATGAGTGTATTCCGGTTACCAAAAACATGGTCCTCAGAAATAAAGGCTCTCATTGCGGACTTTTGGTGGGGGCAAACCGTGGATGGAAAGAAAACACATTGGAGTAGATGGGAGGTCTTACCAAGGGCAAAGGAGGCGGGGGGCTAGGGTTTCGAGAACTACAAACTTTCAACACGGCCTTACTCGCGAAGGTGGCTAGTCGTATGATGACAGAACCGAACAACCTATGTGCGCAGGTCCTAAAGGGACTATATTTCCCAAGATGTACATTTCTAGAAGCGAAAAAGGGGGTCGTGTCTCATGGGGATGGAGTAGCTTAATCCATGTCCGAGAGGCGTTGAAGAACGAAATGGTATGGATGATAGGTTCGGGAGAAAGTGTCCGAGTGTGTGAGGATCCCTGGATTTATACAAAGGAAACCAAGCGGATCAAAACGGAGGGAACCTAATAGTGCAGGACTTGATCAAAGAGAATGGAGCGTGGAACGTGGAGCTAGTGCGAAGCATTGTTGACGCCGAGGATGCGGAGCATATACTCCACATACCATTACCGCATGAAGGGGGACAGACCGATACATATGACCCCACACGAGGGATAGTGCACCTGCGGTCCGATCGGTGTACCACAAGATACGTGAGACTACCGACCGAACCAAACCAGAAATGGCGAAGCATGGAAAGGCATTTGGTCAACCAAGGTAATACCAAAGGTAAAAAAAATTCATTTGGCGCCTAGCAACGAATGCATTAGCCGTTAAGGCGAATATGATTAAACGGGGGATGAATGTGAGTTACGGATGCCCTATATGTGGAGAAGTTGAAACAAGGGAGCACATGATCCTAGGGTGCGAATGGACCGAACAGGTATGACACGGGATACTAGGGCTACGAGTGAGCCAACCAAACAACATAAGCATGGTCGATTGGCTCGAGGAAAGAAGGACGGAACCTAGGGGTCAAGGAAGGGCGAGCGAAAGAAGATGGATACTCACGATGATCACATGTTGGCAAATATGGAAGACGAGGTGGAAGGCGGCCTTTGAAGCAAAACAACTGTGTCTGAGGGTAGCCATTGAGGAGATCAAACGAGTATATGAGCAAACCCAACCCGGCCGAACTAGACAAGTCGAAGACTCAACCATCGGAGACCGACCAGAACAAGATTGGAGACCACCGACATCGTGCACCATCAAGATCAATTGTGATGCATCGTGGTGCCAAAGATCGAAACGAGCCGGGATAGGGGTGGTTGCGCGGGACAAGCATGGCAAGGTTGTAGGTGGATTAAATCGACGATACCGGAGTGATGACATTGACTCAATGGAAGTCATGGTGATACACGAAGGGATAAGACTAGTGATACAATCGGGATGGCCAAACATCATCATCGAGACAGACTCACAAAGAGTATACCAACAAATTATACACGGACCGACACAATGGAGGGCGACAACCATCATCACCAACATCTGAACACTAGCAGGGCAACTCGAACGAGTGCAATGACGAGCGATTCCAAGGACGACAAATGAATGTGCGAATTAGATAGTCAAGCAAGCAAGACGGGGAGTGAGTCTAAATGATTGGGTCGAAAGACCTCCACTTCCTTTTACGTGTTAAGTTGCAAATGATTGTATGTATGAACAACCGTGATCGAGTATCACAACGTTTTATTTCATAAAGTAAAACGTTATTTTGACATAAAAAAAAATTATCTAATGCGGATTGGATTGTCTTCTGCCATACTTTCTACAGAATTACTCCGATCTTTTTAAAAAAGTAATTGTTTTGGAAAAAATATTGAAAAAAGAATATATTCAAAAAAATATTTATCAAAATGTGCACATGCGCAGGCAAGGTAGTAGCGTTTTTTAGAAAAACGCTACTCCCATTAGCGTTTTTCGTAAACGCTACTGGACGGTAGCGTTTTTGGGGAAAAACCCTACGGTTTCCCTTTAAAACACCCCGCCCCCCTCTGGTTCATTCCGCCTCCAACCCCGCTCGCCTCCAGCTACTGCCCCGGTCGCCTCCGTCGTCCCGACCCCGTCTCCTTCGTCTCGCCGGAGTCTCGCCCGTGGTTGTCGTCGGAGTCTCGCCGGAGCCGAACTCGTACGCAGGTATACTTTTTTTTTCAAATATAATTTTATGCTTAATGATTTTGTTAATTGTTAATTAAAAGTATTATGAACAATTATTGTGTTGATTAAAGCTTGCGTAGTTAGTTATGAGCGTTAAAATTTAGAATTTGTATTTTTAAATTGTAGAATCAAAATACCGTCGCGCGTAATTATGTCAAGTGGTGAAAATGTTGTTAACCTTGGTCCGTTGGATCAATCAGTACTCTGGGGACAAGATCAACATCGTTCGTCAGACCTGAGTGAAAGCCAACAAATAACATTTAGATGTTTAAAATTAGAGGATAATGTATTATCAGAAGAGGCTAAAGCTATTGTCCAAGCGGTTGGATTATTGGATGTAGTTATTCTGTCACATCCAAAGCTGGATCATAAACTGTTGACCGTGTTGTGCGAGCGTTGGAGACCCGAGACACATACGTTCCATCTCAGACATGGGGAGATTACGATCACACTTCAGGATGTTTCCGTGCTATTGGGACTACGAGTACACGGAGATGCAGTAACTGATGACCATGTACCTGAGGAAGACATGGTCGGTGCGTGTTTGGAGTTGTTGGGACTGAATGTACAAGGTCGTGGAGATGTTGTGAAAATGACTACTTTACGACAACATTTATTTCAACCTAATCTCACAGCCGAACAACAGGCGAGAACATTTATGTTGATTATACTCGGTGGTGTTCTGTTTACAACGACAAAGAAAGATACTCTGTCGTTGTTGTACTTACCCCTACTTCGAGATTTGGAAAGAGCAGCACACTACAGTTGGGGGTCAGCTGTGTTAGCTGCAACGTACCGTGGACTGTGTGAGGCATCTAAGCTGAACTGTGCAACATTCCAGGGTTGTGCCATCCTTGTGCAGGTAAACTATATGAAAGTCATATCATATCATTAATATTAGTTAATAAAAATTGAATAATGAGGTTTTCTACTACAGTTATGGTCGTGGGAGCACCTCCATATTAGTCGCCCTGTGCTTCAAGGTGAAGTGCCTGCTGGAGAGATACATCCATTAGGATACAGGTGATGCTTGTTAATTTATTGGTTTGTTGGACTACGTTAATTTATTTGTTTGTAAATTTATTGGTTTGTAATGTAAATTTATTGATTTTTTGTGATTTTGCTCAATAGGTGGGCATTCCTAAAGAGGTCGTTCAGTCACCAAGTGAGAATTGCAAATTTGGTGTACTATAGAGATGACCTGGAGTCTCAATCCCAGGACCAGGTTTGTGTACTTTTATTTGACACATATTGATTACTTTTCACCATTTTTTAACCTTACTTAATATGATGAAAAAATCTTAATTATTAGGTGACGTGGATGTCATATCCCGCCTTTTGGTTAGCTAGTGCACCACCTGTATGTCGTCAGCACGCCGAGCTATTCCGAGCGAGGGTGCCACTAATCCATTTTAATGTGGTTGAGTGGCATCGTCCAGACAGAGTAATGCGGCAATTTGGATTGCACCAACACATCCCGAAGATGAGCCCCAATGAGATAGAAGAGCACATGAGACTGCATAAGTTCTCCCATAGAGTCATGCCGCCGGGACAGCGTCGTCGATCAGTGCTGCACCAAGATTGGATTGCTCTGTGGAATAACCGGGCTGATTCTGTTATACAGGAACGTCGACCTTACACACCTTGGGCGCAGTACATGAGGTGGTATCGTACAATAACGCGACGTTATATTACGGGTCCAACAATCGAGACAGGTAGTTCTTAACGGGGTCTGCCAGCGGTCCCATATATTTCGCACGGGGGCCAAGTAGAGACAGTGGTAAGGGTAATTATGGTGATTGATATGTAACTTTAATTCATTTCATACTAATTATATACAATTGTTTTCTATGAACATGGAGTGCAGATGGGTATCATGGCTAGAGGAATTCTGATGGCACATAAAGCTGCTAAAGGTACCCTGAAGTTCACAAAGAAAAACATGAGACTGCTTGGAGAGACTTATCTCGAGACATGTTGGTCCTCTTATGATGTCGCCTGTCAAGTACCCGTGTACGAAGAACATGTTCGACAAGCGGATGAATTAATTGCACGTGAGCAACGCCACGTACGTACTGCGTGGGGATCTGAGCCAGTCCGAGGAAGAGGACGTGGTCTAACAGCTCCAGGGCGTGGACGGGGTGGAGAAAGTTCAAGTCGAGGTCCATCTGGACCGTCACGTAAATTTAGAGCTATTGAACCTCGTCATGGACAACCCACCTCAACAGAGGAAGATGATGAGGATGATGATTCCGAGTAGTTTGGAGTTGTTAGTTTGTATTTTGCACAATGATTTGCTCATTATCGAACGTTTTCGTTGGTCGCTAATTATCTATCGTATTTAGTTTATAATTAGTTTATATTGTTGTTCATTGCAAGAACTAACTATTTCATTACCCTTTGTTGCTATGTAGAAACTTGTATTATTTTTTTGGATTTTTTTTGAGAATGTTCAAAAAATGAAATCTCTTAGAGAACACTCATTTACCCCTAAAATGGGTCTCCCGGAAGGTGACTAATTTTTCAACTATTTTATTTTTTCCCCAAAATTTTAATGGACGTACATACGTATATAAGAAGACGAATGACACAAGTTTCATCTCATTTTGACTGTCACATTTGTTATGCAAAATATTACAAAACCCAACAATCTATGTTCAAAAAAACACTTATTATGCAACATGATTAGTTTATATTGTTGTTAATTGCATGAACTAACTATTGCATTACCCTTTGTTGCTATGTAGAAACTTGTATTATTTTTTTGGAATTTTTTTGAGAATGTTCAAAAAATGAAATCTCTTAGAGAACACTCATTTACCCCTAAAATGGGTCTCCCGGAAGGTGACTAATTTTTCAACTATTTTATTTTTTCCCCAAAATTTTAATGGATGTACATACGTATATAAGAAGACGAATGACACAAGTTTCATCTCATTTTGACAGTCACATTTGTTATGCAAAATATTACAAAACCCAACAATCTATGTTCAAAAAAACACTTATTATGCAACATGATTAGTTTATATTGTTGTTAATTGCATGAACTAACTATTGCATTACCCTTTGTTGCTATGTAGAAACTTGTATTATGTTTTTGGATTTTTTTTGAGAATGTTCAAAAAATGAAATCTCTTAGAGAACATTCATTTACCCCTAAAATGGGTCTCCCAGAAGGTGACTAATTTTTCAACTATTTTATTTTTTTCCCAAAATTTTAATGGACGTACATACGTATATAAGAAGACGAATGACACAAGTTTCATCTCATTTTGTCAGTCACATTTGTTATGCAAAATATTACAAAACTCAACAATCTATGTGCAAAAAAACACTTATTATGCAACATATTATAATACAAAACAACAGTTATTATACATTTTTACATGTCTTCCTATTATGACCACTTCCACCGCACTTACTGCAGTTGTTTCTCCTGGGCAATCCTTCTCTCGCGTCCATTTCGTTATGAATACGACTGCTTTTTCTTCTACCACGCTTGGTCCTCCACCTATATGGATTGTGAGTGTATTGTGGTAAATTAAACTGGGGCCAACAATATTCATCCGGGATGGGTTGAAAACATGGAGTGTATGCAGCCAGGTGTGCTTGATTCGAATATAGATGATCCACGTAAGGAGCCCATTGCATACCCGCCTTGGTCAGTGCTGCCATTCCATGTGCACAAGGGTGGTGATATATTTGCCATAGTCCACATTCACATTTGTTTTCAACTAGGTTGACTGTATAATTTCCTGGAGTAGTCCAACCGACACCTTAGACAAATTTACCAATATCACGCACTTGGAATACACCGTGTACTTGCGAAAATTGAGCCACTTGCATCCTCCCAAGTTGTTTTTCTGCCCTAGTAATTGTTTTTTGAACGATGTCAGACAATACCTGAGACTCCGCAATTGCCTTCATTGCTTATTGGCGACGAGTGAAAAAGTATGTGTTCGACCTCCAGTAAGTGAGTTCCACTAATTCAGTCAACGGTAATGCCCTTGCCCCCTTCAGCACTCCGTTGAACACTTCGACCAAATTAGTAGTCATGTTTCCATATCGAGCGCCTCCAACGTACGCCAGGGCCCATCTCTCAAGTGGGATGTTCGAAATCCAATCACGGTACTTTCCATCTTGCAGAGTTAATAGATTGGAATACCACACATCAAACTTACGTTTATCAGGGGTACTTGCCATAATATACAACTGCTTTTTCAGAGTCACGCTTTTGAATGTGTGATTGAAGTTACTCACTAGATGACGCGCGCAAAAGCGATGTGTTCCACGACCATGTTGAGCGTATACATTCTCGACCGCGTTAATTATTGATCTGTGTCGATCAGACATTAGACAAACAACTCTCTCATTCGTCACGTTATCCCGGAGATGTTGCAAAAACCAGTTCCAACTCTCATTTGTCTCTGCATCTGCAATACCAAATGCCAAATGATAGATGCCATTGTTAGAATCATATGTTACGGCTACGACAACTTTTCCATTATATTTTCCATACAAATGCGTCGCATCAATACTTATAAGTGGTCGGCAATGGACAAATCCTTCAATAGCTGGACCGAATGACCAAAACATCATACCAAATGTGGCTACTTGAGTTTGAACATTTACTCTTTTGGGCAGAAAATCATAGATTGTCCCAGGGATGTATACGGACATGGCTGCCAGTAGTCGCGGGAGGTTTACAAAGGCTTCTTCGTGTGTTATGTATAAAGACTCCAACACTACTTGTTTGGAGTACCAAGCCTTCGGATATCCAATTTTTGAACCGAACTCATTCTCCACCATCGATTGGATTACTGAAATTTTCAATCCAGTGTCAGCTAAAACAGAATTTCTTATTAACGACGCTATCATCTTGCAATCGATGTTTTGGTGTCGTTCAATGAGGACTTCATTCGTGCATGTATGTGGAGTTCGCAATTTGGATATTCTCCACAATCCAGTATGCTGAAAAAGACTTCCTCTTAATGCCCATGAACAATTTATGGGATCAACTTTACACTTGAAGACAATTGATTTTGGGGTCGATGTCTCAACAGTTACTATCAATCCAATTTCCAGCAGTGGGTTGCGTCATTTGAAGGGTGTGGGAGCTACTTCCACCATGGGAGCTACTTCCACCCTCGCCACCCTCGTCAAACACCTCTTCATTTTCTTCATTAATGTGACCCGTAAAATGCTCCATATACGGATCTTCTTCATTTAGTGAGGCATCCGAGAGTGCATCAACGTCGACCTCGTCATCGGAGAGATCATGGGTGTGACCATGCAAAACATTCTCTGTCTGACCACCATAAGATGTGTTTGACATCAAGTTACCTTATCTAGTTAAGCTAAACACAATAAATTGGCTAGACACGCTTAACTGTAAAGCAATAGACAATGCACTTTGCGATCGAATCCGTACAAACTTGCAAAGTCCATCAGTATCTGTAAATTTATAGGATATGCTTATGGACCTAGCGTCAACGTCATGCCAACCGCACTCGATACATATAATTTCCTTTAGTCTATAAAGAGAAATATCCAAGGTAGCTGTAGTAATGCTGGAAGTACCACCCACATACACCTCATTACCATTTTGAGACTGTATTTCACCGTCATACAAGCAAATGATACCGATCTCTGTCATGTTTGATCCTAAATAATTAATATTATAACATTCCATATCAGATATGCTTATTTTTCAGATAATCTAAAATTTATGTAAATATAACAACAAACAGTTTTTACATTTTTTTTAATTAACAAATACATACAAATATATTACGTACCTTAAGCCTTGCAGATGAAGAAGATGCAGATGATGAACATTCCGCGGATGAAGAGGTGAGCAGAGTTAAATAGAGAAATATACGTAATAATTTAAAACATTGCACAAAAACGGCAAATAATTGTCCAAATTCGCTACTACCAGTAGCGCAAATGAACACTTTTTTAAATTTTTTCGGACGATATATACTTTTTCAAAAAAAAATATGACATATTCACTTTTTGAAAAAGTTCAATTACTCCGACTCTAGTTGCCCTTTACAGTAAGTAGTGGGAAATAAATGGATCTTATCGCAATATGTTAACTAAAAATGTAGATCGAGAAGCCAATAACTCTTATGAAATATACTTATTAATTATCATAAAACGAAAGTAGGGTAGGACTGATGAAATTTTAATATAACATGATAAGATTTTGTGAGAATAATATAGTAAATTTATTTTGCATGTTTGTATATAATGTTATGCATAACACACGTACAATAAATTTATGTTGAGACACGATCCGATAATCCGCTTTACTCATTGTTAGATATGTATCTATAAAAGGGAGGTCCATCTGTTTCTGACGAAGATCTTATTATGGTTAATCTCAACATGTATCTTTTTTTATTCAAGACTATCCTATTGTTATTAATAGAGAGTTTGACAAGGTGTAATAATCTGAAAATGTACAGTTTAGTGTGCAGAATAATTAAAATATTATGCAAATCATAAATCAATCTCGAAACAGGAAAAAATAAATTTATCGCATATTTCGTTAGTACAATTGACAATAAACGGCGAATACATATTTCGTATTTCGATGTTTATTTTGAAGAATTGGAATCGGAATTTCTAGAGAGATATGAATAAATATTCATTTGAAAAACCTCGGAATTGCTATTTCTAAAGAGCTATGAATAAAGAATAGTTGTCTAATCGATCAAAATACCCTTCACAGTTAATTAATTATTTATATTTTAATTTAGTTAGTTAGTTATATTTTAATTTAATTAATTATATTTTAATTTATTTAATTATTGTAATTTTAAATTAATTAAATTAGTTATTTATATTTTAATTAAAATTATTTATTTTTATATTTTACTTAAATTTAATCCTTTTTACTTAAATTAAATTATTTTTATATTTTAAATAAATTAAATAATTACAATTTAATTTAATTTAATTGTTTTTTAATTTAATCAATATATTTTTTAATTAATTAAAGTTCTTAATAAAATGTTTTTTTTTTAATTTAATTTAATTAATCTTAATTTTTAAGTTTCCCAAATTAATTAATATAATTTTTTATAAGAGAATTATATTGTATATCATACATATTGAAGCAAAGTGTATAAATGTTATTTGACCTTATTTCATTTTCATATATCATTCCACTAATTAAATATTTGAATTTCATATTTCATTCCATCTCAACCCATCAACCAAATAATATCATATTATTATTCCTTATTCTCTATTCATATTTTGTATTTCACCAACCAAACACACTGTTAGACTCATAAGGTGTACGATCTCCTTAAAACAATCTTAGTCCCCCTCACTTGCAGGTTTGTACTTGAGGGTTTACAAGATGATCCCCTTTTAAAATACAACAATGTCGTTATGCAGAAACTAGTACAAAAATTCTCATAACTGAATTGAATAACATTTAAATTTTGACGGACGAACTGAACACGATGGTCAATACGAAATAAAGGTTGAACACGAAGACATGAAAGACATCTATGAACGTCAACACAAACACTAAAAGAGAAACACAAAAACAACTATTGAAAATATTCTATTTTTTTAAAATTATTTTCACCTTGAAATTTAAGATGGAAAAAACTCTCTTATTTATAAATAAAAATTCGTGAGTAGTTAGTAAATATAATAAATATAGTATAATTTTCATTCATCATTTAAATTTTTATACAACTTTTGGCATAATTATAAAACAATCCAAATTTAACCCAGTTTTTAATTTCTAACTGTCTTTTTAGACTTTTTTCAAAAAGTATTTGTTTTAGAAAAAAAAAATTGAAAAAGTATATATGTAAAAAACATATTTAGCAAAATGTGCATCTGCGCAGGTGGTATTAGCGATTTTGCAAATTATTTTCCTAAAATATACACTTTTTGAAAAAACAACGCTCATTCAACACTACATGGCGTTTTTCGATGGACAGGGACTTTGCGTTGCTTCATCTCAGTATTCATAGGTCCAAGAAAAATCACATGAATTGTTAAAGAAAGTTTGTTAGACAAAGAATGTGTCAGTGCTACAATTTCAATTTCAAGCGAACTGATGCTTGTTCTAAAATATATACTTTTTGAAAAAAAAATCAAGTTTAGATACTAACATGGTACAGCAACCAAGGTCTTTCAAGCGAACTGATGTTTGTTCATTCTCTAGGCTAGTCTCACCTAGAGAAAGTAAGGAAGTTAGAATAAGTTAAATAATTTTTCCCTAGGCAAATATTACATGTCCTAAATTTTCCAACTTGTTCTGAACAACATCAATTTCAATTTCAAGCGAACTGATAATTGTTCTAAAATATATACTTTTTAAAAAAATTCAAGTTTAGATACTAACATGTTACAGCAACCAAGGTCTTTCAAGCGAACTGATGCTTGTTCATTCTCTAGGCTAGTCTCACCTAGAGAAATGAAGGAAGTTAGAATAAGTTAAATAATTTTTCCCTAGGCAAATATTACATGTCCTAAATTTTCCAACTTGTTCTGAACAACATCAATTTCAAGCGAACTGATAATTGTTCTAAAATATATACTTTTTTAAAAAATTCAAGTTTAGATACTAACATGGTACAGCAACCAAGGCCTTTCAAGCGAACTGATGTTTGTTCATTCTCTAGGCTAGTCTCACCTAGAGAAAGGAAGAAAGTTAGAAGAAGTTAAATAATTTTTCCCTAGGCAAATATTACCTGTCCTAAATTTTCCAACTTGTTCTGAACAACATCCCTGAGGTAAAACATTGAAACAAAGCTGTTTATTCACAAGTTTCTGAATGAGACTTTTCTTCAAATACACTAGCTAGTTTGACATTTTCAGGAATTACTGCTGCAAAATAGCTCTTTGGGGTTTCCACTGCCTTTTTCTTCGGCAGTTTTTTAGGTGCAAGAGGGCGACCGACTTTAACTGGTGCAGCATCCTCACCCGAACTCCAAAACTCCTCATCTGAAAACTCTTGATTTTCTGCATAGTGTACTCGTTGATTTTAAGTCTGCTTATGGTCCTAAATAGAAATTGAAGTCTTTCATCACAAACTACTATCTTCTTCGTGGGGTGATTCAGTTTGATTCCATTTTCCTTGATTGATACTTTCTTTTTGGTTGTGAATGAAGTTAAAATTATGTATCCTGCGCCTCCAACCACTGAAAATCCATTTACACTCTGATGTGTCTTCTCAAAGTAATCAAAATTGACTCATTTCTCTTGATCAAACCTTTCATTTTCCTTGATTGATACTTCCTTTTTGGTTGTGAATGAGGTTAAAATTCTGTATCCTGCTCCTCCAACCACTGAGAATCCATTTACACTTTGATGTGTCTTCTCAAAATAATCAAAATTAACTCATTTCTCTTGATCAAACCTTCCATTTTCCTTGATTGATACTTCCTTTTTGGTTGTGAATGAGGTTAAAATTATGTATCCTGCTCCTCCAACCACTGAAAATCCATTTACACTCTGATGTGTCTTCTCAAAATAATCAAAATTGACTTCTCTTGATCAAACCTTCCATTTTCCTTGATTGATACTTCCTTTTTGGTTGTGAATGAGGTTAAAATTCCATATCATGCTCCTCCAACCACTGAAAATCCATTTACACTCTGATGTGTCTTCTCAAAGTAGCGATTTTCAAAATCCATTTACACTCTGATGTGTCTTCTAAAAAAAACGTAAAAAATAAATAAAAAATAACAATCGCTACTGATCTACCTGCGCAGATGCACATTTTGCTAAATATTTTTTTTTATATATATACTTTTTCAAAAAAAAATTCTAAAATAAATACTTTTTGAAAATTATCCTATTTTTAGAAGAACAAATAAATGTCAATCTATTGAATGATTGCTTATAAAGTAGGATTGAAAGACGATGTCAGCCTAAGGAGGCGCCAACTCCGGAATGCACTTTATTAAGAAAAAGATTTGAGTGTGAAAAATCAAGCATTGTCTAATCTCCATATCAGAGCCAATTTGGTAAAACTTAACATGACGTTTCTTTCATAAAATTCGGAATAGGGAATACGAAATAGGAAATAAGAATAAGGAATACAAGTTAAGAATATGAAGTTGTTTATTTGATGGAATGGAATGCAATGAAATAAGAAATTCTGTTGTTTCTTTTGTGAAATTAGATATGGAAATGAAATGTAATATGTTAAAATGACATTTTTGCCCATGTTTGTATATGTATAGTATATAATAAAAATATTTTGTATTAATTAATTATAAAACTTAAAAATATTAAAAATGTTTATTTAAATAATAATAAAAAAAATAAAATAAAAAACGATTTTTTTTTTTTAAAAGATCAATTTATTATTTTTTTTTTTAAAAAATAAAGAATGTAAATAATATTTATTACCTTTCAAAATAATATTTCTTAAACAATCAATTGATTACATAACATTAACATGATTAGAAATATCGATAAATACAATATTCGCAATATAACATTTCACGAACCCACGACAATAGTCGTTCCGACAAAGTGTTAGTCATTTACTTGAAACCTAGCAAAAATGACCACATATATATAATACAAAATGTTGTTAGTGACTACATTATACAAAACGTGGGTTTGTCCTTAATCAAAATTTTACATATATGCTGATCCGATAATACTATCATACATCTACAGCTTCATTGCACGCAGCCACTCGAGTCGGTTAGCAGGCTCCATCCCAAAAAAGATTAGCACAATATGTTGTCTGTTCCGAGGTTTTCACACAGAATGTCTAAGTCTACCCCGCTCAGAATCCGTAAACCATTTTTTTGCAATTCCACGAAAAGAACAACTTCCTACGGAATCCGTAAGCCGAATTCTTTTTCCATTCCGTGAAAAGAACATGCCGTAAAAGTTGACACATAGTAGTTATCTGAATACGGAATATTATCATTTTTTGTCATTTAATAAAGAATTTTGGAATATGTTGAGAATTGTTGCATACAAGCAATAGTTGGATGAATGTGCCTATGTGTAACATGATATAGAAGTGTTGTCACTAGTTGAACCCCCACGACAAAGTCGTAAATAATAAACAATCTGTGTCCAAACAACCTACAAAATTCGCCAATATCTCATGAGGTTCCCTCTTTATGTTACACTGGTTATTAAATTATTATATAACGAGTCAATGAGAAAGGTGGCTAGAGAAGAATATTATTTCTTGGCCACACACAAAATAGTTTATATATTTCTTACATATATATAAGTATAAAGTTCAAGAATATATTCAAAATCAAATATATGATGAATAAAAATTGTGTAGAATATATACACTGAATATGACACAAGTGATGAGGTGAATAAGTGATGGTAATTGGCCAAAAAAAAAGAATAAGTGATGGTAGGTCTCAAAGGACCCCAAGTGGTGATCACTTTATAAACTTTACAACCAAGCATTTTCCATCATTCCATCTCCCCACACAAAAAACAAAACATTTGCCATCATGGAAAATAATATATATATATATATATAATATTTGAATCTTTAACTAAAATTATTAACCCACTCATTATAATTATAATATATACTATATAAATATGGTTCCAAGGGTGAGTATGAACCGGTTCGGGACCAAACCGATTCATGAACCGTATATTTACCACATTTTTTAAAAAAAAAGTAAGGTATACCACTTCAGCTTTTGACCGCTCAATTTATCGTATTTACTCTGAACTGATTCAGACGAACCACTTTATATATATTAAAAAAAGACTATAATAATACATAAACTATAATACATACACCATAATCCAGATCCATAATCCAGATCCATAATCCTAATCCATAAACCATAATCCATAAACCTTAATAGATAATCCATTATACTAATGTAGATTGTAAATCATCACCGAATCAACTTTGGTATAATGATTTAGAGTAGATATTTTAATAATTAAATATTATATTATATTAAAATCAGTACAATAAATAGTACAGATTACCGTTTATGAACCAATTTTTTGTACATCTTCTGAACCGCTTTACATTTTTTGTAAAAAAAAAAAAGAAAGTTTGATTTGTGAATCGGTTCAATCAAATCAGTATGATTCACAAAAGGTACGGTTCAATTCGATCGAAACGGTTTTTTATGCCCATACTAGTTCTAATGGTACAACAATGGAATTGCTATTTTTATTTTTTAGAAATTATAATAATCGGATTGTTGGTGGATCAATTAGTACTTAGTAGTAGTCAGTATATGTCAGTGTCAATATATATTAGAGTTGGTGTCAATGGGCTACAATATTGCGAGGCACGGCCTACATATTGGGGGAAATAGCTACAAGACGATAATGCATGACCTTTCCCACTTTAATTTAGGCTCAATTTTTTTGGACACAACCAGACGCTGTATTTATATTTATACGAGTTTACATTAATATATTTTATATTTATACGAGTTTACATTAATATATTTTATATTTAAATAATTTTAATATGTATAAGGGTTAATAATTAAATCGTTACCCCAACTTTAAGCATTTTATAAATTTCTACATGAACTTTGATTTTTCAATTTTTGTTACCTATGCTTTCGGAGTAGGGACAAATTGCTACATCAATTAAGTTTTATATTAAATATAAACAGAAAATGACGTAGCAATACATGATTGATCCATAATTTAGAAAATTAAATGATTTTTTTTAAATACCCAAAACTTAGAAAAAATTCTAAAAACATAATGGGAAAAATATGTATTTTTAATATAATATTTTTTTATAATATAAAAACAATAAATAATTTATATATTTAATAAAAAAAATCATATTAAAAACTTATTTTTCTATTAATTTTTGTATATATTTTTTTAAAATTTTTCAGTTTTTTCAAGTATATTTTAAAAATAATGTAGTTTTTTAAATTATGGACTAATCATATGTTGCCACGTCATTTTCCGTCCATATTTAACGAAACATTTAACTGAAGTAACAATTTGCCCTTAGTGTCAAAGTTTAGGTAGCAATTTTTGAAAAACTAAAGTTCAGGTAACAATTTGTAAAGTGTCAAAAATTGATGTAACTATTTGTCAATTTGATTATGAACTCTATGTATAAATATGATTAATAAATGTGTTTAAACACTTTTGATATAGAAATATACGCATAGACACGATTAAACACGTTTATATCTAATGTTTATATTTTATAAAACACAAGTAAAATATTTTGATCTTTTATCAAAAGTAATTTAGTTTGCAATTAAATTTCTCAGAAATAAATACTTAAAATACCTATTAAAGAGTTAAGGCCCTACAAATACTAATGAGGTAGAAGAAGGGCTTACACTTTAAAAACTTGCATATGTGGTCCAGTTAGGTGAACCGCTATTTTTCTTACACCATTACAATGTCCTTTGGTGCTTGGTGGATTTTTTCAGTTAGAATTATAATTTGTTTATTTAAATATAATTATTTCAATTTATTTGGAAATATTTTTAACATAAAAAATATAATTTAGATATCCGAATAATATTTTTGAAGTATAATCCAGGTACATAAAAATATATATTTGGTATCCGTGGTCAAACACTTTGTTATTGTTATTATAATATGGTCACCATGCTAAAATTTTGATTGGTATAAAACTTTACAAAAAAAAAATGTTTCACTTGAAAAATTGGTATTACAACCATAAATGTTATTGATTTAGTGGAAAAAAATGTTGTGAAGACTGAGGTTATTGGTTTAAATTTTATTTGGAATACTTTTTTGTATTTATGTTTTTAAATAACATTTACAAGTAGGACTTAACTTTCTATCCGCGAAAGGAGATTTACAAATTAATCTACTTTTATATATATATATAAAATACTAACTAAATTTATATTAAAATAAAACTCCAACTACCAAGTCCAGCGTCAGATATAGTCAAACACACACAGGCTTCTTCTATTGAAGAGTCGAGTCTAGGCCCTGGGATAGTAATGAGGTAGACGAAGGGCTTACACTTTTAAATCTTGCATATTTCGTCCCCCTACTTATGGTGTAAGAAATTAGTATCAAAGTGGCGCAGATTCAAGATATCAAATAAAACATTTATTTCAAGATATTATGCACAAGTATTAGTGGACTATTTAAATGAACTAAAACAATTATTTTAAGATATCAAATAAATAAATAAAAATGTTCACTTAAATTTTCAAATGTTTGGTAAAATGTTTTCAGTACGGTTTAATATTGTGATGACTATAAACATAAAGTGACAATATCAACATCAATCTTTGACTGTCGTCTTAGCCAATAATCACCTCAATCTATCCCCGCTCTAATAGTATTTTTTTCTTGAGTCGACAAGATTTGAACCTGAACACTCTGATACCATATAAAATTTCACACGTACGTCTTAACCAACTATTTAAGAAATCTGAATTTTCAAGGGAATGCATTCGGTATACATTTAAGATATATTAACACGCTTACTATCATTTCTATGAAACAACTATTACAAATATACCGTTAAGAAAATTTAAGTGATATTTTTTAAAAATAAAATGAAATTAGATATTTGATTAACTTATTGCTCATTTTTTTACTTTGATATTTTCAAACTTATGGTGTGTTAAGTGTTATTTAAATTTTAATTTTAGATATATTTGAAAAAAACTATACAACAATTTATTATTGGGTTAATAGGTCCAATGGTACCATATGTTTGAGTCATGTGATCGAATGGTACCCCTATGTTGTTTCTTGGTACCTTATGTTTTCATAATGTTGTTATTTAGTCCAAATTACTGTTGTCGTCAAGTTTAACTAACGGAATGTTGATGTGGCGCTGATGTAGCGGATGAAAAATAAAAATAAATAAAAAAAATTAAAACTTTATATATTAATAAAAAAATATTTTTTATTAATTTATTTTTTTAAAAGAAAAAAAAACTTAGAAGTTGCGCATGTGTAAACAGTACTTTTACTGTGCAAAACACTATTTGGAAGTTTTTGTATCGTATGTAGAGTTTTTTACGTACCGTATTATACAGTCAGTCTAAAAGTAAACAATTAACACATAGTTAGTGTCATTTAATTCGTAATTAAATTATCTACGCACTGTAATTTTTTTGATTTTTTTTGAGTAAGTATATATAATTAAATTTCTCACCTAATACATTTACATATTTCGGTCAAATTTGGGTGTAAACAATGGGGGTTACAAAATCACTGTATTTTTAATCCAAAAAATTATCCTACGTAGATAATTGATTTACGACCTAAATGGCGTTAACCGTGTTGAGTTTGGAGTTACATGGTCCGAGTTATAATTTTTTAAGTACAATTTTCATATCTCAACTTACGGCATGCCGTACAGTCAATCCGTAAATCCAAATTTAATATTTTTTGCATCATTTGAATCGCAATTAAAATATCTATTTACTATAAATTTTTTAAATTTTTTTTAATAGATACATAATTTTATTTTTAATTAAACATCGAGTCATCATTTTTCAAACAAAATGATTTAAAAAAAAAAAAAAGGAACGCTGCCCTTCTTCCCCAGGCGCAACTTAGAAGTTGCGTCTATGTCCAATAGGCGCGACCCCGGGATGCGCGTATACACATTTTGCTAAATATTTTTTTTGTATATATACTTTTTCAAAAAAAATTTCGAAAATACATACTTTTTGAAAAAAATCTCAGAAATCAACTCAACACAAGCTTTCCCTATTGAAGAGTCGAGTCTACTCTAGGCCCTAGTTTGGCCGAAAAAAATCTAGGACTAGTAATAACGTAGAGGAAGGGCTTGAACTTTTAAAATTTGCATATTTGGCCCACTACTTATAGTCAGGCAGTGAACCGCTAGTTTTCTTACACCTTTACAATGTCATTCACTCATTTGGTGCTTGGTGAGCTTTTGCGCCGCCGACCTATCCAACCGTCAATCAAAAAGGAAGTGGGGTTGGACTTATTTAGAATAAAACATTAATTAAGAGAAACCAATCCACGTTCTATTAAATGGAAACCATATTGAATTGTTTGGGCCACAAGACAAATTCCATCAAATGGGCCGTTCAGAGCGCAGGATTTAGGCTTCAACAATTTACTAGAGGGATATGGAGGAAGATTCTATTTGAAGACAAATTGACCGTACCATTTTTGTTAAAATACTATAATATTCCAATAGTTTATTTTACATATTTAAATTTATTAATTGCAGGCAATTTTATTGAATTGATAGATTACGATAGCGCGCGTGTTTCATACTCGCCCCTCCCTGTTCTCTCGAGGAGAATCCATGGCGTTTAGGTTTTCCATCAGCTGCTCATCCCATCTGCTTGGGATCATGGGGCTTTTCAAAATTGGCCTGAGATTTTAGTTCCTAGCATCTCTTCAACCAATCCCACGGTCGCGATTCCGGCCTACTGCACGAACTCCGGCAGAACTCCGGCGACCGACTCGTCCTCAAATAGTAACTTCCTTTCTCTCCTTTCATCTGTTTCTCCTTTTCATCTGTGTGTGCAGGAACCAACGACTCTTGTGATCATATCTGGCTTACGACTGAGACCATGGCCTCACGCTCCTCTTCCGACGGTGGTCGAAATCCCGGGCTGCCTATACTGCGAATGGTGCCTTCGGCCCTCCCTCCGGGACCAATCAGGGACAATGCTGCTCGGGTTCTTGGGTCGATCCTCACGAACAAACCGATCAAGTCGAATGTGGTTCAAACCGTGATGAGGGAGGCTTGGGGTCGGTTCGGCCCTGTAAAGATCACCGAGGTAAATGAGGATGTGCTCATGTTTGATTTTGCAAGCCTTAGTGATAGAGAACAAATATTGGATTTATCGCCGTGGTCAGTTCATGGGAAATGTTTGAATCTGAAATTGTGCCCGCCTCATGTATCGGTCACCGAGTTCGATTTCCGTATGATGCAAGTCTGGATCCAGGTTCACGGATTGAGCTTGGAAATGCTGAATGAAGAAAATGCCAGTTGTATTGCTAGCTCGGTAGGGAATTGCATTAGATTAGAGGATAAGCAAACCATGAGGCAAAGGACTTTTCTAAGGGTCCTAGTGGAAATTGACACTTTGGAACCGCTTCTCCCGGGGTTCAGATGGGTGGACTCGAGAGGTAATCAAAAATGGGCCACGATTAAGTTTGAGAGGCTGACGGACATCTGTTTTAGTTGTGGCCGCATTGGGCACAGCTCAAACACTTGTGCCGAACAGGTGGTGCTCAATGATATTGACGGATCGCCTTTGTATGGCCCTTGGGTCTCGGGGGTCAGGCCTAGGCTTGTCTCAAGATGGATTAACGCGGGTGGGGGAGGCCGTCCCCAACCCTCAAGGGACCCCGCTAGGCCATCATGGCGGGAACTGATGAGGGGCAAGCAGAATTTGGACCCTTCGGGGTCGTCGAGTGGAACCCAGAGGATCGGTGATCACGAACTGAGCCAAGCGGACAGCAACTTGGCTAAGGAGGCTGGGACCGATGGTGAGCAAACTGGCCTTCTGCCTGGGGAGGCTCGTAGGAGGCCTCAGTCTCCCTCACTTTCGTCGGGGAGTACGAGGTCGACTATCCCGACCCAGCCAACACCCTCTCCTACCAGTGCTGAGGAGCCTCACCTATCGTCTCAGGACAACCACCCACAGCTGAGGTTGTTTGACCTCAACTCTAACCCGGACATCGAAGAGGGTGAGATAGTGCAACCTGTCAAGCACTGTGATCTGTCGCTGGGTCTGGCGGTTGGTTTGGTCTTAGATGAGCAGCTGGTTGTTACTCAGAAGGCAAAGGAATTGGAGCTGGTACGTCTGGGGGCCTCGGGGACGCAGCAGGTTTCGGTGATGGCCAAGAACAGGGGACATCAGCACGCAGCTCCTACGGAGATCTGTCAGGTAAACGACCGGAACAGGTCTGCTGATATTCTGATATTGGCAGCTGGTTCGGGAGTTCGACCAAAGAGGAGTTCGCGACCAAAACAACCTTGTCTTGCTAAGGGACCGACGGTGACTGAGGAGGACTGCGAGCCGAGCAGGTCAAGCTCGGGTAAGAGGAAAGCCGACCCACCCAAACTCGGTATGCTGCATAAAAATCAAAAGAAGCTGAGGACGGGGGGGTCGGATTCGATGGGGGGGAGTTATGTCCTCTATAAATGACTCAAAGGGTACTTCTAACACGGGCAGAAGCGACATTGCTAATGACAACGTGAGGATTACCAGAAGTAAGGGCTCCAGTGGCTGTCCCCGCACAGCCACGGGGTCTAGATGAATGTCATCAGCTGGAACTGTCAGGGGTTGGGGTCTCCCCTGACAGTTCGCCACTTAAAAGACCTGGTGAAAGGTGCTCGTCCCAAAATTGTTTTCATTATGGAAACAAAGAAGGACGACGTCTACTGCGAGACAGTTAGATCACAGTTACGTATGGATCATGCAACCTATGTTAGCCCGGTTGGGGCTAGTGGAGGTTTAGCTTTATGGTGGATGGACGGGGTTTCAGTAACGATACATAGCAATGACAAAAACTTCATAGATACATCGGTCAACATAGACGACTGCGGGGGCGTGTTCAGAACTACATGGGTTTACGGGGACTCTATCTACTCGAGGAGAGTTGTAAACTGGGAAACTCTCAGATGTATGGGAAACAACAGACGTGACCCGTGGGCCTGCATTGGGGACTTCAACGACATCGCCTCCCATAGAGAGAAACTCGGAGGTGCCTGTAAAGACCAATGTAAGATTGACGGTTTCAATGCCTTAGCGGAGGACCTTCATCTTGAAGACATGGGTTTCAAAGGACCAATGTTTACTTGGTCAAACAACAGGCGAGGGGCAGACCGAATTAGAGAGAGGTTGGACCGAGCTCTTGTGAATCGAGAGTGGAGCTCTTTGTTTCCGACGGCTCAATGCACTCACGAACTTATCATCGGGTCGGACCATGCTCCTATTTCTATTCACCTAGTGTTCGAAGGTAGACGGGCTTCAAAGCAATTCAAATTCGAGGATATGTGGCTCGAAAAAGAAGGATGTTACGATGTCATTAGCACAGCTTGGCGGTCGTCAGCTCCGGTCTCGGTCGGGGCAGACCTAGATCGGAAGCTTTCAACGTGCAGATCGGCCCTTCAGAGATGGAGTAAACTCGAATTTAAGAACAATCTTGGCGAAATATGTAAGGTGAAGAACCGATTGAGGTATCTTGAAGCGAGACATATTGATGGGGCCGATGTGGAAGAGGGGAAGGCGCTTAAGTCGAAACTACACGCCTTATGGAAGCAAGAGGAAATTTACTGGAAACAGAGGTCGAGGGTCAAATGGTTGGCCCATGGGGATCGTAATACGACCTTCTTTCATCAGACCACGTTGTCGAGGCGGAGGAGAAATAAAATTGTTAAACTTAGGGGCCCGGATGGTCGATGGATCGAGGGGGATCAGGAGATCAAGTCTGAATTATTTTCATTCTATTCGGCCCTTTTTGAATCGGAGAGGTATACTGGTCATGGTAATGTTGGGTTTGATTCATCTCTCAGTTGTGTTCCGCATCAGATTTCTGAGGAGATGAATGAGGGGCTTTCGGGGGTGGCTTCGTCAGAGGAGGTTCATAGTGCTTGTTTTCAGATGGGGGGTTCTAGGGCACCGGGACCGGATGGCTTCTCGGGCAACTTCTACCAAAAGAATTGGAGCACGGTCGGGCCAGATTTGATCACATCTGTCAATGCGTTCCTCACCTCAGGTAATATGCCCTCGTTTCTTAACCAAACCCTCATTACCCTTATTCCTAAGGTTGCTAACCCCTTATGTGCATCGGACTTTCGCCCGATCAGCCTTTGTAATTTCGCTTATAAAGTATTCTCTAAGGTTCTGGCAAATAGGCTTAAAACCTATATGCCGGAACTAGTCACCCCTTGCCAAAGTGCGTTCGTTTCAGGGAGGCGTATTCAGGACAGCATTATCATTGCCCATGAGATGTTCCACTATCTCAAGACGAGGGGTCGCCCGAGCGGCCCAAAGGGAAGATCGGAAGGTGCGCTTAAGATTGACATGAAGAAGGCCTACGACCGCATCGAGTGGGACTTCTTGTTGGAATGCCTTCGGAAAAGAGGCTTCGGGGACATATGGATCAACCTCATTCGGGCGTGTGTCTCCTCGGTTACGTATAGGGTCCTGGTGAACGGGGACGCCTCTGAGACCATCGTGCCCACTCGCGGACTTCGACAGGGTGACCCTCTGTCTCCCTATCTCTTTATTTTGGTCGCTGATGCTTTCTCGAGACTGTTGGACGATCAGGTGGCGAGAGGGAAGATTAAGGGGATAAGGCCGAGAAGGGGTTGTCCGGAGGTCCAACACCTATTCTTCGCGGACGACTCACTATTTTTCTTCAAAGGCTCGACCCAGGACGCTTGCAACCTAAGGGATACTATTCAAACATATTGTCGGGACTCGGGTCAGATGGTCCATCTGGCCAAATCGACGCTCTACTTCAACTCGGCAGACACCGCTCAATATAGGTCGGACATATCTCTCATTTTTGGCGTGCATCAGACGGCCGACCCGGGGTTCTATCTCGGGCTTCCCACTGTTTGGGGGAGGTCAAAACAGGAGGATCTTTCGTACCTCAAGGAGCGGATAAGGGACAAAATTCAGGGTTGGCGGAACAAATTATTGAACAACGCCGGGAAAGAGGTTCTGATTAAAGCTGTACTCAGTGCGATTCCTACTTATGTTATGCATATCTTTCGACTCCCCACATCCTGGTGTAATGAGGTTAACGCTCTCATTGCTCGCTTCTGGTGGGGGTCGAGGGAGGGGACTAGGAAGGTACACTGGAGGAACTGGAACGCGATGACTTTCTCTAAGAAGGCGGGAGGTTATGGGTTTCGGGAGATGCAATCCTTTAATCGGGCGATTCTTGCGAACATGGCGGCGAGAATCATGGATGAACCGCAGGCTCTATGGGTAAGGGTCCTCAAGGGGATTTATTTCCCTAACCGCTCCTTTATGCAGGCATCTCAGGGGGGCCGGGCCTCTTGGGCGTGGTCGAGCCTTCTCGAGGGTAGGGACATTATTGCAGCTAAGGGTCGGTGGGTCGTTGGGGATGGTCGTACTATCAGACCGTTCCTTGATACATGGGTTCCGCTTCAGCACTCAGCCAGAGTTCGGCCCAGGGTGGAGGGCCCCCATTTGGACTCGGACAGAGTAGAGGATTGGGTGGATGGTCAGACGCGTACTTGGATTGAACCTACTGTGAGGCAGATGGTGACTTCTGAGGATGTGGACGTCGTGCTTAACGTTACTATTCCAGTCCTTCCATCTCTGGACGTTTGGAGGTGGCCTCATACCTCTCACGGCGCGGTCTCCGTTAGATCGGCCTATCATGTTCTTCACGCTGACGGGGTCAGGAGCCTCTCCGATCTTAATAGGCAGCCTAGGCCTGACATCTCCAAGGTCTGGCCCCGTATTTGGTCTTCTCGAGTTTGGCCTAAGATCAAGGCGTTCATGTGGAAGTTGGCGTCGGATGCCCTCCCGACGTGTGATAACCTTTGGAGGAGGGGCATGCCTCTGTCGCCCCTCTGTTCTTTATGTGGCGTGGCGGAGACTAGGGAACACTTTCTATTTGGTTGCCCTTGGTCATTGCAGGTTTGGGAGTCTTTCCTCACAGGGCCGATGATAGCATGTGGCCTCTCCTCGATCGACGAGTGGCTCTTGTGCTCTTCCTCGGGATCAGGTTGGATCCGGAGAGATAACGATCAATCGTGGTGGCTATGCATGATTGTCTGTTGGGTGATTTGGAAGGCGCGTTGTAAGGTTGTTTATGAAAATAGACTTCCGTACGTTCAGGCCTTACTTCAGGAGATTGGCAGGGTCTTTCAGGAGATCAGTTCACCATCTCACGTGGCCCGACCGCAGGAGACTTACACGGCTTGGACAAGACCACCGGAGGGAACGATTAAGCTTAACTGCGACGCTTCTTGGAGAGATTCGTCGGCCATGGGAGCGGTGGGTGTTATTGCTAGAGACTCGACGGGATCGGTCATTGCGGGTTCCTCCTCCTTGATTCGAGCAGCATCCGTGGACGAGGCGGAGGCGGAGGCGGTTCTGGCTGCGGTCAAGCTGGCTATCCTACACAGTTGGTCGCCCATTATTATTGAGTCGGACTCTTCGCATATTATATCTCACCTCTTAGGTCTTGATTTCGCTTGGAGAATAGCACCAATTTTGTCTAACGCTACGGCCTTATCATCTCAGATACAGGCCGTATCGTGGGTGCTTATTCCACGATCCGCAAACTCTTGTGCGGATTGGATAGCGAGATTCGCTTTGCTTGGGTTGTGTCCTCAGGATTGGGTGCTTGCACCCCCAACCCCTTTACTTAGATTCATTGTATCGGATAATATTTTGTTTGCGGTTTCTCCTTCAGCTTATGAAATGACATAGTACGTGTTACTTGACCAAAAAAAAAAAAATTATTAATTTTAAGGAAACTAATTCTCAAATCGATTCCATATTTTTGTAGTTATCAAAATACAATCCAAAATTGTAAAAAATTTATGATTCTAGCAAATTTTGAACGTTAGACCTCTTATATACTAACTACAATTTTTACCACTATACTACCAATTTCAATTATTTATTTATATGCTTCAAATATACTTATTGAAGCAATTCTCATATTATTGTATTAAATATCTCATGTTTATGTATTTATGCTCTTTAGTAATTATTCTATGTTCAATGTCGTTTGTTTAATTATAGTTTTATTTTAATTATGTATCTAGTGTATTAATTTTTTTGAAATGGTTGAAAAATGATCAATATTCTAAATTTAGTATTTATAAGCTACCGAATACTCATTTTAAAAACGTTTTTTTTTTCAGCAATCTCTAAAAAAAATCAGAAAGACGATAATATATTAATATGTATATAATTAAATTAGAGCTATAATGACATATATGATATTAAGTTTAAATTTTCACATCGATCATAAAATTTGTTCAAAATAGTGTTGTCAATTTTATTAACTTTGACCAAATTTTATGATCGATGTGAAAATTAAAACTTAGCACCATATGCAACTCTAATTTAATTGTCTACATACTATAAACTTTATGATTTTTTTAGAGATTGTTGAAAGAATATGTTTTAAAAATGAGTATTCTGGAAGCCTACAAATACTAAATTTAGAATATTACTAGTTTTTTTAACTATTTCAAAAAATTAATACAATAGATACATAATTAAATTAAAAAAAATCACGTTGGATATATGTTAATTACTAAATAACATAAACAAATAAACATGAGATATTTAATACAATAATATGAGAATTGCTTCAATAATTATATTTGACGCATATATAAATAATAATTATAATTAGTAGTAAAGTGGTAAAACTTTTAGTTAGTATGTAAGAGGTTTAGGGTTCAAAACTTGGTAAAATCATGAATTTTTCACAATTTTGGAATGTAGTATGTTTTTTTTTTGTCAAAATATGGTAACTACAAAAATATGGGGTAGATTTGATAATTAATTTCCTTAAAATTAGTAATGTCAAATATGTAAAAAAAAACTATTGAGCCATTATATTATTTTAACAAAAGTAGTATGTATAAAGTAGTTAATGATATGCAAATAAAATCTCCATTTACTAGAATGTAGTGATGAATGTCCCTATTTTCACGCAATATTTACTACATATATCATATTTTAATAAAAGTAAAAAACCTCAAAGAAACTGAATGTTTTTATATTATTATTAAATGCACTAACATATTTGAAAGTATTATATTGTGCACCCTTAAGTTATAAAAATTTGTTAAATACACAAACTGTTAACTATTCATCCACTTTTGTCGTTAATTATGAAAATGACAATTTTACGTTACCCCACTGTTCTTCTTCGTATCATCTTCAATGAGTTTTAATTCTACCCAAAACTGCATTATTGAAATTTGTTTTTTTGAGTGGAATTTAAACTCAAATATGTGTTTGGAAGGTGGATTAAATGTTGACGATGAACAAAAGAGTAAAATTGTTATTTTAACATATTTAACGACAAAAATGGATGGATAGTTAATTGTTTATGCATTTAACAACACATTCAAACGTATATGTGTAAAACAAATATAAGAAAAATGCAAATAACAACACAAGTAAACATATAAATACATTGAGACTATTTACCCTTTAATAAAATGTTCACTGAAAGCTTTTTCAAAGTAAAACGTCCAACCACTTTTTCGTATTCTATAAGAAGTTTTTCAAAAACTAACAACTCTGCAAAAAATATTTGAAAAAATAAGTATACTGAAAAAATATTAGCAAAATGTATATAAGTGCTACTGGGAGTAGCGTTTTTTACAACGTGCGCTACTTTGAGTAACGTTTTTTTTTTTTGCTTTTTTACGTTTTTTTGACGACTCGCTGTTTAATTAGAAATACAGTTATGTATTTATTAAATAAAATTATAGTAAGTAGATATTTTAATTGTGATTCAAATGATGCAAAAAAAATATTAAATTTGGACTTACGGATTGACTGTAGGCTCTGCCGTAAGTTGAGATATGAAAATTTGACTTAAAACATATAACTCAGACCCTGTAAGTCCAAACTGACCACGGTGAACGTCATTTATGTCGTAATTCAATGATCTACCTAGGGTAATGTTTTTCATTAGAAATATAGTGATTTTGTAACATAACATCACTTGTCTTACAATTTGACCGAAATAATTAAATGCATTAGATGAGAAATTTAATTATGTATTTACTAAAACAAAATCAAAAAAAATAAAGTGTGAATAACCATTTAAATTACGAATTAAATTACGCTAACTAGACGTTAATTTTTTATTTTTAGACTAATCGTATAATACGATACGTAATACAGTTAATTTTAAAAAAAAACGCCACTAGTAGCATTTATTGAAACACGCTACTCAAAGTAGCGCACGTTGTAAAAAATGTTACACCCAATAGCGTTTATATACATTTTGCTAAATATTTTTTCAGTATATTTACTTTTTCAAAAAAAATTGACACAGTAACTACTTTTTGAAAAAAACTAATTTTATAAGAAAAAATTCTAGATGGGTATTACTTAAGTGAACCTACCAAGCTGTATATTTTTATTCAACCATTTAAATTCTTATATATTTAGCCTATCATTTTTTTATATAATATTTTTTTATTCAACCATTTAAATTCTTATATATTTAGCCTATCATTTTGTTATATAATATATCTTTATTATATATTTTTATTCAACCATTTTTTTTTTTGGTATATATTTAGCCTAACACTTTGTTATATAATATTTCTGTATCATTAGTTTAGTTCTTATGGTCAGAATTAAATTCTTAGTGTTTTTTTGTCTTATATATATTTGGGATGAAACCCTCCTAGTAAGTAGTGGAGGTAGGATAGGAGTATAGGACCCTGTTAACATGCAAAACGTCGTCAGGTCCATTTCATGAACAGGCGCCTTGACATTCCCTACTTTTCCCCATCCTTCTCTTGGAAGCCACTCGTAGTGGATTGATCTATCATTGCTAACCTTGATCATGGGGATATTATTAAGCTATGAGAAATGGATGGTGGGACTTAGTCATCTCAATAGTGGTGGTGGGTTTAGGGTTTAGTAACACATGATTTGATTTAACGACAGAATATGATTAGTATTTAGTAATACAAAACAATTAAATACGATAAGCAGGAATTGTCACCCCTTTCGAAACCTACCTAAAATCGACCTATAAGGTATGATTCAAATAAGATGTTTGATATTAGTGTAGAGCTTAGAAAGAATATAAGAATTGGTAAAACTTTTACTACTTACTGAATAGGGTTCAAGTGCAAAAATTAAAAACTTATATATATATATATGTTCCAAAAATTCCTAAATTTACATGAAACTTTGAACTCTACTCACTTAGTTTCAACATTAATTAAAATGTTAATTACCTCAACCGTTACTTATGTTGACACATGTGACTGAACGATTCAAACTTGAGCTCAACCGTTACTTATGTTGGCAGATGTGACTGAACGATTACATCTATTAATTATCTCCGTTAAACTTACGCATGTACTATGCACGTGACTTTTTCAAAATTAAACTTCCTAATATACCATTCTCATTCTCCAGTACGATACTTCTCCTTTTCCATTACTTCCCCTTCGTTCCGATTCAATTCGTCCTTCAAATCCAGGATTCATCCTTCGATGGTGTGCCCTCGCAAGCTCGTGGAGCTGTACAGCTACTCCACCCTCGTCAACTCCCTCTCCGGTCGATGCAACGACATTACCCCTACTATCTCCTCAGCTCGTACCTTTGACATCCTCCAAGGTCAGTTTTCGACCATTACTGCTGCTTAAGTTCTTAAAATGCTAAAATTTACAGAATTTCTTGTCAAAATGTGGGGAAGTTGAGACTGCACGCCTTATGTTCGACAAAATGCCTATGAGGGAAGACTTGCATTACGCATCATCACTGTAGAATATCCGTGCAAACTGCCAAACCATATCCATATCCGTGGAAGGGAGTTGAGCTCGATCAGGGATAGTCGGAATTAGAAGATTAAGCTGAAGGTGTATGATTATCAGATGTCACAACCCTCTCGAGTTGTCATCATCTTCTGCAAGTGTGGTATCTCATTCGATTAGTTTTGGTTTTGTCATCACAAATTTCCAATTTTAATTGGATTTCATGTGGGTATAAAATTGTAAATCCTTAATGATGTTCCTTCAGGGTTAATGGAATCGAATTTGAGGAGGTGAGAGTGGACCTCGTGAAGCGTCAATACTTGACCCTTGAATTAAGTGGTTCGTATTTCTGTTAGCAGTGACAAGATTCTGAATCACTGTAATTGACTACTTAAATCTTAACTCTCCAATATCAAGCTTTGTTCAACAACGGCTAAAAAAGAACAAACATGAAAGAACTGTGATTATGGCAATTAATACGCTTTAATATCTGTGCATGTATTTTTTGAAGTTTGTGAACTTTATATGTCATTTGTTAATAACATTTGTCTGTAACTGAAGTATGAATAACATTGTGTCGTTTGCAAATGTGATGACTTATGTTTGTGGAGAAGTTGTTAAATGATATTTTATCTTCTCTTAAATATTATCAAACAGTTACTTTAGTTTGGACATTTTGTTACCTAACCATTACTACATCATAATCCATAAACATAAAAAGGGATAGAATCGTCTTTAAATTAGGTCACGTAACTTTCTCGTGACAGTCAGACAGAAATATGTGACGGAAACTTAACGGAATAAACGTCCAGTCACATCCTCAAACTTAAGTAACAGTTCAGTCACGTAAAAAAAAATTAACTTTTTAATCACACGTATCAAAGATAAGTTACTGTTGAGATATTTAACCTTTAATAAAACTCAAACCCCAATTCTTTTCGAGTTTGTATATTTTCACATCAGTCAACCAAAACACAAATCTAAAAAGAACAAAGTGAAAGTAACATAAAGTATATATTAGTACATTTATTGGTATTCGTCCATATCTAGTTTTGACTGAAAATTAGTGATTTAATAATCTTTGCTGATAATTCGGACCGATCCTTATTCACCTCCCACTCCTACTTGAAGCAAAAAGTCGTTTTTTTACTCGCATTGAAGTCAACACGAATATTCTAAATCGCTTAGATCCTTCTATTAAACCATATCAACTTTCAGATAGAACTAATATTTTTGTACGCAACTCGCTAAAACGACACGAACACACACGAGAAAAGACGTATTTCTGGAAGTATACAACAGAATGATAACACAATAACACGAAAGTCTTTTCATGCATTGTTTGTATGTATGTTTCAAAGCACGACACACACTATAAAATTGGATTTGTTTGTTAAACTATAAAGTTGAACTTGAAAGTCTATTTTTTTTAATACTTTTCTAAATAAGTTTTGTTTAATAATTTTTAAAAGTTTATTTAGATATTTAATTTTTAGATTTTGTCAATTTTACATTAAAAACTTTTGAAATATGATGTTTGAATTGATAATTCTTGCTATGAATAATTTGTTATTTTGATATTTTCTTATAAATCTCACATGTTAACATATAACTGATTAACTTAACATAACATGAATACACATGCAAAAGGTATTGAATTTTTCCAGTCTCACTTGGTCAATTTTAATTATACATTTGAATCTTATCTTTAATAGGTATAATCAATCTGAAATATACTACTTAACGTCGTTTGTATTTTAAAATTGTAATTTGATAATTTATGTACTTATTTATTAGCTACGCCTTTCGTTTTTCGCCTAACATATTTTGTTGAATATATATATTTTTTAATTATTTATGAATGGTTAGAACTTAGAAAGAAAAAAATTCGGTGGAAGTTCGTCGGGTTGTATATAGTGTTGTGACTGTTGTCTTCTTTTTCTTAAAGATATAGTAAAACAGTAGTTATTGTTTTTTCCCTGAAATATGAAAAATCCTGTATTAGATAGATAGATACACAATATTTTTTTATTTGATCTTCTAAGTTCTAACCACTCCACATGGCAGCTACATGTTTTTTGGCCCCCCGAGCACAAGTTAGGGTTGGAAGTTGGAACCCATTCGATAGGTAATGGTAGGGCACACCTCCACTATTTATTTTGTTTTGGCCAAAGTAATTCCACTATATATAGATAGGACAGATTCCCAAATTACACCACTCGGAAACTTTCTAGGGGTGAAAGAAAATAAGAGTAGTCCGAAAATCCGATAAAAATTGAATTGGACCGAATCGAAAAAATCGGCCCGGAAATGCACGGATCGGTTTATGGTTGTTGTTTTTTGTTTAAAACACTTTTTTAGACCGTTCGGTCTACGAGTCTAAAAGACTGTGGAATTCGGTATGACAGTTAACATGTATATAATTTTATATATTATATTAATTAATATAGTTAATTAATAAATACAAACAAATAATAATTTTGTTCTTTAATAGTTATTTTAGTTGTTCAATCGGTTTAGTATAAAATTATGTAAACAATGTTAAATCGAGTTATTGTGTTGTTTAATTTGATTTTGAATACTTAATTTGATTTTGAATGTGTATTTTTTTATTTTTCGGTTTAAACTGAAAATTTGAATGGACGATTTATTTTTCCTTATACAGTCTTTTGGTCATATTTTATTTGAAGGAAATCTGGCCGAAAATATAGGTATCCGATCGAAATAGTAAAAAAAAAGTATTACCGGTCCGGTTTCACCCCTAGTCAACAACATATGATATACTTCTAGACAAGGATTGTAGTTTCGGACGGGAAATCATCTTATATATAATACATATGTAAATACACCAGTGTTATCAGAATCGGATCGACCCTCGAACTGGTGAGAGGTCTGGTTCGGTTCTTCCGGTCGGGACCGATCAAACCGATTGGTTCAACATGTGGAAATAAACAAATTTATAAAAATACTCATTCCTTCCAGTTCCACCAGTCCAGTCGTGTTTTTCATAGTTCATACCCATTCGTTAACAGTCTTTCACTCATTCCTGTAAACACCTGATTTTGACTCAGGGTCAAAATACCGTACGCGAGGATCTGAGCCGAGAAATATTGAGACGAAGAAAAAATAAATAAAAAATAAACCTCAAACCCTAAACCTTTAACCCCAAATCCTAAACCTTAACCTAAACCCCAAACCCTAAATCCCTAAACCTCTAAAACTCTCGACCACAAATCCATCACCATGCCACCCACTTGGTCACCCACCATGCCACCCTTTTGTCACCATTGATCATTGTCCACCATGACATCCACTTGACCACCCACTTGGCCACCATGTCACCATTTGTCACCATTGATCATTGTCCACCATGTCATCCACTACGAATTGTTCATGCTTTATCATCTACTTGCACCAAAAATAACATTAAAAACCTCTATAAGAGGAAGCAAGCTTCGACAAAGAAAGAGAGGACAAAGATTGCCGTAAGCTACAACAATTGAAGGAAAATAGTAAAAAGAGAAAAAAAAGAGAAGAAAAGAGAGGAAGAAGATAAAAAATATTCAAAGTGAGGCATCGAGTGAAAAATAGAGAGAAAATGAGTAGAAAAAAATCGGTGATTATCGGTCTCGGTTTCTCGTACGGTATCTAAATTTTAAATAATTTAGGTGTATCTCTCTCGTATTCAATATTGTATTTATATTTCTTGAAGTGAATGCAATATATCTTATCGATATTATGTGTTAATAGTTATATTTCATATAAGAATCGTACTCGGTTTTAAGTTCGGTATAACTTTGGGGTCATTTTAGGCATTTGTGAAAGTTATGGGGGCTTATTTTGGTCTAAGAATAGGTCATTCCTGAACTTTCATGAAGGTTATAACTCGGTCCTTGGACTCTCTGATCATTTTGGGACTTTACCGAGTGTTAAAAAACAAACGAGAAAAGTTTTGGGTCGTCTATGCAATTTTTGAATTTTTTTTTAATTCAGCTCGATTTTTCATAAAATTACATTTTGTTCCCTGAACCTTTCTGGACATCTCATCACTTCTCAAAATGTTACAAATAAGTCTAAAATAATTTTCGGGTTATTTTGTTACTTTATCAAATGTTACAAATAAGTTCAAAATAGTTTAGGGTAATTCTGTAAATTTTTTTAAAAATATTTTCATTTCAATTATACTTTTTTGAAAATTACATTTATGATTCCTAAACGTTTCTGGACATTCCATGACTTCTGAAAGTGTTACATATAAGTCCATAATAATTTTCGGGTTATTTTGAAACTTTATCAAGTGTTACAAATAAATCAAAAATAGTTTAGAGCCAATTCTGTCATTTTTTAAAAATATATTTCCAATTCAGCTCGAATTTTAAATAATTGCATTTTGGTCCCCATACTTTTCTGGACATCCCATGACTTCTCAAAATGTGACAAATTAGTCCAACGAGCTTTATATCTTCAAAATCATTCGTGTACGTTTGACTCATTGTAAAATGACCTCAAAGTTAAACTACATTTTTTGAGCTCGATTAAATTCATTCTTCTCTTGTGTACTTATTTTAATCTAACTCGTACATAAAAAATGCTTATATATGTTTTTTTTATAGAAAATGCATGCAATCTTTTTGGCCAAGTATGATCAAAATGGGTAATTCAGGTAAATCGATGAAAACAAAATTCAAAAGCAAACTAAAGTACCGTAAGAGCGGATTATGGGCTCGCGAGCCCTTAAGACATAATCAAACTCCCAAACTCGATTTTCTGGACGTAGACATTTCCAAGCCCTAGGATGTATAAACCATGTACCCTAAGCAAATTTTAGGATTCTAATTAGCCTTTAATTAATCGATGGTGACTCTTTAATTTTTTTTATGTCCGGTTGATAAGCCCGCTCAACCAGACCCGTCGTTCGCCAAGACCCGACATTTTTTAACAGAACAAAAAAAATTAAAAGGATCGGGGAAATTCGAATTTGACGTCCGGTAATTTGGCGACTCTGTTGGGGACTTATCTTCTTAATTTGTCATGTTTGCTTTGCCATATTATATTTTGCCCTATCCGTTTTGACTGTTTGCTCATGCTGGCAGTTCTAAATTTTGCCCAAAAGGCGGTGTAAATGTAATAATTCAAAACAATTTAAATTCTCGTTTTGCACACACCACGTTGGTTACCATTACCCGCTCGGACCTGGAGCACATTAAGAGCTTAGGGAGTTTAGTAGGGGAATGCACCCAGAGCGGTTTGGACCGCCGGAACGCACTCAAACAACTCAACTCTATGATTGAAATGAGTCTGTGATCCTCTATAGGAGGTGAGGTTCTGCCGGTTCAGAGCACCTAGAAATTCCATCCCTTTAGAACAAAGTACCACACCACGTTTAACCTCTACCAGTTTTATGTTTGTTCCATTTTTTGGCCCAATTAATGTAAATGGGATTTCGACCCAAGTATTTGGATGCGAGATTGACCCACAATTCATGAAGAAGATTCGTATCAACTATTGTGAATTAGAAGTGATCCCAACAACTGTAGATGGGAGTTTACTAATGAAATTTACATTCTCGCACTTGCATTGCATTTTTCTAAAAAAATGTAAGTTCCGTTCATTCTATCGTGTATCCTTAGGACGTTTCACGCGCCATCTTTGATAAGGATGAAGCAAACAAATCATTGCTCTCACATTAAGGCCATACAACCCTCTACGGTCGAAATTGTCGAAATATGGAAAGCCATGACAAAAGGGAATCAGAAATACGTGAATGAGAAGATTGGTGAAGTTCACGAGCTTGCAAACTACAAAGTCAAATGGGCTCTCCTTGATGCTTTGTCCGACTTCTGGAATGTGGAAAGTGTTGTCTTCGTGATTAACAATAACATAGTACGTTCACAAATTGTATTAGGCACCCTCAAGTCTGTCTCTCAACTTGGAGAATATAATCGATGATAGACCCGAACAAACACCGTCATCTAACGAGGATACCTATGAAATCATGAAAGCTAGGTCAAAAAATTCAAAGCATTTCTTGAACTGATCCAGTGCCTCCGCAACAAGTTACAGTTTGTGCAAAATGAAGTTAGGGGTCAGAATCACACCTTGGAAAAATGTGGGGGCAACGTAAATTAGTTGAATGACACCCTTGAATAATTAAGACGAAGAATGAGGCAAATAAAAAGGTTTTCAAAATGCATGTCCTCGACATTCCTTCGAACCAAGGAACAAGCAACAAATGCACTCAACGAGCTACGTCGTCATGTAAGCGTCTTAAGAACTAGACTTCGATTGGCTAAATTATTTTAAAATATTTTTGAAAAAACATTTTGCCATATATGTAATCAAAGATCACGAATGGAATGAACGGAACATGCACAATTTTCAAAACCAATCATGCATGATCAATTGTGTATTTCTTATTATTAGTATGGTATTTTGAACTTAAGTTTCCAGGAACCCATGCGAGATTCGACGACTCCAGAATCTCAAGAACACAAAGGGAACCTTGATTCAAATTTGTATGGGACGCCGTTACCGAATCCGATTCTATACATTACGGAGAATGATCTGTTGACCCAGACGACATTGCAATTTGTAACACAAATGAAGCAGAGACCAAATTGTATCAAATCCTGAATGAAGTGAGCGATGAGTATAATCAAGCAAAAGATGATTTACTACGAGAAAACTTGTTACCTGAGGTAGAATCGGCTTATGCAACTATCCGATCAAGAAATAGACCGGAGACAATTAATGGATACCGCAACAAGGAGGGATGACAAGGTTCCCATCACCAGAATTGAGTCTGTTTTTTATGTTACACCTCACTCAAAGGAAGTGAAAATCAGAGTCAAACCGACCCACACCACCATACCACATTTGGCCACCAGAAGAGGGAAATTATTTTAAAGAGTAAAGGAGATGAGAAAAAAATATCTCTGTCATTCGATCGAGTTTAAGCAGAGTCAACTTAAATAGAGATGAAGAGACACCGTTGTTGACGTGGAGAGACACCATCAAGACGCCATTGTTGGCACGGGGAAGATGTCATTTTTGATTCTTGCAGGGGAGACGCCATTGTTGACGCGTGGAAGACGCCGTTGTAGACAGTATGGGAGACATCGTTGTCGATGCAGGGAGCCACCATTGTTGACAAAAGCGTCTCGCAGTGGTGGCATTGATCGGAAGGGCACTAGATGTAGCCACTACGGGAAGCTTCGTCACAGCAAGGCAGAGTGCTTCTAACTGATCGAATTCTCCGAAGGGTGGAGAAACCCATCCTTGCATACAAAAAAAATTGGCAACGCTCGCACTCGCAAGTAAAATGTCTCCGAAAAAAAAACTGTCAGTGGAGATCAAAATCAAAGAAATTTTACAATCAAAGAATCATACAGTCAGTCGTGGTTCACTGATATAAAATATGTATGGAGTACGGAGAATTCCCAGAGAATGACGCAAGAAAATTACTGAAAGGTCATGCGAGGGATAATCCCAGTGGCCCGACTTTGTAGAAATGATCATTCGTTGATCCCCTTTGGGAAGGTGTGAATGTCAAAGAAGCTGAACGTCTAATGGAAGAAATCACGAAGGTTGTTGCGACCCACACATGAGCGTGCGAGACTTGGATATTTTTGGTCCACCATGACGTTTGACTGTGTAAAACACATCCAACATTGTCACCTATGTCAAATGTACGCGGACCAAATCCACGCGCTACTTCACTAGCTCTATCCCATGACTACCCCATGACATTTTCCATTGTGAGGCATCAATGTAATCAACATGAATTCTCCAAAGGCACTTAAATGGTCATCTATTCATATTGATGGCGATAGATTACTTCACTGAACGGGTAGAGACTATCACTCCGGCGTCAATAACGACAAAAACCATCCAAAGTTTCATTAGGCAGGACATCATCATGCATCATGGGGTGCCAAAGTCAATCATCACCGGCAATGTCATAAATTTGAATAACACATCGGTCAATGGGTTGTGTGATCAATTTAAGATCAAGCATAAAAATTCATCTCCATATCGCCCATAAATGAATGACACAGTGGAAGCAGCAAATAAAGTACTGACACGGCAAGCTGCCTTAGGCACTCACGACATACATAACCTCAATACGGATGTCAACAGGGGCAATCCCATTTTCCCTTGTTTACGGGACCGAAGTCGTGTTGCCAATTGAAGTAAAAATCCTGTCATCCAGGTTCCTCGCTAAGGCGGAAATGGACGAGTCAGTGTGGACGAGATGCAAATACGAGCAATTGTACCTCATAGATAAAAGACACCTTATCACACTGTGCCACAGACAATTGTACCAACAACGCATGACTCATGCTTTTAACAAATGATGCGCCCGAGAGAAATACAAGTGAGCGATCTAATTCTCAAACAAAAACTTCGAGTTAATCCATACTCTCGGGGCAACTGTGTGCCTAAATATTAAGGGTATTATATCGTCAATGAGATTTTCAGCGGAGGAGCAATGATCATCACTAACATGGACAACAAAGAACTCCCCAGTCCAATCAATATGGACGCATTCAAAAAAATTCTTAAAGAGCTCGTAACCAGAAAGCGAGCCTCCCAAAAATGAGAGAAAATTCCTGCTAAATCGAAAAACCCTAGAGAGCGGTTTAGGCAAAATTTAGGGAAGAGGGACATGATTTAAAATCTCTAAAATGGGCGATCATGACAAAAGAAAAGGAATCAAATCCCTGTTAGGTTGAAAACCTGAAAGGGTGACCTAGGCAAAATTGAAGGGAACTAAGCGGTGCGGTAAAAACATTACAGTAGCAAAAGGTAAGGAAATCGAGAGATAAAATTTTAAAAAAAAAAGCTTAAAGAGCTCGTAATCAAAAGGCGAGCCTCCAAAAGTGAAAAAATTCTCGCTAAATCGAAAACCCGAAAGAGCGGTTTAGGCAAATTTAGAGATGAGAGTCATGATTAAAAATTCCGAAAAATGGCGATCATGGCAAAAGGAAATGAATAAAATCTCCGCTACATTGAAAACCCGAAAGGGCGACCTAGGCAAAAAAATTAGGGGAACCGTGAGGTGCGGTAAAAAAATCAAAAAAAATAATTGTAGTAAAAGGTAAGGAAATTGAGAAAAAAGTACTCAAAAGTGGACGACAGTGTTTCCCACAGTAGTAATAAAGAGAAGCTGTGATTGACATTAATTTGAGCTACCTCGACAATTTGCATGGATACACCTTGTGGACGTACCATGAATGACTTTAGGAAACTCCATCAAGAAGAACTCCAAAGTCAATTAATGAGAAAACATGACGAGAAGTCTGCACAAACAGTCAGACATCTCAACAGAGTTTGTTTTAGCTCTAAAGTGAATTACAAGCCGACAAGCGGAGTCTTTAGGTGCTTAACCTCCGCAAGTCATCCTCGACAACCAGGACATGTAGTTATCCATCTTCTGGGAGTCACAAGCTAATAAGTGGAATCTTTAGGTGCTCAACCTCCATAAGTCATCCTCAACAACCAGGACCGGTAGGTGTCCAGTTTCTGGATGTTACAAGCCGACGAACGGGGTCTTGAGGTGCTCAACCCTGCAAGTCATCATCAACGATGCTTCTCGCCAAAAATATCCCTCCATCTCCAGCTCGTTGATGGTAAAAAAATGACGACCAAGGTCTGTAGGTGTCCAGATTATGGGAGTCACAAGCCGACGAATGGAGCGTTTAGGTGATCAACCTCTGCGAGTCATAATAAAAAATCGGGACATGTAGTTACAAGAGTTACAAACTGAGGTGTTCTACTTCCGAGAGTTACAAACCGACGACCAGGACCTGTAGTTATCCAGTTTAGGGTAGTCACAAACCGACGAATGGGGCATTGAGGTGCTCAACCCCCGCAAGTCATCCTTTAAGACCAGGACTTGTAGTTATCCCGCTTATGGGAGTCACAAGCCTCCACAACTCATCCCCAACTAGTCACAAGTCGATGAATGGGGCCTTGCGGTGCTCAACCCTCACAAGTCAACCTCGACGACCAGGACTTGTAGTTATCCAACTTATGGAAGTCACAAGTCTCCGCAAGCCATCCCCAAAGAGACACAAGCCGACGAGCAGAGCATGTTCAACCTCCGCAAGTCACCCTCGACGACCATGACCTGTAGTTATCCAACTTTGGGGAGTTACAAGCAAGTCATCCCCAATGAGTCACAAGACGACGAACAGAGTCTTGAGGTGCTCAAACCCCGCAAGTCATCCTCGATGACCAGGACCTGTATTTATCTACTTTCTGGGAGTCACAAGTCTCCACAAGTCATCCCCAAAGAGTCACAAGACGGCGAGCGGAGCCTTTACGTGTTCAGCCTCCGCAAGTCATCCTCGACAACCAAGATCTGTAGTTATTCATTTTCTGGAAGTCACAAGCTGACGAACGGCACCTTGAGGTGCTCAAGCCCCGGAAGTTATCCTCAACGATGCTTATGGAAAAAGGAAATCAACAACCTCTAGCTCGTTGATGGAAAAAGAAATCCTCGACAACCAGGACATGTAGATGTCCAGCTTCTGGGAGTCACAAGTTGATGAGTGTTTAATCGTTCAGTCATCGCAAATCGTCGTTAACAATCGGGACTTGTAGATGTCCAATTTCTCAAAGTTGCACGATATTATTTGTCTACTATGTAAATAATGATCGAGAGGAGCCAAAATCAGTTGTTTGTCTTTGAACACACACACATGATATCACTTCCATGAACGCGTGTTCAAAGAGGGGCAACTGTAAACATATGATTTTGGCTCGGGGTCAAAATACCATATGCGGGGATCCGAGCCAAGAAAAATCGAGACGAAGAAAAAAGCAAAATAAAATAAATTAAATTAAACCTGAAACCCTAAACTTTTAACCCCAACCCCTAAACCTTTAACCCCAAACCCTAAACCTCAAACCCTAATCCCCAAACCCTAAACCTTTAATCCCAAACCCTAAACCCCAAACTCTAAACCCTAAACCTTTAATCCCAAACCCTAAACCCTAAACCCCAAACCTTAAACCCCAAACCCTAAACCCCTAAATCCCTAAACCCCTAACACTCTCGGCCACAAATCCATCACCATGTCACCCACTTGGCCACCCACCATGCCACCCTTTTGTCACCATTGATCATTGCCCACCATGCCATCCACTTAAACACCCACTTGGTCACCATGCCACCCTTTGTCAACATTGATCATTGCCCACCATGTCATCCACTATGCATTGTTCATGCTTTAACATCTACTTGCACCAAAAATATCATTAAAAAACGCCTATAAAAGGAAGCAAGTTTCGACAAAGAGATGGAGGACAAGGATTGTCGTAAGCTACGACAATTGAAGGAAAAGAGTGGAAAAAGAAAAAGAAAATAAAAGAAAGGGAGAAGATAAAAAAAAATCAAAGTGAGGCATCGAGTGAAAATAGAGAGAAAATGAGTGGAAACAAATCAGTGATTATGGGTATCGGTTCCTCGTACGGTATCAAAACTTTAAATAACTTAGGTGTATCTCTCTCGTATTCAATATTGTATTCATATTTCTTGATGTGAATGCAATTTATCTTATCGATATTATGTGTTAATAGTTATATTTCATATAAGAATCGTACTCAGCTTTAAGTTCAGTAAACTTTGGGGTCATTTTAGGCATTTGTGAAAGTTATGGGGGTTTATTTCGGTCTAAAAAAATATTTTCAAAACTGGCTTAGGTCATTCCTGAATTTTGAACTCTCGATTCATCGGTATAACTCGGTCTTTGGACTCTCGAGTCATTCTATGACTTTACCGAGTGTTAAAAAAGCAAACGAGAAAAGTTTTGGGTCATTTGTAAAAATTTTGAAATATTTTTTTAATTCAGTTCGAATTTTAAAAAAAAAATACATTTTGTTCCCTGAACCTTTCTGGACATCCCATGACTTCTCAAAATGTTACAAATAAGTCTAGAATAATTTTCGGGTTATTTTAGAACTTTACTAAGTGTTACAAATAAGTCCAGAATAGTTTAGGGTCAATTCTGTAAATTTTTTAAAAAAATATTTTCAATTCAGTTATAATGTTTTGAATATTACATTTTTGATTCCGAAAATTTTCTGGACATTTCATTACTTCTCAAAGTGTTACAAATAAGTCAGAAATAATTTTCGGGTTATTTTGGAACTTTACTAAGCGTTACAAATAAGTCCAGAATAGTTTAGAGTCAATTCTGTCATTTTTTAAAAATACGATTCCAATTCAGCTCGAAATTTAAATAATTGCATTTTGGTCCCCGAACTTTTCTGGACATCCCATGACTTCTCAAAATGTGACAATTTAGTCCAACGAGCTTTATATCTTTAAAATCATCCGTGTACGTTTGACACGTTTTAAAATGACCCCAAAGCTAAACTACATTTTTTTAGCTCAATTAAATTCATTCTCCTCTTGTGTATTTATTTTATACTAACTTGTACATAAAAAATGCTTGTATATGATTTATTTATTTTATTGAGAAAATCCATGTAATCGTTTTGGCCAAGCATGATCAAAACGAGTAATTCAGGTAAATCGGTGAAAACAAAATTCAAAAGCAAACTAAAGTACTCAAAGCACTTGTGCACCAAGTGTCCAAATTTGCCGCACAATTGGCACTGCGGTTTATTGCCACCAACACCTCGTCCTCGTCCTCTACCATAGCATGTGTTATTGACTTGAAATTGAGGAATTAATGAAGACTGATGTTGTCCGGAATCAGCTGCTGCATTTGATCTGGACTCTGTGTTGTCAGAAACAACAGCTTGATGATGTGCAGAACTAACATTCTTCACCACGGCATTAGCAGAAGGGAAAGAAGTTTCATAACTGATTTCCTTAAGTCTTGCCTCAACATCTAACAAAACGGAGCTTATGGATGCAAGATCGTAGGGATTCCTACTCGCATGGATAACGGAAACAATATTGTCATATTGTCCCTTGACACCATTCAGGATTATGGAGATCTGTTGCATCTCCTCTATATGATGTCCACACACAGCCAAACTATCACACACCAGTTGTATCTCAGTGAGATACTCACGCATCGACACATTGTAGTGTTTCCTTACCTTGAGTCTATCATACAGGTTCATTATCCTAGTAGTAGATGAGGAGGAGAAATGCTGATGTAATTTTGACCAGATTGAAGCAGTGGTCATACAACCGACTAGACCTTTGCTTATGGATGATGATATGGAAGCTAACAACCATGATTCTAAGGAACTATCCTGCTGTGTGTGTTTAGCATAGTCAGGGTTGATTGTTTTGTTACCTTGACCATCATCAATCATCGACGGCACATGCAACGTTCCAAATAGCAGTTCTTCAAGATTAAATCCTCTAACGGCTAGAAGTACCTGCTGCTTCCAGGATTGGAAGTTGTACTCTGCAGTTAGTTGACAGATCCTTTTGTTAAAAAATGGAGTAGTTGTTTCTTCCATGATTACTCGACAGAAACAACAATCAACACTTTAGTTACTTGCAACAGATGATTATCAAATGCAGAGGCAAATGAACCAGCAATATCTTCACAACATTAATCAGAACAAACGCAATAGAATCAAGCGAATACCAAAGATGAAATCAGAGTTGTTGATACTGTGACGATGAATGCAGAGCTGGATGACTTTGCCGCTGTGAATCTTCAGAATTTTGATGAGAAAGCCGCGTCGAATGGCTCTGATACCATGTAAGTGTTCTTAGATCAAACCATAATGAAGCAAATTGAAGAAGAACTTAGGTTGAAGAGTATTGGAGAAGAAGAAAATTAGATGAAAGAACACTTAGAGATGAAGCAATCGGTTGAAACAGATTTAACAGAATTGAACCTTTACTATCAAAACAGGTTACCGAATTAGTAAATAATGAAGCCTTATATACTATACAGAAAAGACTAAGCCTTCATCTATTCCTAAGTATTCTAGACAACTCATGAACATTCTACAACAATCTACATACATCTAGAAATATTACTTGCTTCACAAGCTATCTTGATCTTCTATGTTTGAGTCCAAATCAGTTGTGATGCACATCTTCGATGCTCTATACTTAGACATCCTAACACCGCTCGACCGTACCGACGAAACAAAAATATTTTTCAAAAGGGTCGGGGAAGTCGGATCTGACGACCGACAATTCCCATTCCTTCAAGTCTTCATACCTATTCCTTTCAGTTCCACAAAGACCTTGAATTGCTTGTCGATTGCAAATATTGAACATTTCTGTGGAGATAAGCTTGGATACGCAAATCTCGTTGAGGAGTTCTCATTTGGAGACGGAAAGATAGTGAAGATCACAAGCAACAAGGCACTGAAGTGAAGCACCTGCTGGAACCGAAGCACCGAAGCAGCAGTAGGCTGAAGGTGAAGAAGTTGGAACGACTGGAAGTGAAAAAGCCCTGAAGCTGGAACGGTTGCCGTAGAATTCTTGAAATGGGTACTGAATAATGGCTTCTTAAAATGGGTACTGAAATGGCTTCTTGAAGAAGCCGGAACGGCTACTGAACCGAAGAAATCTAAACCCGACGGTTTAAAAAATAATATTAAAAAATCTTTTAAAAAAGCAAACCGAAAACGGGTCGGCTCACACCGGTTCAACTGGGTTCACCATGCAAATCAATCTTTTGAATGAATCAAACCGGACAGGGGTCCGGTTTCCGGTCGGACCGTCGGTCCAAATCTGATAACTATAAAATATACACTAATTATGATTGATGGAACAAAATCGATATATATATATATATATATATATACATCTAGACTGCTCGTCTTATTGTATGAAAAGTTAAAATTTCGTTAGCATTATTTTAAGTTGTATTTTAATTATTTACATATTGTATATTTTTTAAAATATATAGTTAAATTTTTAAACTTCTTCTAATTAAATTGGTCAAAATATATAATAAAGTAGAAATTTAATTTTATGTATATATATATTATTAAGGCAGAGATGGTTTTTGTAACCGCCATCTATAAATTTACACAAATATCCCTTAATAATCCAATTCATTTATGTTTAATATGACTATTTTGGTCATTTAAATATCTTTTCAAAAGGTTATAAAAAAACTACTCGCACATAGACTCAAGCATATGACCTTCTATATTAAAGACATACATATTAATCATCTTCGCATGTATGTAACATTACAAATTTTACAATATGATAATTATATATTTCTCTATCACCATTCATTCATCCTTTTTCATGCACTATTTTTTTTATATTTCGCTAACAAAATAAATTATATTTTTACTTTATCGGATTTTAAGATAATAGTGAATCTAAAAGTTATAATTTAGATTGAATTAATATTGTTAAGTACGCATTATTTATTATTTGAAGCAATAAATAATTAATATGTACAATATAGTTAATTTTGAAATTTAAATTAGAGTGGAAGAATAAATCTTATTCATTATTTATCCAATTATTTTTATTATTTTTATTTTATTTAATTATTATATCTGTTATTTTATATAACTTTACAATTTTACATAATAATGATAATTGTATAGTATGTTCTCAACTCTCGAGACGTCATTTTTTTTTAATAAATGTGACTTTTTAATAGGATTGATCATAGGCGGGTCAGGCCGGTCCTGAAGGCAAGACCGAATTTCGGTCTTGCCTTCTGGAGGACCGAGACCAACCTCGGTATAAAAAACTCGCCCGAGTCGGGCTTTCTTGACTCGGGCCGGTCTCGGACCGGTCTCGGTCCTGGACCGAATCTGCCCCCCCCCCCCCCCCAAAAAAAAAAAAATGAATTTGTCCAAATACAAATATCATTGGAATCAAAGTAACAAACATACAAAGTACAAATCAAAGTAACAAATCAACCAAGTAACAAACATACAAAGTTCATTTTCTCCCATAGTTCCAAACATACATCATTGGTTTTTAGGGTTTGCATAGTAAAATCGGTCGGGGACGGTCCTAATGGGGCTTTCGGGAAAAAAGCTTGAGACCGACCTTGAAGAAAAAAACCGCTCACTCGGTCTCGGTCATAGTCGGTCTCGGTTCTAGTCGGACCGGTCTCGGGTCGGTCTTGTCGGGAATTCAGTCCAACTGTCTTTTTTTATCACCCCTACTTTTTAATGTTCTACAAGTATATATATTTTTTTTCTTCAAAACATTCTCTTTTCTTTCCAAGAAGTTATAAATATTTTGAATTGTGAGCATTGTCGTTATAAAAATACATTGAAATAACATTTTACGGGTTACTTAAATATAAAAATCAATATTAATTTTCAGGGTTTATTATTTATTATATTTACAAAATATTTTTAGGATTAGTCAAATTTAGATTCTATGAGTATTTCTTTACTTAACCCTACATTCCAATTATATCTAAAATTAAAATATGAATATACTTAACTCAACCCTATTTATGAACTCTGAAAATATTAAAGTAAACAATAACTCTGAAAATATCTAAATAAAAAATAAGGAAGAAGTTAATCAAATATCTAATTTTATTTTTTGTGCAAATTTTATTGGTAATTTCTTGATGTTGTCACAGTAAATTTTTTATAGTCGTTGTTTCATAGACATGGTAGTGAGATTGTTAAGATATCTTAAGATTATATTGAATGTCTTCACTGACATGTTCGGACTTATGAGACAGTTGGTTAAGGCGTACGTCTTAAATTATAGATAATAACAACGCCCATGTTCAAAACGTGAGGATGTAGAAAGTATATTACTCAAAGAAAGGTCGGATGTTGAGGGAGCGCATTTGCCTCCTAACTATACACAATGTGCAAGGTTAATTTTATTCAAATATCGACATATATTTTTTTGATCATATTCTTATAAACAATTATGATAAATATTTATCATGCGTGAGGTGTTACGATATCTTAAGAGTATATTGAACAAAGTCTACAAAATATTTTGTTATGTTTATTAATTAACTGTTCAATTTTGTTAGAGTAAGAACGAAAATGTGCATCGTAATTTTCTTTAATTATATCTTTTTCATTTAACTATATCAATTAACTGTTCAATTTTGTTGTAGTTAGGAGAAAGATATTCATCTAAATTTTCTTTAATTGTATTTGATAATTTGAGTATACTCTTTTCATTTACTACTAATTATATTACCTATATATCTATAATGTTCTCTAAGAGTTAATTTTTATCCACTCAATGAATAGTTATACAAAAAATTTCATATACAATCTAAAATTAAATTAAAATGGAAGTTCTGGAATCCACTTAAGTGTATTTTCCTAATGGTTATACTAGACTCTGGAACGCGCTACGCGCGTGCACGTTGTCATCGTTTGTCTTGCGTGAGGTGTTAGGAGGACATGATCGACCTGATTTCTAGGATAGTACACTAATTAAACACTTGATTAAAAATATTATTTGAATTGTAAGACTAAAATTAAATGACCTAATATAATGAAATAAAATTAATTTTGTTTTAAATATTTTTAAGAAATCGCTCGAGCATCCGGGAGCCTTTTTAGTAGTGGTTCTTGCTCCCGGATGCTCGAGTGATTTCTTAAAAATATTTAAAACAAAATTAATTTTAGGGTTAATATGTCTAATAGTTCCATAAGTTTGGGTCATGTGATCGGATGGTACCGCATGTTTTTTGATGTGGTCAAATGGTCCGTTATGTTTGGAGCATGTTGTCCTATGGTGCTCTGTTAGTCAACCGTTAGTTTTTTCTGTTAAATGGTCCATGTTAGCACCACGTCAGCGTCACGTAGATATATATTATAATATTTAATTTAAAAAATAAAAATAAATAGAAAAATTTTAAAAAATAGGGAAAATATGAAAAAAAAAACGGAAAATTATAAAAAGGTTTTAAAAAATATTTAAAACTTTATTTATTAAAAATAATTATAATTGTTTTTTAAAAAAAGTCGAAAAAAAAAAAAAAAAAAAAAACAGGGTCACCCTTGGGGTCCAATTGACCCAGCCAGGGTCGAACCCAGGGCTGGGTCAGACCCAGACCTGGTCGCCCAGGTCAGGCGACCCGGTGGGGGTCCAACCCAGCCCAGGGTTCGACCCTTGGCTGGGTCAATTGGACCCAAGGGTCCAACCCTAGCCTTTGTTTTTTCAATTTTCGATATTATTTTTTGAAATAAATTTATAAAAAATAAATTTTATTAATAGATAAAGTTTTAAATATTTTTTGATTTTTTTTATAATGTTTTCCCTATTTTTATTAACTGTTCTATTTATTTTTCATTCGCCACATCAGCGGCACGTCAGCGCCACGTCAGTGCCACGTCAGCATTCTGTTAGTTAACCTTGACGGCAACAGTAATTTGGACCAAATAACAACATTGCCCAAATATATGGTACCATAAAACAACATAGGGGTACCATCCGATCACATGACCCAAACATATGGTACCATTGGACCTATTAACCCTTAATTTTATTGCATTATATTAGGTCATTTAAGTTTAGTATTACAATTCAAATAATATTTTTAATCAAGTGTTTAATTCTTGTATTATCCTAGGAATCAAGTCGATCATGTCATCCTAACACCTCACGCAAGACAAACGACTACAACGTGCACGAGCTATGCTAGAGTCTAGTATATTATAAAGAATAAAATAGAATTGATAGATATTTGATTGGTGATTTAAACGCTGTAACGTAGAGTTTTGATATTTACGATTTAACCCTACACGCTGCACTAAGTTAAGGTTGTGATTTGTATGTTTGAAAATATTCAAATTAAACTCCAGAAGTCAAACTCAAAGCTTTTAAGTTCAATTAATTACCTACTATAACTGTTTTGAGTTTGTTTTTTTGGTATGTACATAAAATTAAAAATTTAATTATATACTTACTAAAAAATAATATAGGTAGAGAGTAGAGACAAAAATGTTATATGTATATATATATATAACTTTGCTTCATTTCGTTGCATGTGATAATGACAACAAATTGAGTTAAATTCACATTATATAGATACGTTATATATGAATATATATATATAATATTTGGTCAGTAAAAAATTCAAAATTTAACTTCATTAAAGTTATTTAAATGTCATAATTTAATTATCTACTTAATGTATTTTTATTTTTAGAGTGTAATTATACAATTAAATTTTTGATCTAAAATTTTTTATTTTTTTATTAAATTATAGAACAAACAATATTATCCACGGTAAAACTTATTTTTTAATGTCCTAAACACTTTCCTATTCGAAATTACGAAAGAATCCCATATAAAAAAAAATTATTTAAAATTTCTACATTAGCCTTAGATAGTGAAATAATTTAAGGAAGAGAATGAAGTAAAAAATCAAATTAATGTGATATAAAACTTTGTACATAGAACTATGAGAATGATCAACAAAATATATGTTATGCCATGTATTTTTCTCTTATTGATTTGTAACATATATTTTAAAAATAATAATTTATTTTAATGTATACGTAGTTAATTATTTATGTAAATATTTATTCTTGTAAAATAGTTTAATCTCATTTTTTTTATTTTGGATTTACATGTCCATCCAGTTGGAACTAAATAAAAGGGCTTTGCAAGTTGTTTAAACCAGAACCAACCCACCCAACATGAGTTCCTTTCCTCTGCAAAGCTTCACCGGAGAGTTGGAGCTGCAGCCACCGGCAGTGGCGTCTGTAAGGGCGGAGAGGTCTCAGTGGATGCTGAACTCTCCGGCGCCAAAAACCTTCTTTCACGAACTTCTCAGCTCGATCCGACAAACCGTACTGCCAACGAAGAACAGCAAGAATGGGAGTAAGCAAAGTTGGTCGTGTTGGAGCCGCCTTGCTTCTTGCTTGAAGGGACTGTTCCCTATCCTTTCATGGGGAAGAAACTACAAGGCCACCATGTTGAAGAGCGATGTCATGGCGGGTCTCACACTTGCTAGCCTATCGATCCCTCAGGTACTTTTTTAAACTAGATATTAAATAATAAAATCATTAACAAAATATTTAAAATTTTAAAACAGTTGGTAAGTCTCGAATTTGAATTCGGAAACTCGGTTTTAGATTAAGTGTTTTTTCAATAAAATTTAAGCTTGATTTATTCTTAAAAATTACAACTCCTTTTGATAATTAATTAAATTATAATTGGCTTGTGATGAGAATTTTAAATATTTTATATATCAGTTTAACAATATACTTTTTTTTTTCTTTTTTCACGAATCTGAATTTTGCAGAGTATTGGGTATGCTAACTTGGCGAAGCTTGATCCTCAATATGGACTTTGTAAGTGAACCTACCTCCATCCTTAACTAGCTATCATGCCAGAAAAAAATTCAAAAAGATAAAATAATATTTTCATTATCATAAATTCAATGACAATTTTTAATATTTTTAAAAAATTTAATCGCATTTTCTGTACTTTAAATTCGAATTTATAGTTAAATAATTAGTTTAATATATGATATTATAAAACAGTTGGAATATTTTAAAGCTGAATTATTGTGAAAAATCATTTAAGTGATGCTTTTTTATTATTAATTTGGAGATAATCAAGGCCATACGTCCTAACCTTTTTTACTAGTTCATGCATAGTTTAATATTATTTATATTTTGTCATTCCAACTCTGGTTATGTCTGTGAACACAGATACAAGCGTGGTGCCGCCATTGATATACGCAGTGATGGGAAGTTCCAGAGAAATCGCCATAGGACCAGTCGCCGTCGTGTCTCTATTGCTCTCCTCCATGATCCAGAAGCTGCATGACCCTGTCGCAAACCCTATTGCTTACCAAGACTTCGTTTTCACGGCCACTTTCTTCGCCGGAACTTTCCAAGCTGTTTTTGGGTTGCTCAGGTTAGGGTTCCTGGTGGATTTTCTTTCCCATGCTGCGATTGTCGGGTTCATGGGGGGAGCCGCCATTGTTATCGGACTTCAGCAGCTCAAGGGACTCTTTGGAATCAACCATTTCACCACAAAAACCGACATTGTCTCAGTTCTCGAAGCCGTCATCAAATCCTTTCACCATTCTGTATGTTGTTGACAATCATCTCTTAATCTGAACTCCTTTCCAGTTTTTCATTCTCCATCATGATTATGCAGTGGTACCCTCTGAACTTCGTGCTGGGCTCTTCATTTCTCATCTTCCTTCTCATCGCTCGGTTCATCGTAAGTACTTTCTTCTTCCCTTCCAAAACTGCTAAAATCTCTGGAAATTAACCATATCAAGATGAAGCCTTGCGATACATTCATCATCTGCAGGGAAGGAGGAACAAGAAACTCTTCTGGTTACCAGCAATTGCACCTCTACTATCAGTAATACTATCAACCTTCATAGTCTACATGGTAAAAGGCGATAAACACGGAATCAATATCGTCAAACATATCAAAGGTGGCATCAACCCAACCTCCGCTAACCGTCTTCAACTCACTGGACCCCAAGTCGGTCAAGCCGCCAGAATTGGGCTCATTTCTGCTATCGTTGCTCTTACGGTTCGTCCGCCTGATCAATCCATTTTACCAACTATATACGTAGTAAGTCGTGTTTCTGGATAACTTTTGCATCTCAGGAAGCCGTTGCCGTTGGAAGATCCTTCGCCACAATCAACGGATACCACCTTGACGGTAACAAAGAAATGGTGGCGATGGGGGTTATGAACATTGCAGGGTCTGTGACCTCCTGCTATGTAGCTACAGGTCTTTCTCTACTTCCTTTAACTTGAATTCATAGCTTCTCATCCCTACTACCTAAGGCATGAGCTGACCCCTCGAATTTCAGGTTCGTTTTCAAGAACAGCAGTTAACTTCAGCTCGGGTTGCAAAACAGTGGTTTCGAACATCGTTATGGCGGTAACCGTGATTCTGTCGCTCGTCCTCTTCACCAAGCTTCTCTACTACACTCCCATGGCCATCCTAGCCTCCATCATCCTCTCTGCCCTCCCTGGACTCATTGACATTACTGAAGCAATCCACATTTGGAGGGTTGACAAGCTTGATTTTCTTGCTTGTATTGGAGCTTTCTTGGGAGTACTATTCGGGTCAGTCGAAATCGGTCTACTCGCTGCGGTAAATAACCGGGTCTCATAATGTAGTTAAGGTATTGGTATCATATAATGTGGGTCAATTGAGACAAGTTTCCAAATAGAAAAGGACAGTTGAAGCAGACCAAAACACACATTTTTGAATGACATTCTTGGTCTTATACAAGACAAGACATTAGTACACTTGTGGTGTTGTGGGTTCAATTTCATTATTGAGCTTTAGATATAAAAATGTGGTAAAATAACTTTTTTGTTTTTTTTTTTATTTACAGGTCACGATATCATTTGGAAAGATCATACTTTTATCGATAAGACCAGGAATGGAATTGCTAGGGAGGCTTCCAAGGTCGGACACCTTCTGTGATGTCAGTCAATACCCGATGGCTATTCAAACTCCGGGCATTGTCTCGATTCGAATCAACTCGGGATTGATGTGCTTTGCTAACGCTAATTTCATCAGAGAAAGGTAGTGATATATAGATATAGGATCCATATAATATATATATATGTAATTCATAAATGAAGAGAATTTACAGTTAATGGTATTGATTACAGGGTTTTGAGACAAGTGAGTGAGGAAGAAGAAGACGAAGAAAGGGGTATTGGCAGAGGCAAGATTCGAGTAGTGGTTCTTGATATGTCCAGTTAAGTTGCTATTCTATCGACTTCTGGAGAAATGAAACCCAGAAGAAAGAAACACACTTTGCATCGAAAAATTCTATCTTTTTTACCTCTCCTTTTATAACTATTATCTTAAATTTCATACTTTCTGCTAACTGTTGAAGCGTGATGATTAGCAGATGTGATAAACATCGACACTTCCGGCATCGTTTCGCTTGAGGAGCTGCATAAGAATCTTGCCTCATCAGGGATACAGGTAATTCCATTCTTATGAGCTAACTCATTCATATGCATGCATATATGGTGTTAGTTCATTCACTCGAGCTTCCTGTTCATAAATAATTGCAGATAACCTTAGCTAACCTGAAGTGGCAAGTGATGGAGAAGATGAAGGTGGCGAAGCTCATTGACAAGATTGGGAAAGAGAGGTTCTTCGTAACCATTGGAGAAGCCATTGACGCTTCCCTAGACCTCAAATTATCGGGACATATATAACAAACACCTGCTGATTTTGATGGATAAAATGGAGATAATATTTTGTATTAAATTGGATATTATCTTCTAAATTACGAACTTATCTCATCTAGAGAAATTTTGTTTTGTATTTTAAGAGTTAATCATAATTTTCCAATACAATTATGACTTTAATTAGAAAAGCCCTGAAGGCTTTTCCTCAGTCCTTTCACCACGTTATTGTCTTACTGATTGAAGCATCTCTTCTAAACAGTACATCTCTTCTTCTCATAATCAGCATTCGTTCAACGAACATATCATAAGCTGTTCATCCATCGAAATCTGATCCACTTTGTCCAGTAGAGGACGTGAATCGATTACAAAACACTAATTAAACCCATATATAGGAAATAATTTAATAAACATCGAGACACGCTGCAAAACCATCAATCATAGGGACCCCAGAAAAGATCACGGCCAAAACCATTTTCTTGTCCTCAACTTATGATAGATATGAAGAAAGAAAATTCATCTATCTAGTTTTCTTGACTTTCATCCTTGGCAAGCTTAATCATGTCATCAATACGCAGAATTGTGATAGCAGCTTCTGTCGCAAACTACAAGACAAAAAGGAAATTTTAAATTTGAAGGACAACCTATTTTCTTATTCAAAAAATAACAATAATAATTGGGGTTCCCTTATACCTGTATTATCTTCACTTTGCTCATTGCAGGTTCGATGACACCAGCCTCTAGGTTGTTCCGAACAGTTCCCTTTGTTAGATCCAATCCCATGCTGCAACCACATCAAAAGTAAAGCATCAGCATTTTCACCCGCACAAAGATATGTACGTAAATACATGCAAGGAGTGCAGTGTTTTACAAGATACATCAGCTGATTCTCTTAAAGAAAAATTGGCATATTAGAAAGTATACCTGGATAGATGCTTCTTTTCAGCCTTTGTTTGGGCAGTGTGATGGTAGGCCCGTAGCTTTGCAACCAACTCAGTGGCATCCTTAGCAGCATTCACAGATAGAATCTGGTGGCAGTAACAATAATATGCAGATTATTAGCTATAATATGTTTGCTACGTTATCCAACATGCTCAAGAATCAACCTACCTTTGGAATAATTAATAAAGATTCAGCAAATTCTGCAATTGCCAACTGCTCACGAGATCCTAATGTTGTAGCCAAATACTCCAAGTAAACAGACAATGCAGACTCAACAGCACCTCCACCGGCAACAACCTGAATTGCAGAGAAAAACATGAAGTTGACACATGTATAGGACTATAGGTTGTGTCTAGTAAATCTCAAAATAAATACTCATACACTTGCGCACAACTTGGAGGACAGCTTCATTCAAATATCCTTAGTACTTAATCGAAACCCTCAACAAATCTTTCCTTTGTGAGCTCTAGAAGAACTATAATCAGTGCCAGAGGCCCAGAGATACATGAAAAGAGGAATTACCGTATTGGACTCAAGGGTTCTCTTAACAATTGACAAAGCGTCATGTAGAGCTCTCTCCATTTCGTCAAGCATAAAATCATTTGCACCTCTTAGGACCAGAGAAACCTACAAAAACAAGCCAGGAAACAGATAACTTTTAGAACAATGTCATGATGACAAAATTCAACTATCCTTCTTACAACTTCCAGAGCAAAAATCTTATGTTACCTATCACCCTATCCATGCTACATGCAAAAAAAAAAATTGATACAGCAAAGTGAAGCTGATCTAAATTTTATCAAATTAAACTACAGATCACTGTCAGCATAACCTTATAAATATATTAAACTAAATAGAGGAAAGTCTTTTACTTGAACGTGGGAGTCTTCTTTACTTGCATGTTGGTCCTAATACGGTTGCGTACCCTGATTAAGTTGTCCCTACCCATCCCCCACTTAATTTAAAGTTTAAACAAACAAAAAAATGATGGATCCATGTAGACAAATTTCATGCCAACTCAGCATGCGACATAAACCACTACCAAATCAAATATCAAAATGTTAAATAAAGAGGCTTTTTTTATACGGTATACACTTATGTAGCTTGAGGACATGGCACCGAATTTGTCCACATAATCAATTCGTTAGTGTTTAAAGGAAAATTTATAGTAAGGTGGCTGTTAAAGGACCTGTAATGCAAGGAAGAAGACCGTATTCCTACCACCTTATTGAAGACTTAGAAAGCTCCCACGTGCAGGTCAGGGGATCAAAAGAAACTTTTCCCACTAAAAATTATGACAAACTCACCGCACTAGTTGTCCTTGTTCCTTTTATCAGAATCACATCATCGTCAGAAACACGCTCCTCCACAACTTCTTCTGCATATCCAAGGAGTGATGAATCGAATGTTTCATCCCCTTCCATATCTGCAAATGTTGATACCTGCATGTCCACAGAATGATCAGAAACGTAATCCCCAATATTAATATATATAAATCCCTCTACTAAGTCTGTACACAGACTACCATTTATCAAATAAAAGATTTTGGACGGATTAATAAGAGTGGGCAAAACTTGTCAAAAAAAAGGCAAGGATCGACACAAGGGGACTAAAGAGTTGATACAAAGAAGAATCAGGATTACAATTTCAACATAAAGCAGACAAAAATACAGTATTCAAGAGCTGCAATACACTATAAATATATTATGCTTTCATCTTTTATGTGGTCGTTGACGGACTATACTTGCATGGATCCCTCAAGGATAGATGGCCCATGTGACAACTAATTATTCTATTTTATTGTATGCTCAATTTCCATAATAAGATTTTTTAACCAAATTCAGTAACAAACACTACAGTCCAATTCAGTGAAACTGGTGAAACCTAATAAGATACAGCAGGGGAAGAGGAGTTGCATACAAATATATCCTGACAGGAATCCTGCAGACTTGCAGAAAGATAGGAAAACAATGATTTGATGAAAAAATTCAAAAAGTACATGGTGTTACCATGGTTGCCCCAGTTGCCTTAGCAATATGACGCATGTCATCTTTCCGTACACGTCTTACTGCAATTGCACCAGCCTCCACAAAGTACTGAAATGTCACCAAAACAGATAGAGTTACACAATGAAGAAAAGTACATAAAGCATGAACACACTTAGGAACTTGGAGAAGCACGAGAAGCACATCAACTTTTGTTTCACTAGTGGACACCAAAGTATGACGAATTCTTTTGAGATTTTCAAACAGAAAGTGAACATATACTACAGAGCCAGAATTAAGGACATGATAAAGAATCTACCACAATATACATCTAATCTGTACTTACGGTATACTAATTTCGCACAAGAAGTCACAACAGCCATTTTCCAGAAAACAAAACAGGAAAAGGATGAGATGTCAAAAAATGCTAAACTCGCCCATCACAATATTCTATGCATACTCCAAACTTTAAATGAAAACCAACTAAACAATCATGATTAAAGTGTTGTGCCAAATAATGTTAGCCTTTTCAACAATGTACAAGGGAAAAAGAAAATGTTTGGAGAAATTGCCTTGAGTGCCATGTCATCAATCCCCTTCGTGGTTAGGACAACATTAGCTCCGGCTTTCAATATTTTCTCAATACGCTCTTTCGTCATGTCAGATTCCCTGCCAAGATATACATGAGATATGAGTCAGCAATAGCATGTGCTTACTGATTACAAGTTACAACAGAAGAAAATGGGAAACAATAAGCATCTACTGATGAAAATAGTTAAGCCGCTATAAAATTCCAATCACTCAAAGGCATTAATTAAAGTATTCTATCCCTACTGACTACGGAAATATCCTTTCATGAATACTACCTTTGACGAATTTTCTCAAGCTCCCTTGGATCAGATACCAGAACTTGGACGCCAAGTTGCATTTTAGTCTTCTGGAGGTTGAAGTCAAGACAGGCTATCTTTGCTGGGCCAACTCTGACAGGCATTCCTTGAGCAGCTCGTCCGGTGTTTAGGGCATAGCCATTCAAAAGATAGCTCTCTTTTGCACTTTTTCCATGAGCTTTAAGTATATTTATTCCCTGGGTGAGTGCAAACAGAAGGGGTTGTAACTTGTAAGAACATGGCTGGTGATAGAGTGTTACATTATTGCAGCATGCTATTACACCTAGACGATTACCATAGATCAAACCAGGATTTCGAAACAAACAAAATCACTGTAACCTCCGAACTTCAGCTCACAAGCAAAAAGTGAAAGAGACATGATAAAGCAACAAAAATTTACCTTGATTGGGTATTTAACTTCCCCACGAACATTTGTCATCTTCACTGATCGCACTGCATCAACTACCTGAAAGGTAGTCAATGAGATACATATCCAATAGAATGTGTGAGGGAGAAGACATGCACAATATTACTAGAGAAGATAAGACTCATGATGCAAGGAGAAACTATCTTACTAGAGAAGCTCAAGAAACAATTGGTTGGGCAATGTTAGTTAGTAGAATTTATCAAAATCATATTCTCAAGATCTTAGGAGACTTTTTTCCTGATAGCCAATGTGTTTAGTGTACAGCAATTAATTTATCGAGATCTCAGAGAAAATAACATAATGCACAATAGAGACATGTTTAATGTGAGGATGTATAGAATAATCTGAAGGAAAATGCTAGAAAGATTGAACAATAAAAATACTAGATCATAGGTGTATGGCCAGCAAAATTACACTAAACCATCAATGTGCAATGATAGTCTAACTAGATCATATCCATATGCACTATTATATATATATATATAAACACAAAACTATAAAGAAGACCAGCTTACCAGGTTTGCAAAGAAATCACTATCACCAGCAATCAACTTCGACGACATGCTAGTCTTAGCAGTGTTCACAAGAGAATCTTTTCCAAGCTTGTCAACCTATAGTTGTTAGGAAAAAAAAAACATGTTCCTTGAGCACTATTCATTATACTACCTGGTTTTATGAGTGACTATGAAAGAAGAAAGAAAGAGAAAATCGCAAAAGTGTATCCAGCTACATAAACAGAACATATAAGACTAAAATCCTAGATATTTCATGAGTTTAAGCTATAAAATCCATATGCTTTTTCCCTCAAAAATGAGTTTTTTAAGTTCATGCAGATGCATGATAAATAAGAGAGAAAAATAGATGGAAAGTGCCAAATGCACAAAGTTGTATATGGTTATTAGAACTATATTATGCAAAGAAGTGTCAATTCCAAGGCAAATATGTTGAAATCGAAACAATCATGGTAGGTCATGTTCACATAATAAATGCTTAGTAAGGTTCCTCAGTAATCACCCAAACAGTACATAACTAAAGTATAAAGCCTCACCTTCACTGACAATTTTTCATCAATATACTTGCAGGCTTCCCTCATAGCGAGCTGTAAAAAACATAGATTCTGATGAGACTAAGCTAGCATTAAAATCTGCGCCAATTATATTGCCACATGGACTTGCCACACAAAGTGTAAAATGTAGAGACATACAGAATCGCACAGCAAATGAAAATAGGAAAGGAGAAAGGCTTACTCTGTAGCCACTAATTATTGATGTTGGATGAATCTTGTTTTTCACAAGGTCGTTCGCTCTCTATTTCACAAATAAGACATGGAGTTAGAGAAAAGAGGTATCAAACATCAATTATTTGTTGAGACACTGCTGGTTTCTCAACCATGGTAGAGAAGCTATAATCACCTTAAGCAACTCTGCAGCTACAATGACTACTGAAGTTGTGCCATCACCAACCTCTCTATCTTGAAGCTCAGCCAATTCTACAAGAACCTGAATGAATAGAAGGAAACATATTTTAGAAAAATGCAAATTGCATGATTTATCTGGAAGGGAACACAAAGAAAAACTGTCCACCTTAGCAGCTGGGTGCTCAACTTCCAACATTTTTAGTATTGTAGCGCCGTCGTTAGTGATAGTCACATCACCGATGTCATCAACAAGCATCTGATAAAACGGCCAAGAATAAGAAAGTCAGTTACTGAGAAGTTGCAATAAAAGATATCTTGCATTTGAGTAATTTCATAGGAAATTCAAATAATTCCATGAATTTCAAAGAAATTCAAATTCTCTTCATTTAGTATATAGTAAGTTCATAGCATAGCCGAATAAAATATAAAATAAAAATAGGTAGCCCATCTCCACTTCCGCCAGATTAGCTATACTAATCACCCAGAACGAAAGCTAATAAGCTCAAAACAGATAGCGAAACCAACCTTGTCAAGTCCAACAGGACCGAGAGAGGACTTTACAATGTTGGCAACAGCTTGGCACGCTACCACTGTTCATCACCAGACAAAACCACAATGAGAAAGAAAACAGCACTCCATACCCAGCTTGAAACACAATTGGATTTGATCACTCGAGAGTGAGAGTGTGAAACAGTACCATTTTGAGTTCGGACATCCTGGCCCGAGTGCCGTTCACCAAGGATATCAAGTGCTGGAGACATCTCACCACCTCAGGTAGGAGACCGAACACAACCAGAGCTACTGCGATCCACAAAAAATCTAAAAATGAACACAAAGGATGAGATCAGTTAATGCTCTAACGGAAATCAGTGGAAGCAAAAAACATTAATTTAAGATGGAACCGAGATCGTACGAACCAGAGATTGACCTACCAGCTGAGAGTCCGTCAATGGCTCTACCTTCCAGGTATGGTTCCGATTCAGCGGGGGGTCTAGGGTTTGGGGCCCTGCAGTTGGAGAGAAGAGTGTAGGATAGATAGAAGAAAATCGCGGCTGGGTGGAGGGAAAATAGACGAAAAAGTCCAGAAACATAAAGACGAATCGGTGAAACTGGTTTTCTAGAAACCGATTCCGTGATCAGTTAACCGGTTCCTTTACGGTCTAATCGGTTAGATCCAACAAAACAAACCCTAGATCCCCAGCTTTCCGTAAAAGCCCATTATATCACATTTAATGGGCCTAAGGACGCAAATTATAAGCCCAAATTATTATCCATTTCTTTTTATGTATAACGAGGGGATCCAGAATTTTTATTCAACTATTTCCGACAGAACCTTTAACGATCGGTTAGGTTGGTACGTGAAATAAAAAAAAATTGAAGTTGTTTTGTTTTTTAAAGGGTTAAATAGCAAGCACCTACCTGAATTTTGAACATTTTGCAACGAGCTACCTGAACTTTGAAAATTCAAAACGAGTTACCTTAACTTTGAAAAAAGTGCAAATAGTTACCTCCGTCCAATTTCTGACGACTTTTCGACGGAAAATTGGACGGAGGTAGCTATTTGCACCTTCTTCAAAGTTAAGGTCCGTTTTGAATTTTCAAAGTTCAGGTAGCTCGTTGCAAAACGTCCAAAGTTCATATAGTTACTTGGTATTTAACCTTTTTTTAAATATAATATAAGATACTAATTTTTGGCTGGTAGAAAATAGGTTAGAACAATACATAATTTCATAAGGTCAAATAATATATATATTATTTTTTATACCTAAAGAGATTAAATTATACAATATATATATATATAATTTATTAGATACTTTAGAATAATATAATTAAATTATTAAAAATGACTCAATTTAATTTCAAAAGAAGACCATCATGACTATTACTGCACAATAGGTTTTCAAGCTATAAAAGAAGAACAATGAAGCAAGGAAAATAATAAACTCCTGTCTGTTTTTCTTGCAGTGTGCGTCTGTCGTCGTGACATGATGATAGATGGGAACTACTAGGGCACGGTTGTCATGGGGCAAACAGAGAAGGAGACAGGAGAAGAACTTGGCTGGTGATCCTTCAAATTGAAGCTTTCATTCTCTTCAGCTTCTATAGCTTTAGTTACCACCTTATTCCTTGCATCTCTTTCAATCCCTTCTTCAATATGAGGTAGTTCGCAGCTCATCACCCCTTCAATGGCTTCATATCTGGTATTATTCATGCCTTTGTTTCTTCCATGGTCACCTAGTCTCCAGCCGTCCTTAACCTCGAAAGGTACGAGCTTCATGATCAGCCGACCATCCTCTCTATGAGACTCCATGTACTCTTGGTGCCGCGCCCTCTCCTGTCGCAGAATCAACTTTCCATCACTATACTGTCGTGTCATAACCCATGGCATGCGACCTGGCAAGCTTCCTGTCCTCGCCAGAGACGGGATTGGCGGCGGGTAATGTCTTGCTTTGCCACAACACTTACGAACTCGACGACTCTTCTTACGTGTATTACAAGTATGGCAAACGGAGTTGGACCTTGTTAATGAGGTGTCTTCTTCGTTGTAACTCATATGAACTCCGCTATCACTTCCTATAAGATCGTCTAACGATAGAGAAGAGGATCGGGATAGGTAAGATGAGGAACGGGATAGTGATGCGGTTGAGGCTGCAGAAGTTGACCTTGACAAGTGGGACGGTGAGGGTGACGGTGAGGGCAATGGTGCGTAGGGTTTTGTTATTATGGTGGTAGGAAGTTGGAGGAGTTGACTAGAGTGGTGAAGAAGTGCTTCTTCTGGAGAAGTTAGAGTTAGTAGAGTTTTGAGACCCATTTGGGTGCTATGGTGATCTTGGTCATGGGTTAGGGGTTGACCTTTTGGGCGGTCAATGGGAGATGGTGGGACCCTTGATGAACCCAGCAAGTTTCCAAGTAGAGATGGAATTATTGACTTGGGGTTGCAGAGTAAAACTTCCTTCACGGAAATCATGCTAAATTTCACTGAACAACCTGAATTGAAGAAGGGGATTAGTAGTAAATAATTTGTTGAATGACTCAATATATATGCATCTTTTCTATTAAATTGTCTACATTATATTAAATTATACCAAATACAATACATATATTCTTAATATTTGAAGAAATTATACTAATAAATTTTCAAATAATTAGTAACTATATATACAAATTAACTATATTCTCATATTTCCTCTCTCATTACTAATTGGTTTTAAAGTTCTATAAATAGTTACCCTTAATTTGTATATTTAATTTGGCAGGTCCTGATTTAAAATTTAATATTGTATCAGAATTTGGTTCTAATTGAATTTATGGTTGATCATGGGTGGACCGAACCGATCTTGGAGGTAAAACCGAAATCAAAATTTCGGTCTTAACTTTTATAGGATCGAGACTGAGACCGACTTTGGCCAAAAAAATCGTATGAGTCTGCCTTGTTTGACTTGGTCCGGTCTCGGTCTTGGACCAATTTTTTTGGTAAAAAAAAACACAAATCTAGTCATGGAAGAACATAACAGAACAATCGTGTTCCATTTCAAGAACAAAACTTGCCCATGGAATCGCGGATGAACGGACAACAAATGGAACAATTGTGTTACTAAATGGAATCGCGACATGGAGGAGCAATTACCTAAGAATATGAGACGGGCGAAATGCTACGCTGAGTCGATAGTGAAGTCCTGGGATCGGCGGACGACTTCCATGGTGAGCTCCTGCGACCGATTGGCTGCCTCCTTGGTCAGCTCCTGGGACCGCTTCGTTGCCTCATCCATGAAGGACCGCGCTCTATTCCAGAGATCCATCCGCCAAAGCGAGACCGAGAGTCTGAGACCAAGAATTTCTAGGAAGGAAGTTCACCACTAAAGTAGAATTTCTAGGCTTTGATAAAAGTCGGGTCGGTCTTGTCCTAGTCGAGCTTTTGGAAGAGAAAAAACGAAATCGAGTCCAACCTTGAAGGGGAAAAACCGCTCGGTCTCAGACCGGTATCAGAAATTCGGTCCAACCAGATTTTTTTATCACCCCTAATTGAATTGTGTTGTTTCTCGTAGAGGTGGCAAATCGTGCATACGTACGTGTTATCGTGCATACTTGTGTGTTATCGTGTATATCAATACGTTTATTGTGTGACACTTATAATACACAATACGAACCACAATTTTTCAACAATATAAAGTTTGATTACACACAATATAAAGTTTAACAATATCAACACTCTCTAGCTTATATCCAATTATTATAATAAAAAAAAATATTATATCAAAATAAATTAACCATATTGGTCACTTACTTTAGTCTTTTAAAAGTATTTTTAACATTTCATACCTTCACCATAGTAAGGTCAGATCTTGCCATAGTAATCCTTGCTATTTCTCGGGCGAGCGAACCATGGTTACTTTAAGAATATTCGTTTATATAAAGGTTATTCCACTGAAAACTATCATTTTAGTTTATTTAATCATAGGTGTACTAAGTGCAGTCGGGCTATGTAGGCGTGCATGCGCACTGACTAGGGTAGTCAGTGGGTGTTCTGACACACACTTATTCTGAGTATTTTACAGTTCTGGTGCATCATCTTGGGGCGACGCCCTTACCTCATCCGTTATACAAATAGCGACGCCTAAATACCATTGGGCTTATAAATTCAGTTCGGAATGTTAATGGGCCAAATGTAAAATTAGTCAAGCTCAAATCTCATAACCCATCATCAAAGCTCAATCGCGGCATGGAGGAACAATTACCTAAGAATATGAGACGAGCGGAATGCTACGCTGAGTCGATAGTGAAGTTATGGGATCGGCGAACAGCTTCCATGGTGAGCTCCTGCGACTGATTGGCTGCCTCCTTGGTCAGCTCCTGGGACCGCTTCGTTGCCTCACCCGCGAAGGGACACGCTCTATTCCAGAAATCCATCCGCCAAAGCGAGACCGAGAGTCTCAGACCGAGAATTTCTAGGAAGGAAGTTCACCACTAAAGTAGAATTTCTAGGCTTTCATAAAAGTCGGGTCGGTCTTGTCCTAGTCGGGCTTTTGGAAGAGAGAAAAACGAAATCGAGTCCGACCTTGAAGGGGAAAAACCACTCGGTCTCGGACCGGTCTTGTCAGAAATTCGGTCTAACAATTTTTTTTATCACCCTTAGTTGAATTGTGTTGTTTCTCGTAGAGGTGGCAAATCATGCATACGTGCGTGTTATCGTGTTTACGTGCGTGTTATCGTGTGTATCAATAAGTTTATCGTGTGACACTTACACACCACGAACCATAATTTTTCAACAATATAAAGTTTGATTATACACCCGATATAAAGTTTAACAATATCAACACTCTCTAGCTTATATCCAATTATTATAATATAAAAAAATATTATATCAAAATAAATTAACCATATTTATCACTTACTTTAGTCTTTTAACCATATATATCAAAATAAATTAACATTTCATAACCATAGTAAGGTCAGATCTTACCATAGTAATCCTTGTTATTTATCGGGCGAGCGAACCATGGTTATTTTAAGAATATTCGTTTATAGAAAGGTTATTCCACTGAAAACTATCATTTTAGTTTATTAAATCATAGGTGTGCTAAGAGCAGTCGGGCTACTCTGTAGGCGTGCAGGCGCACTGACTAGGGTAGTCAGTGGGTGTTCTGGCACGCACTTATTCTGAGTATTTTACAGTTCTGACGCATCCTCTTGGGGCGACACCCTTACCTCGTCCATTATACAAATAGCGACGCATAAATACCATTGGGCTTATAAACCCAGTTCGAAATGTTTTTGGGTCAAATGTAAAATTAGTGGAGCTCAAATTTCATAACCCATCATCATCTACAATTTAGACAGCATATTTTACAAAAAAAAATATCCTTCAATATGATCATATATGGTCAAAAGACATTATGCATCAACTTCAAACTTGGAACATATAGATGAACTTCAAGACGTACTCATAAACTCCTAGTGTGTCCAATGAGCACGCATTATGATAATAACGTGACGGACCGGATCAGGCGGATTATACCATACATGCATGTCACATAGTATACAACTCCAGTATCATAAAATCAATCAAGATTTACTATCGTTTGCGATTTGATTACGTAAATCAAAACATTATACAAAACGCTCCATCATAAGGTGTTATAGAAACAAGCTTGGAAAAGGAAAAGTTACCTCAATGGAGAAGAGATGAGATTCATCACATTGCTATATATATACACCAAATGCCGTGCCATGTGAATCCGAGTAAATGGAAGCAGAGCTAGGGAGAGGATCCATGGCGGTTTGGAAGAGGAATTAGTAGAGATGTTGAAGGTGAAGAAGACGCAGACAAAGGTGGGGAAGTTAAAGGACAGGTGCTACGAATGCAATGTGAAGGCCATTAAAGAACACTCCTTATCGGTGCTCAAATGCAAGAGGAGAATAGGAGAATAGGAGATGGTTCGATAGAAGAAGGGCTTAATGGTAATTTCACACCATTTTTCGTGAGGAACGGAAACGGTTCACCTTTGAAATGATTCCGGTCAGGTCAGGTCAGATCAGGGGGAAACACCACAAGTCTGACACCTATCCAATATTTCGACATGTATTTCGAACATCATTATTTTTGTGAAATTATGTTTGTTTGACTTAAATAAAAATGTTGAAATATGTTAAAAAAAGATTATTAAAAATATTTATCTATAGGTTTGGATTTATATATTCTTTCGTTAAAACAGGTTTTTTAAATTAATAACGGTACTAGAGTATTTAAAACTCTCTTTTATCTGGCATAAAATAAGAGAATTTTAAAAATCATAACTCATTGTAGTATAACTAATTTTTATTATTAATGACTGTATAATGTATATGACTATATGTATAGCCTGGCAGTGGACCCGTACTCTGTGCCAGGTCTCCGCTTCTTCAACCTCACCTGAACTATGGTTTGGACACCTCCTCTCCTTCCATTAATTGCTTCTATTCGTCACTTTTTTTCCTATAAGTTCTTATTGTTCTTGTTTTAATCTAAAGTACTTATTGTAGTAAAAAAAATAAAAAATAACACTGAGGGCTTATTTTTTCGATCGACATTCGGTTAAATATATCAGTTAAAACACGTATTAACTTAAAAATTATACTAACATATTAATATAATATGAACCTGGTCTAGGCTTTGCGTAGAATATACACAATTTATATGTATTGTTGTTCAAATAAATAATTATAATAATTTAGCAAGATATAATTCTAAAACAAATATCAACTATTATTAATATGATTTTATGTTTTTCAACTTAATTTATAGATATATGACATTTATATTAATATTCACGTATTACATTTTTTTTCACTCCATATTTTTTTAAAGCTAACATATTATAATGATATTTTTTTACACTTTTGGAAAATTATATTAAGAAGTTATATATGTATTATCTATTTATTAATTTGGTTTAATACCTTATAATTTGGATAAATGTATAGAATTTTTGTAATATTTTCTTCATGCTATTATTAAAAATCAGTTTCTCTGATTTGTTGATGTCAAAACTATAGTAATCACTTCTAAGTGATTTTTCACATAACTTAATTTAAACTGCTCCAATTTATATGTTTGTTTTAAGTCTCACTTACAAAATTAATTGTTTGTAACTAATTCTTTTTAATTATTTTAGTAGCATATTACATATTATAATATTATTATTTTTATATACAAAACTGTAGTGACATTTTTTATATAAATTTGTAATTTTAATATATATACTTATTTTAGATAAATTTATTATTTATTACTAAGGAAACAAAAGTAGATAGATAGATAGATAGATAGATAGGGTTAAATAGGACATTGCCCCTAAAGTTTACGCAAATTTTAAAATTCTACCTTAAAGTTTTAAAAAAAAAACTAATGTTTAGAAATGATGAAAAATTCCCTCTGAAAATGCATCTGATAAGGGGGGATTTTTCATCATTTCCAAACATTATGGGAAACTTTAAACTTTAAGGGGAAATTTTAAAATCGGCGTAAAATTTAGGGGGTAGTGTCATATTTTACTATATATATTAAAGTCAATGATATTATATTTTATTAAAAATTATTATGTACATAATTTTTGTAAGATTGTTAAAATTTACGTTGATGTTATTATTAATTCACGTGTTCAATTTTATATTAAAAATGAAATTATAATAAAGTATGTGATGTTTGTTAATTATTCTAGTTAATTTATAATAGAATTTTTTTTTATATATGCATACTTGACATTTATAAAACATATTATTATTTATTTTAGTATTGTACAAATTCTACTACATAAAATATATTTTAAAAAAATATAATATACATGTGAAATAAAAATAATTAATTAAGGTTATGTAACTTCTCTTGAGAATTAATGAGGAAACTTGAAGGATTTTAAAGTGACTTACATGGCATGTCACTTAGAACTTAGAAGTGATAATTGTATGTTTGACATTGATCAATTATAATTGATTAATTTAACATTAGGAGTAAGAAAATGCAATAAAAAACTTACTTGTCATAATTACATACATTTTAGTCAAATTAATATATATATATATATATATGTGTGTGTGTGTGTGTGTGTGTGTGTGTGTGTGTGTGTGTGTGTGTGTGTGTGTGTGTGTGTGTGTGTGTGTGTGTGTGTGTGTGTGTGTGTGTGTGTGTGTGTGTGTGTGTGTGTGTGTGTGTGTGTGTGTGTGTGTGTGTGTGTGTGTGTGTGTGTGTGTGTGTGTGTGTGTGTGTGTGTGTGTATTGTGTAATAAAAACGACGAACAATTATATTAATATATGCGTTATAAATATAAGGGTTAAATATCAAGTAGTTACCTGAACTTTGGACGTTTTGCAACGAGCTACCTGAACTTTGAAAATTCAAAACGGGCTACCTCAACTTTGAAAAAGGTGCAAATAGCTACCTCCGTCCCATTTTCCGTCAATTGTCATCGGAAAGTCGTCAGAAATTGGACGGAGGTAGCTATTTGTATCTTCTTCAAAGTTGAGGTAGCCCGTTTTGAATTTTCTTCGGGTAGCTCGTTGCAAAATGTCCAAAATTCAGGTAGCTACTTAGTATTTAACCCTAAATATAATGTCCTATTTATTATAATGTAATGGTTTATACATAATCTACCTGTAAAGTGACACAAAACAAACACACTAAATAATCGAGAAAACCAATTCAAGTTTTGGGTTACACTCATTTTATATATATATGCTTTATTTCAAAATATTAGATAGTTAACCAAAAAGATACCTGGAAATTATTAGAAAATAAAATAAAATATTGATCTATTTAAAAATAAAATAAAAAACAAGTTATAAGTAATGACTTACTATGCAAGTTATATAATATTTACTGATTACCAAAATATTCATTGAAATTCAAACTCAATTTATTGTATAAATTATAACTCGATTGATTAATAAGCTTAACCAATTAAATTTATTAAGGTATGCAAGTTATATAATATTTACTGATTACCAAAATATTCATTGAAATTCAAACTCAATTTATTGTATAAATTATAACTCGATTTATTAATAAGTTTAACCAATTAAATTTATTAAGGGAAGAGTATGAAAATGGTACAACATGTTTGATGAAAATAATTTTCCAACCCACACACGATTGTTTCTGGTCCAACATGTTTGAAAATGATGGTAATTGGTACCTCCGTTATTTTTATATTAAAAAATTCAGTTAAATATTTTTCATATTTACAAAATTAACCAAATATTTTTCTAAATTTTACAATTAAACTCTACAAACTTACACTAATGTTTCAAACAAGTCCTGATTTGATTGGAGCCACATCGGGGGTCCCCTAGTCTGGGTCCGTACCCAGACCATGTCTACCAAACATGGGGACCTGATGTAGATTCAGACCTAGACCAGGTCGCCCAACCATGGGGACCTGGTCTGAGTTCGGATCCATACCAAAGGACCCCCGATTTGTGTACAATTAGAGCCCCAATCGGGTTGGAACGAACCTGGTTTGGTTTGGTTCAAACGATTGAGGCTCCAATTGCTCCCCAATCGCGGGTTCTATGGTCTGAGTTCGAACCCAGACTAGGTCTATCAACCATGGGGACCTGGTCTGGGTTCGTACTCAGACCATAGGCCCCCGGATTGGAGCTCAATTGGAGCCCCAATCGGTTTGGACCGAACTTGGCTGGGTTCGGTTCAAACAATTGGGGCTCCAATTGAGCCCCAATCAAGGGTCCTATGGTCTGGGTTCGGACCTTGGCTAGGGGACCCCTCGGTATGGCTCGAATCGAGTCGAGACTTGTTTAAAACATTAGTGTAAGTTTTTAGGCTTTAATTATAACATTTAGAAAAAATATTTTGTTAATTTTGCAAATATAAACAATATTTAACAGAAAAGTAACAGATGTACCAATTACCATCATTTTCAAACGTATTGAACCACTAACTATCACAAAAAACAAATTGCACGATAAAACATTTTGTGCAAACATGTTAAATGACTATTTTCATACTTTTTCCATTTATTAATCAAGTTATGATACTAAATTAAAATCGCGACAAGACGAAGGGCCTATGTTTCCCATAAAGGGATAATTTGGCCCAATTGTTTCAACCGTGCACTTCACTACCCATTTTGATTTTCATCAAGCCCTACTTAATTAGGCCGAAGAAAGAAGCCCTAATTAAATTTAACAAATTTTTTGAAAAGACACATAATTTATTTGAAAAAATTCATATAAAATTAATTTCTGAAAAACTTAATTTAAATTAATTTGCTAAGGCATTAGACATTGATCTTAGCGTGATCTTGGAGATTTCTATCAAGATCTCTGAATCTTGGTAGCGTGTATTGCTGGCAATACACACCCAAACTGGTAGGGCTGACAATCGTGTCGTGTCATAATCGTGTCGTGTCATAATCATGTCTCGTATCTAAACGGATAAATTTTAAACGTGTCTAAACATATCTCGTGTCTATACGTATAAGCCGTTTAATCGTGTCTAAACGTATAGAGTTGTTTAGACTCGGGATCCGTTAATGTCAAACTCACATACGCTTTAAAGCAGATATATACACAAATACATATATACACAAATTCAAATATACAAAGTAAGGTCTTCATAGTTCAATATTAAAAAGTAAGTGAGTATTTTAATATTTTATTATTATTATTATACTTAAATGTGTCTAAACGTGTCACATGTATACACAACACGATTAGACATGAATAGTTAATCGTGTTTATACAGATATCCGCAGATCTGAGTTGTTTAGACACGATTAATAATCGTGTCTAAACGTATAAGAGTTGTTTAGACACGGTATCCATTAAAGTCAAACCCATATACGCTTTAAAGCAGATCGTGTCGTGTCGTGTCAGAAATTGTCAGCCCTAAAACTGGGCTACCTGATTTTTTTTTTCATTCGACGACGGCTCGGTGTTTAATTAAAAAATAAATTATGTATTTATTAAAAAAATTGCAGTAAGTAGATATTTCAATTGCAATTCAAATGATGCAAAAAATATTAAATTTGGACTTAGGGATTGTGAGATATGAAAATTTGACTTAAAAAAATATAATTTAGACCCTATAAGCAGTGTAATCAGAATCGGACCGGACTGACGGTCTGATTGAGAACCGTACCCTCTCCAGTTTGGTTAAGCTTAAAGACGAAATTGCATAGCAACAGTGTTTCAACTGATATGAACAAACCAGTTTTGCAAAAATTAGATGGTTTCTAGTTCGTTTTTTTGGGATTTTTTTTACAGACCAATCAATTTTTTTCCCGGTTTAAACCGAATGATTTTCAGTTATTTGGTTTCCGGTTGATTAGACCAGTCACTAGGTTCTTTAACAACCGTCCGATTTGAAACTTAGGTTAAGTTTGTGTGTGTTATATTGTGTTTGAGAGTAATGTGTATGTTTGAGACTATGTAGTTTGTGTCTTTTTTAGACTATGTAGTTTGAGTTAATTATGTATGTGTTTGAGACTATGCAATTTGTAACTTTGTATTTTCAGTTTTTTTAACTTATGAATAGTGAACCACACATTGAACCGAGGCCAACCGGGTTGGGCTGGCCAAACCGGGAATCGGCCCCCTCGCCGGTTTGAGGACCAGTCAGGTTCTAATAACACTGCATGTAAGTCCAAACTCAACACGGTTAACGAAATTTATGACAGAATTTAATTATCTACTTACTCTAATTTTACCGGAATGATTAAATGCATTATGTGGGAAATTTAATTATATACTTACTCAAAAAAAAATTTAAAAAAAAAGTACAGTGCATAGATAATTTAATTACGAAATAAATGACACTAATTATGCGTTAATTTTTTACTTTTAGACTGACTGTATAATACGATACGTAAAAAACTATATATACATATATATATATACATTACTTTACTGTTTCGACAGTAATTTTACTGTGTATATATATGTATGTATATTTTTTTATGTATCATATTATACGGTCAGTGTTAAGGTAAAAAATTAATGATTGGTTAGCGTCATTTAATTTGTAATTAAATTATCTACGTACTGTAATTTGTTTTTAATTTTTTTGAGTAAGTATATAATTAAATTTATCACCTAATGCATTTAATAATTCCCGTAAAATTATAGAACAAACGATGGGGTGCGCGTATTTCTAATACGCGCTACCCTGAGTAGGGCTGGGCAAAAAAAACCGGTTCGGCCGAACCGTGCCTGAATCGTACTGGTTTCGAACCGGTTCACAAACACAAACGTTTTTTTTGAAAAAATATGGATCGGTTCATAAGAGGTACAGAAAACCGGTTAACCGAACCACTTTTTGTACCGGTTTTAACCTTACATATGCTACTAAACCAGACTAGACCACAAAGTCACAGACCAGACCGAGTGACACTCTTAACCTAGGCGTCAGTTTTCAGCTCCTCGGTCTTCTTCAGTCTTAACCGATAAACATTTCTTCTCAAGCGTCCAGGAGCAGCGGGCGGGGCGAGGCGAGCAGCAAGCGAGGCGTCGAAGCGAGTAGCACCAGCGAGGTGAGGCGTCGAAGCGAGCAGCACCAGCGAGGCGAGGCGTCGAAGCGAGCAGCACCAGCGAGGCGAGGCGTCGAAGCGAGCAGCAGCAGCGAGGCGGAAGCTTCGGCATCAGTACCAGCTTTAACTCAAACTCTCCTGTCAACACTCAACAGCAGCAGAGGTAACAAGATTTACAAGAGATTGGGTTCAAGTTCTTGCGGGGTGCCTTCATCAGAGCTGTTCTGGAAGTCACCTACAGGTCTTCCTTCCCTTTTATTCTTTATTGTTTCAGTTTTGATGATACCAATTGATATGTTGGATTTGAGAGTCATGGCTTAGCAATTTCACATTCATTATATAACTAGAATTGTTAAGTAGTTCACCTTTAATTGCTGCCTAATGAATCAATAAAACTTGAGAAGTGTGATGATACTCTTCATAAATGTCGAATTTCTTATTTTTGCACAGCTACTGTGCATTAAGTGAATTTGTGGAGTCAGCTGGCAACAATTTCCCAATATATATTGGTTTCGAGGTGGATGACTCTGTGATATTGAACTTAGGCAGAAAATACAAGAAAAAGGCATGGTTTTCTGTGGCTAAAGATTTCTCTGAGGATGTTATGGTAGTGTACGATTTTGACAAGACACTTGCTCTTGTGGCCATTCATCCCAATTCCAACGAAAAGAACATTTTCTATGGTCCCTTTGAAGGTGATGCCATTAACTTGTTCTGGTCTAAAGGTCTCAATCATATCATTTGAGCAATTAATGTGATAGGGCTGAGCGATTTGAAGTTCTATCATTTTCACACATGCTGTAAACGTGATATTGGAATTTGAAAACAATGTCTCTTCTTCTTCTTCTACATGATTTTTTTTGGAGGACTTTATGAAGCAGAACCTTTTACCTTTAGTCGTTCCCATAAATCACGATACACTGAAGTTACTGAAAGATGACGACAAAAAAATTACACTTGCCATTGTTGAAGATGAGGCTGAAGAAGACTGCCTTGCCCAGAATGGTCGTTTGGGATGGAAACGAACAGTATTTCACAGTAAGTCATCTGTCTTTCCAACAAGAACCTAAAGGGTCACTGAACTTTGACTGGGTATTGATTTATGTTCATCTGACAGGTTATTGATTATGAACAATCAATAGTGAAACAACCTAAAGCAGATTCACTTGTTCAGTTTCTGAAGAAATTTGTTGCTCGTGATGTTTCCATTCTTGATTTTGACAACACATTAAGTGAATTTGTGGAGTCAGCTGACAACAATTTCCATTGTTCCTGATCGTTTCTAATATCCTGATATTGTTATTGTTCTTTTTTTTGGCCAAATCTGTTCTTACTTGTTCATCTGATGAAGAAGACGACATGAGTTTTTTTTAATATATAAAGTGGTTCGGCTGAACCGGTTCTTAATAGGTACGGTAAATCGGCCCAAAACTGGAGCGACCAAAAACTGAAGCGGTAAACCGTACCTCTTTAAAATGTGGTAAAGGTACGGTTCATGAACCGGTTCGGCCCTGAACCGGTTCATGCCCAGCCCTAACCCTGAGTTGCGTGTATACCCAAATTTCGAAATATATTTTTTATATACTTACTTTTCTTAAAAAATAATTAACATGGTCACTTTTTAAAAAAAAAATCAAGATCTCTCCATTCCATTGGCATATCAGCAAAGATCTCCTCCTTTCCCACGAAGCAGATCTTCATCAACTTCAAAGAGATTTGATTGGAATTGTGGGTATAAAATAAAATGAAACACCAATATCGAAGTGTAAGACCGATTGTATAGTGGTGAAGTTTGAAATATGAAGTTTATATTTAGTTGTTTAATTATCAAAAAATTTAGAAATACGAAATTGAAATCTTACAGTAATAAGGAATATAATAAAAATGATAAAATTGTTTTAAACTATTTTAATTAATTATAAAATTGCATAACACTTAAATATGTTTTTGTAATTAATATTTTTATTTATTCTAAAATTTATAAACAATTATATTTTAATTTAATTATATATTTTTAATAACTTAAAATTAATTTAGTCTAAAGTATATAATATATAAATTATATTTTTAATTAAATATAGTTAATCCATTTTTATAATTAAATTTGCTTGAGTAATTTGAAGTAGATGATACATATATCATTTAATTAATTCCGATCCATTCATTTTCATATATCATTCCATAAAGTAAATATTAAATTCCGTATTCTTATTCAATTTTAAATAATTAACTAAATAAATTCATATACATATTCTCATTCTTTATTTAGATTTCCTACTCCTATATTTATATTTCACCAACCAAAGACGCATTAAGACGTAGATTGTAGAAAGGGAATATGCTTAACAAATAAATTAATACAGAAATCGATAAATATATTTTTTCTACAAATTTATACAAACTATATTTCAAACTATTATAAGTGTGGATATAGTATAAATAATATTTCCTACAAACTTTGTACAAACTCCTTCAAAATTAATGTTATATGCGTATATATTATATAATAATCTACCTCGCCTTTGTTTTTGGCCAGGATAATCTACCTCACCTAATTGAAGGTCTTTAAAAAAGAAACTTAAATAACATATATCACAATAGTTAATAATTATTTGTAAATTAACATACTAAAAAAGTACATGTGTCTTATTTTATTTTATTTTTATCAATTTATTATAATAACATATGCACATTTTAAAACAAACAAACATAATAGGATGCATACTAAAGAAAAACTCTTTGATCATACTAATAAAATAATATTATAGCAAGTAAATAATTACTTCTATAAATATTAAGAAAACATAATATATATTATGTTAAAGGAAAATACACATTAAAAATAATATTATATTATTTTATGACATAGATCGTTCTGACACGTTTTAATTTAAAGTATAGAATTGTCAAATATAACAACGTAACATAATATAGGTTTAAATCGAAAATACTCTGCAATCAATATTAAACTTTAGAATTACTGATTTCGTGATGTGTTATTTATTATATGATTGAATCTAAGCAAAATTATATTTACTTAAATATCTGCAGTGTCTCGATCACTGTATCCTCGTAACTTGTCAAGCCATGAAGAACCTGATAAATTAACTACTTCCATACAATGAAACTCAAACTTCAATTATTTTACCTTTCATAATTTCAAACTTACTAATTATTATCTTAAACAGATCATTAGCTAGCTTGATTTTATTGACCAAAAGGCAGTACTGAACTGCACCCCTCCCCACACGGCCTGCCCTCACCGCGAGCCACGCTAGTAACCACTCCATGGCCAGCAGAATTAGAAGGGTGCACCTTCCTGACCATTCCCAAGAACCAGTTGCTCTTCTTCTTGTTCGAGGGTTTGGTGGTCCGGTCGGTGGTCGTGTGGTCGTTTAATTCATCTCGTGCTGCCTTCATCTTCTCCTTGTGAAGCTTCTGCTGCACGTACAGCTCAGCAAGACCCCAATCGGCTGCCATGGCCCGACCACCTTGGTGATGATGATGAACCCTAAAGAGAGAGAGAGAGAGAGAGAGAGAGAACAGTGGTTTTTGGAATATTCTGATCACTATGGATGGAAGTGGGGAGGTAGAGTGTAAGTATTTATAGGTAGAATAGAATGCATGACTTGGAGTGCAAGTAATTAATGAACTCTTCAGTCTTTTTCATTGGAAACAAACAAGTTGTGATTTCTGAAACGTGTGGGGATTGCTGACAGGACGATCCGCCGGAAAATAATCAAACGAGTGGGAAGTCAATTTGTTCACATGTAATAGTAATAATAATAAATTTATTAGCACAGGGATAAATAAGGTTTTCTTTTTCTTTCCTTAAACAGTTGTCATGTCATCATACGATACCCTAACGCCCTCAACTGATCTCTCGAACTTTCATAGGTCTTCTTCGACTTTGCTTGCTCCTGTGTTTTCGTCACCTCTACTTGGTTGCTAGAAGTCATTCGATATGTTTGAACTTTGCTTCGATACCACTTGATACAGATTTGGAGCTCTCATCTCACTCGTGCGATGATGATTTTCTAAGTAACTTTGTCTTAATCTCATGAAAAACACTTGAATAGGAGAGTAATAACTTTTATTGTATCACTCTTTGGGTTTTCTAATGTGTTTAAAATGGATGAAGAGACTCATTGAAGGGCCTCTCAAGAAAAACTTGTATGACAAATAATATATTATCTGATACAATGAACACAGACAGATGCATCGAACCTGCACTGTATAAATCTTCCTTTTTTTTGTTGCCATATTTTAACGGATTTTTCTAGAACTTTTCATGTATTAGGCTCGTCATGTGCCGTTAGAAGATAGGTACTTTGATTTTAAAAGATGACATTTTAAGTACTTCAACTCATAAAATAATTATATACAAGATATATGCTACAATTAACCGACCAAAATTTATGATTTAAACCAAAATGTACAATTATTAAATATAATTGACCAAATGGATCATTTGCACTATTGCCCTAAGAAGAATGTTCAACGTCACATCTCTATCATCTCTACGTGTTCATGCGCTGATCATCTCTTCGTTTAGAATCATGCCACGTCAGTACTCTTCTATGGAAAGTGGAAACTACAGCCTAGCAGTTCAATCCCCAGTCATAAGCCTGATAAGACATCTTGAATTGAGTATTTGATATTAACTCCAACAACAGTTCTGAGTTGGTCGCCTCCAAGTAGCTGCTTGCATACTTGAGCACCTCAAGCTCGGTCTCGCCAAAATCTACGCTAAACCTGCAAAACGAGACGAATCACTTAATCAACTATCCTACAAACTCGAGCTTCAGAACACACGGATCGGCGTAAATGAGAAGAACAAAAAAGTCATGCTAAGGAGTAAAACATGGTTTGTTTCGTGTCCCATTCAAGGATGCTAAGGAAGGAATTCAATTTAGTGAGTGTTTTTGGTATGATTGCAGTTACTCTATACAAGAAGAAAACAAAACATTTCGATTCTGAGCATGTTTCGAATTTCAGTTTTCTAGCTTGGTGAAAGCTGTCTAGAATCCTTTCCTTAATATGATGTTATCATGTGTTCGGTTTTTGCCTTAATTGATTTGGACAGACAATGGAGTTAGTTCAATAGGACTTACCATTTAAAGATCTTACTGAGGTAAATGGCCTTGTTCTGCATGTCAAAGTGAATCCCTCCAGTATTTAAAAAATCACGTGCTGATTCTATCAACTCTTTATCGATATTCACCGCAGTATAGGACTTGATGACTGGGCAGGAACGAGTACCCGAAGCAAGCGCAAAGTGAACAAGAGGCTCCACTGACGTAAAAGCAAACTGATGAAAATTACACAAGCAAATTAGCAGTCAAATATCATCATAAATATTGAAGCAAAATGAATTTCATTAAAATACATCCCTTGATCAAATACTTCACTGCAAAAACTATGTTTTCCACCAACGGAAAACATTTTTACCGATAAAAGAAGATAACCTTTTGTTGGTAAAAGAAATCACGATTGCTAACGAAAAAAAAAGTTTTCATATAAACGATTTGAACACCAAATTGAAACAGCAGGAATAACTTAGTCTATTTCACGATCAGAATTTAATACTGGTTATGATCAATGAATGAGTTTCAGATTCCGCACATCATCAACTTCTTTCATGGAGGATATGATCTGTTCTTAATGTTCCTACATGGTGGCAGAATCCATAGCACCATTGATCAAGCCCAAAATTAAATTCTAACATTAAAATTTACAAAAGCATGCACCGACTCACCTGGGAGCGTTTGTCTTTCCCACGAAACGGCTTCATGAGAGTATATGGTGGTCGTTGGTTTCCACGTAAAATGCCATTGTAAATGGCAGAGAGAGAGTAGCTGTAACCACCAATGACATACTTGAAATCGCCGAGTATCTTTGCCCTGTCCAGTGGTCCAGTTGGACGACCCAATATGAGTATCGCGTGGATCGTCATCATGTTGTAGAGGTTAATGAAGAAGGCAAGCTTCACTTCTCTTGATATTCCCTGCAATTCAACTCTTTGGAGACCCTCAACAATTCTCAAGTACCTAAACCACAAGATAATTGATGAAAAAAGTGAAAATTTAAACTTTTAGGCCAATTGGTGAAAAGTTGAATAACCAAAAATTCCTATAGGAGAAATATTTCATCAATAAGTTTTAAAATTTTCAATGTGATGTCTGACCTTGCAAATTCCTCGCTTCCATGAATACTTCTATAATCAATATACCGTCGATCTTCAGATGTGTAAGCCTCGTAGATTGCTTTGCATAAAAAACTCAGGCTTGATGTGATTTCTGTCATGGGATACGGTTTCGACTCTATGATACCTCTTGGGATGTTGAAGCATTTTTGTGTAGCTAAAAAGGGATGATCATCCAAAAACCGATACAACTGATGACTGTCCTCAAACAAATTGTCACTGTTGCAATTTTAAGGCATCGATAAGGTCGAGCATTAATTTTAAAACAGAATTAACAGAGTCAAAACTGAATATGTAAAATAAAAAAAGGGCATACTTACTCGAGAATACTCTGAAAAAAGAGTTTTTTTGCAAGCTTTCTCCCAACTTGAACTGCCTGCCCCATTTAGCCAGAAATCAAAGAATGGTTAGATGGGGCAATCTAATAAAAGAATGTATGGAAGGAAAAAAAAAGAAGAGAGAAAAGATCAATCGGAATACAGCAGAATAAACTGTTGTCATTATCAAAGCAATTTTTCTTAACATTTGCAATTTTGTATTGCTAATAACAAAACAAGTAGATGATCAATTATCAAGCAAGTTTCTTTCATTAGTAGGGTAAAGCGTCACTTTGCCCCTTGTTTCTAGTTGTGCCCCAACTTGATTGTCCCCCAAAGGAGGGACCCCTGGTCTAGGTCCCACCAGGAATAGGAACTCCCTGACTGGGGCTCAATTCGAGCCTACATAGAAAAACACTGTATATTTATACAGTCATAACACTTACCTCGTTCCTTTCTAGACATTGATCCTTTGTAATGAAGTCCACAGCTTCTGAACCGACAAAACAGTTAGCAAACCAACGCATTTTATAGAACCGATCCTTCACAAGCACAGCTTTCTTCATTTTCTTGATAATAAGAACAAATTCATCAACTCGACCACTGCTCGAAGCATCATCTTCTCCAGAGAGAGGCGGTAATGGAGCCTTAGGTGAAGGCAACTCAGTAATAACATAATCCATTTTGTCCTTGAGCTTTCCACATGCATCCAAGCTCTTAATCTCATCCAACCCACCAATAAGCACCTCATTAAAGAAAATCTTTGGAACTGCTGAAGACCCAGTAATCGTTTCTAGCTCTAACTTTCTGCCCGGGTACACATCAATGTTGATCTCGACATACCGGAGCCTTTTGAAATACAAAAACTTTCTAATCTCTTTGCAGGCCTCACAGCCTAAGTTAGTGTAAATAATGATCCTCCCTTTCGTGATAATGGGTTGTGTCAAATCGTTCACTACTTCCCACTGCTCAACTTTGTTATTATCTGCAAATCCAAAGTAACAAAGAGGATTCCAAGTGGGTTTCTTGGTTGGTTTTTCTTTTTCATGATCAAAGTCTCCTGAATCATCTCTCTTTCCAGAAACGCGGCGAACAAGAGTGGAAACTGCAGATATACTCTTGTCACGAATAATGTTCTTGAGAGACACAGTCTTATTAGGCCAAACAGTGAAATGATTCTCAGAGTCAGGATCGACAGAAGAAGATGACGAGATTCTAGAGGTTTCCATGCCCGGAATCTCAGTTCCATAAAAGACATGCTCAATCTCCTCCCCGTCCTCATAATAGCAGCCTATATTTTCTTCTCTAGTATCTAAGAAAACCTCTTCTAAAATCATCTTGCTACCCACATCATCTTTCAGTTTACCCTCCATTTCCACGCTCTCGTTCATCTTTAGATGAAATTCCTTATTATCATTCCCTGACTTGAGATTGGTCTTGACTTCGTCAAAATCAACTGAAGTTGCATATTCTAGTTTATCAGACCTGTCAGAAGCATGGTCTATTTTTATTGGATATTAACTTATTTGTTCTCATTGAGGTGCAATCATATGCAAAGTAGAGCTCTGCAAGTTGTACATCAACTGTAGTTAGTACACTGAATCGAATTAAATCAAGTGGTCAACTAAGTGAAAATTGTACATCGTATTACAGATTAGTAAAAAGAAGTTCTCTTTAGTTGCATCATGTTATGAACAATAAAGGGAAAGTAAATGATTTTTTTTTAAAAGGAATATGAAAAGCCAAGAACATTGTCAAAATATAATGGCGTTCCCTGAAGTGCAAATAAATGCAAAGTAGAACTCTGACAATTTTACATCAACTGTAGTTAGTAAACTAAAGGCAACAATTTCAAATTGTACTAATGCAAAGATCAATCAATTTAGTCAAAATCGTACGTCAATCATATTACAGCTAAGTAAAACAGGAATTCCCATTTGGTTGCAACTTGCGTCATCTTAGAACCAACAAATGGAAAAGAAAAAAAAAATGTAGAGGGAAAATGAAAAGCCCAAAACATTATCAGAAGATAATGCCCAATATGTGACAGTAATGCTCAAGAATTTACTAACTAGACTCGTCAAGTCTTCGACCATATGATTCAACAATGTTTTCAAACACTAGAAGCCTAAACCCTAAGTAAAGCTTCTTGGAAACGTAGAACGATTGTAATGTCTCTTTCTTCCTGAATTCTCCAGTAGCAAATTATGAGGTTTCAACAAACCCCTTGATCAACTGTCCTAAAAGCACCAGCGGTAGGTAAATGCATGGTTCAATTGTAATGTCTCTTTCTTCCTGAATTCTCCAGTAGCAAATTATGAGGTTTCAACAAACCCCTTGATCAACTGTCCTAAAAGCACCAGCGGTAGGTAAATGCATGGTTCAACTTGCACATAAAAAAGATTTAAGGATCTAATCAACACAAAGGCATCAAACATCTCCAAACCCTAACAAGCAACAATGGGTAAGATCACAATGTATAGGGGACTGAACTACTGGGCAGTTAAAAGCGAAAACGGCAAAACTAACCTGTGTTGGAGATTGTTGGTATTTTTCTCTATTTTCTCTTCTTCTTCTTCGCCGTGATTAGGAGTAATAAGATTCCAAGAAACGAAATTGATTTGGAAAGCTGAAAGAAACCGCAGAAATAGATAATGTGGGATGTAGAGCGGAAGGTGACAGGCGGGAGAAGCGGGAGAAGATCCTTGGTCTGATTAATTTATTCTTATCATATTGTACCTTTAAATATGGGTAAAATACGACAATTACACTGTAGACCGATTTTAAATTTTTCTTTTAAAGTTTGAAATTTTAAATTTTAGTCTTAATATTTGGACCGAATGAAAAATACTTCTTTTCCATGACTTTGCCGTTTATTTGTGACGGAAACCTGGTTATATGCTAAGCACGTGACTTTTTAATACTCTAACGGACAAAACTGCCCTTTGTGGGAGTTTCATCAGAACAATGTTTCACCGTCGTTCCAAAGCTTCACCAGCCGCACGATGCTCCTATGTGGGCAACAGAAATAGACAGAATTATAATTGGAAGACACTAATCCACCCAAAATATGTTGGTTCTTGAACATCGTCTTTAATTGGTGCTTAATTTAAGCTTTAATTGAATTCTTCTTGTATTGACCAACGTCTTGAATTGGAATACACAATTGAATTAGTGCTACTGCGTCTTTGAATTTAAGCCTTGTCTTCACAGCACGACTTTCTTCCCAGACGAAGACACTGGTTCTTGAATTGGAAGACCACCTGAGTTAGAATTGCTGAAATTAGAGGTACACGAAGACACGTTAGCTTGAATTGAAGATGGTCGAAAGTGGTGTTGCTAAAATTGTAGGTATATGGAAGGCGAAGGCACGGTCATTGGAATTGGAGGCAGACGAAGGCGTTGTCATCGGAATTGGAGACAGACGGAAGTTCCCCGCCATTTCAAGGTCACAACTATCTACTTCTTCCTCACCATCATGGTTCTCCGCGGCACCATCGACACCGACAAGTTCGGCACCCCTGAGCAATACTTTATCGAGATTTGCGACCATTTATACTCCTACAACAAACGTTGAGTGCTCCTCGTAAGTGGTTCTCCAACTAAACCATGCAAGAACCCTATCGAAGATCGAGTTTGAGGTGGATGGATAGTGATGCAATGTTCACCGACATGTCGTTCGAGGTTCCATGGGAGAGGTACAAAGATCATAACTTTGTAATGCACGGTTGGAATGAGATGGTTTGTGATGAAAAAAATTGGATTGGTCTCAACACCGTGTTAGAATATAGAAACAACATATTAGTGTTAGAATATAGAAACAACATATTAGGAAACAACATATTAGGAAATGCCACAATGGGAAGTAATCTTTTGTATTATGTACTTTCCTTTTCTAATTGTTTCCTATTCTCACAATTTGTACACTATATGTAATAGTCATGGATGAATAACAATACAAGTTGACAAGCTTCAAACAAATCCCAATCAAACAATCCCAATCCAACATGGTATCAGGGCAGAGTGATTGTTTCTATGACCAAATCAGCCTTAGTGCTCATCATCTACCGACCAATACCGAAGAGGACGAGCTACCATGTCGAATGAAGGTAGCTCGATCAACCAATTCTGAAGCAACATAGAATTAAGCAAGCATGGAATGGCAGCCAGTGACTCTCAGTGTCGGAGGAAAATCAACGGAGTCGCCAAAATCAAACACCAACAGTGCAAGCCGATTAAACGAGAAATCGGCCGACGGGAAACCAGATAAGCAACCGGATTGAGTTCAAGGGGACAATACCAGTCAGATTCAAGCGGTAAGCCGCATGTCTTATCACTCCGGACAAACAGAACGACCGACAATAAGGCGAAGGCTTCCACGACCGTGGGCAACACCGAAGTCGGCAGCATCGGTGGAGGAAGCCGACGGAAAACCAGAGAATACACCGTCGGAGGGCAGCCTTGGTTTGTATGAGGCGGAGGGCCGACTCATACAAAAAAAAAAAAAAAAAAATCACTCCGTCAACACTGAATGCTGTGCAAGTTGAGCATTGAAGATTCCACCGCTCAACTTGAGGGGGAGTGTCAACGCAAATAGAAGCAGAGCCGCCCTAGCTCCGATAGGGACAAACAGAAGCAGAGCCGCCCTAGCTCCGATAGGGACAAACAGAAGCAGAGCCGCCCTAGCTCCGATAGGGACAAACATAAGCAAAGTCGCCCTAGCTCCGATAGGGACAAATAGAAGCAGAGCCGCCCTAGCTCCAATAGGGTACAACAACAACAACAGAGTTGCCCTGACTCCGATAGGATCCTAAACCAATCAGTCCAAAGAGCATTTCCAGGAAGAAGATATTCAACAAGTCAGTCAACGGAAGAATTTTCAACAATATCCTTGGCAAGTTAAACATTGGAGATCCCACTGTTCAGCTTGAGGGGGAGTGTTAGAATATAGAAACAACATATTAGTGTTAGAATATAGAAACAACATATTAGTGTTAGAATATAGAAACAACATATTAGAAAATACCACAATAGGAAGTAATCTTTTGTATTATGTACTTTCCTTTTCTAATTGTTTTCTATTCTCACAATCTGTACACTATATGTAATAGTCATGGATGAATAACAATACAAGTTGACAAACTTCAGACAAATCACAATCAACCAATCCCAATCCAACACACCAGAAGCTTTCTGCTGAGGAATTGTCAGTGAAGTTTAGACATTCTCAATGCTTGGTCTCCAATAGGACCGAAAAGGGAAGATAAGAGAGGAAGCATGGAAGATATTGACGAAAGAACATGAAGGTGGGCAATTTCGACACTCAAAATTGTTAAGATGCCATGTGTCACGCATATGATCAGGTTTCCGTCACGAATTAACGATGAAGTCACAGAAATGAGGTATTTTTCATTTGATCCAAATATTATGACTAAAATTTAAAATTTTAAACTTTAAGGGGAAAACTTAAAAACAGAGTAAAATTTAAGGGGTAGTGTCATATTTTACCCTTTAAATATTTAATAGTTAAAAAAATATTCATTGCACATTTCTTTCCTAAAATTTTATTATTCTACTCTTTTGTGAAATTTTCGTATTTGTTAAAATGTTAAGAATATTTCCGTAACTTTTTTTATCTGAGGTATATATATTGGTGAAAAATTCCTCTTTTGCAATGATTTCATTCTTTATGTCTAGAACCCGAATTCCCCTTTGACAATCAGTATGACTATGACATGCATGGTTGGGATTTTCATCCTTTTCTTTGAAAAATGTCAAATGGATTTTAGGCCAGCAAGAACAACCATCGAATTCTCTCAGCTCTTCTCCTTTATCAGCCCACGAAGCTTTGGACTACAGCCCAGCACTAATTCAGTTTTTTGTTGTTGGGGTGTGTGGTGGTGGTGGCCGGTAGCCGGTGGGTCCTTCATTTCATCGTCATTCAGTAATCAGTACCTCCGCGAAGCATCGGCCGCCGGCGGACCTCGTCGTCCAAAATTAAACTGAACGCGGATAAACCATTGCAGCTCTAACACTTTGACAGTGTATTGAGCAATTCTATCCTCAGGTGTCCATGGATTTAGCTTCTGCAGTTCTTAGCGGCACCTGCTCTTTCCCTCCAAAGCCGCCCACTTCAGTATCGATCTCGCACGTCTATTCTCTCCCAGCTCGGATTCCTTGTTTCAAACTCAGTGGTGAGCGACCCGTTAACTTTCTGAAGCATTTTCAAACCTCTTTAGTCCATCCGAAGCGAAATTTTGTTAGTTACCGTTAACATTTAAAGTTTACTCACTAAGTTTCTATAATCTGTGACTGCAAGCTATGGCCATTTGCTTATTTAATTGAGTTATAGTTACATTTGATTTGGTGTATCTAATGTCCGTAGTTTCTCAGCATATTTTTGAAGCTACAGATTGTAATTAAATCAGGGTTGAAAAGTTCTCAGGTGGTAAGCTATCAGTTTATAAACCGAGCCTGCAGCATCTACCTCGTGCTACTACTGCTGGTGATACAATTTCCTTTCAACATAAGCAAGAAAACATGTTAGCTGATGACCAGTCTGGTTCTTCTCTCCATGGTGACAGTAACACCGAAATGGCTAATGAAACAAAAGGTGAAGGAAGTGGAAGCTGGTCTGATGAGGAGATGGTTCGAGTCTGTGACAAGCTGATCGGTACCTTCATGGTTGACAAGCCCACGCCCAATGACTGGAGAAAGCTATTAGCTTTTAGCAAGACATGGGACATTATTCGACCTCACTTCTTTAGGGGTTGTCAAGAGCGAGCAGATAGTGTTGATGATCCTGGGATGAAGCATCAGCTGCTACGCTTCAGTAGAAAACTAAAAGAGGTACTTCTTGGAGATGTAGCATATTATGTAACATCACGGCACAACACGATGATGTCTTTTTCGATTCTTGTCTACACCCCACCCCACCAAAACAATGGTGGTCTTGCTCAAACTAATGATTTACTGGGTACTTCTGTTTGCAGGTTGATGATGATGTGCAGAGACACACTGAACTTCTTGAGGTTGTGAAGAGGGCCCCATCTGAGATAGATCAAGTGGTTGCCAGGCGTCGTAAAGACTTCACTCAAGAATTCTTCGTGCATGTTCACAATATTGCAGAATCTTACTATGACCAACCATCCGAACAAGATGGTGAGATGAAATGCTACTTAAGAAGTTAATTTGAAACTGCTTTAGAAACATGTTTCATGGGTGTTTTTTGTATGTTGAGTAGCTATGGCAAAGCTTAGGGATATGTGTTGGGATGCTGTGCGAGCTTATGATACTGCAAGCAAAGACATCGAGGCATTGAATGCGGCGGAGTTGAAGCTGGAAGATATCTTGAATTCTCGAACAGTCAATGATGCTTGCATGAAGATTGATGAATTGGCTTCCAAGAATCAGCTCGATTCAGCTCTGGCGCTTATGATCACAAAAGCTTGGTCTGATGCAAAGGAATCAACCCTGGTGAAAGATGAAGTAAGACCGTTATATACCATCGTTACTTCATCCATTCATTGTAAGCTCATGTGATTACATATTTTCATGAAGTTGGATGGAATTTGGTAGAGCATGAATTTTTTAAATCAGGGAGATGGGCACCAAATACGAACCACTTAATAAAGCCACCTGTATTAGATGAGATAATTAAATGATGATAAAAATGCAAAAAACACAAAATCCAGTTATGTCTTCTTGATCTAACTTGGGTATTTTATTTTATTTTATTTTGAAATTTGAATAAATATTTTGGACTGAGATGTTATTTTGTATTCCAGGCAAAGGACATTATGTATCATTTGTACAAGACAACAGTAGCCAATCTTCAAAGGCAAGTGCCAAAAGATGTCCGGATTCTCAAGTACCTCCTGATGATCGATGACCCTTTGGAACGGGTTTCTGTTCTTAAAGATGCATTTACTCCTGGAGAAGAACTTGAAGGAAACGAAGAAGATGCTCTGTACACGTATGGGATGGACCTTTCTTGTTTTCTTTCTGCTAAGAACTATGCATTCAAATATCTGTCTAGTTTAATTCTCGTATCATATTTTCTTCTGTAATGTATATGCAGGACACCTCAGGAACTTCATGCATTGATAAAGACCGTGTTAGCGGCTTACTATCAAAGCAGGGAAGGGACTCTGATGAAAGAAGCTAGAGACTTGATGAACCCGAAGATCATAGCGAAGATGGAGGAAATAAAGAAATTAGTGGAAGCCCAGTACCTGTGAACAAGATCCTAGGACACGGCTATTTGAACACATTATTGAATCAGAAGAAGCTGTTCATGCTAATTTCCACTTGCTGACTTGATAAATCTGTGGCATCAACTGTCGAGCAGAGAAATTTTCATCACCTGCATTTTATTTTTTATTTCATATGTAGATTATAATAATGGAGTAAAGTATTATGAACCTATCACATGGATAATTTTTATTCATGAATACAACTGATATAGTACCAGAGCCTGATATGTTGTGATGGTGTATGTATGTATCTTATCTTATGAATGTGCAAAAAGATACTTGATTTGGTATACACAGCTGATTGAGTGATACAATCCAACAGTTTCCATAAATGGAATCTCTTCAGTTTTATTCATTTTTGCAGGGAAAAACCATGTTACAGGAAATTGGAGATTGTTAGATCATCTAACCCATTTATACCAAACACAAAAGAGACTGGTAGATTTGAAGTTCCCATTTCTAAATGAGAGAATGCATTAGGAAAAAAAGACAAACTCAAGAAACTCTGCGACAAAGGCTCTGTATCACAAAGACCCTTGACTATCACTATCTGTGAAACAAATGAAATTAGTGTAATCTATAAGCTTTACCCTCTTATCTGAGAGAATTTGCTATGTGTGATGATTGTTTCTGGACAAACAGCTCGATGAGGGGATCCTCCACATCAATGTTGTTGTCTCTATGGACAGAGATTTTTCCATCGGACGTCACAACGATGACCACCTATTTCCGTGTGGAGAGCTCGTTAGCTACAACCACATGCATTTTGAACTTGCTGAGAGCCATCCCAGCTTCTCAAGAAGGATCTTTGAATTAGTCTCTAGCTGTTGAATTGAATCAGGTAGGGTAGGTGAAAATGGTTCAAGATTGACAAAAGGGGACATCAACCCATCTCAACTCAACAAATATGATATAGAATTCGGGTTTGTCATTTTTTCATAATAAAATGGAGCAATGACTTAGGTGTCTGTGCTTGCTAAAATTGGTGAGCCGAGGAAGAGTGCAGTTTAGACAAAGCTACACTAGTAATTTTTCAGATGCAAGTATCCGTGTCGTGCACACTTTTTTGGAATGGCTCCTAACATAATAAACCCTACCATTCCATCAATTTAAGAAACTTTAATTATTATTTTTTAAGCGAACAAGACGAGTCAAATAAATGAACAGAGCTAATAAGTAAAGAAATTGTTGACCTTGACTGAAATAGTAGTAATACGGTAAGCTGTGGCCTGTGGGAGCCCATTCCTTCCTCAGAACAGCAAGTATCTTCGGCACTTGAGCCAATCACATGTCTAGAGGCCCTGATCCTGTGCTCTGCCTGCAAAATTGCAGCTTCACATAAGATTCTGCATATAATTTATAAATTTCTTCTTAATAGAATCTATCAAAATACGAAATAGTACAACCAAATATAAGAAAAAATTGAGAATTCATGAAAAAAACTATCATGTTTTGCTATGGAACATAGAAATCTGATACTGCTGCAGCAAGATAAAACATTGCGCGTGCCTCGAAAGTTTTCATTGCTGTTGCAATCATCTGCAGCATCTGAGCATAGGGTACGTAACAAATTATTATCTTTAATTGGAAAATTCATCAGCAATTAAAAAAAAGTGCAGGAATAGGCAATTTTGTTCACAAACCAATATAAAAAATGATGCTAACCTGAAGATACTCAAAGATGGTAGTGAAGGGATGCTTTAGCAGAAGTCCATTTTCAACTGCCTTGAGTAGACACAGAGTCCGCACATTTAAGAAAAGATCTCACAACAAAACTATCAAATAAAATATACTAGAAAAATATAGAATAATGTTGGTGCATACAATATGATGATCCTTGATGGCCATCTTGACAGCTTCAGAGTGTGTGTCTCGCACTAGAATATGAGATTCAATTCAGTCATTCCTCTGCAAATTCTCTTATTTCTAAAAATATTTATAGATTCCTTTATCCACATTAAAAAAAATCCAGTTTTCGAGCAGGAATATGTAGATAACCAATGATTACTCAAAGATACATGTATTTGGTTGGCATTTCCTGATTTTTGAAAAATTAGTATTTTGGACAAAACAATAAGACAAACCTTGAATTTAGGACTCTTTGGTGTATTCAAAACACTCAAGAAAGGGATCATGTGGAAGAGATCTGCAATAAGGTTGGTAGGTTCCCCTGTATATAAGAGTTCCACAATCACATCACAGCAGTTAAGGAAACAGATATAAAAAGAATGATTTTCGGACCCTTTAGACTTGTTGGTTGTCGTAGTGAAACCGAAAATAAACAACATAATATACCTTCGATATAAAAGAATAACGGCATATCCAGCCTTAATAAAGTACCTGTATAAAAAAAAGGATCATCGTCTTGATAAGATGAAGTTACCAAGACATATTTTTTTTATTTTGCTCAAGTCAATTAAACCAAGTGAAAAATAATATACTCAGTTGACGTTGCTCCTCTGTGGCCTGAGCTGAAGTTATCAATGTAACAGACGCAGCGTTGTTCCAATGGAACTGTGGTCCCACCCGATGTCACACATACAACCCTAGTTGCTCTTCCATTTCCTGCTTTTGATGTCCAATTAACCAATTCAAACTGACAACTCACAATCGAAAAGAAATTCTAAGAAAAGAGGTAAAAGAAATACTGAACAGCATGAAGCTTCCCGTACTTCTTAGGTAAATACCAGAAGTAGATAGTAAACCATGATACAACTACTACGCAAAATTGGACGAAGAGATTAAATTTTGGTTAGAAATAAGGAATTAGCTAAGCAATTTATTCGAACAAATGAATCCTCAAGGTAACCTCTACATGCATAAACTAAAGATTAAGCTAGTTTGAGGCAACCAAGAGCATGTAGATTCAATGCTCTTGTACCATGTCAAGAGCAATAACTTCCAAAGGCATAACTTCCAAAATTAATACCCGGACTTCACCTGACGGGGTTGAATAGCGCTTGATGAAATCATTCAACTTCTCTGTAATTTCAGAATTATTTTTGAGTGGTGGAGCAGAATCGAAAAATGACTCGATTTCAGAGCTCGGTGCCGTTTCCACCGAAGCATTCAATCCATTACTTGACGCCATTAGAGAATCCTACATTCATTCAATCGAAATCAGAAGAACAACACACAAAAACAATACCTACGTCAAAAATGCAGAACCCAGTGGCCAATAACTGATTTCAGCATACGAGAACAAAAACGAATTCATCTTTTCGCGTCAAGAGGCGGAAATTTTGAAAGCAGGAACACGGATTGAAGATAGAAACAACAGATAAGGTGATCAATGCGGTGGAGGAGCTTACAGAAAGAGGCACTGCACGTGGTGTCGGAGTCCGTGGTGGAGATAAGGGATGGAGTCAAAGGATTGAGATCAGATTCATATATATACAAGAGACGAAAGGAATTGGAATTATTAACAAGAAATAAACTGGGGGTAGCGATCAATTACCAGTAGCCGTCTAATCGGACCATTCCCGCCAGTCTTTACTGCTGGTGTGGTGGAGTTGATGATCCGAACGAATTCTGCCACTGACAGTGAATACATCGTTACTCTCCTTCGGTCAAACTGTGCCCCACTCGGCCACCTCTCAGTCGTAGCGCCGTTGAAATTTTGACGGAGCGCATGTCACGTGCAAAGTACGTGATCAGAGAAAGTGCCGCCCATATTAGAAAGATCAATGGGCCTTATAAATTCTCAAACTTGAATTTAAGGACGTCGACAAATTTCCCTCCAATTCTAACCGCCCAGTGGAGGGAGACGACGATCGAGCTTCTCCCTCTCTCAGACTTCAGCTCCCGTGGCGAAGGAATCTCTCCAATGGCGGATGTGCAGAGCAGCACCAAGCAGAGTCAAACGCCGAGACTCTCCTTTGACTTCGTTGATTTTAAGATCTGCGACGAGAAGCTCTCCTTCTTCTCCCATGGATCTCGCAAGAACCGCGACACTTGGATCGTCTCTCTTTTCGTGATCCTTCACATCGTCCTGTTCGTGGCTACGATGGCCGTCAATAACTGCGTTGAGAACTCTCATGGAGATTGCGCGCTTAAGGCGTTTGGTCGGCTCTCTTGTCAGCCTCTACGGGAGAATCCTCTGCTCGGCCCTTCTGCTTCCACGTGAGGGTTTTTTCCAAAGTGATTTGCTCTTTATTAGCTCCATTGACGCTCTAACTTACTCTTCGATAACTGAACTCTGGTGATATGGTAATCTGTACTGTGATCTCTCATTTGCCGCTGTTAGCGTAGGAAGATTATAAGTTTTCATCGTCGATTTCTCTCTGCTTCACATGCTAGAGTGGAATTTCTTCTGCATTTGTTGATCACAGCTTTGTGAGCTCGTTCTATCTTTGTATACATTCGATTAGGCGAAATGAGCTGCTTTATAATATGAAAACATTTTTTCTTCATTGTCAGAGGGCAGAAACTGCTAATACCACTACTTGCCAGTACAATTTGTAGTCACCACAAAAGCGATTCTCCTCTGTTCCAGTCCATCATTTATATGATGATTCTCTAAAGAATTTTCTAATTGCAATCATGTTTTATTAAGGTTGGATTCTCTAGGGGCTCTGCGGCGAAGATTTCTTGTTGAGAATAAAATCTGGCGTCTGATTACATCTGCATGTTTGCACGCTGGAGTAATACACCTCGTGATCAACCTGACCAGTCTCCTATTTGTTGGAATCTATCTCGAACAAGAGTTTGGGGCATGTAAGTGTTTTATCTTCTCCTAGATCGTAATTTGTTGCCGCACAAACTCATAGCTGTTTAGAGATAATCCAATAATGCCTTCATTCCAATGTCACTTACTTCTGTAGTGCGGATTGGAGCTATATATATACTCTCTGCATTTCTGGGTAGCTTGGTTGCTGCACTTTTTGTACAGAACAGTCCACAAGTTTGTTCAAGCGGTGGTCTTTTTGGACTACTGGGTTCTATGCTTTCTGGTCTGATTCGCCATTGGAAACTTTACACCAAGAAGGTCATAATCTCATTCACGATAAGGATCTCGATTCATGCTTTGTTTGTAAAATCTTCTAAATATTAACAAAATCTCTTCATTCTTTCAGGTTGCAGCTCTGGCGTTTATATTCACACTCTTCACAATCAATTTTATTCTTGGTCTGCTTCCACACGTCGACAACTTCTCCAATATCGGTGGATTCATAGCAGGAGTGTTACTTGGATTTGTGCTCTTATATACTCCTGAACAGACTGAATTGCCACAGAACAAAGCTGGACTCTTTGACTTTGAAGTCAACTGTTCTTCCAATCTAAAACACAGGCTGGACAAACCAGTTCTGAGGATAATCACCCTTCTCATCTACCTTCTCATGTGGGTGGTTATACTCTTTTTGTAAAGTTGTCTCTTATTGCTACGATGTACCATAAATACTCACAGATTCGCCTCTTTCTTGAACAGATTAATCGGGTGCATCCTAGGAGTACTTCAAGGCATCGATCTGAATCAGTACTGTGGCTGGTGCAGATCCATTGATTGCATTCCCACGAAGAGATGGAGCTGCCACTTCTTGGAAAGCAACTGCAATGTACTACTTACCAAGGCTCATAAGCACTTGCATTTCTCTAATGGAACCTCTTTCGTTACATTAAATTACCGCATATGTCTGCTTTTGACAAGATCCATTGCCTATACCTTGCAGACCATATTGAGCAACTCCCAGTTGACTCTCACGTGTAACAACAATGGCAACTTCAAGGTGTTCCCGTTCACTGAAATAACGCAAGCTCGAATTGGAGATTTGTGCGGCCTTCTATGCTCTTAGAACCGGATAGAGATTGAGCTTACTTCATTCCAATGTTACTTCAACTACCTTCTCAACCTACTAGAGATAAACATGCAGTTTGTGAGAATTGTCGAAACAAATGGATGAATTGTGTTCTAACCAGCTTTGTGTAAAAAGGGAATAGTTGTGAATGGATACTTGGCTAGTGTCTAAATATTTGTTAATCAATCTTTGGTGACAGTTTATGGATGCGCGTATCGTGTCTCTACTCTACTGCATATAAAGGATATAGATGGACTCTCCTACCATTTGATTGAGTAAAAGATACGTAGCCATCTCAATCTACGTACTCGAATGAAAATGTTGGGAACTTATAAAACAAAGATTTTTCTGTTATTTTAAATAACGGAAAAATCTTTGTTTTATAAGTTCCCAACATTTAAGAAGCGGGACGTGCTATCTGAATGCATAATATGGATATTTATGCCGATGCACGGAAATCTTATTTTCGTTCCCAAACTGTAGGCAATAATGCATTACTTTGTCCTCCAAGTTCGATCAGCAACGCAAATTTTATTTTCGTCCTCATAGTCTGGACAAATGTTTTATTTGGTCCTCCAATTTCAGTTTCATCATTCCTTGAACTGACTTGTTCCATCTTAATTTTGAGATTAACAGCCGTTGGATCGGATATGTAGACGTTAGTTAAATCAGTATCTCGATGGTATGATTCTTTTCCAACGAAGGATGTTGAAGTCTCCTATCCAATTACCAATTGTAGTGGTAGGAGTTGTAGTCTGATATGTGGGAACAAATCATGTCAAACCATTATTTATGTCCAGTCGGTGTATATTCTATTATGTTGTTTCAAATTGCTCAAAGGCCTTTATAAGATGGCCCATGCTCGAAGCCGTACGAATCCCAACCCCATCCAGGGGATGAGAATAATGACACGAACATTATGAGAAATGATCAAATTCTATATCATCATAAAGTGGAGTATAAATTAAAGACGCAGCAGAATTACTAGATATTATAATTAAAAAATATATGCTTTTAAATAAGTTTAAGGTTATTCGAATATGTACGTTTTGATACAATCTAATAACATTATAGAGTCCCTCAACGATAAGTAATTAATACTTAACAGTGACAGAGACCAAAATAATACAAGTGTGTGTGTGTCTCCCTCCATGAAATTTAACATGAGGCTGAAGGAGATGATGCATGGACCAGTTACAGTTGTATCCATCTATTCTATCTAATACACACACATTTAAGAGTCGTTCGGTCGGAAAGGGAAAACGAAACACGCTCAAATTGGCACCTACTCTCTTTTCCTCAACTTAGGTATCTTTAATAGTTTTTATTAAAATGGTTAATTACCAAGTAGCTACCTGAACTTTGGACGTTTTGCAACGAGTTACCCGAACTTTGAAAATTCAAAACGGGCTACCTCAACTTTGAAGAATGTGCAAATAGCTACCTCCGTTCAATTTTCCATCAACTGTCGTCGGAAAGTCGTTGGAAAGTTGTTGGAAATTCGTCAGAAATTGAACAGAGGTATCTATTTGCACCTTATTTAAAGTTGAGGTAGCCCGTTTTGAATTTTCAAAGTCCGGGTAGCTCGTTGCAAAACGTCCAAAGTTCAGGTAGCTAATTGGTATTTAACCCTTATTAAAATGAGTTTGGTTGGGTTTGAAAAAATAAATCTAACTAAACTAAATCATGCATCAATAAAGTAAATATATTTACAATGATATTAGTTAATTAAATTACTAAATTACCATGTAAAGTTTTTATAATGTAATTATGTCACGTTAATTTGAATATATATAATCAAATACATTAATTATATATATATAATTAGATTTAGTAAAATTGAATCGAATTTAGTCCAAATGGTAATTGACCTGAAAATTCTGAAACCAGACCGAACCTAACAAACAAAAAATGCTTGATCAGTCTCGATGCTTAAACTCAAAATCAAAACAGGCCATTTGGGACGATTTAAAGATGATAATATCGATTTGTCAATCTAAAATAGTTTCTTCGAAGTGCGAGTTCATTTTAGTTATATAGATAGAGATATAAATAAGGTTGTTAGAGTACTATACTACTATTACTTAATATATTTTCAAAATATATTATTTAAATTTAAATAATGCACTATAATGTCACAAAAAAAAATATTTTTCTTCTCGTATTAGTGTAATAATAAAAAAAATATTTAAGTAAAAAGATAAACTATTGAAAGACCAAAATAGTATTCAACTGTTTATATGATTTAAAATATGTATAAATGAAATCTATAATTATATGCCACATTTTTCAAACAACATATTGTATAAATAAATCTCTAAAGCTCTATTCTCTAATACAACACCTATGATGTCATGCAAATGTAATTCTTGCGTCAATATAACCTCTTTCCCTCAGTAATTCGATGAGTTTTTTTTTTTAAAAATAAAATAGGCAGTGTCTTTTTTATTTTAAAGTAAGTATGCAGAAAAAATATGATAGCGCGTTATATTATTGTTTTACAAAATGTGTTAGGTCGGGTAGCAACGCTACTAATGGATAGCGGTATGTATCTATTTGTTTTGTTTTTCTTCTTTTATGACAACTCGATGTTTAATTAAAAAGTAAATTATGTATCTATTAAAAATATTATAGTAAATAGATATTTTAATTGCGATTCAAATTATGCAAAAAAATATTAAATTTGGACTTACGGATTGATTGTATGTTCTGCCGTAAGTTGAGATATGAAAATTTAACGTAAAAAAATATAACTCAGACCCTTTAAGTCTAAACTCACCACGGTTAACTACATTTATGGCGAAATTCAATTATTTATGCATAGGGTGATTTTTTTGGATTTTTTTATTAGAAATATATTTAATTTTTAACTTAACATCGTTTGTCCTATAGTTTGACCGAAATCATTAAATACATTAGGTGACAAAATTTAATTATATACTTAGTCAAAAAAATCAAATAAATTACAGTGCATTGATAATTTAATTACGACATAAATGACATTAACTAGACGTTATTTTTTGACATTCAGACTAACTATTTAATACGATACGTAAAAAATTATATATACGTATATATAAACATTTTTTTACTGTTTATATAATATACGTATGTAATGCAAATGTAATTCTTGCGTCAATATAACCTCTTTCCCTCATTAATTCGATCGCTAGGTGGTCTAATCTGAAATTATTTTTCCTTTAACAACATATAGGGTTAAATACTAAGTAGCTACCTGAACTTTGGACGTTTTGCAACGAGCTACCCGAACTTTGAAAATTCAAAACGGACTACCTCAACTTTGAAGAAGGTGCAAATAGCTACCTCCGTCCAATTTCTGACGAATTGCCGACGATTTTCCAACGACTTTTCGACGACTTTCTGACGACAGTTGACGGAAAATTTAACAGAGGTAGCTATTTGCACCTTCTTCAAAGTTGAGGTAGCCCGTTTTGAATTTTCAATGTTTGGGTAACTCGTTGCAAAACGTCCAAAGTTCATGTAGCTACTTGGTATTTATCCCCAACATATATACAAAATTCCAATATGCATGTCTTTATTTATATATATTTAAATAATTAATCATTTACTATAAAGTTTATGAATCCGAGATTTTCTTGAAATATCTATTTTTATTCATTTAAAAAAATAAAATCTAATCAACTCTTGTAGTTGTTCCATTGCATGCCTGAAAGAGATGTCTGTCTGTGTCCTTTTATACTTCTCTTACTCATCATGGCTGCTTATAGCTGAAGAAGAAGAAGAATGCAATTTCATCCCTGACTTTACTTTTCAGGGGGAGGGGAGGCATCTTGATGATGTCTCTCTGATCATATTGTTAGCAGAGAAAGAAAAGTTGGCCAAATGTATGTATGTATATATTAGGGTTTAGGGTTTTGATTTTGATTTTTTTCCACTTTTCTGTATTGGTAGGGGTGTCAATTTTGGACAAGACTCATGAATGAACCGCTCATAGTTCGTGTTTGGGTGGAAGATTTTGGATTTACGGGTCATTTTGACACAATTCGTATGAAAAATGAGATTGAGTTTGAATCGTACCTATCGACTCGTGGGTTAACATGTGGACTCATATAACTAAATATATATTATAATAAATTATATTAAAGTTTATGTGTCGCACATGTCGTGTGGGTCACGTGGGTTACATGAATCAGTAGGTCATATAGGTCGACGGGTCACGTGGGTCGACGTGTTGACACACAAATTTCATATTATATAAATTAAAATGACACGGATTCACGGATCATACGGGTTGACTCGTGGATCCGCGGGTAATGTTTGAGTCTTGAAAATTGATTCATCATGAATCACACGTCGTGTTCGAGTTGAGCATATTTTGACACGACTCGTACTTGTCGACACAATCCACGATTAACCCGTCGACACGATTTGACACCCCTGCTAAAAGCGACACACATCTAAATTATTTTATTATTTTTATTAACATGTTTATTTTGATTAGTTAGAAATTTGACGGAATAAAAAAACTAAAAATCTATTCAAATAATAAAAGTTTTCAAAATAATATAAAATTGAAAATGTCTTATTTTACTTTTTCTTTAACTCCACATCAAAGTTAAAACAATGATGAAATCAAAAACATTTATACATACCTCAATTATTTCTCTTTATTAAAAATATAGTTTTTGTTTAATTAAATTAAACCAGAGAACTGATATGCGTTTTGCGCAGAGTATAAAAATTATTTGAATTGTCGTTATATAAATGTAGTCTCATATAAAATTTAAATTACTATATTAATTAGCAAATATAAATCAGATCAAATTTCTTTTTAATCATATTATTATATTAATATGATTAACTCAACTTATAACATTAAAAAAAAATTATTGAGATAATATTATTCAACTTACTTTTTAATTTTTGTAATGTTTATTATTTATAGTATATTCATTACATATATATTAAATTCATTTAGTAATAGAACTATATAAAAAAGTCATTTATAAACATTTTATTTTGTAATAGTTAATAGTTTCTTAGTTAAAAATATGTGAAGCCTATATACACAAACATAACTTAATAAATTATAGGGTAAATTATATATACATAGACACTATTTAGAATACTATTATTTTATTTTATATACCAAGTACCTACCTAAACTTTGGACGTTTTGCTATGAGCTACTCGAACTTTGAAAATTCAAAACGGGCTACCTCAACTTTGAAGAATGTGCAAATAGCTACCTCCGTCCAATTTCCTATGAATTTCCGACGACTTTCCAACGACTTTCCGACGACTTTCCGACGGATTTCCGACGACTTTCCGACGACAATTGACGAAAAATTGGACGGAGGTAGCTATTTACACCTTCTTCAAAGTTGAGGTAGCCCGTTTTGAATTTTCAAAGTTTGGGTAGCTCGTTGCAAAACGTCAAAAGTTCATGTAGCTAGTTGGTATTTAACCCTATATATAATTCTACTTCAAATATAATAATAATAATAATAATAATTGATAAATAACAATATTAAATAATTTATTTTTCAATATTCTATGAAAAATATCCTTTTAACTTAATTTTATAATTACAAATACATAATTAAAAATCTAACATGTGTATTTATATACTTAATTTTATAAAATATAATATTATTATATAATAAATCTTTTTCCATAAACAAACATAATTATGTACACATTTAGAGATGTCAGTATGATAACAAAACTTATCGAGTTACATTTGATTGATAATTTTATTATTAAAAAATGTATAAATCAGAATTGACATAATATAAATTCAAACATTTTAATATTAGTATTAACAAATATTAAGATACCTAAAATCATTTGTCAAATACTTATATATCATTTTTATTGACTAAAATATAGATTGATTACATTGTATTTTTTGTTTTAAATGATTTTCTTTCTACTTTTTTTTTAAAATTTAAAAATCAAATAAATAGTTATATATTTTAATTCTTGACGAAAAGATATATACATTACTATATATTTAGTTCAGTTTTAAATGAACTTAGTTACTATTATTTATCATTTTTTCCATCATAAATATTATGTACTTTCAACAATTACAACAAGTTTCTTTCACAGAATTCGGAATAAGGAATACGAAATAGAGAATATGAATAGGGAATAAAGAATAGGAGATAAGAATATGAAGTTGTTTCTTTGTTGGAATGGAATAAGAAATTATGTTGTTTCTTTGGTGGAATTGGTGAAATGTTGTTTCTTTGTTTGCCCCTACTTTTATATGTATAGTATATAATACAATTAATTTGTATTAATTAATTTTAAAAAATAAGAATAATAATAACTTAAATATAATTAATTAATAATTAAAAAACTTTTGAAAATAATTTAGGAATTCTTTAGGTTTTGCTCGGAATGTCTAAGCCTAGCTCTCTAGGATGCCGTAAGCCAAATTTTTTTAATTTCGCGAAAATATCAACTTCTTACGGAATGCGTAAGACCTATTCCATAAGTTTTCCGCGAAAAAAACGAACCATTAGTTCATTTTTAAGTTACTTAAGCTAAACTATAATTATAAATTAGTTGTATTGGCTTAAATATATATTAAATACAATTTATATATAAGAAGACTTATTTATCATTTATTTATTTTAAATTATTTTGCAAATAATTATTTTTGTTATGTTTCATTCTGATTTATTTATTATTTCACTCTTAATTTTTGTGTAATTTTGAAAGTAAATTGTTAGGTGCAAAACTTGCAATTTACCATTGTTTGAAGACAAAATTTAATTTGACATACTTATAAATATAACAATGTAACATCATTTGAAATTAAATGTGGAGCTTTTAATTAATTTTAGAGTATACATGTGGATGTGTGAGAATGATGACATGACTATGAGTATAACATTTTTTTTACATGGATCAATCAAATTAAATTATTTTAACACTATGAATCTATGAAAGAGAAAATTGTGTTAAAAAAAATAATATGTATATATATATAATACACGTGGTAAAATGGATAGGTCTAATGTTTAAAAACAATTTTAATTCTTATAACTCAAATTTTAATATTTCATCGAGATAACACAAAGAAAAATTTGTACTTTAAAGATACTGACTTCACGTTAGTACATATATTATATTATTTTAAAGTGTATATACATATATATATATTTACTATAACATTTTTTTATTTAAAATTGCGTAACCAAATATTAATAGAACAAAATAATCAATAACAATATACATGTTGTAAAATAAGTTTAATTAAATAAAATTTATGCAAAAAAAGCACGGTTTAAAAAAACACTAAAATTCTATACAATATGTGAATCAATAATTATAATTAATACATATACTGCAACTATCGATATTTGTATATAGTGCAACTATCGACAAGAATCTTATTATCTATTATTAAGTTATTATCTATTATCAAGGTTGGTTGAGTCGAGTTTTTACCAATTAACCAACCTTAATGATATTATGTATAATTATTATTTTAAAAAAAAATTCCACAGACTAAAATTCAACGTTTTGGCCTTGGGGCGTCATAATTTGTTATTTTTTAGTACAATTTTTAAAAAACTTTTATCAGAAAATTATCAAATCTAAAAAAACTGAACCACACACTATTATATTTCCCTTGGTTTTACATATACGCTTTTCTAAAGGAAAAAAAAAACTCCTCCTTATATCCTCTTTGTTCCTCAATATCAACTTTCATTTGCCGTGCAACTAAATCAAGTTCACCTCACATTTTTTTATTTTGGATTTTGCAAAAAAATTCATTGTTAGATAATTCGTATATGTATCATTTTTCTTTTATATAAAATAGAAATTAACTGCAACATGTGATATTGTTTTTTTCATCAAGTCCAAATTACAAAGAAATCTAACTAATTTTTATGTTACGTGGATAAACCTAACAAATCATTTTAGAGCATGTTTCTAACTTTGCTTAGAAATATAACATGAAGTTCAAACACGTAAAGTGGCGATAGTGACATGGAGTGTATTTCTAACGAAATAGACATGTCGCTAATGTAACATGTATAAAGTAAAAATAGATATAAAAATTTGAAAAATATAAGAAATTAAATAATCTAGAAAATTTGTCTAACAAAAAATAAAAGTAACTATTAAACCTAAATTTTGTAAGTTATATGAAATAATTTAAAATTTTATTTAAAAAATGTGTTAAGGACCCTTGATTCGATCCTTTTTTTTTATATAAATAATAGGTTTTATGTTTTAGGAGTTGTTTTAATTTTATAATTTTTTTTAAAAGCATATCAAGTTTTTTTTATACATTTACATTTTTTTACTTCTTAATTTTCAACTAATTATTACTTTTCAATTACTTTTCCTTTTTTTATAAATTATTTTCAATTTTTTTTTACATCTTTTAATATATTTATATTTTTATGATATAAATTATACGTAAATTAAATATTATATTATATATTTACATACCAATTGTAGTTGAACTTTCGAATGGTTGCTTGGATTATTCTGAAGTCGTGACGACACATTCAAATTGAAACAATTTGGAGGCACCCAAACTTTCAATCGGATAAAATCAGAATACTGAACTAGAACTTGAGAAGGATTGTTAATGTTTGAGATGAAATTTGGACATCTCATATGACTAATTTATAGTGTTTGCCACACCCTTTGGAAGAGACACCACACTCTTTGGAAAAGACACTATGTCTCTTGGAAGAGACACTACACTCTTTGGCCAAGACATGTATCATTTCGGCCACAACATGTCTCTTGGATTCAAAATTTGGCTCCAAAACCGAAGGGACACCTTAGGATGATGACTTGGACCCGAAGTAATTGCAATGGCTCGGCTTAATACTTGGCTCTAAAGCAAGTGTCCAAAAACTGGAAATTTTGAGGTTAAAAAGGTAAGTCATTAGTTCCAAAAATTCAAATTTACAATGAATTTTTAGAATAGTGACTTTATGAATAATAAAAAAAATTACAGCCAGGGGCTCTGCCCCTTGAACCCCGGCAAAGGGGGCGTTGCCCCCTTTGATTCTCATTGACTCGTCTCTAATCAACTGATGAATCTCCGATACAGTGAATCATAATATACTTAAACAAACGTGCACTCCGCACCCTCCTAACTTGTTTAATGAGATACTATGATCCTATTGGTCAACTAGTCAATTCAATTAAACTAAAATATCTAACATCAATTATATGGAACTCATGTTGTTGTAATTTAACACATCATGTACGACTATGTGATTATTTAAGGGGGAAAAAGGTAACGAAAATTAATATAGAGATTAACAAAAAACAATTACAAATATAAGGAAGCGTATATTCAATCACACAAAAAGTTTTGATCACAGGAGCATAATTTAAGGCGGTGTTTGATTGGGGTATTAACCATGTATTAGTATTAATTAATATAATATTTGATTAGAATTAATTGTATGTATTAACTAAAACATATGTATTAGCTAATACACAATTATAGTGTTAATTGAGTATTAACTAACACATAATTTAACCATGGTATTATTTAATACATAGTAAAAATTTACTTCACTACCCTAAGTCTATTAATCATAGCTAAGAATAGTTTATCATGTTAGTTTTTAGTTTTTATCAAACTTTGTGAATTTTAATATAAAATATTTTAAAATTATTATTTACTCAGATTATATAATAATAATTAATAAAAAAATAATAATATATTAAATGAAAAATAAAATGATGTAATACTATTTATAAATTTTCATGATTAATTATTCTATATATATTTTATTTAAAAAAAATGAATCACTAAGTCAAACACAATAATAGTTGTTGGGTACCATTCGAATTCAGAAACTATTTATATTTTGCTAAGTGTGGTTTCACATGTCATGTTGTTCTCAGAATCGATTTGTAAAATCATTTTTTTATATAAAATTATGCAGTTCCACATGTTTGTAAAATCAATACAATGATATATTTTTTTCTCTTCAATCAAAAATCAATCACACAGAGTCGCTTGAGAACATGAAAGTTTTAAAACTTTATGCATGAGAGTAACATTTTAAGAATGAAATTGCAAAGAGTAGAAGAAAAGAATCAAACATTGTTTTATGTTATACATGTATAAGTATATCTTAATACATGTCTCATTCAAACATAATATTAAGTAATACGTGTATTATCTAATACATGTATTAACCAATACATCCAATCAAACTCCTTATAAAGGTACATTTAATCTATTAACTCTATCTCTATACATAAATGAGAATCATTTTCTTGAAACACGGATGATATGTTTCTTAAATATCTATTTTTGCCCCCATTTATTTTTATATGAATGTTTAATTAATGTTTTAGGCGATACAAATTGGGGGTCATAGTCATAAATACTTAATTAATTGGATACATTTCTAGTAGATTATTACATAATAATAAATTATTAATAGTATTAGCATTTCGAGAAACGTGGCATCATATACTTCTTAAAACAGTAGTTTACTATCGAAATGAAGAGTAAAAAATAATAGAAAACAAAGTTTTTTTTCGGCTCATTCGATATTTATTTCAAAATCTCTTGATTAATGAATAAAATATTGAACTGTTATAATATATCAAGTTGATAGATCAAGAAGAGCACTTTAATAAATATGATTCTCATATCCGAATAAACCAACTATTTTAAGATAAATTAGAAGCAACATACATGGACGTGGTAAAAAAGTATCATCCTTGATTTTGCATTAAAAAATAATAAAAAATGGACGAAAAAAATATCCACTTGCTATTCTCCTTTAAAAAAATGGAGACACACAAAAAAACTTTTAAAAAAATGGAATGAAGTTCATCATATTTTAAATTTATTTTTAAAATCAATAGAATATTTATTTTTAAAATCAATAGAATATTTATTTTGCTAAATTTCTTTCCTCACACTTTTTTTCCTTCCATAAAAGATAGGGGGGAAATAGTTATACAAAATTAATCATCCTTTCCCCTATGAAGGTAACACCCATCATTGCTCCCAACAATCTCTTTCAAATTTAAATACCCCATTCACTTCCTCTCGTAATTCCATTACTCCTTCTCTTCTTCTTCTTCATCCTCCATCTTCGAGAATGGATTCCAAATCCTCCACAAGCTCTATCAATGGCTTCTACTCCTTCCTCACCAAAGGCATCGACGAACTCGAGCTCAGCTACGTCTCCAACAACTTCATGTCCATCCAGTTTCTCCAGAGAGCTCTCACCCTCCTCAGATCCTTACACTCACATACAACCATCATCGTGCAAAAGCTCCATCTGCCGGTGGGTGATACGTGGCTCAACGAGTACATGGACGAAAGCTCTAAGCTTTGGGAGGCCTGCCATGTTCTCAAATCAGGTGTTTCTGGGTTAGAGAGTTACTGTGCTGCTGGCTTCACTTTGACGACTCTCCTCGATGGCCATCTTCACCTCAGCCCGCAGCTCTCACGACAGGTTCCATTCCTTGTCTCTATCGCTCTCTTCTGTAAAGGTTTCATCTTCAGGGCCATGCCAGAAATAAAACTTACAGTATTAAGGGAATTTTCGATCTTTTGAGAAGACAAGAGGGCACTATATAACTATTCCTTGCCATCTTTCTGCAGGTGATGAGGGCCATTACAGGGTGCAGAAGAGAAGCAGTTGGAATGGAGGAAGAGAACCGAGCTCTCATGGAGGTGAGGAGCCAAACACTGTCTCTTCAGTTCGACGAGGCTGCTGCATCCATAGAATCGAAGCTCAACGGGTTCAATGGATTCAGGGGAGTTCTATACGCCATGCGAAATGTCAGTTCTCTCCTTCTCATGATTCTGCTATGTGGGTTGGTTTACTTCTGGCCGGAGCCGAGCTTCATCGGAAGGCAACATGAAGGGTGTCTCCTTTTCGGTTCCAACTTCATGGTCTCGACCTCGAGGCTGAGGCAGAAGTTCGCGGTGGAGATGAACCAGATCAGGGGCAAGCCTGGAGTTTTACTGCATGAGTTCAGAAGGACAAGGCTGGCCATGGATGAGCTGAGGGGGGAGCTTGAAATGAGGATGTCTAATGGAGGGGTAGAATGGGAAAAGGAGGTGAAGATTAGGGAGAGCATTGAGAGCTTGCAGGGGTATTTTGAGAATTTGAGGTCAGGAGTTGACAATATTATTGGGCAGATTGATGATTTCTTTGATGAAATAGTGGAAGGAAGGAAGAAGCTTTTGGATTTTTGCAGCTATAGATAGATAGTTTAGAGGTTATAGGTTGGGATGCTAAAAGGGTAAAAATGGAAAAACACAAGTAGGGAAAGGCAAGAATCAGTTCTTTTGTTTGGTTGGGGGTGGATGTGATATGAAAGTATCTTTAAACAATTAGCCTTTTGCTTTTCATTGTTTATGTTTATGTCTTTATATTTTTTAATTACATTATATAATTTAAATCTTCTTTAATAATCTTAAATAAATAATGAATTCAAGGATTACTTCGAGTCAATTCCTAAGTACATCATATGTTATAATATTATTAATTTTAAAATAACAAAGTGCAATTATATATATTTCTCAAAACCATAAGAGTCTTCATGATATCATTCTAAATATAACATTTTTTAAAAAAATAATCATATACAACTTACTTAATGGTAGTTTGTTTGGTACGTACATAGTTGTTGGTAACAATAAAAATTCTCTAAATTAAAACATAATTCTAAACTAAACTCCTAAAATACTGAAACATTTTTAAAAAATTAGTTTCTACAATTATTTAGACTTGGGATTCTACTATTTTAGACATTTAAATGTAAGTCTAATTTTTTTAAGTTGAATATAGTTTTCAACTTTGAATCAATGAAACTTTAACATATTGACTCGTGGAAATCAAATCTCAATATCATGAGAAAAATAATTTTTAAAAATTGATTAATTTCCTATAGTCAAAGAAATGAAATAACAAAAACAATAGAAATGATGAGTGAATGAGTTTTTTTTATAAAGAAAGGTCCATTTGGAGAGCAATACCATGTTGAGCACTCCAAAGTTAAAATATTTTTTATTCGCACAAGAGTAAGATGTTAAAGGGTTATAAGAATTTACCATAAATATTTTAAGATAGAAATCCGAGTCTTTTAATTAAGGAATGAAGTGTTCAATGGACCGTTACGATTATGGTATGTTGCATTTATGATAAATAACATAACCATACCATAATCATTACGAGTACGATTTTTAATATCATAACCATATACATAATTGTGGTTATTAACTACGATTTTAACCGTATACTCATATTTATTACCACATGTGTAGTTGAACAATATGAATATTATTTTAATAAATATATAAACATATGTCACAAACAAAAATAATATTCAACACAAACATCATTCAAACTTAGCACCCGAAATTATAAATTTGTAAAATCTAAAAGTGGAAATTTTATTTCTATTATTAATATATACTAATATATTAATATTAAATAATTATTATATTTATATAATAATCATGATTATAACTACGAGTATGACTAAAATACCATAATCATAATCATTGCGGGTAGAAAATTCATCACAATAATTGCACCACACTATAATAGTACAGTTAATTATATATAAAAAAAAATAACAACTATAAGTCAAGTTATCGTATTTTTACCTAACTATCGCCGGCCAAGTCGAGTGAAAGAGTAGATGTTTAGATGGTAGAAAGTATAAAGAAAGCATAAGCAGACAAAATAGATTCTTTGTTTTTCAAGTAAATTAATAAAAAATGAGAAAGAAAAGGAATTTGTTTTTTGGGACAGAAAAGAACCGAAGCTTCTTTCTGTTACCCATTTTGGGGAAGACAGCAACCAGCACACAGAAAGTAATCAAGGTTAGTTACCATCAATGTCCATCAAATCTATTGTTCTTCCATTTTTACCCTTTTTATGCTCTTTTATATTAGCAGGGCTCCTTAGCTGTCACGCCACAGAGAATAATCATTTTTGTACTGAGAAACGCTGTGACTGGTTTCAGTGTAATTAATTTTAAAAAAAGGGTGAAAATAAATTATTAGTTTTGTCCTGTAATGACTATAAAAAATCTGTCCTTTGGAGAAAGCAAGTTTTTTTCCTTTGTCAGAATAAGTTTTAGAGTTGGAATGGATGAGCATTGATGCTGATAGCTCCTCCCTTGAAGCAGCCACCGAACTGACATGTCTGCTCGAACAACTTGTTCTATTCTTTGTACCAACTTCTCTAGACAAAATGAGAGCTTAATACAGAGGAATATGTAAAAATATAACAAATAAGTTATTTTGTTACAAGAAATGTCTTTTTTTTAGACAACCATGGTGAACCGTGAATTGGTGATAGTACCTTGAAATTAGGATGGTAGTGTAGTTTTAGTTCATTTTTCTGTAAATGTAAATGTTTATGTGAGCCTAAATGATTATGTAGGTGTGTATTAATTGGGTCGAGATTTAATGGGAATAATTGTTCTCCTCCAACTTTTAATATTATATAATTTTAAATCTAAAAAATATTATACATGTAATTAAGTCTTTTAAAAACTATAATTTTCTTTTATTTTTAATTTAATTATTTACCCCTTTTCATGTGGATGAAATTCTGATTTCACCCATGAGTTTAGGAGTTAATATTGTTTACTCCATAATGTGCTTTAACAACTTGAACATTATAGTGATAATCCATTTTGGGTAAAGAGGAACATTTGTTATATGTATGTGCAATGCAAGTGTAGAATATTGAGAACAAACTTAAGTACAAAAACAAATGACTACATTTTAAATAAATATGTATTTTAACAACATAACATTCTAACAACAACTATCCATTCAGAATAAAAAGGAACATTTGTTACAATGCGCAATGCAATTGTGAATTATTGAGTATTTATGGAATGTATTACAAACTGGGTTAATTACTTAATTGGTTTTGAAATGTGACTATTTGGTTTTTTTACTGTCCACTGTTAGAAATCACAGTTAAGTCACTATTTAGATACGTAAAATGACGTAATTACCCTTAGAATCATCTTCAAGAACAAGAATCGAAGAACCCAAAATCGCGTTTCTGGGTTCTTCAAGAACCCAGAAATGCTGTTTCTGGGTTCTTGAAGTTCTGTATTGCAGTATATGTTATCACCAAATGTGATTAAATGGTCATACATGTTTCTCTATAATGTGATTAAAAGGTCATACATGTTTCTCTATAATGTGATTAAAATGTCATACATGTTTCTCTATAATGTGATTAAATGGATACTGTTGTTTAAAATGATGTGATTAAAATGTTCGACATGTTACCCACAATGTGAAGAACCCAGAAACAGCATTTCTAGGTTCTTCAAGAACCCAGAAATTGCAATTATGGGTTCTCAAGAACCCAGAAATTGCAATTCTGGGATCTCAAGAACCCAGAAATTGCAATTCTGGGTTCTCAAGAACCCAGAAACAGCATTTCTGGGTTCTTCAAGAATTCAGAATTGCGATTCTGGGTTCTCAAGAACATCAAATCGAATTTGATTAGATTCTGGTTCTTCAATCCTTCCATGTGTTCTTCAATACAACTAAGGACATAATAGTCATTTCACAATTCAATAATATGTTAAAAAAATAAATTAACGTTAAAATTAACGGTTTACTAACGGAATAACCAATTAATCACATTGGGAAAAACATGTGTAACCAATTAGTCACATAGCAAAACCAATTAATCACATTTTGAAACATGTGTAACCATTGTGAACATTGGTCAAACATGTGTAACCAATTAAGTAATTAACCCTAAATTTTAACCCTGTAACTTGTGCAAATAAAATAAAATTACAACTCCAATACTTACTTTCCTTTAATGATCTCCAACCACAATTGACAAGCAAACTACTACCACTGTCATAGCATCCAAACACTTTGTACGATGTGGTTGATTACGCTAGGGCTAAAATAGAGTTTCTTTTCAGACGAACTATACTATCGAAAACAGTATTATATATATATATGGTAATTTTAGTAAATTATACACTCCACAATCTCTCATAAATAAACAATTAAATAGAGTACTCTTCACAATATTTTAACTGTATACATACAAGAGGAGGGGAGAAGCAGCGAGCCCGCAAATGCTGCGTGCAAAATTTGCTGCTGTCTGAAGATTAAAAAGGCAGAAACCACAACATCTCATATCAACCACAACGGTAAAATAAAATAAAAAAATCACTGAAGTTATAATTAAATTATCCCTTACTTACCATGAATTTACTATATAACCTAGACTTAGGATCTAATCTAATCTAACCCCTCTACAATCTACACCCACAATCACCAAACAAGATATAATAATAGTAAAGTTGACAAAAAAGCAGAGTGTCTGCTTTCTGTTTCCGCCGCCCACAACAGCATCAGTTCAGTTGCCCTGCAGGCTGCAGCCACCCAACCAGCTAGGAACTCTGCAAATTGCTCAGATCTTTACTTTTAGTTCAGGGATGGGAGGAAAACAGAAACATTCACTTATTATTATTCTCTGCAACTCAACTGTAATAATGGTTTGTTACACCGACTTAGCCAAACCCCAATGCCACCCTGACTAAAGAGACATCTTTCCTTTCACTCACTCTCTCTACAGATTCACTTTCATGGTAGGTAAGCTAACTATAAATTATAATACTCTAGATAAGATACACTTTTGCAAAAAAAACTTTATTATTATTTATGTTAACCACAATCCCTCCGATAAAGAGATTCTCTACACACATCTAGGCACTACCTACTTCTTTAGTCATACTATATAATGAGCGGAAATGATTTCACAGCTGACAGAACATGAGAGTGTAAAAATTCATTAGGGTTTGCTACAATTACCATTCCGTTCACCAGACTCGGTTTAGCTATCACTACTCTGTATTAAGTAATCAGGCAACGTTAGAGAGAAAAAGAAAAAGGATAAGTTCTAATAATATCCAAAGAATGTTTCTTCCAATGATGTGGTAGGGGTAGAAGGGAGATCACCATCTAGTCATAAAAAAAGGGGTCAGAGACCAACCAAACTGCATACACTTTAGCAACCAAGCATGGCAAACAGAAGGCACTTCCATATGAAAAGAAGGATCGCGCATTCACTGCTGAAAGAAGATATTGATTAGAAAGAAAAACAAAGGGCTCAAAGGAAACTTTTGGAAAGCATTATTAAGACCAGCTATCAAGTAGGGAAGCTTCATTTGACTAATCATATGGGTTAGTTGAATAATCCAGCTAAGATCAGAAAAGAGGCTCAAAACAGGGAAAGGAATGAATAAGCAGGAAAAAGTTGCCACCACTATAAAAGAAATCAATCAACCAAAAATTTGTGCTATAATGACTTTCGAAGGTGCTATATCATTTTTTGATTGAAATCAACTATCATGGCCAAACTTTTCTATCATTGTACTTCACTGATACACATTTTTGTGCTTCAGTCATTCGACAGGACCAGAAAAAAATTCATAAAATTTCAACATGATATCAACCAAAATGCACTAACTACTTAGTACACTAGGAGGAGGAGCGTTAGTACCCGCGCGGATATTTAGGAGCCCGAAAAATAGATACTCTCCACCACAAAGAATCGTGTAACTATCTTTCATCAACTCCAGCAGAGTCTAAGGTAGCTGCTGCTTTTGCTTTATGGCCTCCAGGGCCTGAAGAGACCTTGACCTTTGCTGGCCTTAGAAGCTGGTCTTTGAGGAGAAACCCACGTTGAAGTTCCCGGATGATGATCACTTCCTTAAATTCTTGAGATGCCTCACGAGCAATAGCTTCATGCACCTGGCAAAAACAAAATAATAGATAAATCCAGAAAAAAAAAATGGATTTAGATGTCAGGGCAAGACAGAAATTACATGCATGAGCCAAAAACAGATCATGAGCTTATTTCCTCAAGACTTTAATTAGTAAAATTAAGGACTCGAGTAAATTAGTGACAATGGAAAATTTGCCCTTTGTAAATCCTAACAATTTGAACTTCAAGGACAATTCACAAGGAGAAGAAAGGAGAAGTCATCCTTCATGCACAACTATGACTACAAATCCAAAGGAGAACGGAAGGATCAAAAGTCTTTCCAACGGTTGCCACAGTAGATACATTGAAGCTCCTCATGACCTCCACAAACTGCTTATATATACTCTGATAAGTGATAACTGGTATCAAATCTTCTTTTCCTTTTCTGTTTCTGGTCTAACTTGCTGCTTCGTTTTCTCGAAATCATCCACCACAGTCAACAGGTTCTCAACTACTTCTCTCCGTGCAGTAGCCATCACATTCAACTTCACCTTGTCAGATCTCTTCCTGAAGTTATCAAAATCTGCTTGCATGCGAATGTAATTGACCTGCACGGAACTCATCTCCGTGGACAACAAGGAAAGCTTTTTAAGCAATTCTTCTTTATCCTTCTTCATTTTGTATATCTTTGTTAGAACAAGGAGTCAAAAATAGAGTAATACATTTGTCAAAAGGAGTGAATAGGATTGTTGGTAATGAAACTGACTGCTTCTGTGTGTGGTTGTTTGACAGCAAAGCTGCTAATTGGGCCGCCAATGATGATTCTGTTGCAGCGGGTACTCCAGAATTGATACTGCCATCTTCTGAGGTTGCCATAGCCACAAACAAATCACGATTGGGTAGATGATGAACGCCGAGAAAGGTCGATCCTTAATTGATTGAACCGAATTACTGATACGGGCTACTGCACCGAACCGAATTGCTGACCCGGGCAGAAGAACCGTACCGACCCGACGAATCGAACCGGATTAAATACTTAACCCTAGAAGCTACATCACATCCAGCAACCACAGAACAGAGAGTTGCGCACGGGAAGAAGCTGAACTGGAAGAACTGGACGGGAGCTTCAGCGAAGGAAGAAGCTGCACACGGAAAAGGAAGAAGCTACGCACGGGAGCTTCGACGAGCTGAACTGGAGCTTCGGTGCACGGGAACGGGAGCTTCGGCGAGGAGCTGGAGTGCCGAACAACCTAAACTGAAGACGGCTGGAGTGTCGAACTGAACTGAAGACTGGAGCAGAGGCTGCGCGACGGGACTGCACGGGAAGGGACGATTGGGTCTGCGCACGACTAAGAAGTTGTGCTTCAGCTGGGATACACGGCTGAGGTTGGGTCTCACTTAGAGAAGGTTACCACCAGCACGATTGGGAATGCTCAGGCGTGATGAACATGACTCTGATACCATGATAACAAATGTAAACTAGATATCTGGATTTTACTAAGATAATTTTGTGTATCTCAAAACTGATTGTTACAAGACTATTTATACAAATTATTTCTATCTAACTAATAATGACACTAATGTGAAATGTGGACATTAGTGTGTAGATTGTTGACAAATGTAAATGTAAAAGTCAACAATACTATTCACTCATTTTGACAAATGTATTACTCTCTTTTTGAGTCCTTGAGTTTCACACCACTTAGCCCTGAAACAGTTCCAAAAGAGCAAGTAGACGGAACCACCGAGACGTCGACTCCCACAGTACATGTTTCTACCTTTCTGGTGATTCAACCACGTCAGTCCCGATAAATATCCCTGAGGTTAGTACTCCTACTATGGTTCATTCCGATATTCACTCCTCCACATATAATTTTGGTAGTCCAAGACCAGAAAGTAAAAGAATACAGGAGACAGTGGAACCAGTCCAAGAGAAGTATGTGTTGCCATCAAGGAAGAATAGAGGTGTTCCACCAATCCGGTATGAACCAGAGTACAATTTAAAAGGAAGTCGGTATCCAGTAGTCAACCTAGTCAGGGGGAGCCTAACACCGACTGCAAATGCTTTCACTGCAGCCATATGCAATCAAGATATTCCCAAATCAATAGAAACAATTCTTGCGGATCCGGAATGGTGCAAGACTATGGAGGTAGAAATGGATGCATTGAAAAAAAATGTGACATGGGAAAAATGTACGTTGCCTCTCGGAAAAAGAGCAGTGGGATGTCGTTGGGTGTTCACTATAAAGCATCGAGCTGACGGATCAATCGAAAGATACAAGGCGAGATTGGTAGCTAAAAGCTACACACAGACATACGGTATTGATTATTTAGAAACCTTCTGTCCGGTTGCTAAAATTAATACTATTAGAGTCTTGTTCTCAGTAGCAGCAAATAAGGATTGACCACCTCATCAGTTCGACTTTAAGAATGCATTCTTACACAGTGATTTGGAGGAATAAGTGTATATGGAACCACCTCCGGGTTTCAGGACGGAATTTCAAGGCTCAGAGGTATGCAAACTAAGAAAGGCATTATACGGTTTGAAACAGTCACCCAGGGTATGGTTTGGGAGATTTACAGTGGCTATGAAAAAGCATGGTTACAAGCAGAGTAATTCAGACCATACCTTGTTTCTCAAGAAACAAGGAGGGAAGGTAACATGTTTAATCATCTATGTGAACGATATGATTATTACAAAAGATGATCATGAAGAAATAGTCAATCTCAGGAGAAGTTTATTTCAAAAATTTGAAATGAAGGATCTAGGTGAACTTCAATACTTTATCGGGATAGAGTTACTGCGCTCCAAGACAGGTATTTTTATTTCTCAGAGAAAGTATGTCCTAAATTTGTTAGTAGAGACTGGGCTCCTTAATTGTAAACCGTCAGATACACCCATCATGATGAATCATGGGTTGAATATAGTAGAGGGAGCTGAGTCGGAAGACTGTACGCGATACCAGCATCTGGTGAGAAAATTGATTTATCTATCACGCGACCAGGCATTTCAGTGGGAGTTTCAAGTTAGTTTATGCATAAACCACAAGTAGATCACATGGATGCTGCCCTGAGAGTTCTTCGATATTTAAAGAAGTCGCCCGACAGTGGGGTCTTGTTTCAAAAGAATGGACACCAACGAATAGAAGCATACACAAATGCAGATTGGGCAGGCAGTCTGATGGATAGGAGATCAACTTCAGAATACTTTGCTCTAGTTGGAGGAAACTTAGTTGCACGGAAAAGTAAAAAATAAAAAGTTGTAGCTCTTTAAAGTGTTGAAGCAGAGTTCAGAAGAATATCTCGAGGCTTGACATAAGTGTTATGGTTACGGAACCTGCTAACAGAAATTGGGGTCATAGTGCAAGAAGTATGTCAACTGATGTACGATAATCGTGCGGCCATTAGTATTTCTGAGAATTCAGTGCAATACGACCGAACAAAGCACGTTGAGGTGGATCGTCACTTTATCAAAGAGAACTTGGAGAATGGGATCCTCACTCTTCCCTTTGTACGCTCTGAAGATCAACTGGCGAATATTCTAACAAAGTCTGTAAATGGAAGAACCTTCAAAGATGTATTGTGCAAATTAAATATTGGAGATTCCACTATTAAAAGGGGGGAGTGTTAGAACAAGGAGTCAAAAAGAGAGTAATACATTTGTCAAAAGGAGTGAATATGATTGTTGACATTTACATTTACATTTGTCAACAATCTACACACAATGTCCACATTTCACATTAGTGTCATCATTAGTTAGATATAAATAATTTGTATAAATAGCCTTGCAATAATCAGTTTTCAGATACACAGAATTACCTTAGTAAAATCCAGATATCTCGTTTACATTTGTTATCAATCTTGGCCTCAATCTCAATCAGCATGTTCTCACCATCAGAGAAGAAAGTCTTCTTGTAAGCATTAATAAGTGTAGTTAAACTCAGTAACTGTTCCTGATCATCCTCCCCTCGCATTTGCATGTCATCCTCACCATCCTGTCCATCATTGTCATGAATAATGGAACTAGAAATATGTTGCTTGTATGATCAAATGAAGGAAAGATATTACAAAGACTTGAGGTTAAGAAGTACATTTACATTTATTACTTACTAATGATTCTAGTAAACTAGTCAAAGCATATCTCTTTGATGTTTGCAGTTTATATTATTCTACGTTTCTTTTAATTAGGGTTTCAACAGGGTTTCTCGTCAACAAAAGCTCAATTCAAGCACTACCTTAACTATTCAGTCAAATGAAACTGACAAAAAAAATCCTGCACATACCAATAACATAATCTTTACAAGTCTTGCTCAATCTCATGTCTCACAGTTCCACCAATATCCGATCTCATCTTAATTGGAAGGGAAATACTTTTCAGGCAGAAGTACTAGAAGATTTTGTAAAGAAGCAAGGAGTGTATTGCTCACATAAGGCACCAAATATCAAAGTAACTTCACAGCTGCCACTCTCTCATTTAGTACAGAGACCCAATTTTTCAGCATGGACAGCATTGCTTCAATGTGAATATATATTATACTCTTGCTTTAGTAAATGTTACCTAGATTGGGATTTTAATTCTTGAGGATACGATCTCAAGTGGTAGCAGTTTGTTTCATCCTAAGAGTATCTATCACATTCACATAACAATAAGTTGGAGGCAAGTAACTATGTTCGAAGGATTCTCTCATCTCCAAATTCATTTTGCCACTTCTGCAGAAAATTTGACCCCCATCACATTTAAAGAAGACATTTCTCTTCCTCCTCTTAGCTTCTCAAAACTCTATCACCAATTCAACAACTGCAATTTTAGCTTACTGTAACTTCAGCTGTTTCAACAACTGCCTCCTCTTACCGTTGATTTTTTCATTATTTCAGCTGTTTACTGTAACTTCCTTGATCACCTACTTTTTAGACATTGTCTGATTACGACCAAGCATCTATCCACTTGTAACTTATGTTTTCTGAACAGAATGCTTTCAGATAAATCTTTCAATTCAGTAATTTAGGCTTACCCTAAGTTCAACAAATTATGATCCGTGACATTTCAAGATACATAAAGGTAGATATGGTGCTTCTCAAGGTTTACGCAGAGCTGTCCTTCTCTGTTGCTTCTATACAACATTTGGTGTTCCTAATGCGTCGTAACGTTTCCACAGCTCAACATCGCTAGGAACCAAACCATAAAGAAGCTAAATACTTCTAAATCCCCATATAACCACACCAGGCAATTTGTTCGTACAGTTGAGCTGAAAAATAAAGCCGCCGCCACCAAACAATGGCACTGGCGCACTGCACATGAAATAAAAGGAAGACAAGAATCTTACAATGGATTTCACAGGGTTGCCTGCGGCGGCGACTGGGGCTAGAGGAAGCCTTGGAGACGGCACAACTGACGGTAATTGGAAAATGAAAACCCCAGGAAAGGGATTTTGCCATATGGTGTTAATAATGCACTTAGATGTCTTCTAGCTGAGAGTTTGAGCTGCGGATACTTTGAAGAGGAGAAGGAAGCAGAGATGGTCGTAGAGAAGAGAACATGATTCTGATGAAATATGAAGTATCAAGCTGAAAATTGATCTTGGTTATATATTTCTGTTCTTGGATTTGTTTATGTTTCTTTTTTAGATTTGTTTATGTTTATGTTATTTTATTAGGGATTGTGTTGTTAATTGTTATATTTTCGGGGTGTAGACAATTATTCGTTTGCTAGGTTTAGTATTTAAAGGTGAATGATTATCAGACGAAGGAACTTTATCATAATAATTCCCACCCCTCTTCTCTGCTAGTGCTAGGTTTAGGCATTTGATTCTTTATTTTCCAAGAGAACACTGAGGCGATTCTATGCCTCTTGTCCCAGCGATTCTGGTGTTCCGTTGTTTTCTCCATTCTGCATCAGGTGTGATTGTTCGTTTTTTCCTCAGTACCTTGAGGATTTCGAACTAGTTCTTGGAGTCGTTTCATTTTCTTGTGACGATTCTGAACTGGTTCTTGGAGTTCTTTCGTCTTTTTGATGCCCCAAAACCTGTCAAGGAGACTCGTCAAGAAGCCAACGATGAGGTAGACCACGAATCTATGGCCACAGTAGACTCCTATCACCATCTTTACTTGCATCCTAGTGATAATCCTAGATTGAGCATAATTTCGATTGTGTTGACAGGTTCTGAGAATTACGCCATGTGGAGTCATGCTATGAGATATACTTTGCTAGGGAAGAATAAGCTAGGTTTTATAACTAAAACTTGTGTGCGCGAAAAATACGGTCCAACGTTTCGTCACTTATGGGACAGATGCAATGCTGTAGTCTTTGGTTGGATTATGAATTCTCTTGCTAAGGATTTGTCTAGTAGTATCATGTATTCATAAAGTGCTTTTATGACCTGTAAGGATTTAAAGGAAAGGTTCGATAAATTCAGTGGATTGAGGACCTATCAGTTACATAGGGAGATCGTACTGACTCGTCAATGCCTTGATTCTGTTTCGACTTTCTTTACCGAATTGAGTTGTTATGGTCTGAGTATGATGCAACATGTTTCTTACCTTATATTGAGCATGAAGATTTTAAGAGGTTTATTGAGCACAAGGATAACCAAAAATTCGTCCAGTTTTTAATGGGATTAAACGAATTTTTTTTTGGTGTAAGGAGTCATCTACTTCTTTGGGATCCTTTGCCATCAGTAAACCAAACATATACCCTTTTGATACAAGAATAGAGTAAAAAATGGATCACATCTACTATGAGTTCATATGCTGATCATTTTTCGGCTACTACTTTTTTGAACTCTAAGAAATCAAAAGGAAATCAATATGTTGAATGTACCTTCTGTCACAAGAAGGGACACAACAGAAAAATATTTTTCAAGAGGCTGTGATTTCTGTAAGAAGAAGGGACATGCCAATGACAATTGCTTTAAGGATAGAGATTTTTTGAAGGCTAAAGGTAGTATTGGCAACGCTAACCTTACCTCCACTGGGACTGGTGATGCTAGCAATGATTTGCTTAAAAATTTCACTAACAATGATTATGTAAGTGTTGCCTTGCAAGGTGGAATTACCTTTACCTCAGAGCAATTTAAACGATTCTTACAGACCTTGGGACATCCTAGATACGCTGGTAGCACTGCATCCTCTGCAGGTGTTGCCGATGTCAGTGACAGTCATGCAAATACAGCTGGTATATCTCTTTCTTCATCTCATCATGCTTCAAATGATTCCTGGATTTTGGATAGTGAAGCCACAAACCACATGACAAATAGGCAGAATTGGTTAGTTGAAAAAACAATTTGACTAGTACTAAAGTGCAATTGTCGAATGAAAATTTTTCTGAAGTGAATAGTGTGGGAACTTATTTATTTGCTTTTGATAAAAAATTGCAGAATGTTCTTTACGTACCAGATTTCAAATACAACCTCGTTTCAATTTATAAACTAACAAGTGATTTGAACTGTTCTGTAATATTTTATCTTAACTTTGTTGTTCTTGAGGACCTCTCAAATGAAAGGGGCTTGGAAAATTGTAGTGAAGACTCTGGCTTGTATCTTGTCAAATTTTCTTGTAAAGTTATTGGGTCTATGGTTTCTAGTTTGGATGTTAATAATGCCATGATTTGGCACAAACAGTTTGGTCATACATCGATGAAATCTTTACATCATATAGTCTCTTTAAATTTTTCTAGGAATGATGATGTGATCTTGGATACTTGTTTTGTATATCCTAGGGATAAGATAACTAGAAACTCTTTTGATGTATCTAATTATAGGGCAGTCTCTTTCCGATAATGTTATTCCTCATATCATACAAACTGAGGAGTCTGATGTTGATCATGCAACTGAACCTCCACGGGATGAATCTAAAAGTGATTCTGATGAAGTTCAGTTGCCCACTGATGAGAACATTACTGAACCCATACTTCGCAGATCTGAAAGAGCGATGAGAGCTCCGATTTGGATGAATGATTATCATGTTTCAAAAGCTTCATCCGTTTATCCAATTGGAAATGTCATTTCTTATGATAAATTGTCTACTCCATATCAATGTTATCTAACATGCATTTCCAAGTTAGTAGAACCTGACAACTTTTATGAAGCTGTAAAGGACAAAGTGTAGGTTCAAGCAATGAAAGAGGGGGTTGATGCTCTCGAAGAAAATGGTACTTGAGACTTGGTCCCACTTCCGGCAAGTAAGAAAGAAATTGGTTGTAAATGGGTTTATAAGTTGAAGTTCAAATCTGATGAGTCTTTAGAAAGGTATAAAGCTAGGCTAGTGACTAAAGGGTATAATAAAAAACATGAGATTGATTATTTTGACATGTTTTCTTCTATTGCAAAAATGACTATTGTCTGAACTGTGTTAGCTCTTGCATCTATTAACCAATGACTTTTTTTTTCAAATGGTCGTTCATAATGCTTTTTTACAAGGAGAATTAGATGAGGAAGTTTCCATGATTGTCCCTGAGGGATTTGGTAATCAGGCAATAGTATGCATATTACACAAATCATTGTATGGGTTAAAGCATGCTAGTAGACGATGGAATACCAAATTGTGTGATGCTCTTGTTAATGTTGGTTATATTCACTGAAAATTTGACTACTCGTTATTTACGAAACATGATGGTGACCAGTTAGTTGTGTTGATGGTCTATGTTGATGATTTACTTATATCTGGAAATAGTAGTAGACTGATTGATGAATTAAAATCTGTTTTGGAGTCTAGATTTAAGATGAAGGATCTTAGTGAGTCGAAATATTTATTGGGTATTAAAAATGTTAGATCTGAAAGAGGTATTGTGCTCAGTCAGAGGAAATATGCTTTGGAACTTATTTCGGTTGTTGGTTTATCTAGTGGAAAGGTTGCTAAAACTCCAATGGAGTTGAACTTGAAGTTAACTAGCAAGAATTATGACGATCATTTGCGGGTTAATAAGAGTGATGTTTCCTTAAATGATGTTAGTTCCTATATAAGTCTGATAGGGAAACTCCTCTACCTAACCATTACTAGATTTGAAATATCTTTTGTGTGCAAAACCTAAATCAGTTTATGCAGGAGTCGAAGGTGTCCCATTTTGAAGCAGCCCTAAGGATAGTGATGTATGTTAAGAAAGAACCAGGTAAGGGAATTTTATTGAGTTCTGATTCTGTTCCTAAGCTTGTTGGTTTTTGTGTTTCAGATTAGGCTAGTTGTATTGAAACTAGAAGATCTATTACTGGTTTTTGCATTAAGTTGGGCAAGTCTTTAGTTTTGTGGAAAGAAAAAAAAATAGTACGATATCTCGGTCTTCAGCAGAAGCGAAATACCGTAACATGGGATCTGCTTTATCTGAAATCATTTGGCTTAGAGGTTTGTTAGGTGAATTAGGGTTCAATACGTTTGAAAATGATGATAATTGGTACATCTATTACTTTTCTGTTAAAAAATTCCGTTAAATATTTTTCATATTTACAAAATTAACCAAATATTTTTCTAAATGTTACAATTTAACTATACAAACTTACACTAATGTTTCAAACAAGTCCCGACTCGATTCGAGCCATACCGGGAGTCCCCTAGCCAGAGTCCGAACCCAGACCAGTTCACCAAAACTTGGGGATCTGACCTGGGCTCGGACCTAGACCCGATCCCCATGGTTGGGAGACCTGGTCTGGGTTTAGACCCAGACCATATGACCCCCGATTGGGGCTCAATTGGAGCCCCAATCGGTTTGGACCGAACTCAACCACGTTCGGTTAAAACGATTGGGGATCCAATTGAGCTCCAATCAGGGGTCCTATGATTTGGATCCGAACCCAGACCAGGTTGACCAACCATGAGAACATGGTTTGGGTTCGGACCCAGACCAGGTTGCCCAACCATGGGGACATGGTCGGGGTTCAGACCCATACCAGGTCGTCCAACCATGGGGACCTGGTTTGGGTTCGGACCCAAACCTTAAGATCCCCGATTGGGGCTCAATTGGAGCCCCAATCGGTTTGGACCGAACCTGGTTGGGTTCAGTTCAAATGATTGGGGCTCCAATTGAGCCCCAATCGGGAGTTTTAAGGTTTTGGTCCTAGCTCAGGCCAGGTTTCCAAGGTTGGGTGACTTGGTTTATGTTCAGACCCTGACTAGAGGACCCCTGGTGTGTCTCGAATCGAATCGGGATTTGTTTGAAATATTAATGTAAGTTTGTAGGGTTTAATTGTAACATTTAGAAAAATATTTAGTTAATTTTGCAAATATGAAAAATATTTAACAGAATTGTTTTATAGAAAAGTAACAGAGAGACAAATTACCATCATTTTCAAACATGTTGGAGCAAAAACAATTGTTTGGGTTGAAAAATCATTTTCGTCAAATATGTTGTATCATTTTCAGATTTTTCCATTTCATTAACCTATTAAAAAAATAGAAGTGACAAAACAAAAAAAATTTATCAATTAACATTGTTTTAATAATTGTCAGTATTGCTTTTTAGTAGGTATTCATGTATTTTTTTTTAATTAGTTTTATGAATATTATTTTGGGTCAAGTTTTAGTTTTATGAATAAATAGGCTTAATCTTGATTTTCTCTAACAAAATTATAATATTAATATTATTTATATTATAAACAAATATGAATAAGATTAGTATTGTTTATAAATATATATTTTTTTATTATTATATAATATTAAGTTAAGTTTATTTTTAATTAAAAATACTATTATAAAAATTTAATTAATAATAAGTAAACTGTATATTTTTATTTAGTATTTAATATAAAAAATAGTTTTCGTGAAAAACGTGTATAAGTTTTTTAGTAAAGTTATTTTTTTAATAGATATCTCTTAATAAATTATAAAATTTTATTTAAATATTAATTTTATGTTTGTTAATTGTACATTCTTATAAAATATAATATTTGAATTATAAATATATATATATATATATTTTTTTTAAATCTCGATTATTCGTATTTGGTATGTCGTATATTATACCTTCTCCTGATCTTTATTGTCTCCTTCCTCGTGGCGGACTGCTTTAAGCAACCGATTTCCCTTCTTCCATGTACCTGTCAATCTGTCATCTACCGCTCCTGATAACGGTCCCTACTTCCTTCCTGCGTACACACAGAGACATTTCGGTTGCCACTTTCGATCCTCCGTAAGCCGTCTGATAATTCAAACCGTTCCGCGGCCGCAGGATCTATCCACGGACCTCGCCGATCCTCGCCCGTGGTCAAGCAGAAATGGAAAATTCCACCGTGGTCCTGGGACTGCACGACTTTCTGGACCGCATGCGGCAGCCGTCAGCTGCCGATATCGTTAAGTCAATTAAGAGGTTTGTTGGGTTAGCTTGGTTCTTTTTCTATTTGCCTAACTCTGTTGATTGCATACTACTTTTCTGGTTTGGATTCGGATCGAATTAATTGCGTGCAGTGCAAATGAATTCGATTTAGTAAGCAATGGTAGAATGATTGTCCATTGATTTGTTTGAGTCAGAGGTAAGCCAATGTCTAATCTGAATCCATTGGTTTTCCACGTGTTGGTTCTCTTGTGCTTCAAGGAAGGTGTTAGCTTGTGAGCTTATGCATGGAATGTACTGACATCATCTTATTGCTGTTTGGATATTCAGTACGATGGTTCAAGTTTCAGTAATAAATGTTAATTTTACATATAATTTAGCGTTATCATATGTAAGAAATTTCGATGATATTTTTTTGGCAGTTTCATCGTGTCTTTTTCGAACAACGCTCCAGATCCAGAAAGGGACAGCAATGCAATACAGGAATTTCTCAACAATATGGATTCAACATTCAGGGATCATCCCCTGTGGGCTGGTTGCTCCGTGGAGGAGCTAGATAGTGCTGGGGAAGTTAGTCATCCCCTTGTGCACATTTTTTCGTATAGCCAATGCATTTTCCTTGACTAGATAAGATATGATATGCAACCAATAGTACAAATATATGCACAATCCCAACTCATGGTGGGGGGAAATCGATAACTCATATCACACAGTTTATAGTCAAATCACAAGGAACTGGAATAGCAAGAATGTTAGTGGGGATATAGTTTCTATACCTGATTGTGGAGGGTAGGTGTACGAGGCAAATACATGTTTAGAGTTGTGCTTATTTCGATAATGTAACTTGTGCACCCTACATTATATGGGAGACTTTAATGTTTGAACAATACTTGATCACATCACTCTCAAAAATTGATGAAGTGATTTTCTTTTTGGAATGGAAAATTCAGATATATCATTGATAAAGCACCAAGAAGGTGAAAATTTTAAAAATATATATATAGTGATGGTGATAGCTAACTGGTAAGCTCATTGATGGATAAAAACTTCGTAAACCGATTTTGTATTTCCAAAACCTCTTTTGTTGTACATGCGTTGTGTGCAAGTTGTCCCCAAGGTTGCCACCTCCTTTATATCTCATTGTTCAACCAAATTGAAAAGAAAAAAACTAGGAGAAATTGGGAAGTGATATTTTCTTATTTTTTAAATTCTTGAGTTTGCTCCATTAGCACATATTGAATAATTATAGAAGACAATTTTTTTTGTCTCTCCAATGTAGGGGTTGGAGAAGTACGTAATGACGAAATTGTTCACGCGTGTGTTTGCATCAGTCCCAGATGATGTCAAATGTGATGCACAACTTTCTGAGAAGATGTCTTTGGTTCAACAGTTCATTCAACCAGAGAATCTGGATATAACACCTGCATTTCAAAATGAAACTTCATGGCTGGTAAGTAGGTAATAGGTATATTCACACTTCACGTTTGCCATGTTCTGTAGGTTCTCTCTTTAACAGTTGCAAGCATATCTAGTATTTTCAGAAGTAAACCAGAGAAATACAGCAGAATTCTCCGTACTGCAGACCTGATAGAAGGGATGCATTTGAAAATTCAATGTCATAGGCTTGCGTGTGGAGTTTTTGCAGTGTCTTTTGAGCTTTGTCATTCATTATTTGGTTGGAATAGATAAGATTACACATTATTTTGTTGTGTAGTTGACAAAAACACTTCATTTTCTGGACCAACAAATCTTTTCTTATTCATCTCTTCGATCTCATCATTATACACCAAATACACAAGTCATCTTGATACCTAGACAGTTAATGCATGCCAGTTTTGAATTTTTGTTGTCTGAATGTTTTTACATAATAATTAGGGTTTATGAGCTATAGTTCACTCAGTTATGGAACGTCATTTGATTTGATATGATATGATGTTGCTTTTCCAAGTGTTGAAGTAGACGCTACTTGCATTAGTTGCTGGGGTCATGCTTATGTTCTGATTCTTTATGCAGCATAAAAACATGTTTACTTTTTTTCTAAACCCTAGTTTGGGCTTTTGAATTCGTCACTCCTTTACATATGGCAGCTTGCACAGAAAGAACTGCATAAGGTTAATATGTGCAAGGCACCAAGAGACAAACTTGTCTGCATCCTTAACTGCTGCAAAGTGATTAACAACCTACTACTCAATGCTGCAATTGCTTCAGATGAGAATCCACCCGGAGCTGATGAGTTTCTTCCCGTGTTAATTTACGTCACAATAAAGGTAGAATAATCATTACTCGACTTAAGTCAGATTATGTTATATTTGCTGAGCTTCACTACTTGAATTCATCATGTTCATTGGATTATATTTTGCTGCCTAGCTTTCAGCAGTTGATGAATCACACACTGGTTGGATGCTCTGTGTTCTTTTTGGTTTTTTAAGCTTAGAATGCATAGTACAGGAAGTTTAAGTTTTCTGATGCATAGTAGTAAATATCTGAAGCCATCTATTGCCATAAAGTTTTGTAGGATACAAACATAATGCTTTCTTAGGCTTGGAATGCCACGTGCTTAAGTTAATTCACTGCACAAATGTAAAATCTTCATATATTACTTTGCAGGCAAATCCACCTCAACTGCATTCAAATCTTCAATACATACAACGATACAGGCGCCAATCCCGATTAGTTGGAGAAGCATCTTACTTATTCACCAACATGCTCTCTGCAGAAGCCTTTATCTCAAAGATTGATGCCAAAGCTCTGTCAATGGACGAAACTGAATTCAACAAAAGTATGGAATCTGCTCGGGCACTTCTCTCGGGGCTAGAACTCTCCGAACCCGTAACTCTCTTCACTCAGAGCGATCAAACTACCACAGATGCCCCTGGTGCAAGCAAAATTTCTCGATTACCACCTAAGAAACCTGAAACGAAAAACAAGATTGAGTTACCCAAGTCAACTGAAGAGCCATCTCTGTCAAAAATACCGTCTTTGTCAGACTTGGAGAACAAGGGAGCTTCGATGCTGTTAAAGGAGGATCAAGTGAGCAGGATCTTTAGGGAATACCCTTACTTGTTCTCCCATGCTGGTGATCTTACCCTAAACGACGTTGAGAACTTGCTAAACAACTACAAACAGATAGTCCTCAAGTATATATGTTTATCCAAAGGTTTGGGGCCCGCTCCTCCTACTTCCAACCTCCAACCAGAAACTCAAACTGAAACTACCAAAAGTTTTGAAGACGGGAAGGATTCGGCTTTACATGAGTCGCAGAGTTACACTGATTTGAGTGAAGATAGTGTTACTCTCAACGAGGATAGTTAGAAGGGACCTATCAAAGTTACACTTTGCCCTCTCTACTGGTAGAAGGAACTACTGACCGACCATACATACGGTTTTACTGGAGATAGGGATTCCTTTAAAAGGTACTTGATAGAATTGAAAGCAACAGCACATTCTTGCAATTTCCAGGTGAAAACAGCCGAAGTTGAAACCTTTGGCAGATGATCATTCTTGTCCATTTATAATTCGCAGCCTCACAAGGGAGAGATAGGTATGGAAGCGCTCACCATTTTGCTGATATTTCGGTTCCGCGGTTGGTAAATTAGTCTGTTGGTTAAGTGGGCGTAAATGAAAATATTGGTTTGCTGGAATTCATCAAGTGCATTTGTTCATACGGATGTTAGACGGGAGCTGTTTGTAAGCCTTACCAAACCGTCTATATATGATCTATCTATCTATCTACATTATATATGGATTCATTCACTTGTTAAATTAAATTATAATAATTGTTGAACTAACTTGAGACCAGTTAATATAAAATTCAGTTCCAGACATAAAATTTAAAATTGACGAACTGAGTATGAGCGCACTAAATATTACATTGAAGTGAGCTCGAATTTGGAAAAAAAAAAAATCAGCCAAACTTGAATAATTTCAGCCCAACAGAACTCGAAGATATTCAACTCGGTTCGTTTAATAAACCCCTACACGCAAGTGAGCGGCCCAAATCCCCAGAAGTCGAGATGTTACAAGTGTAGGGGCATATTTTGTATATTTAGTAGTTTAGGATGCAATGAGTAGCCATTGAAAGTAAACGGAAGCTGAAGCCTGAAGGAATAAGGAGAGGAGAGGAGAGGAGAGAGAGAGAGACAGATAGAACAGAAAGATAGGTGAATACCGTGAAGGAAGGTACCGACTCCACAGTTCAGACCATCTTCATCATCAGGTTTGTACTGGCGCATCTCCAGATCACCCGAAGTGACCCTACAGTACAGTAATCCTGAAATCGCCAATTCATCAGCTCCGGAATCGAGACAAGCCGCCGGGGAGCAGTAATCGAATATGGATTTGTCCGAATTGTGCGCGATCTTCGGTCCAGGAGTTGCAGGAGCCGTGTTTGGTGCCGGATGGTGGTTCTGGATCGACGCCGTTGTTTGCAGTTCCGTCACGGTCTCCTTCGTTCACTACCTACCAGGTATAGCTGAATTCGCCGCGCATTTGAACCCGGTTTATATTTTGCGGTTTGATGTTTGGCTTTTTGGTTAGGGTATTTTATCTGCTCCTGTGTGAAACGCGTATGACGGTGTTGATTCTTCTTTTTGAAGGTATATTTGCATCTTTGGCTGCTCTGATGTTCAATTGCGTCAGGAAAGAAGATATCGATTATTCTCCATATGATGAAGGGGAATGGAGGTATGCTCGTGTTTCTTATTGTTTCAGTTAAAACTGTCAAGTTTTGGTATGTGGAGGGAAGATGAAGTCTTTTCTGTTCCATTCGCAATAATATGATGTATAGGTGCAATCTAATTTATATAGGACATTTGATTGGTACATCATATCATACTTCGCGGTGGTAAATATCTGATTCTTCTAACGTTGATTTCACTTGCTCATATACAAGTGGTGTTTTGCTATCCGATACCTGCTCAGAGATGTTGCTGGAGTAAATTCAACCGTTGTTAGATTTTGTTAGTAATTTTAGATGTAATTTCTCAAGCAGTAGGTCTATTGTTGTTTAGTTGACAAAAATAGAACTCAAATAATTACTTAAACCAACAAAATAATTAGTTTTTTCATACTTTAGTGGATGTTTGCACTGGGGTTTATATGATATGATTTTCGATTCAAATTCATTAAATTCCTTTAGGTGCTTGGTGAACTATTGGTTTCATATTAGATACGTTAGAGCCTTAGAGGTGTGGAAATATTGATTAGCTTAGATCATTTATCATAGTTTCTCCATTTTCATGCAAAGATAGGGAAGTGTGCTTGTACATTCAAATAGAAAAGAGTAGAAGAAAAAAAATGTGCTTTTGCATTACTTGGTAAAATTCTTCATACTCCCAATAACTTAATAAAGACATCGCTTAATCACTTAGTGTTGGGTGACCACAAATCATTATAGGAAGTAATGACACAATACACATGCACAAGGACCAAATGAAAGTTGGGCGCGTTGTATGCACTTTACATCTCTACTGCAATGGTTTGCCCTCTCTATGTATTTTGGAAGGAACTTAGTTTTTTTGCTTATAATGTTGGAGCTTGAACACTAAAATGAAAAGATAGCACACCTTTATTTCAGTTAGTCAAGACAGATGAACCTTTGGCCAAAAAAAAAGACAGGAACCACAAATTTTAAACTTGACATACGAGGGACGTTTATTAGGTGCGCCAACATCTAAATGAAAGTTGCATGGAACTGGGACTTGGTGATGGGTCTATTAAAGATTTCTCTTGACATTTACTATTCAAGAAAAGAGTTTCATGATTCTGAAAGTTGTTATGCATGTGGATAATTAACAGATGTGTGCAATCTTCTGTTTGATTGTGATTGGAATTTGGAACAGGTTGAAGCTGTGGCTTTTCTTTGCATATGTTGTGTCATTCGTGTCTTTAGCGGCATCCGTGGGTCTTTTAATTCAAGATTCACTGGTGACAACTGGTCCATCAGTCTGGACTGGAGTTGCTGGGGTCTTGCAGTGTGTGTTCGTGCTGATCAGGTAACTAACTCGTCCTCATGCGTCTTATGGACCCTGAAGTGAATATATCATGTATATCAACTAATATTGCAGCCAAATCAATTGATAATCAATCGATCAAGGAAAAACCAAATAACCCAAGCTGATTTTGTTATGTTCCTATTATTGCAGTGGACTTATATATTGGACTTCACACTCAGAATAGGATCTCTACAGGCAAGTAATGTTCATCATATTATTGTTAATGGCGGAGAACTGTGCAGCGTCTTCTATCCTCTCTTCATGGTTGTCTTGTCTTGGGAATGCATGCAGTGCGCACTCACTCTCTGGTCTTTTTTTATTTTATTTTTTTGGGATTTCGTTTTCTTGTGCGATTAGCTAGAAAGAAAGGAAGGAAACACTGAGCTTTCGTTTGTTGGTTCATCAAATTACACGATATATATGAATGATTTGTAAAAAGGATTTAAATCATATGCTCAGAGGCTAGCTGAATCTGTCTTTCCATGAATACTTGCTTGTAAGATGATAACGCTGTCATTGTTGATCAATTCGCGTAACAATGGACCAATGGTGGTTGAAGTTCCTAGCTTACTTTATCCCAGTGAAAACGACTAGCCATGCCGTAACAAATAGAGTCCTACAACCCGATCTGCCATCGTGGTGGTGTATGGAGACCATAAGTTGCAAAACGTCACCAACAAGAAAGGTAATCAGTTTTACACTCAGAATCATGACATAATATTCCTGCCAAAGTTGAAACAAGTTTAAGCTACTGCACCAATTCGTCTCACCAGGCCTAATAGGACAGTATAAGCTTCCACAATATTACAACCACTACACTGACTAGGCTATAGCAATTAAGCATAGACAGACTGTAACATGAACTTCTAGTACTTGAGAGGAGATTGTTGGATTGGCAGCAATCCGAATCTTTTCTTTAGAAGAACTCTTTGCCTCGAATACTTGTCATCGGGAGAAAAGCGTGCTGCAATAGGATTGATAGATAGTATTATCAATCTGGCTCATAGTGAGAATGTTGAACCAATTATTCAGCAAAAATTATGTGTTCAGCCAATTAAGTACCTGGATGGGCAGATTGTGTAGGAGCCCCAACTGGTGATTCTTTCTGCAGGAACACAAGTAACTTGTGATTACTACAAAGTAGAAAGAGAGGAAACTAATATAACCAAAGGGCAATGAAGTGCAAGACCTTATGGTGAGATTGTCTTGCCTTGGTGAGACTTAACAAGTACTTAAAACTATTACACCAATATTCTTGCTTTAAGAATATGGATGAAAACACGCTCATGAGATTACTTTTTTTATTCAAATCTAAACCTGTATAATGACTTAATTTTTATTGTCTCCATATCCCTCTTTCATCAATCAATTACAATTTTAAGTTTATAACTAAATTTATACAAACACAACCTACATTTGTGTAAGAACTCAATCTGGTTTAGCTTTTAGAGTCCAAACATTGAGAAAGGAAATGAATGAGGCGAATATGGTGTTCTAGATGTTCTTTAACCTCTCATGAACGGCTTCTCCTTCATGTTAAAACAAGAATTTAGGGCCATAGATAGATCACTCAGAAAAGGCAAAACCTCGTTTTCACCAAAATATTTAATTGGACACTCAAACCAAGTGTATAGGACGATAAATTTTCCAAGAAATAGTACGAACTCCATCATTGAGATCCCAATAACACAACTTCCATAATTAGGGTATACGAGTTTGCTAATATGCCATGAACTAAATAACGTAGGAGCAACCAAGGATGGCTGGTTACTGAGTTACAGTCAAAACCATCCATGAAGGCGCAATTATATAGAAACAAAAGCAGAACATATTCTGAATAGAGTCGAGCAACCATAGTGTAGAAAACTGTATATGGAGAAGTTCATACCTTGGTGGTGTAGACTTTGTCCCCATTATCGTTGATGTAGAACTGAAGATACATGATGGCAGCGCAGCTGAACTGCAGCATCAGAAATGATTCAATTTAAAAACGAGAAGATGAAAAAAATGAAACATAAAAACATTACAATTTTCGAAAAAGTGGAAAAACTCATTGGACAATTAGGATGAAGTCAAAAACGAAAAATTGCAGTAGAAACAAAACTGCCGATAAAGAAAGCTTATGCAATATAGCTGTCTTTTTACTAGATTTCATGATGAACTTTATTTTTAACTAAGAACGACGACATATAGGCATACAAAGAATTAATCGTCAAAGCTGAAAAATCTAATATGCCACTACTAAAATCAATAATTTGGAACCTCAAACCCCTAACCCCGATCATTAATCAATAAATACTATGGATAGTATGAACAGCCACCTAAATCTTAATCCAGAAAAGTAAAAACGAACTGATGAGAGTGAGACTGGGAGACAGAAGAGGAACGAACATGGATGAGAACTGTTGCAAGGAAAGCGGACACCCGGAACGGAAGTAGCAGAGGCTCTGGATGAAGTGAAGAACGAACGGCGTAGTACTTAGGGTTTTAGGGTTGGTGGGCTTGGGCTGCACGCATCCTATATTAACTTCTCCAGTCCAGCGTTCGAAAAGCCGCACTGGACGGTCCGGTCGGGAAAACTGCGAACTGAACAGGCACTGGTTATAAAATTGGGGTCCACAATTCAATTATTTTTTATTATTTAATTATTATTATTATTTCTGATTTTAATTTAGTTGTTTTTTTAAATTAGAAATAGATGTATCATACATATAACGACAAACTAAAAATAAGCTGACCAAAATTCTTTTCTTTGTACCTCCAAAAACATCCACCTAAGAATGTACATCACGCTGGTTGTTGACTCCAATAGTATTACGAAATTTTCTTTTTGAATGACCGTTGCTTTGACTAGATGATCTGTCAATCTATTTGCTTTCCCGAAAAGCATGTTTCTTGCAATCACAAATTATAGACATTAGTGGTCTCCCTTCAAAAACATCCTCAACAATGAGGTTTATTGTCTCTTGTGCGTCTGACTCTACTAAAATGTCATTAATTTCCATAGATCTTGCTAATACAAGTTCATCTTTTATTCCCCCAAAGTTTTGTTGTAATGCTATTTGTCGTTTTGACTTTCCTTTGAAATAATTTTAGTCATCCTCCCATGTGGTTCCTAATGACTTCCTAGCAACCCACCGGTCTTGGGTTGCCGTTCACTCATCCTCTCAGGTGGTTCCTAATGACTTCCCTGCAACCCGCCGTTCCTGTGTTCCCGTTCATTGATATGAAGGTATTCAGTTTTGCCCACCCAAATGTTGGTGTGTTCCAACCGACCTCAATATATTTTTGTTGTTAGACTCTCTTGTTCTTTGATAACGTGTGTGTCACATCTTGTACCTACGAAAATATTAGTGTCGCAATATTCTGCTCAAATGGTTTATTTTGAAAAATCAAAGAGTTTCTATTTTTTAGACAATAAACCAAATGGCAGAAGAGAAAATCATCGCCCAGACCCCTAGAGTGGATACTAACACTCACACCATTTGAATTTAGCCTATCTGAAATAGGTCGTGTCCCAACTGGAGGAACAGTGTCAGACCAGATTTTTCTCGTCACTTCATAATCCCGAAAAACATGAAGGGTGGTTTCCACATCCTCGTTACATACCTGACAAATAGGACTTATGTTCGTCATCTTTTACTTAACATGAGCGCAGTTGGAATACGATCGTTAATTTAGATTATTGCGTAATCTTTCTGTTCTTATTTTTCAATTTTGTATCATTACATAGTTCATTAAAATTATTAGATTTGATGACACATTACACTTCTATAGTTTATTTGTATTTAACAACACTACATCTCAGTAGTAACTGTTTGATTAAAAAAATGTTAATTACTTGAAATGTTACACATGTTTGCGCATGTTACTAATTGGCTATAACTTGTGCAGGATGGTTACACATGTTTCAGCATGTGACTAATTTGTTCATTTTAACTGTACATCGTTAAAAATCACCGTTAAGTCATTATTGAAAAACATAAAATGACCAAATTACCCTTACCTTCATTACTTAAGTAGTTCAAAGGAAGAAGAAGATAAAGACCCCTTCTTCATCCTCTAGAAGTCATCACTTGAAGAACAAATCGACCATGACTTTAATTTGGTCCTTCGAATACATTGGGTCGTGAGTATGAATGTTCCATGGTTGTTCCAATTTTGAGGTAATTGCAAGCATTTTGAGTATTTCGTCCCAATTTTTCCTTCGATTGTGAAAAAACTCTAATTTTGGTAAGAACCCTACTTGGAGTGGAAGCAGGAATAAGGGAGATCTCAAAAATGGAAAACAGACTGAGGTGGGAGTGGAAGAGATGCACCGAATCGAGGATTTCGATGAGAAGAAGATGTTTTGATGTATTTGTTGTTGAATATTTTTTTGAAATGGGTTTAAGTTATTCAGATTCTGGGTTTTAGTTCTGCGGATCCTGGGTTTCATTGTATAGTATCTAAATTAAAGAATTCATTATAACGTGAAATTTGATTAAATGGTTACATATGTTATCCTAAAATGTGATTAAATGGTTACGTATGTTCCTTGTAATGTGATTAAATGATTACGTATGTTTTCTTAAAATGTGATTAATACGTTAAAATTGAGCATTATTACTGAGGTTAAAAAAGAGTAGTGTTGATCCCTGCATGTACAAAAAAGAGCTGGGTGAAACAGACATTGGAACAAACACAAATTGGTTTCCAATGTCAATATCTGATTTTTATGAACAAACAACGCTACCAGCAATGTTGGAGACTGTCTAAAGGTAGATATTGGAACACATCACTGAACAGTGCCTCATATGCTATGATGTTGGAACTCCCTGTGGCGCGAAGCGAATGATGTTTATTATTACTGTTCCATCTGATTAGAACATGCAACAGAGATCTGTTACTGAGGTTAAAAAAAAGTAGTGCCTCATATGCATGTTAAACACATGTCTTGTGTGAATGATGTTGTTAATATAATCACTCCCACGATGTTTCTTCTGGTTATCCTCTGGCATGTTTGTGACTAAAGGTGCAAGATGAGGATTTGCATATTCAGTTTCGCATGAGTTGGTAAAGGCCACACAATTCTAAACTTACAGTATTTTTAACAGATCCTTCTGAGCTCATGTATAAAGTTTCTGTTCCATTTGCTGAATCTTTGTCAATTTTATGCAGACCTCGGTCTTGTACCTAGATTAAATAGGTTTGGTTTGGTTTGAAAGAACCAAGATTAATTTTGGTTTGGTTTGGTTTATAAAAATTCATAATTTTGCAAAACTAGTAAAGGGAAGAAGAAACCAAGATCTGTGCAGGAGGACAAGATATGTGTTGTTATGTTTCCTATGTTTAAACACATTTTAAGAATATGAACGTAACTATTTAATCACATTACAAGCAACACATATGTAACTATTTAATCACATTACATAAAACATATGTAACATTTTAATCACATTTGAAGTTTAGAATCACCTTTTAAATTTAGATACTGTTCAGAAAACCCAGGTTCTGAACAACATCAGTATAGAATATCCAGGTTATGAAGAACATAAAAAAAAACACAGGTGCCTCTCTTCCACTTCCACTTCCACTCTCACTCTCACTCCCACTCCCACTCCCACATCTCTTCTACTCTTCCACAACCTTCACAACAAAACATCAAAATCAACAACAATTTAAACCTCGACTCAGCTCAGCTCGATTTGAACACACAATAAATACCAATTTTAGGGTTTTAAGGAATCCATCGACAACGATCTTAACTGTGTGACTTCTGATTTCTTTTGGGAGGTCAGATTCTTGGGAGGTAGGTAGCAGAAAACGTTGAATATGTTGGAACTGATGGAGAATCTTACCAATTGAAGGTGCGATCTGGACAAACAAGAAGATGAAGAACAAATAAGCATATAAGTGAGGGTCTCTTCGTCATTTCAGAAGGGTCACGTGATTGACACATGTGAAACTGACAGAAAACTTTAACAGTTCAGTGATGGAGTAACCAATCAGTCACATGCTGAAACATGTGTAACCATTCAGTCACGCGAAAAAACATGTGTAACCATGTGTAACGTTGGTCAAACATGTGTAACGTTTCAAGTAATTAACCCTAAAAAAAATTATGAATGTGTGTTAAGTGTCATGCAACGTACAATAATATAATATATATTAATTTGGTTAGATTACGTAGAATTGTGATGAGTTTTTAAGATTTTTTTTCATTTATACTGTCAATTTCATAACTTCTAATCGATCATGTTCAAACATATAATTATCTCTTATATGTGACATGTCATATAACTTAGTTTAAAATATTCTAAAATATCTCATTCATTCTCCCAATAAGTAACAAAATTGTATTAATCTTTTCTTATTTTTCATGTGCATTTATGTTTTTTTTTATTAATTTAATTTATTTATTAAATTTTATATGTTATGAAAAGCAAGTAGATGCATGTATTAAACATTTTTATTACAAGATAATTTAAAATGAAATTAAGGATACTTATGTATATTATATATCAATTTTATGAAAATAATAATCACATGTTAATTTTATGTAGATATTTATAATTATGTATGTAACATAAAATTTAGATTATGAAAAAATTATAATATAATTTTTAATATAATTTTTTCATACTTTTTTTAGAACTATTTTTATAAAATATCATTGTTATATTTTACTAGAATCAACATATATTACAAATAATTTATATAAGTTATAATTACTATAACTAATATATATATATATATATATTCTAATTTTTTGTATTTATTTAAAAATATATGAAAATAATAGTTGTCATAATATGAATTTTAATTTTTTATAAACTAAAACATATGAAAGAAAATATTTGTTATCATTCCGGTCAAATTATAGGACAACGATGTTAAGTTAAAAAATTTCATATATATCTAATAAACAAAATCTAAAAAACATTAGAGTAGGTAAATAATTGAATTTTCCATAAATGCCGTTGACTATGTTGAATTTGGATTTACACGGTCTTGATTAGATTTTTTTAAAATAAATTTTTCATATATTAATTTATGACAGAGTGTATGATTAATTCGTAAGTGCAAATTCAATATTTTTTGCATCATTTGAATTGTAATAAAAATATCTACTTATTAAATATATTTTGTTAATTTTGTTATTAAATATATAATTTAATTTTTAATTAATCATCACATCGTCGAAAAAAAAAAACTAAGGACTCCCGTTAGCATGTTGTGTCATTTTGGCACAACACGTAACCTGAAGTGCTGAGTTGTGAACGTATGTGTACTTTTTAAAATATTGTTTCTTAATATTTATTTATCTAAATATTTTTTGACTTATGCTTATTTTTTTTTTGGAAAAGTATGAAAAACCATCCGGATGTTTGGTTTTTTAGCAACTGGACCCGGATGTTTTTTGTCGCAATTAATAAGTGCCGTATGTTTCATTTTGTTTGTAATACCACCTTCCGTCAATTTGACCGGTTAATTGTCATGTGTCATGCACGTGACACCGTTAAATTTGAACTGAGTCGTGTAAAATGACAAGTATGCCCCTGACATCCTATCACCTTCTTCCTTATGTTATATGTTAGTATTCCCTCCCCAAATCCCCCAAATCCCCCAAATCTCATCATCTTTAAACCAAGATACTTACTCCCTCTCAAACTCCGCTGCGTCGAGACCAACCGAGACTCTTCCATCTCCACGCATTATAGAGAATCTGAATAAGGAGAAGGAGAAGAGAAGGCAAGACATTACAATGAGAAGTTTTCAGAGAGAAGAAGAAGGCGAAGAAGCAGATAACAGAGAAGCGACGAGAAACACTGATCTAAACAACACCAAATCAGTACCCACCCAGATACTTAATCTCTGTTTTCTCATTGTCCTTGCGGAAATTGTCATCTTCTCCAGCAAGAAAACACCGCTTTTTCGAGCCCTTGCTAATGTGCAGCAAAGCTGTCTCCTTTTCGAGCCTTTTAGATCTTGAAGTTAATCTAATTGGGCTACGATTTTTTTTGTGCGTTGTGAGAAAATCAATGAGATTTTAATTTTCTGGGTTTATGACAGCATAATGGAGAAGGAAATGAAGAATCAAAGGATAAAGGAGCCATATTTTGTATTACAGTGGGGCAATAGAAACTTTTGGATTAGAAAAGAAGCCATCCACAGATAAAATACGATCTTGCATTTCGAACGTGGAATTGCATCAATATTAATTAACATGTAGAAGAAAATTGACACTTTTCCACAACCATACTCTTATGAATCAACAATTTTATCATGCAGAGAATTTTTTTTGTAAACACTGATCTTCTGATCTTCTAGCGCTAATTAAAACCTGGAGCTGGAGGACCAGGCTAGAAATATCAAGTTACGTCTTTGCGGTGTCGGGATAGCAAATCCGATCAAAATGACGACCAAATTTAGGGGAAAGAAATCCAATTGGCGTCGCCGAGCCGGGGTATCGAAAGACGTCAGCGACGACGCGCCGAAGGTGGTAAAATGGATAGGGATAGAAGAGAAGCCAAATTGGCGGAGAAGCATCTGCGATGGAAAGATCTAAAGGTCAACGAAACTGAAGCATTACCTTGTCGGATACTCTTTCTAGTAGATGAGGAAACATGAGGTGCGTCCCTGGACTGCGACTAGAGGGTGCAGAGTCGACCGGCTCCAATAACGCTTCAGATAAAGAGACGAAGGCTGAGAGACTTGAGTCGTATAGCGCAGAACGAGAAGCCGAACATAAATTGTTAGGGAGCAGTTACACTCTAAAGTCAGAACCGAATTAAGTCAAAATATTGATGAGCGGATTTTGCATCGGGTTCAAACATTTCTAATAAAGGATGAAATATACATGCTAGGGGTATTTTAGGTATATATCATTGTGATTACATCACGTGCTAAACATGTGACTTCAAATTGACAGAATATGAATCACTGTGACGGAAAGGCTGACTTACCAACAATTGCAAACATATGGGTGTAAAGACAAACTATATGGATGCAATTACCAATCTGGCGAAACATCATGTAGGTTTTCCTTACTATTTTTTTTTTTTTTTTTTTAAAGTCTTGAGTTTATCATTATCTTTTCTCTCTGGGTCTCCGCTGTCCGCCCCTTCCGTCGTTGAGTCTCCTCTTCGCTCTTTTCCAGTCAAAATCAAACCTTTCTCCTACGCCCCGAACACTAGTACTCGCCAAAGCCGTCCTTTCCCGTCAGATTAACTTCCGCCACAAGCCACCTTGCCGCCGAAATCTCAGGAGGCGATTCTCCGCCTTTTGTACTGCTGCGAAGCTATAAACCGGCTGCACAACGAACAACACCACTGTACTACGTTTGCATTCATTTTCCAGTGCTGATTCAGAGCGTTCTGTGCAGTTGCTGTTCTTTCTTTCATGGGCAAGCTTCCTTTGTTCTAAATGCCTCGATTCTTCTTCCCTAGAGACAAACAGAAGAATCCCAGCACTTGCCGGAGGAAGCCGCGTCTCGAGCGGCTGAACGCGTCCAAGAATTTCGATTATGACGCCGCCTCGTTCTCGTCCTCCACGGAAGAAATTTCTTCGTCCTCTTTTTCCCTGCGTACGCGGTCGCTTGAAAACTCTGATCGCACCAGCTTTAGGATTGACGGAAACGATGGGGAAATCGACCGGATTTGCCGGAGCTTAGGGTTGGCGAGCATCGACGATTTAGCTATCCCGGCCGCTGCTTGGAAGGAGAGGAAGGTCCGTTCTTCTTATGATCTCACGCCGCGCCCCAGATTGAATCAGCTGAGCTCTCCAAAGCAGGACAGCGATGGTGCCGTGGCTGAGCTGAAACGGGATCAACCAGTCAAGGCAAACAAGTTAATTGAATCCGTATATGTTAAGCAGAGTAGGTTTAGAGGTACAGATGCTACGGACAGCCATGGCGTACGGGAAACGGCTGAGTTAGCTCGAAGAAATTCCACCGAGTTAGCTTCGCTGACTGCGTCAACTCCGTTCTTTGCTGCTCCTAGAGAAGCTCTTGGAATTAAGGGGGCTAGGCCTCCGTTTTTGAAGCCTCCACCTTCTATGAGGATTCATGTGATGAACAATGAGGGTTCAACGTCGGATATCCTGAGAAATTTTGCACCTGAGGGTGAAAGAGAAAGTGAAGGTTTTGCACCCACTTTCGATGACGATGAAGAGAAGACGGAGCTTGCAGAGATAAAGCCCACCGAAGTAGACGAGGAAGAGGAATCAGGGTCGTTCACCGCCTCAAACGACGATACCTCAAGCTCTGCAACAGAATCTTCTAGCATTTCGCCTAATATGAGATACATGAATATCACGAATTGGATCAAAGGGGAGCTTCTTGGTCGTGGATCTTTCGGGTCTGTCTATGAAGGAATTGCTGAGTAAGCGCTTTCAACCAGTTTTATTCTTTCGGTGCCTTTTTGAGTGAATTGAATTCAGCAACATGAGCTGCAGATTCGTTTATACATTATTGCCGCCGTATTTCGTAGTAAGAGCATCCCAAGAAGGATAAAGTTATGGCATAAATATTTTAGTGTAGGATTATGAAAATAGAATGCTTATTTTTATTTTTGGAAGAAACTTAATTGTCATGCTCTCTATCTCGAAGACGTATAGTCTATTAGTCTTACCTTTATATCATTAAGAATGCACCAAGTTCCTATCTTGATATTCTTATGCTTATCTTCCATGTTGGAACTAGTAGTCACTTCTCTTCCCCTTATGCACTTAGTTTTATGTTGCTTATAAAATTTGTAAAGAGTACACATGTGAAAAGCAAAAAGAAATGTGTGGTTTCATAAGTAATAGCCACTGCTGTATATGGTAGCCTGGACACTTGATTCAAAGGGATCATTCAAAAGATGTTCGCCCCCACCCCCCACCACACACACATAAAAAAAAAACACAAAAGTTTGGAGGGGAAATATAACCCTCTAATTCCTTTAATCACCTTTTCTTTCCGATCCATATAAGGTTTTATCCTTCCCCTACCTTTGATTCCCCTGCAATCTCTCAATGCCAATCTTAGCATAGCTAGTGGAGCATACAACCAGACAGGATGGTGTTATAGGCTATATGGGCAATGACCATATTTATTTATGGCTGAATTGTATTATGTTCATTTCATCACATGCATGGAATGTCATCATTTAACCGAATGCACGTAATAGGATACGAGTTGAAGTACCTGTGAGGTTTAGTATTTAGGATGGATATGACTTTATTGATTTTCTTGGGTGAGTAGGCTACTGTTATTTTTCCACACTATTACTTTTTAAATTAAAATACATCCAATTTTACTTAACTGTTGACATTTATGTTGTTCATGTTTACACCACATGAAAGCTGATTGTCGAATTTATCCATTAAAAATTGATGCTTTTCTTTTCTATATTGTTGTTATGCTGCAGGGATGGCTCCTTTTTTGCTATAAAGGAGGTTTCCCTGCTTGATCAAGGGGAACAGGGGAGGCAAAGTATTTTTCAACTTGAACAGGTATGAAATTGCGCACTTGCAGTCAGGCGCAGAGCCATGTTGGAACAAGGAGAGGGGAGGAGCAATTGCCCCTTCAACTTTTTCTGTTGTGTGATTTTAAACCTAAAAAATGTTATTAGTTTCGTTTTAGCCCTTTAAAGTCTTATATTTACCTCCACTGAATTTTTTAGTTCAACAGTTTGTCCCTATTCTAATTCTTGTCCCATTGAAATAAATTTCTGGTTTCGTCCATGCTTGTAGTTCATTATATAACTAGCTAATAGACAGAAGTTGCTTGATGCGTACATTGTTAATATTTTCTAATCCCCTTTCTCTCTCTTGTTCTATCTTCAGGAGATTGCTCTGTTGAGTCAATTCAAACATGACAATATAGTTCGGTATTATGGAACAGATAAGGTACTAAATCATAATTCAAATATATATAGAGAGAGAGTTAAATATCAAACTATTAAGTATTAGAACTTGTACACCATGTGAAAATTACTAGCTAAACTTTTTTTGCGGGAAATTGTCCGTTGAACTTCTCAGTTAGAGCAATTTGCTAGTCCTGTCCAGTTTTGCTGTTATTATTATTTTTTTATATGTAAAATCACATAAAAAATTTAATATTCTCAAATTGATTATAAAATAATATATGTTATGAAAAATTCAACATAAATTAAGTATAAGTCATTAAAATCAAAAGTAAAATTCTTAAAATCTTTATATAGTTTAAAAAGATTAAGCTCAATATTTTTTAGAAATCTTAAAAACAGAAAATAAAATTGGAAAGAAGTCAAGATGGTTCGGACTTCGGACAAGGACTGTAGTGATCTATCCATAGGTCTGGGTTTGTCTCAAAAATATATATTAGTTTTGGTACTTTTGGGTTTATTTATTTATAATGTATGTTATATTTAAATTTAATTTGTGGATTATTAGAATTTTATTTAACTTTTTTATGTACAATTTGAAGTCAATTTTATCATTATAGCAAAACTTTTTTTTTTGTTGCAAATTTTAAAATTTTCTGTTAAAAGTTAACCGGAAATTTGGAAGGACCTAGCAGCGAATTGCTCTAACTTAGATGTTCAACTAGTTGAGCTAGCAATTTGTAATTAGGGTACAAGTTCAACTAGCAGTTTGGTATTTAACTCATATTTATTCCTGTAAAATATGTCCCGTATTTACTGAGTGATATTTTTCTGCACCTTACTCTCTGTTTTCTTATGTGTTTGGTATATGAGTTCTACAGGATGATTCAAATCTCTACATTTTCCTTGAGTTTATTTCAAAAGGATCACTTCAAAGTCTCTACAAGAGGTACCATCTTCGGGATTCAACAGTTGGTGCATACACAAGGCAGATATTGCACGGTCTGAAATATCTCCATGATCGTAATATTGTGCACAGGTATGAGATATTTCTGCATGAACCTTCCACAATCAATTGATCTAGTGAAGAACCTAATTAGTTGCATCTTCACTAGATTGAGTATCTCATTGGAGAAAGGCTGTGTAATCACAGAGCTTTTTATTTGAAGATAATGCTATCTGACTTCGTTTTTACTTACATAGTTTCTGTTTCAAATATGAGCTTGCATATGTACTTGACATTTACAGCAAACTTAATTTTTGTGCCTTTTTCTTACTTTAGGGATATCAAATGTGCAAACATCTTAGTGGATGCTAGTGGATTAGTGAAACTTGCAGATTTTGGACTAGCAAAGGTTAAAAAAATTCCAAACCCATTATTTTTGTATATGTACTCACTTCTCTTCCTTCTATTCAAAGTAATCGATTCAATGCTTCTTTTTGGATCGTACAGGCCACAAAACTAAATGATGTCCACTCTTGCAAGGGAACTCCATGTTGGATGGCTCCGGAGGTTATCTTCACCCCTTATCTATAGTACTTCTGCTATCTACTTAGTAATAGTATAGTCGTATTCTTTGACATAAGAACAGTTAGTTGCACCGGAAGAGTGATTTAACTTTTAAGTAACTGGGTAACACTGTAGCAGATTATGATGAAAGTAGGTGTTGCTATAAGTAGGATTTGTTATAAGTTAGCTAGAATCTTAGGATTTTTTGCTATAAGTAGGTGTTGTAAATGTTTTGTCCAGTTTGGATCTAAGCTGGGTATTTTGCAGGTAATTAAGAAATCAAAGGACAAGGGTTATGGTCTACCAGCTGATATATGGAGTCTAGGTTGCACTGTTTTGGAGATGTTAACTCGGGAAATTCCGTACTCTGAGTCTGAACCAGTATGTTCCTTCACATTATTGCTTTGAGAGTCTGTTTTCATGTCATAATCTGACGGTTGCATTTTTCAAATGGATATAATACAGATGAATGCAATCTACAGAATAGGAAAAGGGGAGCTACCAACAATACCCGATTTTCTGAGCATGGAGGCACGAGACTTCATCTTGAAATGTCTACAGGTTAACCCCAACAACCGTCCCACAGCATCTCGGTTATTAGACCATCCATTTGTGAAGAGACCATTGTCCACACCTTCTGCTTCACCATCTCCCTACTATATCAGCAGAAGAGCAATGTGATTGTGTGAGCACTAATATTATCATCATCATCATTGGTTTGGTCTCCAATTCGACGGCTTCACCGAGCAGAGAACGTTGTGAAAGTCGTAACTTGACACACACGGACAAATGTTAGCCACAGCAGCTCTTTTCCCCATTGAAGCTGCAAAAAGCTTGAAAATTGCTTTGAACTATGAATTAGTTTGGGCGTGGGACATTGATTTTGTTGTGGTTGCCTCTTCATTAGTTTAAACTTTTAAAGGTATCCCTTTTTATGATTGTGAGGTTAAAGTCAATGAAGGGAGGAAAAGTCAAAATTGGACCACCAAAAACAAGAGTAGAATGTAACACTTGTAAATAATTGTATGATAATTTAGAGTTTCTTATTTTGTTTATTGAATTGGGTTTGATGTAAAATTTATTGAACTTGGACGTGAGGAGTTTCTTAAAAATAAATAAATTTCAACTCATTTGAATTAAAAACAAATAAAAATTACATCAATTTTAAAATATAAAATCCACATTTTTTTATAGAGAAAGTGTAAATAGTAATTATATGTAATAATTAACCAAAAAGAAATGTTTAACCATGAGGCCGTCGCAAAATGGACTAAGTCCCCCTAACCTAGCCTGAGTCCATCGTTGTTCCCTGTCTAGTTCTACATATTCAGAACAACTGCTCAGGTAAACCGACCTTTTGGTGGCCCAAAGCTGCTAAAAAGGAGGACCCCGAAAAGAACGAAGCCCAACCTTCAGCATCCTCAAGATCAAGAGAGAGAGTGGAGGAAGGGAGCGTGGCAAGGAGATCGGGGAACTCCCATTCTACCCACGTTACAAATCAACCCACGTTCAGCTTCGGTACCAACTGTGGGTCTTCAATCGCTGCTCGTTCTTTGTGCCTCACTTCACTGATCTCCAGGTCATTTGATTTTCAATTCTACTCTCTAATTTCGTTTTCTTTCGTCGTATTCTTTGATTCAGTTGCATTTGGTTGTTTGTTTGATTTTTTTTTGCTAAGATTGGAATTTTGTGCTTTAATGTTACTTGTATCTGGACCTAGATTTTGTTCTCGAAGTTTTGGTTTTCTCTGCAGTAATACAATTGTTCGATGTTCCTTCTGGCTTCGTGTTTTGTTGTTCGCCCTGTTTGTAATTGGATTTTCTTTATTTTTTTCGATCGATGTTGCTGGAGTACATTGTTCTAGGTTGTTGAAATGGATCCTAATGTTACAACTTTACTAGGTAACTGAAAGTCGTACTCAGATATTCGAATATTTCGAACTACTTAACAGCATCATCTCATAGTTTAGCTCATCTTATTTGAATTGTGCGTAAGATAATGGAGGTTTTAGGGTTTTAAATGTGGAACTACAGATGTCTAGACCTAGATCCACTTCCCTTTTACGATTCACTGTAATACACTGCAGTGATTCCAAGACTGCTAAGTTCTGATTGATAGTTACTCTGAAGAGAAGGAATCAAGCAATTTTATCCTGCTAGCTATGTGAGCATGCCAAGCTTCTGACCTGCTACATGCAAATTTACTTAGAGTGCTTTATGTATGCATAGTTATAGCTGCGGCCTTTCTTGCTCTCTATATGTTAGTATTTATATGTTAGTTTCAAAATCTGAAAATTCTAATACAGTCACATAAGTTTAAAGATTTGCCTAATCTTTGTTCTACTTGACTGAAGGCGAAGGTGTGAAAAAAATAGCCTGAACATACTTTAGCAGATGAATTCACCAGACTATTAGCAGATAATTTCTCAGTCCATAATTACAGCAGACCAAACAGACTTTTTTTTGCCCTGCTAAATTCAGTCTTGCTTATGGACTTAACCATAGAAATTAGTGGTCGAGGGACAATTGAAGATATAATGGTATACACATGTAAGCATTTATGTACATTTATACTTGTAGGATAGTTTTATGTGCAATATTATGTTCATGAGCAAACTGAGTAAGAATGAAATTACTCAGTTTCATACTTGACCAAGTCGGTCACTTCGGTTACCTTTAAATAGGCAAATACATTACGATTGAAACCAGTTTATCTCCTATTGTTTGTTTCGCTCCCTTCTCATGACTAAGGGTTTATTGCAAATGCTAGCTGTCATCTCTCAATGACAAAGAGAGACAATAATTGAAATAAGTGGATAGTTTTTCTTTTTTACTCCGTGTGTAAATAAGTGGGTAATGCTTTTATTGTAGTCATTAGATGAAATGACTTTCAACTTGTAAGTCTTCTATCCTGTTTATGATCTGGTTAAGTCACGTGGCAAGGAGATCAAACACACGTTTCTTAGCCTGATTTTCATCTGTATAATACTTAAGCTTCTGGAAATTTCAGTTGATACGGATGTTGGTTGAATTTTGATACTCTGCTGCCATTTCTTGATTCTGGTTCATATGAATGAAGGTCGATAAATGTAACTCATATAAAATTTGGCAAACTTTCATTTAACATGTCCATGTTATTATGTATAGATGGCCAATGATAAAAAGGTTCTCCATAAGCCCAGCTCTCCGCAGCAAGGAACAGCCCTGTCTCCTCGCACATCTAAAAGCTGTAAGATTAACAGATCGAAGAAGAAGATCAAAGCATCTGACAAGAGAGAATGGGACCAAGCAACCTGTTCGGTTTGCATGGAAGCCCCACACAACGCAGTTCTTTTACTTTGTTCTTCATATGACAAAGGTTGTCATCCCTACATGTGTGCAACAGGGCGCCGCTACTCCAACTGTCTTGAGCAGTACAAGAAGGCGTACATGAAGGTCACTGAAATAGAAGGCACATCTCAAGGTGTGACCAACAGCGGATTACAAAATCATCAGCGCCTCAGATCTTCCCCGAGTGAGATGGAAGCTCTTGAGCTGTTGTGTCCTCTTTGCCGAGGCCAAGTGAAGGGCTGGACTGTGGTGGAGACTGCTCGCAAGTATCTCAACTCGAAGAAGAGGACATGCATGCAAGACAAATGTACTTTCTCAGGTAAGCTTTCGGAGTCTCATTTAGTTATTCCTTTAAGCAAGAAATGAACACGACTTGCACAAAACATGATAAGATGAAAAAATTAGGGACATTAAGTTATAAATGTTCTTTTAAAAAAAAAAAAATAAAGATAAGTGAAAAGTGATGCATTTATCAAAAAACGTGATAGCATACATGATATCAGTATGGACACGATAACACACACACACTCATATATAAGATCTGAGGCATTCCTCAATACACGCGATGGCTTTCATGATATTAGCATAAACACAATTTGCCCCTCTTAGTATTGATAATACCCAATGACAGAGTTACCTTAACATTAAAAAATAAAAGTACCCATTGCGAGTAGTAGCAAGAGGTTAAAGAATTGAAATTAGTGAGGAAATTTATGTGAAGTTCATTTATTGAAGAAAGGGGTTACCTCTCTTGAGTTTCCTATTAGATACAAGCTGTATGAGATAATGCTATACTTTCTCCTATTGTTGTCATCATATCGTATAAACCTTGTAATTAATCAGGCCATATTGGTACTTCTATATTCCTAGGGAACTACAGGGCACTAAGGAGGCACGTCAAGACTGAGCACCCGTCTTCAAGACCAAGGGCAGTGGATCCCGCACTCCAGGAGAAATGGAAGCGTCTCGAGCAGCAGAGGGAGCGGAGCGACGTGATCAGCACCATCATCTCAACCACCCCAGGAGCCGTGGTCCTTGGCGATTACGTGATCGAACATAACCACAGCAACCCTTTCTTTCTAGATTACGGTTGGGACAATTACTTGAGCGGCGATGCTGATGATATAGCTCGATCGGAGCTCCTCAGCAGCGGCGACTATGAAGATTTGGGCCTGCACCGCTCGAGATCTTCTCGGGCCCTGTTTGCTTCTTCTCATAGTTATCGAAGGTTACTGAGTGATAATAGGTTAAGGCGGCGCAGAAGGCTAGGTTGAAACCGAGCAAGTGGTAATCAAGGTACTTTTGTTCTTCTCTGTCTGGTTCATTTCACAAACATTATGATTAAAACTTCAGTTATGCCATGTTTTGAAACTTGGAGCATCATTTCTTGGAAGATTTAGGGTTTCAGCAGTTATTCTTATGAAGATGTTTTAATGGGCACAGTTATGGTGCTGCAGCAGCAGACGACTTTCAAATAATATTTTTTTTTTCAGGATGGCATTAGGAAGATGATGATGATGTTTGCATGTCTTGCTAGATGTTATTGAGAGGTCTATGGATTGTCTGGTTTTATATTTCGTCTGGTGTGTTAGGGTTTGTCGACCTCGTCTTCAGTCCATTCTTGAGGAAGCATCTGTCTCTTGAAGTTCTCTGGGATTCCATTTTTTTTTACCCGAGTCTTAACTCACTTTATTGATCAATTTGAGTCTGCAACCTTTATCAATTTGATGTGCACATTTTTTTACAACAACGGGTTGTATGATTGTGCAGTCGCAATTGAGAAATTGAATAAAATTTGTAAATATTACAAAATGAACACTTCGAATGCTTTCATTAATTCTCAAATTCATATTTTTCGAATACTAACATTATATTTTATTTTTATTTTTTGTATAGTGGTTCAAATAGTGTAACATAATATCTTCGAGTAGCCCGTTATGAAATGCTTTTGCGATGACATTAGTAATATTACTAATGGATATATTCTCTTATCATTTATCCGACGAATATTTGCACTTGCTTGGAGGAATAGAATATTTCTCCTTTTATTCACTTTTCTTCACCACTTTTTTAATTTATCATATTCTGTAAGTTTCTTTTATATCATAAAAAAGTGAGAAACTATTCACACAAAATCATCGTCTACATCACGTATATTTGAAGTCCCAATAAAGCCAAACCGTAGAGATGAATATTGATCTATCTATTGTAGCACATAATATATAATTATTATGAGCTGCCAAATATATATATAACTTGCTTTGAAAATGTATATATATATATTCGATATATATACGATTCTGTCACAATTGTAAGCGACTTGCTCTAATTATCTTATCAAGAATCCACCTTTTTTCGTCAGTATATATACCACCCTAAACATTTGGAGTATATAGGCATATATCACTAAACCCTAAAAGAGCTCCCCGTCCCATATAGACTCCACCCACCATGGCCCAACCCCAACCCAGTTCCATTTCTGCACAAACCGAGACATTGAGCCATGTCCTAACCCTAGTTGAGGCTTTCCGAGCCTTTGATGGAGACGATGATGGTCAAATCATGGAGTCAGAGTTAGCCGGTCTTCTACGATCGCTAGGGTACAGCCGATCTAGCGACCAAGACGTGAAGGAAATGATGGAGGAAGGTGACAAGAATGGAGATGGTCTGCTTAGCATAGACGAGTTCCTGGAGATGAACACGAAAGAGATGGAACTGGGTGAACTCAGTGACTCACTCGCAACCACACTCCAAGCTCTTGACATGGACGGGGACGAGCTTGTGACTGGAGAGGAGCTGTTTGAGTGGATGTGTCAGCTCGGGGTGGACCAAACCCTAGAAGATTGCAAGGAGATAGTTGCTGCTATGGATAGAGATGGGGATGGAGCTGTGACATTTGAAGATTTCAGGCTCATTCTAAACTCAATTATTAACTAATTAATTACTACAACAAAGGAAATACGTACGTACTATATAATATATGGTGAGCAACGTTTATATAAATATATATATATATAGGTATTCGTATATCAATAAATAAATGAATAATCATATATGTTTCATACATATGGGTATGTGTCTAAGTGATAAATAATCGTGTGTTGTAATTTTTGGATATGTCAAATTTCAATGGATACTAAATTATGTAATATGGCATAACAATTTAAAGTTGATTATTGTGTATGAGATCATGTTGGGTAACAAATCAATCAATTATTATTATTAATTTAGTTAAGACTCCATAATTTAATAATTACGGAGTCTTAAGTGGAATTAAGGAGACATTATGGAGAAATTGTAATAATATTGTTATTACGTTTTAACATTTTTACTAAACGATCCGAACATATATGAAAAAAATTATATAGTTGTACAGATATAATATTTCCTTTTTGTCAGTGTAAAGTGTCATAACATACGCGATAACCAATATTGTGTTGAAAGCTATTTTTTAAGTATTTTTTTAAAAAAATATATTATTTGTTTAACTTTTAAAATTCAAACTAACATGAACACCACACATCAACGAAGGAAAAAACCAAAAAGATACGTACCAAAAACGTCGCCGTTGTAGTGCGGAGCAGTTTGTACGTTAGCTCTTTGATTACCGTACTTCCGCCATGGTTGGTTGGGTTGGCATTTCACATTACTGCACGTCAATCAAACTGTCATTACTAGGGGTGAGCGGTTCCGGGTACCCTGTAAATTTAGGGGTTCCCGGAACCTACCCAGTTTAAAACTGGGTATTAAATTTTGGAACCGGAACCTACCCGTTTAATTTTGGAACCGGAACCTACCCAGAACCTGTTTGTACAAACGGTTCCGGGTACCCTGTTAGGAACCGGTTGATTCACATCCTTGGTTTGGTTCCGATTCGGTTCTAGTTCGGTTCTAGTTCGGTTCCGAATCGGTACTGGTTTGGTACAGGGTCCGGTTCGGTTCTATGCGGTTCCGGTTCGGCTCCAGGCAGTTTCGGTTTCGGTTCAGTTCCAATTCCGGTTTAATACCAATTACACAATCCATTTTAGTTCTAAAACACATACAATTCTAAATTAAAGTACAAACCAAATAATTCCCAAATATACAATTCCAAATTACAGTCCAAACCACATTCAACATATGGAGGGGAGCTAAAGCTTAAACTCCATAAAGGTTATCTGCATCCTATTTAGACGGACTAACCATCATAAAGATCCTCCAAAATAAGTTACGATGCTTTAGCTTTGTTAGCCTATAGATATATTATACAGCATCTATCTCAGATTCAATCTCAGATTCTATATATATATATATATATCAACTTCAGATAGTCCCCTGCACTGATAGACGTGCCTCAACAATCGGAAAAAGCATAACTTGCAACTATAGGGGACAACGAATCTGCCTGTAGATATGAAAATAACCATGAGACTGCCACTAGATGCCTTGTTGCGTAATGAAAACAGATGAAAACAATCTTAATTAACAGTAGCAGCAGAACTGGCAGACGATAATGAATTCAAGGAGTCCATTCATCACTAAGTTGTTTTTCGAGCCCGGTCACGCCACGAACCACCTTGTTGACGTGCAAGAACCTTAACAAATCAAACAGATAGAAACTTAATTATTGTCTCTCGAGTGTATAAAGCATTTGGGTTCTGTTCAATTCTTTTATCAAGTCTGTTACCTTCTCGTTTAAGAGGCTTGCAGCAGGGACATCATCTGAGGTCTCTTCAGTGTTGTCTTCTTCAATCTCCGTGTCTGTCCTCATAAGGGTCGGATCTGGAGCTGAAGATCCAAACATGGCCACATCGTGCGCAGTTTTTATCTGTTCTTCCCTTCTTGCCTTTTTGGAGGAAACAAAAATTGAGACTTGTATTCACGTTTTGAAGAACCGGAACCGGAACCGAACAAAGAGGTTCTTAATTTTTTTTCCCGGAACCTACCCGATTTTTAAAACGTCTACCCGGAACCTACCCGAAGTGTCGGTTCCGGTTCGGTTCCGGGTCCAAATGGGTAATTTGCTCACCCCTAGTCATTACATCCTCGTCCTCACAAAGTGACAACCCTGGGCAGTATCGTACTTTCCAAGTCGAAATGGATGGCAAGCTCATAATTAGTATTATCACTACGGATGTCATTCTTAATTAGGGTCGGCATTCGTACGGCGAAAAACTCTTAACCATGGTTATAACTGTTACTGTTTAATATAGTTAACCGTACCATTATGATGCGGTTCGGTTATGGTGATAAATTTTCTACCCATAATGGTTATGGTTATGGTATTTGAGTAATACTCATGGTTATATGGTTATTATATAAATATAAAAAATTATTTATTATTAATAAACTAATATATACTAAATAATGGAAGTTACTCTACATACATGTAATAAATAACCATGATGTTTGTTTTATATATTTTTATTGTTGGCAATATAGATTTATGTATTTTTTAAAATAAAATTTTCGGTCTTTTATTATATTACATATGTGGAATAAATATGGGTATACGGGTAAAAGTCTAGGGCTGGGCATAAAAAACCGGTTCGGCTGAACCGTACCGAACCGTACATGAACCGTACCGGTTTGGCTGAATCGGTTCACAAAACAAACGATTTTGTTAGAAAAATATGGAACGGTTCAGAAGAAGTACAAAAAATCGGTTCAAAACCGGTTAACCAAACCATTTTTTGTACCGGTTTTATACTACTAAACTAATAAACCAGACCAAATCGAGCACTCCTCACGTTTGCAAATCCTCCCAGACCAACAAAATCCTTCACATCAAACTCATCCTTGCACCTATGCAGCACTCTCTGATCCACCATCAGATGAAACACATACACCATTAATGTCAATTTGAGCTTAATCCATAAAACAAACAGTGCATTAAATTGTTTGATTCGTCCAAAGAGGTAGCAACTTTGTTGAGATTCCTTAGCAGTGCCATAACAACATCAAACCTTTATCCTCAAGTAAACAAACAATAGCCAAACCAAAAGAGATAAACAATCTAATGTTCCCTCAAATTTTATCATAAATAAACTGATTAACACGACCCCCAAAGGAAAAAACTAAGCAAATTCATGCTTCTCGGGGTAGGTGCATCCAGATCTCTGAATAATCACATTCGATGCGTAACAACCAGTTCTCACGGCCTGCTCGATCGGTTTCTCCTTAACCAACTGGGGCAAGAATCCACCAACAAATGCATCCCCTATATTCATTAACAAACACAATAACATTCAGTACTATTAACAAACAATGAACATAAGCAGCAGCTTTGCTACGTTTTCCATATACAAATCTAATTAGGTAATTTTACCATAAAGCTCTGATTTTGAGGTTATATTTGAAACATAGCAGTAACTGTGTTAGCAGGGTTTTGAAAGAAGAAATTACCTGCTCCATTGGTGTCCATAAGTTTCTCCTTCGGCAGCAATATCACTAGGAACAACTTCACCTTTCCATCCTCAGCCACCACAACTGGGTCTGCACCTTGAGTGATCACGGTGATTCTCTTTTGTGTTCCGGATGCTTTGGTAAGTTGAGAGATCTTTCGGTAACGATACAAGTGAATAATCAAATGCTTAAGAATTAACCTGAAAATGAAATCAGGAAGTGGATGGGTGTTGTGGTTATTTATGAGGAGAGACCGATGCGGTTCGATTTAGAAGCGGTGTTGCTGGTAGCGAAGCGGCCAAGCAGGTGAAGGAGAGAAGTGGTGCCGGCGACAGAAGAAGTGCTGTTGGCGGAGGTAGAGGCGGCTTGCGGGCTACTTCGAGCTCTTGTCTTCAGTTACCACTTCCTTGTCTTTAGGTCAAACTACTCAAAGAGAAAATTATGTAAGTATGAGTGTCAGCTTCTGTATCAAATTATGTAAGTATCAGTGTGTCTTTAGGTCCTTGGGCTAGTCCAACCTTCAATTTGATTCAGATAGGCCTTCAGTAAGCCCAAATGGCATTGATCCTTCACTAAACCAGACTAATAAAGTGGTTCGGCCGAACCGGTTCAGAACCGGTACGGTAAATTGACTAAAATCTGAAGCGGCCAAAAACTGGAGCGGTAAACCGTACCTCTTTAAAATGTGGTAAATGTACAGTTCATGAACCGGTTCGGCCCTGAACCGGTTCATGCCCAGCCCTAGGTAAAACCATGGTTAATAACCACAGTTATTTTCATGGTTATGGTATTGAAAATTGTACCCGTAATGGTTATGGTTATGGTATGTGATTTAAAAATATGGTATGATTATGATATTTGTCATACATGTATTATACCCTAACCAACGACATCCCTATTCTTAATTACAAATTTTTAGGAATGAACAAATATTCATAATTAATATTTTGTTATTTATAATCTAATAAGAATGAAAATTATTTTAAATATAGAAAAAATATGAAAATTATAACGGAAAAAAGGTAGAAAAAAAACTATTACCTCCCCTCTCTAGGCCGTACGTTCTGCGAATTTACACTTACCGCCCTTCACGTAACGTTGACTTATTTGTGAACAAAAGGTAACGTTGACAACTCAACCGATAAAAAGAAAGTACTTAATAATTAAATTTTTCTTCCACTTAATTATTTTTTGCTTATTAATTATATATTGGACTATTATTTTTGAAAAATTAATTAATCATGAGTGTATATAAAATAAAAATGTTATTTTTACAAATTTGGCTTTTGTCTATTAATTATATATTGGACTATTATTTTTGAAAAATTAATTAATCATGAGTGTATATAAAATAAAAATGTTATTTTTACAAATTTGGCGTTCAAATGCGTTAACTTATATAATCTCATAAATTGACTAGCCAATTCTTTTAAAATACTTGTGAATGCTTAGGGTTATGGTTATTGAATATTTTTAATTGATACTTTATAACCGAATCTTCATCTTGTTTATTTATATAATGATTTGTTTTATTTTTATTTACATCATCCCATAATCGTAAATTAATACTGCAATATATAGCATATATATATATAATATTAAGCCTTAACCTATTATGAGAATTGATGATAAAAAAAAAAAACTATTATGAGAAATGACATCACGCTACCGCCTTTATATTCTCCAAACTTTCTAACTCATGACAAGTGGATTAGCTTATACTATACATATTACATAGGCTAATATTTATTTATTTATGTAACCTTTTGAATTTTTTTAAAAAAGTAACTACTGTGATTTTTTTTTGGAAAAGTAAGTATATGAAAAAATATTTAGAAATATGTATATAAGCGCTACTCGGGGAATCACATAATATTCTTTTTACAAAATTCGCTACCCAAAGTAGTGTTTTTCACAAAACGTTACCTGGGGTAGTGTTTTTACCAAAACGCCACTTGGAGTGGCGTTTTTACTAAATCACCACCTTCCACTGGCGTTTTTTTTTGTTGCTTTTTTCACATTTTTTTGATGACTCGATATTTAATTAAAAATAAAATTATATCAAATTATAAAATAAGCGATGTTATGTTACAAAATCACTGCATTTCTAATCCAAAAAATTAATCTAGGTAGATAATTGAATTACAACATAAATGACGTTAACCGTGGTGAGTTTGGACTTACAAAGTATATTTTTTTAAGTCAAATTTTCATATCTCAACTTACGGCAAAACGTATAGTCAATCCGTAAGTCCAAATTTAATATTTTTTGCATAATTTGAATCACAATTAAAATATCTACTCATTACAATTTTTTAAGTAAACATCGAGTCGACAAAAAAATGTGAAAAAAGCAAAAAAAAAAAAATACGCCAATGGAAGTTAGCGAATTTTGTAAAAAATAATATTATGCGCTACCCGAGTAGCGCTTATATACATATTTTTAAATATTTTTTTATATACTTACTTTTTAAAAAAAAATGTACAGTAGTTACTTTAAAAAAAAATTCAACCTTTGGAATTAAAGATGAAATATGCATTACTCATTTACTCTCGCTAAAAATAAATGGATTTTTTTTCTTCACAACGCAGTTAAATTTGACTTGACTTCATATAGCTTACTCATCCATTTTTTTTTTCTCTATGTGGACTGTATATATATATATATGGGCAGTGTGGTCAGGGAATATACGATTCCAAAACTCATCACTAGCTAGCTAGGGCTAGCCTACCTACCTTGGCGTCGTGTATTTATATATCTGTTGTGAGTATCTGACTGACCTTTCTCTCATTCTTATCCTGTTGTCCTATTTTTGCAATTCATTATTGTTTTCCAGTGCCTTGTTTGTCCTCCATATTCATCACTAACCTATCTAGGTAACTTGCTTTGGTCTTGTCTGGTTTCGTTAGGTTTTCTTTAGCTGCTGCAGAAGAAGAAGAAGAATCTCCAATGGCGATGGATGAAGGTGGAGAACCAGAGATGAGGGTGTTGGAGAGCAGTGAAGAGATCTCCATGGCCCTTGCAGAGTACATCCATCATCTCTCTGAGTCTGCCGTCAAGGAAAGAGGCTCTTTCTCCGTCGTTCTCTCCGGCGGAGACATCCCCAAAAGATTAGGGTAAACGTATTATTATCTACGTCATCTAATTATTCAACCTAATTATTGCGTTATCGTAAACGACACTCGTTGCATCATAATAAGTTATCGTGATGATGCCAACTGCAGAAATCTAGCGAGGCTGCCTTTCTTGAAGACGGTTGAATGGTCGAAATGGCATATTTTCTGGGCTGAAGAGAATGTGGTTGACAGCAAGAGCCACCCTGATAGCCTGTACAAGCAAGCCAAGGAGTTTTTCATTTCAAAGGTTCTTCCTTTATCCACACTTAATTAGATGTTCCAACACTGTCGGAATCAAGATATTGTAAGTGTTTGGGATGGGGTAGGTATTTTGGGAGGTTTGGAAATGGCGTAAACTGGTTCGATTTGTCTTGCCTTTAGCTTGTTAGAAATGACAACCTTAATTGGGTTCCAGAGATCTACGGTTAGATGGTTTGACAAAATTCCTATATACAATAGACAACAAATTAATTAGAATTGAATGATGTGGCGATGACAAATCCCTTTGAACTCCTCTAGCAAGTAATGATTTTTTATATACAAAACATAGAAAGGTAGTAGGATACAACAGTTGCGACAAGACTTCTCAATTCCACGTCATGTTGAAGCTTGGTAACGACTTTTGCATTCAGACATGCATTGTCGGACGGACTAATATATATATTGTATAAAAATATGAAATACTTTCAATATATTATACTGTAAACCGCTTAAACAATTGTTAACCTATCATGTGCGTCTAAAAAATGAAACTTTTTGGTTAAACGTGTTATATTTAATCATATATATTTAACAAATATGATTAAATGGTCACAATGACGATTTTACCATTTTTCTTTTATCTTGTGTTCTTTATGTCCAAAATTTGATTTCGAACTCAGATTTGCGCAAATCTAGATTCGAACTGAACCTAAGAATGCATATCTGAGTTCGAAATTAGATTTGCACAAATTTTGGTTCGAAATTAGATTTCGAATTTGAATCGAGGAAGAAAATATTCAAGATGATTAACATTAAAAACAGTGGAAGAGTATTTTAATTATATTTTAGCATATATATATATATATTATAATCGTTCCGTTACATTTTAAAATATAAGTTATTGTTAACACAATGTACTATTATATATCCTCCTTTTATCACTTATTATATATTTTTTTTGTCATGTATCACTTATTATATAACTCGGAATTTAGTCTAATTTTATTTTATAGAAATACCTGTCGTCTGGAAATAAAATGTTGTTTCAAAATTATAAGTAATAATAGAACGCCAAGAACATTCAATGATCGCTATAGACTACATTGTCTTGTTCCAGAAGAGAGAAGAAAGACAGACACTCTCCTTCCATTAAGCTTGGACGACCTACCATACTGTCTGAGACAAAGTTATTGCCTCGATTATTACGTTATCCCTCTTTGTCGTTTTCCTCAGGTTCCGATCCAGCCCAACCACGTCGTTCCGGTCTGCCACGGCGTCGCTGCTCAGACCGCAGCCTACAGCTACGATGTCTCCATCCGACAGCGCGTGAAGAATCGAACAATCCCTGCTTCAATGTCGAGCGACTGCCCAAGGTTTGACTTGGTCCTGTTGACCCTCGCATCTGCTGGCTGCACCGCGTTGCTCTACTCCGGCGGCTCGGTCACCGACGAGGAATCGCAGTGGGTGATCGTGAGATCGTTACCGGATTCGCATAGGGAGAGCGTGGTGCTCACGCTTCCCGTGATCAATGCCGCTGCTAATGTAGCCGTGGTGGTCTCTGGGCCTGAACAAGCGCGTGTTTTTGCGGATATAATGATGGGCCGTAAGTTTGCAGGGTCGAGCCCAGATATGATGCTTCGGCCCAAGGATGGGAAGCTGGTTTGGTTTGCTGACTCAGAAGCATCTTCCATGTTCTTCCGGAACAAATCAGCTGCTTCCACGTCAGCTTCGTGAAAATGTTTCTGATTTTATTTAGTTTACTTTGTAGTAGAGTTGAATTTGGAGAAAATAGATATCTTTACGTATGCTTTTTCCCTTTGAACTTACGAAATTAAACGGTCCAAACATGGAACATTGTTTTATTTTTTTAGTAAAATAGAAACCACAACTAACTAAAATTAAAAACTAATTGATTATAACTATTATAGTAGTGAATTTTCCTTCACTATAAAACATCATGAACTTCAAAATGTCTGATGGAGTATTCGTTAGAATATGAAAATGTTCATTCTGATTAACATCTTTCTTAGCCAAAACATTTGTCACACCATTTGCTTTCCAAAACACGTGTCTGATTTTGAATTTGTTAAAATTCAAAATAATTTTTCTGCAATCCAATATGAGAGACATTAGTGGTTTATCTGAATCCTCAATTATCAAGTTAATTGCTTCTTGTGTGTCTGCTTCGACATGGAGATCATGCACTCTCAAATTCACTGTCATGGTTAGACTGTCTCTTATAGCCCACAGTTCCGCCACGAGACTATTGATTATTCCAATACACCTTTGGAAGTCTTTAATCCAATCTCCTCATTCATTTCGCATTACTCCCGCTCCTCCTGCTGAGTCTGAGTTCCCCATTGCTGAGTCATCCGTGTTAAGTTTAACTCATTCATGTTCCGGAGGTGTCCAACCCACCTGGATGGTCTTTCTTCTCTGATTAATCTTTTCCCTCTTGAAGTTCTCTGAGATGCTCTTAGCCTGAATCAAATTTAAAGTAGATACATCAACTGAAATATGAGGATTATTGAAAATATAAGAATTTCTGTTCTTCCGGAGGAATCACGATGGGAAGATAAATCTTCATCCATTACTTTCACATGAAAATGTTTGAACTTGCAATTCAACTCAAGCCAAGATGAAAGATTAGACAAATAGAAGTCATTTAAACTAGGGTTGATCATGGGCGGGCCAGTCCGGTCCTGAAGGCAAGACCGATACGGAAATTTCGGTCTTGCCATTTGGAGGACCGAGACCGAGACCGACCTTGACGGAAAAAACCCGCCCGAGTAAGTCTTTCTTGACTCGGGCCGGTCTCGGTTCTGGACCGAATCTGCACAAAAAAAACACTATGAGTTCACGGTATTTTTTAGTAAAAGGCGAAAGAATAGTTCACCTCTCAAAAAAACACTATGAACTCACTATATTCTTTAGTAAATTTATCAGGATGTAGATTTTATAGAGATAGAAAACCTCCAAAATCCACATTCTTTTCGGTGTGGTATTATGAAAATCCCAAATCCACATTCATTCGGTCCGGACCGGTCCTAAACAGACTTTCGTGGAAAAAGGCCGAGACCAAGACCGAGACCGACATTGAAGAAAAAAAATCTGCTTGGTCTCGGTCCTAGTCGGTTTCGGCCCTAGTCGGGCCAGTCTTGTCGGAAATTCGGTCCTACAGTCGTTTTTTATCACCCCTAATTTAAACCATAAGGAATACCAATATTATTCCAAACTTTCCTCGCAACCATGCAATCCCGAAGGATGTGTATAATATTTTCATCATGGATACTACAAACCTGACAAATATGGTTAATGTTCATGACCCTTTTGTGAAGTAACTGCACTGTGGAAAACCTATTATGGTTACACAACCATAATAGGTTTACACAACCATAAAATCTTTCTTATGGTTCATAAGAAAGATTTTATGCGTGGGATGGTATCAGACCCCCAGATCCAGTCCCAGTTCCTGAGACCAACTTTAGATTCTTTATTCTCTTCTGCTTTACGAAATGATGGACCGAAGACACATACAAAATACCTTTCGGGTCTCCCATCCAAACTAACATATCCTGAATAACAACAGAAGAACCTCTTGGAATTGCTAAAATTTTCTCTTTGACTTCATGAGGAAGATGGAGGGAGAAATGAGAGAAATCTCATTCCCCCGATTCCCGTATTAAATCTTTTAGAAGAAGCTTTTCCTCATTGCGATTCAGGGGCCCACTAATTATCGATCTAAGATTTATTTTTTCCATCCAATAGTTAGACCAAACATTAACTTTATCTCCCTCGCCAATAACACAAATGATACATTTGTCCATGGTTTGACTTCCCTGAACCAACGCTTTCCCATTAATGGACCCCAAATTGTTGAGTTCCCGATTTGGATTCAAATATTTGAATTTCAGAATTTTAGCCCAATGGCTAGTATTATTCTGACATCTCCATGAGAAATTGGTAAATAAAGCTAGATTTCTATCTGGTAATAGGAATATTCAAACCTCCAAACTCTTTTGGGAGCATAACAGAATCCCAATTTAAAGCATGAATCTTCCTTTTATCCTTTGTAGATCCCCACAAGAAATCTCTGTTTAACTTGTCCAACCTCTTACAAATATCAATCGGAAGAGCTGTGCATTGTATTATATAAAATGAAATAGTTGCCATAACTAAATTTATGAGGACATTTATGTCGGCCATATATAACAATTTAGACATCCATCCTGAAAGTTTACTCCTGATTCTGTCCAAAATGAAGTTAAAAGAGCTAACTATTTTGTTCGACAAATTCATTGAAAAACCCAAGTAAGAATCCAGTTTGTCCACTTTTTTAAAGCTCAACATTCTAGACATAACTAGAGTCGAGGCATCATCCAAATATTTTGAAAATAAAACTTGGGATTTATCAAAATTCACCTTTTGACATGAGATAGAACAAAAATTATCCAAAGTTCTTTTCATAGTCTCACAATTCTGAATTGATGCAGTGCCTAAAAAAATCATATCATCAGCAAAAAGGAAATGAGATAAAGCAACTGATCGCATACTTAACTTTAAAGGGATTCACCTACCCTTGGTAGTTTCGTCATCAATGAGAAAGCTCATGTATTCAATGAACAAGATGAAAAGATAAGGAGATAGATGGATTATTTTTACAGATATTAAATCATCACTTTATGCCCTTAGCCCGTTACTTATTGAAACATTGTACAACTTTAACTTAATGAAATCATATCCTACCATAAAACTAATAGAACACCCGTAAATTCTTAAGTAGATATGGATTTTACGCATCAAGTTAATTTAAAAATATATTAAATATTTGTAATTTTCATTGATAGAAAAACAAAAACTGTAACACTAACACATTTTTATAAATTAGTGTAATACATAAGCTTCCACAATAAAGAATTTACATATTTAGGCTAGAGTAGTACACTCTACACCTAACCTCCAAGTATGGGGCCAATGCCTTATTTCACCTAGTTGACGTATCAATTCAAAGTTTTATCTTTTAACCTATTAGAATCGAAGGAAAACGCCGGAAAAATCGAGTTGACAACCGCAGGTGAGGCGAAGCTCCAGTAGTCGCTCCTACAACGATAGGAATACTACGACATCTGACATCTCAGCAGGAAAAATAAACTGACAACAGAGATGATCAAATTTGTCGAAGACCATAGACGTCCAACATCGCCGAGGTCTCTGTCGGTTGCTGCTCCCAGACCTGAATCTCCTAGCACACGGTCGACGGGGATACCATTCACTGTTGCTGCCAGAACATACTATACACGCACACCGTTGTCGAGCACAACGCCGACAACTTTCAATTCCCTCAACGGAAAGAACAGAACGGTCACTGGCACCGTGAGGGATAAAGACAAGATGACAACTTCCTCTGTTAATTTTGTCTTGACACAAGATCTTCAAACCAAGACAAATGGTTTGGAGCCCATTTTGGTGGAACAGAGGGTCCACGAAGTCAATTATCCCCCAAAGCAAAATCAAGTGGCCCAAAGAGAAATTCTTTTTCCCGGGCTGATTTCTCTCGGTTGTAAAAGTAGTGAAATGGGAAGGATACTTGGAAAGGGGGGACTCCAAGATGACTTCCACAAGGCAAAGGACGAGATGAAGGCCCAAGAAGAGTCGTCAAACCAAAATAGGAATGATATTTGCACTAAGGGAAGCTCAGATGCGGTCCAGGATAGAAGGAGAAACCGCACAATTCCGAAGGGAGGAAAATAGGGTGATTCAAGCCCCAAACCCTATAGAGAGATCCCAAACTTAAGGGAAGGAATCAAGTTGTTTTCTACCCTTTTAATCATAAATTGTTTTATGGATAGTACAATTAATTCAATTTCAGCATCTCATTCTACCTTTGCAAATTCGAATATGGATCCTGCTACTCTTAAGTTGAATTTCCTACTTTGGAATTGTAGGTGTTTAGGGAGTAAATTAGTGATTCACTCTGTTAATGATTTAATTGGCAGACATAAGTTGGATTTGATCATCCTCACGGAGACGATGTTCCATGGAGAGAATCTGATTGCTAAAGCTAGGAAAGTGAAATTGGATATCTTTAGGAGCGTCGACTCAAGGGCTTAAGCGGAGGCATTTTGATTATGTGGAGCTCAAGCAAACTTAGCTTGGAAGTTATGGGTTACACGAAACACGAGATTCATACTACGATTAAGATTTTTGATTCTAACTTTCCTTGAATTCTCTAAGCTATTTATGCTAGTGTCAACTTTGACGAAAGACAAAAAATTTGGCAAAACCTCAAAACTGTTGATGATAGTATTAATCTACATTGGATTGATATGGGAGACTTTAATGATGTCATTAGTCAATCTGAGAAGAAAAGGGGTAGACTAGTTAATTTAAATCGTGCTGCTAAATTCAAAGACATGCTTGAATATTGTGCTCTTGCTGATCTGGGTTATGCTGACACCGTTTTCACTTGGGCAAAAATGTGTAGGAGTGACAATTTTGTTCAACAAAGACTAAACTGTATCGCCGCTAGTCCGTATTGAAATTCCCCAATGTTAAGGTTATTCATTTAACTAAACTTAAGTTGGTCCACTGCCCTATCTTACTTGCTCTAAACTCTGTTGATCTGGATAGATCTTACAGACCCTTTAGATGTGAACACATGTGGCTTAATCACCGTGAGTTCAAAAATTTAGTTCAACATACCTAGGACTCTTCTCTTCATATTCACCATGAGGTTACTACTCTCTTCCCGAGCAGAGCTAAAGATTGGAATAGGAGAACCTTTGGGAATGTTTTTAAAATAAAAACAAAAATTCTGGCTAAGTTAGATTTGATCCACAATAGAATTAGTATGAACCCGAATGTGCATCTCCTTCATTTGGAAAATTCTCTTAGAAGTGATTACGTTGAGATTTTAAACGAGGAGGAAACTCTCTAGGCTACCAAGTCTAGATCGAATTGGATAAGAGATGGGGATAAAAATACTAAATTTTATCATGTTTCAACGCTTATAAAAAGAAACCACTATAAACCAGAGCCATCAACGACGAGGGTCAAAACTGGATCTATAATTCTGTCTCGATTAAAGAGATTTTCCATGTTTTTTTTCTTCAAAACTTTGTTTCTCACTGGCAAAGAATTGGTCCCCATCAACCCTTTCCTGGAGTTCAACCCACACTCAGTGTTGAATTTTTCTATGATCAACTCCATTATGCGGATTGTGTCTAAGAGCGAGATCCTCTTCGCCCTTAATTATTTAAGCAGTTTGAAGGCTCCTGGTCCTGATGGCCTCCATCCCATTTTCTATCAAAAGAACTGGGATATTGTTGGGAGATCGGGGTGTAATAGTATTAAAGACGTCTTTTCAGGTCATCATATGCCTAAAAACATGAATGATACCTTATTGTCCCTTATTCCTAAAATTGCCAAACCGAATATGGTGAAGCATTTCAGGCCTATTAGTCTATGTAACACAACTTACAAAATCATCTCTAAGGTTATAGTGAATAAGATCAAACCGTTTATGCATTACTTCATTTCACCTTTCCATCTGAGTTTCATCCCCGGTCGTAGAGCGAGTGATAATGTGGTTATCCTTAGGGAACCATGTTGAACCAGTATTTGAACCAGGTTTTTCGGTATAAACCGATTGGTTTTTTCCTGCACAAACCAATTGGTTTTATATGCAGTGTTAAACCGCTCGGTTTTTCTATTAGGCTAAATATCTCGATTGCCCTCAATTCTTGCCCTAGAAACTCCACTTCGTCTCAAGTAGCCGCCCGCAGCAGTGTCTCCTGCTGTTACTGCGCCACCGTCCTCCAAATTGTAGCAGAAATGATGATTTGTCAGGAAGAGCTGTAGCATCCTCCACCGCTGTTACTGCACCACTGTCATGGGATGGGATGGGTTTGGAAGAGCTGTAGCGAAGTTGAAGGAAGTTGGGCAATGCGACTTGGACTTGGACGTGGGAAGAGGTAACTCACTGCTGAAATGAAGGACTCGGGGATTCGTCGGGTCGAACTCGACCGAAATGAAGTGGAAGAAGATGTTCTCCGGAGACGGATCACAATAGGAGACAACCTCGAGATCTCCGACGGGAATGGCAACGCACTCCGCTCCGTTCCGGTACCCTGGCGCCTCAATGAATTTGTAATCATGGCTTTCACGAAGCGGAAACGACCAAATGAAGAAGGCGACCAGAGATAAAGCAATGAAGACGATGAGCAGGAGTGCAACACTTGACATGAATCGAAGAAGCATTGAAAATGATAGATCGACAATGGCTAGTATGGGGTGGAAGGGTTGAAAAGGTGGATGGCTGGGCTGAGTTGGAGCTGGGGCTGACATAAAACGAAGCATTGAAAAGGTGGGATGTGACAAGGCTGAGTGGGCTGGAGGGATGGGCTTAGGCTGAGCTGGGCCAATTGTTTTTGTTTTTAATTATGAACAGTGAACCACACACTGAACCGGGGCCGATCGGGTTGGACCGGATGAACCCCTTATCGGTTCGAGTGCTGGTCTGGTTATGATAACTATGATCAGAACCGAACCTGAATGATGGTTCGACCGAGAACCGGACCCCTGTCCGGTTTGATTCAGCGAAAAGACCGAAATGCATATGAACAATGTTTGAACCAGGTTGAACCGATCGGTTTTACTAAAACCGGCCAGTTTTTTGTTCTAATTTTTTGGGGTGGTTTAAATTTTTTGGGAGGTTCTCTTCGGTTCGACCGAGCAACTTTTTCGGTTTAAATGTTATGTTTAAAGTTTAGACCTATTGTGTTTGATTTTGAGACTATCGTGTTATGTATGTTCAAAATTTGAGGTAATTATGTTTTGTTATATTGTGTTTGAGAGTAATGTGTATGTTTTAGACTATGTAGTTTCTGTGCGTTTGAGGTAATTATGTGTGTGTTTGAGACAATGTATTTTATAATTATATTTTCAATTTCTTTTGTGTGAATAGTGAACCGCACGTCGAATCGGGTCCAACCGGGTTGGACCGACCAAATCAGGAACCGACTCCCTAATCAGTTCGAGTGTCGGTCCTGTTCTGATAACAATGCCCTTAAGAGTTAATTTCGGCACATGCAATAATTATTTAGGTTTAAAGTAAATATATTAATTTTACCCAAAAAAGAGAGTAAATATATTAATAATGCTGCTCTTCGATGATCTTATAAGACACATATAGAAAACAATGGAAAAAATGTAAGCATACGGTTCAGACCGAATAAAGTCGATGTAAACATGCAGTCCGGGACCGAGACTGAGACTGGCCCGAACGAACGGGTTTTTTCCTTGTAGGTCAGGCTCAGACTCATTTTTTTTCTTCCAAAAACCCGACTGGACCAGACTAGCACGGCTTCATTGAAAACCCTAGCATTGTTAATTTGCTATCACCTAAGTCAGTGAGTCTCAACCATTACGTCTTGACCCTCTTGACTCTGAGACTCTTTGCAATTCCGTTTCTCGACTCTTTTCCATTTCGTCTCCGGTGAATCAGCGTCTGCGTCTCAGGCGTTCGTCCCGGTCTCAGCGTTCGTCCATATTAGGTTACAACTCTTCCATTTGCCGATTCCATTTAGTTTGATTCCATTTTTCGATTCCATTTAGTTTGATTCCATTTGCTCCATCTTCCGTTGGTTTTGGTTTTTGGTCACGATTCCATTTGCCAATTCCATTTAGGTCACGATTGTTCTTGGTTCTGGTTATTGTGGTCACTAGCTCTTTAGTGTCACGCTCCGGGAAAGAGATTGTTGATGTTAAACAAAATTTCGGTCCAAGACCGAGACCCACCCAAGTCAAGTAAGACAGACTCAAACGTTTTTATTTTAAGAAATCAGTTTCGGTCCTCCAAAAGTCAGGACCGAAATTTCGATATAGATTTCGGTGAAATCACTGTTTAACACACTGTATATATTTTTACGTATCGTATGTATAGTTTTTTACATATTATATTATACGATCAGTCTAAAAGTAAAAAATTAATGTCTAGTTTAATTCATAATTAAATTATCTATGCATTGTAATGTTTTTGATTTTTTTTTTAGTAAATATATAATTAACTTTTTCACCTAATGCATTTAATCATTTCGGTCAAATTATAGGACATGTTATGTTAAAAAATTAAATATATTTCTAATCAAAAAAATTACCCTATGTAGATAATTGAATTACGACATAAATGTCATTAACCGTGGTGAGTTTGGACTTACAGATTCTCAGTTATATTGTTTTTACTCAAATTTTCATCTCTTAGCTTACGCTAGAGCGTACAGTCAATCCGTAAGTCCAAATTTAATATTTGTTTGCATCATTTGAATCAAAATTAAAATATATACATACTACAATTTTTTTCAATAGATATATAATTTTATTTTTAATTAAATATTGAGTCGTCAAAAATGTTTTTAAAAAAGATTAATGTGAAAATGCCAACAAGGGTCGACGTTTTTCACAAACACTACGCTACACCAGTTTTTTTTTGTTAGTGAGTTAAAAAGTAAAATATTATCCCTAGTTTGCTAAATATGTTTTTAATATATATATATTTTTAAAATACTTTACTTTTTTTTAAAATTCCAAATTCTGTTCACAATGTTCGCCGCACACTCTTTTATCAGGCACGCCGCTGCCACCGGCCGGCGGCTCTTAGGAGACATACCAGTTCATCCTCTCTCTCTCTCACAGTCTCACACTCTCTCATTTTATTGAATTACAGATTGGCTTCTCATGATTTAGATCTCTTCAAAGCATTTGATTAAGGTCGTTCTTGTTTCTTCAAAATGATTGCAGCTTCATGGACAAGCAATTCGATGTATTCGAATTGGAAACACTGAGATTCCCGACAACAACGGCCTCCTGTATTCTCTCCAGTACATCAAAGGGATAGGTCCTTCCACTGCTCGCCAGATCCTTAACGAGCTATGCATTGGCAACAAGTACGCTAGGGAGTTGACTGGTCTTCAGATTGAATCTCTCCGTAATGAAGTCCTCGACCGTACCATTGGACATTACTTGGTTCGTATCTCTACCTTGTATTTCTCCCTTGGCTGGTTCATAGTTTAGTTACTGAAAAATGCCGCCCACTATGTGTTTGATGTTTGTCCTCTTAGAAAATAAATTGAAGAAAATGGTGCTTGTGTTTTTTTTAGAATGGGAAGCTATTGAAATTTGAATGATTCAAATGGAAGAAAGTTGATATAATGAGTATAGCTATAGCGGACTGGCTTTCACTTGGTTTGTAGCAGGCTAGCAGCTTGATTCTCTTTAGTTGGTGTGTTCTTTGGTAAAAGATGAAATGCAAAACCCTTCTGAGGATTAGCCTAGCAATAGTTCGGTTTGATTTGGTCTCAGACGGAGATGATTATTTTCCCCGCAATCACTTTATGCAGTTTTATCTGAGAAATTCTTGTTATTGGATATGTCACTGTACCTGAGTCTTATACGGGAGCTGAATATTCAAATTCAGTTGATTTTATTTTTGTCTATGTATGTTGTTTCTTGTTTGGGACTTAGTAGGCGGTATGGTACCATTTTGCTGCCCTGAAAAGACACCAATAAACCAAAACCTTCAAAGGTATGAAACTTGGGTTTCTTTCCAGTACTTCTATAGAATATCAGGTTTGACACTGGGTTGATATGGTAATGTTTTGATTTGATATGGTAATGTTATGATCGTAGGGTTTAAAATTTAAGGGAAAATTACCAAATTGGTACCCGAACTTGTGGGTGATTAGCAAGTAGGTACCTAAACTTTTTTTGTAGCAACTAAGTATCCGAACTTATGAAAATTAGCAAATAGGTACCTACCGTAAATTTCCGTTAAGAATAAACTGAAAATATCACGTGAGGAACAAACAGGTACCTGAACTTACACGAATGAGCAAGTATGTATCTGAGCCGGTTCAAAAATCGGTTAAGAATTAGTTTGGTTGAACCACTTTATTTTTTTTTAAAGTAGGGTTTATATACCAAACGCATGCATCGCTCAACTCGAGACGTTCTCGAAGTGTTTCTTGACACTTCAGAAACGTTTGGAGTTGAGTCATGCATGTGTTTGGTATATAAACTCTATTTGTTTTATAAAAAATAAATAAAGTGTTTGACTGAACCGGTTCTGAACCAGTTCAGGTATCTACTTGCTCATTCGTGTAAGTTCAGGTACCTATTTGCTCCTCACGTGCTTCTCACGTGATATTTTCCGTGTATTCTTAACGTAAATTAACAGTAGGTACCTATTTACGTATTTAAGAAAGTTCAGCAACCTATTTGCTACAAAAAAAAAAGTTTAGGTACCTACTTGCTAATCACTCACAAATTCGGGTTACTGTTTGATAGTTTTCCCAAAATTTAAATGGTAAGTACATATTGACGTGATATCTCCCTATATTGATAGACTAATATTATGTTATAACTTGTAATTCCTTACCTGATATATACGCTACTATATAGAGAGTTTAAAACTCATTGCAACATTGATCTTATGTCCTAATCAGTAAGTACAGATGCTAAGCACGTAGAACTACAATGGTTATATTAAGTTATTAACCTTTTATCCAAATTCCCATTACCTGCTAAAAGTATTGGATTATAGACATCAGAAGATTCAGAATTAGGATTCACTACTTTACCAACCAAAGTATCAAATCCTGGTGAAAGGAGAAGTAGGTGTAGCTAACAAATTTCGTACTACTCTTTAAATGGTTTGTTGAAGTTTAGTCGGTTAGACTGGGACTTTGGGAGATAAGTCCTTGTAGGTTTCCTCTTAAATAAATGGTTTGCTGAAGTTTAGTCAGTTAGACGTTGACTTTAGGAGATGAGTCCTTGTAGGTTCCCTCTTGGAATGGCTAATTGCTTGGTGGATCATTTGATGGATTTAGATGCATATACACAGAACTAATCCTATTTTCTGTTCTTGCTGATATGGAAGGGGAAATATTGGGCTTTTGTTGGATTCTGAATTTTTCATTTGCTCTGGATAAATGACTCAAAATGTCCTTTTTTTCATCAACACGCTGAATTACTAATTATTAATGTATTAGTCATTTTGTTGACCATGTACATTGACCTACAATGGTTTACTTCTTCAAAATTTGAAAATGGTGTGCAGGGTGCAAAGTTATTCCACTGATTGATTACATCCAATTTTTCGTACTACTCTTTTAATGGTTTGTTGAAGTTTAGTCGGTTAGACTTGGACTTTGGGAGATAAGTCCTTGTAGGTTCCCTCTTAAATAAATGGTTTGCTGAAGTTTAGTCAGTTAGACTTTGACTTTAGGAGATGAGTCCTTGTAGGTTTCCCTCTTGGAATGGCTAATTGCTTGGTGGGTCATTTGATGGATTTAGATGCATATACACAGAACTAATCGTATTTTCTGTTCTTGCTGATATGGAAGGGGAAATATTGGGCTTTTGTTGGATTCTGAATTTTTCATTTGCTCTTGATAAATGACTCAAAATGTCCTTTTGCTTTTCGTCAACACGCTGAACTACTAATTATTAATGCATTAGTCATTTTGTTGACCATGTACATTGACTTACAACGGTTTACTTCTTCAAAATTTGAAAATGGTGAGCACGGTGCAAGTTATTCCACTGATTGATTACATCCAAATTCCTACATTAGAAACTATCCAAATAAATGGATAATGAATGCTCTGCATCTAGATGACCTAAAAACTTCGGAACTATAATGGGTTGATTACTCTACATGAATTGAAGCATTGCCTTTTTTGGTACTCGGAAACTTATTATTCCTCGAAGCTATGCCATTGAATACTCTACATGAATTGAAGCATTTCCTATTTTGGTACTCATAAACTTATTATGATGGGTTAAATACTCTACATGAATTGAAGCATTTTCTCTTTTGGTACTCTGAAACTTATTCTTCCTCCTTGCAACTTTTGTGCTGACATATTTTGATTGGATACATGATCATGTTCACGGTTTAACTTTGGGAGTTGATTCAATCGCTCTCTTTTCTCCAGGACAAAGAGAGAGCAAGTGATATTAAGAGATTAGTTGATATCCAATGCTACCGAGGCATCAGGCACATGGATGGTTTGCCAGTAAGAGGTCAGCGCACAAGATGCAACGCGCGCACCAGGAAAGGCAAGCCAATTGCTATTGCAGGGAAGAAGTCTCGTTAATGGTTTCAATTTACTGTGTTGAATAAGTGTTTAAGAAGTTGTCAACCTAATTTGAAGCACTCAAGTTCTCTTTCACGTTAGTGTACCTAATTTGAAGCACTCAAATCTGTATTTTTTGTTATTGTTGTTGTCATGACCAAGAATCATGATGTTAGTGGGTTTAGTTTTTTCTGATTCATTCAACACAATTCAGCAGCATACCTTCAAAGAGTTAAGTCTCATTTTGTTATTTTTTGTTCTAAAATCAACAATTGATATCAGAGCTTAACTTCTTGAGGGATCTGTGAGGTTGAGTGATTGTCGATTTCTTGAGATCATCCACCCAAAATTTAACTTCTTGAGGGATTTCTGAGGTTGTGTGATTGTCGATTTCTTGAGATCATCCACCCATATACACTCTAAGCTCTCATCAAATGGAAGAATCTTTCTTAGATGTTGCTCCACCAAAATTTGACGGCTCAAACTACCAAAGTTTTTTTTGTTCAATAAACTATCAAGTTTGGGCTGTCAAAATGGAAGCTTACATGCAATGCACTGATATGTGGGAAGCTGTTGAAGAATACTATGAAATTTTAGCTCTTCCACACAACCCTACACTTACTCAAATCAAGGTTTAACGGGAGATGAAGATGAGAAAGGAACAAGTCAAGTCATGCCTTTATTCGTCTGTCCCATCTGCAATTTTCAGCCGAATTATGTCCATAAAGTCAGCCAATGAAATTTGGGACTTCCTCGAAAAATAATACAAATGAGATGAAAGAATAAGGGGCATGAAATCTCTGAACTTGATAAGGGAATTCGAGAAGGAGCAGATAAAGAAATCTGAGACCATTCCTCAACAGAATACTTATCTTCAGCTCTGTTCTTCTCGGCATTCTGTTTAATCTGTATAACAACTGGCATCAGGAGATGTCAAAAGATAGGGCATGTTGAAATGATTTGCCCTGAAAAGTACAATCAGTGGAAGAGAGAAACTCAAGCCCTCGTCCATGAAGAAGAGTATCATCATCTGTTTGCGGCTTCTTGCTTCACAACTGTAACATCGAGTGATGAATGACTGATTGACAGTGGCTGCACTAGTCACTTGACTAGTGATGTGAGATTTTTCAAACAATTTGACAGGATAGTTCTTTCCAAAGTAAGAACGTGATAAGGGAATTCGAGAAGGAGCAGATAAAGGAATCTGAGACCGTTTCTCTACAGAATACTCATCTTCAGTTCTGTTCTTCTCGGCATTCTATTGAATCTGTATAACAACTGGTATCGGGAGATGTCAAAAGATGGGGCATGTTGAAATGATATGCCCTGAAAAGTATAATCAGTCGAAGAGAGAAACACAAGCCCTCGTCCATGAAGAAGAGTTGCATCATCTGTTTGCGGCTTCTTGCTTCACAACTGTAGCATCGAGTGATGAATGACTGGTTGACAGTGGCTGGACTAGTCACTTGACTATATAATCACTAGTCAAGTGACTATATAATCGTTGGCCAAAAAAAAAAGTGACTATATAATCACCATAACTATAGTCACTTGACTAGTGATGTGAAAATGGTGATTATATTGTTATCAAAGGTAAATGAACCATAACTATAGCAAGCTGTTCTAGAACAAAACTAATCGTTGATGTTCTGTATGTGCTAAATATTGATCGAAATATGCTTAGTGTTGGTCAATTAATACAGAGGTTTTAATGTGATTTTCAAAAATAGAGTATGTGTGATAAAGGATCCCCTAACATCTTTACCCATTAAGTTATTGTGTTCTTCGATGCATTCTTCTAATCCAGTCATTATAGTGAGTTATGAATGGAAGGACAAAACATTTCAATGTCAAGTATTACTTCAGAAAGATTGGGAGTTTGCAACATCTAAACAAGGAGGGGCGTTGAATAAGTGTTTAAGAAGTTGTCAACCTAACTTGAAGTACTCAAGTTCTCTTTTCACGTTAGTGTACCTAATTTGAAACACTCAAATATGTATTTTCTGTTATTGTTGCCGTCATTACCAAGAATCATGATGTTAGTGGATTTAGTTTTTTCTGATTCAATCGACACAATTCAGCAGCATACCTTCAAAGAGCTAAGTCTCATTTGGTTAATTTTGGTTCTAAAACCAAGTTGCTTTGACTAGTGTTTTTTTTATAAAAAAAATACACTATTTTACATTCTAAAATTCTGTCGCTGAATTGACACGTGGCAACTGTCGCTGAATAAATTCGGTCGAATGTTTAGTAATATCTAATTAGGGATAGGGCTGGCAATGGTGCGGTGAAAAACCCATAACCACGGTTATAACCGTTACTGTTTAATATGGTTAACCGTACCATTATGGTGCGGTGCGGTTATGGTGATGAAATCTCTACCCATAATGGTTATGGTTATGGTTATGGTTATGGTATTTGAGTTATACCCATGGTTATAACCATGGTTATTTTATAAATATAATAATTATTTATTATTAATAAACTAATATATATATATTATACTAAATTTAAATTACAGCATAAAAGTGAAATCAATTGATGATATTGATGAAGATGATGATTGATAGAAACAAATACGACAAGTGTGAAATGGTTAGGGGTGTTGAATCATTACTCGTTATGAGCGTTTGTTGAATTTTAATGTTAATTCAGTGGTGTGAATGTTAATGTTGAATCATATGAATGTTGAATGATGTTAGTGTTAATGTTGAATGATGTTAGTGCTATATATTTTTATTGTTGGTAATATAGATAGATGTAGTTTTTAAAATTAAAATTTCGGTCTTTTATTATATTACATGTGGAATGAATATGGTTATACGGTTAAAACCATGGTTAATAACCACGGTTATTTTGATGGTTATGGTATTGAAAATTGTACCCATAATGGTTATGGTTATGGTTATGGTATGTGTTTTAAAAATATGGTATGGTTATGGTATTTGGCATACCCTGACCATACCCTAACCATTGCCGGCCCTAATTAGGGACAATATGAGTGTGCCATGATTATTTCTGAACAAGTATTCTACTAATATCCATTGAGGCAACTAACTCCATCATTTCGATACGTGCTAGTGGACCTCTTGCAACTCAATACCATCCATAGCACATGTGATAGCCCTAGCAACCACACGATACAATTGTTGGAGACGAAACCACGTTTTCTCACATGTCCAATTCAAGCCCAAAATATATAAGTTTATGGTAACTATGGCATAGTCCAGGTCCACATTCAGTGGCCCAACTAACCAATCATAATTTTTTTTTTTGTCAATCCCAAATAATGATAATACATCAAGAAATTGAAATTTAATAAAATGATTGAATTTCAAAGATTAGGTTCTTGTATTTGTGGATTGGTTCAGGTGGGGTTTTGTGTATTCCTTCTGAGGAACCTCATTCATGACGTGCTATTGATGGTTGGGTCGATGTTATAATAATTCCTTGTTGATCTTTTACCCATTAATTAGATAGTGGAAATGACACGTGTGATGCTAATTAGTTTAGGCCTACTTGTAATAATTACAAAAAAATATCTGCACGCGTTATTGAATCAGTTAGTTGTTAAGAACTATATTTAATTGGAAATAAATTAGATTAATGATTTTTGTATCATAATTCAGTAGGAAAAAAAAGAGTAAATTGCAGGAAGGAAAGATATATCACGTTTTAAGGGTTGTTGTAAGCCTAACATAGCAAAGAATTGCAACTAGAATAGCTCATTGTTACATTTTTATTTATTTATTTGGCTGTTAATTGATAACTTAGTATGTGATGCGAAAGTCACTTCATTAGATAAATAATAAAATATTCAAAGTTATATTAAAAACAGAAAAATATACTAGAAATTACAAGTGCTGTAAATATAAGAAAATTATTAATACATCAAAATATGCAATCCTTCTTATATAATATGTTATACGTTAATTACTTAATTGGTTACACATGTTTCACCATTGTGCAGAATGGTTACACATGTTTCAAAATGTGATTAATTAGTTTTGCTATGTGACTAATTGGTTACACATGTTTTTCCCATTGTGATTAATTGATTATTCCGTTAGTAAACCTTTAATTTTAACGTTAATTATTTTTTTAACATATTATTGAATTGTGAAATTACTATTATGCCATTAGTTGTATTGAATAACACAGAATCGTCTTGAAGAATCAGAATCGAATCAAATTCGATGTTCTTGAAGAACCCAGAAATGGTGTTTCTGGGTTCTTCAATTCAATTCATTGATAAAGAACAGCTTGGTTGATGAAGAACACAGTTTGATTAATAAAAATGGTAATTACGTCATTTTACATATCTAAATAGTGACTTAATTGTGATTTTTAACGGTGAACAGTAAAAAAAACAATTAGTCACATTTCAAAATTAATTAATCACATTTTGAAACATGTGTAACCATTCTGCACAATGGTGAAACACGTGTAATCAATTAAGTAAATAACTCTATCTTAAATTCTAAACAATACGCGGGGAACCTACGAAAAAGCTGATCTCTTTGGCATTTTTGTTGGATTTACTAACAATATATAAATTCTGAAATAATTTGTATAACATATTCCGATGAGTGGATTGGATTATGAGGGCAGTCCATTGGATAATCATTTCAATTGAACATCGTGAATCAGACCATTATATCTTGTCCACCGAATTATATTAGCGACTACGTGTTATTCAAAATATTCCTTAAAGCAAAATTAAGCTAAACAAAGCTCCCTGTATAAGTATGATGTAATTTTTTTGAGATATGATGATAGATGACGAAAAACTGTATTTTTAATAACTTATATCATGGACATATCCCTTTGGGCGGTCCAAGGACACTGCTTGAATATGAAAGAATGCGAGGAGAACATAAGACTAGAGGATATCGAATTCGACAAGCTGCAGATTTGGACGCAAATACATGGCCTTAGCTTGGATATGCACAATAAGAAAAACGCTAGCCAAAGGAAAACGCTAGCCAAACTGGAGGTGGATGTAAACGTTCCTTTGGTCGAAGGGTTCTGGTGGTCGAGTAAGTCGGGGCAAGTGAGGTGGGCGACGGTCAAATACGAAAGACTGTCCGACGTTTGCTATGGGTGCGGGAGACTTGGGCATACATCGATAAACTGTGGGGATGAGGTGGCGAGGTCCTTATTGTGCATATCCAAGCTAAGGCCATGTATTTGCGTCCTCGAATTCGATATCCTCTAGTCTTATGTTCTCCTCGCATTCTTTCAGATTCAAGCAGTGTCCTTGGACCGCCCACGGGGATAAATCCATGATTTGTTCTTTTCCTTTATCGTCAATTGGCGGATAAACATTTTAGTTAGGGGTGAAACCGGACTGGTCGGACCGGTTTTTTACTATTTCGGTCGGGGACCTATATTTTCGTACCGGTTTTTCTTCAAAAAAAAGTCCGACCAAAAGACCGTATAAGGAAAAATAAACCGTCCATTCGGATTTTCGGACCGGATTTTTGGTTTAAACCGAAAAAATAAAAAAATACACATTCAAAACCAAAATAAGTATTCAAAATCAAATTAAACAACAAAATAATTTGATTTAACAATGTTTACATATATTTCTACTAAACCGATTAAACAACTAAAATAATTATTAAATAATAAAAATTTATTTGTTTGTATTCGTTGATTAATTATATTAATTAATACTAACTAATACAATATATAAAATAATATACATATAAATGGTCGGACCGGACTCCACGGTCTTTTAGAGTTGTAGACCGAACAGTCTAAAAAATTGTTTCAAGCAAAAAAAATCCAACCATAAACCGAACTGTACATTTTTTACCGGTTCGGTTTTCTCCGGATTTTCGGACCAAACTGTTTTCCCTTTCACCCCTAATTTTAGTATGATATTTTTTGTCCCTATTTTTTAATAGATTTATTTGTAAATAAATATATATTTGAACTCCTATTTTTCTTTTAAAATTATTTATTCAGACTAAAATGTTGATTTATTATCTATAACTTATATAATAAAACATATGACAAATATTTTTTCGATCAGACAATATAAAGATGTAGTAGAGAATTGGATTTTTTTGAGACAACATGCTTGAGACAACATTGTATCCATCTAATTTTTGTTGTCTATTTTCCATTTATTAAGCGAAATGAAAACCATACAAAAATTCAAAAAGTGTCTTTGATAAGAAATAGTTTGGTTTGTGTCTCCTCCCAAAGGAACCTTGTGTTGGCTATGATGTGGACACTCTTCTAGAAAAAATAATCAATTGCTTCTAATTCAACATTTTTGGTGTAACTTGGGTGAACATAGTAATAACTTTGGTCACACTCTTCGCATCAAAAAGATGATACCTTTAATAAATTTATTTTACACTTCAAATAATTTTCACTTTCACACTCCGTTATTCATAGAGGGTAGACGGTTGACCCTAAACCCTTAGAGTTTTGTTGGTCATTAGTTGTATTGGTTTGGATTGATTGAAGGGATGTGTGCCTTTTGCTTTGGGTAACTTGGACAATTCAATGGACTAGGTTGTCTAAACGGGTTTCCTACTTCACCTACAAAGCTTAATTGCTTCTTACCTTTGTTTGGGAACTTGGATCATAAATGTCCTTTATCTAGGCTTTCTTTTAGCCTTGTTGAGTACTTCATGGATAGTACACACAAATTAAGCAATATTGTTCACATATTTATATTGGGAAAAGTATGAAATATACTTAATCGATATGAATGTATTTGAAATATATATTAGAAATTACAACATAGAAAAAATAAATTCCAGGGATAAATGTTGGAACAAAAGAAATTATATACAAGGAAACTAAATAAATTAATCAAGCATATATTTCTTTGACTAATCAGATTAAATATATGAGTTCATCGTATGAGTTCATCGTATTTGTTGGATCACGTTTTCCAGTATGACTCAGTTCGGTGCGTCCTAGATCAATCCTCTTGGTGCTCTGATAACATGAACGGAAGGAAAGTCTGGTATTTTTTTTGTTTCCCCTTCGACGATCAAAACAGTCGAAGGTTCGTTGGTTGGGGAGAGTAAATATGGAGTGAGTATTGAATGTAAAGGAATGGTATGTGATAGTATTTATAATCCATCATCTCTAACCTTGGTCGGGACATACCTCATGTAGATATTAAAGATGCAAATGAATGGTAGGTGATGGTATTTATAATCCCTAATCTCTAACCTTGGTCAGGTCAGACCTCATCCTGGTCATCCCAGGTGTCATCTGGTCAAGTGACCATGGTTGAGTGCTCATTAATGTGTTGAATGACATGTTGTCTTTTCTGTCTTTTTATCAGGTTTGTCTTTGTCATCCCATAAATTGTCGTAATAGGTCAAGGGGCTTAGGCTTGAGATATGGGGCGAGTAGATTTGTGGCGTGGCTTTGTATGTGGCACGCCCCTTCAGTAATAACCTGAGGTAAAGTGCGAGGTGAGGATTGTTGGAGTGTCCCGGCTGAACACCTGGGTGTTATCCTTAGGGTCCGCGGGGCTTGTGGGCTTATACGCACACGTGGCACCACCCTTATCCGTATCAGAAGTGGCGCTCGGGCCTCCTCTAGACCGGGTCAGTTTGTGGTTGGGTCACCCGAAAGATGAGGGTTAACACCCAACAATATCTATATATTTTCTTATTGTATGTGATTTCTATTGTATTTTATGTAATGGTTCACATCTACTTATGGCCAAACCCTAATCTATATACTTCATCTTTTTATTCACTATCTTATATTAATTAATTTTATACATTTCCTAGCTATGTTATAGGGTTCCATCTAATCATACTCAAAAAATTGTCTCAAGTTGTAAATAATTTTTAAATTTAAAACTGAACTTAAATGTGAAAATTGGAATTACTTATAATCAGTTGTAACCTCCATTCTCAAGTATGTTGTGGAAACGTGTCCAGGCACGAAGCCACAGTGTGACCAGGGGGGGTAATTGCCCCCCCTCAACTTTTTAATTTGTATCAATTAGACCCTAAAAAATATATTTATTTTCAATTTAACCCTTTAAATTTTTACATTTGCCCCCTCTGAAGTTTTTTTGCTTTCAATATTTACTCTTAAACTAATTATTGCCCCCACTCGTCTAAATTCCTGGCTTCGTCCCTGAACGTTTCCTCTTCTCTGAGGAGAGAGTGGAAGTGATTCGGGTGTCGTTCTAAGTTCTACCCCCATGCATGTATATATGCATGCATGGTTGTTGTGTGTATCTACCACACATGCATCGACGTGATTTAGTGATGATGGTGCATATTTAATACCCTACGTACTCTACACAAACCAACACACTTAAATTCTTAACGTATACAGATCAGAGAGAGAGAGAGAGTAGAGCCTATCTAATTAATTAAGTCTGGTGCATGCATGTGCATGATACAAAATCATGATTTAAGATTACAAAAATAAGAAGCTTAAAACTAGTTAAAATAATAGAATACAATTTGTCAAAGAATAGTGGTACCATCCGATTGGTGGCGTCCAGTCGTAGGTAGTAGAGGTGGACGTAATGACTGAGTTGTGTCTCTGCATGCACCATCCTTAATTATGACACGTGGTGCGTGCAGTTAAGTGTATGATCGACCTCGCATACTATTGATGTGGATCGTCTACTTGTGTAGTACTTAAAGACTAGTAGGGACGAAATTATTTTCTCAAAATAACAAATGTAAGAATTTAAAGACTAAAATAAAAATAAAAATATTTTTTATAATTAAATTAAGATAGCTATATATTTTTTACATGGGGATGAATTAATATTCTTTAACATTACTTCATATATTTCTTACACATTACTTCTAAATCTTAAATACTTATATCATCTAATAGAAAATAACACACACATGGAAAACCCTTATTCCCTTAGTATATATAGGTATCTAGGGAATATGTGCTTACTAAATTTAAATTAAGGACCAAGTGGAAAAGGTAAAACACGACCGAGACAGACAACAAGCGAATCCAGGGATTGGATTGTACGTACTGTCTGTCTTGTCTATAGTTTTATTTATTTATCCTCATAATTTATTATCGAGAATCTGCAATCACCACAACCTACTTCTGAATTCGGATCCGCTTATCCCTCTTGAATCTTTAGGAATAATAACAAAAATATTAGGAATTTTTAAATGACCACTAGGGAGCTAGATATCACCTATATTTTAAAGTATCATCCACATCTCGATCAGTTCTTTGTAAATAAATAATTATGCTTCCTTCATTTATATATATATATATATAAAAATTATAAAGCTAGATAAAAATAAATAAATTATCGACTCATTTCGTAGTTCACAATATTATCAGATAATAATAATATAAAGTTTTAAAAAATAATCTTTCTGAACATCCATTTTAAAACTAGAAAATAAGTTGAGTACAGTGCAAGATTTAATTTACGTGGTTTAATTACTAAATTAAACGCTATCTTTTTCATTAAATTATCTACAAATTATAAAGTAAGAGGGTTTGGTAACTTTGGTTTCATTGATTACTTCAACTAACATGTAAAGCACTCCAAATAATGAATACTAAATGTGTAGATTAATTATTTATAAACTCAAAATATTATATATATATATATATATATATATATATACAAAACAAAGTTAACCATCTCTAATTAATTAATTTTCAAATATTTAAAAAAGTGAAATTTAATTACAAGACCAACTGCTTTGTCTGAAAAGTCCTTATAATAAAGCACTAAAGAATAAGGCCTCAAATTCAGATGATTGGACTAAATAATGCACGCATTGTCTCGTCAAAAAGGTCAGAAAAGAACTTTGAAAACAAATAAAGAGTAATTAGTAATTACTGATTGGCCAAAAAAAAGTAATTACTGATTATTATAATAAAATGGGAAACCCATTGATACACCCAAAATTTAGACCTTGAGAGCAATTTGAACCCTTACTTCTTTTTTGTGCAATAAACAACCCTGACATTAAAGACTCACACCCTTGGTGCCCAATTTTTTGGACACTTATATATTTCAATTGGTGGTGGCGGTCCAGTTGGCGAGTTGGAAGCAAAGGCACTCTTACATGCGGTTCAGTTGACGGTGAAAAACAGCTGGAGGAAAGTATCGTTCGAGTCGGACTCGGAAAGGGTTATAAACCATATCCGAGGTAAGACGAATTTGTGGAGGATCGATACGGTAGTAGATAATGTGAAGTTCCTAACTTTGTCCAGGGATGTTGTTAGATAGGGGGCTATCCCCCGCAAATAAATGTGCAGATTGGATAACAAACCAGTCTAGGTTATAGGTGTGTCATTCAGACTGTGTTTCAATACCTCCACCTGATCTTTCTTTATTACTCTTTGCAGTTTTTTATATTGTAAGCGACTTTAGTCTCCATAGTTCATAAATGAACAAATTTTGATGGCAAAAAAAAATTTATCTTTTGAATTTAATACATGATATGATTAAAAAAACACTATTTAACTTCTATTTACTAGAGTTTTGTAAATGATGCATTGCTATGCATTGTCCCATCACCTCTTAAATCCATATCTTCACGAAAAATTGATATCATAGTAATAATTACGTCATTAAATAAATTTATTTATATATATATACATATATAACTATATAAGAGAGATCAGTCTCTCTCTATATATATGCATTATTGTGTTTATTCTTCGGTTGTAACTTGTGTCAACTGTCATTTCCAATGCATGTAATTACTAATCTGAGTTGTTTGTGAGGAAGAGAGATCCAATACATAAATATTATTAAAATTACAAATCTAAATCAAGACGGGTCATTATATATTATTACCAACGGCTGTGATTTATTCATTGTGTAAGCTTAGAGCGTAGAGAAGCGGTCAAAAAGAGGCCAAGTGCTGTCTGTCGTCTCCATCCATAATCCATATCGTCAGATCATTCATTATATGGGCATAGAGAGGAGGAGGGAGGTGGTACATCCTCTGTTCCGCAGCTGTGAAGATCTTCAAACGTATACCAATGTACGCTTGCCACGTGGGTTTCCTTTCTCCCTCTACATTTTGAAGAGTTAAAAGTTAATAATATAAATTTGGTCTTCAAACTCTCATAAAATTCAAGTTCATCCTCTACTAATGGAAAATATAATCATTATAAAATTTAAAAAGTATACATAATAAAAACTAAAGATTTTTTTTTGACCAAAATTTTAATATGTATATACACTCTTAGAAACATTTCATTTTTATATTTAAATTTTTACTTGTGTTGGATAAGATATATAATCTAATCACCCCAATTGAAATGGTGACATGACAATGAAATGAAAAGTGGCCCCCATTTGTTAATGGGAGTAGACAAAGAGATACAAGTCACTCTCTTTCTCTCCTTTTCATGCCTTCCATCTCCCTGCCCAACCCAACACTTCCCTTTCACTGCATAAAGGAAAGTGGAATGAAAAATCAAAATCATTATTTTTTAAATCCATAGAGAGATGAAGTGACATAGAGATCCAGTGTGGGCCCCAACTCTTGCAATGTGATCCTAAACAAATTATTACAAATAAAAGTATTCATAGGAAACACCAAATTTTACAAACTATCCATCACTTCTTTTCTTCCTATCAAAATAAATATATAAACAAAAGCTATACAATTTCTTATTTATTCCCCAACCCTCCTCTTCTTCCTTTCTCCATTTTCTTCTTCTCTCTGTAATCCCTTCTTTTGTGTTATACCCTACACTCTACCCTTTCCCTTTAGGAATATTGACATTCCCTTTCCTTCGTTGACCCAAAATTTACCATTTTTCCATCACAAAATTCCAACCAACCGATCGCCACTGCAACTGATGTCCCCCAAAATTCAGCCATGGCAGGCAGACATTCTCTTGAGCTTCAAACTACATTTTATCTTTCTTCTACGAAGATACGCCCGATGAAGTCCCTGAATCTCTTAGAGTAGAGCTTCGGATCCACTGCAGAGATGGATGTCGGGTCAGCTTGTAACGATTTATACGCATGTTCGAGCTTCTTGGTGATGTCGTAGTCTTGCAGAATGTCAATGATTCCAAAGTAGAGAATCACTTGGTAGGTTTCTCCGCTTCGGGAAAACGGTGTCATTTGAGAAGAGTATTGATCAAAATCACTCTTCCTCGCCATCTTCTCTGCTCTGGCTGGTGTGTTAGCTCCTAATCTTATCAACGGCTTCCTAAAAAAACAAAATTTAACTTGGATCAGATAAGGAAAGAAACATCGTTTTCCATTATTATTTAGTATAAATTCAGAGGGCCATGCTCTTCAAGACGCACATTAAACAACTAATAACTGTGTGTAGAAGACAACCCCACACAACCGAACACTGACATTATTCATTTGCAGCCGTATAAAGACATTGAAACAGATTCATGTTCTAACACATCACGTCTTCAAGACATGGTGGTTGGTAAGAACATGATGTCACAATTAGTAAGGACACGGGTCGTGGTAAGAACAAGAAACAACAATGAATCATTCTACAGATTGGAGAAAACATAGGGCGTGGAAAAGAAAAACTTACTGTCCGCATAAGATTCGGTCCATGTTTTGGAGCTCTGCCTCGAGGAAGCGACAACCTTTGAGAAATTTTTCATTCTGAAATGAATCCTTTTTACCTGTTTTAAGAAAATTACATCACTATATGTTCTTGCTTACTATTGAGAAGCAGAATCAGTAAAAACAGAAATAGCAGCTACCTGATCGCAAAACAAATGGGGACAGACCGATTTTGTCATAGCTGTTATTTTCGCGAAAGTGAACACCAACCAAAAGACTGTAATCCATTATCCTCTCTGCTTCCAAGAACTCACAATCTCTATTGATTTGCCTGTTGATGATGAAGGTCATATCAGTAAAAGTATATTCACAATGAAAAGAAGAACAGGAACTGGGTCAAAATCGAGGTGCTTACTTAATGAATTCCTGAAACCAACTTCTTTCGAGTCGAAACACAAAATTGAGATCAAGATCCTTGAGGGTTGTTGTCTCATCAATCTCTGCCTCACGCTTATCGGTAGTTCTGCCATGAGATGATCCTTTTAGGTCAAACCGTCGTTGTATTCTATACTCTGAGCAAAATAAATTGCCCATCACGATGAACCGCGTCTGTTTTCACAATCAAGAATTGGTTTCAATGCACAGTTTCATACATAACAAAGATGGAATCGGAGATTCTTCAAGATAATACCTTTTGGCCACCAATTGGTTTGATACAATGCACCCCAAAAAATTTGGTTACTAGTGAATTCTCGTAACAAGAAACATGCTTGTAGTAGCTCGATAGCATCCGGAGAAGAACCTGAACACAAATGAGCATCAAATTAGGGGGTTGAGAATGGTTCCCACGTAACCACCGTTTAATTAATTAATATTCATTCATAGTGTCAACTAACCTTAACTTCTGACTTCTTGACTGTTTTAATCATGAATCGATCATCATGTGTAAGGTAGAAGAAGCTCCCGCTCTTGCCCGGAGATGAAAGCTCGCGAAGAGCATCATTCCCACATATAGCAAGCATGTAATCAGCAGGATCTACTTGAAATAAGTCCCTCAAATGACTGCAACAAATATTTTCATTAGCATATGATACTAATCTTTCTACGTATAGTAAATGATTAAATTAGCCAATTGCAATTACCGGAACACGACCGGGCAATAATCCTTCCATCGAAACTCCACTGATTGATGGGGCGGAGTTGTCTTCGATCCTTCAGCTGGGAACCTCGTCCAAAATTTCTCATTCGGATCAAAATCGCTAGCTTTCAATTCACGTAGAGTTGAAGAGTGCTTCCCCACAGAATACCTTCACAAATTAACGAAATTTTGATTTCCATGTCAATATATTGAGCAAATATGACCCAAAAATCGAGTTGGAGGTTTGGAATCAAGGTTGCTTTGATTACCTGATACCCAGCTGCAAATTCAGCATCAAATCGTAGTTCTTATGGCCTTTAGATATGGTCTGCCCAGGTTTCTTAGCTTCACCGCTGAAACAACACGGTCCTCGTCGGAACCCATCTCGAGTCCGGTCACGGTAGAACATCGAAGCTTCTGCATTGTCGATGATGTCACAGGTGATGTCACCCGCCTCCCCGTCGGAATCCCAAATACAGATCCTGGGAAAGTTGTTGAGGCTGCCTCTGGCGCTGTCCACCGACGACCGTTTACCGGAAGCTTTGTTCATCCCTTTTGGGACTCCGTTCTCGAACATTCCTTCGAATTTGTTGCCGTTGGCGCAGATTAGGGTGCCTCTGCCTGAAATGACACCGTTCTTCCACTCTCCGATGTACTCGTTGCCGTTACTCCACACGTATCTTCCTTGTCCGTCTTGGAGGTTCCGTTTCCATAGGCCCTCGTAGAAATCTCCGTTAGCATAATGCTTCTGGCCGTAGCCGTGCTTGCAATCCGCAACCCAGGAGCCTATGTAGGTGTCGCCATCGGGGCCGGTGAATGTACCGTGTCCTTCGATCCGACCGGACTTGAATTCTCCAACATAGGTAGCCCCCGACGTCCAGGAGAACTTTCCCTTGCCGAAGGGCTTACCGAGCCTCCATTCGCCCTCGTACATGCAACCGTCTGACCAGAAATACTTGCCGGATCCGTGCGGCGCGTTGCTTGAGCAGGCCCCGGTGTAGAGATCCCCGTTCTGCAGAAGCTTCTCGGCTGCTCCAGACGCCGCACTGGCGTACGTCGGGGTCACGCGCCGGTTACAACTTGCGGATCTGCTGCGGCCGACGACGACAAACGGAGGAGGCGGGTTAACAGTGTCTCCGTCGTCGGACCTCTTTTTCTTACTGAGGGAGGGAGAAACGCCGTCGCTGGAGTCGTTAAGGAAGAGGTCTCGTCGCATTTTGAGGGTAAGGTGGTTTCTTTAATGCAAACCTTTCCGGCGTTACCTGAAGAGAATTCGCCGGAGAGTAGATGACGACATAGACAGTGGCGCCAGTCTCGGCGAGTCTTTATTTACACCGGGAGAAGCTTTTCTTCTCCTTTTCCTCTTCTCTCCGTCACTCTGTCACACGTTGAGTACTTTGTTGTTTCAGAAAAAATAGAAAGGTGGGACTCCTCCGACGAGCTACAGAGACGAGGAGAGACTTCACAGTAGAGAAGAGAAAGAGAAGAGAAAGAGTGACTGCACAGAATACAGACCAGACGGTATAGGTCTGTATAGTCAGTCTGCTCTGCTAGTGTGGGGATTATATTCTTAATTACAGTTATTGTTATCTAAATATGCTGATATAAAACTTAGACTGAATTAAATTTAGTAGTTATTATTAATACCTAAATTATCAACTTTTTTATTTTTTACCCAGATATTTAGTCAGTAATATTTTAATAATTATAAAAAAAATGATGTAAAATGACGAAATAAATTATATATAAAATAATAGAACTGTTTAACGCTTCGTCTTTTAATTAAAATTAAATTTTTTTATATTATATATATAATATAGAAGGTTAATAAATAACTTGAGTCGATGATTAGTATTATTGTACTTGGACAGATCGTTATATACTTGAGACAAACTCTGTCAAATTGAATGAAAAATCAGATATATTTATTTTAACTTATATATAAAACTCGAAATATGCCGTAATTAATGAAAAAGTCAAAATTTCAATAAAAATGGATGAGAAAGTGTTTCAAGTTTTTCAAAAAGTAGCTAAAAATATTTGAAAAAATAAGTATACTGAAAATATATTTAGCAAAATAAATATAAGTGTTAATGGGAGTAGCGTTTTTTAGCGTTTTTCAACAAACGCCACTACCAAGTAGCGTTTTATGAAAAACGCTACCCCTAATTTTTTGTTTTGTTTTGTTTTTTTTACGTTTTTTGACAATTCCATGTTTAATTAAAAATAAAATTATGTATTTATTAAAAAATATTTAAAAATTATAGTAAGTAGATATTTTAATTGCGATTCAAATGATGTAAAAAATATTAAATTTGGACTTACGGATTGACTGTAGGCTCTGCCGTAAGTTGAGATATGAAAATTTGACTTAAAAAAATATAACTCATACCCTGTAAGTCCAAACTGACCACGGTGAACGTCATTTATGTCGTAATTCAATTATCTACCTATGGTAATGTTTTGATTAGAAATACAGTGATTTTGTAACCTAATATCGCTTGTCTTATAATTTGACCGAAATAATGAAATGCATTAGGTGAGAAATTTAATTATGTACGTACTCAAAAAAAAATAAAGTGCGTAGATAATTTAATTATGAATTAAATAAAACTAACTAGGCATTAATTTTTTACTTTTAGACTGACTGTATAATACGATATAATACAAAGTAAATTACGTATCGTATTATACGGTCAGTCTAAAAGTAAAATATTAACGTCTAGTTAGCGTCATTTAATTCGTAATTAAATTATCTACCCACTTTAACTTTTTTGAGTAAGTACGGAATTAAATTTCCCACCTAATGCATTTCATTATTTCGGTCAAATTATAAGACAAGCGATGTTATGTTACAAAATCACTGTATTTATAATTTTAAAAAATTACCCTAGGTAGATAATTGAATTACGACATAAATGACGTTCACCGTGGTCAGTTTGGACTTACAGGGTATGCGTTATATTTTTTTAAGTCAAATTTTCATATCTCAATCTACGGCAGAGCCTACAGTCAATCCGTAAGTCCAAATTTAATATTTTTTACATCATTTAAAGCACAATTAAAATATCTACTTACTATAAATTTTTATTTTTATTTTAATAAATACATAATTTTATTTTTAATTAAATATCGAATCGTCAAAAAAATGTAAAAAAGCAAAAAAAAAAAAAAGGTCACAAGGGGTAGCGTTTTATGAAAAACGCTACCCCTAATGGCGTTTGTTGAAAAACGCTACTCAAAGTAGCGCACGTTATAAAAAACGCTACTCTTATTAGCGCTTATATACATTTTGCTAAATATTTTTTCAGTAAACTTACTTTTTCAAATTTTTGTGGCAGGGTGACTACTTTTTGTAAAAACCTCGAAAGTGTTTTAAGGAGTAATAAAGCAATTTTGAAATAGTTTAGCTTTATGGTAAACTAACGATAGAATAGTTTTTTTTTTTTGGCCAAATGCAAACTTCATATTCAATACGGGGAAATTGTTTGATCTAACAAAAGTAAAGATAATAGAGTAGATGGTGGGTTATACACCCAGTTGGTCAAACACATCTCCCTTTTAGATTGTCTAGCAACCCAATCCGCACATCGGTTTGCCGAGCGGCTCACCCAGTGCCATGATAGTTTCTCGATACCACTAGCCAGTCTCTTGGTTGTGTTGAGGATGTTCTCCACAATCCAATCGCTCTCCTCTGCTGATCCCTCCAATTGCTTAATGATCTCCTCAGAATCCGACTCGATAATGACATCCTTCCATGAGTTTTGCAGAGCTAGCTCCACCGCTTGTAGTATTGCTCGGGCTTCCATGTTGAGGGCCGAGACATCCCTACGAAAGGAGTGTCGTCCGCCCCTAAGCCTTCCTGATTTGTCCCTTGCCACGATGCCCGTACCGCCGCTGCCTGAAGTGCTATCCCATGCTCCATCACAATTGATCTTAATTGTTCCCCCGTCAGGTGGTTTCCAAGTTGGAGCTGTTCTTGCGGGCTGCGTCGTGTGGGGTTGTGTCTTCGGCTTGTTGTCCCAGCTTTCGCGAGCTAGGCGAAGACCACGTTCCATTGTCCCAGCTGGTTTTGGTGTGTCGACTTCATGGTGTGCTCGACATCGTTCCTTCCATATCTCCCATGCCATGGTCTCGAATTGTGTTTTTAGGAAAGCCCCATCTTTCTGGCCAATGATCCCCGCCTCGAAATCCTTAAGGCGTTCTGTCCATGTGCTTTGTTGGTTGTCTTCCCATCGGACCCCCATGCTTCCAAACCAGATTGGTCGGACCCATCTGCATTCCATGAGGGCGTGATCAATGGTCTCGACCTTACCACAAAAAGAGCAGCACGGTGTCGAGCTGATCTTTCTGCGATACAACTCATCCATCACCTGAAGAGCTCTGTTGCAACTCTTCCAAATAAAGTGTTTTACCTTGGGGATAGTGGGCCCTTTCCATATCTGGCGCCATGTAGTCGAGTCGAGTGTGCGAGAAGAAGAGGCTCGGTTGATGTCCTCCCCACTGCTCTTCTCCATGAGTCGGTGGTACACCAGTTTTGGGTGGGCTACCCCCGACCTCGACGTAGGCCAAACCATTTTGTCACGAGTTCGGCCTCGGGGGAGGTGGATAGCATGGATAGCTATGTTCTCTTTCACTGTTATGTCCCCTCGGATCGGGGTGGTGTTCCAGGTCCCCCCTTCGGCCTCCATTATGTCCACCACTCTAATATCCGGGTCCACAACGCTTAACGTGGGACGCGCTATCCGGCTTCCCCGGATCGTAGGAACCCATGCATCTTTAAAGACCCTGATTGATTCCCCATTCCCGACCCGCCATATCCCTTCCTCTTGGAGGATATTTCTTCCTTCAATAATGCTCGACCATGCCCACGATGCTCGCCCTCCTTTCTTAGCCTGAAATATGTTCGAGTTTGGGAAGTATATACCTTTCATTACTTTGGCCCAGAATGCATCGGGGTTGTTCTGTAATCGCCATGCCGTTTTCGTGAGCATCGCCTCGTTAAAGGTATTAATGTCCCTGAACCCCATTCCCCCTTCTCCTTTGGCATGGTCATGTGATCCCATTTACGCCAATGTATGGTTCGTTTGTCCACGTCCGTTCCCCACCAGAACCTTGCCATCATCGCCATCACTTCCCCGCACCACGTTTTGGGGAATCTGAATAAGGCCATTGCATAGGTGGGTATGGCTGTGATCACTGCCTTGAGAAGGATTTCCTTCCCTGCGGTACTCAAATAATTGTTCTTCCAGCTGGTCATCTTGCCCCAGATCCTTTCCTTTAAGTACCCAAGTGCCTCCCGTTTGGACCGGCCCCAAACCGTAGGGATGCCCAAGTATTTCCCCGCACTTTGCACCTCCGGTATCCCCAGAGCCTGGCACATCACACCTCTGGTTTCCCTTGTTGTCCCAGTGCTGAAATGAATCGTCGATTTTTGAAGGTTGATGTCTTGGCCCGAGGCTTGGCTATATTCCTCTAAAATTGATTTCAGTCCATTCGCATTATGAGTGTCCGCCTTAATGAAGAAGATGGAATCGTCCGCAAAGAAGAGGTGGTGGACCACTGGACATGTTCTCCTAATGCGGATTCCCTCAAGCTGACCCTTGTCCACTGCTTGAGTGATCTGTCTGTATAACACATCAGCCACAAATAGGAATAAGTAAGGGGATAGGGGGTCCCCCTGTCGAATACCTCGTGTTGGTAAGAAGCTATCCGTCTTCTTCCCGTTGATTATGACTCTATAGCGCACTTTGGTGATGCATCCTTCCATCCAACGAATCCAAGTATCCTCAAAACCCATCCGGCGCATAGTATCCAGGAGGAAACTCCATTCCACCCGGTCATATGCTTTATTCATATCAATCTTCACCGCACATTCCTCCACGCTTGCTTTCTTGTTGATGCGGAGGTGGTGAAAGGCCTCATGGGCCACAATGATGTTGTCATGGATTAACCTGCCAGCCACAAATGCCCCTTGGAAAGGGGATATCAATAGAGGTAATATGACTTGCAGCCTGTTGGCAAGTGTTTTTGACAACACCTTATACGCAAAGTTACATAGGCTGATAGGTCTAAAATGATTTGTTTTGAAGGGGTTTTGCACCTTAGGAATTAGAACAATATCAGTATCATAAAAATCAGATTCGAGTGTACCGTTTGATAGAAAGTTCCTTATCGCATGGACAACATCAGGTCCCACAATGTCCCAGTACTTGTGATAGAACATACCCGGGAACCCATCCGGCCCAGGTGCCCTTGCCCCCCCTAGTTGGGAGGCTGCGTGTTTGATTTCCTGATCTGTGACCGGTCTTATCAGCCTCTGATTGATTGCCCTCGTGACAACCGGGTCCACACTTTCGAGAATGTGTGTGGGGTCTCTCGTACCTTCTGTTTGGAGAAGGTGTTTGAAATACTTTTCACATTCCTGACTGATTTCTTTTTCAGATTCGGTCCAAGAACCATCGTCCCGTTGAATGCTCTTTATCTTATTTCTATTCCGTCTTTCCAAGGTGGACTTGTGGAAGAAAGATGTGTTCCTATCCCCCTCCCCAAGCCATTTGACTCGAGCTCTTTGACTCCAATACTTCTCCTCCCTCCTCCAATATTCGGCCAACTCAAGTTTAAGTTCTTTCTCTTCCATGCACCTATGGACCGAATTATCCTCCCTTTGTATCCTCTCGATTTTTCCTTGGATTTGGGCAATCTTCACCTTATTGTTCAAGTAATGCGTTTTGCTCCAATGGATCAGCTTGGTGCGGCACCTTTTGATTTGGGTATAGAGGGCAGGCCTCCTAACCCTCGTCGTATGGGGTGTCCAAGCTGTTTGTATTGTGGGTTCACAACCTTCATCCTCCATCCACAAAGCCTCAAACCGGAACTCTTTGCGACCCTTCTCGTCGCAGTGATCTAGCATAAGGAGCAAAGGGCTGTGATCAGATCCAATTGCTGGTTTGTGAAAGATGACCGCCCTCGGGTGAGTGTTTAGCCACTCGACATTGGCTATTCCCCGATCCAGACGTTCTCGGATCCTTTCATCACCCTCTCTGTTATTGCACCACGTATATGGGTTACCCTTAAAGCCGACATCAAACAAGTTCAAGTCGGCCATAAGGGAATTAAATGTGTCCATCTTCTTTGGATCCTTAGGCCTACCTCCTTCCTTCTCATGCGGTTGGCTTATGTCATTAAAATCACCTAGGCAAACCCACGGTGCCTTCCTATTCCTTCCCATTTGCCGAATGTAGTCCCATATCTTAACCCTATCTTCCCAAACCGGGTGTCCATACACCCAAGTGATCCGCATCTCCATCCCGTCTGTTTGAAACTGAACCGACGTATCGATGACATACGGGTTCTTGTAGTGTATTTGCATGTGTACCTCCTTTCTCCACCAAAGAGCTAAGCCTCCCGATAGGCCAATAGGCTCCACATAGCACCCATGATCCATCTTAAGTTTACGTCTTACACCTTCACATATCGCTTCCTTGTTCTTCGTCTCCATCAGAAAAATAACTTGAGGTTGATGCTTTCGCCCGAGCTCGGTTAGATGGGGAACTGTCAGGTCCGATCTCAAACCCTGACAGTTCCACACCAGAGCACTCATTGGGCACCCGTGGCTGTATTGGGACAGCCACCGGAACCCGTATCTTCATCCATTGCCTGCGCTCGGCCTTTGGACTTAACTTTTCTGATTTGTTTGCCCTTCGGCCCTCTTCCTCCCCTACCCCCTCTCTTTACTATATGAGAGGCACTCGTGTCCCTTTCTTCCCCATCGCTAGTTGGGCCATATTCAATACGGAGACACTGTTTCTTCAACACATCCTCCCCTTCGTCCGGGCTAAGGTCTTGTATATCCAAGTCCTTACGCTTGAGGGTCATCTTTCTCACCAATGGGCTCAAACCCGTGGGAGAAGTAATGTTATTCTCCCGGGGTGGTGAGCTGAAATCAGTCGGGAACTCAACGTAGTACTCGCTTTTTTCCGGGCTCGTCTTTTGTTTTCTTCTTGAGGTCCCATATTTTCTCACGGGGGTGGATCTTGGACTTGCCACCTTAGGGGTTTTAGGTGACAAGTACTCCACCCGGACCGTGACAAGGCTGTTTTGATCCACCTCGGGTTCCATTCCTGTCCCATAGGGCACAGCTTTCCCCATGGGACTCTCTTCATCCAGGTGTGGTCTCGGTGCAGAGCTTGGTCTGCTTTTTATGATAGTCTGGACCTCCATCAGGTCCATACTCGGTGCCTTTCCCTGACCCTCTTGGCTTGAGGCCCCTGGAACCAGACTCAAAGCTGCACTATCACGGTTCTTGTCAGCACGCATATCAGTCTTCCCTGAGTCTCCTCGAGTCTGGTTCGGGGTCCGCCAATTCTGACTGTTCCGGCCAGAGGAAGATCCTCATCTGCCCTTACCCACTTCAGCCCATGTGGTTTCCCGGCGGCGAGGTCTCTCCGCCTGAGTCCACGTGCCATAACATGGCTGCCCAGGATTATCCTCAGCCATAACAGCTGGTTCATGACAAGCTCGATCTGTGTGTCCAAGACACCCGCAGCTAAAACAGAATTCTCCTAGCCTTTCATATTTGATAGTAGCCCAGCTTCTACCCCCATTAGATCGTTTATACCAGAATCCAGGCACTAGAGGTTTGCTAGCATCAATTTCCAGCCTAATCCGGATATAGCTTCTATCCAATCCTTTCGGCCCCTTAACACTATCAACATGGATATTTCTGCCTAGGCTTTCTCCAATGATAACAGCATTTGATTCATTAAGCTTATCCAGTTCTAGGCCATGAATTTGTATCCAAAATTGTAATTGATGAAAGGCTACATCTTCTAATCGCATACCTCCTTCCCATTGCTTGATGGATAAGATATGTCCTTGAATTGCCCACGGACTGAAATCTAAGGCATCGGTCATGTCCCTTGGGTCGTCGAACTCGAACATTGTGACTGAGTTTCCCATATCAGTGATGCTCACACCTGAGTATCGGCTCCAAGCGCTTTTGAGAACTCCCTGGACTGCCACTGGTTTCACGATCCTGTCACACAGGACCTTGCCTACACATCGAAGCCCTTGGTGGTCATCGGCAGTCACATTCAGATTGAGCGTGAGCGGGTCTTGGTGTGTTCCATCACTTGTTGGGGAGACATTGTGGATTGGCTTTCGCCCCTGAGGAGTATCCATGCTAGAGGAAAATCTAGCAACACAAACACAGGAAGCAAATTAGTGTGATACCAAATTGAAAAAAATTACCTAAAGTAAACGGAAATGATGAGGTTCGGTTCCAGGCGAGCGGTGGTGGATGAAGGTAAGGTGGGGTTAGGTGTGTATGAGGGTTAGGTGTGTATGAGGGTGGGGATGCGGGTGACCGAGCGTCGCCGGAGAGAAACGGAGTGGAAGGCGAGTGAAACTGGAAATTAGGGTTTCGGCATCCAGCGAATTGGCGAGCAAACGAAGGATGGACACTCCAATCGGGACGATTGATAGAGGGGTTCACTTGCCCGGGCCGAGCCCTTCCTTCCGACGGTCTGAGCACAACGAATCCGGCAGCAAACGACCGGCGATTGTGTGGTTTCCCACCAACGACACCCAAAGAGACGGGGAGCTTTCCCTCACAGAGCTGAGCAGAGGAGAGAGACCCCGATAGAATAGTTTAAGTGGGTATATTGTCAAGCATAATCGTTTAGGGGTAATTTTTAGTTTACCCCAAAAAATATGTACCATTGTAAGTCTGTAAGTCTGTAGCTGAAGCGTCACACGTAAGCCTCTCGTTAATTTTGTCTACGTTGCATGAAGTATTATTATAATGGTAGTATAATATTAAATTAGAAAATTAATTTGCATTTTGCGTAATATAATTATTATTTTAGTTTATAAATTAATATTATTTTTTAAATAAATGTAAATATATATTTATAACATAATTATTTACAGTTTATTAAAACATATTTAATTAATATTAATTCAATTATACAACATAAAAATTAATTCTATTTATAAAAAAATGTTAAACTTATTTTTATTTTTTATAATATTATAAAAAATAACTGAGTGGACAATGAAAAAAATGTCAATAATTATGTTAACTAATAATTTTAAAATTCATTTTATGAAATTTATTATTTTCATATATTTTTAAATAAATACAAACTATTAGAATATATATATATATATATATATATTACTTATAGTAATTATAATTTATATAAGTTGTTTTTTAAATTTTGTAGTATAAATTGATTCTAGTATAATATAACAATGATATTTTATAAAAATAGTTCTAAGAAAAGTATGAAGAAATCATATTATAATTATTATTATAATTTTTTCATACCCTAAATTTTATGTTGCATACATAATTATAAATATCTATATAAAATTAACATGTGATTATTATTTTCATAATTATTTTCATCTTAAATTATCTTGTAGTAAAAAGATTTAATATATGCATCTACTTGCTTTTCATAAAATATAAAATTTAGTAAATAATATAAAATTAAGAGAAATAAAAAATGCACATGAAAAATAAAAAGATATTACTAAAAAAATTGCAACTTATTTGGAGAATGAATGAGAGAATTTGAAAGATTTTAAACTAAAATACATGTCATACCAGTATGCCACATGTTAAGGTTGGGCAAAAAAAACCGGTTCGACCGAACTGTACCGAACCGTACCTGAACCATACCGGGTTTGAACCGGTTCGGCTGAACCGGTTTTGAACCGGTTCGGCTGAACCGGTTCACAAAACAAACGGTTTTTTTGAAAAAATATGGAGCGGTTCAGAAGAGGTACAGAAAACCGGTTCAAAAACGGTTAACCGAACCACTTTTTGTACCGGTTTTAACCTTAAATTTATTACTAAACTAGACCAGACCACAGAGTCACAGACCAGACCAGACCAGCCTCTTTCATTTCAGTCTTTTTATTTTTGGCCAATCATTTCAGTCTCACTGAGACCTAATTCAGATATATGCCAGGCGATGGCTGATTAAGGCAATTGCTGGTAAACGGCTTCCTTGGCTCCGCATTACTACCAGACTTGAGCCAATTGGCGTCAGCAATTTGGGAAAGACGGTCGTGTTGAATCTCGGAGAGGGTGATGGAGCTGGGAAGCGTATCCACAGCATGGCCTCAAGAATGGCAATCACAGCATGTCCACTTGTAAGGCTATATGACATTCGAACAACAGGAGAGCCTATGTTGATTGAAGAGATCTTACTTCCTGTCAGTGCATCAAATTCTGTACATACAAAATAAATATCAAGGACATATTAGACATCAAGAGATAATTCCACAACAATTGTCAAAACATGAATTCCATCAAACGATAAAAAGAAAAATATTTCAATTATTAGGAAGGTCATTCTGCCAGCTTTAATTAGATTATCTATAGGTAGGTAAATATACTCCAAATTAAGCGAGAAAAGACATCCAACAAATACCAGTGAACATATATAATCGTGGAACTGTTTCTCAAGTCTAATGGTTAAAAATCATATCCATTTTCTAAGAATGATAGATAATTCAGAGTAGATATAATAATGACATCTCTTCTGATCTCTAAAGGAAAGGAATCTCTGGTTTGAATAATATAGTTGCAGATCCATCAACTATTATCAGCCAGATAACTTTACTGATCTACATTTGATTTGTGATTCAATCCAATGTAACTAAAACAAGTGCAGGTCCACTGATCTCTAGAGGGACAGTAACGTCTAGCATGAATGATATTATGGCAGATCCATTGGAAGCAGTCTAGTCATAGAAGTGATCCCTCCATCATATGTACTTTTAGTTGCAACCTCTATTTCACCAGAGTATTAACTTCACTGTTCTTGATTCCATGTGTTACAACGTAAAGAACTAACCAAACGAGGCATTTCCAGGAATTCCCAATCACAAAATGCTAAAATAATAGTAAATTGATTAGTCCAATGACATCTGGCTATGGAAGCTAGTTCAGTTCCATCTTACATATGCTCATGTGGTTGGATCAGGTGCTTGCTGAATTAGAATTGGAAATTCAGTTTTTTTTTTTGTGTGTGTGAAGTGGTTCGGCCGAACCGGTTCAGAACAGGTACGGTAAATCGACCAAAATCTGGAGCAGCTAAAAACTGGAGCGGTAAACCATACCGGTTTTAAAATGTGGTAAAGGTTCGGTTCTGAACCGGTTCGGCCCTGAACCGGTTCATGCCCAGCCCTACCACATGTAAGTGAAAATTATATGTTTGATATGGACCAATTAGAAGTTATAAAATTGACATTAATAATTAGAAAATGTCTTAAAAACTTAATTTTCACAATTCTACATAACCTAGCCAAATTAAATATATAGAGAGGTATAGATATAGATAGTTTACAGATATAGGAAGAGAAATTCTAAATAGAGTTTATGAATCTAACTCATTTATAATTCGTCATTTAAATATAAAAATGTTACTAATGTGGCTAACTTCATGTTCGATTCATACTTTCATACGCACCCCCTCAGTATTCATCACTCAGACTATGAACCTACATAAAAAAAGGTCCAAGCCCACAATTGGGTAACCACTTACTGTCTCAAATCCGTTCAATTGGGGTTCGAACCCTTTAACTAGGACATTGGCTTGAGTGGTCTAACCTAGGGGTCGAGCCATTGTTTATACTCTGTACCCCCAAAACTGTTATTTTATTGGTACACATTAGATAACTACTACACATTGTACAAAATTGATGGACATTGATAAGTTCGAGGAAGAAATTGAATCAAGTTGAACTTTAAGGACATAGTTTAACAATTGAGGTCGTAAGTTGAAGTGAAGGGTCGAATGCAAAAATTCTGGCCCCAAAAATATGATTTTTTTTAGAAAGTATACACTTTCGATTTTTTTTTAAAAAGTGTATATATAAAAAAAATATTTAGAAAAGTATGTATACGCGCGTCACGCCTATTCCATAGATTTTTTTTTCCGCTCGACCCAAACGGTCTATCAGAAACCACGTTGATTTTAAGTTTGCTTATAGTTTTCCTCCTAAATAGAAATTGAGAGATAGTCTCATGCGTTGCTTTATCTCAGTATTCATAGGTCCAAATTCCTCTACGCTAGTCTCACCAAATTCCTCGGCTGGTTCTCTATCAAGAGAAATCTAAACCCCCTGGCTGGTGTTGTTGGATATGCAAGTGGAAACAACGGTCTATCAGAAACCGCGTTGATTTTAAGCCTGCTTATGATTTTCCTCCTAAATAGAAATTGAGAGATAGTCTCACGCGTTGCTTTATCCCAGTATTCATAGGTCCAAATTCCTCTACGCTAGTCTCACCAAATTCCGCGAGGTCAAACATTGAAACAAAGTTGTTTATTCACAAGTTTCTGAATGAAACTTTTTTTCAAATACACTAGCTAGTTGACACTGTTTTCCAATGCTTTTTCACACCTTCCGAGAAAAATCTGCTACGTTGCCCTACTTGTCCGGCCGGAGTCTGATAATCGAGATTCAAAAGAGTTGAAGCAATTATTATTATTTAAAATCCAACATTGACATGGTTACTTTTTAAAAAAACTCAATTAAAAAGCTATAGTCATTGGAGAAGCTTTACAAGATATTCAGAAGATGTTGAGTCAGAGATGTACGTCTATCTAGCCTGGTTAGTGTTAATGTGTTATGCTTATGCTTTAGCAATTGTAGCCTGGTGGTGAGACTAGCTTAGAGAATGAACAAGCATCAGGTCGCTTGAAAAGACCTTGGTTACCGTACCATGTTAGTATCTAAATTTCACATGTTTAGAAAACCAGCCGAGACGCAAGAGTGGAAACCCCAAAGAGCTATTTTTCAGCAGTAATTCCTGAAAATGTCAAACTAGCTAGTGTATTTGAAGAAAAGTCTCATTCAGAAACTTGTGAATAAACAACTTTGTTTCAGTGTTTTACCTCGCGGATGTTGTTCAGAACAAGTTGGAAAAGTTATCTCTTGCACCTAAAAACCCCAAAGAGCTATTTTTCAGTAGTAATTCCTGAAAATGTCAAACTAGCTAGTGTATTTGAAGAAAAGTCTCATTCAGAAACTTGTGAATAAACAGTTTTGTTTCAATGTTTTACCTAGGGATGTTGTTCAGAACAAGTTGGAAAATTTAGGACAGGAAAAAAGTATTTACATTCTTATCACTTCCTTTCTTCTTTACTGGAGGAATTTGGTGAGACTATCGTAGATGAATTTGGACCTATGAATACTGAGATGAAACAACGCGTGAGACTGTCTCTCAATTTCTATTTAGGAGGAAAACCATAAGCAAGCTTAAAATCAACGTGGTTTCTGATAGACTATTTGGTTCGGTCCGAATGAAAAAAAAAATCTGTGGAATAGGCGCACCCCGGGGTCGCGCCTATTGCAATAAGCGCACCCCTGGGTCACGCCTATACATACTTTTCTAAATATATTTTTTATATATACATTTTTTCAAATTTTTTTCCGAAAGTGTATACTTTCTAAAAAAAAATCCAAAAATATTGATCATAATCTTTGACAGAATAAAATAATTTAACAGAATCTTTGGTTTTGTTTCATCTTCCAAGTAACGGTGGTTGGCAGATAATTTAGCTAACTATTATGTTCTTAATAGTTATATATATATATATATATTGTAAAACCCTTTAGCTACTTAAATAAATATTGAAATATTATTAATATATAAAATTACGTTTTAAAGCTAGTATGGGTCAATCTCACTTGTTGGATGAGTTGCGTAGGGATTAAATTCAAACTTTTAACAATTGGAGCTTAATTAAGTTTCGATTGAATGAGAGGTTAATTATAATAAATAAAAAAGTTTTAGAGGATTATATTGTGATATTTTTAAAAAAAAATTGCAATTTTTTCAAAAGCTACATTTTATTAATTTTGGACGAAAAATTATTAATAAAAGAGAAAAACTATAGATTACCCAACATTAATGACATGTCCTTTTCACGGAATGTGTAAGGAATTCGGCTTACGGATTCCATAAGAATTTGTTCTTTTCACGGAATTGATAAAAATTGGCTTACGGATTCCGGGCGGGGCAGGTTTAGAGACTTCGTGCGAAAAACTCGGAATTCATAAGCCTAGAAGGTAAAGAATCCGGAATAGGGACGTTAAAAACTATTTTACCCTCACTATCTTTCCTTATTTCGAATGCTTCCCTTCAGTTATTTCCTCCAACCCAACTGTGTTCTATCTGCGTGAAATAACTTTCTTACCCAGCTACCCCTCTTCGATCCTTCGTCTTCAGCTCGTTCTCCTTCGATCATTCGTTTTCAGCTCGTTCTCCTTCGATCCTTCGTTTTCAGCTCGTTCTCCTTCGATCCTTCGTCTTTAGTATGCTCGTTCGATTCTTCTTGCTCCTTCTCCTCGTTCTGGGTTCGTGATGAACCAAGAATTCGATTATGGGTTAGTGATGAATTGGATTCAACATGATTTGAATTCGGGGGAAGTTCATGTTGTTTTCCTGTTGAATTTTGCGGTTTATGATGAATTTTGCTGTTGATTTGGATTCAGTTCATATTCAATATCCAGGTTAGTTTTTGTTCTATTGTTTCTAGTCTCATATATCTGTTTTTTGCTTTTTCCATTTGTAAATATGGATTCCTGTATCTTCAAACTGATAAAGAACATGAACTAGCATGTTGCCTTCATTCACTGCCATATTCATTGAATGCACTTCAATTCATAGATTTCATACTAATTTTCATTTCTTTGACCGATTCAATGCCAAATTTGCAGATTTCATAAAATTCTTGCACAAAGTTTGGATTTTTGGCATCCAATTGTTTCAAGATCATACTCAAAACCTCCTATATCTTTCATCATATGAATCCCCATCCTGTCTTTCATCAGGAAGCCATGGAGTTTGTTAAACATATGCATATAGAGTCGGCTGCTGCTATTTGGAATCCACTGCTTACTGCTTGTATATTTCATGGGAACCAGATGATGATGGAGCTCATGTGCTTCTATGGAATGTACACTGTGCTGCAAATTAATTGGTTTATAATGTATGGTTATGATTATTTATAATGAAATATGATATTTCAGATATTGTAATTAATTATATTATGGTTCATGATGGATTATAGTGTCGATGGGTATTGGTAAAAATAATAGATTTATATTAAAATTTACATTAATTTAACTATTTAATCTTAATTAATTAATGAATTTTTTTAAAAATAATAATTAAATAAATAAATTATTTTAAAAGTTTATTTAATTAATAATTAATTTTATTATTCTTAATTTTTAAAATTAATTAACACAAATTATATGTGTTATATACTATACATATATAAGGAGGGACAAATATGTTATTTTACCACGTTCCATTCTGTTTCCATATACAATTCCACCAAAGAAACAACATAATTCCTTATTCCATTCTGTTTCATTCCACCTAATAAACAACTTCATATTCTTATCTCATATTTCTTATTCCATATTCCTATTATCTATTCTGAATTCCGTGAAAAAAATGTCACGTAATGACTGAAACTTTCTAAACTAAATATTAGAGAGAAAAACTCAATTTTGACCCAAAATGGGTAACACTCTTAATATATTTGATTCACACCTATGGTTATTCTCACTCACAACTATATTCTAACTCACATCAAAATGAACTCTTAAGGTGTATGGATTTTTTTTTTTGCCAAATACTCGTTTCATTTGATGAAATAAAACGGCGTGACAAATGTCACGGGAGTTCAGAATTACAATCATTCGCTAATAAACAAATAAAAGGGAGTGGGGGTCGAGAGACCCAATCATTTAGTCACACTCCCATCTGTGCTGACTTTGCTATCCAATTCGTGCATTCGTTTGCTGATCTTGGAATTGCTCGTCATTGCACTTGGTCTTCCTCGCTTGCTAGAGATTGGATGTTTGGTATGAGCGTTGATAGACGCAATTCGGTTGACCCTTCTTGGATTTGCTTGATTACCACTTGTGAGTCGGATTCAATGGTGACGTTTGTCCATGAGTGCTCTTGGGCTAGGCGTATCCCTTCGTATATGGCTTATGCTTCAAGTGTCGTGACATTGTCGCTACGGGTGTGTCTATTCATTCCACCCACGACCGTTCCTTGTTCATCACGCGCTAGCACCATGAGTCCTCCTCTATGAGTTCGAGCACACCATGACGCATCACAGTTGATCGTGATCGTGCCTGGCCTTGGTCTCGTCCACTTATGTGCTGCTGTCGGTTGTGTTTGTGTCCGTGGATTGGGCTTCGTTCGGCTTTGTTCGACGACTGTTCGTTTGATGTCGCTGATCACCTTTGCTGGATCCGGTTGTTCACCCTCGAACTCCGCCTTACATCGAGCCTTCCACGCAGGTCTCCCACGCCCTAGGTCAGTTATGCATCTGGTTTGGCCATCCTCGACATCGCTTCTTTAGCCAGGCTGTTACGTTCGATTGCTGCGTCTCGCCCATGGTGATGCCCAGCAGCTCCACCCACAGTATCTCAGTCTACCTGCACTCAAGTAACATATGTGATGTGGTTTCTACGCCTCCACATATTATGCACCGCGGGTCCACCTGCATCCCTCGTTGGACCAGGTTCATCTTCACTACAAGGGAGTCCGACACCAACCTCCATGCGAAATTCTTCGCCTTCGGGATGATGTTGGCCCCCATATGGAATTCCATAGTACCTGTTGTTGGGTGTCCCTTGCTCCGTTGTTGGGCTCGGTCCCCTGCACCTCCTTAAGGCGGTGATATATTGATCGTGCTCGCGGCTGGCCTTCTCTGTCGTGTGGCCAAATGAACTCGTCCAACCTCTGAACTCTCGGTAGTGGCATGGCGAGGATGAGCTCCACGTCCCCCGGCTCCACCAGGGGCCTCACTTCTGGTTCGTTCCAGGCTCCTCTCTCTCCGATGAGCTCGCTCACTCGAGGTTCTGGCGTTGGGTCATCTGGGGGCCTTCCCTCTATGTGAAACCCCAATTTCGTGTACACCCACGGGTCCGAGTATAGGCGTATCCCTTCGCCCATTCCAATTGTCTACAACCCCTCTCGTTTCAGTACATCTCGACCCTATAGTAGGCTACTCCACCCCCTCGATGCTCTCCCTCCCATTCGAGCCTCTAAGAACTCTCCATTTGGGAAATACAAACCCTTTAGTATCTAGACCCATAAGAACGACGATTCCTTGATTACCCGGTCTGCCATCTTAGCTAGGAGAGCTTTGTTGAATGTTTGGAGTTCGCGGAATCCTAAGCCACACACGACTTTGGATGTCGTCATTAACTCTGATCTCTTCCAATGTGTCCACTTCTTATCCGATGTTGTTCCCCACCAGGAATTTGCTATCATTGAGTTTATCTCCGCGCACCAAGTCTTTGGTAGGTAGAATATGCTCATCACATAGGTGGGTATGGTCGTGATCACTGCTTTTATCAATACCTCCTTACCCGATTGGTTTAGTGTCTTAGGTCTCCATCCCTCGAGATTTTCTCGAATTTTGTTTTTGAGGTACCCCATTGCCTCCTTCTTAGAACGCCCCCATATTGTTGGCAATCTTAAGTATTTCCCTGGGTCCCTCGTGCTCCTGATACTTAGAGCTTCATCTACTTCCCTTTTCTTACCCGGGTCAGCTTCTCTGTTGAAATATAGGGTCGAATTGGATTCGTTTATGCGTTGACCGGATGCCTGGAAGTAATCCTCAAGTATTGTTTCCAGTCTGCAGGCATTTGACACCGTACCTTTTAGAAAGAACACCGAGTCATCTGCAAAGAGCATGTGGTGTAGTTCGGGGCACCTCTTCCCAAGGGTTATCCCAACCAACGTCCCATCCCTAGTCTCCTGTTCAATTCTCCTCGAGAGCAGCTAGGAGGATAAACAAATAAGGCGATAGTGGGTCACCTTGTCGTATTCCTCGAGTTGGATATAATGTGGCCGAACGCTCTTTGTTGACTACCACTCGGTATGTCATTGTTGATATGCACTCCCTTGTCCAAGCTATCCATTTGTCATCAAAACCCCTTTTTCCAGGCTCGCTAGTAGGAACTCCCATTTGACCCCGTCGTACGCTTTTTGCATATCCACCTTGAGGGCACATTCAACCTTGTTCGTGCTGCATTTTGATTTGAGGTAGTGTAGTGTCTCATGAGCTACTAGAATGTTATCCTGTATTGCTCGACCTGCCACAAACGCACTCTGATAGGGGGTGATAAGTTCTGGTAAATAGGTTTTTAGTTTATTTACCATAACTTTTGATATAATCTTATATAGGAAGTTGCAGTAGCTTATGGGTCTAAAATCCGTTGGCATAGATGGATTAGAGACTTTTGGAATTAAAATGAGATCGGTTTGGTTTATGGGAGGAGGGAGTGTACCTGATTTGAAGAAGGATTTGACTGTGTTGATGACATCTGGTCCCACGGTTTGCCAACTCCTTTGATAGAACAAACCCGGAAACCCATATGGACCCGAAGCTTTTGACCCGTCCATTTGATGTGTTGCCCTACGAATCTCCGCATCCGTGATCGTGCATGTCAAATTCTGGTTCATTTCCGGGGTTATTTGATTTGGGACATACTCAAGGATCGATGCGTTTGGTGTTAGCCGATCTGATTGAAATATCTCACTAAAATATCTCCTCAACTCTATTGTGATCCCGGTTTCATTTTCGATCCATCTTCCATCCCTCCCTAGAAGCCTACATATATTGTTCCTTCGCCTTGTTGATGTGGTTGTGAGATGGAAGAAAGTGGTGTTCCAGTCTCCCTCCTTGAGCCATTTGACCTGTGATCGTTATCTCCAATATAGTTTCTCCCTCTTCCATGTCTCTTTGATTCAGGTTTTTAGTTGATGATCTTATTCTATTTCTGTTTGGCTCATGATCGGCTTGGCAAGTCTCCTCAATTTATCTTTCGTTTCGGCAAACATGTGTGCATTGTTGCCAAACTATGTTTTGCTCCATTGAGCCAACATCTTTCGGCACCTAGGAAGTTTGTGGGCAGCTCCATGACTATATCGGTTTGGTGTGGTTCCTTCCCATGCCTCTTTGATCACATCCTTACACTTTGGGTCTTCGAGCCACATCTCCTCGAACTTAAAACGTCTCTTGCTCCTTCTTTTAGGGTCCGAAGTTTGGATGAGTAAAGGTGAGTGGTCCGAGCCTAGTGCAAGCTCGTTTATGCATCGGCTCCTATGATATGTTTTGGCCTACTTAGCATTTAGAAGTGCTCTATCAAGTCTTTAGCTTATACGGTCGGACCCGCTTCGATTGTTGCACCATGTGTGAGGTTGCCCGTTCGAGCTCATGTCCTCCACGTTGATGTCTTCCATGAGTTTGTTAAAAATGTCCATTTGTCGTTGTGGTTTAGGCCGACCACCAGTTTTCTCGTGTTGATACCGAATGGTGTTGAAATCACCCACCACCATCCATTTGGTCCTTCGGTTCCCTCCAATGTGTCTCAATAGCTCATAGTTCTCCGCTTGTTTGTTTTCATCCGTGTCCGCATATACCCATGTTACTAAGCTTGGTTCCACCTCATGTTTAAACAATATCTCACAGTCAATAATGTTGCGGTCTGCATGTAGTATTCAGACCATTGTCTCCTCATCCCACCACAGAGCTAAACCTCCCGACAAGCCCCTAGGCTTATGTACATGTTGTTCATTATGCCTATCCTTTTCCGTATCGTCTCACAATAGGTATCCCCATTCTTTGTTTCCATAAGAAATATAATGTTCGGGCGATACCTCTTCATGAGGTCTTTGAGGTGTTCAATTATCAAGGTAGACCTCAACCCTTGACAATTCCACGAAAGTAGGCTCATTGATCCCGTGTAACTGTTTCAGGACAGCTACCAGAACCCAGTTTGGTGTTGTTTGGCTCGCCTCTTATCGGGGCCCTTTTGTTTCGTTTTTTGTCCTCCACTCGCCTTGGTGCTTTTTATCGGGTGGCTGTGTATGACTAGTGTTGCCTCCCCTGGCGATGCATTCATATCAAACTCGGGCCTGACCTCCGGTGTGGCATCCAGTTCCCTAGTCCAGTTCATCGGTTTATGCGACTCCTCCTCGACCTCCATCTCCATCGCATCCCCTCCCGTTCGAAATTGAGCACATCTCCCCTGTACAGGTTCAGACCGAGCTAGATCCTCATCGACATGGTTCGATCCAGCTTCGTCTTCATCGCTCTTTGCCTCGACCATTATGTCGTGCCAAGTCTTTCTCTCTCTCGGCTTTGTACCCGGTGTTTGGTGACTCCCCTCTCCTTCATTCGGTTCCTTAGGGCTCCATTGTTTCAGTCGTGTACCTACCAACCAAGGGCCGTATGCAGGGGCTCTTGGTTTTGGTTCCGACCTTTGAACTTCCTCCTTGTACGTTTGGGTTGTGTGACCCAGAATGCCACATTCGTAGCAAAAGTCGGATAGTCTCTCATACTTTGTCGATGCCCATTTCTCCTGGCCTACAGAGTTCGTCCACCAGAATCCCGCCAAAAGTGTTTTGTTTACATCCACTTCCACCTTTATTCTCAAGTAGCTCCTCTTCCTCATTACCTCTCTTGTTTCTATTTCGATACATTTGCCTATGCGTTCGACAATTTTCCTCGCATTGTCATTGTTGAACATCTCATATCCCAAATAATGAATTTGCACCCAGAATCGCACTTTGTGAAACTCAACCTCACTCAGGCCAATGCTCGGTGCCTATCTCTTAATACTCAATATATGACCGTTTATCGCCCATGGCGACATATCAGTTATCTTGTGCCTATCCTCATATTTAGCAAAGTCAAATAGCAAAATTTCTGGGGCAGTCTCAGTTATTTTCACAATGCTAAATCTATCCCAGACCTTATCAAGCACACTATTGGTCACAGTCAATTTGATTGGTCGGTTAGTAATGAGCTTACCGACGTAGCGCTCGGTCTCCTCTTGGGGCGGGTTCCAATTCAGTTCTGTATGGTCCCGGGGTCTGTTCTTATCGCCGGAGTTAGTGCTCGCCGCAGTCCACATGCCGTCAACGCGTCTCCACCTCCCTAGACCTGTAATGGACAAAGGTAGGGGTGAGCTTGGGCGGTCCGGGCCGGTTTTTTAGGCAAGACCGAGCCCAAAATTTCGGTCTTCACCTTTGGAGAACCGAGACCGAGACCGACTTTGGTATAAAAAGCCCGCCCGAGTCGGTCTTGCTTGACTCGGGCCGGTCTCGGTCCATTACCGAAATTTTCAATCCAAATTAAAAAAAAAAAAAAAATGTCTGAATTTTCACCAAATTTAGAACATACAAACACAATAAATCAAGTATCAAACATACAATCCAAACACACATTATAAATATAGAACATACAATTCAAACACACATGGAGACTTTGTGAGTTGTTGTATACTACTATACTTGTATAGTATATATAGTAGGGTTAATTACCTCAACCGTTACCTATGTTTGGCCTATGTGATTAAAAGGTTACTCATCTTTTTTTGTGTAGCTGAAACGTTACTTAAGTTTGAACATGTGACTGAAAGGTTACTCCGTGAACTTTCCGTCCAATCTGACCGTCAAAGTGGCACGTGCACAGCACATGACCTAAATAAAACGATTTGAAGACATTTGAAATGACAATAATGCCCTCCTGTCACCTTTGCAACGTTTCCCCCTCGATTTATACACATTCCCACACTCAACTTCCCATAATCTGATTTCATCCACACCGAAAGAACCGAGAGAGAGTGCAGCGATTTCCTGGCGATTTTGTAGGCGATTTCCTGGCGATTTTTCTCTGCGACGCAAGTGTAGTCTTCGACCGAAGTGAGTCTCCAAGTAAGTTCGTTTTTTGCCTTCGATTGAACTCCGTTTAGGGTGTCTGTACGCATTCTTGCTATTTTCGCACGTTCGTTCTGTTGTTCCTCTGTTTCCCGAAGTGAATCGTCGATTAGGCATGATATTAGGGCTTGGATGTTTGTTTTCGGTACGAAACAAGGAGATTGCTGCATAATATGTTCTTATTTGGTGTTGTTTGGGCGATTTGTTCCCGATTGCTGTTGAAGTTCGGTTTGTAGGTTAGGGTTCGGTTTGTAGGTTGCAGATTTGTTAACAAAGCTTTGATTTTGAGTGTGAAAGTTTTGTTTTTTCAGTTTGTACATGCTGTTTTTGATTTGATTCGGTTGGTTATTTGTTTACAAATGCTGTTAATGAAGTTTTTGCTGTGTGAATTTGTTGTTTTCTGGTTACGTTTGTTCCGCATTATGCTGTTAATGTGTTATCTATGTTCACAGGAATGGCATCCAAAGACAACCTTCATACGCTGTACATTATGTATGGTGGTAAGTGGATTGAGAAATCTGGAATTCACGTATACGAAAGTCAGGAGAAGCCCTTCGTCATAGGTTGGGAGAACATGAATTACGAGTTCATATCCGGATTAGCCCAGATATATTGCAATCTATCGGACGATGGTGGACTTCTGTACCTCCCACCGAATGGAAACCCGAGTTCAGATTTGCGGGTAATCAGTAAGGAGAAGGACATTCCCGTACTGTTGGAGTCGCAAGGAAGTTGCCCTAAAATAGAACTTTTCGTGGTGCCTCCCCTAACCCAAGAGGAGTGTTTGAAGGATCCCTTCATGATGAGGATTCGCAACAAAATGGTTGAGAAGGCAAAAGCAGGAAGACGGAAGGAACCGAACATCGACATTGGTAAGAAGCGTGACAATGGTAAAGAAAAGGTACCGGTTCGTGACAAAGGTAAGAAACCGATTGTTGAGGAAGATGACAGTGACGACTCTATTTTTGAGGATGATGTGACCCTAGCCAATCTTTTAGACGAGTTAAAGAACTTCAGGTTTGAGGGCGAGACGAGCGAAGACTCGGTTGAGGCTGGTCCATCGTGCAAAGAGGGTGCGAAAACCAGGAATGAAGACGGACATCCAAAGCAGAAGAGCCCGATAGAGAAGGAATGGCCATGGGAAGTCCCTGGTTTTGGGCCGGATTTGAGTGACTGCAGAAGCGATACGTTGGAGATGGGGGGAGACCAAGTCGTCCAAGATGATGCCACGACTTGTGCGTTTTATAAACATTACAAGGATGAGAAGAATTCTGGTGATTTTGAGCTGCAACTGGGCATGCTATTCGGCAGTCGGGAAGCATTCAAGCAGGCCATGAGAGACCATGCCATCTTCCATGGATATGACATTGTCATCCCGGTGAACAACAAAATCCGGATGGAGGTATACTGCACCCACAAGTGCAGATTCCGGGTTATTGCGAGGACGGTTAACAAAGAGAGCACGGTTCAGATACGGGATTTGGTGAAAGAACATAACTGTCCCCGTTCTCACATTAACCACAACGTCGGGTACAAATGGGTGTGCGATCATTTCATAGGTATGCTTCGGGACGACCCGAAGATAAGGGTAAGTTTTTTCATTGTTGTCAATGCTGTTTCGTACTGTCAATGTTGTTTCAATGCTGTCCATGTTGTTATGTCAATGCTGTTTCGCACTGACTTTGGTTGTCATGCAGAATCGCACTATTCGTGGTGAGATCCTACGACGCTACGGCTGGAAGGTGAATCGCTTTGTCGTTGCAAGGGGGATGAAACTTGCGAAGGACAAGTTGGCTGGAGATCGCACTGCTGAGTACGGTAGGGTGCGGGACTACGCTGCGACTTTAATTGAGCACAATCCCGGAACGACCGTGGTGGTGCACGTTGATTCCATCTCGAGTCCACTACGACCCCGGTTTGAAAGGTTGTACATCTGCTTAGACGCTTGTAAGCAGGGATTCTTGAAGGGTTGTAGGCCATTCATAGCACTTGATGGCTGTTTCCTGAAGGGTCCCGATGGTGGACAGCTGCTATGTGCAGTGACGAGAGACCCGGACAATGGTTTGTTACCAATTGCGTTCGCCTGGGTGGAGGCTGAAAACCAACAATCATGGAGTTGGTTCTTAGAAATACTTGTGAGCGATATTGGCAGTGACAAAAGGTGGACTGTTATGTCCGACAGACAAAAGGTAAGCATATGTTGTTTGCTGTTCTGTGTTCTTTCATGTTCTGTATTCTGTGATTAAATGGTATCTTATTTTCTGAATATGTGATTAAATGGTATCTTATGTTCTGAATTTGTGATTAAATGGTCTCCTATGTTGTGATAAGTGTGCTCCATCTGTTACTACGCAGGGACTCTGTCAGGCAGTTGAAGATTTGTTCCCCGGGTCTGAACATAGGTTTTGCATGCGCCATATTTACCAGAACATGCAAGTTCGAGGTCTTGGAGAAGCGGAAGTCCGAAAGAGAGTTTGGTCGGCTTCTTGTGCGTACACGTACCAGCGACATAAGTGGCACATGGACTTGCTGCTTAAGGCTAACAAGAGGGCGTGGGATTACGTCTCATCCATTGACACCAACACTTGGTGTCGATTTCAGTTCCGCCAAGTGTCAAAAACCGACTTGGTTGTGAACAACATATCTGAAAGCTTCAACAACAAGGTAATTAACATAAGGGACAAGCCTCCAGTGACATTGGTCGAGGAGTTGAGGTTGATGTTGATGAGGGACTTTGAGAAAAAGAGGACATCCATCACCAGTCAGTCTGGATCACTAGGTAGGAATATTGTTAGAAAGTTGAAGAAAATCACGGATGGCATTAGTGGTTGTGAGGTCATATACGCTGCGGATGGAGAATACGAGGTGCATGTCGCTCCGCACGTCTCATACAAGACGGATATTAACAGGCGTACATGCTCATGCAGGGCTTGGGATTTGAGTGGCCTCCCTTGTGTTCACGCGATAGCGTGTCTGTCGTATGCTCGGATTTTCGAACTGGCCCCGTACTGTGACCGAGTATACCATAAGGAGGCATACAGACAAACATACGCTGGTGTTATACATGCGTTGCCAGGGAGAGACGATTGGTGTAATACGGAAGGATTGCCCGTAGATCCACCAACTTTTAAAGCACGTTCGGGAAGGCCGAAAAAGAAAAGGGTGCGGAATGCCTTTGAGGAGCCTGCCCAAGGTTCAACCAGGTTGAGTAGGAGTGGGTTAAGGCAGTACTGCTCGACATGTGGAGAAGCAGGCCATAACAAGAGAGGCTGTGATCGAAGACCGAACCAACACACAAAATCGGTATGTTGTCGTCATTAACATGTAGGTTCAGTTTTGTCAATAACTTACAAATAAGTTTGTCATGTTCAGGATGCTGGCGGACAAACGTCAGAGCAAGAGCCACCACCAAAGAAGAAGAGAACAGTGCGTCGCCAATTGGATGATGACGTTATCCCGACGCAGTCGAGCCAGACCACAACCCGTTCAAGGCGCAAAGCAGCTGAAAGAGAGAACGAACCAACACATGCACCTCAAACATCAGTTCCTAAGGTGAAAAAGCAGGTTCGACAAAAGCTCCCAACCCGCAAAAGCGCCCCAGCCATACCTGCCGAACCAGCTCCTGCAGAACCAGCTCCTGCAGAAACAGCCACACATGTCGGAACAGCTCCTGCAGAACCAGTCGTTAATGCCGAACCAGCTACTGCACAACCAGCAGTTACACCGAGGAAATGTGTGAAAACGCTAGCAAAAAGGGTGAGTACATCTGTCTTTCACATGTTCGTGTTATCTTCACATATTAACGTTGCGGGTATGTGTAGGCCCACTCGAGCAGTCCGGCGAAACTAGCGAAACTGAAGAAAAGAAGAGAACAACCAACTGTTATAGAGATTGATGATACTACAGATAATGAACCCGTTCTTTCACAGTCAAGAGATTTAATGGTTGTGGATCAGCCGCTCAAGACGGTCCTACCCAAGAGAACGAGGCAATTCTGGCGATCTACACAGTAGAGTACAGTCGTGGTCATTTTGGGAAGGTCTGTTGTCACGGACCTATTTTGGGAATATAGGATAGATCATGTTTTGGGATGTATTCTGACTTCTGGTTGTTGATGGATTATGTCGGATTCTGTGTTTTCGGATGTATTCTGAATTCTGGTTGTTGATGGATTATTATGGATTCTATGTTGTCGGATGTATTCTGTTTTTAGTAACAGTTGGGTAACAAAATGTCCAAACTTACGTAACCTTTTAATCACAGTACGTTGAACATAAGTAACCTTTTAATCACATTTCACAAACTTAAGTCACCTTTTAATCACAGTTCAGAAAAGATAAGTCACCACCTTCGCAAAATAAACATTGTTCTTCTTCATCCATCAGTTTCAGTTACAGACACACAAGCAGTGACAGACACAGGTACTACTAACTTCTGCTAATTGTGCGCAATTGAACTTAGAACCAAAACAACAACAACAACCATGACAAAGACTACAACTAACTTCCGTTTGGGTCGACTTTCAACAGCTCGGTTTTTCGCAACCTCCAATTGTTCTTTCAAATGGTTCTCTCTTTGTTGAAATTGCATCACTGCAATCCGACCATAAGGACACATAGCTGGATCTTCCCAGTCAAAAAACCCACATCCGGGGTTCTGTACAGACTACGAAACAAGAAACGACAAACAATTACATCAGATTTGACGAGCGAAGGTTCGATAATAAGGATCTATGTTTCGAATTACTGCAGCAAAACGAATTAGGGTTGCAAATTAGGGTTACCCACTGTCAAATTACCTCAAAATTTGGGCAACCATGGAATCGGCGCGAGAAATTTTGCCACGTACCAGCTGATTTCACCGAGCACACAAGCCCACAGTAGCACATTCGCAGACGGGAAGCTCCGTGATGGCCATTCGCAGACGCAGAAGAGATGGACCGAGAGCTAACCTTTCTACGGTTCTCAGAACCCATACGACAGCATTCATCAGAGTTCATGGCTGCAGATCTTCGGTTCTTCAGTTCTTCGATGGTGGAGTTCTTCAGTTCTATTTCGCGCGCAAACTTCGACTCATCTGGTTCTGGACAGCACGATGAATCACCTGTTAAGTAGACAGTATGTTGGGGGTAGTTTGGGCACTTCAACTTACAGGTTAATCACGTGACAGGCACATGGTGGTACTTAACGGGAAGAAATAACAGCAGTTAGGTCATAGTAACGGTTCAGTCACATGTGTCAACTTAAGTAACGGTTGAGCTCAAGTTTGAACGGTTCAGTCACATTGTCAAACATAGGTAACGGTTGAGGTAATTAACCCTATATAGTATTATGTATTAGGTTTTTAGGCAACTCGGGCCGGTCCAGTCCTAATCGGGAATTTCGGGAAAAATCCCGAACCCGATCCCAATCCCGACTTTAGAGGAAAAAACCCGGCCGCTCGGTCTCGGTCCTAGTCGGTCTCGGTCTTAGTCGGGCCGGTCTCGGACCGGTCTCGGGCCGGTCTCGGTCCAACCAGTATTTTTTGCTCACCCCTAGACAAAGGGAAACTGGGTTAGGTTTCAGCTACAATTTGCGAAAATCAAACCAAACGTGAACAGTTTCTATTCTCTCTGCATGGTACTGTTCTTCTTTGCTGCATTCCAATCTTCAATTCAGCAATGTGCGACAGCTGCGGTGGCCCTGGCGCATGTGAGTGGCAGCCCGATGTGGTAGGTCTGGGCGTTGATTGGTCTGGACCCCGCTTTGTGGGGCTGGTGCAGCGCCGATGTTCCTTTGTTCTCTGTACCTGCGCCTGAACCGAACCTTCTCCTCTGCAGTTTGGATTTCTGGAAACCGAATCTTGGAGTTTTTGGTTCGTTGTTGTCTTCTGTGTTTGGATTGTAGCAATTATTTGCTAGCGGACAAGCTAATTAATGGCTGAAATCGAATCTCACGTCTTGACCTAGACGGAGAGGAAGATGGATCGCCACATGAAACGCCCGGAAGCTGCGCGTGACTTCAGACGAGTGGTGTTTTTTTTTATAGATGTGACTCTATGGATATTGACCATGAATTTTTTGTATTTTTAAAGTTCAAACTCAAAAACTTTAATTAAAATATAAAATGCTGAACTGTTACATCTAACCTCTATTATTAATAATATTCTTTTGGCCAAAAAAAAATATTATTAATAATAAAAAAAAATATATGCCTTAGTATCCCTATTTTACTACCATTTAAAAATATTATAAAGTGGTTGCTCAGGGGTGAGCCTATATAAAGTGAGAGAGCTACGAAATCCTAGTGGATGATATATTTCTAATAATGCTTATAATTTTATAAGTGTACATTTGAATATATACACTATCAAACTCAAATATAAATAATAATTGGAGTCCTAATATTATATATACTCGAATATTCTCCCACTAAGATTTAAAAAGTTTCGTAGTAGCACTCATTATTGTAAAATATTTTAAATTATAATGTATTTCTGAAGCTTATTTTTAATTATGTCAAGCTAACCAACTGAGCTATATATAATAAAGGTAATATTACAAATTCGGTATTAATAGCATGACGTGGAGTGTGGTAGAGTAATATCATCTCAATTATTATTAATTGGTGTACCATCTAACTATATTATTAAGAATAATGTGTTTCTTTATTATTTTTGGTTCTATTAATTCTTAGGAATATTTTAAATTCGAATAAATAGAAGGTAAATATATAATAAATCATTCGATATAAAAGCAGCAAATGTATCCAGGGAAGAGACGCCAAACAGTCCCTTTAATGGGGAACCGAGCGGTCTGAGTTGGCAATTCGGCACGTGTGTGGCCCCCACTAATCGTGCTTCGGCTGTCTCGCTTGGCTTACCTAAATGACGTCGATTTCAAGCTGAATGACGACGTTTCCTTGGACGTTCTCATCTCAGATTCCTCCACCTGTCAAAGTTGACCTACCACCCGACCGTCCGTTGACTGCTCCGTCATCTCAGTAATCGCCACCTGGCCGTGAAAAGCAGAAGCTCCATGTGGAGTTCTTTTCTTTTGGGGACATACATAATTACATATAAATAACACTACGTCAGTTTTTGGGTATATATATATGAGAATAACCCTATTTCAACTTATTCCAACTTCTAACCGACTATTTTAAAAATATGAATAAAATTAGGGTTAATTAAATGAACCGTTACACATGTTTGACCAATGTGATTAATTGGTCACATATGTTTTTTCGCGTGACTGAAACGTTACACATGTTTCAACATGTGACTGAAATGTTACTCCGTCATTGAACCGTGAAAATTTTCCGTCTAATGCTCATGTGCTTGTCACGTGATAAGAGGTAGTTTAATTTCAGAAATACCTTGAAGCCCCTTACGTCCCCTATAATCAGTTTCATCAACCCATTTCCCCCCATTTCTTGCTTTCGTCCATTGGCTTCCCGTAGAAGTGATTGCGCCACGGTCCCCTGCTGCTGCTGCTTCCGTGCATTTTCGAGGTAAGATTCTTCTTCTTCTCGCGTTCAAGTTTTGAAATCGGGGCTTGTTGTTGAACTGATTTCGTTGTGCCCTCACTGTCGACCGAAGTGATTTCGCGCGGAGGGTTGCTGTTGTGCACCGACTTGATTTCGCTTCCCGTGGCTTCCCTTGTTGATTTGCTGCGGCTTCACCTATTGATCGAGCAAATGTTTGTCTTCATTTAGGGTTTATCGGCTGTTTATGAAATTTGTGTTTGTGAAAATGGGTATTTGACCGAAACTTGCTGGTTTAGGGGTATGAAGTTTGAAAAAATCTGTTTTTTTGTGCGTAAAGTTTGAATCTTTCGGCCAAAATTGAAGTTCTGATGTTCATGTTTGATGGTTTATGTATGTCTTGTTGCCATGTTTCAGCCAAAATTGAAGTTATGTTGTTCATGTTTGATGTTCATGTTTAATATAAGTTTTGATGTTCATCTTGGTTCGTTTTGTTATGTTTAACAACAAACATGCATGACCAATTTCATGTTTGGTTGTTTTCAGTTATTCAAAACTGTGGTTCAATGGGCAAGAAGGATGACATTGCCGAAGCTGTTTTTCACCATGGTGGAAAGTGGGTTGATAGTGGGGGTAGCCGAACCTATGTAGGTGAACTGGAGTCACTCAAAGTGCCTTATGATAAGTTGAACTATCTGTCACTTACCGGACTAGCTGAGGTGTATTGTGACTTCGTCGAAAATGGCTCCATATTTTGGTTGGCCCCCGGTGGAAATCCGAACACCGATCTTCTGGCGATAACTTCAGATGCCGACCTGAAACCTATACTAGAACGTCAAGGAACAACGAAAGAGATCAGTTTCTACGTTATGCCACCATTTGATAGAGAAGAGTGTGTGAAAGACCCATTTCTGATGCAGCTGCGCAACAAGTTGATAAACAAGACTCGACGAGCATGTCGTTCAAAGGAGCCTGAAGTAGTGATTGAACGACCGGTCAAAGAGGATAAAGTCAAGAAGACCGACCGAACTACTGATAAGGGGAAGAAGAAGCTGTTCCCTGATGACGATGACAGTGACAATTTGGAGACTTTGAAGAATCTTCTGGACGACTTGCGAAACTTCAACTTTGAAAGTGAAGATGACAGCGATGATGCAGATTTTGTAGCCCCAAAGGTTGCTGAAAGTGAAGACGAGTCAAGTTCGGATGAAGACATGGAGTCCGATGAAGAAGGAAAACTGAAGGGTGAAAGCGATGAAGGTGGACGGAAAGACAGAAAACCGAATGTGGAGAAGAAAAAAATGTTCGTTTGGGAGGAAGTTGGATTTGGAGACTCATGTAGTGACGTCCAAAGCGACACGTTGGAAGCCGAAAGGAAGACCGACAAAGAGGACGAGGTAAATAGCATTGAAAAGAGAAAGATTTACGATGAGGACAAGGATGCTGTCGACATGGAGCTCAACCTCGGGATGTTATTCGGTACGGTCGAGCTGTTTAGAAAGGCAATGAGTGACCACGCTATAGTGAATGGTTATGATGTGGAGTTCCCTGTGAACAACCAAACTAGAGTGGAGGTTTACTGCAAGCATCGGTGCGGATATAAGGTGGTCGCGCGAAGAATGAACCGTCAAATGGCATGTTCGACTAGTCTGACAAAGGGGTGTAGGCCCTTCATTGCTTTGGATGGCTGTTTCTTGAAGGGGCCAGACGGGGGGCAACTCCTATGTGCTATCACCCGAGATGCAGATAATGCGTTGTTCCCGGTTCGCATGGGTTGAAGCAGAAAACCATGACTCGTGGAAATGGTTTTTGGACATCCTGTTTAGGGACATCGGTTTGGACATGCCATGGACACTAATGTCAGATCGACAGAAGGTACTTCTCACTGTTAAGTTTGTTACATTTGTGATTAATTGATCATGCATGTATGCTGTGAGTGTGATTAATGATGAGTCATGTTGCCTATTTTTTGATTACTTGATCATGCATGTTTGCTGTTGTTGTGATTAATTGATACTGCATGTTTGTGGTTGCTGTGATTAATTGATCATATGCTGGTTTGCTGGATGTGTGATTAATTGACTGGCCAAGTGTTCTGGTTAATGATTAATTGGTCATGCATGTTTTCTGGTTTGTGATTAATTGGTCATGGATGTTTGCTGTTTTGTGCTTATTTTGTCTTTTTTAGGGCCTAATTCAAGCTGTCCAAGATATACTCCCAGATGTTGACCACAGACACTGCATGCGACACATATATCAGAATATGCAGGTCAGAGGGTTGGGTGAAGCCGAGGTGAGAAAACGTGTTTGGTCCGCCTCATGTGCCTATACGTACCAAAGACACAAATGGCATATGGACTTGTTGAAGATTGCAAACAAAAAAGCTTGGGACTTCGTCTCAGCCATTGACCCAGCCGCTTGGTGTAGACACCGTTTTAGGCATGTCACTAAAACGGACTTGGTCGTCAACAATATATGCGAGAGCTTCAACAACAAAATCATCAACGTGAGGGAAAAACCACCTATTACCCTAGTTGAAGAAATCCGCAAAATTTTGATGCGGGATTTTGCTAAAATACGTGAATTAGCTGGTCAATCAAAAGGGGAACTTGGAAGGAATATCGTCAAGAAACTAAGGAGGCTGACAGATGGAATCAGTGGGTGTGAGGTCTTATATGCTGCAGATGGTGAGTACGAGGTACACGTTGGTCCAGGTGTGTCGTATAAAACCAATACTACTGCAAAAACATGTACTTGTTGTGCCTGGGAATTAAGTGGTTTGTCGTGTGTTCATGCGATTGCTTGCCTGTCATACGCCCGTGTTCATGAGCTCGCACCGTACTGTGATCCAATGTACCACAAAAGTGCATACCTACGCACCTACGCAGGTGTAATCCATGCCTTGCCTGGACGGGATGATTGGGCAAAGGTAAACGCATTACCCGTTGATCCTCCGCTATTCAAGTCTCGTTCTGGAAGGCCAAGGAAAAAACGAGTTCGGTCGGCCACAGAAGACAGTCATGCAGGTGGTGCACGACTGAGCAAAATTGGTTTAAAACAGTTTTGTTCAGAATGCGGTGAACATGGCCACAATAAGAGAGGATGCTCCCAAAGGATCCCTGAGGTGCTGTTTGTAGATAAGATTCCTTGTTTTGAAACAGTTTTTAAAACAATTTCTGACATGGTCGTTTTTGGCGTAGGTCAAGGATGCTGCTGGTGCTGGCGTTAGTGGGACAAAGAAGTCGGAGAAGCGTCCTACCAAGAGAAAGTTGAACACCGACTCACAGTCCCAGTCTCAGCCCCAGCCGAGAAGCCAACCGAAGCAGTCCCAGTCTCAGCCGAGAACCCGTTCTCAGTCTCAGCCGAAGCAGTCCTAGAAGACAAAAAGTCCAGTACGAAGACAGAAAATTGCAGTTAGAAAAAAGAAACCAACTGCTGTTGATGACCCGCTGCCAGATGCTGCTAGAGAAGCTGAATCACCTCCTGCTGTTCGTCTAGGTACGCCTCCTCCTGTACGTGTAGGTACGCCTCCTCCTGTACGTTTAGGTACGCCTCCTGCTGAACCAGACAATCCAGCAGCAGAACCCGCAGTCAACCCCGAAACTGATCCACTCAAAACGCCAAAGATACATTTTAAATCGCTAGCAGTTAAATCAGCCTCGGTTAGTGCTCAACTCTAAAATTGTGTTACCGATTGTACTTTGATGAAAATTAACAAAAAATTGTTTGAAACAGGCAAAAAAAGCTGGTAAAAGAAGAAAAGTGAATGTTCGTCAGTCTCCGACTTATGTGGACGTCGAAGACGATGTTGCCTCTTCGGCACCTGTACTTTCAGATTCGAGAGAACTAATTCTAACAGATTTACCACTGAAGACGGTTCTACCAAAAAGGACAAGACAACACAGAAGGAGCATGGGTCAGTTTAGTTATCCGGGTGACAAACGATATACCCAGTAAAAGGACCACATCCTGTTTTGTCCAACAGGTCTTTTGTTTTTCTGTGATGGTGTTTTGTGAAGTTCTGCTACTTTTGTGGTGTTTTGTGAAGTTAGGAAACTTTTGTGGTGTTTGTACATGTTTTGGGTCGAACATGGGTGGTACTTGGTGACTTATGTCTGTTGAACTTCTTCTATGAAAGTCTATGGATGGCTGTTTCTGGTTTTTCAGATTTTGAATGGAATGTTGGAATATGTTTGGGTAGATCTGATCTGTTACGGCTGTTTAACCTTTGAATCACATTTATATGAAACATGATGTACTATTTAATCACAGTATGGGTAACATGTATAACCTTTTAATCATATCATTTCAAACATCAGTATCCATTTAATCACATTACTGCGAAACATGTATGACCTTTTAATCACATTATAGAAAACATGTATGACCATTTAATCACATTTCGTTATAACATGTGTAGAAATTCTGTTTCTCAACAACTGAAACACAGATGCAAAACAACTGCAATGCATAACATATACAGAACTGCAATACAGAACTGCAATTGCACCATATACAGCATACAACTTCCTGTCTTTCAATTGCAACATACAGAACTGAAATCCATTTCCACAATGCTGATCAACTAATTCAAATACATCTACTTGTTTAGTACAATGATGAAAATGAAAGAACACAGAACGATAATTGCAGCATACAATTTCCAGTGTTTTTGTTTCGCAGCAGCTTCTGCAGCATGTGCAGTCGCAAGTTCTGATCGAAGCTGTCCCTCTACACCTTGAAACTTAAACACGGCGTTTCTTCCATATTGACACATTGGTGGATCTTCCCATTGGAAAAATCCACAACCAGGATGTTGTACAGACTGGACAACACAAAAAAGGAACAACATGTTAAAATTAGGGTTCTTAACAAAATTAGGGTTTCTAACATAACAAACTAATAGGGTCAACATGGTACCAAAAAATTGCAATTACCTCAAAATGTGAACACCCATGAAACCTACGACCGAAATTCTTCCAAGTACCCGCACATTTGACCGACGAAATCTCACCGCAGAAACATAGTCGGGCTGTCGACACTAAACGGGACGAATCTTGGATGGTAGAGTGGGAACGCAGAGACGCCGAAGGATCGCGCGGAGGGGAGGGGCCGAACCCAGTCCATGGTTCCTTCTTCATCTTCGTGCGTACGCTCTGCTGCGTGAAGAATGGAAATGTCTTCTAATATACAACATTAAGGGCATTTTGGGAAGTTAAGGCTGGAAGTAACTCACGTGCAAGGCACATGGACAAACTAACGGTGATATTTAACAGACAACAGTAAAAATGACGTTTCAGTCACGTGCTGAAACATGTGTAACCTTCCTGCACAAGTTATAACCTATTAGTCACATGCGCAAACATGTGTAACGGTTCACTTAATTAACCCATAAAATTATAACTGAAATCATTATTCAGTATCATAATAAATAAAAATATATTTTTTTGCCAACAACAAGATCTTATTCCAACGAGTGAAACAAAATTGGTTACATAGTATTGTCTAAAAACATGAAATGACAAAGATCAGGTGAGAGTCTTTCAACCCAATCCAAAGGACACCTCCTTAATTTTGCTAGTTTAGCACTACAATCCTTACATTGGTTGATCTCCATCGGAATAGCCTCTCATGATACGTTCCCTATCGACCGCGACAAAGCTCGTACATTTGATGCTATCGCATCCACTCTCCAAAGCGAGTCCTGACCGTTTAGGTGGTTGATTATTCCTTTCGCATCGGACTCGACCGCAATGTTGTGCCACCCCTTATCGATCTCCAAATGTAGACCTTCACAAATGACCTTTGCTTCTAATTCTTCGATCGAGCCCGCCATGAAGAAGTTGTGCCTCCCGCCTTAAATGTTCCCTAGGTTGTCTCTTGCGATCACGCCTACGCCCCCAATCCTCGTATCCGGGCACCAAGACGCATCACAATTCACCTTCACTATACCTATCGCCGCCTCCTCAATTTTGGGCATCGAGTAATGTTGTTCTAGAGTTGTCCCTGCTGCACTTGGGTTCGGTTGTTGCTCCCGATCAGCTCCATCGTCGTCTGCTTAACTTCTCGGATGACAGCGTTGGCGTTCGGCTTGTGGTTATCGAAGACCAGCTTGCTCCTCGCCTTCCAGATCGCCCAACAGATAAGCATGCAGATGTCTCGCTTAGTCTCCCTATGTTCGGCCTGCTGTTTACCCCTCGTCCCGTCGCAGGATACGTCCTGCCAGCTGCTGTCGACTGTTGGTGGTCTCCAAGCCTAGCATCTCCCTCCATACGTGGTGCGTCCATGCACAACCCGTGATGAGATGACCAGTCGTTTCTACCTCGCCAGATTATACCGAACATGCACCGCATTGGAGCTCAACCTCCACACGAATACCTTAACTTTTTGGCTCACCTTGGCTCTCCAAATGTTGCTCCATATGTCTGATAGTGCTATGTCGTCCTGGCGTGGCGTCTCCCGTTCCCTCAATCGATGATAAACTGACTTAACTGATATTCTCCCGTCCCTCGAGAATGGCCAGTTGATGGCGTCCTTCTGGCTATGTGCATGGACCGGCACAGTGGTTACAAAATGAGCCAGGTTCGTCCCTACCTCCCGTATCACCGCATCGACATTCTAGCACCTAGTGTCGTGGTTGATCTAGGTTGCCACCGTTTGGTCTGAGCTATCGTCTGAATGTTGTCCGTCGTAGGGTAGTCGGAAATCCGACATCGATGTTACCCATCTGTCCTGGAAAATGCGGACAGCACTCCCGTCCCCGATTGTCCACACCACATCCTCCTAAATGACCTCTTGGCCCGAAATGAGACTCGACCAGCCCCACGGCGCTCTACTCCCTCGTTTGGCTTGCATGAAATCCGAGTTGGGAAAATATATACCTTTAAGCACCTTTACCCATAGAGCGTTTGGCTCCTTGAATATCCGAGATTCCATGTTCGTTAACAAAGCCGTGTTGAAGGCTTGCAGCTCCTTGAAGCCAAAACCCCCTTCTTCTTCGCGATCGTCATGATGTCCCACCTTTCCAATGTATTTTCCTTTCTTCCTCCTTCGAGCCCCACCAAAATTTTTCAATCATTGCATTAATTTCGCCACACCATGTCTTGGGTAGTTGGAAAATACTCATGGCATATGTCAGAATTGAAGTGACCACCGCTTTAATGAGCATTTCCTTTCCGACATTGTTTAGAAGCTTGTTTGTCCACCCTTTGATCTTGTCTCAGATCCGCTCTTTAATGAAATTCATAGTGTCTCGTTTAGACCTCCCCCATATTGTTGGCAAGCCTAAGTAGCACCCCGGGTCATCCACGGTCATGACGCCCATTATGCTTGCAACCTCCCCTAGTCGGACGACGTTTATCCCCTCGTTGAATTACATGCTTGATTTCCCTAGGTTAATTGTCTGCCCTGATGCATAGCAGTATTTATCAAGCAGACTCTTTAAGTTTGTCGCATTGGTCATCGTTCCTTTAAATAATAATAAGGAATCATCCGCAAAAAGCAAGTTATGTATCATAGGACATCCTCGCTTCGGTCGGATCCCTTCAATAAGTTTTTCCTCCACCCGTGACTCCATCATTCTAGATAATATACCAGTCATAATGATAAAAATGTAGGGAGATAAGGGATCACCCTGTCTCAGACCTCTGGTCGGTCTTATCATCCTAGTATGTTTCCAGTTTATTATGACCATGTATGTTACCGTTGATATGCAAGTCTTGATCCACCTGATCCATGTATCTGAGAAGCCTCTCTGCCTTAGACTCTCTATAAGGAAGTTCCACCCCACCTGATCATATGCTTTCTTCATATCTATCTTAAGCGCACATTCCATTGTACCTCGTTGTCCTCTAGCTGTGCTCCTGTTTTTCAAAGAGTGGAACATCTCGTGTGCAATGATTATGTTATCCTAAATTCTCTTTCCTGCGACAAATGCACTCTGGTTTTGCGAAATCATCTATGGCAAATAGTTTTTTAGTCTATTTGACGGTACCTTAGAAACAATCTTATAACCAAAGTTGCATAAGCTTATTGGTCTAAAATCTGATGCACAACAGTTTTTTTTTAGGTATGAGGGTAATTTCAGTTTGGTTAAGGAAAGATGGCATGTTACCTGATGATAGGAAGGCGTTGACGAAAGTGACGATGTCTGGACCGATGACGCCCCGGTTCCGTTGATAGAAAGACCCCGAGAAAACATCCGGCCCCCGAGCTCGTGACCCCCAATTTGGAACATTGCATTCTGCACCTCCATCATTGTCGCTGATCTGGTCAGGTCTGTATTCATATTTGTCGTGATCTGATTCAGGATGCAATTCAACACCTCCCCTATATCATATCCCCTTGTGTTTTCCGCCCTTTTCGAGTGAAAGAGGTGTCTATAGAAGTTGAACACAACCGGTGTAATGTTTCGATTTCCTTCAACCCACATTCCCTCATCGTTCCTTAACCGAACTATCTTGTTCCTTCTTCTCCTTGAGATTGTTGATTGGTGGAAAAAAAAATTTGTGTTTCTATCTCCCTCCCTTAACCATTTCACCATCGACCTTTGTTTCCAATAGATCTCCTCCAGTTTCCATGATACGTGATTTCAGAGCTCGTTCCTCCCCTTGTTCGTTTTCATCCAAACCCCCTCCCCATCCGGGATAGAGCGTCACGCGCTTTGTTGATCTCTTTCACATTGTTCTTGAATTCTTTTCTACTTCATTCGATTAGGGACCTCTTACATTCGTCTAGCTTTGGTTCCAAGTCCTCCACTGTCCTCGTCGATCCGGATCTCAACCATGCGACTCTGATTATATCAAAGCACTCCTTACGTTCCAACCACATGTTCTCAAATCTGAATCGTCTCCGGACCTTTGTGTCCATGAAGTCTAAGATCAGCTCCACCGGCGAGTGGTCTGATCCAATAGCGGGTTCGTTGACACATTCGACTTTCAAATATTTTTGGCTCCAGCTCCTATTTCCCATGTATCGATCCAACCTTTCGACTATGCGGTCCTCGCCCCTCCTGTTGTTTGACCACGTATGCATTTGTCCATTATATCCCAGATCCTCCATCTCGATATCCTCTATTAGTGTCATGAAATTATCTATCTTTTATTGATCTTTGCGTCTACCTCCAATCTTTTTCCGAATGGTGTGAAATCTCATTAAAGTCATCTGCACATATCTATGATTGTCTTCTATTTCGGCCCATGTCCCTTAGAGATTCTCAGTTAAGCATATGTGACGCGCGGTTTGGGTACCCATAGACCCATGCTATCAGAAAGTCATCTCCTAGAATGCCCCCTCTACTTTGCCATCAATGAAATTCCTAAATAAATAATAAAAAATTACTAATTTAGTCTTCAATTGTATAATATACAATATGCTATTAATCATTAAACAGGTAGTTAAACTTCGTTTGATAATTAGGAATTTTTTTAAAGTAAATAAATAATTTTTTTTTTAATAAATACATATCTCAATAATTTTACATTAAAAATAAACAAGATCAGTCTTGTGTTTATCACATGATAAATGCATTTGATGTCTTTTCTAATTTTCTAATACTAAAAATATCTAAGTTACTAGTAAATAAATAATAAAAAAATTACTAATTTAGTCTTCAATAGTATAATATACAATATGCTATTAAAGAACTCAAAGGATTAATCATTAAACTGGTAGTTAAACTTCGTTTGATAATTAGGCAGATGAATTTTTTTAAAGTAAATAAATAATTAAACTTTTTTGAATAAATACATATCTCAATAATTTTACATTAAAAATAAACAGGATCAATATTGTGTTATCACATGATAAATGTATTTGATGTCTTTTCTGATTTTCTAATACTAAAAACGTCTAAGTTACTAGTAGACATGACGGAAAAGTTTAGAATCACTAAATTCTATTTATTTTTAACAGAGAATTAAACAAAGTTTCTATTGATTCATTTAAAATAATAATAATATAACTATCTGATTGCTCTACAAAGTTCAACTGCCTAACTATAAACAGTATAAAATTTAGCTACATATTTCGTAATTATCCTTTTTTTATACCACCAAGTAAATAATATATTTCTCAATCCACTAATATTTTCAAGAGTAACTAATTGCACCACCACTGTCAGCTTTGTATGACTGGAGTAAGTAAAAGAATGTAAACCGAAACTGAGCTATTTTTATTATTTTTTAATTCTAAGAATAAACGCAAATATAAATACAATACAAACTTTTTTTTATTAAAATGAATAAAGTCTATAACTTATAATAGTTCATAAAAATAATATTTCATCTTGTTAATATTACAACTTGTGATATTTCATAAACGTATAACTATTCACATGAGAAAAACAGATAGTTAAAGTAACATGAATTGATGTCAATTATTACTTAATTAAAATTTTGCATCACTGCATGTCTGCATGTAAAAACTAGCCTCAATTAAAACATGACAGTTTTTTTTTATTGACAATCTTAATTAACCCCTTACATAATTAAATCACATTTTTTTCTTGTAGTACGAAAATTAAAATCACATAATAATTGGTCTTTTTTTATTTGAGATCCCTTAGCAGTTTATCTGACTAATTTGATCCTAACATTGTTAAGTAAAATTATTTATCATTGATTCCAGATTCCACCTATTAAGCTAATCACCCTATCCATGAGTTAATATACTTAATGAATACTTATGTTCGTCCATGTGACTAATTTGTTATAACTTGTGCACACTAGTTACACATGTTTGACCATGTGACTATTTAGTCATTTTTATATTCACTATTTTTTAATCGTTAATGCCTATTATAACATGTGAAATAACTAAATTACCCCTTCCCATCTTCATCTATTACTCTAACCCACGAAAGATCTGTACTTCAACATTCTCCAAATTTTTTTTTCCTTTATTCATTTGGAATTGCAGTATAACCGACAACTTTTTTGAATTCGAAATCAAAGGCGAGTAGCCTCGGTAGGTCCCATTGATGCCTTTCCGCGATTTCAAATTCAAACTTTCAACATTGGTTATGCTGCTTGTTCGACGATGATGTTTTTGATTCTTAATTACTGGATGTGTCTTTGAAAGAAATGAGTTTATGAGAGTTATCCTGGTCAATACGATGTTCGCCCTGAATTTAGGGTTTAGAGTAGGTTACAAATGTTTTCCATAAAGTTTTGAGAAAGAATCAACACTATATTTTGCTGAAGAAGTTTGGATTGAAGGACATTTTTTCAAGCACCAGTTTGAGGGGAAGTGTTGAAGACCAAACTGATGACAAGAGTTCAAGTTCAAGGAGTTAAATGTTATTATTGAATAGTTAAGGATTTATTCAATATATTTCCCTGATTGTAATTGTTTATGGACTAATTTAGCTAGGGTTATAATCTTGTGGTTATTTTTGTAACTGAACAAATTTTATCTCACCTATTTAAGTGGTGATGGCTCGCCTGATGAAGGTGCGTAGCCAAGTGATCCACCGTTTCGTCTTCTCCGCTCTGTTGAGGTTTTGTGTCAAGTCTCTTCGTTTTTGGGTTCCATTTCCATATATACTACATTTCTTCATTTTTTTTATAATGGTTAAATACGACATTGTTCTCTAATGTTTGACCAAATTTCTAGTCAAATATTTTTTTATAAGGGTTTTGTAAGGGTTAAATACGATATTGTTCCCTAATGTTTTATGGACTAATTTACTAAGTCGTAAAATTTTATTCCCTCATGTTTGGAAAAAGTGCAAGTTTACCCCCTCCGTCAACTTTTCCATCCAAATTTAATAGAATTAGTTTCGAAAATTACAAAAATAACATAAAACTTTAAAAAATATCACAATTTAACTCTTTCAACATTTCTCAAATGTTACAATTGAGCCCCAATCGAATCAAAATTCAATTGTAATATTTAAAAAATGTTGAAATAATTAAATTGTGATATTTTTTTAAAGTTTTATGTTATTTTTGTAATTTTCGAAACTAATTATATTAAATTTGGATGAAAAAAAGTTGATGTAGGTGGCAAACATGCATTTTTTCCAACACGAGGGAATGCAATTTTACAATTTAAACTTTTTGGGAGAAACTAAAAATCTAGTCATTTTCGAAAATACTGTTCGTTTTTTTTAACAAAATGATTCATAAATAAATAATAACTGGTATAAATATGGTGCTGCTACGAAATCATCATTCATCAATATCTGATATAATCTTCCCCAAGCAATGACCTATCTATCTATGTGTGTAGGGTACGATACACACACAAGGCGTGGACGGCCAAGATCAAGATCAATCAACGTCTTGTAATACAAAAAAAGGACAACAACACTTCAGTGTCCAGAAGAACATTACTCCTGTCATGTTCTTCTCATAACCACCTGTTTGTCAGAAAAGAATCCTTCGGTTTCTATTCAGAACTTGACAAAAAAACTAAAAGTATGGACGTATGTATGCTCCTTTTATCTCGCACTCGGGCGAAAGAAATTTTTGACATGTTTGGAAAATCGGAAAAAAAAAAAATCAAACCAGAAAAGTTTGATTTCCAATCCACTTGTATATTTTGGCTCAGATCTTCAATTCGGTTTAATAAAAAAGTGTTTTAAAAATCGTAAAGATCGATTTTGGTTATTCAATCGATTTAGTAAAAGGTCATATAACCACGGTTCAATTAAGTTATTTTACTGTTTAATATCATTTTTTTTATTTTACAGATTTTTTATCGTGTATTTTTTATGGAGAAAATTTAGACCGAAAATGTATTTTTTGTACAGAAAATTAGACCGAAAAATATAGGTAACGCTGTCTGATTTCACCCCTAGCTCTGCGCCTGGAAAAAATTCAACCACTTGGGGTGCAAGATAAAATATTTTCACGTAAGGGCTGGGACAGCCTACGTATATTCTATTTTTGTAAACGGAAAGACATATTTTTTTGTTTCTTTCAAAAAATTAAATATATTATAAAAATTAAATATATACAAAAATATTTAAATTTCTAGACATAGACGCGACTACTCTTTAACGAGTTGAGTCAACTCGCTTGCTTTCGGAAGTAGCAAATTGTAAACTCGTCACCTAAGAAACAGAGTTGACCCAATTGCTACTTTTGGAAACGAGTTGAGCCAACGCATACATTCATAAGCAAGTTAAACCAACTCGCAACGAAGTTGTAGTGAGTGAATCCAATTCACTTCCCCTAGTAGGGGGTTGGATCAAATTCACTTCCCGAAGTTCGTTAGGAACTTGCAAACTGGATATTCAATGGAGCCGCTCCTTCAGCCACAAGCAACCCGAACAAAGATAGGAGGTGAGAGGCATGCATGACTACATGCGAAGGCAAGATGCAAATTGGTCTTTGAGAATAGGACACAGACTGTAACAACTATAATTATGAAAATCAACAATGCAATAAAGGAAATGAGTTCGGTCAACAACAACTCAGGTAGAAGACATGTAGACGTGCCTCAGCAGGAGCTCCAAGAAGCCCAAAAATGGACAAGACCGGAGGTCGGGATCATAAAAATTAATTGTGATGCATCATGATGTTCATCCATCCGACAAGGAGGAATGGACATTATAGCGAGAGACCACACGGGTAATATTTGTGGAGGACGACATAACTCCATCATAGGAGAATCACTGGAGGAGCTGGAGGCGAAGACCATTCTAGAAGGGCTGAGATTGGTTGTGGATAAGAGTGGTGAAACATTGTGGTGGAATCAGACACAGAGATAGTTATAAACCACTTAAAAGGAACGACCTTCATATGGAGGATCGATGTGATATCATCAAATGTGCTAGCCTTGGCGAGATCGATTAGTATGGTATCTTGGGTAGCTATTCTGTGAATCGTGAATAAGTGTGCAGATTGTATAGCTAAATTAGCTAAGTTACGGATGTGTCTTTCCGATTGGGTCTCTAGACCCCACCCGACCTTTGTCATCTTATTATGTTAGACTCATCTATGGAACGAGATTTGTTTCATTGTTTGAAATAAACTCTGGTTGTTGGAAAAAAACAATAAATAGGGGGTTAGGTCACCTCTTTACTATCGGTAGCGAGCTGAATCCCGGATTTTTTCCAAAAAGTGTTTATTTTAGAATTTGTTTTTGAAAAAGTATATATTTTAAAAAAATATTTAGCAAAATGTGCATCTGCGCAGGTGGTATTAGCGATTTTACAAAATCGCTATTGAAAGTAGCGATTTTGCAAAATCGCTATTGACAGTAGCGATTTTCAGAAAATTGCTATTGACAGTAGCGATTTTCAGAAAATCGCTATTGACAGTAGCGATTTTCAGAAAATCGCCATTGGTAGTATCGATTTTTCAAAAAATAATTCTAAAATATACACTTTTTGAAAAAAAATCGCTCATTCACCACTACGTGGCGTTTTTCGATGGACAGGAACTTTGCGTTGCTTCATCTCAGTATTCATAGGTCCAAGAAAAATCACATAAATTATTAAAGAAAGTCTGTCAGACAAAAGAGTGTCCGTGCTACAATTTCAACTGGTTCTCTAAACATGTGAAGTTTAGATACTAACATGGTACATCAACCAATGTCTTTCAAGCGAACTAATGCTTGTTCATTCTCTGGGCTAGTCTCACCAAATTCCTCAAGTAAACAATAAAGAAAATTATAAAAAGTTAAATACTTTTTTCCTAGGCAAATATTACCTGTCGTAAATTTTCCAACTTATTCTGAACAACATCCCTGAGGTAAAACATTGAAACAAAGTTGTTTATTCACAAGTTTCTGAATGAGATTTTTCTTCAAATACACTAGCTAGTTTGACATTTTCAGGAATTACTGCTGCAAACTACTCTTTTTTTTCGTAGGGTGATTCAGTTTGTTGTCATTGATATACTACGCTATAATTGCTCCAACATCTTGCTGAGACATCTAATCATGCGTCTCTATACCAACCAATTTGATAAACTCGATGAGATTACTCGATCTCCACCTAACAAATTCCATTTTCCTTGATTGATACTTTCTTTTTGGTTGTGAATGAGGTTAAAATTCCGTATCCTCCTCCTCCACCCACTGAAAATCCATTTACACTCTGATGTGTCTTCTCAAAGTAATCAAAATTGACTCATTTCTCTTGATCAAACCTACTTATTAAATACGCTATCATCTTGCAATGAGGACTTCATTCGTACATGTATGAGGAGTTTGGATATTTTCTTAAAATCGCTACCTACAGTAGCGATTTCTTAAAATTGCTAATACCCTACCGACGCAGATGCACATTTTGCTAAATATATTTTTTAAATATATACTTTTTCAAAAAAAAAAATCTAAAACAAACACTTTTTGAAAAATTTCTGAATCCCGTGGATGACAACTTTAATGGCCCGTTCGTTTCAAGGAATGGCCACGGATTTGGGCTTACGGATTCCGTAAGCCCATGTTCGTTTGGTGGAATTGGCCATTCCTTGAAAATGGATTCCGGGCGGTCCGGGCTTCTTAGGGAATCCGGGTAAAAACCTCGGATTTCCTAAGCCCACACGGGTCGGAATCCGGAATCAGCTGCCAAAAGACCAAATTGCCCTCGCCATTTTGAAGAATTTACGAGCGCGCCATTAGCTGATTGATTCTGAAAACGTCGACAACAGGGTTCGAACCTGGGCGGGCATAGCCAAACAGATTTCAAGTCTGTCTCCTTAACCACTCAGACATATCGACAACTATGTTTTTTATCACCCCTAATTTGTACTATAGATTTTTGAGTGTTTTTTTTATTTAAACTGAAAATTCAAAAAAAATACCAAAATCAAAATTAGTATTTAAAATTAAAATAATAAAACAATTCAATTTAACAATGTTTATATAATGATTTACTAAACTGATTAAGGACAAACCCACGTTCTGTATAATGTATGTGGTGACTAACAACATTTTGTATTATGTATGTAAGATGTATTATGTATGTGGTCATGTTTACATTCTTTATTTTTTTTAAATAGAATTAATAAATTGGTCTTTTTAAAAAAAAATTAAAAAAAATCGTTTTTAAATTTTTTTTTTTTAATAAACGTTTTTAATATTTTAAAGTTTTATAATTAATTAATACAAATTATTTTTATTATATACTATACATATACAAAGAGGGGCAAATATGTCATTTTACCACATTCCATTCCTTTTCCGTACACAATTCCACCAAAGAAACAACGGAATTCCTTATTCCGTTCTATTCAATTCCACCAAAAAAACAACTTCATATTCTTAACTCCTATTCCTTATTCCCAATTCCTATTCCGTATTCCGTATTCCGAATTCCGTCAAACAAACGCACCGTAAATCTTAATAAAGTCGGTCGCTACACACTGCTACATCAGCTCCATTGAGCAGCCCCATTTCTCCTCTACATCAGCTCCATTGAGCTACTCCACCGCCCCCACCCATTCTCCTCCCTTCTTTATATTCCTTCTACACTCTCATTCATTTCTCAACCCTCAACACAGCCTCCAGTGTTTCCCTATTTATAATAACTATACTTGGCTCCGTTCCAGATAGATAGCCTAGACCAGCTGACCATCTGGAAAGAAACAGTCTTCACCCCTCCCACCCCCTTTCCTGATCATGGGCGCTGCCGGTAGGGAATGATGACATTTATGATGGGGAAAGATGGTGCGGTGGCGCTTCCGGAAACTAGACTGTGTAATACCATTTGGTGGCTGAAAAATGGGTAGCAACACGACAAAGTATTTTCCAAGCTTACACAACAATTAAGCAATTTACAACAACTGTTACCTGTATGAGTGAGGCTGACCACCAACAAACTCACCTGCAAGATACTCTTCTTTAGTAGGACGGCAAAAACAGTAGTTTAACAAGTATAGATATAGTGTAGTAGTAGAAGAAGAAGAAGAAGAAGAAAATACCCTGGTAGATCAAACCATCATCATCATCATCTATTATTATTATTGTTCTGAACAAATTTGACCGAAGATATCAGGACATGATTCCCACTGCCTCCGCTCTCTGGCTTCCCAATACCCGCCAATGTAGCGGAATGTCTCACTACCCTTGTCCTTTGCAAAACAATGCGGTTTCCACCCACTCTCTTGCATCTTTCTAGACTGTCTCTGACGTTGCTCAAGCCTCAACTTCTCAGAATTTGCCATTTCATATTCACCATTCTCCAAATATCTTTGGTCCGGTCTCACTCTGGAGTCTGTAGGCGGCAATTGGTCCTAAACATGCATGCAAACTAGATGAGTCACAAAGGAAAACATTGTGATCAGCAGCAACATTTGGACGTACGGACCTTGTGTCCAGGCGTAAGCTCGTTGAGGGTCATGGCAAAGCGTGTGAAGTTGTACTTCGTGGGAAAGTTAGGGAGTTTGCTCTTTTTCCATAGGAGACGCGCTTCTTTCTCCTTCCTGGAACTATCCTCCCCAATCACGTAATACATCCTATCGTCCCATTTCCCAAATAACGTTGCCACTGTTTTCCCCTTCTTATCTTGAACGATTCCATGTACCTTTAAATCAAAGGAGGGAGCAGCAATTAACCCCAGGCCACCAATATATGTATGTAATAGTGACCAAGAGAGATTGAGAAAGAGATAGAACCTGATGAGGATTTCGGTCGATAACAGACTGCTCCTTAAATTTCAGTTTACATGAGTAATCCCGATTTCCTTGTATGCGCATTGTTCCATAATGATCACAGTAGAGCTTTCCCAATATAAGATTGTATATAGATGTTGTAACCTAATTAAGGAGGGATTACGAGCAGAAAAGTAAAAACATAGAAGCTTGAAAAGGGATTACGAGAGCAGCAAGTTGTGAGTAACTGAAAACTGGATCTATCTATCGCACCTTACTCCACTGGAAAACTTCTCCATCCCCAAATTCAATAGTCAGAATGCCAACTGGATCAACTTGTATTGACCGACCCCAGAACTTGCTCTTCAAGTTGCTATCTCCCCAAAATTTCCACCCAGTACCATCACAATGACATGCAACAACCATAGGATGATGACTGACCTAAAGAAACACCACATGTTTGGTTTTGGATCTTTGTCAACTACTAACAAGACTAAAACATGCTGAGACTTTGAACAGCTATATCAAATCACTTATATATATATATACAAACATTTAAATGAAACTGACAACATAACACAGATAAAACTGAAGTTGAAGTCTGCTAAATAGAGCAGACCCTAACCTGGCTCAAGTTGGAGCTCTCTGTATTTTAAGAAAACCAAAAATGGAGTTGGTTGAATAGTTAAAGTTTCTCCAAACTTGAGACTGGTCAAGGGAGTGGCTCTCAGAAATGTTGATACTAGATCCAGTCACTTTGGTAGGGCTTAAGAAAGAGAGAATGCTGAAAATATGAAAAGGGACATCCAGAGATGTAATGTCTAAAAGAAAATCCACGTACAATAAATCTACATGAACTGATCTCCCGTTTATCTTGGAAATGAAACTTTCAAAAGTGAGATCAATAGTTTTTTTAGCATTTGAAAACAATAAAATATACCTTTTCAGAGAAGAAACGTAGAACCTTATCTGGACAGTCAGCCTCATATGTCTCCCCTAATAATGGATTGAATGGCTTGCTACTTCTTCCTTCAGTAGATGAATATCCCGACACAGCAAAGGCCGCCACATTTAGGATCCTCATCAGCCCATCACTCTGAAAAACTTAGAAGACTTTAGATATGCCGGTGTTGAGATACTTCAACAAACAAGAACAAAACTACTCTTTCCTCTGACGAGATGAAAAAATGTATTCTCTAAAATAATGCAAGTAAGAACCGATCTCACATCATGCAGCAACATAGGTCTGAGAGATGAGAAGACGATATTAAACAGAAACAAATTTCTTGAAACTTCATGGCGTTATTAATTGCAACTCATAGAAAGGAATGCAACAAGTCAGCAAGCATGAAATAAATCCTAGGCAACAGTTCGGAATTACTTTATAGTTTATACTGAAGGATGTCAGACAAATCTGAGATACCTTGTTCCCCCATTCATTTGCCCGATCAAGGAGATAGGAATATTCAAGATCTTCAAAACACTTCTGTAAAGAAGATAAAGGTTCGTTGAAGTAAACTGGGAGACAGACTTTAGTGAGGTCCTTGCCTATGTTATCCTTTATCATCGACCAGAGACTGACACCTGTTTCCTTTTCAACAGGGTCGGGCAACTTCTTGCGCCTCTTCACATATGGAAAACCCTTACCTGCCAATCTAATGGATGGATCAATATCCTCATCACATTCAGCAGCATTTGAGTCTTCATCATCTGTTGAAAACGATCTTTGGCGATCTGACTCATTACTTTTGAAAGAATTAGATGACAAAAAGTCTCGAGTATCAAAGAAAGCATTATCCTCATCATCTGTCTCAGCCAGATCTGCTCTTTCATTATCATCATCAGAACCACTTCGACTTGCTTCTGCATGTTCAATAGGACCATTGACAAATTAGAACACATCAAATGAAGAACAAAGCTTTACCCTAGGAGAAACGGATTGTAACGAAACAAGACCCATTGAACTTTTTTAGCCTTTCCGACCACTTCAGTGAGGGGATCGCAGATATTACCTCTGACAAATTAAGCACCAAAGATAAAGGACTATGTATCTTATATCTATATATTAGATAACTCATAAGCGTCCATTACTTGACAACAATCCAAAATCCAGTCAAAGTAGTTCATAAATCATATATAGCTTGCATCTTACCACTAGATTTGTCCTGCCTCATTGCATAATTATCTTGTCCATGTCCCTGTCTTTGACTCTCATCAACGACAGTGTTCTCCAAATCCACCTTCTCTGTCTATAGTAAACAGAAAGGAGTTCTCAGCCTGATACTTAAGGTAAGGATCACAGCTTAATACAACCTTTTTTTACAAGAACTAAGGCCAGGCCATAATAGTTTGAAATGAGATTTAACAGTAGTTACATAAATAATCAGTAAAACATTATTTTAATCAGCAAAGAAGTGTCTTTGTTACTACTACAAATACCAAAAACAAATGCAAACTGCAATGAGTAACTGGCCTAACCTCCATATATTTACCTAAGGATTTCAACAGCCTTGGCCTTGCACATAAGAGTTACCAACAGAGCATGAAATGCCCAACAGCATTACATCAAAAATTCAAAACCCAAAAAGGCATGAAGATGAGTTTACTATTGATCATAACATACTGATAGACACAAATAAGAGAAAAGATTCTGAATATGCTGATGCATATCAACATACTTTCTAAAATATAGGAGCATCACAAATAGGACTCATTCTTCTTGAGATGACTAGATAAATGACTGCAAAATGGAAATTAAAATCCTCTGCTCTCCCACCTTACATATCATAAATTGCACTAACATAGAGACTCGGCATGTTATGTGACCAGAGTATAGATTCAAATAGAGTAACTTCTCTTAGTGTTTAAACAAAAACAAAACTTAACAACCTATTCAGCGCTCGAACACATTTATTTTATATCATTAATTACTTATTACTCAGCAGAGGGGAAAAATCGTCATAATAATAGCATACCAATATTCAGGTAGTGCGCTCTAGAGCATGTGTAGGAAGCCTTTTCAACCTATTTTTTTTGGCCATCCAAGAATTAATCTTGGGACATGCTGAGAATCAATCTCGGGACCTCTTGCATCCAAGCAAGGGTGATACCAACGTACTGCTTTCCTTAATTGAACATGAGTTGACCACATTTTCTAGTGGTGAATTACTAATGAGTATTTTTACCGGCATGTGAGTGGCCCAAAAACTGCAAAAAGACTATAGACCATCCTCTATCTGAAAAGTGAAGACACGGAGGAAAGCCAATAACCATTCTAAACGTACAAAGACAGAAAAGTCTCACCTTCCCATGAAAATTCAGCTTTTATATTCTTATTAACTATGGTAAGAGGTTGAGCTCAGGTTGTTTTTCATACTTGGCTGAAAACTGAAAAGGGACTTGACACAATCACAGAAGAAGTATCCTAGTCCAGCAGTCAGACTGCTGAGAACTACCAAACAGTTTTTTTTGGCCAACTACTATGAAACAATTCATTCCTTCGAAAATTCACAGAGCACAATGAAAGAATAATCACTTGATCAATCATATATGAGAAAATGGATGACTATTTGGAGAACATTTGCCACCTTATGATCTACACAAGAAGGACCACACTACAAACACTGTAACAATGCAAGGCAAAGCAAGCTGACACATGTGCCTGGCATCCCATACTTCATTTGGTAAAAGGGAAAGGCATTGAATGTGAAGTACCCTGTAGAGTAGTTGCAGATATCTAAGAAACCTGATAGACTTATTGATTTTTAATTGTAATAACACCAACCTCTAAATGCCGCAATGTGTCAATAAGAACCACCTGTTTCTGCTTATAATGAAACAGCTGCTGCTGCAGCGCTACAAACTCAGTCTTCATTATCTGTTCACTATCCTGGATAGCTTCTTCTTTCACCCCTTCTTGTTCAAGACGTTGCCTCAACTTTTCAGTAGAGGCAGCTATGTCGTCAATTGGAGCCATAAGTTCACTGTTAGAAATCCGAGGAAACATCTCCTTAACAGCCTGAAATGCTTCCAACCATGCCACTCGATCCTCACGAGTCTCTGCTCTCAAATGCAGCCTTTTCACACCAGTAAAAACTGAAAACCTCTTCTCATCGGACTTACTTTCACGGATTGACGATACCTGCACCATTAAAAGAAACTTAATTTATGCAGAATGCAAAAGATACCCTCTGTTTGAGAGATATATATAGGCATGCAATCCACCAAGACATAGCTAGAAGCCTAGAATAGTTCATGTCAGTTCCACATACAGTAAGCTGGAACCGCGGACCCACGAAGAGTTGATAAATGAACCTCAAGTGACTATAAGTTTTGCTAGAAGAGTTCTTTTTAATAAAATGAAATCGATTCTTAAAAGAAAAATCAAAAGGGACAGGATCATGGCAAAAAGTGTCCAATCACTGAGAGTATACAAACTACAAAGTAATTAATAGATACAAGTGCCACTTGAAAAGAACGCTGGCTAAGATAAATTATCACAGTAATCGAGCCTTTTCATTTAAAGAGGTTTGAGAGTCATGATTTGTAGAAGAAATGGAAGGGTTTTCAGGTCGACTGACATTATTAAGATGCATGAGGCAATTATATCATTTACACTAATAGAGGGGATGCATCATGAGTCTAATAACAAAGAGAATAAACAATCTAAAGATCAAATGACAATACATTCATCTAAACAAGGGAAGAAGTTAAGGACTCTGCATAAAAACTGTCCATACCTTGAGATGGATTTCGCCTACTGGCTTTCGCCGAATCTGTGGAAAGCCATTGAAGGGCCTGGTGATCCTTCTCTTAGATTCATCACCAATCACCTTTAATCCTCTGACGGTCTCTTGATTAAGAATGATCTTATCAAGTCCATGTATCTTATAATACGACAGGACACCGTTTTGAAGCACAAACCACCTTGGTCTCCATCCTTTACCATAATTAACCCATTTATACAGTATACCTGAGATTCCATTCAACGCAATATCGTTCAATTTCACGTCCGCGACTTGCTGCTCCCGAACTAACGACTGGTGCGCCACAATCGGCCTAGAGAATGTAACCTCCATTGCAGACGAATCAGTTGATCGCTGGTTCAGGCGATGGGAGCCGCTATAACTGTTGTGATTTTTAACGAAACTAGAAGAGCGGATCGCTGAATCCGATCGGGCGGTTTGCGTCGGCGCGGCAGCAGACATGCTGAAGCGAGGCGTCGTTGCGTGCTAGAAACCGTGGAGACGCAACAGAATGGATGATGCGTGAAGGAATTACGGACGAAGATTGGGAGGATCACAGCAGCATAACGAAGCTGTGACGAACATACGGTTCATTCTTCGTCAGCGTAATGCGAATTTGAACTATATACAAAAGTACAGCCTCTATGAAGGATCGAGAATGGAGAGGGAGAGAGATAATGGCGGTTAGTTTATCTACGAGAGGTTGCTAGGAACACGGAAGCTATGCTGTAATAGGTCGGAAAGGCATATTCCGGCGGTGGCGCGGCGGAGTAGTAAAACGGTAGGGGGTGGACAGATGTTTAAATGTGGTGGTGTTAGGTGTTTAAACTTTAAATGTGGGGTGGTACCGTGGTAGTGGCCGTCTAGACGATACATGACGCCTGACGGGGACTACTTTTTTTTTTTTGTCAAACTTTTTTTTTTGGGTCAAATTGACGGGGGACTACTTTTCCACACCTATATATATATATATATATATATAATTATATATATAGAGAGAGAGGAAGAGTTTATCTTCATCCATATAATTCGAATTTTTTCAAAAACTAAATATTTTCATTTTTTTTTACAAAAGTAAGTATAGAAAAAAAATATTTCAAAAAATAGGTATACGCATATTCTCGTGTTGCGCGTATTGGCATACGCGCACCCAGGGTGGCGCCTATTCAAATAGGCGCTGGTTATACACTTTTTTTTTTGTATATTTTAAATTTATTCCATAATGACGACTCGATATTTAATTAAAAATAAAATTATGTATTTATTAAAAAATTATAGTAAGTAGATATTTTAACTGCGCTTCAAATGATGCAAAAAATATTAAATTTGGATTTACGGATTGCCTGTACGGCATGCCATAAGTTGAAATTTAAAAATTTGACTTAAAAAATTATAACTCAGACCATGTAAGTCCAAACTCAGCACGGTTAACGTCATTTATGTCGTAAATCAATTATCTACGTAGGGTAATTTTTTTGATTAAAAATACAGTGATTTTGTAACTAACATCGTTTGTTTTATAATTTGACTGAAATAAGTAAATGCATTAGGTGAGAAATTTAATTATATACTTACTCAAAAAAAATCAAAAAAATTACGGTGCGTAGATAATTTAATTACGAATCAAATGACGCTAACTATGCGTTAAGTTTTTACTTTTAGACTGACTGTATAATACGATACGTAAAAAACTCTACATACGATACAAAAACTTTCAAATAGTATTTTGCATAGTAATTTTATTGTTTACACAGTAAACAAAAGTAGATGTGTAAACAGTAAAATTACTATGCAAAACACTATTTGGAAGTTTTTGTATCGTATGTAGAGTTTTTTACGTATCGTATTATACAATCAGTCTAAAAGTAAAAAATTAACGCATAGTTAGTGTCATTTGATTCATAATTAAATTATCTATGCACAGTAATTTTTTTGCTTTTTTTTGAGTAAGTACATAATTAATTTTCTCAACTAATGCCTTTATTTATTTCAGTCAAATTATAAAATAAACGATGTTAGGTTACAAAATCACTGTATTTTTAATCAAAAAAATTACCCTATGTAGATAATTGATTTACGACATAAATGACGTTAAACGTGTTGAGTTTGGACTTACATGGTCTGAGTTATAATGTTTTAAGTCAAATTTTCAAATCTCAACTTACGGCATGCCGTACAAGCAATCCGTAAATCCAAATTTAATATTTTTTTCTTCATTTGAAGGGCAATTAAAATATCTACTTACTATAATTTTTTTAATTTTTTTTAATATATAAATAATTTTATTTTTAATTAAACATCGAGTCGTCATTATGGAATAAATTTTAAAAAAATTGTGTATAACCAGTGCCCATTTGAATAGGTGTCACTTGAGGTGGCGCCTATTCAATAGGCGTCACCCTGGGGTGCGCGTATACCTATTTTTTGAAATATTTTTTTTATGTAATTACTTTTCTAAAAAAACGACTAAAATACTTAGTTTTTGAAAAAATTCATATAATTCTCGTGTTTCTACAGCTGCACTGGAGAAAAAAATGGTTCCGACCGTATGACATATTAATTAAAAGATAAAATAATGAGTTAAATACCAAGAAGTTATCTGAATTTTGAACGTTTTGTAACGAGCTATCCGAACTTTGAAAATTCAAAACGGGTTACCTCAATTTTGAATAAGGTGCAAATAGCTACCTCTGTCCAATTTCCGACTAATTTCCGTCAACACTTCACGGAGAATTGGACGGAGGTAGCTATTTGCACATTTTTTTAAGTTGAGGTAGTCCGTTTTGAATTTTCAAAGTTCGGGTAGCTCGTTGTAAAACGTTCAAAGTTTAGGTAGCTCCTTGGTATTTAACCATAAAATGATTCAATCCAATTATGAAAACTTGTTCATAAGTAATAAATTATATCAAAAACTATTTTAAATTTTAGTATTTAAATAAAAAATCAAATACTTATTAAACTTAAATTAAATATTTCTATTCTTTTTAAATTAAGTCAGTTCTGACTTTATTTTTAAAATTTTATATTAATTTTACTACGTAAATATATTCACTATTTAATCATCAATTTATTATTTATATATTTATTATTCAAAAAAGAATAAAACTTTTGAGAAATGAGATTGAAAAACGAAGATTGAACAAGTTATGAGTAAAGAAGACTATATTTATAAGTCATTTTAAATTACAAATGTTTTCGAGATTTTTTATGTATCTTTAGGTTAATTATAAAAGTTTATAAACTTGAAAAATAAGGATTTGTCAAATTCTACCAAAAATAATACAAATACGCGCCATAAAAAATATAATTTGTATATACATATGATAAAATGATAATTTTCTTATTTCGTCCATATAAACAATTCACAACTATATATACGATATCATAATTAAAATTATATTAGTAAAATTATTTTTTCAAAGCCTTTTTCAACATGTCTTATTTGATAGTATTAAGACTTCTAAACATGAAGCTTTAAGAAAATTCTGCATTAATATTTTGTAAAAGTTGGATATATAAATTTATACTTTTTCCTATCAAATATTTTCTTAGAAATGGTAAAAGAATTAAAACACTATCACCTAATGATTTTAAATGAAAATTCACTGAATTTAATATAATGTGTGTTCCGATAACATATTTTGTGTTCTAATTGATGAAGAATTTGAAGATGATAAAAAACATAAACATAAAGAAGAAGAAGATAAAATCATTATTTTAATTACTATTTATCACATTTGTTAAATATAAGTGTAGTAATATCACAAGATTTAACCAAAAAAAATCACATTTTGAAATGTAAATAACCATTTAACTACATAAAAAAACACAAATGTCCATTTAATTGCGTAGAGTAGACATAAGTACTGCAATACATGAAACACATATTTACATAAGATGAGTCCAGATATGAGACAACTGAGGCAAGGACCCCTCTCAATTTTCGTTAATTATTGTGTAATTTTAAAAATTATTTTTACTTTATATCTTTAAAAAAAATGTTTTATCTTCATTTCAACTTTTATCCTATTGAAATGAATTTATAATGTTGTATTAAATATAATGCGAATCATTTATCAGAGCATCTAATTTAAATGAGAGGATTATTATTATTATTCTCATTTAAAGAAAAAGTGCTCACCATTAGCTTTATTCCCATATGATAACGACAGAATCTGTTCACCTAGCCATCTTTTACGGTTGACATCCGAAGTACATTAATAAATTATGATTAATACTGGCAAAAAAATAATAATTATGATTAATAGCATAATAATAATAATAATAATTACATAAACTTCTCTACTTCGTACAAGTGATATTTTTTAAAACAAAAAATAATATAAATTAATTTAACAAAAAATATACTTGTAGATATAACATTAAAAGACATACAAAAAATAATAATATATAAATGGAATATTTTGATTTTAAATCCATAACGGTTGGACTCCGAACAACTACGATTATAAGAACATAGACTTCATAAGTGTTAATTTTAAATTAATGATTTATTTAACTCCAAACAACTAAGATTTGTAAGAACATAAAACTTTGGACATGTTAATTTTTAATTATCTATCTATCTTTATTGATTAAATTATATTCTTAGATATAATAACTTAAATAGAAATATAAACTAAATATTTTGTCCAAATCATAAATGCGCAAGAAATGGCTTAATTATTGGTCTAAACAATTCGATTTAGTCTTAGCGGTCTTAAACAACCTAGGATCGAAATTAGACCCAAACTGAATAGATCAATAAACCAAAACTATTAGTTTCCGTCTACGAAATGGTCTTTTCGGTCGGATCATAGTTAGAGCTGACAATGGTGCGGTGAAAAATCCATAACTATAGTTATAACTGTTACTGTTTAATATGGTTAACCGTACCATTATGGTACGGTACGGTTATGGTGATGAATTTTCTATCCATAATGGTTATGGTATTTGAGTTATACCTATGGTTATAACCATGGTTATTATATAAATATAATAATTAATTATTATTAATAAACTAATATATACTAAATAATGGAAATTAGTGGACATACATGTAATAAATAACCATGATGTTAGTTTTATATATTTTTATTGTTGGCAATATAAATTTATGTATTTTTTAAAATAAAATTTTCGGTCTTTTCTTATGTTACATGTGTGGAATAAATATGGGTATACTGGTAAAACCATGGTTAATAACCACAGTTATTTTAATGGTTATAGTATTGAAAATTGTACTCGTAATGGTTATGGTATGTGGTTTAAAAACATGGTATGGTTATGGTATTTATCATACCTGTACCATACTCTAACCATCGCTGGCCCTAATCACAGTTGGTTACGGTTCGATCGCGATCTTCATGATCTATTTGCTCACCCCTAATTTTCGTTCTTATAAGAGTTAAAGTAATTCATTTTAATTGATTCATTTTTTTATATATATACATTACATCTAAATTAGTATTCTTCCTCATCAACATGGAGCTCTAGCTCTGAAATTACTTATATTCAGTTTCTGTATATTATATTAACAAGTTACTTCAAATAAGTTTTACACCCTAATTCAAGTTTTGCATGCTAACAAAATTAGTTGGCAAATTGTATTAAGGTTTCGGGGAAATGAAAATAATAAGAGTATAGGAAAATAAATCATAAAATTAGAAAAAATTATAATTTTTATGAAATAATAATTTTTATAAAGTTGTATGATGAAAAAACAAATAATGTAGTTAATATATATTTTAACCAATAAAAATTTACATAATTATAATTTAATATCAAAAAACTAAACAGTAACATGAAAAACTTATTTAAGTTTTAATATACATAAAATTTAGGAGAAATTTAACAAAAACAAATCGGTGAAATAATTAGATAGTCTAAACTCTTGATGAGTAATTTTCTACAGAATATTTCTTTCATATATATAAAATAAATCATTTTAATTTGTAAAAAATAATAAGTAATTTACTAAACACTTAAAAAATTTAACTAAGTTAATCGGTTATAATAAATATATATGTTTTAGTCAATACAATTAAAAATAACTCTTGTTTGTTTTATTATATATTAATTTTTTTTAATGCTTCAATTAATATTTTAGGGTTAAAAAAAGTCTAAAATTTCATTTTACAATGACTGAAAAATATGAGAATGTCGAAATTGTATATAGAAGTAAAACAATAATTAATAACCCGTAGTTATGCATTTCACAGTAGTCACCAGTATAATTATGATATATAATTAAAAACATATATAATAAAAATATATAATATTTTTCATAATTGTGTAATGCCATACCACTAATCGACTTTACTCTTTAGAATGGCATAACTTTACTTTATTACTTTATCCCTCAAAGTTTGAAACTCTCCTCAAAGTAAACAATTTGTGTTTTTGCCAACAAAAGTAAACAATTTAGACTAGCTATATCCTACATGGGTAGGGTTACTAATTTTTTTATATTTTTTTCAGTGTAGTTAATTGTTTTTTGGTCAATAGTGTAGTTAATTGAAGTTGTATATTTCGTATTTGTTAAGAAAATAACATCATGATAATTTCTAAATTTAGTTGTATCTTTAGTTACTCATAAATAAAAAATATTTGATTATGTAATCGTTCAATCTACAACTACATTTTTGTATTTACATCCTTTGAATTAGCATCACAACTACAACTTTCTCCATATCAACTTCACTTAAATTATTGTTTCAATATATCTTTGCAGATTCATTCATATATTTGTTTCATTGCAATCCAGATCATTATAGATAGGGACGAAGCTACAAAGAACGATTGAGGGGCAATTGTCCCCTTCAATTTTTAGTTGTGTAAATTTAGGATTAAAAAATGTATTTATTTTTATTTGAACACTTTAAATTTTTACATTTGGTTCTTCTATTTTTTTTTTATAACGGTTTGTGTTATACTAATTTTTGCTCCCACTAAACTAAATTCCTAACTTCATCCCTAATTATAAATACATAGAGGGTGCAACTTGACCTAACTTGAGGGATCAAAGTGATATTTTTATATATATTAATTGATGGATTCTTCATCTTTACCAAGGGTTTTTTTCATCACTAAATAATGCTGCATTTGATAAAGCAAGTTTTGTATTATGTCTATTAGCTTATCCCCACAGAGCTCTTGTCCCAACTGAAGAAAACTCACTCAAAAGCAGAGCATCCATTCTTTCTCATTCTTCTCTGAGAAAGAAGAAAGGAACCATCCTGATATGTAAAACAGTCTCTCTCTCTCTCTCTCTCTCTCTCTCTCTCTCGTTCCAATGGCCAAACTCAGCAAAAACCCTAAAATACTCAAAGCAACGAACCTGCAACACCAACCCAAGACTGAAGATTCTCAGCCTCAGAAGCTGGAGAAGACTCATTCATGGACATCAGTTCGAGGGTTACTGACCTGCAAGAACCTGCAGCCGCAGCAGCAAGTGATAGTGGTCAACGAGGAGGTCAAGAAATCAAAGAAGACAAGGTATTCATCAAGCTCTGAGAGAGAGCACCACAGAAAGAGGCTCTCCATAATAGCGAACACCAACAACAGCTCTTCCATTGCCTCCTCCTCGGCTTCTCTCTCCGCCTCCTTCAATTCCTCAGCCGCCGGATCTTTCAGAGGAGGGGGGAGCAGTAACCGGATGCCGTTCAGGCGGTTGTCAGGGTGTTATGAGTGCAAAATGGTGGATCCAGTTCTTGGATTCAGTAGAGACCCTTCTCTTAGATCCACTATATGTACTTGTCCTGAGTGTGGTGAGATCTTCATGAAGCCTGAAAACTTGGAACTTCATCAAACTGTGAGGCATGCAGGTATATGACATTTTTCTTTACTTCTAAACTCAGTACCTCATTTTCTGTCATTTTAGTAGAAAAAACAATCATTTTTTTAAAACTGGGTATCATGTTTTTGCATTGATTTTATGACATTTTGATAAATTAGTGATTAAGAGGACAAATATATATATTGTAAATCTCTTGAGGTAGTATAAGTTCATTTTTTTATTATTTTTTTAGAGCATTTATTTAGGGCTTCTATACAATTACAATTTGTGATTTATATTTTTGTAGAGAAATTATAGTAAATAAATTTAATATTTCTATAAGGTATAGTGTAATAATATCCGATCTGGCACCATTTTTTCCATCTTAAGTTATCAAATCAAAGCGCCATTAATGGTCACATTTTTACTTAGCAACTCGAGATCTTGGTAATCTCTTAAATTATTGTTTAAATCTCGATTTCAGATCAAACCCTTATTTTCATAATCCTCCTACTACCGCACAAATAATCAAAATAATTCAACCAAAGCATGATCATTGATCATTGCACAACTGCATGCAGTGTCCGAACTAAGCCCAGAAGACACGAGCAAGAACATCGTGGAAATCATATTCCAGTCAAGCTGGATGAAGAAACAGACACCCATCTGCAAGATCGACAGGATCCTTAAAGTCCATAACACCCAAAGAACAATCTCTAAGTTCGAGGAGTACAGAGACCAGATCAAGAACAAAGCCAACAACTTCCCTAACAAGAAACACTACCCTCGCTGTGTTGCAGACGGCAACGAGCTCCTCCGCTTCCATTGCACCACCTTCAGCTGCTCCTTGGGCCTCAACGGCTCCACCAACCTCTGCAACTCATCGGTTTCCAAGTGCAACATCTGCAACATTGTCAAGAACGGGTTCAAGGTGGTCGAGGGTGGGACTGGGATCTTAACCACGGCAACTAGTGGCCGAGCCCACGACGAGGTGGCGGCGGAGGTAACTGGGGAATACGATCGGGCGATGCTGGTGTGTAGGGTTATTGCAGGGAGGGTGAAGAAGGAAACTATGGAAGCAAAGGAGACCATGGAAGACTATGATTCATTTGCAGGGGCAGTTGGGATGTACTCGAATCTGGATGAACTGTACGTGTTCAATCCCAAGGCTATTTTGCCTTGTTTCGTTGTCATCTATCGGTGGTTTTAGGGTGTTTAATTCACAGTTTCTTGTTGGTTATGTTAAACAAATAATGGGGAAGAAAGTCGGATTTTTTTGTCTCGATTATGGATGATGTTGTATGTAAATATGACAATCAATTAGTTGGAGTTTTTCTTCTTCTTCTTCTTCATGAACACTATTTTAGTCTGGCATATCCATTGATATCTATTGTCCAAACTTAGTTTTCTGGGTTTGCCTCTGCGTATATATATATATATATATACGATGGTTCGATTTCTTTCCAACTGATTAGTTCACGAATTCAGACCACGTAATCGCTCTCCTGTTGTGGTGTCCCGTCCGACGCAGCGCCCCTAGCAGCCCTGTCATCCTCCGCACAGAGCGGTGGTCGGTCTTGTTCTTTGTCCAACTTCGGTAATTTATGGGCAATGCATTGATAGGTTGATGGTAACGGCAGTCACCGGCTAAAAAGAGGGTTAATTATAAAAAAAACGAATTTCAGGAAAAATCAAACCAAATTTTGTTTTTTACAAATAAAAAACTAAACTTTTGTAAATGAGCAATTAATAAATATACCTCAAATTTTCATTATGTTTGAAAGCATTTTTCAATATTAAGGGAGTTATTAAGTCTATTTCAATTAATGTTGATTTTTTTTTGACCTGTTGATTGATTAACTCAATCAAACATTGAAAAATCTGTTCAAACATATAATGAAAATTTGATACAAGTTTGTTGATGGCAAAATTCCAAAAGATTGATTTGTTATTTGTAAAAAAAAAGATTGGATTGTTGTTTGATTATTTATCAAAGTTCGTTTTGTTTTTTTTAGTAATAAACCTTAAAAATAATTAAGGGAATGGTCACGACACTTTTAATAATATATTATTATATAAGTGATAATTTTGAGAGTGAGTTGGATTCTTTTATTTGGCCAAAAAAAAAAAATTGGATTCTTTTAAATTATTAGTATAGATAAAAAAATCAAAAAGTTTCATAATGTAAATTGAACAAAATATTATTTTAATTTATAATAAATTATTGTTATAGTAATTTATCTAATTCTATATTATGACAATTTTTGTTAGATGGTATAATTATTTGGATTTTAACACTGTTTTATATTATAAAAAAGGTGAACGAAATCAGATCAATTTAACAAAATTTTACTTGATATATCACATATCTTAAAAAGTGATGAAAAAAAATTCAAATTGATGATAATTATATATATATATATATATAAGAATAATAAAGGGTATGCATGTTTTTTTATTTTATTTTACGACCGATCTATACCAAAATTGCAAAATTGGACTATTTTGAATGTTTAATCATGCCGTATCAAATGGTGTCGACTATGTTGGATTCGATCTCAAGATCAAAATAAAGAAGACACCAAATTGTAATCTCGTCCCTAATACCGAACTGGGTGGACAAAGATAGGATTTTTCTCACTACTACTACTACTGTAATTATTAAAATTAAATTATTATTCCAAACCTTTATTAAATCTAATAAGGTAATTAACTTCTAATTTTTTATATTACTTACATCAATCTAAAGTGAATTTTTGTAGAAAATTTTGTATCATAGCATCCCTTATTTTCTATCACAGCCGAAATGGGTTGAGTTCTTATTGCATACTGCGACATTCATCTCGTACAACCGTCGTCTTCCTTGACTCCAACCTTTTGTGTCTCACTTTTTTTGCAGTTTAGTCCCTACCTTTAGAGAAGATGACAAAATGAATGTGGTCCTTTAGTTTACAATGATTGACTGTAAAAACTAAAAAGATGTCCATTACCCGACAGCCAAGAGCATGCCTGCCTGGTCTTTCCAAAAGCAAGCAACATTTGTGTATGGAATGAAATAAAACAAATGAATATATATATATACCTATATATTAAATACAAGAAAATGGATATATATATATAAGAGCTTCAAACGTTTTGCAACGAGCTACCCAAAGTTTAAAAAATCAAAACGGGTTAATTCAACTTTGACGAATGTGTAACGAACTACCTCAGTCTAAATTACTGTCAGTTGTTGACAAAAATTGGACGGAGGTAGCTCGTTGCACGTTCACCAAAGTTGAGGTAGCCCGTTTTGATTTTTTAAAGTTAAGTAGCTCGTTACAAAACGTTCAAAGTTCAGGTAGCTCATTGATATTTGTCCTATATGAAATACGAGAATGAGAATTCATTAACTGAAGCCTACCCCACTAGACTTAATGCCTACCCCAGAATCACACAACTCCCAGACAACACCGAAGTCCCACATCCACCCGACCACCCAAAACCAACCCAACCATGCACAGTTGAATCCCCCCCGACACACCACCTAAGACCCCACCCACGAAAACCAGAACCCGACATCGGGTCTCAATTCGTTTATCAACAAGATGACACTCAAACGCATGAATGAAAACCCGGACGATGAGTTGCCCCGAGAGAAGAAAACAAAGATAAAAACGCACGTTGAAACACAAACTGAAGCGGTGCTGGGGACGACAGGAAGGAGAACAAGAAGCCCTAAAAGGAAAGTGATAAGAGCGAAGACGATAAGGAAGAAAAAGGAGGAGACACGAAGTATAAACACATCAATACGGGTGGAGACTTGCATGAAGGAAACATGTTCTGGTGGTTGTCCAGAAACAACCAAACATCCCTAATGAGCTTAATCTCGTGGAATTGTCAAGGTTTGAGGTCTCCCTTGACAATTCAACACCTTAAAGACCTCAAAAAGAGGTATCGCATAAGCATAATTTTTCTTATGGAAACGAAGAATGGGGATACCTATTGCGAGAAGAAACGAAGGAGCAATATATGCTGAATAAAAGGAAGGGATGGAAGATGGATCACAAACGAAGATGGTATATCGATAAAATTAAGACAATACTTCAATGAAATATTCAGTACCGACATCCCCTACCGAATGCAACCATCCTAGAGTGTGTCCTACAACAAATCACACTAACTATGAACCAAGACCTGACTCGAGACGTATCGGATAAGGAGATCAGAATGGCAACTTACCAATTGGGTGGGTCTAGAGCACCAGGTCTGGATGCTTTTCCCGGTCTGTTTTATCAACGGAATTGGCAAACCGTTGGACCAAATGTCATCAACGTAATCAAAGCTTTCTTTAGGACAAGTACACTTCATACCCTTTTAAACCAAACGAAATTAATTTTGATCCCAAAAGTTCAAAATCCCACACTCACTACCCACCGACTTTAGACCGATTAGCTGCTGCAAATTCTTATATAAGATTATATCAAAAGTTATGGTAAATAGACTAAAAACCTATTTATCAGAACTTATCACCCATTTTCAAAGTGCATTTGTGGCAGTGAGAGTGATTCAGAACAACATCTTGGTGGCCCACGAGGTTGTCCACTATTTAAAATCAAACAGAACTGCAAACAAGGTTGAATGTGCACTAAAGGTAGATATGCAGAAAGTGTATGCCCGGGTGGAATAAAATTTCTTAATTGTCAGTTTGAGGAAGAGGGGTTTCGACAAACGATGGATTAAATGGATAAAGGAGTGCATAGAAACGACAACATATATAGTGGTGGTGAACGGTCAACAACAATCAGGCCAACACGAGGAATCCGACAAGGTGACCCTTTATCACCTTACATGTTCATTCTCCTAGCTGATGTACTCTCAAGGAACATAGAACAGGAATCACATGAAGAAAGGCTCCCAGGAACACTACGAAGGAGATGCCCCAAACTGCACCACATGCTCTTCGCATACAACTCACTTTTCTTCCTAAAGGGGACGACCACCAATGCTCAATGTCTCAAAGGCATACTACATGCATATTGTCAGGCGTCGGGACAACGAATTAATGAAGCAAAATCGACTCTCTATTTCAATAGAGGAGCTGACCCAAAAAAGAAAAGAGAGGTGAAAGAAACACTAAATATTAAGAGAACAAATGATTCAGGCAAATACCTAGGCTTACCAACAATATGGGGCAGGTCGAGGAAGGACGCAATGGGATACTTGGAGAACAAGATTCGGGAAAAACTGGCAAGATGGAGGTCGAATGCACTAAATCAGGCAGGAAATGAAGTGTTGATTAAAGCGGTCATCACGACAATCCCCACATATGTAATGAGCATATTCCAACTACCTAAAACATAGTGTTCGGAAATCAACTCATTAATAGTGAATTTTTTGTGGGGAACAACATCAGAAGGGAAGATGACACACTGGAAAAGATGAGATATCCTAACAACATCCAAGAGTTCAGGGGGACTTGGCTTTCGAGAGCTCTAGAGCTTCAATAAGGCCCCCCCTCACCAAAATGGCAGCTCGAATTTTAAATGAACCAACGACATTGTGGGTGCGTATATTGAAGGGGTTGTATTTCTCAAACTGTAGTTTCCTAGAGGCTTGAAGGGGTGGAAGGGCATCTTGGGGTTGGAGCAGCCTCATAACCATAAGAGATGTGCTCAAACAAGGCGGCCTATGGACAATTGGCACAGGGGAAGAGATTCGAATATACTTGGGCTCATGCATGCTCACGACCTGGTACATCTGGAAGTCGAGATGTAACGCAGAGTTCGAGGGAATACAACTGAACCCAACACATGTAGTTGACGAGATTAGACGGGCCTTGGTCGAGCAAAGGGAAGCGGGGCACCTCCACAACGATAGATCAACACGACAACACCAAAAATGGGAGAACCTGAGCAACAACTTGATCAAGATTAACTGTGATGCCTCATGGTGTTCAAGAACAAATACGACAGGCATCAGTGTGATGGCTAGGAATGAAGAAGTGAAAATCACGGAGGGCATCAACAGGAAGCTCCGAAGCGATAATATCACGACAATGGAGACCACGACAATACATGAAGGGATTAGATTAGCAAAGGAGATGAGATGGGGCAACATTACAATCGAATCTGACTCCCAAGTGGTTATCAAACAAATCCGACAAGGCGTGACAGAATGGAGACTAACGGCTATAATCTCAAACATCCGAGCACCAACAAATGACATTGAGCAAGTGCAATGACGAGCTATTCCAAGAACACCGAATGAATGTCAAATTAGGTAGTGAAGCAAGGAAGAATGAGAGTGTGTCTTAAGTCTTAACAATTGGATCTCCCGACCCCACTTCCATTTATTTGTTTATTAGCGAATGACTGTAACAACGAACTCCGGTGACGATGTCACGCCGTTTTATTTCATCAAATGAAACGAATATTTTGGCAAAAAAAATCTACTAGGACATTTATCAAGAAAAAGCTTTAAAATTGAAAAATAAATAAATAATAATCTATATAATAAAACAAAATGAGAAGAAAAACAAAAGAGATGTGGAGATGTGTTTAGGGGAGTCGCTTCGATTGGCCAACCTCTTGCGGTTAGCCTCGTAAAGCGTACTCGTCTTGGTGGGTCCCCGACCTAGACTAGTTGTTGGCTTTGACTCGATAAATTTCAAAAAGTAACTATGTCAGAATTTTTTTTTGAAAAAGTATGTATGCAGAATTGTTTTTTAGCAAACTATGTATACGCGCACCCCGGGGTCGCGCCTAACGGACATAGGCGCACCCCAGGGGTGCGCCATTACCACCAATTTCTTTTTTTTTTCAAACAAATTTTTCAATAATGATGACTCGATGTTTAATTAAGTATAAAATTATATATCTATTAAAAAAAATTTTAAAAAATTATAGTAAGTAGATATTTTAATTGCGATTCAAATGATGCAAAAAATATTAAATTTGGATTTACGGATTGACTGTACGGCATGCCGTAAGTTGAGATATGAAAATTGTACTTAAAAAATTATAACTCGGACCATGTAAGTCCAAACTCAACACGGTTAACGTCATTTAGGTCGTAAATCAATTATCTACGTAGGATAATTTTTTCGATTAAAAATACAGTGATTTTGTAACCCCTCATCGTTTACACCCAAATTTGACCGAAATAAGTAAATGCATTAGGTGAGAAATTTAATAATATACTTACTCAAAAAAAATCAAAAAAATTACAGTGCGTAGATAATTTAATTACGAATTAAATGATGCTAACTATGCGTTAATTTTTGACTTTTAGACTGACTGTATAATACGGTACGTAAAGAACTCTACATACGATACAAAAATTTCCAAATAGTGTTTTGCACAGTAGTTAAACAGTGATTTTAATGTGCAAAACACTATTTGGAAGTTTTTGTATCGTATGTAGAGTTTTTTACGTACCGTATTATACAGTCAGTTTAAAAGTAAAAAATTAACGCATAATTAGCGTCATTTAATTCGTAATTAAATTATCTACGCACTGTAATTTTTTTAATTTTTTTTTGAGTAAGTATATAATTAAATTTCTCACCTAATGCATTTATTTATTTCGGTCAAATTTGGGTGTAAACGATGGGGGGTTAAAAAATCACTGTATTTTTAATCCAAAAAATTATCCTACGTAGATAATTGATTTACGACCTAAATGACGTTAACCGTGTTGAGTTTGGACTTACATGGTCCGAGTTATAATTTTTTAAGTACAATTTTCATATCTCAACTTACGGCATGCCGTACAGTCAATCCGTAAATCCAAATTTAATATTTTTTGCATCATTTGAATCGCAATTAAAATATCTACTAACTATAATTTTTTTAAATTTTTTTAATATATATATAATTTTATACTTAATTAAACATCGAGTCATCATTATTGAAAAATTTGTTTAAAAAAAAAAAATGGTGGTAATGGCGCACCCCTGGGGTGCGCCTATGTCCGTTAGGCGCGACCCCGGGATGCGCGTATACATAGTTTGCTAAAAAAAAAATCTGCATACATGCTTTTTCAAAAAACATTTATGACATAGTTACTTTTTGAAATTTATCCTTTCACTCATCTAATCAATAACAGATGTAAGAAGACATAAGACAAATAAAACGACGGCAACTATCAGTGGCCGTGGGAACATGGTTTCAGATATCCAATGAGATCCTACATATAATATATCTGGTTCAACGCAAATCTTTCTACTGCTGATTAAACAATCAGCCACAGTGATGGCGAACAATGATTGGTTCAAGTCCCAAATTCTCGCCCTTTCAAAGTAGAGTTTTTTTTTTTTTTGGATAATTATTCAAAGTAGAGGATGCAACCAAAGTAAATTGAAGAAGAAAAAAGAAAGACGTAATTGGTGTTGGGAGAGGGAGAATTAGTAAATCACCTTCCAGTTTCAAAAGGAATCAAACACAAAGCAAAGGTTGAGTTCAGCAGGATATAGAAGAAGGCTCACACGACTCCAGTCGACACCACAAGCTAAACCCCAGTGAAGTTACAGAGAAGATCAACATAGATCAGCAGACACAAGCCTAGGAACTGAATATATAGCAGATAAATCGATAGCAAGACAAAGCTCCTTCTCCAATTAAAAACATATAGCGGAGAAGATCAATATACATCAGCAGTCGAGACCTTACTGCTGTTCATCGGGCTTGGAACTGTCTTTGGCTTCTTCGGCTGCTTCCTCCTGAATTACACAATAAGATTGTTATTCATTTGGATGAGGCAAATATTAGGAATTGTCAAATCTATGGGAAAAAAAAAACAGATCAAATCATGACCTGCATGTCGGAGGTCCACAAAGTCAGGTTATCCCGAAGAAGCTGCATGATCAAAGTGCTATCCTTGTAGGATTCCTCGCCAAGGGTGTCGAGCTCAGCAATTGCTTCATCGAAAGCCTGTCCAAAGGGTGCATCAATGCTTCAAGCTTCGTTGATCTTCACGAAATGGATAAACATGTAACTAACCTGTTTAGCAAGACTGCAGGCACGATCGGGGGAGTTCAGAATCTCGTAGTAAAAGACAGAGAAGTTAAGGGCCAGTCCAAGACGAATCGGATGGGTCGGGGTCAATTCGGAATTTGCAATGTCCTGTACACATTAATCTTGATGATCAATACAATCCTCATGACAGCTACGTGTACTCCGAAGTTCAATTATATCTCATAAGTAGCAAGATGCTAGAGTAAGACTAATGTGATTTAACTTTGCCGCTCAGAATTTCAGCAGAGTAAAATTGCGTCAACAACTGAGAATTGTGGAAAACAGATAAGTAAAGCATCGGAATCGCAGGAATCAGAGAATGCGGCAGATCTATACAACTTCACTAGGCCAAAACTACAAAGAAGTTCAAATCTAGACGAAATTTGATATGAACGAGCAAACAAAGAAAGGTTCATGGTCACAAGAAACTGAAGCACCAACCTGAGCTGCTTTGTAGGCAGTAAGTGTGCTCTCAGCGGCATCCTTGCGCTCGGCACCGGTCTTGAACTCAGCAAGGTACCTGTGGTAATCTCCCTTCATCTTGAGGTAGAAGACCTTAGAATCCCCAGAAGCGGCGGATGGAATGAGGCGGGAGTCGAGAAGGTTGAGGATGCCGTCGCAGATTTTGGAGAGCTCGGTCTCGATCTTGGCACGGTAGTCGCGGATCAAGGAGACATGGTCTTCGTTCCCGCGGCTCTCCTCTTTCTGCTCGATCGAGGAGATGATACGCCAGGAGGCACGTCGTGCGCCGATGACGTTCTTGTAGGCAACAGAGAGGAGGTTGCGCTCCTCGACGGTAAGCTCCTCGGCGTCAGCGGCAGCGGAGACCTTCTCCATGAACTCAACCATCTCCTCGTAGCGCTCGGCCTGCTCGGCAAGCTTCGCCATATAGACGAATTCCTCGCGCGGTGATGGAGATGCAGCCATTATCTCCGGTGAAAGGATCGGTTTGATTTCAGAAACTGGAATTCAAAATACAGAGAGAGAGAGAGAGAGATTGGAAAAGCGAAATTTGGGAAGGGAGTTATAGAAAAGGAGGTGGTGGCAGTGTAGTGGTGGTGGGGAGCGATAATTGCGTAATGTGATTTAAAGAATGCAATCTCAGCTGTTGGATTTCGATTTTAATGAGAGAATATGGCACACGGTCAGGATACGAACGGGCAGCTTGCAAACACGAGGAATAAAGTCCTCTGCTTTGAAAGGAAAAGGGAATGTGGTAGTGGGACAGCCAGAGCCCACAAGGGAATTATTACATGCTCCCGGTGAACTGTACTAATTGGATCGTTTGTATCGTTTTAATGTTCACATTTATCAATAATTATCATCTCTTTATATATGTATATACATACATATTATGTTATCTATATTTTTTCCGCTCAATAGTACTTACATACATACTATGTTATCTATACTTTTTTCCGCTCAATAGTACTTGTTGCATGTTTAGATGTAAGTTTAGATGGGGCTTACAGTGATCCTGGTGTACATACTTGTTAACTGGTGGCATGGGGCAGCTTGTCAGTTCTCCTAGCTCTTTTTGACTGGACGGGGAAAGTAGGGAACTTTTGTAAGATGATAGGGTGGATACACCGTATGGGCTACGTGAGATATCAAAAGTCTATATTCAATGAATAAAGAGTGGCCCAACTTTTGTTGAATATGAGAGTTAGTTAGACCATTCTATTTAGGAAAAAATATGAAATTCCACTATGATCTTTACCTTTTTATGTAACTGGATTCATATTTTTTGACGCAATTAAGTTTACTTGGATGTTTCACTTTGTTGGTAATTGAACCAAACGTTAATTATACATGTTAAGTGTCACGTGAAAGTGATACGCAACCGTTTATTTCGAAGCGATTCAATGTAAAAAGACGTTTTTACCCATTTGGTCATCTCTTCACCTTGACCTTATATTTCTTCAGTCTCTTTGGCGGGTTTTCAAGCAGGGAGATCGATCATGGGTGTGGGTTCTCTCCAGAAAGCCTCTCTTTGCCACCAATCTGGAAATGAACGAGGAAGAGACCAAGATGCTCAGGTCCAAGAGAAAAGGAAGTTTGCATGCGCCACATCTTCTATAAGGTTAAGGTTGAGATCCGACGGCTCGTCGATTCCGACCACGTTGGTCTCTCAAGGGAGGCATATTTCGGTAGGGGATGCCCGATGACCTTGGACACAAACAGAACAGTTCGAGACGCACATGGGTTAGCCTCCAGCAAGAACACCTCCCTTTCTGAAGAGATTGCGTACTCGCAGTTCATGAGCCCAAACACGTTGAGTTGTTTGGCTAGCTCAGTGGTCCAGGGTCGTATGGTGGTCAAATAGGAAGACAGAACAATCTTTGTAGGCAGCGAACAAGTAGAGTCCCCTGAGTGGACCCGAGCCTTCTTGATATGCTCCATGATACCACCAATCACAATATTCCCATGGGAGTCTGCAAGTGCATCGACATCAATCTCAATAGCATCAGACAAATGCGTGTCGGTTAAAACAGGGTGGACAAGGTCCACCTTGACTGCATTCTCAAGGTAAGTTGCGCGTTTGTTGTCATTGTACACAATCTCCATGGCTCGACCTCCCAACACATAGGAAGGTCTTACGACAACAAGGTAGCCAATATATTTGGCAATGGTCAAAGCATTCGCTTCACACTTGGCTATTGCTCCCTTGGGTTGAACAATGTTTAACTCATTCCGGATGGTGTTGAATCTCTCTCTGTCCTCGGCCGCATCTATGGAGTCTGGTGATGTCCCCCATATCCTGACATACCCGGATCCACTGACGGATTTAAGCTTGTGTTCATCCAAGTATTGATGGATGGGAAGAGACAAAATCATCCCAAATTTGACTTTCTTTCTGTTGTTGGGAGCACACTCACACTCAAAATCGTAAGAAGAATGCATATAGGGAGTGTTAGCCTCAAATTCAACAACACAAGTATCTACACAACACAAGTATCTACACGCTTGTATGCATGAGTGATGTCCAAAGAGATGCGTCGTTCTCTCACTTGCTTGTCAGTTGATTTGGTAGCAAAAACAATTTGATTGTCACTGAATCCTCTCTTCTTCACCTCATAAAAGTCTTCATTTGTCAAGCTAGACAAATTTTGAGAAAAGAGAAGAAATTGTTCGGTATCCACAAGTTTCTTGAGTTGTGTAAGGAACCACTTGTCAATCTAACTCAACCCGTGGATGTCTTCCACTTTCATTCCCTTCTTCATTGCAGCATATACAGCATGTATACGGTCAGGGTTGGGCATACGAAGGCTATATTTCAATTGATCCCAGTTCCACTCGAGTTCCTTCAACTTTGCACCCACCCACCGTGAGTATCCACATTCCAAGGACCTTACCGCTTTCTGGAACGATTCTTGGAAAGTCCTGCCCAATGCCATGGACTCCCCAACAGACTTCATCTGGGTTGTTAAAACTGGCTCTGAACCTGGAAAGTTCTTGTATGCTCCTAAAGCCTTCAAAGTCATGTCTTTGATATGTCAAACACAAAAAAATACATCTTACAGCTCTTAGATCTTCAATCAGTGCCAGAATGTTTGCTCAAATCGAAGAAGCAGCAGGGGTCACAGCAGCAACATCTTCTTCATGAGAGATCTTTTCGGTATATTCATTTATGGTTAAATCACATGATCGACACGTGATGACAATTGAACGGACAACAAACGACAATGGACGGAAAAGTTCAATTACCAACAAACTGAAACATATGGGCGTGATAACAAACATTATAGGTCAAATTACCAACGAATACAAATACCCAAGTGCAATTTCATACTTTTACACCAAAGGGAAAAACTTGAAACAGTCATTATAGAATGAAATTTATGGACACGCGCTCGACTCATGTAGGTTCTTATACTATTTTCTATGATTTTATCCATTTTGATCGATAACTTTTTACTTGTAAGACATGCTTTTAACTTTACCACACATTTATAACAAGTTGTTCCAATGGACATACAGATTTCATGTTCTACCAAAATTCCCTCACTGCTTTTATTGATTAACCACAACTGTTTTTATTTCTACTCATACAACACACGACAACCTCAATGGCATAATAATAATTGAACAAACACGTTTAGTTGTGCTCCTCAAACCATCCGCAATAGATTATATAGTATTATACATAAGTAGTTGGTAGGTAATAGAGAATAGATTAGTAAATAAAACTTAACTAATTAAGAGACTGCTGCGATCTGATTCTCCTCCTTCGAAGGCGCTCGGCAATGGCAAAAGCAAGCTCAAGAGACTGAGAAGCATTGAGCCTTGGGTCACAATGGGTGTGGTAGCGCGAGTTAAGGTCATCGAATGTCACGGTGCGGGACCCGCCTATGCACTCAGTCACGTTCTGGCCAGTCATCTCGAGGTGGACTCCACCGGGGTGACTTCCTTCTTGCTCGTGCACATCAAAGAATGCCCTGAGCTCATTCTGTATTTGTAGGTATCCCAGAAGTAAATATTATAACACAACTGTCCAAATACTATGCCATCATAGTAGAAAATAGGATTAGAAACAACCTACAGAGATGCATATACCATAAAGTTGAAGTTTTTTGTAGGCTACATGCAACTGAAGCCACCATATTGATTAACGAGTAACTAACCCATGAATACGTAAACCTACCAGTCTTGAAAGTATTGGAGAATCAATGATTGAAAAACCTTATCAATATAGAATGAGCTCTAGGTCATAAAGCTAGATGCTTGCTTGACTTTTGGTAGACTAAATACTTGAAATGACAACCTTTCATTTTATTCAAGCTATGGAAAGGGAAGAGAGTTTGAGATATAAAAAAGTCGGAAGCTTACCCTGATGGCATCAAAGGGGCGAGTTTTGAGACCGCACGGAGCCTTTATGGTATTTCCATGCATAGGGTCACTGATCCACGTGACAATCTGGCCCGCCCTACGGACAGCTCTAATGAGATGAGGAAGTTTAACTCTCATGTTCTCTGCTCCCATTCTTGTGATGATTGTAATTCTGCCTGGTTTATTTTGAGGGTTCAAGATCTCAATCAGCTTTACCAGTTCATTTGGGTCCATCTTGTCACTCACCTGCATCAGTTCACCGTCTTTTACATTACAATGCAATTGAGAGAAGAAAGATTGAATATCAAGCTATAAAACAACTCAAAGTTGAATGCAAAGGGTCGGGCAAAAAAAAATAAAGCTTTGGCATGAAACAGAGTTGTATTGTTTAGTATGCAAATTCAGAATAGGAATACAATTCAGTACGCAATAGAGCATTTTTTGAAGTATACTATTCAATCAATAAAGGGGCATAGAATTTCGGTATGAAATAGTTATCAAAGACGTTTCGATTGTGCTTATGAAGAGTCTACCTTGATCCCAAGGGGGTTTGCAAGACCTCTCAAAAACTCCACATGGGCCCCATCAAGCTGCCTTGTTCGTTCCCCAACCCAGAGCATATGAGCAGAGCAATCGTAGTAAAGACCAGAGGTTGAGTCCATTCTAGTAAGTGACTGCTCATAGGGCAAGTGCAAACACTCATGAGATGTCCAGAATTCTGTCGATTTCATGATAGGGTGGTCAAGTGTGAGCCCTGCTGCTGACATAAACCCTAGCGCCTCATCAACCCGGTTGGCCAATTCTTTATACCTGTATTGTGCCAAACATGACAGTTAGAATGTCATAATAAAAGATACCACATATTATTGACAATGACATAAGAAAATATCATTGCAGAAAAAACATACACCGTGCAAGATTTTTCTGACATACTCTGCTCAACCTCAACCTACGTGGAATGCTTTCATATGCATACATTGAGAAATGGGGTTTCTCATTTTATTGTGTACCATACAGCCAAAGAATAAAAAGCCAAAGAAAATGCCAAGTTTTAAATAATGAATCAGTTAGAACTTAGAAGAGTTAAAAGTGCATTTCTATAAGAAATGATAAAGAAGCGCAGATAAATCATTATCCATGGATAGTTACCTATCTCCCTGCTCACTATGCTCAGTGAAATCCAAATTCCACTGGGTGACTCTCTGCATAGCAGCATAACCACCAGTAGCGAAAGCCCTCAAGAGATTCAAAGTGGCAGCAGACTGGCAATAGGCTCTGATCAGTCTCTGAGGGTCAGGAATCCTCGATTTCTCATTGAATTCATCTCCGTTCACATTATCTCCCCTGTAACTGGGCAACCTCACACCATCCTTCTCCTCGAATGAGTCTGACCTTGGTTTTGCAAACTGTCCAGCCATCCTCCCCACCTGAAACAACAACCTTCGGGGTGAAACCAGGAAGCAGGCTAAACGATAATTTTTTTGGAACATATGAAATACATTGAATATCCCAATTTCAATAAACAAGTACGAAAATCACTTGTAAAAATCGCAATCTTTCAATGCGTAAATAATAAATATAACAATAGTTGTTTACTTTGAGTAAAAAAAATTGACCATTGATAATTTATATTTCCTCATGCAGTTTCAATCCACATTGTGACGTGCACCGGTGCATGCAGTTCAGATAAAGCTTGGAAGTTTGGAGTAGTAATAACTCAATATAAAAATCTAAAGGTTCTAAAGGCACGATTCAAGAACTGAAATGAAAAACAGAAAAAGTAAGAACAGATTCTGACCTTAACTACAGGAACTTGGCCGCCAAACATTAGAACAACACCCATCTGGAGAATAACCCTGAAAGTGTCCCTAATGTTGTTGGCGTTGAATTCTTTGAAACTCTCCGCGCAGTCCCCACCCTGCAGAATAAACGCGTTTCCTGCGGACGCCTCGGCCAGTCGATCCTCCAAGGTCCGAGCCTCTCCGGCAAATACAATCGGCGGGAAGGTCTCGAGGGTCTTGAGCACCGAATCCAGCTCCACGAGATCTGGATATTCAGGAAGCTGCAACGCCTTCTTCGACTTCCAGCTGTCGACCGCCCATGCATTGGTCTTTGAAGGAGCAGACAGGGTCGCCGTAGCTGAGGAGTTCTGCAGATTCTCGGATACGACAGGTACCTTGCTTTCGGCGGCGCGGATGGCGGAAGAAGAGGTGGTTCTTTTGGGCCGTTGGGGAAAAGAGAAAGAGGACTGATGGTGGAAAAGCTGTGTCTGAGAGGAGGACAAGGAGGGTTTGATCGTGATCAAGGCGTGGCTGCTGGAAACCGCCATTGTTGACTCTGTCTTCCTCTGCTCTCCGAATGTGGAATCAGCGGAGCGTCGGAACTCAAAGAGGGCGGAGAGGAGAAGAGAAGAGGAGGGGGCGGGTATGATAGAGAGGGGAAGATTACTTACGGGAAGGATTTATATGGGCAAACGAAGAACTAATATTGCAGCAAGTAATTCACACATCAGTCTTCATAGTTTTCCTTTTTTATAATTGTTCCCCAAACAGATTCTGTATTTTTAATTTTTCCTCCTACCGAATACTGTGGTTGTTGGTAGATTTGATAATTATTTGAATTTTTCTTATATAGTTGAATTTTGTGTCGATGTTTGGTTTCGCTTGCGAATTACGTATTAAAATAAATAATACATATGTAAATTAATATGTATGGTTGGTTAAAAATCATACTAATTAATATAAATGCATTATATATTATTTAGGGTTAATAAGTAAATCGCTATTATAATTTTGGACACTTTATACATTGTTATTTTGTACTTTTGGAGTTAGAGCAAATTGTTATCTATGTTAAATATGGATGAAAAATGGCATACCAACACATGATTTAAAACTAATAGAAAAATAAGACTTTTTAAAATAATATTTATACTGAAAATATAAACAACAAAAATAAAAATTTATTCCACATTTACACTAAAACTATTATAATAAAAATTCATATTTTCTCTATTGTTATTATTATATATATATATATGTATATATATATATATATATATATCATATTTTTCTAGTAATTTTAAATAATCATATAATTTTTTAAATTATGGACCAAGGTCCAAATATATGGTGCAACATTATTTTTTATTCATATTTAACGAAAAACTTAATGAATATTGTAATTTGTTCCAAATATCAAAGTTTAGGTAACATTTAAAAAAAAGTCTAGATAGTAATTATAAGGGAAAAGTATGAAAAAAATGTAACATGTTTGCCAGAAATTGTGAAAGCGACACAGTTGTATTATTTGATGTAACATGTTTGATGTTGTAGGTATTTGATGCAGTCGTTAAGTTTCCGTTCAAAATGTCTGTTAAGTGTGCACATGTCATGCACGTGACTTATTTGAAACGTGAAAGTACTTAAATGACCCTGTCTTCTTCATACGACAGTTATAACACATCTCTTGTTGGTGTCTTCTCCAATCTTCGGCTGAGCTCCAATCTTCTCCTGTTCGTGTCTTCTCCAACGAATGATGTCACCGCACAAGTCCAACAGCTCTTCTCGAAGCTCGAAGGCGCATGAAGAGTACCAACCGTTGATTTGCTATTGTGGGTTCACTAGTCATGCCAAACCAGCTTCCACATGGAAGAATTTCGGTCGGTTTTTCTATGGGTGTCCCAATTATAAGGTGCGTTTGTCGATTTCATTTGGTTTTGACCCTAATTGTGGAATGAATTTGAAAATTGTTGTCCAACCACAGTTGTAAAGTTCCATTCGAAACCCTAATTTCCAAATTCGATTGCAGAACCACGGTTGTAATTACTTCGAGTGGAGTGACCCCCCAATGTGCATATACGGAAGGAGGGCCGTAAGCAAATTTCGAGATATGCATGGCCATATCGAAGACGAAGTTGTTCTTCTACGTAAGAGGGAGAAGATGTTAGTTATTGCTGTTGGAGTGCTTGTGGTCCTGCTTGTTTCTGTAATGGTAAAAGTAGTTGTCAGTTAAGCTGAGTCTGTGTTTTAAGTTTGCGGGTCGGTTGTAGGGTCATTATGTTTTTTAATGTGTTGGTGTCAGAAAACATATGTTTTGTAATTGTTGGTTTTTGATGCAATATGTTTCTGAACAAGTATAACATAGATGTAACATGTTTGGCAAATTTCTGCAGAACATTACCAACACAACTGAATAGAATTCCACCTGAAAATCATAACCTGTAACCCAGACCATACAGAGACCATACAAAACCTGTCAAAGTACCTTCATACAATACCCATTCCGCCAGAACACAAAATAGTACATAAAAATCCACCAAAATCCACCAAAATCCACAAAAACAGTATAGTTCATCAAAATGACAGCATGCATGCTGCAAAGCACCTAAAAATACCTAGTTAATCATAATATCTAATCCGCAATGGCATAAATCTTCACTGAGTCGGGAATTTTGTGAACTTGTTTGACCTGAAACGGAGGGAACTCCTTGATGGTCCACCCCTCTTCAAAATGGTTTTCTTCTTTGGGGTGATTGTTTTCAAAGGCATATCCACGACAACGATCGCTCTAGAATCTGACAGTTGGGGGGCACTTGAGCTTACTCGAACGGGTTCAACATCACTTTCCAGATCAATAATCTTAGGAACCGAACGTTTAACCTATGTATAGATACCAACAGTTAGTTTTGAACAAACGGAATGGACTACATTTTGTGATTTGAACAAACCTTAGTTTTTCTCCTCGGTGGCAATTTTGACCTTCTTGTGGTAGGAATGACAGGTGGTGCGTCTTCAACTACTCGTTCCTGCGAAGAATTACAGAACCTAATGTCAGAACCGAATTATTGACAGGACCGAAACGTACCTGAGGCTGCGAATCTGGGACACTCTCAGGTACCTGGGGCGAATCTGGGACACTCTCAGGTATCTGCGAATCTGGAACCGGAGGCGGCGAATCTGGTACCTGAGCTGCCTTCTTCTTCCCTTTTTCTTGTGTGTTTAGTCTCCGTTTCACCGGTGGTGCAGTCTGTTTCGCCTTTCTTTTCCTAGGTGCCCGAGCGGACGTTTGAGTTTGTTGGGACGGTTGAGAGGGCTGGGTTGTCTGGCTTGGTTGCGACCCTTCACCTCTCTTGGTACACGTTTTCTTGTTATGACCACTAACATATGCAAATCAGTTACACATAACATTCGTTTTACCTTATAAACATACAAGTGAACATACAATTTAACTCCTTCGTTTCAACCACCAAACATATGCAATCGGTTACCCTCTAAACAATCAAGCCGCAGAACAGTTCAGATTACACTACAAATTCGTCACCTTTGCAAAATTGGAATCATACAACTAAAAATCGGACCAAATGTTCAATTTATAGAGCATGGAGGGGCTACAGAAGTTACCTTGGCGGGATATTGAGCGGGTACGTCTTCGGATTAAACAGAACAGCCGATGAGACACAACGATTCGCGCGAGGAGATGACTCGGTTGCAGCTGCTTGAAGTCGATTCGGCTGTCGGACGGGTAGGTTGGCGAGGGTTTTCGGCAGAAGGTTGTTGCAGCGTCGCAGCAGAAGGCACAAGAACTTAGGGTTTGAAGTTGGAAAGCAAGGGACGGGTATCAAATCGAAGCTGTAAGGACAACTCTTCGGTATGGGTGTATGAACAAAGAAGGGAAGTGGAGGGAAATAGGTGTAGGGGTATCTTGGGCATTTACGAAAATATTTCATTAACAGCTGACAAATCATGTCACGTGGCTGGCACATGCTGGTTTTTAACGGGCAAACAGACGGAATAACAAACGTTTCTATCTAAAACCTACAACAGAAAACGTGTTACATCAATTACCTACACTCCAAAACTAGTTCTATCAACCACCATTTTTGGCAAACATGTTACATTTTTTTCATACTTTTCCCTAATTATAAAATAACCAAAATTGGGAATCCAATTTTATTATTAACCTTATTAAGTAAGGAAGATTCTATTTGCAGACCATCAACTACTATATACAACCCACGTTTGTTAAAAAAACAAAAATGCTCTAATAACTTTTTATATATTTGTCCTTACTTATTTTAAAAATAAAATAAAATCGCTAAACAAAGACCACTTAATTTTTCAACCATTTTACATTCGTATTCAAATTTAGTATCTCACTCTTTCGCTCTTAACACTCAATCTTTCAACATATCTACACTACTCTTCATCATTTCCACTCTCATTCTCTACCACCCACTTTTTGTTGACACTGTTATTTGTTGCTACCAGTTTTCAGCGTCGCCTCCGCCAACCAGCAGTCTTCGCTGTCGCCGCCGCTAACCAGCAGTCGTTGTAGTCTCTGTCGCCTCCCATTTCAGTCTGCTTGGCAAGCAGTGCTTACATTCCCCCGTCTCCGTCGCATCAGCAATCCTTCTTCGCCACATCTACAACCTGCCGCCAGCAAATCAGCAACCATGTTTCTTTCTCAAACACTTTCGTGCTGATACGTTCATTTGCACTCAATTGATCGATCTCGGTGCGACTTAAATTAGTTGAGTTTTGCAGAACTTTCATGGAGAAAACGACAAATTCGTGTCGTTTGAACAAGAAAAAAACGACAAGCTCTTGCTAATTTTTGCTTGTTCAATCGGCAGGAACTTGATGTTTCCTCCATGAAAACGAGTGCAAACGAGTTTACCGACATGGAATGGTTGGAGGAAGAAACACGGATGCTGATTTGCTAGCGTTGGGTTGCATATGCGGTGGAAACGATGACAAAGACTGACAGCGTCAAGTGGCAGTGGTAGCAAAAAGTGAGTGGTAGAGAATGAGAGCGGAAGTGATGAAGAGTAATGTACATATGCTGAAGATTGAGTGTTGAGAGTGAAAAAGTAGAATACTAATTTTGAATGTGAATGTAGAATGAGTGAAAAATTAAGTGATATTTTATTTTATTTTTAAAATAGGTAAAGACAAATATGTAAAAAAAAAAGAAGAACTATTAATGCATTTTAGTTTTTTGACAAAAGTGGTATGTAACATATAATAGTAGTCCATAAAATATCTCATTATTTAATTATGTAACTCATTAAATATTAACTAAATATAACCTCTACACAAGTAAAACGAAAAAAAAATACTTATACCTTTTGTTTTTCTTTTCAGTTTTGAATTTAAATATTTTCATCAATTTATTAGGACTTTTACCTTTTTGATTAACTCTCATTTTTTTTTTTAGTTTTGACTATTCTTTTAAATTAAATTCATATGTTAAATATAACATTGAAAAATGTATGTAAGGATATGTAAGTCTTTTTATTACTTAACAACTTCACTATGTATAATTTCGTAACAAGACAAATATTATATTTATTCTGCATGTATTAGTTTACATATTAATACACGTGTACATCCTAACATTATATTCATTATACATTTTTAATACATCGGTTAGATTTGCTAACTTGAATTTTAACTCTGTCCGATGCTTCTTAACCTACAACAAGATCCATGTTTTATTTGGTATTTCCCTTATGACAAGAATTTTTGGAGTTTTTGAAAAAGTAGGCATTTGTGTTTTTTTTTAGAAAAGTAAGTGTAAACACCTGATTTTGACTCGGGATCAAAATACTGTATGCGAGTAATCGAGCCAAGAGGAATCGAGATTGGAAAAATATATATAGTATATATATATATATACATATATATATTTGAAAACTAAAAAAAAAATATTTTTAAAAAATATATATAAAAATTCCAACTGTGGAAAATTTCCTCTTTTCCACCATTTTTATTTTTTATTATTAAAAAAAAAGTTTTTTTATTATAAAATTTTGTTTTTATTAAAATTAATTAAATAAGTAGTAAATTTCTTCTATAAATACAAAGTGAATGCTATGGTGTTTAAGGGGAAAATGAAAGAAGAGTGAAAGAATTGAAGAAGAGAAGAGTGATTGGAGAAAAAAAAGAGTGAAAAAATATATTGGTAATTATCGGTCTCGTTTTTTTGGACGGTGTTTAAGTTCCGAACGATTTAGGTATATTTATCTTGCATTTAATATTGTATTTGTATTTCCTAATGTTATTATTCATGTTATAAAAAAAAAAATTATATACATTTATTATATATATTTATGTATAATATACTTGTTAATATATATATATATATGTGTGATATTATATCTATATGTATAATATATATATATATATATATATTATGTATATGTATATGTGAAAAAATATATTTCATAAAAAAAAAATTACTTAGGTCTTTCCCAAACTTTGGTGAAGGTTACAACTCGGTCCTTGGACTCTCGGGTCATTTTTGGGATGTTATCGAGTGTTATAAACCAAACCGGAAAAGTTTTGGGCCATTTGTGCAATTTTTGAATTTTATTTTATTCAGCTCGTTTTAAAAAAAAAATATACATTTTGATTTCTAAACTTTTCTAGACATTCCATGATTTCTCAAAATGTTACAAAATAAGTCTAGAATAATTTTCGGGTTATTTTTTGGAATTTTACCAAGTGTTACAAATAAATCTAGAATAGTTTAGGGTCAATTCTGTAAAAAAAAATTAAAAAGTATTTTCAGTTTAGCTATAATATTTTCGAAAATTACATTTTGACTCCTAAATTTTTCTGGATATTCCATGATTTCTCAAAATGTTACAAATAAGTCCAGAATAATTTTCGAGTTATTTTGGAGCTTTACCAAATGTTACGATTAAATCCAGAATAGTTTAAGGTCATTCTGCAATTTTCGAAAATATTTGTCCAATTCAGCTCAAATTTTAATAAATTGCATTTTGGTCCCTATATTTTATTGGACATCCTATAACTTCTCAAAATGGGACAAATTAGTCCAATGAGCTTAATATCTTCAAAAATCATTCGTGCATGTTTTGACACGTTTAAAATGGCTAGAGAGTTAAACCATTTTTTTCCGAGTACGATTAACTTTAGTTCTCTCTTGTTTATTTGAAATTAACTCATAAAAAAATTGTTTGTACATGATTTGTTAAATTTAAAGAAAATGCATGTAGTATTTTTTTGGGCCAAGCATGATCAAAACGGACAATTCGGGTAAATTGAAAAACATTCAAAAGCAAACTAAAGTACCGAAAGGGCGGATTATGAGCTTGCGAGCTTTTAAGACGTAATCAAACCTCCGAACTCGATTCTCTGGAAGTATACCTTTCTAAGCCCTAGGATGTTAATTACATGTACCCTAGGCAAAATTTTAGGATTCCGATTAGCCTTTAATTATTCGGTGGCGACTCTTTCAATTTTTTCGGTCCGGTTAATGACCCCGCTCGACCGGACCCGTCGCTCGCCAAGACCCGACATTTTCAAACGAAAATTAAAAATATTTTTCAAAACGGGTCAGGTAAGTCGGATTTGACGTCCGACAATTTGGCGACTCTACTGGGGATTTTTTTAGAGGGTTTAGGTTTTGTCATGTTTGCTTTGCCATGTTATATTTTTACCTATCTGTTGTAACTGTTTGCTCATGCTTGCAGTTTTAAATTTGAGTCCGAAAAGCAATGTAAATGTAATAATTCAAAATGATGTAAATCCTCGTTTTGCACACACCACGCTGGTTACCATTACCCGCTCGGACCTGGAGCACATTAAGAGCTTAGGGAGTTTAGTAGGGGAATGCGCCCGAAGCGGTTTGGATCGCCGACACGCACCTAAAAAATTCAACTCGATAATCGGAATGGGCATATGATCCTCTACAGGGAGTGAGGTTCCGCCGGTTCAGAGGACCTAGAAATTCCATCCCGTTAGAACAAAAGCTTCACACCACGCTTAACCTTCTACGAGTTTCGTTTTTTTTTTTTTCTCGTGTTTTGTTTTGGCCATAGATTATGAGATGTATAGGATTGATCTTTTGAATTCCGTAAACCTCTGTAAATGTAATAACTTAGAAGTGACATTTTTCTCGCACTTGCATTGCATTTTTCTAAAAAAGCAAATGTAAGTTCCTTTCATTTTGTCTTGTATCCTTAGGACGTTTCACATATCATCTTTGGTAAGGATGAAGTAGACAAACCACTGTACTCGCACCAAGGTCATTCAGCCCCCCACGGTCGAAATTGCCCGAATATGGAATGCCATGACAAAAGAGGATCAGAACTACGTGAATGAAACATTGGCGAGGTTCATGAACTCGCAAACTACAAAGTCAACTAGGCTCTCCTCGATGCTTTGTCTGATTTTTGGGATGTAAAAAACGTCGTCTTTGTGATAAACAACAATGAACTCACACCTACGCTCGAAGAATACTGTCAACTCGTTCAAGGGGTAGATTGGGATCGTGGAATTGTTCAACCCGACCTCCAACAAAGAGGCGAAGATGGTACCTTGGCCAAACTTCTCAAAGTCACAACAAACAAAATGTCCACCGAGCTCAGGTTGAATAGGGGTCATGGATTATCTATTTAAATTTGGGTTAATTACTTAATTGGTTACATGTTTCACCATTGTGCAGAATGGTTACACATGTTTCAAAATGTGATTAATTAGTTTTGAAATGTGACTAATTGTTTTTTTTACTGCTCATCGTTAGAAATCACATTTAAGTCACTATTTAGATACGTAAAATGACGTAATTACCATTTTCATCCATCAAAATGTGTTCTTCATCAATCAAAATGTTCTTCATCACCGAATTGAAGAACCCAGAAACCTTATTTCTGGGTTCTTCAAAAATTCATAAATCAGATTTATGTGTTCTTTAAGAACCCAGAATCTGGTTTCTGGGTTCTTGAAGAACCCAGAATCTGATTTCTGGGTTCTTGAAGAACACAAAAATCTGATTTCTGGGTTCTTCGATCCGATTATTGTTCTTGAAGATGATTATGTGTTCTTCAATACCACTAAGAGCATAATAGTCATTTCACAATTCAATAATATCTTAAAAAAAATAATTAACGGTAAAATTAACGGTTTACTAACGGAATAATCAATTAATCACATTGGGAAAAACATGTGTAACCAATTAGTCACATAGCAAAACCAATTAATCACATTTTGAAACATGTGTAACCATTCTGCACAATGGTGAAACATGTGTAACCAATTAAGTAATTAACCCTTTAAATTTTGGTATATTGGATAGAGCACCGAATTGACGATAAACCAAATGCCCCGGGGAGATGCCATGCTTTTATTTTACTTGTTTTGGGAACGGTCGTATTCCCCTTTTCTAATGGTCTCATCGACTCAGCTATGGCTAAAGTCGTTACCCAAGTAATAGAAGGCAATGGTTTCGTGACGGCATTGCTCGCTGAAACCATTGCATTTCTAAACATTTTAAAAACTAAAGGGAAAGGAGAACTAAAAGCAAGTCTGACCTTACTTCAGATTTGGTTCTTAAGCCATATAAAATAATTTGGCATGGATTTTCCCCGGACAAACTTTTTAGGTGACAAAAGGGTTATCTCGAGAATGTTACGTTGATCATTGTTCGAAGCTGAGAAATGGAAAGCCCTCGATAGGAAAATCTATATTTCAAAATTAACGCAGAAGGACATTTTATGGACGGCTAGATGGTTACTCATCCACCGTTCTACGATCCTTAGATGCAAAACTTTCGAGGGAGTTCCGCTTCTTAGCCATCGAGGATCCATGACCACCTACCCTTCCCGAGTTATTCGACAATTCAGTGGTTTCAAGATATTCCGGTGCACATTCATGGACCCCCAAGATCATACAAGTGGCACAGCCGAGCATACATTGCAAACTCACTACGAGACTCAGTTCGACAAGTGAATGATGATTGGGGAAACTGAGTCCCACTAATCATAAATCTGATGGAAGGCTCCACGACAAAGGAAAATGAATACCATGCGACAACGGAGAACATTCATAAGTTCTACTCGGCACCCGCAAGTTCGCCTTTTAACCCGAAGTAGATAATCGGGGATATACCCAAGCAATCACCGTCATCTCACGAGGACATCTACGCGATCATGAAATCTATGGTGGAAATTCAAAATATTGCTTGGGCTGATGAACACTCTAGATCCAAGAAAGCGATCCAATGCCTCCGCAATGAGTTACGGTGTGTGCGAAATGAAGTGAGAAGTCGGGATCGCACCTTGGAGAAATGTGAGGGCAAAATAGCTGAGTTGAATGACACCCTTGAACAGTCCAGACGAAGGGCAAGACAAATAAAAAGATTTTCGAGATGCATGTCCCTGACCTTCCTTCGAACCAAGGAGCAAGCTACAAATGCACTCAACGAGCTGCGCCATCGTGTGAAATGTCGTAAGAATTAGACTTTGATTGACCAACTCCTTTTAGAGTATTGTTTGAAAAAATGTTTGTCGTATATGTCATCAAAGCCTACGAATGGAATGAACGAAACATGCATATTTAAAAATAAAAAAACATGCATGATCAATTGTGTATTTATCATTCTTACTATGATATTTGAATAATTTAGGCACATCTGGCAAGAACAAGCCTGATACGCACTCGCAGTTTCGTTCAACGGGAACGAATGGAGCAACCAAATCAAAGCCCTCCACCGTGTTTTCCGGAACTGATGCGACAGTTGACAACTCCGGAACCTCAAGAATATGAAGATAGGATCATCAATCTAGAGCAGACTGTACACACCATGAATGTTGGCATGGCTGGCATGACATCCCGGTTCGAGCAAATGTTAGTTTTTCTAAACGCCCAGGCAACCACCTCGTATTCTCAAGCAACATCTCTGCCTGTACTACCTCATCAATCCATGCCAAGTACTTTGGTCTTGCTCGACCAAGATCCACCTACCACATATGGTCACCCCGAGCAAGCTCCACCTCTCACATATGGTCATCCTGACCAAGCTCCACCTCCCACTTATGGTCATCCTGTCCAAGCTCCACCTCCAACATATGGCCATCCCAACCAAGCTCCACCTCCTACATACGACTGTCCTAATCAAGTTCCACTACCCGTACATGACCCTCGTGAGCAAGCTTTTCCTCTTCAGCATGATCGGGTTGCACCTCTGGTACCTGTTTACCACAACCACGTCGCACGACCCGCGTTTGGTCTCCCCAATTACTCGGTCACAGTTGTGCCGGTCGAGACCGAATAAGACAAGCGGTTGAAGCAGATTGAAGAAAATATGAGGTATATTCAAGGAGTAGATCGATTGGGAGACCTGAACTTCTCTGATCTGACTCTATTTCAGGAAATCCTGATGCCCGATAAATTCAATGTGCCAGACTTTGAAAGGTTCGATGGAACAGAGCATCCGATTGTTCACCTCAAGATCTACATGGAGAAAATGACTCCATATCAGCAGTATACCAAGTTGATGGTCCAGACCTTCCAGGAAAGTTTGAAAGGGGAGGCGCTGGTCTGGTTCGCAGGGTTAAGAACGGAGCAAGTGCCAAATATGGAGGAGCTGGCCAAGCTTTTCCACCGCTGATATAAGCACAGTCTGGATAACGCTCCTATTCGCCTTGATCTTCAGGCTATGGATATGAAAGAGGGACAATCTTTCAAAGATTATGTGACTGAATGGAGGGGAAAGGCTAACTGCATGAACCCGCCTCTCGGGCAGAACGAGGCGGTCCTGATTTTTATCAGCACTCTTAAGGGCATATATTATACCCAAATGATGAGTCAATCCACAGCAGATTTTTCAAATCTCATCATGACGGGTGAATTGATCGAGCGAGGGCTTCGGTCCGGAAAGATTGAAGACCCATACAAAAGTGCAGCGGATCTTAAGAAAACTGGAACAAAGAAGCCTATCCCGACCATAGGCGCGGTCTATCCGAACCCTTACCTGGCTCCTTACTCGGGTCCGTATCAACAATACCAACCATCACTGGTGGTCCCGATGCCTCAGGCTCCTCGAGCCCCACAAGGAACAACCTCCCTAATTAACCCACAAGATTCTGTCAACCGAGGTGGGAACCAAAGGAGATTTCGAGAGCCCCAACAATTTACCCCGCTTCCAATACCGTTGGTTGAATTGTACAAGAAGGCTTTGGCTCAAGGGCTCATAGGTCCTGAACCCCAAAATGAGAATTCCAGCTAATGAACCAAATTCAAAATGTGAGTTCCACATGGGAGCACCTGGGCACACCACTAACAATTGCCCTCTTCTGAAGCACTGAATCCAAGACCTTATCGATCATAAGTACCTGGTCTTAAATCCAATTTCGCCACTGAATGTCAATACCAACCTGCTACCCAACCACGCTTCAGGCTCAGTCAATATGATCTTCTTAGAAGAAGGACCAACCCCTTTGGTCAGCCCCATGGGTCGGGAGATGCTAAAAAATTATGTTTCGATGATCACCCCACTAATCATTGATTACATACCGCAAGGACCAACACCATTCAAGTACGAGAGTAACAAAAGGGTACCTTGGAACTATGGGGGGCACGCCGAAGGATCAGCGAAAAATGAAGACATTTTCAGTATGACTCGATCTGGACGCTGCTATATCCAGCCAGAAAACCCGCCCTAGGAGAAAGTGGTGGAGGGACCTAAAAGAAGAAGATAACTGAAGAAGAAGCGAGCAATTTTATGAAGATTGTAAAGGATGCTAAGTACAAGGTCGTGGACCAGTTGCGCAGAACCCCAGCGCAGATATCTTTGTTGGCTCTGTTGTTGAGTTCTGAACCACACCGAGATGCATTAATGAATGTTTTGAAGGAAGCCCTGGTACCAAAATAAATTTCAACCCGCCAAGTGGTGAATCTCGTCGGTTCGGATTTTTCTAGCCAAATCGCCTTCGGGGATGAAGAGTTGGGTTCTGAGGGACAACAACATGTCAAGGCCCTCCACATCGTGTGCAAGAGCAATGGATACGTACTCTCAAGAGTAATTATTGACAACGGCTCAACTTTAAATGTATGCATGATGTCCACCCTCCAACATATGAATATAGATCTGTCACTCATCCTTCCAACCAAGAGTGTTGTTCGAGCATTTGATGGAAATATAAGGGAGGTAGAAGGAGAAATTGAATTACCATTGGAGATTGGTCCATGCGTGTTTAGCGTATCTTTCAAAGTCTTGGACATTTCAGGGGTCTACAGTCTACTTTTGGGAAGACCTTGGATACATGACGCTGGTGCAGTACCTTCTACCCTGCATCAGAAAGTAAAATTTATATCTGAGGATCGCCTGGTTGTGATCGATGGGGAGGAAGATTACAACATCTATAAGGAGACTTCTGTACCTTTCATTGGAATCGAGACCGAAGATGCATTGTCTTTCCATGCCTTCAATTTCATTTCTGTGATTAGAGATTGGGGAGAGCCAGCACCAGACAAAGCCGAGATAATGGTGGGGAAGATCATGTTGGACAACAACTTCATCTTAGGACGCGGACTGGGAATCCACGGTCAGGGCATCATACACTCAATAGCTCCAAGGAAGAACAAAGGCACTTTTGGACTGGGTTTCCATCCTAATTTTAAAGATTACGAAGTCGCCTGAAAAAAACGTTTAACCGGAAATTCACGGGCATTGCTATTACCTCCCCTCGCTGCTTCATTTCTTGGCCCACTACAAATGATTCAACCCAACGACGTTGCTTCTCACGAAGTCTTATCAGACTTGTTTTCGATCGGTGTCACCATTGGGCCTTTAGTCTGTCTACTTGCTAGTGGGGAGAATATCACAAACTGGATGACATTACCTTCTTATGCGTTTTCTCTTAGTAATAATGAGTAAGACCTTTTGAAAAGGGATGTATTCCGCGTAAGACATATGTATGAGCCTCACATTTTGGAATAGAGGAAATATTGTCATGACCACATCAAATGAATCCCTTCTTTTGTTAATTCATTATATTATCAATATTATATATCATTCTACCTACTTCTAACATTAATATCCATTCTCTTTTGCTTCCTTCTTTAGGAACAATACCTCTAGAGAACATAAGGGGAACCATTATTCAATCTCGTACAAGGATACCATCGCCGAATCTGACTCTGTACATTACGGAGAAGGATCCGGCGAGAAGGATGTCACGAAAGAAATTGAAGAAAGTTGGGACAGGTATGAGAGAGACAAACTCTTAACAACAGAAGTCACTGAGGTCATAAACATCGGCACTCCTGAGGAACCACGCGAATTGAAGATTGGGACAAGTCTGAGTCCTAACCAAAGAACTCAGATGATAGATTTGCTAAAAGAGTATCATGATATTTTTGCCTGGTCATATGCTGACATGCCAGGCCTTGATTCGTCAATCGTGGAGCACGTTCTGCCAATAGACACTAAGAATTTTCGACCCAAGAGACAACACCTGAGGAGACAAAGTCCCGACCTAATCCTTAAAATTAAGGAAGAGATCATCAAGCAAATCGACGCTGGATTCTTAGAAGTTTGCAACTATTCTGAATGGGTAGCAAATATTGTTCCAGTACCCAAGAAGGACGGTCGCGTCCGCGTCTGTGTCGACTATCGAGATCTTAACAAAGACAGTCTGAAGGATAATTTCCTTCTGCCTCATATCGATATGTTGGTCGACAACACAGCACGTCATACGATGTTCTCGTTCATGGACGGGTTCTCAGGATATAACCAGATCAAGATGTCTGAGGCAGATAAGTCAAAAACTGCATTTGTCACAATGTGGGGAATATTTTGTTACAGAGTTATGCCTTTCGGTTTAATAAATGCAGGGGAAACCTACCAAAGAGAAATGGTGACACTGTTCCACGACATGATGCACAAACAAATCGAGGTGTACGTAGATGGTATGATTGCAAAGTCTCAAGAAGGTGAAGATCACTTGATCAATTTACGCATTCTATTTGAAAGGCTCATGAAGTACAAGTTGCGTTTAAACCCGACTAAATGCACTTTTGGAGCCACATCAGGCAAGTTATTCGGCTTCATAGTCAGTGAGAATGGAGTTGAAGTAGACCCTGACAAAGTCAAGGCGATACAAGAGTTACCCCCACCATCGACCGTCAAGCAGGTCTGAAGCCTTTTAGGATGTTTGAATTACATTGCGCGTTTCATCACAAAGATGACAACCAAGTGTCAACCTTTATTTCGTATTTTACGTAAGAATGCTCAGATAATCTAGGATGAAGAATGCCAGAACGCCTTAGAGTCCATAAAAAAATACCTGATGAGCCCACCAGTCCTTGTGCCGACAACTCCAGGACGACCGCTCATTATGTATTTAACAGTGCGACAAGACTCGTTGGGGTTCATGTTAGGACAACTCGATGTGACTGGAAAGAATGAACATGACATATACTACGTGAGTAAGAAGTTCACGGAGGGTGAAATAAATCAAGAGGTGGAAAGGATATGTTGCGCATTCGTGTTGGTAATGCAGCGACTTCGCCAGTATACGTTATACTACACCAATTGTATGTATTCGAAGATGGATCCCATGAGATACCTCTTAGATAAATTAGCATGGACAAAAAATATCGCCAAGTGGCAAGTTCAATTATCTGAGTATGACATAGAATTTGTGCCTCGAATTTCGGTGAAGGGGTAAGCAATCGTCGATCATTTAGCAGAGTTTCCCATAGACGACGATCACTTGTTTAACTCTGAATTCTTAGATGGGGAGATTATGCAAGTAGAAGAATAAGGGATGTCGAAGGCAAATTGGAGGATGTACTTCGACGGTGTTGTGAATTCAGTCGAAGGGGATATCGGGTTAGTGCTCATCTCACCAAAGGAACAACACTTTCCAGTGGCAGCCAAGGTCATCTTCCACTGCACCAACAACATCACAGAATACGAGGCATGTGTTCTCGGCATGCACGCTGCAATAGACCTCGAAGTGAAAAAACTGGAAGTGTTTGGAGATTCAATGTTAATCATCCTCCAAACGACAGGGGAATGGAAGAAGAGGGATGCCAAACTCCAGCCATACCACGAGCACTTTGAGGATTTAGCTGCAGAATTTGAAGACATCACTTTCACTTATATGCCGAGAAATAAGAACCAATTTGCAGACGCATTTGCAACGCTCGCATCAATGAGTAAAATTTCACCGGGAAATGAGGTACTACCAGAGGATATCAAGATCAAAGAGGTTCCAGCCTATTGTTGTGCAGTCGAAGAGTTAGACGGCCAGCCGTGGTTCACTGACATAAAACAAAATACCTGGAGTCCGGAGAGTTCCCAGAAGGTGTCACAAGAAATGACTGGAAAGTCGTACGAAGGATGGCTTGCAATTATTTTCTGAGTGACCCGACCTTATACAAAAGATCATTTGATGATACCCTTTTGAGATGCGTGAATGCCAAAGAAGTTGAGCGCTTAATGGAAGAAATTCACGAAGGTTGTTGTGGCCCACACATGGGCGGGCGAATGTTATCAAAAAAGATAATGAGACTTGGATACTTTTGGTCCACCATGACGTTTGATTGTATGAGACACGTCCAACATTGTCACCTCTGTCAAGTGTACGCAGATCAAATCCACGCGCCACCACACGAGCTCTATCCCATGACTTCCATGTGGCCTTTCTCGATGTGGGGTATCGATGTAATCGGTATGATCTCTCCAAAGGCTTCCAATGGTCATCAATTCATATTGGTGGCGATCGATTATTTCACAAAGTCGATAGAGGCTATCAGCCTAGCGTCAGTAACGGCAAAAGCGGTCGAACGTTTCATTAGGCAGGATATCATCGCGTGTTATGGGGTGCCGGAGTCAATCATCACAGATAATGCCAAAAATCTGAATAATAAATTGGTTGATGGATTGTGTGACCAATTTAAGATCAAGCATAGAAATTCGTCTCCATATCGCCCACAAATGAATGGCGCAGTGGAAGCAGCAAATAAAAATATCAAGAAGATCATAGAGAAAATGACTGTTAATTATAAGGACTAACACAACAAGCTGCCTTAGGCACTCATGGCATACAGGACCTCAATACGGACATCAACAGGGGCAAACCCATTTTCCCTTGTTTACGGGACTGAAGTCGTGCTGCCAATTGAAGTAGAAATCATGTCAGCAAGGACGCTCGCTGAAGCAGAGATGGACGAATTGGAATGGGCGAGATGCAGATACGAGCAATTAAATCTCATAGATGAAAGGCGGCTCATCGCGCTGTGTCATGGGAAATTGTACCAGCAACGCATGACTCGTGCATTTAAAAGGAAGGTCGTCCAAGAGAATTACAAGCAGGCGATCTAGTTCTCAGAAAAATCCTGCGAGTCAATCCAGACTCTCGGGGCAAGTTCGTGCCTAAATATGAAGGGTCTTATGTCGTCAAAGAGGTTTTCAGTGGAAGAGCAATGATCATCACCGATATGGACAATCAGGAACTCCCTAGTCCAATCAATATGGACGCAATCAAAAAATACTATCCTTAAGGACTTCGTAACCAGAATACGAACCTCCAAAGAAAATTCCCGCTAAATCGAAATCCTGAAAGGGCGGTTTAGGCAAAGGTTAGGGAAGAGGGGCATGATTGAAAATCCCCAAAAGGAAAATCATGGCAAAAGGAGAGGAATCAAATCCCTGCTAGGTTGAAAACCCGAAAGGGCGACCTAGGCAAAAATTAAGGGAACCGAGAGGTGCGGTAAAAAATAAATCGTAGCAAAAGGAAAGAAAATCGAGAGAAAAAAAATCATCGACGACCAAGACCTGTAGTTATCCAGCTTCTTGGAGTCACAAAAAAAAAACGAGCGGAGCCTTTAGGTGTTCAGCCTTCGCAAGTCATCTTCGACGACCAGGACCTGTAGTTATCCAGCTTCTAGGAAAAAAAACAACGAGTGGATCCTTTAGGTGTTCAGCCTTCGCAAGTCATCATCGACGACCAGGAACTGTAGTTATCCAGCTTCTGGAAAAAAAAAAGAGCGGAGCCTTTAGGTGTTCAACCTTCGCAAGTCATCATCGACGACCAGGACCTGTAGTTACCCAGCTTCTGGGAGTCAGAAGCCGATAAACGGAGTCTTTAGGTGTTTAGCCTCCGCAAGTCATCCCCAACGAGTCACAAGTCGACCGACAAACAGAGCCTTTAGGTGGAAAATTTCATCTTTTCCACCGTTTCTTTTAATAATAAAAACATTTTTTTTTATTATTTAAAAAAAATTATTAAAATTAATTAAATAAGTAGTAGATTTCTTCTGTAAATACAAGGTGAATGCTATGGTGTTTAAGGGGAAAATGAAAGAAGAGTTAAAGAATTTAAGAAGAAAATAGTGTTTGGAGAAAGAAAAAAAAAGAGTGAAAAAAATATATCGGTCTCGGTTTCTCGGACGGTGTTTAAGTTCCGAACAATTTAGGTATATTTCTCTCGCATTTAATATTGTATTTGTATTTCCTAATATTATTATTCATGTTATAAAAAAAAAGAGTTTATATACATATATTATATATATTTAGGGTTAATTACTTAATTGGTTACACATGTTACACCATTGTGCATAATGGTTACACATGTTTCAAAATGTGATTAATTGATTTTGCTATGTGACTAATTGGTTACACATGTTTTTCCAAATATGATTAATTGATCATTCTGTTACTAAACCGTTAATTTTACCGTTAATTAATTTTTTAAACATATTATTGAATTGTGAAATGACTATTATGCCCCTAGTGGTATTGAAGAACACAGAATCATCTTCAAGAACAAGAATCGAAGAACCCAGAATCTGGTTTCTGGGTTCTTCAAGGACCCAGAATCTGGTTTCTTCAAGGACCCAGAATCTGGTTTCTTCAAGAACCCAGAATCTGGTTTCTTCAAGAACCCAGAAATTCGATTATGCGTTCTTCAATTCAATTCGGTGATGAAGATTAGTTTGATTGATGAAAAGGGTAATTAAGTCATTTTACGTATCTAAATAGTGACTTAACTGTGATTTCTAACAGTGAACAGTAAAAAAATCAATTAGTCACATTTCAAAACCAATTAATCACATTTTGAAACATTTGTAACCATTCTGCACAATGGTGAAACATGTGTAACCAATTAAGTAATTAACCCATTTATTTATGTATAATATACTTGTTAATATATATATATATATATGTGTGTGTGTGTGTGTGTGTGTATGTGTGTGTATAATATATATGTGATATTATATCTATATGTATAATATATATTTATATTATGTCTATGTAATACTATATATGTACATGTATAATATATATATATACATTATGTATATGTTATCTATCTATCTATATGTAATATATATATATATATATATATATATATATATATATATATATATATATATATTATGTATATCTATATGTAAAAAAACATTTCAAAAAAAAGACTTAGGTCTTTCCCAAACTTTGATGAAGGTTACAACTCGGTCCTTGGACTCTCGGGTCATTTCTGGGACGTTATCGAGTGTTATAAACCAAACCAGAAAAGTTTTGGGTCATTTGTGCAATTTTTGAATTTTTTTTATTCAGCTCGTTTTTAAAAAAAAAATACATTTTGATTTCTAAACTTTTATAGACATTCCATAATTTCTCAAAATGTTACAAATAAGTCTAGAATAATTTTCGGGTTATTTTTTGGAATTTTACCAAGTGTTACAAATAAATCTAGAATAGTTTAGGGTCAATTCTGTAATTTTTTTAACAAAAATATTTTCAGTTCAGTTATAATATTTTCTAAAATTACATTTTGATTCCTGAATTTTTCTGGATATTTCATGATTTCTCAAAATGTTACAAATAAGTCCGGAATAATTTTCGGGCTATTTTGGAGCTTTACCAAATGTTACGAATAAGTCCAGAATAGTTTAGGGTCATTTCTGTAATTTTCGAAAATATTTGTCCAATTCAGCTCAAATTTTAATAAATTGCATTTCGGTCCATATATTTTTTTGAACATCCTATAACTTCTCAAAATGGGACAAATTAGTCCAATGAGCTTAATATCTTCAAAAATCATTCGTGCATGTTTTGACACGTTTAAAATGGCTAGAGAGTTAAACCATTTTTTTCCGAGCACGATTAACTTTAGTTCTCTCTTGTTTATTTGAAATTAACTCATAAAAAAAATGTTTGTACATGATTTGTTTAATTTAAAGAAAATGCATGTAGGGCCGGCAATGGTGCGGTGAAAAACCCATAACCATGGTTATAACCGTTACTGTTTAAAATGGTTAACCGTACCATTATGGTGTGGTGCGGTTATGGTGATGAATTTTCTACCCATAATGGTTATGGTTATGGTATTTGAGCTATACCCATGGTTATAACCATGGTTATTATATAAATATAATAATTAATTGTTATTAATAAACTAATATATACTAAATAATGGAAGTTAATGTACATGCATGTAATAAATAATTATGATGTTATTTTTATTGGTAACAATATAGATTTATGTATTTTTGTAAATAAAATTTTCGGTATTTTATTATATTACATGTGTGGAATAAATATGGGTATACGGGTAAAACCATGGTTAATAACCACGGTTATTTTAATGGTTATGGTATTGAAAATTGTACCTGTAATGGTTATGGTTATGGATATGGTATGTGGTTTAAAAATATGGTATGGTTATGGTATTTGTCATACCCGTACCATACCCTAACCATTGCCATCCCTAAATGCATGTAGTCTTTTTTTGGGCCAAGCATGATCAAAACGGACAATTCGGGGAAATTGAAAAACATTCAAAACCAAACTAAAGTACTGAAATAGAGAATTATGAGCTTGCGAGCTTTTAAGACGTAATCAAACCTCCGAACTCGATTCTCTGGACGTAACCTTTCTAAGCCCAAGGATGTTAATTCCATGTACCATAGGCAAAATTGTAGGATTCTGATTAGCCTTTAATTAATCGGTGGCGACTCTTTCAATTTTTTCGGTCTGGTTGATGATCCTGCTCGACCGGACCCGTCGCTCGCCAAGACCCGACATTTTCAAACGAAAATTAAAAATATTTTTCAAAAGGGATCGGGTAAGTCAGATTTGACGTCCCCATGTAAATATACAAAAAATATATTTCAAAAAATAGGTATACGCGCACCCCCAGATAGCGCGTATTGGCAATACGCGTACTCCAACTGGCGCCTATTCAATAGGTGCCACACCAAATCAATTTTTTTTTAATATTTTGTTCGATAAAGACGACTCGATGTTTAATTAAAAATAAATTTATGTATCTATTAAAACAAATTAAAAAACATTATAGTAAGTAGATATTTTAATTGCGATTCAAATGATGTAAAAAAATATTAAATTTGGATTTACGGATTGACTGTACGCTCTGCCGTAAGTTGAGATATGAAAACTTGACTTAAAAAATTATAACTCAGACCATGTAACGTCTTTTATGTCGTAATTCAATTATCTACCTAGGGTAATTTTTTTGGTTAGAAATACAGTGATTTTGTAACCTAACATCGTTTGTTTTATAATTTGACCGAAATAATTAAATGCATTAGGTGAGAAATTTAATTATGTACTTACTCAAAAAAAAAAAAACTTACGATGCGTAGATAATTTAATTATGAATTAAATGACGCTAACTATGCGTTAATTTATTTACTTTTAGACTAATTGTATAATACGATACGTAAACAATTCTACATACGATACAAAAACTTCTAAATAGTGTTTTAAACAGTAAATTTACTCGACGACCTAAAAGGTTGTGATCGCCTAAAAGGCCTCTAAGGGCGCCTCATAAACGAATTGACATCATGTATGCAATAAGCGACACCTTCATCCAAGAAGTGCATAAATGAATCTAAATAGGAGCAGCAGTTTTATTAGGCTCGGGGGTAGATGATGGATTTCAGGCGACGACTTGGTTATTACATGCTAAGGCAATTTACATCGATTTATAGACGTCGACTTATAGAACAGTTGTGAATCTATACAAGTTCAGTTCAATAGTCGGCGACCTTAAAGGTCGACACATAGGGGTTATAGGCTTCGACTAGACGACGACTTTTAACAAGTTCAATAGTCAGCGATTTTATAGGATATCAAAACTCTTGTGCAAAAAACAAAAGGATGAGGAAGAATTCGACGACTTTATAAAGAATCTTATTGAGATAGGTCTCACCCTGTCTATCACCAAAGAGATCGCCGACGCCCAATTTTTAAGGGGTTGTATTAGAAGTCGATGACTTTCCAAGTGCAGGAATAAAATTCAGTGACCAAAAGAAATCAAGAAGTCGACGCCTTAAACATATATGTTTTTGGAAGTGCACTATGTCGAACACAGGCACTTCTTCGATTATTGATAAAAATCAACTTTCAGGGGAAGCCCCTTCATGGATGACACCCATTAGCAATTTGGACCGTGAATGCAAAGGGTTGCGGATTCTCACTCATTGACACACACTACCGTAACAGTTCAAAATAAATCTCGCATAAGCTTTTTCAGTTTCATCTCAAAAATTCGGATTAGGTGTTGCCTTATTACAGGAAGAGCATAATCCCAAGCTCAGGGGTAAATGATGGAACATAGGGCATCACCTTTGGTGGACACCGAGGCGACGCTCTAACTCCTTCTAAGGCTTCGCCTAATACCCATATGGGATAAGACGGATAGGACTAACAGAACTGACATGAAGCATTTATGAACATTGAGGGGCACCAAACGTGTAGAATACACTTCATAGGATATTTTGTGAAGTGTATCCAATACACTTCCTAGAATATTTTGTCCCCCTATAAATACAGACTCACCAACCTTTGTACAAGGTAATAAACATATGTTCTGACATATACACTTATTATTTTCAAACGAACCTCTTATTGACTTAGTCATCGTAGGGGAAACAAATGGCAACGCCCGAACTTTCCTTCTTGCAGGTCATATGAGCATAAAAGTCTTCGACTTTCCAAGAGTCCGCATAAAAGTCGACGCCTCAGAAGCATAGGAGCTCGACCTGTGGCTGGAATATTTTCATAGGATCCAACAATTAAGACTTGTTAATTGAGTGTTCTTAAGTATCGAACATGTCACGAATCAAAAAATTAAGTGTAATTTTTGGATTATCAATATTTGATATCCATCCATTTATTAATATTAACTTAATTATTAGTTAATACATGTTCACGTACTCTAATCTAGGGGTGAGCAAATTACTCATTTGGACCCTAAACCTATCTGGAACCGACACATTGGGTATGTTCCGGGTAGAAGTTTTAAAAATGGGGTAGGTTCCGGGGAAAAAATTACGAACCTATTTATTCGGTTCCGCTTCTCCTATCTGGGTACCCTAAACTAACCGGAACCGGTTCTATATATATTAAAAGAAATAAAGCCTAATTAGAAATAAGGAACGAGAGCACTCAGTCTTTGTAGCAGCCTTTCAGTCACAAGACTCACAACACTACAACATTTTGCTATTCAGTCTTCTCATTGTCATTCATAGTCAGTCATACATATAAGAGTTTTACCAAAGGTAATTTTGCTTCTCTTCAGTTGGATCATCCAGGGTGAATACGATCGGTAGCTACATTCCTTCATCAGATCATTTCATCGTTGATATTGTACAATTGATTCAATTAGAGTGTTACAACAATGATGCTATTTGTTTGGGTTGAACTTTCAGATGAAATCGAATATATTTTCGTTAAATATGATCATTTGTGTGAACTGATCTCTTGAGAAACCTTTGCTCGATTTCTTCAAGTGATTTAGAAGAAGATGTGATTGTTTGGTGGAATTCTCAAATGATTTTTTCATTCGCTACATTACCATAACCGAACCAGAACCAGAATTGTTTTGAAAAAAAAAAGATTCCTAACAGGGTACCCGGAACTGTTTGTACAAACAGGTTCCGATTTCAATTTTAAATACCATGTTATATATTGAGTAGGTTACGAAAACTCCTAAATTTACAGTGTACCCGAAACCGCTCATCCCTACTCTTATCTATCCAATCGTTTTGGCAATTTCGTTAGTGTTTACCACAACACCCCTTCCATTTTTTTACCTATGGATAAGAGTGAGTTTGGTGTGTGGTGTGTGCACTATGTAGTGGCAGATTTACTTTTATAAATGTAGGATTATTATCTTCCAATTTTAGTATATATATATATATATAATTATTATAATAATAGAATTTTAGGTCTAATTTGGGGGGAAAATATTCAAAAATTTATTTTAAAAAATATATTGATTTATTGTTCATAAACTTTTTTAGTGAATTCATTACGTATAGAATAAAATTTAAAAATAATATAACATGTTTGCACAAAACGGTTTTTTAATTCAAAATATTCAGTAAAAAATACTTTAAATGATTTAACATGTTCAAAAATTATGACAATTAATACGTTTTACTCATCCACCCAACCAAAATCTATTAAATAATTTTTAAAATTAATTGAATTGTAAAGTTAGAAATAAATCTTGACGGGACGTGGTGTGGCCCCCTCAAGTCCCGTGATCGTCCAATACGTCCTCCATCTGCTGCTTCATTTCACTGTCGTCCTGCCCTGTTGAAGGTCTAGCTGTGCCCGTCGAATGGCCAAGTGCCAATACACTTGAAAAGGATTCCTGGCCCCGCTACTTTTCTTATTTAGAAAACTCCCTATTTGTTTCACTATATTGTACTTTCACATCTCAAAATTTCGGACGTTGGCATTTTTCATTCTTAAAAAATTAAAATCAACCACTGTTTCTTTAGTAAACTGCCTTAGATAGATAGATACTACATGTCCCTAGTTTAACACCTCCCCTAAAATAGCAATATAAAATTTTATAAACTAGTGTAAAGTATATATTAAAGAATAAATCACTGTAATGAATTTAAAGAACTTCTAAGTATCTTACTTTACCACCAGCAGTTGTGGTCTAGTGGTTGAGACCGCTTACTCTCAAGTTGGTTTGGCTCCAAGGTCCAGAGTTCGAATCCCCCGAAAGTGTCTGGCTTAGGGATAGGATTGCGACATGTGCCTACGGGCCGACCTCTCGACTATACTAGGCTGCTGGTGGGGCTACGTGATTTGTGCGCAAATGAACATGGCAACTCCGGACATTACATAGCGGGATGGGACTAGGGTCGCCACTACTAGCCCGTACCTTTTATTTGATAAAAAAAAAGTATCTTACTTTTTAAATTATAATAATGAAATTATTGTTTAAATTATAAAAAATTTCTTCACATGCTACACTTTTTCATCCAGATTTATAATTATGTAGGGGTCAACGTCAAACACTATTTTCCATGTAACACCCTTAAAAAAATCCAACTTAATCTTCAAGATCCAAGCCATTGACCACGTGTTGTCACGCTGAACTGTCTCAAACACCGTATTCACAGGCCACAGCTTCAAATTAAGCATCTTGCTTGATAACTGATATTCTAGCAAAAAAAAAAATTGAAGCTTGTAACTTTTTAAATATTCAATAGTACATTGGCAATTTCGGTCTCCATTCGTTTTCCCAGTTGGTTCAATCAAGAAAAACAGCTCGCTGACTATATATATAATATAATGTATCATCTTATACAAACACCAGTTCACTTGCATCATCAACATGTACAAAATCCATAGATTCCACAGATACAATCACAGAAGAAATGCACAGACAGAAGCAAGAAAACCACCATTTTACCCATCTCATAAACTCAGCTCGATTTCACCTCAACAGACATATCAAGGCGAAGGAGGCCAACCGTAGTACTGCCCATGATCAAACCCTTCATAAAACCTAAGCTCAAGCTCCTCCAGCCTTCTTTCATCGTCCCACATTTCATCAAACATACCTTCATCATCGTAGTAATCCTCCACATCCCCCGCCACAAACTCCCACGCATAGTACTCTGAAGAATCAGAGAAGTCTGAGTAGTCTTCCCAATCGTTCCTCTCGTAATGGTCCATCACCATGGGTCCTAGGACTTTCAGTGCCGGGAGACGTTCCTTGAAGAACTTGTCCTCAAGACCCACGTTCCAACATCCTCTGAGGTCTAGAAACTCGAGATTGGAGCAGTTTTTAAGGATGTCGAGGACACTGTTGTCTCCCATGAGTTGGTAGGCCAGTTCGAGGCGCTTGAGTTTGGGCATGGTGGTGGCTATGGCTTTTGCCTCGTCATCGGGTAGGGATTTGCTACCGATTGGGGGCATGTTTCTGCATAAGGTCTCCAGGTTCTTGCAGCTCTTTCCAACGGCTTCTAGGCCCGGTGCACCTAGCTTGCTGCAGTAGCTGACGTCTAAGAAGGTGACGTGAGGGAGTCTCTCCACAATCTGCTCCATCATTGAGTCGGTGATTTCGCTTCTCGGGATTCGTAATGTCTGAAGAAAGCTTGCACTGGGGAAAAAAACACAAGATTTGATTTAGCAGATGTTAGATTAGGTTTGATTGTAGAGACGAGAAAGAATATGTATAGTTCATCTAAAACTATGAACACTTTCCCTATATAATCTGAGGATTCCAAGTTTTCAAAAACACACTAAAACTAAAACAAAGATACCAATCCGGGAACTCCATTGCTACTTCTACACAAATGGGCATTAGATAATCATGACTGCAATTTGAAGCTCAAAAACAATAAGGTGTGGTCACTTACTGATCTGCAATGAAGGAGAAGATGCCACTGTCCTGAAGACCGAGACCCGAAGCAGTGAGGCTTTTAAGGGAGCCACCACTTCGCTTGACAAGCATCTGAACCATTCGATCGACGTCGGTGGGATTGCAGTGTCTGCAGAAATCTTCCATGTTGATCTCCTGCCAACAGTAGGGCCCACTCACTGTCTTTTTCCATGATTTGCATACACAGGGAATAATGGTAAGCAGCTCGTTGAGAGGGAGGTTCTTGAAGATTAACCCTAATGCGTCGGGTATTAGCTCGCCCCATGGCCTCCAATCACCTCCCTCATCCTCCATCTGTGTTCACAGTCCAACAAACAAGACAAATTGATGTAACTAATATGGAATTTGATCAAAGGCTGTTCCTTTTTTGAAGGAAAGGAGAGCATTTCTGCAAGTACTGGAAAAAGGGCAAATTCATGTGTATACATAAGAGCAGATATAGGGATAGGATGAAATTAGCAATGACTATGAAACCTAATTCCACTTTTCCAAAGGGATAAAAGCAAAAAAAACAAAGAAAAGTAGAACACATCCAAGCACGTATGGAGTAAATGGTAAAGCGGGTTACGATCTACTCAGTCGCGGACTTGCAAAAGCAATTCTCTTATACCAAAACGAAGAGAACAGTTAGAATAAGTATAATGCATTGAAGACACTCACTAATGAGGAAAAACAATTAACCAAGAACAAAAATCCTTTTTTTTTTGGGTGCGGTGGGGGGGTTAAACAGAATCAATACGACAGGAAATCGTAGCAAAAATACCAGATTAAGGAATGATAGCAGACAAAAAAAACACAAAGATCCAGAAGAACAGACGGAGCTAGCAATTTGTAGATAATAAAGAAGAAAATAATGGGTCGATTACGAATCTTATCGGAGGTTGAAGGAGACGGTACCCACTACATCAAGAAACTTAACAAAACAGAAATTAGGCTAATTTCTGTAACATACTGCAGATCATGACCCAGCAACTCCACCTCCCCATGGATTGATCTGTACATAGCAGCCAAACCAGATAAATTTGGTACGGACGGATCAGATAATGATTTCTCAGATTCTTGACTCCAAAACAGAAAAAAGCTCTTCTCCGAGGAGAACGGGACACCATCCGAGGTTTAGAAGCAAAAAAAATGATAAAGACACACACATTCGTCAGCTTCGGCTAATATTTCTCACCAACTAAGCAGAGCAGAAGAATAAGTTAGAGAGAGATACCTAGAGATGCAACGCTAGAGATAGATCTTGTATTGAGCTGAGCTGAGCTGAGTTTCTCCCCTGAAATTTCTGGGTTTGCTATGGATATGTGCTCAAGATTCACCGGTTTTTCCGCCACAGACAGATAGAGAGAGACAGACAGACAGAGGTAAACTGAAAGGCCTCCACAAAGTAAAAGGATATATATATATGTCTTCCCAACTACTCTTAAGGTTTCTGGGCAACCCACCAACAGACAAACAACAAGAAAACAGAGCAGTAAAAATATTTTTTTTACAGAAGAAACAGAGTAAAATAATCAGTTAGATTAAAGAGGTGAACTAATTTTTTAAAAATTATTATTTACGTAATGAATATGTAAAATGTTTCAGTTCATTCACCCACCCACCATCCGTAATTTGAGATGTTATGATATTTGATTAAGTGGTCGGTGTAATTTGTTAATTCTGATTTTCCGTCCAAGGTGGAAATGACAAACAGGGAGTAGTTTAAAACGTGAGAATGACGAAAGAAGAGTGTGAAGAAGAAAACCATGGTATTTAAGAGGAAGGAGAGGAAGGGCGGATAGTTTGGTATTAAAGAGGGTTTTCTTCAATAACTGACTCAGTGGTTTTATGCGTTTCTGTAGCAAAATTCAAAATTTTGGGATTGGTAATATATATATATATATACCCAAATAAATAATACGCATTTTTTATATGAAAATTATTCGCATTTTTCTATGGTATATTAAAATCATAATTATTTGTTGTGTTTCATTATTATCAGTTATATTACAGAATTTAAAGATTCTGTGTATTTATTCATAAAAATATATGAATCAATAATAAAAATTAACAATTATCAATACAAGTGCTAATTATCAGTTTTAAGTTAAAAAATTATGGTCTTATGATTTTTATTAGTGTCATATATTTTTTAAAATCTTAAAATCATTATTTAGTTTAGCAATAGTAATAACATTTACAATCAATTTTTTCTAATTCACCGGTTGAGTCTATAAATAAATATATAATAAAAAATCATGAAATTTTAGAAAACAATTCAATATCCATATAATACTTTTAAGTTGACTTTTATGATTTTATTAATTATATTAGTGTTTATGTACTGATATAAAAATATATGTATCTTTTTATTTATTTTAATAATAGTAACAATCTTTTATATTTTAAACATGCAAAAAATTATCTATATTTTTAATTGGAAAAATATGTTGAGTTCAAAAATATAATTTGAAGATTGATAAATTTTACATTAATATTATTATTCATCGAAATTTAGTTGTAATCATGGTAATCGAAATTCGTTTGTAATAATGGTAACAAGTTTTAAAACCTTTTGAAAAATCGAGATAATTCATTTATTCCATCTATTCTAAGTAGAAAATAGGCTTAATTATCCAACAGATAGCTGGACTTTAGACTGATTGGTAATGAGATAGTTAAACTTTTTTTTAAGTAACTAGAAAATTAGACTTTTTAAATAAGTAAATAAAAATTTATATTTAACTTTTTGTGTAAAACAGATGAACTTAGATATGTACCTAGCACGTGATAAATAAATTTAATGTTAATGCAACCTCTAACGTAACTATCATTATCTAATGTATATTAGGTTTTTATTTATTTTATCAACAAGACCACAAGAAGGGAAAGAGTTACAAGAAAGGAAAGGTGCATAAATGAGTAGGGGTGAAAGGAAAAACCGGTTGGTCTGAAAATTCGGTCAAAATTGAACCAGTCCAAATCGAAAATTCGGTCTGAAAATGTACGGTTCGGTTTGTGATCATATTTTTTTGTTTGAAACGGTTTTTTAGACCGTTCGGTCTACAACTCTAAAAGACCGTAGAGTCCGGTCCAACCATTTATATGTATATTATTTTATATATTGTATTAGTTAGTATTAATTAATACAATTAATCAACGAATACAAACAAATAAATTTTTTATTATTTAATAATTATTTTAGTTGTTTAATCGGTTTAGTAGAAATCTATGTAAACATTGTTAAATCAATTTATTTTGTTGTTTAATTTGATTTTGAATACTTATTTTGGTTTTGAATGTGTATTTTTTTGGTTTAAACCGAAAATTCGGTCCGAAAACCCGAAATCCGAATGGACGGTTTATTTTTCCTTACATGGTCTTTTGGGTGAACTTTTTTTTGAAGAAAAATCGGTCCGAAAATATAAATCCCGACCGAAATAGGAAAAAAAACGATATGACCGGTCCGATTTCACCCCTATGAATTTTTTTTGGGCCATCCAAGAATTAATCTTGGTTACATCGAGAATCGATTTCGTGACCTCTTGCATCTAAGCAAGAGGTGATACCGTTGGACCAAGTGTCCGTTGGACCTATGAATGAGATGCAACACAAAGTCATTATCTTTTTGAACGGAAAGTTAGACATAGATTATTGTTTGTTTATTTTTATTAAAATAATTTTCTATTTGTTAAAAAAAAATAAAAATTGAACTGACTATTTGTCCAGGGTAAAATTTAACTACAAGTTAAATAATTAATCCTAGAAAATACTATAAGAAAGTAATGTATTTTTTTTAATATCCTAAAAAAAGATAGTGTTGCTGTGAATTGAGATTTTTGTCTGCTATATTGAATGTAATTTAGTAGACTCTCGGCAGTATCAGATCTTAGATAAACTATTACTTTATTATGACTCTTACACCTTCATATTGTTAAATGACTAAATATATTTATTTTAGTACATTTTAATGTTGAATAATTCAATAAGAATGATATGACACGGATATGACAATTAATCATTTTTTTAACGTCATAAGAAAAACACACACAAAAAAAATTATTGAAGTTCAATAATTCATTCGAAAAATATTATACTTATTTATAATTTTTGTTGCAAACTTTGTAACACAATCCCAATTAATTCCTAATTTATCAAAGAAAAAACAGATCCGATGTTGACCACCAGATTAAGACGCAGCATGATCTTGAAAATCTAGTTGTCATGTCAAATTCAATTCTGAATTCTTCATGCCTAATTCTCCTTTAACACGTAATTGTGGTTTCTTGATTATTATTTTTTTACTCATAATATATTTTACTAAATACAAAGCCATCATTAGATAAAATTCTTATATAATATTTATTAGAGATTTCTGCAATTATAAAAAAAAAAATTAATCATTAAATTGATTTCCTCTCACTCTTCTCATATAATCCTAAAGTTTAAGTGATAAAATTTTTGTCCCTCATATTTAGCTAAACTGCAAGTTTACACTCTTCATCAACTACTCCATTCAAATTTAAGAATAAGTTTTAAAATTTGCAAAAAAATCAAAATCAAAAATATTACAATCTAACAATCTTAATTTTTTTTAATATTACAATTGAGTTCCGATTCGATCAGGACTCGATTGAACCTCAATCGAAGGGGATCGGTCTGAGTCAGGACCTCGACTTGAACCCCCTCGATTGGGGTTTAATTGAACCTCAATTGAATTGGGGTCGAACCAACCCTAAATTCGATTGAGATTCAATTAAGTCCCGATCGATTAATGAATCAATTGTAACATTTGAAAAAGTTTGAGATTGTTAAATTGTAATATATATTTTTAATGTTTTATGTTATTTTTATAATTTTTAAGACTTATTCTGTTAAATTTGGATGAGAAAGTTAACGAATGAGACAAACTTGTACTTTGGACAAACACAAATTTACGATTTAAACTTTAGGAGAAAAATAAAAAAAATTCAAGTAAACATTATAGGACAATGTTATATTTATTTATTTTTATACATAATTCACAAGCATATATAAATATAAATATAATTGAAAAATAAATAAACAACCACTGCTTCTGACACTGTAAAGTGTAAACCACTAGAGAGTTAGTACTTAGTACATTCCAGCTTTGTAACACTGAAAAACGACAAAACGATTATATAGAATTATAGAAGATGAAGAAAAGTTTGTAGTTCGTACAATGCATGCAGATTGCAGGAAGGGAAGTTATCAGTCAAAGTAATTATTGCAAGACTTAACCGAAAGAAGAAAGGAGAAGAAAATATTTCACATCTCATCTCCGTTGATAAATTGTGTCTATGCATGTTATAACTTATAAGGGTGAGAAAAAAATACTATTTAATCGAAAAAATCATTCCGAATAGTTTGTTTCGAATTTAAGACTGAGTTAAAATGAATTGGTGTTTTTATCTTAAATTCGGTTTTAGTTTTGTGTTTTTAACTCAAAAGACCGAATAAACTGTCCCCGTCCGAATATAATTTTGTTTTTGGTCAAATTCGAGAATAAGTTGAAATTAATATTTATTGCGTATGTTTAATTAGTTTATTGTGTTTTTAGGATTATGTTTAGAATTTGAACTTTTTAAGTAAGACTGACTCCGCGTTTTTTTTTAGACTAACTCGGGCTTGGTCTCGGCCCTCAAAAAGAATGAGTCCCAAAATTTTGAACTCATATTTTTTAAAGAAAAAACCGTCCTGAACTCTTACTTGTAATGTGTTGTTGTGTGTATCAATACATTTATTGTATGTTACTTTTTAAGTACAAATACGCACAATAAACTTATCGTATGTCATGTTGCTCAACATGAACACGACACACAATTTGTCATTTGTGTTCATATCGTTTTGTGGTAAATTAGTCAGTTATATGTTCACATGCGAAATTTACAATAAAATGTTAAAATAATGAATTTTTAATTATAAAAATTATCAATTCAAATATCAGATTTAATGATTTTTTAATATAAAATTGACATAAACTTTTAAAAACTATTAACTAAAACTTATTTAGGAAAATATTAAAAAAATAACTTTTAAGTTAAACTTTATAATTAATAAAAAACAAAAATTATCCGTGTTTTAATAGTACGGTGTTATCAGTTATGAGGCATAAGCTAGTAAGCTGCCGTCCATGTACTCTTTTGATCAAACTCAACTACCCATTTCACCACCACCAACCATAATAAAGTAACGTTGTCCATGATTGGGCAGACACAAGTAAAGAAAGAACGTACGTACTGGGAAGATGTTTAGCTGCTGCTGCTTCATACCAACCTACATTTCATCATTTCACATAAGATCATTGGTAACAACATGGTCAAGCCAAGTAGACACTCCTAAGGTAGGACTTAGGAGCATTTCCATTTCTTTTTTAGAGTTTTTCGGAGGTGTTTTAGAGGGGAGCCCTCCACCGTTGCATCATTAATATCTTTGTTATGCATTTAGAATAATTTTTACTCGACCATGATCAATGCATATGAGATAAGATGTTGATCATAAATATATTGTATTCCTCTTATTTCAAGAGTCAAACCGAACATTTCTATTTACTTTTTATTTTAGTAATCATCTCAAAATCCTAACCACTGTTTGCCTTTTATTTGAATGAACTAGACTACCAATTGATTTATCATAGGGTTGTTCAAAAAAATCGGTTCGGTCGAACTAAACCGAATCTGGTCTGGTTTGAATCGATTCGTCTGAACTAGTTCCAAAATAAAATCAGTTTTTTAAGGTTAAAGTAAGCCAATTCAAAACATTAGATTTAATTTAGTTTGAATCGACTCACTTTTTGTACTAGTTTATATTAAAAATTCAAATCAAGACGGATCAAGCATATACAATTTTTTAACTGTCCAAAATAAAACAAACTGATTTAAATTAATTGATTAAATAGTAAATAGTATTATTTTTTGTGTATTTTGCATAGTTCAATGTTCAATGGCATCAATTCATTGCTCTGGTTATATTTTTAGACCGAACCAGACATCTTTTTGACAGAATCGGAACTGAATCTCGATTTTATTGAAAAAATAGACCAAACTAAATCGAATCGGTTCTAACCAGACCAATTTTTTATGTGGTAAATAGACTATTTCTTTTAGTGAGCAAAAAAATATTAATTTACTTTAAACAATTCTAGTTTAGTTCACAACCGATTCAGGGTCGAACCGGTTCATGAAGAAGGCTAATTTATCAACATGGTACAAGGAAGTTGAGTGTTTTTTTTTTACCTTAAAAATACTTCATTCATTCACTAGAATTCCAAACCCGAGTTCTCAATGTCCAACATACATAATGAAAATAAAGGAGGTGGATGTACAACCGCCCAATTGTCTGGACACATCCCCTGTCTCGACTTCCTAGCGACCCAATTCGCACATCGGTTCGCTTTTCTCCGGACATGGCTCCATTGTACCCTCGGGATCCTTTTGGCTAGATCAAGGATGTCATCGATGATGTGTTGTGAAGTCCATTCCCGCACCTCGCCCGGCCTTTGTAGGCTTTGAATTAATACCTGTGCATCCGACTCAATAATCACATTACACCAATTACATGAAATTGCTAATTCTACCGCCTGGAGGATCGCCTTGGCTTCCATTGTTACCGCATTGCTTCCCCGTCCTTTGGAGTTTCTTCCGTCCATTACTCTTCCTTGTCAATCCCGTGCTATAATTCATGTGCCTCCTTTGCCTGTTGTCGGTTCCCAGGCTCCGTCACAATTAATTTTGACCTCTTGTACTCTCGGTCTCCTCCATGATTCCTCTTGGCGCCTTTGCCTGAGAGCCGCCCCTGTTCTGTTCCCGATCCACACGGTCCAACATTCGTTTGTAAGGTCTCTAGCCGCTTGCCTTACCTTCTCCGGTCTTGGCTCATCTCCATCGTGTATTGCACGACATCTCTCTTTCCATATTTGCCATACCATGTTTTCCGCACCTAGTTGTCGGCGTTTTCCTTCATCACCCGTTCCCTCGGTCAACCTTTGAATTGCCTCGATCCACTTGGTTCGGTCTCTCCCGTCCGTCCATGTCAGGTTCAGCTCGGCCTGCCACACCTAGGTACGGAACTGTCAGGGCCGATCTGATCCCCCGACAGTTCCACAACAGAACATTCATTGACCGTGGGGGGCTGTTTTAGGACAGCCTCCCAAACCTCTCATATCTGACATCTTTGCTTGAGCCAGACTATGCTCAATAGTCCTTTTCACCCCCATCTTCTTCCTTGCCATACCCTTTCTTGCTCTTGGTTTCTCGGTCACCACCCCTTCTTCACATTCCTTCCTTGCTATTTTGCTTCGGTTCTGCTCCATACTCTCGTCCTCAGATTCTGTGTCCTCTTCGTGTTTCCTCTTTAAATTAACCTTTTGGAGCAGCGGACTTAAACCTGTTTGTAGTGTCATCATTCCACCTTCCTTTCCCGGGGATACCTCCGGGGATTCAACCATATATAGGCCACGGTTTGGGCTGCATTCCCATCTCCTTTGTTTTCCTCGATCTTTCCTTTGTTTGGCTTCCCTTGGTTTTGACTCCGGTGTCCTAGTCTCAGCCTGTAGTTCAGTAATCTGCCAATTCCCCCTTTCTCCCTGATAACTTTCCTTCTGCAGATCAATGCTTATCGGTTGTCTGACAGCTCCCCTGTGGCTTTCATCCACTGGTCCATGTAAGCCTCGCAAAGCCTGTCTTTTCCCCAGGATCTTGCTTAAATTGGGGTGGTGTATTGTCATTGTCTTCATAGTCGTGTCTCCCTCCTCATCATGTGTTTGTTCATTTCCCTTCTTCTCCCCTTCATTATCTGTCTTTTGTTCTCCCATTGTGATAGCCAACATTGTGTTCCCCTTTGGTGGCTTCAGCCTTTGTATTTGTGGCCTAGCCATCTGCATCGTTTTCCCTTCCCATATGTCGATGGCCATGCAGATCGGTTCCATGGTCATTGGTTCCACTCCTTGTGCTTCTGTTCCCCGAGGTGCTTGTATTTCGGTCTCCTTTTCCCCTGTTGACTGATCCTTCTCCTCACTAATCCGTGTCTTGTTTTCCTCCTCGGAATTATTGTTGTCCTGTTTCTTATCATCCCCTCTTGTCCTGTCCTCTTTTGTTATTCCAGATGTGTGCTGGTCCTTGTTCTTTGATTTTTCCCTTTCTTCCTTCTCCTTCATTAACTCCCTCCATGTTTTCCTTCGAGCACCTGTCTCCCCTTCTTCCCATTCTTTCCAATTATTCTGCAAGTCTATCCCCTTTTTCGTGGTCTGTCCACCCGTATCCAAGGTTCGTACATCGGACCACCCTCTGGTGTATCTGCTATGATAATCTCAGCCTTGCAGCCCCTGTCCCCATGCCATATCCTTCCACATCCGAAGCAGACATCAGGCAGTCTTTCATACTTGATTTCTGCTCTGCACCTTTCACCACTTCCCCGTGTGTACCAAATCCCTGCTAGCAATGGTTCCTTTGTGTTCACTTCCACTTTGATTCTAAGAAAATCCCTGTCCAATCCCATCAGACCCATTATATCATCAACAGCTTTCACCCTGCCAATACACTCGCCTATTTTTTCTGCATTCTGGACACTAAACATCTCCATTTCCAAACCATGAATTTGTATCCAGAAATCAACTAAGTGAAACCTGGCCTCATCTATTCTTCTACCCGTGTCCCACTTCTTCATAGATAAGCAGCTCCCTTGGATAGCCCAAGGGCTCCAGTCTAGAGCATAATTCATATCCTCCCTATTCTTGAATTCAAATAATATGACATCCCTAGACATGTCCTCTACCCGGACTCCTTCATACCTCGCCCAGGCGTTTTGCAGCACGTTTTGGACAATTGTTGCCCGGATTGGCTTTGCACTCAGCACCTTGCCAATGCATATCAGTTCAGTCCTGATCGATGCATTCCCCTGAATTTCGACGTACCTTCCAGGGCTTATTCTATCATCATCTTCACTGGAATCATGCTGGGAATAATTGTGATCCATTCAGTTCAAACCTACACAAGAAACACCACAGTTATCCTACCTTACGCTATACTTACAGTCGTTGGCCGAGACGATTGAAATTGGATGATTCTACGCTTCCCGATCCGTTGATGATTATGGTGGCTCTCGCTCTCAGTCTTTCTTAGTACTCCCTCACCGGCAATTGGATGGAAGCCCTAATTTTGGATCGCAATTGGTTCGGTGAAGGTTTAGGGCTAAGAAGGCTTGGCTCTAGGGTTAGGACTTCCCAGCGCACTGTCTCCAGCTGCTCCGTTTCTGTCGAAACTCCCGGCAAATTTCTTATCGGCCGACGGTAGGCCACCACACGGTTGCTCTGATGGACAGCGACTCACTCCCTCACTTCCGCGGTTTCGCTGGAGAGAAACTATTTTATAAGTTGAGTGGTTGATGTATAAATTCTTAATAGCTTTTTATCAGAGCTCTATCATGCTTGACATAAAAAGCATGCATTTACATCATTCTCAAGTTACCCACTTGTACTACTTTCCATCTCTACCACAAATTGTTCGGTAAAATTCGATAAGGTTAAAATTGTGTGTCGAGTTCGATAAGGTTAAAATTGTGTGTTGTATTCGTATTAAGAAGCTTAACGTGATAAGTATTTTTCATATTTGTTAAGTTACACATATTAATAAGGATGATATAAAACATGTATGCATAAATTGCGAGCCATGAGTTCATAAAAGGAGATAGCTTGTAGACTCTGTTTTGTTGTTGTATGGAATGTCAAGAGAAGTGGAAGTGAGAAAGAAAAATGTTAAAAGAAAGGCTGGTAGAGTTAATCATTAATATGATCTAACGATTCAACATTTCATCTATCAATTAATTAGAGATCTCATGTTCGGACTTTGTGAATGAGAATATATTAATTCAGTATTTTACTCCTTATAAACGGACTACGATACACATAAAAATTATTTTAAATATGGAGTAAGCAAACTAAAAATAAGTGTTATCAGAACCGAATTGGACCGGCGGTTTGACCGGATCCGGATTCCTGTCCGATTTGGTTCATCTAAAAAAACGAAATGCATATGAACAATATTTGAACTAGGTTGGACCAACCATTTTTTTAGAACCGACCGATATCCTGTTCTAATTTCTTGGGGTGGTGGTTTAAGGTTTAGTGACCGATCCGATTCCGATAACACTACTAAAAATATTATCGCGTGATGGCAAAAAATCATAAAAAGGCCAACAATGTTTGGAATTGCTGGTGAGCGTACCGTTTTTTACATCTGGATCTGAGAATTAGCTCCAGCCGTTGGATGATTCTCAACCGACCCAATAGGTCACATGATGGGCCTTAATTAAGATTGGGCATAAAAAGTCCATATGCATTAAACGACAAGATATCCAAGTCATATAAGGTTTTTTATGGATCAGTTTCTTTTCTTGACATTTTGTTTTTGGGAGATTCTATTTGCAGACCATCGACTACTTTATACAAACCACTTTTGTTGAAAGACTAAAATGCCCTAATAGCATTTTACATATTTGTTCTTACTAATTTTAAGGAAATTAATTATCAAATCGACATCATATTTTCGTAGTTACTAAATCAACCACATATTATCAAAATGGTGAAAAATTATGCTTCTAGCAAGTTTTGAATCTTAGACCTCTTACATACTAGCTAAAAGTTTTACCACTATACTAGTAATTCCAATTGCTTTATTATTTACTTCAAATATAGTTATTGAAGCAACTCTCGTATTATTGTATTAAATATCTCATGTTTATTTATTGATGCTCTTTAGTAATTAACATTTATTCAACGTTATTTGTTTAATTATAGTTTGAATTTTATTATGTATCTACTGATTTATTTTTTTAAATGGTTGAAAAATAAGTAATTTTCTAAATTTAGTATTTATACACTACTAGAATATGCATTTTGAAAATAAATTTTTTCAACCATCTTAAAAAAGATAAAAAATATTATAGTATTCAGATAATTAAATTAGAACTCTAACGACATATATGGTGTTAAGTTTCAATTTTCTTATCGATTATAAAATTTGGTCGAAGTAGTGTTGGTAATTTTTTACAATTTTTATAAATTTGACCAAATTTTATGGTTGATGGGAAAATTGAAACTTAGCATCATATGTGTTAGAGTTCTAATTTAATTATCTACATATTATAGTCTTTCTATTTTTTTAGAGATGATTGAAAAAATATTTTCAAAATGAGTATTCTGGTAGTCTATAAATATTAAATTTAGAAAATTACTTATTTTTCAATCATTTAAAAAAAATTTGATTAGTAGATACATAATTAAATTAAAACTACAATTAAACAAACAACGTTGAACAAATGTTAATTACTAAAGAGCATCAATAAATAAACATGAGATGTTTAATACAATAATATGAGAGTTGCTTCAATAATTATATTTGAAGTAAATAAGAAAATAATTGGAATTACTAGTATAGTGGTAAAATATTTAGCTCGTATGTAAGAGGTCTAAGGTTCAAAACTTACTAGAATGATAATTTTTCACCATTTTGATAATATGGGGTCGATTTAGTAATATCGAAAATATGAGGTCGATTTAATAGTTAATTTCCTTAAAATTGGTAAGGACAAATATGTAAAATGCTATTATGGCATTTTAGTCTTTCATCAAAAGTGGTCTGTATAAAGTAGTCGATGGTCTGCAAATAGAATCTCCCTTTATTTTTTTGCCATCAACAAAATTTCATTCCATCAAAATGAATAAAAGTCGTTACAAACATGCATCCTCACTTAACATACTAACTAATTCAGGTGGGGTCTAGAGACTCAAATTGAAGGACACACCCGCTGCTTAGCTTGCTTTGCTACCCAGTCCGCACATTGATTCGCGGTCCTCGAAATTGCAACCCAAGTCACACTACTTAAAGATGTAGCTAACACTTTAACATTTCCCAAAATCGTATCTATCCTCCAAAGGAAATCTCTACCTCTAAGATGGTTGATCACTACTTCGGCATCAGATTCTACAACAATATTTGTCCACTCATTAGCCTTAGCTATGATGATGCCTTCTAGAATTGCCTTTGCTTCCAGTTCTTCTATCGATCCTCCATCTATGTGTCAGTGGTATCCTACGTGCCCTTCGTGGTCCCGTGCAATGCCCCCGATTCCACCTTGTCTCGTCGTCAACACCAAGAGGCGTCATAGTTTATTTTGATCACCCCACGGTCCGGTCTAGTCCAATGTTCCCTAGTTTGCTGCGGTATCCTTGTGTTCATCGCTCCCGGCCTAGCCTTCAGCACCTCTGTAGCAGCTGACTTGATTTCCTTGACAATGGCAAATGTGTTCGACATCTTCTGCTCAAAAATGAACGTGCATCTCCCCTTCCAGATTGCCCAACAAGCATGCAGACCTCCCAGGATGCAGTCGTTGGTGTACGTCTATTCGTCGCGTTGTTCGGCTCGGCGAAGATCCAGGCTCTCGTTGCCCCTGCATCGGCCCCAACCACGTCCAGATTCAGTAACTGTGCCCAGATGGGATGAGACCACGTATATCCCAGAACCAGGTGCTGCTCGTTTTCCTCCTCTTCGCAGAACGGACACAGGGACGAAGTCGGTAACCCTCTCCTTGCCAGGTTGACCCGAAGCGGCAATGCATTTGCCAGGAGTTTCCACATGAATACCTTCACTTTCGGCTAGGCCTTCGCACTCCATATCACCTTCCACCTTTCGTGATCCAATGGTGTCCCATGTGCGTCGCTCTGCCTAGCCGTGAGTGCATGGTATGCTGACCTCACTGTGACTTTGCTGTCTCTAGTGAACGGCCACCTCAGCTGGTCCTCCTTTGGGTGCATAGGAATGGGCACCTGGAGGACTTTTCTTAACTGGGAGAAAAGCATGTTTTAAGGCCCGTGCGAGTCCATCATGATTCATGCTAAATCAGAATCAATAATGCAAACCAACCCGATCCGACGGTAAGAGTGCAAATGGGTTCAAGGTCTGGTTTATAAACTCTTTATAATTTAAATGGTAATGAGAAAGTATATAAAATAAAATAAATCTTGACGTTTGAATTAGTGCATTAAAATAACTGTATAAATTTAATTAATATTGAACAAATATACAATATAAATTATCTCTAATATGTGTCTATCACATGCATGTGTCGTGAGATAGCAATTTAGTTTTTTTTTTCCCCCAAAGTTGAGCGAACAAAGTGTCGATTGTCACAAAATTTGTTAACCAATTATAAATTAATTGAAAATTCAAATAGCAATTTTCAAAAAGTAATAATAAACCGGTAACCAGTGTTATCATAACCGGGTCGACGGTCCGACTGGAAATCGCATCCTTATCCGGTTTGGTTCAACTAAAAGATCAAATTGCATATCAAAAGTGTTTGAACCGGTGTGAATCGATCGGTTCCCGATTTGTTTTTTTTAATGCTTTTTTTAACCGACCAATCGAGTTTTTCGGTTTAAACCGATTGGTTTTCGTTTTTTTAATGATTTGTGTGTGTGTTTGAGACTATGTAGTTTGAACTTTGAAGTAATTATGTATGTGTTTGAGAATATGTAGTTTGTAACTTTGTATTTTTAGTTTTTTTTTTTTACTTATGAATAGTGAACCACACATTGAATCGTCTCCAAACGGATTGGATCGGACGAACCGAAAACCGACTCCCTCAATGGTTCGAGTATCGGTCTAGTTCTGATAACACTACATGTAACTGCTTAACAGTACATTAGATATTAGAAAAAAACTATCAAATTGTATATTTAAGTAAAGTCAACTAGCAATTTTTTAAAAACAAAATTCAACTAGTTAATTATTAGACTTAATCTTTCATACTCATATAGTACAACTGCTTAATTTAGTAAATGTTAGTTAAATATACACTACAAATTATTTTTAATAAAATCACATGCATAAGGCCTCTCTCTATATATATGATGAATGCCTTAATGCAAAACACCTCATATTAAATCCTATTAAGTTGTTAAGGGTGACATGTTTTATCTTCTCCCTTTGGTCGACTTTATAATTAAGTGTCTAAATCTGAAATTAAATGAAATTGAAGGAAAAATAATTGACTGCTTTTAAAGAATAATTATTAAAATATACAAATAATTTCTTATGAAACACATATAATATAAATATTATCAAAATACAGATAGTTTGTTATGGTGGATAGTAAATACATATAAAAAGTTAAATTAATATAAAAAATATTAAATTCTTGTTTAAAAAAGAAATGAATGGATTATTATTATTATTATTTTCTCAAAGAAATGGTAGAAAAAAATCATCAGTGCGTAGATCATTTCATCTTCCTTCCATGCCCCTCTTGCTGTTCTCTTGATCCCCGGCAGTGTCACAATCATCCATTTCCTCTTCTGCAGACGTTGGACCCAAAAGAAAACCAACCATTTCGGATGCGGAATATGAGAAATAATAAAAAAGATGAGGGAGCATTTAGCAATATTTGTCTGTGTTTTTAAAAACAAGGTTTAGGTTTAGGAGGTTGTCCCTTCCGATGAAGCATTCGCAACCACTGTTTCTGCTTCCGAAGGAGTTGCTGGTTGTGGCGTGATCTGGACCGAATCTGAGAAAATACACATTACACGTAATCAGTATAACGAAAAACAAACAAACGTATTAATGCTAAATAATTGAAATATTTAAAAAACGATATTTTTTAACTTTCAATTTTTTGGGGGGACGATTAATTATCTATTTACTACTTAAATTTTAATAGTTTGAAAAATTTGCTAGCTAAACTTTTATTTTGAACAAATTACTAAATAATTGGTCCAACGGTATCGCACTTGCTTGGATGCAAGAGGTCCCGAGATCAATGTCCCAAGATTAATTCTGAGATGGGCAACAAAATAATACTAGATAACTTTATATATAATAATACAATTTTTTAGCTCCGTCTAATTTATTGTTAAATATTAATGGAGATATGAACGTAATTGTCACGTATAAGCTACCAAATTGTAATTTTTCTCAATATTCGACTAGTAAATTTCATATTTTCATAAACTTCAGGTAACATTTTTCACAAAAAAACTTAGTAAAATTATAAATAAAATGTAAATTTCCAATATCTTTCAATGATAAATCAGATAAACATAATAAATTGTATTTATTTTGTAAAAGGAATTATCATTTTATTTTAGAAAAATTCAATTAATAAATTACCTAGACTCTCAAAATGCATATAGCAATTTAATACATATTGGTGCCACTCTGTCAAGCATATTACAATGTGTGAATCCACGCCTTATGAGGGGTCGGTCATCCAAGAACCAGACAGCTCATTCCACATGGGGAGGGACGGGTTTCAATTTCATTGCCAGCATGCATAGAGTTTTTCGATAAATCTATATATCGTGAATACGTATATAGTGGTAAAATGTGTATATGTGGTAATAAAATTATGGTGTTAAACTTAATGATAAATAAGTATAATATGTTTATTGTGTTATATTTATAAATACAAACATGATATTAAAACTTTAGTGTGAGTTTATATCATGTTAGTATTTATAAATAGGCCAAAAAATTACAGGCCAAAAAAAAGTTATAAAAAAAATAAGTTAAAACTCACAATAGAAAATATGAGTTTAAACTGTATATGTGAAAAATATTAATGTAAAATTGTCAATCTCTAAAAAGTAATTAATTAGTTGGATTTGTAAAATATATCAAACGAAATTCATTTAAAAAAATATACTAAAAATGCAGACTTGTCAGCACAACGTTACCGTACTATTATATATATATATATATATATCATGTTGTGATACTTAAGTACGAACACAACTTATCTTGTGTTATCATACCATTATTTTGTAGTTATGTCATATATTTTTACGATAATGATTTTTTTTGTGTGTATTTGTTGGGTTAATTAAAAAAATTGTCATTATCTTATATGTTATGGTGTGAGGTTTGATATTATTTATTTATTTTTTACTTGATATTTAGTATTCACTTGTTATTGCACCATAGTTTATTTATTTATTATTATTTAATAATTGATTTTGTTACGAATGGAAAGGAATTAATTATAAGAATATATCCGAAAATGATAGATTTAATTCAAATATATATATATATATATATTTTAAAGTTGATTGAAAAATAATTAATTATAAATGAAGGTCGTTACCGTTACCTGTAGGTGAGGAGAAAGAGCGCCTGGTGAACGGAGGTTGCTGAAGCGTTGGCGGGGTAGCTGGGTAAGGTGAGAAAGCGCCGTCCATAGCTTGGGGTGGAGGGTAGTAGAGGGAAGCGGTTCCCTGCATGCGGTACCCTGGAAGCGTAGGGTAGGCTGCCCTAGGGCTCGGGGCTAGCGTTTGCAAAGTGTATCCTCCACCTGCTGAGGTAGCTGTACCATAATAGTAAGGGTTGCCTGATGATGCTCCATAGTACTGTTGGTAGTAATGTGCCTGCTGAAGTGGATTGTACATGGACTACATTTCAATTTTAAAAATAAATAAGTTATTAGTATCATTATTGAATAATAATAATAATAAATAATATTTGTAATTATTAAACATTAATTATCATTATGGATGATAAATCTTACTTGAGGGTATCCGTACTCTCCAGTGTAGGTCGAGTACCTAGTAAAAAAGAAAAAAAAATACTTTTTAGAAGTAATTGAACTACTATGTATATTTGGACCTACTAAGTAAATTTATTACAAACAATTTAATTTTAAACACTAATTTGACATTTTCCTTCGGTTATAAGTCATAGTTATTAGGGTTAAGTATATACTTAGGGTATAGATAATTTCCTGTCTCAACTAATTGATAGTTCATTTTATATAATATATTACGATTTATTAAATTTACTATTAAATAGTGATGAAAAAATATATTTATTTATTGTCTTGTTCTATTTTTATGCAATTTATTAGTTAAACTTTTTTAAAAATTACAATTTGATCGTTAAATTCTGATTTATGAATCACCATTTAAAAATAAATTAGACATATATAGTAAATTATAACTTTATATAAATTTAACTAACAAATTACGTGTACCATTAAAACCGAGTTAGTAGTTAATTAATCCTAATTAATAGATAGTTCATTTTATATAATATATTACGATTTATTAAATTTACTATTAAATAGTGATGAAAAAATATATTTATGTATTGTCTTGTTCTATTTTTATGCAATTTATTAGTTAAACTTTTTTAAAAATTACAATTTGCTCCTTAAATTCTGATTTATGAATCACCATTTAAAAATAAATTAGACATATATAGTAAATTATAACTTTATATAAATTTAACTAACAAATTACTTGTACCATTAAAACCGATTTAGTAGTTAATTAATCCTAATTAATAGGATTAAGTATATGAAATCGGTGAAGTTACAGTTGGTGGTTGAAATTTATAAACCAAAAGTAGATGGTAGATTAGATTGTCTTGCACTCCAGAACATCTATCTTATATTCTTATGTACCTTTTTTTTTCTTCACAAACTCGGGTACATAATTCGGTTTGGTCGATCGATATCCATTAACAATGTCTTTATTACCCACTACCACATAGCTGTGTTTGCACATAAATATATGGAAAATGTTTTCTAATAGTAACCCATATTTAACATAACTCGGGTTTCTTGAACTCTACAGAGTAAAATGATTATTAACTGAGTTTTCACCGAAAAGTTTTATAACACAAACCCTAATTTTGTTTGTGAGACTTAAGACGTACGTCTTAACCAACTGTCTCAAAAGACCTGTATACTCTTAAGTCATCTTAAGATCCTCCCTTAAACTGATGTTTATGAACATCGGTTTACCCATGAGCTTAGTGTCCGACCTCGGTCTTTAATGGGAGTGTATTAATATTTTCAACGTCGCCAGAATTTGAACCTGCGCGCTCTGATACCATGTAAGACTTAAGACGTACGCCTTAACCAACTGTCTCAAAAATCCGAATTTTTGAGTGAAAGCGACCGGTATACTCTTAAGTCATCTTAACATTGTTGACCTTAAGATTTTAGATGGCCGGGAGAGGACCATAGCCACAGATAGGTGAGGGAGGGGTATCACATGGACATATATACTACAGAATACTGCGCGACTCTCATTTGACTTTTCTGTTCTTAGCTATACTCAGAGATTTAGACCATTCAGAGAGTATTTTTTTTCACACTTACATTTAATATATATATATATAAAGAGGTGTCATTATTTTATTACAATATCTTGAGAAATTTTACCTTTATATTCCCAATAGCTTATGTATCTATTCATCAATTATGTTAAAATGTATTTTGGAAAAAATGTAAGGGGACCCCTGATGGCAGAGCAACTGGTCCGAGAGCACATGCACCAGACTTAATAAGAGGGTAAGCCATTTTCAGACCTTCGGTCAACCATATGATTTATTATTCCAAGGGCAGCTGACAACTATACTTTTTTCGGAATTTGATTTTATTAGTTATATACACATATACATATATATATATATATATATATATGGATTACTCTACTTCCTTTTCATAATAAAGTTTTCCCACGACATGGGCACGAAAGGGATAATGCAAAAGCAACTGACCCGTAATGCGGATACATCATTGCCGGAGGCTGTCCCGGAGCCACCTGTGGCGCTGGAACTCCACTGTACGATGACCCTGCTGCCATTGCCGGAGCTCCGGCTCCTTGGTATGGAACATTATTGCCTCCTTGGTTTCTTCCTAAAACAATAATAGAATGGACGATAATTCAAAAATACATCATTATTATTACCATACAATAGGAACGTAATGTCAAGAAATGTGGAAGGTGGTCATTTTCCAAAGCACATTATCGTCTATACAAAATACAAGTGGAGAAAGTTTCGTATTCTCCTATGGCGAAAATACATATATCATGAACATACATAATATATATACCTCGTGGCGGAGAGTGCCGAGGGCGGCCCATGGAGGCGATGTTGCAGTTGGCCCTCCTTCCATCAATAACCGGATTCGCCTCCAAACACGCCCTTCGTGCGGACTCGGGATCACGAAAAGTCACCTTCTCATAGAGTGGAAGAAGGACAAAAAATCAGATGATGCGAAAATGATGAACAAACACCTTGAGAAGTAAAATGAAAGGAGGGCAACATACGAATCCGTAGCCTTTGGATTTTCCGGTGTTCTTGTCGGAGATGATAACGGCTTCAAGTATGTCGCCGAACTGCTCGAAGTAGTTCCTCATCTCGTCGGTGGGTGTCTCCCATGCGAGTCCTCCGACGAAGACTTTGGTGAGGGTTGTGTCGCCAAACTGTGACCGGTAATGCGGCGTATAATTATTTGCCGCCATTATTTTATGAAGTTCTCTTTCTGTTCTTCCTTCCTTCTTCTTCCTCGTACGTAAAATCTGTATATGGTCTTCAGTTATGGTGTCTTCGTCGTGGTTTAGTCATGCTGTCGTCTCTTCCATGATCTCATCTTCTTCACCTTGCTGATCTCTATTCAATATTTCCTCCATCCACCTCTCCCTTCACACGCCACAGTTTGTGTCATGGGAGAAGAGAGGTGATGGAATTCTTGAAAGAAGAGTGAAGAAGTTAGCTTTGGTTAGAAGAAAATGAAGAGAGAGATAAAGAGATGGAGAGAGAGATAAAGAGATGGAGAGAGAGATCCGACAGCTGCAAACGCTTATTTGCTGTCTCTGCGGGGGAGGGGAGGGGAGAGAGAGAATAGGTGTGGAGAAATTATTTGACGCTGTCACTCCCGTATGATTAAAAAAAAATGTAACGATTTTCGGATTTAGCATTTCATATCTTAATTATAAATTTCGGGTTTGATCCTCTGATGGAAATATATTTATGGTTAATATTTTATTATTTATGTACTGATAACTAGGGGTGATAAAAAAAAACTGTAGGACCGAATTCCCGACAAGATCGGCCCGACTAGGACCGAGACCGAACATGCGTTTTTTTTTCTTCAAGGTCGGTCTCGGTCTTTTTTCCCGAAAGTCAGTTTAGGACCGGCCCATACCGAATGTATGTGTATTTGAGATTTTCATAATACCACACCGAAAAGAATGTGGATTTTGGAGGTTTTCTATCTCTATAAAATGTGCATCTTGATAAATTTACTAAAGAATATAGATAGTTCATAGTGTTTATTTGAGAGGTGAACTATTCATTCGCCTTTTACTAAAGAATACCGTGAACTCATAGTTTATTTTTGTGTAGATTCGGTCTAGAACCGAGACCGGCCCGAGTCAAGAAAGACCGACTCGGGCGGACTTTTTTGGCCAAGGTCGGTCTCGGTCTCGGTCCTCCAGAATGCAAGACCGAAATTTCGGTGTCAGTCTTGCCTTCAGGACTGGACCGGACCGCCCATGATCAGCCATACTGATAACTACAAGTTATAATTATTTTATATGTGAAATATGTCAAAAGTATTAGCCTCCTAATTAATATTAAAAGCCCTCTAAAACACCTTACGAAAAAAAATATAAGTGAAGGCACATTATGAATTCGATTTTCATTTTAAGTCCAATAACTATTTTTAGAAAACAGGTCTAATCCATGTAATATAGAAAGTAAATGATATTTACAAAGTTGTGGGTTATAAATTCTATTTTTTACAATATATTATGTAAAAGCGTCGACACCATATGGAATGGTTTAGGTATTATCATTATTATAAAATGAAGTTGGAAGTTGTAGAATTTAATTTGCAATAAGAGACACTTAAAATGCTCTTTGAATCATTAAGAAGGTTGGAGATAAGTGTAAACTGTCTATAATTTTGGCGTATTTTAATTATTTAGGTAGAGTTTAAATTTTTTCTCTGGAAAATTTAAAGTCACCTGATAGTAGTGAACAGATCTAAAAAGTTTATAATAGAGTTTACCATATAAGTTTATGAATAATAATTAAATTAGTATTTTGGACTAAATCAAAATATTTTTTCCCATAAATAAATGTAAATTTATATTAAAAATGGGGTTAATAACCAAATTGCTACCCCAATTTTGAACATTTTATAAATTGCAACTTGAACTTTACTTTTTCAAAAATTGTTACCTAAACGTTGACACTAAGAGCAAATTGCTACCTTAGTTAAGCTTTCTGTTAAATCTGAACGAAAAATGATATGACAGCACATGATTGATCCATAATTTAAAAAACCATATTATTTTTTTAAAAATACTAGAGAAATCCTAAAAATTAATAGAGAAAATCAGAATTTTTAATATAATATTTTTATCAAAAATATGAAATAAAAAAATAATTTTTTATTATTATTTTGTTTCATATTTTTAATAAAAATATTTTATTAAAAACTCTTACTTTCCCATTTAATTTTTCTAATTTTATTGGTATTTAATAAAAATCATCTAATTTTCTAGATTATGGACTAATCATGTGTTGTCACATTATTTTCTGTTCATATTTAACGGAAAACTTATTTGAGGTAGCAATTTGCTCCAACTCCAAAAGTACAGTTAACTAAATTTAAAAATTCAAAGTTTAGATAGAAACTTATAAATTGATCAAAATTGAGGTAGCAATTTGGTTATTAACCCAAAAATGTGATATTGATGAGACAAAAGTTTCCTCTATCCACCGCTGCCTAATAGTGGTAATTGTTTGGAATTCGTTCGACATACCGTGACACTATCTTCTAACTAACCTACCATGATTCAACTTTTGTGAAGATAAATGACGTCGTTTTACGGTAGTACTATTGTACTAACGAATGACGTCGCAGATGTAAGTCTCACTCACATATATACTCTTTCTCTTTTGATGCTTTTGCATATAAATATATATATTTTCAAAGGGTGAGAGAATATCCGCGTTTAGTATTTTTTGTTTTAAATTAAAATATTTCGAAATTTATTTTTATTTTAATGTATATTTCGGAAAAAAAAATCTCATCTATCCCGTACCATTTTGTAACCATAATTAAGACACAACAACTCCGACCAAATTCCTCATTAATACAGTTAACATGTTTCATCCAACGGGTGCTTGGTTCGGAACATATGAGCTGAGGAACGACATATCCATCGATACGACTTTACATTTACATTTACATTTACACACACATATATATATATATATATATATATATAATAAAGTTAGTTGCAGCGAATGACAGCTGCATTATGAGAGAGCAGCTTTGATAGCTCGCTGACTCTTTTAGAGATGGAGCATAAAATATTGCAAACCGAATCTTACATTTTTTGGACCGTGTTAGTTTTGAACCGATTCGGTTCATAAATAAAATAGTGGTTGGGAATGATTATTAAAAAAACGATTTAGAAACATTGTTTAATATTTGTATATATTTAATTTTGTAGAAATATTGTTGTTTCTAATGACGTTTTAAGACTATACTCATATATACCGTAAGAATAATATTACCATTTTTAATGCTCATTCAGATAGAGCTTCTAATATTGTGTCTAATACAACTTTTAATACTGTTTCTAATATTATTTTGGTTTAGAACTGATTTGTAATAGTATTTATTTTTGAATACTTTATGTATTAACAGATTTGATTATTGCAGTAGTTTGAACCGGTATTAAACTGTTTTGAAAAAGATATATTTGAGAAAAAAATATGAAATGAATTATGAATAAGACTAGTGGAGTGAAAGCAAAAAGTATATTAATCACTTTTGTGTGTGTTAAAGTTTGGCTTAAGACGGTTCAGTTTTGAACCGGTTTATGTCTCACCGTACTCTATCTTAATACATAACAAGTACAGACAGCTTCGATCTCAACCAATCGACTCTCTCTCTTATCAAAAGCCAACTAAACAAAAATTAATTACATGACACATGTAACTAATTTATGAACTTAAAGTGGAGAACAAAAACTTTTAGATAACTTAATGTGACTTTAATTTTTTATTGCAGGAAATTATTTTTGAATTTAAAGAAGTTCAAAATTTGACATGTGTTTCGGAAAAAAAATGAAGTAACAGATAGTATGGCTAAAAAGTCAGTCATCTTAAAAAAATTATTCCAAGTTCTTTTGAACCTCCTTGGGGATGTGTTGAAATTTCTTTTAATTGATGGAGTTGGATGCATAACTAATAGAGTTGTTCGGAAACGTGTAAATTAAACATTTGTTGTTGTTATTTCTTATTTACTTACAAAAGAAACAACTAATTTATGCAATGTCTTTATGTACCTAATTAATACGAGCTTCCACTTATTATATATATATATATATATATAAATATCATTACATATTTGATAGTTAAACTTTACTTTTTAAAATTATTAGATGATTTTACACAAAATTATAATTTGTTAACTTTACTTAAATTATTATTAAATATTGATAAAGGCATACATTTTTCTGTCACGAACCAACTAGTAATATTTTGAAAATTTATATAGTAAAGTGCAATTTTTCATAAAATCCAACCAGCAAATTATAAAATTCCAGCTAATAGTTTGCACAAAAATTAAAGCAAAATAAAAATTATATCAATTAACAGTAAATAAGACAGAGCTAGTTAGAATTTTATATCAAGTCGGATAGCAATTTGTTCAAAAAAAGCCCTATAGACAATTGGCAAACCCTCTAAATTTAGCTAACAAATAAGTACTTATATATATATATAGAGAGAGAGATAGATAATTGAGTTAATTAGAAACTACGAATTCAACTTTAAAATTAAAGATAAATTATTAACTGAACATTAATAGTTAATTGAAAGATTTTCATGCAATATCATAAAACTAGTTACAAAATACTTCACTACCTAAACATCCAATTTTGTTTTTAATTGTTTGATTTTTTTAGGATTAAACAAAATTCAAAATCGTTAGGTAAATTAATTTTCAACTAAACAAATATTTTTTTTTTTATTTTCTTTTTACAATTTCATTAACTGTAATTATATAACTATAAACTTTCCTGTAATATCCAATTTGCACACCAATAAATTTAAGTAAAAACTAACGTTATTGAAATTTCTGACGACATACAATATTATATATTTTTAAACTATATATATATAAAGTGAAGCTGTAGCTTTACATATATTACTAATCCAATTTATAAGGAACTATCAATAGTGGGTATCAATTTTGGTAACTCCTAACTTACAGGTAAACTACAAATTAGTAACTAATAATATACATTTTGTCTCTCTATTCTATTTTTACGAAGTAACAAAAGAATAATATTCTAAAATATTATTTATGATGTATCAATTAGAGTTTTTTACAAAAATATATTCCAATTAATAATTAAATACAAAAATGTCATCGGGGGAAAATAAATACAAATCTATACCTATTTCCACCGGCGAATGGGAGTCGAGTTTTTTGTTTGTTTATTATTTTCAGCTCCACACGCGACTCCCATTCGCGGGTGAAGTTATTCCCTCGGCTCTACCCGCGACTGAGAGTCGCGGGTAGAGTTGACAAATAAAAAAAAAAGAATTTTTTTACAGTATTTTTTTACTTCGAATATTTATTTTAAAGTTTATTTTTGTCTATGACACACACGTAACTCTCATTTCTAAATGACGTATTATGTAAATTACTTTAAAAATTTTGATTTTTTTTTATTATTCTCCACATATGTTGCAAAACTCTAATTATATCTCTTTATTTCACATGAATATTTTATCTTAAAAGTTTTTGTATGTCATGAATTTTATACACTACCAAATACATAATATTATATTGTATGAATATCAAATATGTGAACATTATTGTTTTTTACAATTTTATGTAATGTATTTGTCATATGGGTGGAGTTTTTGAACAGAAGGGTGGATTTTTTTTTTTTAAAATTTATTTATCAACTCTACACGTGACTGAGGGTCGCGGGTGGAGCTGACAGAATAACTCCACCTGCGAATGGAAGTCGCGGGTGGAGCTGAAAATAAAAAAAAAATAAACTCCACCCACGAATGAGAGTCGCGAGTATGTATAGATTTGTATTTATTCTCTCCCCGATGACATTTTGGTATTTAATTATTAATTGGGGTATTTTTGGTGAAAAATTCTATCAATTATCCCCTATCTATTACTTTGTTACTTCCCATCTCTATATGTGTAAACATATTTCCACAAATAAAATCATCGTATAAAATAATTAGTCTTCTTAATGACTTTACAGATCTAATTATGTCCGACAATGGTGCGGTGAAAAACCCATAACCATGATTATAACCGTTACTGTTTAATATGGTTAACTGTACCATTATGGTGCGGTGCGGTTATGGTGATAAATTTTCTACCTATAATTGTTATGGTTATGGTATTTGAGTTATACCCATGTATATAACCATAGTTATTCTATAAATATAATATTTATTTATTATTAATAAACTATTTATATAATGTACTAAATATAAATTATATACTTAAAAATTTGAAATTGTTGAAGATGAAATGCGCCAAAGTCCAACAATGGTAATATAGTTTGATGTATTTTTTAAAATAAAATTTCCGATCTTTTATTATATTACGTGTGTGGAATGAATATGGGTATACATGTAAAATCATGGTTAATAACTACAGTTTTTTTAATAATTATGGTATTGAAAATTATAATCATAATAATTATGGTTATAATATGTGATTTAAAAATACGGTATAACTATAGTATTTTTCATACCCTACCATCAAAAACCTTATATCTAATAAGTTATCTAGATGTCTGATTGAAGATCAATAAAACAATCTAGATGTCTGATCTGTTGTCGTGGTCTTTGTCTTGGTCAAAGCAGCACAGCTCATCTATTTCTAAACCAGCACAAAATATTAATGTTTATTAATTTGTTTTTTTCAAGATTTTTTTTGGCCTCAAGTTTTTTTCAAGATGACAACATATTAACATACTTAGTAAAATAATTATTACTTGCATTGAGGTCAAGTTGTAAGGGATAAAATTTAATATTAACTATAAATATGTTTTTACTTTTAGGACTCAGAACTCCGAAATTATAATTTTTTTTTTGACGATAAAAATCTTCATTCATTCAACCATTCAACCCCGAGTTCTCAATGTCTAACATACATAACGAAAATAAAGGAGGTGGATGTATTAGCATCCAATTAACTGGACACATCCCCTGTCTAGCTTTACGAGCGACCCAGTTAGCACACCTGTTCGCTTTCCTACGCACATAGCTCCATTGCACCCTAGGAACACCTTCAGCCGCTTCCAAAATGTCGCTAATAACATGGTGCGATGTCCATTCCCTAACCTCGGATGGCCTCAAGAGGCTATTAATAAGTACATGTGCATCCGATTCGATTACAACATCACACCAGTTACAATTGATAGCAAGTTCCACCGCCTGTAATATCGCCTTTGCCTCCATCGATATCGCGTTGATCCCTCTCCCGGTGAAGTGTCGGCCTGTGATGATCCTACCTTGCCAATCCCGTGCTATGACTCCCGTCCCCCCTTTTCCTGTTCCTTGCTCCCACGCACCGTCGCAGTTGATTTTGATTGATCCTTGCCCTGGTCGCGTCCATCTCGTTGCTCGGTTCGGCCCGCCTTGCCCGTGCACGGTTCGATCCACCCTCCTAGCTGCCCAGCTCTCGGCCGTGAGTTCTCGGGCTGCCCTCCTCACCTTCTCCGAGCTAGGTTCGTCCCCATCGTGTATCGCCCGGCATCTCTCTTTCCAAATTTGCCACGTCAAGTTCTCCGCCCCGAGCCTCTTCCTCCTTCCTCCCTCTCCCGTGCCTTTCTCAAGTTCATGGATCGCCTCAATCCATCTCGCTCGATCGTTCTCGCTCGTCCACTCCCATGTCATGTTTAGCTCCTCTCTCCAAGCCTTCCGAGCCCATTCGCATTCCATCAATGCATGCACTTCGTCCTCGTCCTTGTTGCAAAACGGGCATCGCCTTGTTACGTTGATCCCTCTCCTCTCCAATACCTTTTGGACCGGTATTGCTCGATGACCCGCCTGCCACAAAAATGATTTTACCTTGGGAATGGCTGCGCTTGCCCAAATGCCGAGCCACTTCTGCTCCTCACTGGTCTGGCCGTGGCTCTCCCTCGCCGTCCCCTCCCTCTCGGCTTCTTTAAGTCTTCTATAGACATTCCTTGGTTTCACCTCTCCTCCTCTCTCGGTCGGCCAGACCCATCTGTCCTCGACCTCCTTATTCCGAAGGTGGATGGCTTGAATCGTCCTCCTCTCGCCTTCCGTGATGTCTTGGCCGATCGGGTCCAGCTCCCATCTCTTGGGCTGCTGCTTGATGAGGTGGCTGACCTTCATGGTCCCGTTCGGTCTGATTGGATCGGATGGGCTGAGTCGGTGGCTCGGCCTACCCGGAATCCAACTGTCCCCAAAGACGCGGATCGACTTCCCGTTACCGACCTGCCACATACCATACTGGTTCATGATCTCCTTACCATGTAATATGCTGCTCCATGCCCAAGACGGTCGGGCTCCTTTCTTCGCATCCTTTAGATCCCCATTCGGGTAGTACAAACCCTTCATGATCTTTGCCCACAAAGCCCTCGGGTTGTTTTGTAACCTTGCCGCCGTTTTTGTGAGCATGGCCGTGTTGAAATCCCAAAGGTCCCGGAATCCAACACCACCCATCTGTTTTGGTAAGGTCATATTTTTCCAACTCACCCAATGCATGCTCCTTCTCTCGTTCTTTCCATTCCACCAAAAACGAGCAATTAATCTAGCAATCTCCTCACACCACGTTTTAGGCAATTTAAACAGAGTCATCAGATAAGTTGGGATAGCAGTGATTACCGCTTTCACTGGGACTTCCTTACCCGCCTTGTTGAGGAAGATCGCCTTCCATCCGTGCATCTTCCTTTGTATACGGTCCTTAATGTAGTTCAGGGCTGATTTCTTTGATCTCCCCCATGTTGTCGGTATTCCCAAATAGTTCCCCGCATTAGCTACCTCGTTAATCCCCATAGCCGACCGAACCGCTTCCTTATTACACTCCTGCACCTTCGGCCCGAACTGAATGCAGGACTTACTTAAGTTAACACTCTGTCCCGACGCTTGACCGTATCCTTCGAGTATCTTCCTGAGCTCCCTCGCATCTTTTTCCTTAGCTTGGATGAAAAAGATGGAGTCATCCGCAAATAGTAGGTGGTGGATCTCGGGGCATGTACGTTTCATCCTGATTCCCTCGATTCGACCCTCCTCCACCGCCCTACACATCTGCCTAGAAAGAACGTCAGCAATTAAAATAAAGAGGTAAGGTGATAACGGGTCACCTTGCCTCAACCCTCTAGTCGGTCTGAACCTCTCTGTCTTCGTCCCGTTCACCACCACACTGTACTGCACCTTAACCATACACTCCTTTATCCACCCGCACCATGCTTGTGAGAAACCGAGCTTCTTCAGAGTCTCTAGCACAAACGCCCACTCCACTCTATCGTACGCTTTGTTCATATCTAGCTTTATCGCACACTCCTCTCTATTCGCCCTAGAGTTCGTTCTCATGTGATGGAAGACCTCGTGTGCGATAAGGATGTTATCATGGATGAACCTGCCAGAGACAAATGCGCTTTGGAAAGGGGTTATGATATCTGGTAGTACACTTTTTAACCTATTAGCTAGCACTTTGGATATAATTTTGTAACTGAAATTGCATAAGCTAATAGGCCTAAATTGCATTGGATTAATCGGGTTTGGCACTTTTGGTATCATGACAATATCGGTATAGCAAAAATTAGGAGATAACGTACTAGATTCAAGGAAAGAATTTACCGCATGGAATACGTCATCCCCGAGCATGTCCCAGAAGCGATGATAGAACAATCCAGGGTAGCCGTCTGGACCCGGTGCCTTGTCACCCCCAAGCTGGAACACTGCCTTTTTCACTTCATCCCGACTAACTCTTCGAATCAACCTCTCATTCGTTCGATCATCAATCAGCTTTGGGATCCCCACTAACTGATCGACCATATCCCGACACCCCTCAGTTCTGAAAATGCCTTTGAAATACTGCAGGCATTCCCCCCGAATTTGTGTCTCGTCCTCTGTCCATGTTCCGCTTGACAATTGGAGGCGCTTTATCTGATTTCCCCTCCTTCTTTGTATCGTGGCCTGGTGGAAGAAGTGGGTGTTTCTGTCTCCCCCCTTGAGCCACTATACCCGGGACTTGGTTCTCCAATATGCCTCTTCCCCTTCCAGGCCTCCTCCAAATGTTGCTTAAGAAGTCTCTCTTCAGCTCTGTCCTCCGCCCTCTGTCTCCCGCTCTGTTGAAGCTGATTCAGCTTTTCCTGAATATCTAAAATTCTGTGTCTGAAGTTGGTTCCATTGGTCTGACTCCATCTTTGGAGTCTTAGTCTGCATCTGCCCAGCTTAGCACCCATCGGCTGAGCATTGTTTCCTCCTTGGCCTCCATTCCAAGCTTCTCTAATAAGTTCCCCACACTCGGCCTTTTCGAGCCAAGCCCCTTCAAATCGGAAGCTTCTCTTGCCTCCCTTTACCTTCGGTTTCAGCTCAAGGACCAGAGGACAATGATCCGATCCTATGAGTAGCTTATGGGTTACTCTAAGAGTCGGATAGTCCCCGATGAGGTCCGAGTTTCCTAGGGCCCGATCAAGTCTTTCTCTGATCCTTTGGTTCCCTTCTCTGTTGTTGCTCCATGTGTATGGTTGGCCTTTGTATCCAAGGTCGACCAACTGTGTGTCGTGCATCATTTCGGTAAAAGCGTCCATTTTCCTCTGTTGCTTTGGTCTACCACCCTCTTTTTCCGTCACCCGAGCTATCTCGTTGTAATCCCCCATGCATATCCACGGACCTCTCCTATTCCATGCAATGTTCCTCAAAGTCGACCATAACTGCTTCCGTTCCTCCCATTTTGTGCTCCCATAAACCCAAGTTATGTGTACAGGCTTGGACCCATCCTTCTGATCAACCGTTGTGTCTATGATGTTCGCATTCCTTTGATGTACCGTAATCACAACTTCGTTCGTCCACCACAGGGCTAAACCCCCGCCAATTCCATCCGGTTCAACGTGTATTCCGTTTTCCATCTTCATTCTTCTCCTCATCCTCTCGCATACTCCTTCGTTGTTTTTGGTTTCCATGAGAAATATTATTGCTGGTTGGTGTCTCCTCTTCAAGTCGGATAGGTACGGAACTGTCAGGGCCGACTTGATTCCCCGACAGTTCCACAACAGAGCATTCATTGGCTTGGGGGGGCTGTTTTGGGACAGCCACCCAACCCCGTTTGCTCAGCCTGGTTCAGCCTCTGTTCGATGGTGCGTTTTACACCCAGCTTCCTCTTCCCAATTCTCCTTTCCTTACCCTTTTCTGTCTGTTTCACCTCCTCCTCCCCGTGTTTCTGCCTTTTGGACCTTGTACGCTCCATCTCATCCTTTTCTGACTCCGAGTCCTCATCATGTTTGCGCTTCAAGTTAACCTTTTGGAGAAGGGGGCTCAATCCCGTCTGCAGCATGATCATCCCCCCCCTTCCCTGGCGACTCCTCGGGCGATTCCACTCGATACAGGTGGCGAATGGGGCTGCACTCTTCTATGCTCTGTTCTCTTCCCATTCCTCTGTCACAGTCCGCTTCCTGCAGCTCCACCACTTGCCAACCTGTCTCATCTGTTCTCCGAGCTGTTTCCATTCTGTGGTTTGCCCTGTCAATTTCTCCGATCACTCCGTTTCCCAGTTTTACCCCTTCTTTAGTTTCTCTTCTATACGGGCAGTTGTTACGCATAGCTTGTCTCTTCTCGAGAAGTTTGCTCAGATTTGGATGATGTATCGTCATCGAGCTTTGTCTTCCCTCTTGTTGCCTCTCTTTGGCTTTTGACCTCTCTCCCATGTATTCCACTATGGCCGAGTCGGGTTCACCCATTGTTATGGCTAGAACCTCCTCATCTATCGTTTGTTGTCCATGTTTCCTCGGTTCTTGCCCCTCCATAGTAACCAACTGGTTTCTTGGCTTTTCCCATATGTCGATGGTTAGGTTTTCCCTCTCTAGAGTATGCTGATCCTGCTTTCGTGCTACAGTTTCCTTGCTCTCCACCTTTCCTTCCTTTGTCCCTTCCTCCTTCTCGTCCCTCCCCGCCTTCCCCTCCTTCTCCTTGCTTCCCTTGCCCACCCCTTCCCTAAGATCATCCGTGTATCCCCCCTGCATCTCCTCCCCTTCGCTCTTACTCGGACTGCCTTGCCCCTTTCCTTTGTTCTTTTCCCGATCTTCTTTCTCCTTCATAAGATCACGCCAAGACTTCCTCTTTATGTCCTGATCGTTTCCCTTCTTTGCACTGCCAATGATTCGACAATTATGACCTCTTTTCTTAGGCCTGTCCACTCTGATCCATGGCCCGTACATCGGACCATCCCCTTCCGTCTCTCCCATAACGATGGCTGCTCTGCATCCTCTGTCCCCGTGGCCAATCTTCCCACATCCAAAGCAGAAATCCGGAAGTCGCTCGTACCGGATATCTGCCTTTCCCCTATCCCCGTTGGTTCTAGTGTACCATACCACAGCCAAGAGAGGCAATTGTATGTTAATCTCCACCTTGACCCGTAGGAAGTCCCTATCGATCCCCATTGGTCCCACCACATCGTCCACAGCTACCACCCTGCCTATGCATCCCCCAATTTTCTCAGCATTTTGTGGACTCAATTTGTCAATTTCTAATCCGTGAATCTGTGCCCAGAAGTGGACCATATGGAATTTAGTCTCAGCTGTTCTACCCCCCACTTCCCATTTCTTCATCGACAAGCAATGCCCTTGGATAGCCCAAGGGCTCCAATCTAACGCATCCAACATATCTTCCTTGTTGCTAAATTCGAACAGGATTACCTCCTTCGACATGTCCTGCACCCTAACCTCGCTGTATCTAGCCCACGCATTCTGCAAGACATTCTGAACTGCCATGACCCTCATCGGTTTTGGACTGAGGACCTTGCCGATGCATAGCAAATCAGTTTTGATCGTGGCATTCCCTTCGATCTCGACAAACCTCCCTGGACTTGTTCTATCATCATCCCCGACTCCATGCTGGGTCTGACTATACTCCATTGCCGATCAATTCCTGCACAAGAAAGTTTCGGTTACCTAATTTATGCTATACTTACTGTTTCACTTCCCAATCGTGCCTTTGGGAACTAGGCAGGGCTCGGCTGGTTGGCGCCTTTGCTAGCTAGGTTAGGTATACTGGAGCTCTCTCGGCCACCTCACGGGTTCGATTGCACCCATAACGGCTTTGGATTGAAGGAATCAACTAGGTCACGATATGGCTAGGTATTGGGGGTTCGGCTGGGTCTCCCTTTCCGGCGCACTGTCTCCGTTGTTCTGCCCAGAGGACTCCCGATACCACCCTTATCGGCCGACGACTTGCCTCCACACGGACTACCTCCGACGGGCGGCGACACCTCTCTCACTATCGCACCTGTTTATCGCGGGAGAGAAACCGATACTTATTTTTTCATAATCCGAAATTATAATTAAGTAACAAAATACTGAACAACTATATTATATTACGATAATTTATTAGCTATTAATTATAGTTTCTTCTTTTCGATTAATTATAATTTATAAGTATTAATATTAATTTATTGTTTTATCCTCTAGAGGGGTTCCCGTCTCCTGGTTTCATTATTAAATAGGAGGGAATCGAAGTTTCCCACATGATCCCATGTTCTTAGCCTCTTAATCATGAACTGTTGCATTACAATTACAACTGTCAACTGCCACAATTATTGGCCAAAAAAAAACTGCCACAATCAACTTATATATATATATATATCACGACGGTCAAATTTGTTTCTACGTGTCTTCCTCGATTGGAATGACTGTACATTATAACTTCATCATTATTTACTTGATTAATTAATAATTAAAAAAACAAAATAAATTTGGATCACTTTGCAAAAATTATTTCAATTTTCAAATATTACTATTGTACTTTTTAAATATTTAATAATTACAATTATGAACAATGCCATGGTAAATGATATATAGGGACACTTTATTTTTCAAAAGTATAATAATTAGCTAACTAGACTTCACATTGTTTTCAGCTATATATATTATATTCTACAACAATTTTAAGTCTTTTAAGTCTTTAATTATTAATTTAGGTGTTTGTGTTTTATTCTGCTAATTATTGATGACAACTGGCAAATCCAAGATATTCAAGTTCAATACTATTTATTGTCATTACTCATTAGTACTGTTAATGAAATAAATCAAGTTTTTTATATATAAAAAAAATTAAAAAAAGACCCAGATACATATGATTAATTACAACTTAAATTATATAATTTAATAATTGAAAAGAACAAAAAATCGATTAGTTAGAATCTTAAATAATTGCTAACTCCCTCTAAAGTTTGTGCTTTGGGAGAATATAAAATTGGTTAAAAATTGCACGCTTGTCTAACAAAAAGTTGGTAAACACACAAAAAGTCGCATATTAGAAAATAGACCTAACGTGATATTTTTTTTCTCCAAAGAAATATACATTTGTTATGATTTTAAGTCAAGGATAATCAAAATTAATTTTGAAAATCTTAAACACTCAAATTTTTTAATATTTTATCATAGGACACAATGAACAATTATGATCTTTACCACAAACAAGAATAATCCAAGTCTTTACATAATATTAGACTTTCGCACGCGGTACGCGTGTTCACATTGTCGTCGTTTGTTTTGCGTAAGGTGTTAGGAGGACATGATCGATCCGATACGTAGGATAGTACAAAAATTAAACACTTGATTAAAAATATTATTTGAATTGTAAAACTAAACTTAAATAACTTAATATAATGAAATAAAATTAATTTTATTTAAATATTCTTAAGAAATTGCTCGAGCATCCGGAGTCTCACACAATTTCTTACTCCGGATACTCGAGCAATTTCTTAAAAATATTTAAAATAAAATAATTTTTATTTCATTATGTTAGGTAATGTAAGTTTAGTTTTATAATTCAAATAATATTTTTAATCAAGTGTTTAATTCTTGTACTATCCTATGAATCATATCGATCATGTCCTAACACCTCACGCAAGACAAACGACGACAACGTGCACACGCATGCCAGAGTCTAGTATAACCATTAGGAAAATACACTTAAATGGATTCTAAAACTTCCATTTTAATTTTATTTTAGATTGTATATGAAATATTTTCTATAACTATTCATTGAGTGAATGAAAATTGACTCTTAGAGAACAATATACTAATATAGATATATAAGCAATATAATTACTAATAAATGAAAATAGTATACTCAAATTATCAAATACAATTAAAGAAAATTAAGATGTATATCTTTCTTCTAACTATAACAAAATTGAACAGTTAATTGATATAGTTAAATGAAAAAAATATAATTAAAGAAAATTATGATGCACATTTTCGTCCTTACTATAACAAAATTGAACAGTTAATTGATAAACCCAACAAAATATTTTGTAGACTCCGTTCGAGTATATATATTGATAATTCTTTTGAAATCTCTTTTCTTAACCAAAACTTTTGTTGGTGATTTCATATAATATTTTTATGGGTTAATAGCTTAATTGGTTACACATGTTTCCCCATTGTGCAGAATGGTTACACATGTTTCAAAATGTGATTAATTGGTTTTGAAATGTGACTATTTGGTTTTTTTACTGTTCACCGTTAAAATCACAGTTAAGTCACTATTTAGATACGTAAAATGACGTAATTACCCCTAGAATCATCTTCAAGAACACATCATCTTCAAGAACAAGAATTGAAGAAACCAGAAATCTGATTTCTGGTTTCTTGAAGAACCCAGAATCGCGTTTCTGGGTTCTTCAAGAAACCAGAAATCTGATTTCTGGTTTATTGAGAACCCAGAAATTGCGATTCTGGGTTCTCAAGAACCCAGAAATCTGATTTCTGGGTTTTTCAAGAACCCAGAAATGCTGTTTCTAGGTTTTTCAAGAAACCAGAAATGCTGTTTCTGGGTTCTTGAAGTTCTGTATTGCAGTATATGTTATCACCAAATGTGATTAAATGGTCATACATGTTTCTCTATAATGTGATTAAAAGGTCATACATGTTTCTCTATAATGTGATTAAATGGATACTGTTGTTTGAAATGATGTGATTAAAAGGTTGTACATGTTACCCACATTGTGAAGAACCCATTCGAAATGTTTGAAATTGCTGTTCTGGGTTCTTGAAGAACTCAGAACAGCATTTTCTGGGTTCTTCAAGAACCCAGAACAACATTTTCTGGGTTCTTCAAGAACCCAGAATTGCAATTTCTGGGTTCTAAAGAACCCAGAACAGCATTTTCTGGGTTCTCAAGAACCCAGAACAGCATTTTCTGGGTTCTCAAGAACCCAGAACAGCATTTTCTGGGTTCTCAAGAACCCAGAACAGCATTTTCTGGGTTCTTGTGAACCCAGAATTGCAATTTCTGGGTTCGCAAGAACCCAGAACAGCATTTTCTGGGTTCGCAAGAACCCAGAACAGCATTTTCTGGGTTCTTGAGAACCCAGAATTGCAATTTCTGGGTTCGCAAGAACCCAGAACAGCATTTTCTGGGTTCTTGAGAACCCAGAATTACAATTTCTGGGTTCTTGAGAACCCAGAATTGCAATTTCTGGGTTCGCAAGAACCCAGAACAGCATTTTCTGGGTTCTTGAGAACCCAGAATTACAATTTCTGGGTTCTTGAGAACCCAGAATTACAATTTCTGGGTTCTTGAGAACCCAGAATTGCAATTTCTGAGTTCGCAAGAACCCAGAACAGCATTTAATGGTTCGATTTTAACATCAAATCGAATTTGATTCGATTTTGGTTTTTCAATCCTTCCAATCTGTTCTTCAAGACAACTAAGGGCATAATAGTCATTTCACAATTCAATAATATGTTAAAAAAATGAATTAACGTTAAAGTTAACGGTTTACTAACGGAATAACCAATTAATCACATTTGGAAAAACATGTGTAACCAATTAGTCACATAGCAAAACCAATTAATCACATTTTGAAACATGTGTAACCATTCTGCACAATGGTGAAACATGTGTAACCAATTAAGCTATTAACCCTATTTTTATTACTATGCGTGAAAAAGTAACATTTAATTATTTGTTACTAAGAATATAATCAAACAAATATATGTCGATATTTGATAAAATTGACATTGCACATTGTTTATAGTCACTTATAGTCATACTATGAGTATTTTCACTCTCATACCATGTCATACTATCTCATCTCATATCAACTATCGTTTAATGCCCGACCTCGAACTTTTTATGAGTATTCATACCACCGTCGAAATTTCTATGAATATTTTCACCCTGACAACATCCCCAGGATTCAGTCCTATGCGCTCATATCATTTGAGATTTAAGACGTACACTCATAAGTCAGAATTTGTCAATGAATGCATTCAATATACTCTTAAGATATCTTAACACCTCACACACGACAAATATTTATCATAATTGTTTCTAAGAATATGATCAAAAACATATGTGTCGATATTTGGACAAAATAATTGATCTTGCATCTTGTTTATTGTCAGGAGGCAAATGCGCCCCCTCAAGAGTTTTTTTTAGTATTTTACACCCTTTCTTTGAGTATTTTACTTTCGACATCCGACCAAACTTTCTTTGAGTATTTTACTACTGACATTCGACATTTCTTTAAATATTTTACTCATGACATCCACATCCGACCGACTTTTCTTTGAGTATTATACTCCTAGCATCCACATCCGACCTAAATTTATTTGAGTATTATACTCCTGACATCCGACCTTTCTTTGAGTATTGTACTCCCGATATCTGGCCTTTCTTTGAGTATTATACTCCCGACATCCCTATAATTTGGACCTGGACGCTCTTACTATCTATGATTTAAGACGTACGCCTTAACCAACTGTCTCATAAGTCCGAACATGTCAGTGAAGACATTCAATATACTCTTAAGATATCTTAACAACCTCACTACCATGTCTATGAAACGACGACTATCAAAAATCTATTGTGACAACATCTAGAAATTTCCAGTAAAATCTGCACAAAACAAAAAAATTAGATATTTGATTAACTTCTTCCTTATTGTTTACTTTAATATTTCCAGAGTTCATAAAGTAAGGTTGAGTTAAGTATATTCATATTTTAATTTTAAATATATTTGAAATGTAAGGTTAAGTAAAGAAATACTCACAGAATCTAAATTTGACCAATTCTTAAAATATTTTGTACATATAATAAATAATAAATCCTGAAAATTAATAGCATTTAGGGTTTATTGAATTTTTGCGAAAGTTTTTGTGTGAATAATGTTTTTTTTGTTCAAAAGTTGCTATTGAATAAGTCAAAAATAGCATACTTATGTGTTGTAGTGCCTAAAGTTTTAATTTTTCGGCCAAATTTGAACTTTTGATGTTGAAGCTTTGTTATTTATGCGTGTTTCTGTGTTAAGTTTGACTGATTGTGGTTAAATAGTATGAGTTCTTTTGTGGTGGATGCTACGCGTTTCATTTTGTTGGTTTGCAACTCCAGTTCTAAATGTTCTCTTATTTGGTTGCATCAGAAATTGAAAACTGTGGTTGAATGGGGACCAAAGATCCCATCGCAGAATCGATTTTTCATCATGGTGGAAAGTTGATTGATAATGGGGGTACCCGAACATACGAAGGTGAACTGGAGTCGCGCCATGTCCCTTATGAGAAGTTGAACTATTTAGCGCTTACCGTACTAGCTGAAGTCTATTGTGACCTTGTCAAAAATGGATCCATATTTTAGTTGCCTCCGGGGGGAAATCCCAACACCGATCTTGAAGCTATACCTTCAGATGTCGATCTTTACCCTATACTAAAGCGTCAAGGAACAATGAAGGAGATAGTTTTCTACGTTATGCCATCGTTTGATAACGAAGAATGTTTGAAGGATCCCTTCATGATGCACCTTCGCAACAAGGTGATAAACAAGACTCGTTGAGCATGTCGTGCGAAGGAGCCTGAATTATTTATCGAACGACATATAAAAGAGGATAAGGGCAAGAAAACCTTCACAACAAGTGAAAATGGGAAGAAGAAAATGTTTCCTGATACCGTTTCAGAAATGAGCGATAACATGGAGAGTTTAAATAAACTTCTAGATGACTTGAGAAACTTCAAGTTTGATAGCAAAGATTCAAAGGACAGTGACGATGACAACGATGATTTAGATTTCGTCACCCCAAACGAGGTTGATGCAGACGAGTCAAGTACAGATGAAGACATCGAAGCTGATGAAGAAATTAACAAACTTGGTACGGAAACGAAGCTGGGACATGAGCAAAGTAGTCCGAAGGGTCGAAAAGAAGAAACTGACCGAAAAGATAGTAAAACCAAGGATAAAGTAAAGAAGATGTTTGTTTGGGAAGAAGTTGGATTTGGAGAATCAGGTAGTGAATGTAGTAGCGACACACTGGAAGTAGAAAGGAAGACTGATCACGTGGACGAAGTAAATAGCGAAGAAAAGAGGAAGGTCTACGATGAGGACAAGGATGCTGTTGACTTGGATCTTAAGCTAGTTATGTTATTCGGTAGTGTTGAAAATTTTAGAAAGACAATGAGGGACCACACAATAGTGAATGGGTATGATGTAGATTTCCTTGTCAACAACCAAACAAGAGTTGAAGTTTCACGAAGATATAAGGTGGTTACACGAAGACTGAACCAGCAAATGGCAGTGGAAATATGCCAACTCGTGAAGGAGCATTATTGTCCCCGAGTACATGATAACAACCATATCGGGATGAGATGGGCATGCGACAATTTTATCGTCAGGCTTAGGGATGACCCGAAAGTAAATGTACGGTTAACCTTGATATTTGACTTGTCGTCTATGTAATTGTGTGCGTAATAGTTGACATTTTTAGTTTTTTATAACTCTTGTAGAATACCGTTATTCATGGTGAGATAAAACGGAGATTTGGGTGGAATTTAAATTATTTCACTGTAAGTCGTGGAATGTGAATGACAAAGGAAAAACTCAAGGGTGATCGTTCTGAAGAGTTTGGTTGGGTACGAGGTTATGTAGCAACGTTACAAAAACATAACCCCGGAAGCACTGTTGTTGTCCATGTGGATTCCATTTCCAGCCCCTTACGCCCAAGGTTTGAAAGATTTTGCGTATGCATGGAAGTCTGTTCGAGTGGACTGAAAAATGGGTATATGCCCTTTATAGCGCTGGATGAATATTTTTTGAAGGGCCCAGATGGGGGACAACTCATGTGCGCTGTTACCCGGGATGTAGATAATGCGTTGTTCCCGGTAGCATTTGCATGGGTGGAAGCGGAAAACCACAACTCTTGGAAATGGCTCTTGGACATCCTGCTTAGAGACATCAGTGTTGATAGGGCAGACAATAATGTCAAATTGACAGATGGTATTTGTGTTTCTCTGTGATTAAATGATACTTCATCATTCACTGGTTGTGATTAAATACTCATTCATGTTTCCCCTTAATGTGATTAATTGATCAGTCATGTTTGCTCGATTTGTGATTAATTGACTAGTCATGTTTGCTCGATTTGTGATTAATTGATCAGTCACGTTTACCAGAAATGTGATTAATTGGTATTTTTTAGGGCTTAATTCAAGTTGTACAAGATATCATACCAAAGACCAAACATAGATAGTGCATGAGACACGTGTATCAGAATATGCAAGTAAGAGGATTGGGTGAAGCCGAGGTAAGGAAATGTGTTTGGTTAACTTACTAAAGACACAAATGACATATGGACTTGTTAAAGGTTGCCAACAAAAAAGCTTGGGAGTTCGTCTTAGCAATTGACACAGCTGCATGGTGTAGATATCAGTTCAGGCATGCTACCAAAACTGACTTGGTAGTCAATAATATATGCGAGAGCTTCAACATCAAGATTATCAACGTGAGGGAGAAACCACTGATTACCCTGGTTGAATAAATTCGCAAAATGCTCATGCGTGTGTTCGCTAGACGACGACAATTTGCAGAGCGTGAATCTGGGGAACTTGGCAGGAAATTAAGTGGGTGTGAGGTGTTATATGCTGCGGCGGGTGAGTATGAGGTACATGTTGCTCCATATGTGACGTATAAAACAAATGTTAATGCTAAAACATGTACTTGTGGTGCCTGGAAATTAAGTGGTTTACCATGTGTTCACGCCATTGCTTGCATGTCATATGCCTGTGTACATGAGCTCACACCGTACTGCGATCCGTTGTACCACAAGAGTGCATACATGCGCATCTACACTTGTTTCATTCACGCATTTCCTGGACGAGATGATTGGGCAAAGATCAACTCATTACCTATTGATCTTCCCCTATTTAAAGCACGTTCTGGTAGGCCCAGGAAAAAAACGAGTTAAGTTAGTAATCGAAGACGCTCATGCAAGTGGTTCAGGACTGAGCAAAATTGGTTTAAAATAGTTATGTTTGGAATGTAGGGAACATGGCCACAATAAGAGAGGTTTCCCAAAGGAACCCTGAATTGCTGTTTTTTCACAATTGCGATTGTAGTGACTTTTGTTTTTCATATGCTCGTTCTTTGCGTAGGCCACGACTGCTGTTGACCAAGTTAAACACCAAATCACAACCCGAAAGTGCTATGCCACTGCGTAAAACCGTTCTCAGTCTCAAACGAGTACACAACTGAGGCAAACCTAAACGAGTACACAACCGAGGCAGTCCCAGAAGACAAAAAGTCAAGTTCGAAGACAAAAAACCACAGTCTGAAAAAAGAAACACACCTATGTTGATGAACAACAGAATACAGGTGCAACTGAAGTTGAATCTCCTCCCGCTGTACCTTTAGGTACGCCGTCATATGAACCACATAATCCACCAACACAAGAAGCAGTAAACATTGAAGTTGAGGGTTTCAAATCGCAAAAAAATGTGTTAAAACGTTAGCGGTCCAATCAGCATCAGTTAGTATTCAATGCTATAATTATTTCATAGCAGTACTGTTATACTAATGAGTAAAAATTATGTGAACTAGGCCAAAAAACAGGTAAGAAAAGAAAACTCAATGCTCGTCAAGGTCCGACTTATGTGGACGTTGAAGACGATGTTGCATCCTCGGCACCGGTATTATCAGAATCTAGAGAAATCATTCTACCAGATTTACCATTGAAGACAGTTATACCAAAAAGGACAAGACATCACAAAAGGATCATGAGTTAGTTTGGTTATTCGGGTGACAAACGATATACCCAGTAAATAAACAATGAGGTTTTGTGCAATAAGTGTTTTACTTTTGTGAAATAGGTGTTATGCTTTTGTGAAAGATGTTTTGTGGTTTTTGTATGTACATATGTTTTGGGTCCCAAATGTGGTTTTAATACTGGGTACTTGACTGACTTATGTTGAAGTTTTTCTGAAGTAAATGGATGTTTGCATGAATGCTCATCTGCTGCAAATGGATATTTGTCTGAGCATTTGAATGAAACATGTTACTGCTGAACTGTTATGGCTATTTAACAATTTAATTACATTTATATGAAACATGTTGTACTATTTAATCACACCGTAGGAATACAAGTTCAACCTATTAATCACATTTTTAGAAAACATCTGTAATCATTTAATCACATTACAAAGAAACATATATAACCATTTAATCACATTTGAGGATAACATATGTAACCATTAAATCAAATTTCAACTTAGAATGTACTCTTTAATTTAGATACTATGCACTTGAAAATCAGGATCTGAACAACTGAAACTCAGCTGCAAAACAATTCCAGTACAAAACATGAAGAACTAAAACCCATTTCCACTAAATATTGAACAACAAATTCAAATACACCTACTTGTTTAGTACATTGATCAAAACTAAAGAACACACAATGACAATTGCAGCATACAACTTCCAGTTTTTTGTTTGGCAGAACCTTCAGCAGCATGTGCACTCGCAAGTTCGAATTTAAGCTGTCCCTTCATACCTTGATACTTAAACACAGTGTTTCTTCCATAGGGGCACATAGGTGGATCTTCCCATTCGAAAAATCCGCAGCCAGAATTTTGTACAGACTACAGAAGACAATGATTCATAAACTAGTACCATCCATGAACCAACAAAAATTGAACAAGTTGTTCCAATTAGGGTTCTTAACAAAATTAGAGTTTGTAACATAACAGAGTCAAATTGGGACAAAATGGTGGAAAAAACGTACAATTACCTCAAAATGTGAGCACCCATGAACCACATGACCGAAATTCTTCAAGTACCTGCACATTTGACCGACGAAATCTCACCGCAAAAACACATTCTGTGCGTTGACACTAAAGGGGACGAATTTTGGATTGTAGAGTGGGAACGAACAAACGATCTCGCTAATTGGAGGGGCCGAATCCAGTCGATGCTTCCTTCTTCATCTTCGAAGTAGGCGTTGCTCAGCTGCTTCAGTTCAAAACTTCAAATGAAATGGAAATGAGTTATAATAGAGGAGATAAGGGCATTTTCGGAAGTTCAGGTTGATTTTCACTCACGTGCAAGACACATGCCAAACTTAACGGTGATATTTCACGATGAACAGTAAAAATGACCAATTAATTAATCACATGCTGAAACATGTGTAACCATCCTGTACAAGTTATAACCAATTAGTCACATGCACAAACACGTGTAACATTTCAAGTAATTAACCCTTTTAAATTTGTAGTAATATATTTTTGCAATTTTTTTCCCGATAAATATTTCAAGTACGATAGATATTTATCATATTTCTTTCTAAGATTATGATCAAAAACTTATATGTCGATATTTGAACAAAATTGACATTGCACTTTGTTTATAGTCAAAAGACAAATATGCTCCCTTGAGACTTCGTTTTGAGTATTTTACACTCGACATACCCATACCCCAGGATTTGAGTATTATACTTCCGACATGCCACATTTCTTTGAGTATTATACTCCTGACATTTGACATTTCTTTGAGTATTATACTCCCGACATCCCTAAGATTTGAACGTGGGCGCTATTACTATTTATGATTTAAGACGCACGTCTTAACCAACTGCCTCATAAGTCCGAACATGTCAGTGAAAACATTCAATATACTCTTTAGATATCTTAACAGTCTTACTACCATGTCTATGAAACAACGACTATAAAAAATCTACTGTGACAACATCAAGAAATTACCAGTAAAATTTGCACCAAAAAACAAAATTAGATATTTGAGTAACTTTTTCCTTATTTTGTTTATTTTGATATTTTCAGAGTTAGTGTTTACTTTAATATTTTTAGAGTTCATAAAATGAGGTTGAGAGTTAAGTCTATTCATATTTTAATTTTAGATATATTTGGAATGTAAGGTTAAGTAAATAAATACTCATAAAATCTAAATTTGACCAATCCTAAAAGTATTTTGTAAAGATAATAAATAATAAACCCCGAAAATTAATATTGATTTTTTTTTTAGTAATCCGTAAAATATTATTTCAATACATCATCATGATTATTTAATTTTGTAGTAAAATATTTTTCTTACTGTTTTATATTTCAAGCATGATAAATATTTATCATATTTGTTTCTAAGAATATGATCAAAAATTATATGTCGATATTTGAACAGAATTGATCTTGCACCTTATTTATAGTCAGAAGGCAAATACGTTCTCTCGAGACGTCTCTTTGAGTATTATACAAAAGACACCCCTAGTCCCGAAGATTTGAAAATCTGGGCACTCTGACACCTTCGCATTTTCTTTGAGTAATTTACTCCCAACATCCGACCTTTCTTTGAGTATTTTTTACTCCCGACATCCGACCAACCTTTCTTTTAGTATTATAGTCCTTACATTCGACCTTTCTTTGAGTATTATAGTCCCGACATCCGATCTTTCTTTGAGTATTATACTCCCGACATCCTACTTTTATCGACATCCGACCTTTTTTTGAGTATTATAGTCCCGAAATTTGTTTTTTTGACAAAATTCGACCTTTCTTTGAGTAATATCGTCTTGATATCCAACCTTTCTTTAGTATTATACTCCCGATATCCAACATTTCTTTGAGTATTATACTGCTGACATTCCTAGAATTTGAACCTGAGCGTTGTTACTATCTATGATTTAAGACATACGCCTTATCTTTGAGTGAAGACATTCAATATACTCTTAAGATATCTTAACAATCTCACTGCCATGTCTATGAAACGACGACTATAAAAAATATGATGTGACAACATCATGAAATTACTAGTAAAATTTGCACCAAAAACCAAAATTAGATATTTGATTTATTTTTTCCTTATTTTTTTATTTTCATATTTTAAGAGTTATTGTTTACTTTAATATTTTCAAAGTTCATAAAGTAGGGTTGAGAGTTAAGTATATTCATATTTTAATTTTAGATACACTTGGAATACAGGGTTAAGTAAAGATATACTCATAGAATCTAAATTTGACCAATCCTAATAATATATTGTAAAGATAATAAATGATAAACCCTAAAATTAATATTGATTTTTATATTTCAGTAATTTGTAAAATATTATTTCAACAGATCACCAGGGTTATTTTAATTTTGTAGTTAAATATTTTTGTTACTTTTTTCTCGATATGTAATACCTAAATTTTGGATGATATTAGTTTGGAGTAATAATATAGGGTAAAATACGAGTTTCCCCCTAAAGTTTGGGTCAAATTTAAGATTCCCCCTAAAGTTTGGGTCAAATTTAAGATTCCCCCTTAATGTTTAAATTTTTAAATTTTAGTCCTAATGTTAAGACAAGATAAAAATTTCCCCCATTCCGTCATATGTCCGTTATTTTCAGACAGATTAGGGCACATGTGTAGGTCACATGTGTTTTCAAGTTGGAAAATGATAAAATGGCCCCATCATTAGAACTGAAAATGAAGAACAAGAGCACAACCTAGCCGGAACCCTCAAACGGTCGTTCAACATGTTCACCGACGGTGTTCACCTTTCGTTCAGCATGTTCACCAGCGGTGTTCCATAGTTTCGACTTCCCCTCTGTCGGACGTCAGATCCGATTTCTCCAACCCATTTTTGAAAAATATTTTTATGTTTGTTTCACTAAAATAATGTCGGGTTTTGGTGAGTGACGGGTCCATTCGAGCGGGGTCATCAACCAGATTGAAAAAAATGAAAGAGTCGCCACCGATTAATTAAGGGCTAATCAGAATCCTGAAATTTGTCTAAGGTACATGGTGTTAACAGCTTAGGGCTTGGAAAGGTGTACGTCTAGAGAATTGAGTTTGGGAGTTTGATTACGTATTATGAGCTTGCAATCTTATAATCCGCCCTTTCGGTACTTTAGTTTTCTTTTGAATTTTGTTTTCACCAATTTACCTGAATTATCTGATTCGCCTGTTTTGATCATGCTTGACCGAAGAGATTACTTGCATTTTCTTTTTAAATTAAACAGAACATGTACACAAGTTTATTTATTTATTTATGAGTTAATTTCAAATAAACAAACAAGAGAGAATAAATGTAATCGTTCTTGAAAAAAAAGGTGGTTTAACCTTGGAGCCATTTTAAACGAGTTAAAAATACACGAATGATTTTGAAGATATTAAGCACGTTATACATATTTGTAACAGTTTGAGAAGTCATGAGAGGTCCAGAAAAGTTTAGGGACCAAAACACAATTATTTAAAGATTATGAATGAACTATTTTTTTAAAAAATTATAGAATTGACCACAAATTACTCTGGACTTATTTGTAACACTTGATAAAATTTCAAAATAACCCAAAAAATATTTTGAACTTATTTGTAACATTTTGAGAAGTGATAGATGTCCAGAAAGATCGAGGGAACAAAATGTATTTATTAAAAAATTCGAGTTGAATTGAAAAATGTTTTAAAAATTACAGAAATGTCCCAAATACTGTTCTGGTTAGGTTTATAACACTCGATAAAGTACCAGAATGACCCAAGAGTCCAATGACCGAGGTTTAACTTTCATCAAAGTTTAGAAATGTCCTAAGTTAGTTATATGTATATATATATATATATATATATATATTATACATATAGTATCACATATATATTATACACACACGCACACGCACGCACACACACGCACACACACACACACACACACACACACACACACATATATATAGAGTATCACATATACATAATATATATATATATATATTATACATATACATATACATATACATATACATATAAAACATTAATTTCATTCATATTAGAAAATACAAATACAATATCGAATATGAGGGACATATACCTAAATCATTCAGAGTTTAAAATACCGTACGAGAAACCGAGACCGATAATCACCCATATTTTTTTTTCACTCATCCCTCTTGAAATTGTTTTCACTATCATTCAATATTTTCCCTCTTCTTCCCTCCCCTTTAATTTCTTCGAAGCTTAAGTATTTATAGAGTTTATTTTATTGTAAGTGAATGATGATATATGATGATGTTGATGTGAGTGGAGGTGATAGTGGAGCCGGTTCAGTTCAATTCAATTATTCTCGGTTCGGTTCCTCGCGCACGGTATTTTGACCCCGAGCCAAAATCAGGCATTTACAATTGCCCCTATTTGAAAACGCACTTATGAAAGTGATATCATGAGTGTGGGTTCAAAAACGAACAACTGATTTTGTCTCCTCTTGATTCATTATTTACATAGTAGCCTAACATTATCGTGCAACTTTCGAAAGTTGGACATCTTCAAGTCCCGATTGTTGACGATGTTTTGCGGAGACTGAGCGCCTAAACGCTCATCAACTTGTGACTCCTAGAAGCTAGACACCTACGAGTCCTGGTTGTCGAGGATGACTTGCGGAGGCTAAACACCTAAAGGCTCCGCTAGTCGGCTTGTGACTCGTTGGGGATGACTTGTGGAGGTTGAACACTTAAAGGCTTCCCTCGCCGACTTTTGATTCCCAAAAGCTGGACACCTAAAGGTCCTGGTCATCGGGGATGACTTGTGGAGGCTGAACACCTAAACGCTTTGCTCGTCAGCTTGTGACTTATTGGGGATGACTTGCGAATGCTGAACACCTAAAGGCTCTGTTAGTCCACTTATGACTTCCAGAAGCTGGACACCTATTGGTCATGGTCCTAGTCATCGAGGATGACTCACGGACGATGAACACCTAAAGGCTCCGCTCGTCGGCTTGTGACTCCAGAAGCTGGACACTCAGAGGTACTGGTCGTCGGGGATGACTTACGGAGGCTGAACACCTAAAGTCTCTGCTCGTCAGTTTGTGACTTATTGGGGATGACTTGCGGAGTATGAACACCTAAATGCTCCACTCGTCGACTTGTGACTCCGAGAAGTTAGATAACTACAGGTCCTGGTCGTTGAGTGTGTGTTTTTGTTTTTTTTTCCCATCAACGAGGTGGTGGTTGCATATTTCTTTTTGCTAGAAGCATCATTGAGGATTACTTGCGGAGGTTGAGCACCTAAAGACTATGCTCGGTATCTTGTAACTTCCAGAAGCTGGACAACTACGAGTCGTAAGCGTTTGGGATGACTTGCGGAGGTCGAGATCTTAAACGCTCTGATCGTCGATTTGTAACTCTTGGAAGTTGGACATCTAGAAGTCCTAATCGTTGATGATGACTCGCAGAGGTTGAACACCTAAACATTCCATTCGTCGGCTTGTAATTATGAGAAACTAGACATTTACAGATCCTTGTTGTTGAGGATGACTTTAGGAGGTTGAGAACCTAAAGACTCCGCCTGTCAGCTTGTGACTCGCAGAAGTTGGACACCTACAGGTTTTGGTCGTTGAGGATGACTTGCGAAGGGTGAACACCTAAAGACTCCATTCATTAGCTTGTAATTCACTTTGGAGGTAAAAACCCTTCTCAAGATGTCTGACTGCTTGTGCAGACTTCTCGGACTATTTTCTCATTAATCGACTTCAGAGTCCTTTTTGATGGAGTTCCCTAAAGCCATTCATGGTACGTCCACAAGGTGTATCCATGCAAGTTGTCGAGGTAGCTCAAATTAATGCCGATCACATCTTCTTTTTATTGCTACCGTAGGAAACACCGTTGTCCACTTTTGAGCATTTTTTTTATCTCTCGATTTTCTTTCAATTTGCTACGATATTTTTTTATTGCACCTCTCGGTTCCCTTATTTTTTTTTGCCTAGGTCGCCCTTTTGAGTTTCCAACCTAGCAGAGATTTAATTCTTTTTCTTTTGCCATGATCACCATTTTTAGGGATTTTTAATCATGTCTCTCTTCCCTAAATTTTGTCTAAACTGCCCTTTCGGGTTTTCAATTTAGCGTGATTTTTTTTCAGTTTTGGGGCTTGCTTTCGGATTAGGAGCTCTTTAAGGTTTTAATTGTACTGGGGAGTTCTTTGTTGTCCATGTCAGTGATGATCATGACTCCTCCGCTGAAAATATTTTTGACAACATAAGACCTTTCATTTTAGGCCCAAACTTGCCCCGAGAGTTTTAATTGACTTGAAGGATTTTCTCTCAATTTTCTCTCAATTTTCTCTCCTTTTGCTACAGTATTTTTTTACCGCACTCTTGGTTCCCTAAATTTGTGCCTAGGTTGCCCTTTCGGGTTTTAAACCTAGCAGAGATTTGATTAATTTCCTTTTGATAACCCTTTTTAGGGATTTTCGATCATGCCATTTTTCCCTAAAGTTTGCCTAAACTGCCCTTTCGGGTTTTTGATTTAGCGGGAATTTTCTTTCACTTTTGGAGTCTCGCTTTTTGAATGTGTCCATATTGATCGGACTGGAGAGTTCTTGGTCGTCCATGTCGGTGACGATCATGGCTCCTCTGCTGAAAATCTCTTTGACAATAAAAGACCTTTCATATTTAAGCGCAAAGTTGCTCTGAGAGTCTGAATTGACTTGACTGATTTTTTTACCGAACTTCTCGGTTCCCTTAATATTTGCCTAGGTCGCCCTTTCGCATTTTCAACCTAATATGGATTTGATTCCTTTCCTTTTGCCATGATCGCTTTTTGTTGGGATTTTTAATCATGCCCCTCTTCCCTAAATTTTGCACAAACCGCCTTTGCAATTTTTCGATTTACCGAGAATTTTCTCTCACTTTTGGAGTCTCGCTTTCTGGTTACGAGCTCTTTAATGATTTTTTGGAATGTGTCCATATTGATCGGATTGGGGAATTCCTGGTCGTCCATGTCAGTGAGGATCATGTCTCCTCTGCTGAAAATCTCTTTGGTGACATAAGACCCTTAATATTTTAGGCACAAACTTGCCCCGAGATTCTGGGTTGACTCGAAGGATTTTTTTTGAGAATTAGATTGCCCCACTTACAATTCTCTCAAGCGCATCTTCCTGTTAAATGCACGAGTCATGCTTTGCTGGCACAATTGTCTGTGGCACAACGCGGTGAACCTCCTTTTGTCATGAGGTTTAATTGCTCATATCTGCATCTCACCCACTCCGAGTCGTCCATTTATGCCTCAGCGAGGATAATGGCTGACATGATTTTTACTTCAATTGGGAACAAAGCTTCGGTCTCGTAAATAAGGGAGAATGGGGTTGCCTATGTTGATGTCCGTATTGAAGTTCTGTATGACATGAGTTCCTAAAGTAGCTTGTTGTGCCAGTCATTTATTTGTTGCTTCCACTGTGCCATTCATTTGCGGGCGATATGGAGATGAGTATTTATGCATGATCTTAAATTGGTCATACAATCCATTGACCAATTTGTTATTTATATTTTTGGCATTACTGGTGATGATTGATTTCGGCACCCCATGGCGCGCGATGACGTCCTGCCTAATGAAATGTTTGATGGCCTTTGCCGTTATTGACGTTAGGGTGATAGCCTCAACCCACTTGGTGAAGTAATCGAGCGTCACTAATATGAATTGATGACCATTAGGCGCCTTTCGAGAAATTATGTTGATTACATTATTGCCCCACATTGGGAAAGGCCATAGGGAGGTCATGGGATAGAGATCGTGGGGTGGCGCGTGGATTTGGTACGCGTTCATTTGATGGAGGTGACAATATTGGACATGTTTTACATAGTAAGTAGTCATAGTGGACCAAAAGTATCCAAGTATCGCACACTCATGTGTGGGCCGCAATAACAATAACCTTCATGATTTTCTTCCATTAGGCGATCTCATTTTCAACATTCACGCATCTTAAATGGGTATCATCGAATGATCATTTGTATAGAGTCGAATCCGGCAAGGGTCTCCCATTAGTGAGTGGACGGACAAAACCGGTATGAGGAAGCTTCATCAAGCAGAGCTTCAATGGTGATACTGGTTGAAAATAAGTCTGACAAGTCGTCCTGAGTATCAGTGTCATCGGGTTGGATCACTTGTGGAAGGCCTGGGAATGAAACGGCGAAGGGAGGAAACAATAACATCCCTAAACTTTCGGCTAAACGTTTCCTCCGGATGACTTCGTAATCTTTGAAATATAATGGAAACCTAGTCCCAAAAGTGCCGTTTTTCGGAGCTCCCGGGTGTATGATGGTCATATGTGGGAAGTGGATTTTGGTCAGGATGGCAAAATTACCCAACATGAATTGATGAAGTGCCATAACAATATTGTTGCTCGGGAAGTCGAGGTCGGGGATACCGTGGTAGGCATACTGTTGTCGACCTTGGAGGTCATACCAACGATTGATTGCAGTGTGAGGAAACTCATGGCGTGCATGGTCTGTTCTGGATGACTCTCTGTAAACACCTGATTTTGGCTCGGGATCAAAATACTATATGTGAGTAATCGAGACGAGAGGAATCGAGATTGAAAATATATATATAGTATATATATATATATATGTATATACATATATATATATATTTGAAAACTAAAACTAAAAACAAAAAAAAAACATTTTCCATCGTGGAAAATGGCCACATGACTATGTTTCCTCTTTTCCACCGTTTTTTTTATTTATTTATTATTAAAAAAATTAATTAAAAATAATTAAATAAATAGTAGATTTGTTCTATAAATACAAGGTGAAGGCTATGGTGATTGAGGGAGGAATGAACGAAGATTGAAAGAATTGAAGAAGAGAAGAGTGATTGGAGAGAAAAAAAAAAGAGTGAAAAAAATATATCGATAATTATCGGTATCGGTTTCTCGTACTGTGTTTAAGTTTCGAACGATTTAGGTATATTTTTCTCGCATTTAATATTGTATTTGTATTTCCTAATGTTACTATTTATGTTATAAAAAAATGAGTTGATATACATATATTATATATTTATGTATAATATAGTTGTTAATATATATATGTATAACATATATTTATATTATGTCTATGTAATACTATATATGTATAATATATATTATCTATCTATCTATATGTATAGTATATATATATATTATGTATATGTATATTTGAAAAAAAATATTTTCAAAAATGACTTATGTCCTTCCCAAACTTTGATGAATGTTACAACTCAGTCCTTGGACTCTCTGGTCATTTCTGGGACTTTATCGAGTGTTATAAACCAAACCGGAAAAGTTTTGGACCATTTGTGCAATTTTTGAATTTTTTTCTTAATTCAGCTCTTTTTTTTTTGAAATTACATTTTGATTTCTAAAATTTTCTAGACATTCCATGATTTCTCAAAATGTTACAAGTCTAGCATAATTTTCGGGTTATTTTTGGAATTTTCCCAAGTGTTATAAATAAATCTAGAATAGTTTAGGGTCAATTCTGTAATTTAAAAAATATATTTTCAGTTCAGTTTTAATTTTTCGAAAATTACATTTTTGATGCCTAAATTTTTCTGGACATTCCAAGATTTCTCAAAATGTTACAAATAAGTCCAGAATAATTTTCGAGCTATTTTGGAGCTTTACCAAGTGATATGAATACGTCCAAAATAGTTTAGGGTCATTTATGTATTTTTCAAAATATTTTTCCAATTCAGCTCAAATTTTAATAAATTGCATTTTGGTCCCTATATTTTTTTGGACATCCTATAACTTCTCAAAATGGGACAAATTAGTGCAACGAACTTAATATCTTCAAAAATCATTCGTGAACATTTTGACACGTTTAGAATGACTCAAGAGTTAAACCAATTTTTTATCGAGCACGATTAAGTTTAGTTTTCTCTTGTTTATTTGAAATTAACTCATAAAAAAAATGTTTGTACATGGTTTGTTTAATTTAAAGAAAATGCATGTAGTGTTTTTGGGCCAAGCATGATCAAAACGGGCAATTCAAGTAAATTGAAAAAAATTCAAAAGCAAACTAAAGTACCGAAAGTGAGGATTATGAGCTCGCGAGCTTTTAAGACGTAATTAAACTCCAGAACTCAATTCTCTAGAAGTAGATGTTTCTAAGCCCTTGGATGTTAACTCCATGTACCCTAGGCAAAACTTTAGGATTCTGATTAACCTTTAATTAATCGGTGACAACTCTTTCATTTTTCAGTCCGGTTGATGACCCTGCTCGACTTGACTCGTCGCTCGCCAAGACCGACATTTTTGAGCGAAAAAAATAAAAAATAAATAAATTTTCAAAACGGGTGGGGAAAGTCAGATTTGACGTCCGACAATTTGGCGACTCTGCTGGGGATTTGTTTAGACTTTGATTGACCAATTCCTTTTAGAGTAGTGTTTGGAAAAACTTTTGTCATATATGTCATCAAAGTCTACGAATGGAATAAACGGAACATGCAATTTTATTTTTTTTAAAAAAAAAGCATGCGTGATCAATTGTGTATTTACCCTTCTTACTATGGTATTTGAATGATTTAGGCATATCTGGCAGGAACAAGCCCGATACGCACTCGTGGTTTCGTTTAACGGCAACGAATGGAACAGCAAAATCAAAGCCCTCCACCAGGTTTCCTGGAACCCATGCGACATTTGACAACTCTGGCACCTCAAGAATACGAAGAGAGGATCATCCAGCTAGAATAGAATATACACACCATGAATTCTGGCATGGCTGGCATGACCTCCCGGTTCGAGCAGATTTTGGTTTTTCTAAACGCCCAAGCAGCCACCTCGTCTTCCCAAGCAACACCCCCGCTCGTTGCACCTCATCAATCTATGCCAAGTACTTTGGTCTTACCCGACCAAACTCCACCTCCCACATATGGTCATCCTGACCAAGCTCTACCTCCGACATATGGTCATCATGTTCAAGCTCCACCTCCACCTCCCACATATGACCATCCCAACCAAGCTCCACCTCCTACATACGATTGCCCTAATCAAGTTCCACTACCCGTACATGACCCTCACGAGCAAGTATTTCCTCTTCAGCGTGATCGTGTTGCACCTCCGGTACATAGGGTTTAGGATTCTGATTAGCCTTTAATTAATCGGTGACAACTCTGTCATTTCCAGTTTGGTTGATTACCTCGCTCGACCAGACTCGTCGTTCGCCAATACCGACATTTTCGAGCGAAAAAAAAAAAAAAAATTTAAAACGGGTGGGGAAATTCAGATTTGACGTCCGACAATTTGGCGACTCTGCTGGGGATTTGTTTAGAGGGTTTAAGCTTTGTCATGTTTGCTTTGCCATGTTATATTTTTACCTATATGTTTTGACCGTTTGCTCTTGCTTGCAGTTTTTAAATTTTTGTCCGAAAAGCAATGTAAATATAATAATTCAAAATGATGTAAATCCTCGTTTTGCACACACCACACTGGTTACCATTACCCGCTCGGACTTAGAGCACATTAAGAACTTATGGAGTTTAGTAGGGGAATGCGCGCGGAGCGGTTTGGACCGAGCAATCACCATCATCTCACGAGGATATCTACGCGATCAGGAAAGCTAGGGTGGAAATTCAAAGTACTGCTTAGACTGATAAACACTCTAGATCCAAGAAAGAGATTCAACGCCTCCGCAATGAGTTACAGTGTGCGCGAAATGAAGGGAGAAGTCGGGATTGCACCTTGTAGAAATGTGAGGGCAAAATTGCTGAGTTGAAAGAGACCCTTGAACAGTCCAGACGAAGGGCGAGACAAATAAAAAGATTTTCGAAATGCATGTCCCCGACTTTCCATCGAACCAAGGAGCAAGAGACAAATGCACTCAACGAGCTACGCCGTCGTGTGAAACGTCTTAAGAATTAGACTTTGATTGACCAACTCCTTTTAAAGTATTGTTTGGAAAAACTTTTGTCATATGTGTCATCAAAGTCTACGAATGGAAAGAACGGAACATGCATATTTATTTTTTAAAAACAAAAAACATGCATGATCAATTGTGTATTTACCCTTCTTACTATGTTATTTGAATGATTTAGGCACATCTGGCAAGAACAATCCCGATACGCACTCGCAGTTTCGTTTAACAGGAACGAATGGAACAGCAAAATCAAAGCCCTCCACCAGGTTTCCCGGAACCCATGCGACATTTGACAACTCCGGAACCTCAAGAATACGAAGAGAGGATCATCCAACTAGAATAGAATATACACACCATGAATTCTGGCATGGCTGGCATGACCTCTCGGTTTGAGCAGATTTTGGTTTTTCTAAACGCCCAAGCAGCCACCTCGTCTTCCCAAGCAACACCCCCGCCCGTATTGTCCTAATCAAGTTACACTATCCGTACATGACCCTCACGAGCAAGTTTTTCCTTTTTAGCATGATCGTGTTGCACCTCCGGTACCTGTTTACCCCAACCAAGTCGCACGATCTGCGTTTGGGCTCCCCAATTACTCGTTCACATTCGTCCCGATCGAGACCGAACAAGACAACTGGTTGAAGCAAATTAAAGAAAAGATGAGGTCTATTCAAGGAGTAGATCGATTGGGAGACTTTGATTTATCTGATCTGGCTCTATTTTAGGAAATCCCGATGCGCGATAAATTCAAGGTGCTAGACTTTGAAAGGTTCGATGGAACACGTCATCCGATTGTTCACCTCAAGATCTACATGGCGAAAATGACTCTGTATCATTAGTATACCAAGTTGATGGTCCAGAACTTCCAGGAAAGTTTGAAAGGGGAGGCGTTGGTCTGGAACAACTGGAACAAAGAAAACATCCTAAGTAAACTGGAACAAATAAGCCTACCCCGACCATAGGCGCGGTCTATCCGAACTCTTACCAAGCTCCTTACTCGACTCCGTATCAACAATACCAACCATCACTGGTGGTCCCGACGCCTCAGGCTCCTCGAGCCCCACAATGAACAGCCTCCCTACTTAACCCACAAGATTCTGTCTACCGGTGTGGGAACCAAAGGAGATTTCGAGAGCCACGACAATTTACCCTGCTTCCAATACCATTTGTTGAATTGTACAAGAAGGTTTTGGCTCATAGGTCGTGAGGTTCTGAGCTCCGAAACAAGAATTCCGGCTAATGGACCAATAAGAATTGATTAATTTAACATTAGGAGTAAGAAAATACATCAAAAAACTTACTTGTCACAATTGCATACAATTTAGTTAAATTAATATATATATATATATATAGAGAGAGAGAGAGATTATATATGTGATAAAATAATATTTTCAAAACTGACGTTGTTTCATCCCTGAACTTTGATGAAGGTTACTACTCGGCCCTTGGACTCTGAGGTCATTCTGGGACTTTATTGAGTGTTATAAACCAAACGAGAAACATTTTGGGTCATTTGTGCAATTTTTTAAATATTTTTTTTATTCAGTTTGAATTTTTTAAAATTTACATTATGTTCCCTGAACTTTTCTGGACATTCCATGACTTCTCAAAGTGTTACAAATAAGTTCTGAAAGTAGTTTAGGGTCAATTCTGTCATTTTATAAAATATATTTCCAATTCAGCTCGAATTTTAAATAATTGTATTTTGGTCCCCCATATTTTTTTTTGGACATCTCATGTCTTCTCAAAGTGTTACAAATTGGTCCAACGTGCTTAATATCTTCAAAATCATTAGTGTATGTTTGACACGTTTAAAATAGTCTCAAAGTTAAACACATTTTTCGTGCACAGTTAACTTTATTATCTCTTGTGTATTTATTTGAAAGTAACTCAAAAAAAATGTTTGTACATGGTTTGTTTAATTTAAAGAAAATGCATGTAATCCTTTTGGTCAAAAATGATCAAAACGGGTAATTCGGGTAAACCGGTGAAAACAAATTCAAAAGCAAACTAAAGTACCGAAAGGGCGGATTATGAGCTCGCGAGCCTTTAAGACGTAATCCACCCCACCCCCCCAACTCAATTCTCTGGACGTAGACCTTTCCAAGCCCTAGGATGTTAACACCATGTACCCTAAGCAAATTTTAGGATTCTGATTAGCATTTAATTAATCGGTGACGACTCTTTAATTTGTTGGTCTGGTTCATGACCTTGCTCGACTGCACCAGTCGCTCGCCAAGATCCGACATTTTCGAGCGAAAAAACTAAAAATATTTTCCAAAAGGAGTCGAGGAAAATCGGATCCAACGTCCGACAGGGTCTATTCCCGATTATCTCATCCGGGTTGAAAAATGGACTTGCAGGTTCTGAATAGAACTTGTGAACATATTCTGTCATTGTCAATCACGAAGACAATGTTTTCCACATTCTAGAAGTTAGACAATTCGCCAAAAAGAGCCTAGTTGACTTTGTAGTTTCCACATTCTCGTGAACCTCGCCAATGTTCCTGTTCACGTATTTCTGATTCCCTTTTGTCATGCCTTTCCATATTCATGCATTTTTCGACTGTAGGGGATGTATGGCCTTAATGTGAAAGCAATGATCTGTTCGCTTTATCCTTACTAAAGATGGTGCGTGAAACATCCTAAGGATACATGATAGAATGAATGGAACTTACATTATTTTTTGAAAAATGTAATGCAAGTGCAAGAATGTAAATTCATTAGTAAGGTTTGTATTACATTTATAGAAGGCTGAAATATATAATACAAAAGGCTCAATCCTATACTTGTCATAATCTAGGCTCAAAATAAAAACATTTACATAATGGGTCAAACTTCCATCTACATTTGTTGGGTTGACTTCTAATTCACAAGAGTTGGGTTGAATCTTCTTCATGAATTGTGGCTCAATCTCGTATCCAAATACTTGGTCGGAATTCACATTTACATCAGTTGAGCCCAAAAATGGAAATACACACTGTCAGACGTCGAATTCGACTTTCTCTGACCTTTTTGAAAAATATTTTTATCTTTCGCTCGAAAATGTTGGGTCTTGGCGAGCGACAGGTCCTGGAGAGCGGGGTCATCAACCAGATCGAAAAATGAAAGAGTCGCCACCAATTAATTAAAGGCTAATCGGAAGCCCAAAATTTTCCTAGGGTACATGGTATTAACATCCTAGGGCTTGGAAAGGTCTACGTACAGAAAATCGAGTTCGGGGGTTTGATTACGTCTTAAGGTCTCGTGAACCCATAATCTCGCATCCAAATACTTGGGCTGAATTCCCATTTACATCAGTTGAACCCTAAAATGAAAATACACACAAAACTGATAAAGGTTCAACACAGTGTGGAACTTTTGTTCTAAATGGATGGAATTTCTAGGTCATCTGAACCAGCGGAACCTCACCTCCTTTAGAGGGTCACATGTTGATTCTGATCATCGAGTTGAGTTGTTTGGGTGCGTGTCGGCGGTCCAAACCGCTTCGGGCGCATTCCCCCTACTAAATTCCCTAAGCTCTTAATGTTATCCATGTACAAGCGGGTAATGGTAACCAATGTGGTGTGTGCAAAATGGGAATTTAAATCATTTTGACTTATTACATTTACATAACTTTTCAGACAACATTTAAAAACTGCAAGCATGAGCAAACAGTCAATACGGATATAAAATATATAATGTGGCAAAGCAATCATGACAAAGCATAAACCCTCTGAAGTCTAAACAGATGTCCCCCCAGCAGAGTCGCCAAATTGTGGGACGTCGAATCTGACTTTCCCCAAACGTTTTGATTTTTTTAATTTTTGCTCGAAAATTTCTAATCTTGACGAGCGACGGGTCTGGTCGAGCGGGGTCATCAACCGGACAGAAAAATGAAAGAGTTGCCACAAATTAATTAAAGGCAATCGAAATCCCAAAATTTGCCTAGGGTACATGGTATTAGCATCCTAGGGTATTACCAGAGAATCGAGTTCGGGGGATTGATTACGTCTTAAGGGCTCGTGAGCCCATAATCTGCCCTTTCGGTACTTTAGTTTACTTTTGAATTCGTTTTCACCGATTTATTCGTTTTGATCATACTTGACCAAAAAGATTACATGCATTTTCTTTAAATTAAACAAACCATGTAAACACATTTTTTTCCAAACTATTCTAGACTTATTTGTAACACTTGGTAAAGTTCCAAAATAACCCGAAAATTATTCTGGAGTTATTTGTAACATTTTGAGAAGTAATGGGATGTCCAGAAAGGTTCAGGGAACAAAATGTACTAATTAAAATTTCGAGCAGAATTAACAAAATGTTTTTAAAAATTGCAGAAATTGCCCAAAACTTTTCTAGTTTGGTTTATAACACTTGATAAAGTCCCTGAATGACCCGAGTGTCCAAGTACCGAGTTGTAACCTTCATCAAAGTTTAGGACTGATCTAAGTCATTTCGAAATTAATTTTCTGATTGAAACAACCCCTACAACTTTCATAAATGTCCAAAATGACCCCAAATTTATACCGAACTTAAAACCGAACACGATTCTTAAACAAAATATAACTATTAACATATAATATCGATAAGACAAATTGCATTCAGATCATGGAATATAAATACAATATTGAATACGAGAGAGATATACCTAAGTTATTCAAAGTTTATAGACCGTACGACGGACCAAGACCGATAATCGTCAATTTATCTTCACTCAATTTCTCTCTATTTTTTCCACTCACTATCACTAAAAACCTCATCTCATTTTGATTTGGACTTCTCTTCCATTTTTCCTTCTTTTCTTTCTTGATTCTCCTTCCTTGGTCGAAGCTTGTAGTCCTTGGAGCCTTTTTCACTTCGGCCAATTCCTCTCCCTCACTCTTGTCGTGGCTTCCCCCTTTTTAATAGTGTGTGAGACATACTATGGTGGGAGACATATTTTGGTGGGCATGATGATGTTGGGTGGATGGGTATTATGATGTTGGGTGGAGAAATTGGTAGGATTAGTCGAAAATTTGGTTGTGGGGGTGATAGTAGGGTCGGTTCGGTTCTGCTTGATTTTTCTCGATATTATTCCTCGCGTACAATATTTTGACCCCGAGCCAAAATCAGGTGTTTACCGTTGCCCCTCTTTGAACACGCGCTCATGGAAGTGATATCATGAGTGTGTGTTCAAAGATAAGGAACTAATTTTGGCTCCTATTGATTCATTATTTACATAGTAGACAAACATTATCATGCAACTTTTGAAAGTTAGATATCTACAAATCCCAATTGTTGACGATGACTTGCGAAGACTGAGCGTCTAAATATGAGGCATCTATGTAATCAACATGATTTACCCAAAGGTGCCCAAGGGTCATCAATTCATATGGGTGGCAATCAACTACTTCACCACGGGGTAGAGGTTATTACCCTGACATCAATAACAACAAAGACCATTTAATTTTTCATTAAGAAGGACATCATCTTGGGTCAAGGGGCGACGAAGTCAAACATCAACGACAATGCCAGAAATCTGAATAACAAGTTGGTTGATGGGTTATGTGACCAATTTAAAGATCAAACATAAAAACTCATCTCCCTATCGCCCATAATTGAATGGCGCAGTGAGAGCAGTAAATAAAGGACTGGCACGGCAAACTGCCTTGGGTACTCATGGCATACATGACTTCAATACGGACTTCAACATGGGCAACCCCATTCTCCCTTTTTTACGGGACTAAAGCTGTGTTGCCAATTGAAGTAAAAATCTTGTCAGATAGGATTCTCACTAAGGCAGAAATAGACAAGTCAGAGTGTGCGAGATGCACATACGATCAAGGAACCTCATGACGAAAGGCGGCTCATCGCGCTACGCCACAAGCAATTGTACCAGCAATGCATGCCTCATTGCATTTAACAGGAAGATTCACCTAAGAGAATTACAAACGGACGATCTAATTCTCAAAAAAAAAAGTTCATTCAAGTCAATCCAGACTCTCAGAGCAACTTTGCGCCTAAATACAAAAGGGCCTTTTTGTCGTCAAAGTAGTTTTCAGCAGACGAGCCATCATCTTCATCGACATGGATGACCAAGAACTCCTTAGTCCGATCAGTATGGACGCAGTCAAAAAAATCCTTAAAGAGCTACAACCAGAAAGCGAGCCTCCCAAACTGAGAGAAAAATTATGCTAAATTGAAAATCCGGAAGGGCAACCTAGGCAAAAATTAAGGGGACCGAGAGGTGCGGATAAAAAAAATACAGTAGCAAAAGGATAGAAAATTGAGAGACCAAAAAAATACTTCAAGTCAATTCAGACTTTCGGGACAAGTTTTTGCCTAAATATGAAGGGTTTTATGCCATCAAAGAGATCTTTCGGCAGGGAAGCCATGATCATCATTGATATGGACAACAAATAACTCCCCAATCCAATCAATGTGGACGTACTAAAAGAAATCCTTAAAGAATTCGTAACCTGAACGCGAGCCTCCAAAAATGAGAGAAAATTCTGGCTAAATCAAAAACCTGAAAGGGAGGTGTAGGTAAAATTTAGGAAAGAGATGCATGATTAAAAATCCCTAAAAAAGGTGATCATGGCAAAAGGAAAATAATCAAATCTCTTCTAGGTTGAAAACCCAAAAGGGGGACCTAGGCAAAAAAAAAAAGGAACCAAGTGGTGTGGTAAAAAAGCAAAATATACTGTAGCAAAAGGAAAGAAAATCGAGAGTGTTTCCTACTATAGCAATAGAAAGAAGTTGTGATCAACATTATTTTGAACTGCCTCGACAACTTGCATGGATACACCTTGTAAACATAGCATGAATGACGTTAGTGAACTCCATCAAGAAGGACTCCAAAGTCGATTAATGAAAGAACAAGTCGAGAAGTCCGCGCAAGCAGTCGAAAATCTAGAAAAGGTTTTTATCTCCAAAGTGAATTACAAGTTGCTGAGCAGAGTCTTTAGGTGTTCAACATCCACAAGTCTTCCTCAACGACCAGGAACCATAGTTATCCAGCTTTTGGGAGTCACAAGCCGACAAGCGGAGTCGTTAGGTGCTCAACCTCCGCAAGTCATCCCAAACAACCAGGATCGGTAGATGTTCAGTTTCTGGTAATTACAAGTTGACGAACGGAGCATTTAGGTGATCAACTTCCGCGAGTCATCATCAACAATCGGGACTTGTATATGTCCAACTCCATAGAGTTACAAACCTCCGCAAGTCATCCCCAACGACCAGGACCCATAATTGTCCAGCTTCTGGAAGTTGTAAGCCGATGAACGGAGTTTTTAGGTGCTAAACCTCCACATGTAATCCTTAACAATGCTTATCGCTACAAAGTTCCTCAACGTACAGCTCGTTGATGGCAGAGAAAAAAAATCCTCGACAACCAGAACCTGTAGTTATCCAACTTCTGGGAGTCATAAGCCGACAAGCGCAGTGTTAGGTGCTCAACCTATGCAAGTCAGCTTCGACAACTAGAACCTGTAGTTATCCAGTTTCTTGGAGTCACAAGCCGACAAGCGGAGTCTTTAGGTGCTCAACCTCTGCAAGTCATCCTCGACAACCAGAACATGTAGTTATCCAACTTCTCGGAGTCAAAAGCCGACAAGCGGAGTCTTTAGGTGCTCAACCTCCGTAAGTCATCCTTGACAAACAACACCTGTAGTTATCTAGCTTCTCAGTGTCACAAGACGACGAGTGGAACCTTTAGGTGTTCAACCTCTGCAAGTCATCCCCAACGAGTTACAAGCCGACAAGCGAAACCTTTAGGTGTTCAGCCCCCCGCAAGTCATCCTCGACGACAAAGACTTGTAGTTACCTAACTTCTGGTAGTCACGCGCTGACGAACGGAGTCTTTAGCTGTTCAGCCTCCGCAAGTCGTCCTTAACAACCAAGATCTGTAAATATCCAACGTTTGGGAGTCCGCAAATCATCGTCAACAATCAGAACTTGTAGATGTTCAACTTTAGAAAGTTGCACGATAATATTTGTCTATTATGTAAATAATGAATCGAGAGGAGCAAAAATCAGTTGTTTGTCTTTGAACACACACTCATGAGATCAATTCCATGAGCGCATGTTCAAAGATAGGCAACTGTAAACACCTGATTTTGGCATGGGATCAAAAACCGTACGCGAGGAACCAAACCGAGAAAAATTGAGATAGAAATATATATGAAAACAAAACAAAAATTATATATTTTTAAAAATTATAAAATTGGCCCCAAACTATTCTAGACTTATTTGTAACACTTGGTAAAGTTCCAAAATAACCCAAAAATTATTCTAGACTTATTTGTAACATTTTGAGAAGTAATGGGATGCCCAGAAAGGTTCAGGGAACAAAATGTAATTATAAAAAATTTCGAGCTGAATTAACAAAATGTTTTAAAAATTGCAGAAATTGCCAAAACCTTTTTGGTTTAGTTTATAACACTCGATAAAATCTCAGAATGACCCGAGAGTCCAAGGACCGATTGTAACCTTCATCAAATTTTAAGAATGATATAAGTCATTTCGAAATTTGTTTTTAGATTGAAACAAGCCCCCACAACTTTCATAAATGTCCAAAATGAACCCAAAGTTATACAGAACTTAAAACCGAATACGATTCTTTAAAAAAATATAACTATTAACATATAATATCGATAAGACAAATTGCATTCACATCATGAAATATAAATACAATATTGAATACGAGAGAGAGATACTTAAGTTATTCAAAGTTTAGACACCGTACGAGGGACCGAGACCGATAATCGTCGATTTATCTTCACTAAATTACTCTATTTTTTTCACTCACTATCACTCCAACCTTCATTTTGTTGTGGACATTTCTTCCATTTTTCCTTTTTTTCTTTCTTGATTCTTCTTCCTTGGCTAAAGCTTGTAGTCCTTGGAGCCTTTTTCATTTCGGCAAATCCCCCCTCATTCTTGTCATGGTTTCCCCCTTTGTAATGGTGTGATGACATACATTGGTGGGAGACATATTTTGGAAGGCATGATGATGTTGGGTGGAGAAATTGGTGGGTTTGGTTAAAAATTTAGTGGTGGTGGGTTATAGTGGGGCTAGTTCAGTTTGATTTTTCTCGGTTCGGTTCCTCACATACAGTATTTTGCCCCCAAACCAAAATCAAGTGTTTACACACACAAAACTGGTAAATGTTAAACACAGTGTGGAGCTTTTATTCTAAATGGATGGAATTTCTAGGTCATATGAACCAGTGAAACCTCACACCCTAAAGAGGATCACGTGCTCATTCTAATCATCGAGTTGAGTTGTTAGGGTGTGTGTCGGCAGTCCAAACTGCTTCGGGCGTATTCCCCTACTAAGATCCCTAAACTCTTAATGTGTTCCAAGTTCGAGCGGGTAATGGTAACCAGCGTGATGTGTGCAAAAAGAGAATTTAAATCATTTTGAATTATTACATTTACATCGCTTTTCGGACAAAATTTTTAGCTGCAAGTATGAGCAAACGGTAAAAATGGATAGGGGAAAATATAATATGGCAAAGCAAACATGATAAAGCTTAACCCTCTAAAAGAGATCCCCAGTAGAATCGCCAAATGGTCGAACATCGAATTCGACTTCCCCCCTTTTTTTGAAAAATATTTTTATTTTCGTTTTGCTTGAAAAATATCGAGTTTTAGCGAGCAGCGGGTCCGGTCGAGCGTCGTCGTCAATCAGACCAAAAAAATGAAAGAGTCGACACCGATTAATTAAAGGCTAATCGGAATCCTAAAATTTGTGTAGGGTACATGGTGTTAACATCCTAGGGCTTGGAAAGGTCTACGCCCTGATAATTGAGTTCGGAAGTTTGATTACGTCTTATGAGCTCGCGAGCTGATAATCCTCCATTTCAGTACTTTAGTTTGCTTTTGAATTTTGTTTTCACTGATTTACCCGAATTGTCTGATTCACCCGTTTTGATCATGCTTGGTCGAAGAGATTACATGCATTTTCTTTTAAATTAAACAAAACATGTACACGCGCTTTTTTATTTATTTATGAGTTAATTTCAAATAAATAAACAAGAGATAATAAAAATATCTGTTCTTGAAAAAATAAATGTGGGTGGTAGTTGGTGATAGTGGGTGATTGTAGTTGGTGGTAGTGGGTGATAGTGGGTGATTGTAGGATCAGTTCAGTTCGATTCAATTTTTCTCGGTTCGGTTACTCGCGCACGGTATTTTGACCCTGAGACAAATTCAGCTCTTTGCACCCTCAAATGATGATTTCCTCTTCGGATTGGATAAGGGGTAGCATTCTATGAAGTTTACGAGCATCATTCGAATTCCATTCGTCTCGAGGACCTTCGTAAAAAACTTCCAGGTGGACTTCAAGAATTCCAGGTCGACGACCATTGCTCGCCTCACTGTTCTCTTTCAGGTTTGGTTTCTCTTTATGGGTTTGTCAGACGTCGGATCCGACTTTCCCCGACCCCTTTTGAAAAAATATATTTATTTCATTTTCGCTCCAAAATGTCGGGTCTTGGTGAGCGACAAGTCCGGTCGAGCGGGGTCATCAACCGGACCGAAAAATGAAAGAGTCGTCACTGACTAATTAAGGGCTAATCGGAATCCTAAAATTTTGCCTAGGGTACATGGAGTTAACATCCTATGACTTAGAAAGGTCTAGGTCCAATGAATCGAGTTCAGAGGTTTGATTACGTCTTAAAAGCTCGCGAGCTCATAATCCGCCCTTTCAGTACTTTAGTTTGCTTTTGAAAGTTTTTTCAATTTACCTGAATTACCCGTTTTGATCATGTTTGGCCCAAACAGACTACATGCATTTTCTTTAAATTAAACAAACCATGTACATACTTTTGTTTTTATGAGTTAATTTCAAATAAACAAGAGAGAACTAAAGTTAATCGTGCTCGGAAAAAAAAAAGTTTAACTCTTGAGTCATTCTAAACGTGTCAAAACATGCACGAATGATTTTGAAGATATTAACCTCGTTGGACTAATTTGTCACATTTTGAGAAGTTATAGGATGTCAAAAACAAATCTAGGGACCAAAATGCAGATTATTAAAATTGGAGCTGAATTGGAAAAATATTTCAAAAATAGCAGAAATGACCCTAAACTATTCTGGACTTATTCGTAATACTTGGTAAAAGCTCCAAAATAACCCGAAAATTATTCCGGACTTATTTGTAATACTTTGAGAAGTCATGGAATGTCTAGAAAAATTTAGGAATCAAAATGTAATTTTCAAAAAAGTTATAACTGAACTGAAAATATTTTTTTAAAATTACAGAATTGACCCAAAACTATTCTAGATGTACTTGTAACACTTGGTAAAATTCCAAAAATAACCCGAAAATTATTCTAGACTTTTGAGAAATCATGGAATGTCCAGAAAAGTTTAGAAATCAAAATGTAATTTAAAAAAAAACGAGCTCAATTAAGAAAAAAAATTCAAAAATTGGACAAATAGCCCAAAACATTTCCGGTTTGGTTTATATCACTTGATAAAGTCCAAGAATGACCCGAGAGTCCAATGACCGAGTTGTAACCTTCATCAAAGTTTGGGAATGAGCTAAGTCATTTTGAAAATATTTGTTTTCACATATACATAATATACATATATAATACATATACATATCACAACTGATTTTGGCTTCTCTCGCTTCATTATTTACATAGTAGACAAACAATATCGTGCAACTTTCGAAAGTTGGATATCTACAAGTCCTGATTATTGACGATGATTTGTTGAGACTGAGCGCCTAAACGTTCATCATCTTGTGACTCCTAGAAGCTGGACACCTACATATCATGGTGGTCGAGGATGACTTGTTGAGGCCGAACACCTAAAGGCTCCGTATGTCGACTTGTGACTCCAAGAAGCTAGATAACTACAGGTCATGGTCGTCGATGATGAATTGCGGAGGCTGAACACCTAAAGGCTCCGTTTGTCGGATTGTGACTCCGAGAAGCTGGATAACTACATGTCCTGGTCATCGAGGATGACTTGCAGAGGCTGAACACCTAAAGGCTCCGTTCGTCGACTTGTGACTCCCAGAAGCTAGATAACTACAGGTCTTGGTCGCCGATTTCTTTTTTATCTATCAATTTTGTTTCCTTTTGCTACGGTAATTTGTTTTTTACCGCACCTCTCGATTCCTTTAATTTTTGCCTAAGTCGCCCTTTTAGGTTTTCAACCTAGCAGAGATTTGATTCCTCTCCTTTTTTCATGATTGTCCTTTTGGGGATTTTCAATCATGCCTCTCTTCCATAAATTTTGCCTAAACCGCCCTTTCGGGTTTTCGATTTAGCGGGATTTCTCTCACTTTTGGAGGTTCGTTTTTTGGTTACGAACGCCTTAAGGATAGTATTTTGTGACTGTGTCCATATTGATTGGACTGGAGAGTTCTTGGTTGTCCATATCGGTGATGATCATGACTCCTCCACTGAAAACCTTTTTGACGACATAAGGCCCTTCATATTTAGGCACGAACTTACCCCGGGAGTCTGGATTGACTCGAAGGATTTTTCTGAGAACTAGATCACCTGCTTGTAATTCTCTTGGACTGACCTTCCTATTAAATGCACGAGTCATGCGTTGTTGGTACAATTGCATGTGGCACAGCGCGATGAGTCGCCTTTCATCTATGAGGTTTAATTGCTCATATTTTCATCTCGGCCATTCTAACTCGTCCATCTCTGCCTCAGCGAGGATCCTAGCTGACGGGATTTCTACTTCAATTGGCAGTACGGCTTCGGTCCCGTAAACAAGATAAAATGGGGTTGCCCCTGTTGATGTCCGTATTGAGGTCTTGTATGCCATGAGTGCCCAAGGCATCTTGTCGTGATAATCCTTATAATTGACAGTCATTTTCTCTATGATCTTTTTGATATTCTTATTTGCTGCTTCCAGTGCGCCATTCATTTGTGGGCGATATGGAGACGAATTTCTATGTTTGATCTTAAATTGGTCACAAAACCCATCAACCAATTTATTATTCAGATTTTTGGCATTATCTGTGATGATTGACTCTGGCACTCCAAAACACGCGATGATATTTTGCCTAATGAAACACTCGACCGTTTTGTCGTTACTAACGCTAGGGTGATAGCCTCTACCCATTTAGTGAAATAATTGATCGTCACCAATATGAATTGATGACCATTGGAAGCCTTTGGAGAGATCATACCGATTACATCGATGCCCCACATTGAGAAAGGTCATGGAGAAGTCATGGGATAGAGCTCATGTGGTGGCGCGTGGATTTGGTCTGCATACACTTGACGTAGGTGGCAATGTTAGACGTGTCTCGCACAATCATACGTCATGGTAGACCAAAAGTATCCAAGTCTCATTATCATTTTTTATAGCATTCGCCTGCCCATGTGTGGGCCACAACAACCTTTGTGAATTTCTTCCATTATGCGCTCAGCTTTTTTGGCATTCACGCATCTCAAGAGATTATCATCAAATGATTTTTTGTAAAAGGTCGGGCCACTGAGAAAATAATTACATGTCATCCTTCGTACTACCTTCCAGTAATTTCTTGTGGCACCTTCTGGGAACTCTCAGGACTCTAAGTATTTTTTTTATGTCAGTGAACTACGGCTGAACATCTGACTCTTCGACTGCACAACAATAGGTTGGAACCTTTTTGACCTTGATCTCCACTTGCAGTACCTGATTTCCCAGCGAAATTTTACTCATTGATGCGAGCGTTGCCAATGCGCCTGCAAATTGGTTCTTATTTCTCGGCATATGAGTGAAAGTGATGTCTTCAAATTCTGCGGATAAATCCTTAAGGTGCTCGTGGTATGGTTGGAGTTTGGCATCCCTCGTTTTTCATTCCTCCGTCGTTTGTAGGATGATTAACATGGAATCTCTGAACACTTCTAGTTTCTTCACTTCGAGGTCAAGTGCGGCGCTCATGACGTGAACACATGCCTCATATTATGCGATGTTGTTGGTGCAGTCAAAGGTGACCTTGGCCGCCACTGGAAAGTGTTGCCCCTTTGGTGAGATGAGCACTGCCTTGATACCCCCTCCGACTGAATTCACAACACTATCAAAGTACATCCTCCAATTTGCCTTCGACAACCCTTTTTCTTCTACTTGCATAATCTTCCCATATGGTAATTCGGAGTTAATCAAGTGATCATCGTTTATTGGAAACTCTGCTGGATTATCTAAAAGGTATCTCATGGGATCCATCTTCGAATACAGACTTATGGTGTATTACAACGTATACTGGTGAAGTCGCTGCATTACCCACACGAATGCGCAACATATCCTTTCCACTCCTGATACTATGTTTCACCCTCCGTGAACTTCTTACTCACGTAGTATATGGCATGTTCATTCTTTCCAGTCACATCGAGTTGTCCCAACATGCACCCCAACGAGTCTTGGCGCACTGTTAAATACATATTGAGCGGTTGTCCTGGAGTTGGCGGCACCAGAACTGGTGGGCTCAGGTAATTTTTTATGGACTCTAAGGCGTTTTGGCATTCTTCATCCCAAATTATCAGAGCGTTCTTATTATGTAAAAGACGAAATAAAGGTTAACACTTGTTTGTCATATTTTCAATGAAACGCGCAATGTAATTCAAATGGCCTAATAGGCTTCGGACCTCCTTGACGGTCGATGGTGGGGGTAATTCTTGTATCGCCTTGACTTTGTCAGGGTCTACCTCAATTCCATTCTCACTGACTATAAAGTCCAATAACTTGCCTGATGTGGCTCCAAAAGTGCATTTAGTTGGGTTTAAGCGCAACTTGTACTTCTTGAGTCTTTCAAATAGCATGCGTAAATTGATCAAGTGATCTTCACCTTCTTGAGACTTTGCAATCCTAACATCTACGTACACCTCGATCTGTTTATGCATCATGTCGTGGAACAGTGTCACCATTGCTCTTTGGTAGGTTACCCCTGCGTTTTTTAAACTGAAAGGCATAATTCTGTAACAAATGTGCCCCACATCGTGACAAATACGGTTTTTGACTTATCTGCTTCAGACATCTTGATCTGGTTGTATCTTGAGAACCCATCCATGAACGAAAACATCGTATGACGTGCCATGTTGTCGACCAACCTATCGATATGAGGTAGAGGGAAATTATCCTTTGGACTGGCTTTGTTAAGATCTCGATAGTCGACACAGACGCGGACGCGACCGTTCTTCTTGGGTACTGGAGCAATATTTGCTACCCATTCAGAATAATTGCAAACTTCTAGGAATCCAGCGTCGATTTTCTTGATTATCTCTTCCTTCATTTTAAGGATTAGGTCGGGACTTTATCTCCTCAGGTGTTGTCTCTTGGGTCGAAAGTTCTCAGTGTTTAGTGGAAGAACGTGTTCCACGATTGACGAATCAAGACTTGGCATGTCAGCATATGACCAGGCGAAAATCTCCTGGTACTCTTTTAGCAAATCCATCATCTGAGTTCTTTGGTCATGACTCAAACTTGTCCAAATCTTCAATTCGCGTGGTTCCTCGAGAGTGTCGATGTTTATGACCTCAGTAACTTCTGTTGTTAGGAGTTTGTCTCTCTCGTACCTGTCCCAACTTTCTTCGATTTCTTCTGTGACATCCTTTTCACCGGATCCTTCTCTGTAATGTACAGAGTCAGATTCAGCAAGGGTGTCCTTGTACGAGATTGAATCATGGTTCCCCTTGTGTTCTCTAGAGATATTGTTCCTAAAGAAGGAAGCAGAAGAGAAGGGAAATTAATATCAGAAGTAGGTAGAAAGAGATATAATATTGATAACATGATGGATTAACAAAAGAAGGGATTCATTTGATGTGGTCATGATAAATTGCCTCTATTCCAAAACCGTGAGGTTCATAACATATGCCCTACGCAGAATACATCCTTTTTCAAAATGTCTTACTCACTATTGCTAAGAGAAAACGCATAAGCAGGTAATGTCATCCAGTTTGTGATATTCTCCCCACTAGCAAGTGGACGGACGAAAAGGCTTGAGGGATCTTCATCAAGCAGTGCTCTAATGGTGACACCGATCGAAAACAAGCCTGATAAGCCTTCGTGAGAAGCAACGTCGTCGGGTTTAATCATTTGTGGTGGGCCAGGAATGAAACAGCGAGGGGGAGGAAACAGCAATGCCCGTGAATTTCCGGTTAAACGTTTCCATCGGGCAACTTCGTAATCTTTGAAATTAGGAAGGAAACCCAGTCTGAAAGTGCCTTTGTTCTTCCTTGGAGCTATTGGGTGTATGATGCCCTGGACGTAGATTCCCAGACCGCGTCCTAAGATGAAGTTGTTGCCCAACATGATCTTCCCTACCATTAGCTCGACTCTGTCTGGTGCTGGCTCTCCCCAATCCCTAATCACAGAAATGAGTCAACGACATAGAAAGACAATGCATCTTCAATCTCGATTCCGATGAAAGGTACGGTAGTATCCTTATAAATGTTATAATCTTCTTCCCCATCGATCACAACCAGGCGGTCCTCATATATAAATTTTACTTTCTGATCAAGGGTAGAAGGCACTGCACCAGCGGTGTGTATCTAAGGTCTTCCCAAAAATAGATTGTAGACCCCTGGAATGTCCAAGACTTTGAAAGCTACGCTAAACACGCATGGACCAATCTCCAATGGTAATTCAATTTCTCCTTCTACCTCCCTTATATTGCCATCAAAAGCTCGAATAACACTCTTGGTTGGACGGATGAGTGACGAATCTATATTCATATGTTGGAGGGTGGACATCGGGCATACATTTAAAGCTGAGCCATTGTCAATCATTACTCTTGAGAGTATGTATCCCTTGCTCTTGCACACGATGTGGAGGGCCTTGACATGTTGTTGTCCCTCAAAACCCAACTTTTCATCCCCGAAGGCGATTTGGCTAGCAAAAACCGAACCGCTGAGATTCTCCACTTGGCGGGTTGAAATTTCCTTTGGTATTAGGGTTTCCTTCAAATCATTCATTAATGCATCTCGGTGTGGTTCAGAACTCAACAACAGAGCCAACAAAGATATTTGCGTTGGGGTTCTGCGCCACTGGTCCACGACCTTGTACTCAGCATCCTTTACAATCTTCATGTTTCAGTTACCTTCTTCTTTTGGGCTCCCTCCACCTCCTTATCCTTGGACGGGTTTTTTGGCTGGATATAGCAACGTACAAATCGAGTCATACTGAAAATGTCTTCATTTTCCGCTGACCCTTCCGCGTGCCCCCCATAGTTCCAAGCTCTCGTACTTGAATGGTGCTGGTTCTTGCGGTACTTGAATGGTAATTAAATTTCTCCTTCGACCTCCCTTATAATGCCATCAAAAGCTCGAACAACACTCTTGGTTGGACGGATGAGTGATGAATCTATCTTCATATGTTAGAGGGTGGACATCGAGCATACATTCAAAGTTGAGCCGTTGTCAATCATTACTCTTGAGAGCACGTATCCCTTGCTCTTGCACACGATGTGGAGGGCCTTGACATGTTGTTGTCCCTCAGAACTCAACTTTTCATCTCCAAAGGCGATTTGGATAGCAAAAACTGAACCGATGAGATTCTCCACTTGGCGGGTTGAAATTTCCTTTGGTACTAGGGCTTCCTTCAAAACATTCATTAATGCATCTCGGTATGGTTCAGAACTCAATAATAGAGCCAACAAAGATATCTGCGTTGGGGTTCTGCGCAGCAGGTCTACGACCTTGTACTCAGCATCCTTTACAATCTTCATGAAATTGCTCGCTTCTTCTTCAGTTATCTTCTTATTTTGGGTTACCTCTACCTCATTTTCCTTGGGTGGATTTTCTGACTGGATATAGCAACACCCAGATCGAGTCATACTGAAAATGTCTTCATTTTTCGCAGATACCTCTGCGTGACTCCCATAGCTCCACGATACCCTTTTGCTGCTCTCGTACTTGAATGGTGCCGGTCCTTGCGGTACGTAGTCAATGATTAGTGGGGTGATCATCAAAACATATTTTTTTAGCATCTCCCGACCCCCTCCTTCTTCTAAGAATATCATGTTGACTGAGCCTGAAGCGTGGTTGCCTAGCGGATTGGTATTGACATTTGGTGGTGAAATGAGATTTAAGACTAGGTACTTATGATCGATAAGGTCTTGGATTCGGTGCTTCAGGCGAGGGCAATTGTTAGTGGTGTGCCCAGGTGCTCCCATGTGGAAATCACATTTTGAATTTGACTCATTAGCTGGAAATCTCATTTCGGGGCTCAGAACCTCAAGACCTATGAGCCAAAGCCTTCTTGTACAATTCAACAAATGGTATTGGAAGCGGGGTAAATTGTCGGGGCTCTCGAAATCTCCTTTGGTTCCCACCTCGGTAGACAGAATTTTGTGGGTTAAGCAGGGAGGCTGTTCCTTGTGGGGCTCGAGGAGCCTGAGGCGTCGGGACCACCGGTGATGGTTGGTATTGTTGATATGGAGCCGAGTAAGAAGCTTGGTAAGGGTTCGGATAGACCGCGCCTATAATCGGGGTAGGCTTCTTTGTTCCTATTTTCTTAGGATCCGCTGCACTTTTGTATGGGTCTTCAATCTTTCCAGACCGAAGCCCTCGCTCGATCAATTTGCATGTCATGATGAGATTTGAAAATTCCGTTGTGGATTGACTCATCATCTGGGTATAATATATACGCTTAAGAGTGCTGATAAAAATCGGGACCGCCTCGTTCTGCTCGAGAGGTGAGTTCATTCAGTTGGCCTTTCCCCTCCACTCAGTCACATAATCTTTAAAAGATTGTCCCTCTTTCATTTCCATAGCTTGAAGATCAAGGCGAGTAGGAGCGTTATCCAGATTATGCTTATATCATTGGTGGAAAAGCTTGGTCAGCTCCTCCATATTTGACACTATCTCCGTTCTTAACCGTGCGAACTAGACCAACGCCTCCCCTTTCAAACTTTCCTGGAAGGTCTGGACCATCAACTTGGTATACTGATGATATGGAGTCATTTTCGCCATGTAGATCTTGAGGTGAACAATCGAATGACGTGTTTTATCGAACCTTTCAAAGTCTGGCACCTTGAATTTATCGCGCATCGGAATTTCCTGAAATAGAGCCAGATCGGAGAAATCCAAGTCTCCCAATCGATCTACTCCTTGAATAGACCTCGTCTTTTCTTTAATTTGATTCAAACACTTGTCTTGTTCGGTCTCGACAGGGACGACTGTGAACGAATAATTGGGGAGCCCAAACGCGGATCATGTGACATGGTTGGGGTAAACAGGTACTGGAGGTGCAACCCGATCATGCTGAAGAGGAAAAACTTGCTCGTGAAGGTCATGTACGGGTAGTGGAACTTGATTAGGACAATCGTATGTAGGAGGTGGAGCTTGGTTGGGATGGTCACGTGTGGGAGGTGGAGGTGGAGCTTGAACAGGATGACCATATGTGGGAGGTGGAGCTTGGTCAGGATGACCATATGTGGGAGGTGGAGTTTGGTCGGGTAAGACCAAAGTACTTGGCATAGATTGATGAGGTGCTACGGGCGGGGGTGTTGCTTGGGAAGACGAGGTGACTGCCTCGGCGTTTAGAAAAACCAAAATCTGCTCGAACCGGGAGGTCATGCCAGCCATGGCATAATTCATGGTATGTATATTCTATTCTAGCTGGATGATCCTCTTTTCGTATTCTTGAGGTGTCGGAGTTGTTAAATATCGCAAGGGTTCCGGGAAACCTGGTGGAGGGCTTTGATTTTGTTGTTCCATTCATTCCCGTTGAACGAAACCACGAGTGCGTATCGGGCTTGTTCTTACCAGATGTGCCTAAATCATTGAAATACCATAGTAAGAAGGGTAAATACACAATTGATCATGCATGTTTTTTTTTGTTTTTTTTTTAAAATTATGCATGTTCCGTTCATTCCATTCGTAGACTTTGATGACATATATGACAAAAGGTTTTCCAAACAATATTCTAAAAGGAGTTGGTCAATCAAAGTCTAATTCTTAAGACGTTTCACACGACAGCGCAGCTCGTTGAGTGCATTTTTTGCTTGCTCCTTGGTTCGAAGGAAGTCGGGGACATGCATTTCGAAAATCTTTTTATTTGCCTTTCCCTTTGTCTGGACTGTTCAATGGTGTCATTCAACTCAGCGATTTTGCTCTCACATTTATCCAAGGTGCGATCCGACTTCTCCCTTCATTTCACACACACACCATAACTCATTGCGGAGGCGTTGGATCTCTTTCTTGGATCTAGAGTGTTCATCAGTCCAAGCAATACTTTGAATTTCCACACTAGCTTTCATGATCGCGTAGATATACTCATGAGATGATGGTGATTGCTCGGGCCTATCCCCGATTATCTCCTTCGGGTCAAAAGGAGGACTTGCGGGTGCCGAATAGAACTTATGAACATACTCCATTGTTGCATGGTATTCGTTTTCATTTGTCGTGGAGCCTTCCGTCATATTTATGAATAGTGGGACTTGGTTTCCCCAATCATCATTCACTTGTCGAACTGAGTTTCATAGCGAGTTTGCAATGTTTGCTCGGCTATGCCACTTGTTTGCTCTTGGGGATCCATCAATGTGCACCGGGATATCTTGGAATCCATTGAATTGTCGAATAACTTGGGAAGGCTAGGTGGTCATAGATCCTCGATGGCTAAGAAGTGAAACTCCCTCAAAATATTTGCACCTAAGGATCATGAGGCGGTGGATGGATAACCATCTAGCCGTCCATAAAATGTCTTTATGCGTTATTTTCGAAATATAGATTTTCCAATTGAGGGCTTTCCATTTTTCAGCTTCGAACAATGATCGACCTAACATTCTCGAGATGACCCTTTTGTCGCCTAAAACGTTTTCCCTGGGAAATTTCATGCCAAATTCTTTCATATTGCTTAAAAAACAAATCTGAAGTAAGGTCGGACTTGCTTTTAGTTCTCCCTTTCCTTTTCTTTTTAAAATATTTAGAGATGCAATGGTTTCGCCGAGCAATGCCGTTACAAAACCTTTGCCTTCTATTATTTGGATGACGACTTTGGCCATAGCTGAGTCGATGAGACCATTAGATAAGGGGAATGTGACTGTTCTCAAAATAAGTAAAATAAAACATGACATCTCCCCATAGCATTTGTTTTATCGACAATTCGGCGCTCGATCCAATATACTAAAAGTTCAATAGATAAACCATTCCGGTCGAGCGAAATGAAAGAGTAGCCACCGATTAATTAAAGGCTAATCAGAATCCTAAAATTTTGCCTAGGGTACATGAAGTTAACATCCTAGTGTTTAGAAAGGTCTACGTCCAATGAATCGAGTTCGGGGGTTTGATTACGTCTTAAAAGCTCGCGAGCTCATAATCCGCCCTTTCGGTACTTTAGTTTGATTTTGATTTTTTTTTCAATTTACCCGAATTGCCCATTTTGATCATGCTTGGCCCAAAAAGACTACATGCATTTTCTTTAAATTAAACAAACCATGTACATACTTTTGTTTTTATGAGTTAATTTCAAATAAACAAGAGAGAACTAAAGTTAATCGTGCTCGGAAAAAAAAAGTTTAACTCTTGAGTCATTCTAAACGTGTCAAAACATGCACTAATGATTTTGAAGATATTAAGCTCGTTGGACTAATTTGTCACATTTTGAGAAGTTATAGGATGTCAAAAAAAAATATAGGGACCAAAATGCAATTTCTTAAAATTTGAGCTGAATTGGAAAAATATTTCGAAAATTGCATAAATGACCCAAAACTACTATTCTGGACTTATTCGCAACACTTGGTAAAAGCTCCAAAATAATCCGAAAATTATTCTGGACTTATTTATAATACTTTGAGAAGACATGGAATGTCCAGAATAATTTAGGAATCAAAATGTAATTTTCGAAAAAAATTATAACTGAACTGAATATATTTTTTAAAATTACAGGATTGACCCTAAACTATTCTAGATTTATTTGTAACACTTGGTAAAATTCCAAAAATGACCCGAAAATTATTCCAGACTTATTTGTAACATTATGAGAAATCATGGAATGTCGAGAAAAGTTTAGAAATCAAAATGTAATTTTTTTAAAAAACGGGCTGAATTAAGAAAAAAACTCAAAAATTGCACAAATAGCCCAAAACTTTTTCAGTTTGGTTTATAACACTCGATAAAGTCCAAGAATGACCCAAGAGTCCAAGGACCGAGTTGTAACCTTCATCAAAGTTTGGGAATGACCTAAGTCATTTTGAAAATATATACATAATATACACATATTATACATATAGTATACATATAGTATCACATATATATTATACATATAGATATATATAGTATCACATATACATAATATATATATATATTATACATATATATATATATATATATATATATATAACAAGTATATTATACATAAATATATAATATATGTATATAAACTCTTTTTTTTATAACATAAATAATAACATTAGGAAATACAAATACAATATTAAATGCGAGAGAAATATACCTAAATCGTTCGGAACTTAAACACCGTACGAGAAACTGAGGCCGATAATTACCAATATATTTGTTCACTCTTCTCTTCTTCAATTCTTTCACTCTTCATTCATTCCTCCTCATCACCATAGCCTTCACCTTGTATTTATAGAACAAATCTACTACTTATTTAAGGAATTTTAATTATTTTTTTTAATAATAAAAAAATAAAAAACGGTGGGAAATATGAAACATGGCCATGTGTGGCCATTTTCCACATTGGATTTTTAAAAACAAATTAAGTCAATTCAAGAATTGGATCCTCGATCTAGGTCAGAAATGGTCGTCGGAGACCAACACGTTTGTTTTGCGGTGGGGCGATGCACACTGACGCTTGAAGTCGTCAAGGTCATCAAAGGTGACTCTGCTCTGGGATTCCCTATTTCCACCATTGTTGAAATGGTGGGAAGAGAAAAAATGGAGAGGATGGGGTGGGGTTTCAGCTGGTGGTGGTGGTGGAGAGGAGGGTGGAGGAGCTGGTGGTAGCGGTGAGGAAGAGGGTGGTGTTGAAGGAGGCATCCATACGATGAGAAACTCCCGTCGAGACGTCCTTGTGGCATATCCTCCACGGATCGCTTCCTCCTTGAGCCCGGAGAAGTCCTTCGGCCCTGGCAAAGCAACGGTGGCCATGGTTTTTTCAGGGCAACATATCTTCTTTCAAACGGTAGCCATGATTATTCTTCAGGGCAACAGATTGTTCTTCAGGTCCAGAGAAATTTTGTCCTTTGAGAATGGAAAAAATCACGTTTCAAGCACATAATGAGGATTCCATCCAAAATAAACGACTAATTAACAGTAAGGAGGAATTTTTCATCCGGACCAAACATTAGGACTAAAATTTCAAATTTTAAACTTTAAGGGGAAAACTTAAATTTGGCTTAAATATTAGGGGGCAATATCGTATTTTACCAAATAATATATTAACAACTTTTGGCACTTGGAATCATCTATGCATTAATATTATTAATACTAAAAAAATCTATAATTTTTTTTTTACATTTTAATAATCTCATTATTTGAAAATACTCTATAATACATAATTATCATTATAAAAAATGTATACATTAATTAAATATCTTCTTTCAATTTTGATTCTATTTTTTTTATTTATTGATTCACGCGATTGATTATGTTTATTCAACATATAAATATATGTCAATTTTGATCGATTTTAATTCTATTTTAATTATTTAAATTTATAGATGAAATATATTTCTATAATGACAGTGGTCACAATTAAAAAAAATCTTTAACTTCTTGGAAATTATAACTTTTATAAATGATCTAAGTCTTTAGATTTTTTTTTGCCATCATTTAAGTCTTTAGATTCACTATTATCTTAATGTCTGAAAACGTGAAAATATAATTCATTTGTTACTGAGATATAAAAAAAATGGTGCATGAGAAAAGATGGAGGGACAGTGATAAAGAAATATATAATTATCATCTTATAAAATTTGTAAGGTTACATACGTGTAAAGATGGTTAATATGTATGTCTTTAATATTGAATGTCATATGATTGAGTCTCCGTGCGAATGGTTTTTTTATAACTTTTTGAGAATACATTTAAATGACCAAAATAGTCATGTTAAACATAAATTAATTGGATTATTAAGGGGTATTTATGTAAATTTACAGGTGACGGTTAAAAAAACCATATCTTCATAGATGAAAAACTAAACCAATAAACTATTATATTTAGTCATATTATCAAATACATTACGTATTATTTGTTATAGTTAAATGTTTGAACAATATTATTAAATGACCAATTTTCTAAAATTCGATGAAAATCGGTCCGATCCAAAAATATAATATTTGATTTATGGTTGTTTTTTCTTGTTTAATCTGGATTTTTACACAAGAACGTTCTACGGATTTTAAATACTATCGGTACCAAGCCGACTATTAATATATATTTTTTATTTAAATATAAATAAAATTTATGATTATAAATATTTTATCCATTATTTAAATCTTTTGAGTTTAGTGTCTGTCCTTGGCACCCTTATATATTTTATATAGAATCTATTATTTAAATTTAGAGATAATAATTATAGTAAATAAAAATAAATAAATAAAAAATGATATATTTTTAAAATGGAAATTACAAAACACGAAAAATCTAAGGGAGCAAAAACTATACGACATCGTCATTATTTTTCTGAAAGGCAGTTGAAGTTTTGCAACGTACGTAATTTAAAGTCACATGGTACAATTTTTCGACATGTGCAATAATATATGAGTTGTCACAATTATCTACACATACTGCTCTCATTAAAGGAACAGAACACGCACCTGGTATAATATATATATATATATATATATGTCAGCTGATCATGGATCTTCATGGTGTCGTTCATGGTGTCGTTAATTTGAGAGATAATGAGGACCATCCCCCACCAATTGGGAATAACCCTTCCCAACAACTCCAACCAGCAAATGAATTTTGGCCAAAAAAAAAAAAAAATGAATTAGAGAGGAAATGAATATCATAAAATAATGTAATCTTTTATTTTTTTAACTTAAAAAATTTGAAGTTAATATTTTAAAATGAAATATCTTATTGGTCAGTATATACTTAAAATATTATATTAATAATTTGGCATTCCTAATGGACAAAGAAGATTTTTAACCTTTTTTTTTAAGTAGCTGCTTTAATTTCAGTTATTCAAATTTTCAATATATTATTTTATATCTCATCAAATGAATGGCATTTTCTATTTTTTTAACCATTCTTAACCCAATATTGCCTCATTGCTTTTTTTAAAGAAAGATTATTTACACAAAGTAGACAGTTTAGTTTAGAGCTAGAAGTTTAGTCTTTGTTATACTGGAATTGAAGAGTTTGTTTTAATAATAGGCAGCATGATTAAGGGAGGATAAAAAAGAATTACGAAGTGTTCTTCAATTCTGACCATTTTCTTTGCAAGTAAATTAAATATCTATTTTACTTTTCGATACACATGCCTAATTTTGAATCTTTTAAGCTCTAGCAACAATTTGCTGCAGTCAGGGATTAATAGCATTAGTGGTCTATCAATAGTCGTCTCTTTTACAACTATATCTATTGCCTTTAACAAAGATGTTGGTAATTCCCATCTATTTGGCCAGAATTAGTAATGTCCCCTATCTCCATAAGTATGTTACTTGTCCTCAGTTTTCTTAGAAAACTCTTTAGCCATCCTCCCATATTAATTACTTAAAAAACATTGTATAAACAAATACACTTTTGGTGAATTTAACCTTAAAATGTATCAAGAAAGTGATTATTCTTTCAATTATTATACTTACATTCCAATTACTTATACAATCCTTGTGAGATTTTTCACTAAAATATTGTCAAATTCAAGTTTCAAAATTGTTTCAGTCCCTTTCCAAAAGCAAAACAGAAATCTCTCCCTCTCAATTAAAGTTTATCCTTTTCCACTAAATGTGAATTTCCTCATTTACCCTTCAACTCCATTGCTGATCATGTTATGTCTCTGACAGAAAAAAAGACCGAGTCTGTCTCTGGCCTCTGCTGACTGCTTTTGTAAAGGGTTTTCACGCCGTCGGTCCCCCTCTAATATACAATTATACATATACACATACATATATTTATAAAAGCTTCATTCGTCAGTCATGGAGATTCCCAAAGTTATCGACATATTGAACCGGTTGGTTTTCTTTCTGTCTGTCTCTCTTCTTCCTTTTCTAGGGTTGCTTTGATGAGCTGTTATGATGAACAACACTACCACTATGGATCTGGTACTGTGTCGATGAATGGATGTGCATGATAAAACAGGTAATTCTCTCATTCATTTCAGGTATTACAGCTCTATTACACTTCATTACATCAGAATCTGGTACACTTATACACTAGATTACAGATTGCTTTTTACTTTTGACAATAATTCCTGTTTTTATGGTTTTCCTGGTTTTATGGCTTTCCTGGTTTTATGGCTTTTGACTTGCTTTTGTTGTCTTATTCCAACACTCCCCCTCAAGTTGAGTGGTCGGATCTCCGATACTCAACTTGTCGAGTACTTCTTTGAACACTTTTGAGTTTACTGCTTTAGTGAGTATATCCGCTAGCTGATGCTCAGAGCGAACGAACGGCAGTTTGATGTTCCCCGCCTCAAGGTTTTCTTTTATGAAATGTCTGTCCACTTCAATATGCTTGGTTCGATCATGTTGCACCGGATTTTCGGAAATACTGATTGCTGCCTTGTTGTCACATAGTAACTTACAGGATTCGGTTGGTGGAAAACCGATTTCTGTCATTAATTTTCTTAGCCATAAGATTTCTGTTAATCCTCTAGCTATCCCACGAAATTCCGCTTCTGCACTTGATAGAGCCACAACCTTCTGTTTCTTACTTCTCCAGGTTACCAGATTATCACCAATAAATGTGAAATATCCGGAGGTTGACTTTCGATCAACTGGGTTGCCTGCCCAGTCAGCATCTGTGTAACCTTGTATTTCCAGATGGTTATTTCTTCTAAACAAAACTCCATTCCTCGACGTGCCCTTCAAGTACCTCATTATCCTTGTGACCGCTTCCATATGCTCAACTTGAGGCTGATGCATAAATTGGCTTACTACTCCGACCGCATAAGCTATGTCTGGTCGAGTATGTGACAAATATATGAGCTTACCCACCAGCTTTTGATATCGTTCTTTATCTGCCATTCTTGTTCCTTCTGATATTTGTAAGCCATGATTCACTATCATTGGAGTTTCAACAGGTTTGCATTCCAACATCCCTGTCTCTGTCAAGAAATCCAGAATATACTTCCTTTGGGATATAAAAATCCCTTTTCTTGATCTTAGCACCTCGATTCCAAGGAAGTATTTCAAATTTCCGAGATCTTTCATTTCAAATTCTTCAAACAAATTCCTTTTGAGTTTGTCCATTTCTCCTTTGTCATTTCCTGTGATAATCATGTCATCGACGTAAATAATCAAACAGGTTATTAAGTCTCCTGTTCTTTTCAAGAACAAGGTGTGATCTGAGTTGCTTTGCCTATATCCATATTTTTTCATGGCTATAGTAAACCTCCCAAACCATGCCCGAGGAGACTGTTTCAAACCATAGAGTGCCCTTTTTAATCGGCACACCTTTTCTCCTTGACTCTCATTCTTGTATCCTGGAGGAACTTCCATATACACTTCTTCTTCGAGATCTCCATGGAGGAATGCATTCTTCACATCGAACTGGTGGAGCGGCCAATCTTTATTTGCGGCTATAGATAACAATACTCTGATTGTGTTTATTTTGGCTACCGGCGAGAATGTCTCGGAATAATCAATCCCGTATGTCTGAGTGTATCCTTTTGCCACCAATCTCGCTTTGTATCTATCAATGGACCCATCTTGCTTATACTTGATAGTATACACCCACCTGCATCCTACTGGCTTCTTTCCAGCTGGCAATCTGCACATTTCCCATGTCTTATTTTTTTCTAGTGCCTCCATTTCACTATTCATAGCCTGTTTCCAATTCTTGGATTGTTGAGCTTCTTCGGTTGTTCGCGGGATTTCTTCTGTGAGAATAGACCTTGTGAAAGCCTTTGCCTCCTCACTTAAGCTCCCCCTTACTGTGTTTGCCACTGGATACCTTGATCTGTTTGGCTCCCTTTCTGGTGTGTACCTCTTTGGTGGCCTTCCTCGATTCTCTCTTGGAGGTAACTTATATCCTCCAATCATTATCTCCTCTTGTTCACCTGGTTCCTCACTCAAAATATTGACGTTTTGAGTTTCAGATGAACTTACCGGGCTTACCTCAGATACCTCAACTGGTAATGAAATATCGGTTGTGACCCTTAGTTCACTGCTCGATACTGGCGTATCAGAGGTTAGCTCAAGGGTTGGTCTATCTTGCTCTTTTGGTCCTTCATGGGAGAGACTTTGTCTGTCATAGGAGATATTGGAATTACATACCCATTCCAGTGGATCATCTGTAAGACTCCCCCCCTGACCACTGGACTGGTGATAAAAATACTCGGTTTCAAGGAAATCACAGTTCATGGTTGTGAACATGCGACGAGTTTTAGGATCATAACACCGATACCCCTTTTGATTAACTCCATATCCGACAAACACACATTTGACTGCACACGGATCAAATTTGTTCCGGTCAATCTTAGGTATGTGGACAAACACAGAGCAACCAAAGACACGAGGGTTTAAATTTAGAGTGGGGGGTACTTTGGTAAATTCAGAAAGAGTTTGGATCGGTGTTTTGAAATTGAGAATTTTTGTAGGGAGACGATTGAGGAGGTATGTTGCCGTGGCAACGGCTTCAGGCCAGAATGATTTTGGAACTTTTGACTCAATGAGTAAGGCTCGCGTTATTTCAAGGAGAATTCTATTTTTCCTCTCGGCCACACCATTTTGTTCCGGAGTGTGTGGACACGAAGTTTGATGAATGATTCCTTTTTCAGAAAAGAAATCTTTCATATGTTGATTTACAAATTCCCCCCCATTATCTGACCGAAGGACTTGAATTTTTTTCTGAAATTGATTTTGGATCATTTGGAAAAAGTGAGTGAATTTGTCAAACACTTCTGACTTTTGTTTTAAAAAATACACCCATGTTATACGAGTGCAATCATCGATAAATAATACGAAATATCTAAAACCTTGACCCCCAGAAATTGGTGTTGGACCCCACACATCAGAATGAACTAAGGAAAACATGGAATTCATACGAGTACTATGAGGCTTAAACGCATGTCTATGACTTTTTGCAAGAATACAAGTCTCACAAGACAGATTTCTAGTTTTAAAAAACAACTTAGGGAATAAAAGTTTTAGATAACCCGAGGATGGATGACCCAATCTCCTGTGCCATAACCAAGCCTCTCTTTCGGAAGTCCCATGAGCAAGTAGTGCCGAACCTGGTTGAGCTACTTCATCCACGTAGTACAAACCAGTGCATTCAGTGCCACGCCCAATAATCACCCCAGTTTGGATATCCTGCAGTATGCAAAAAGTCGGGTTCATCACCATAGTACAATTCAGTTCTTTAGTGACATGAGACACCGATAACAATTTATTTGAGAGGGTCGGGACCAAGAGACAATTTGATATTCTCAATGTTGAGGAAATTTCTACTGTTCCCATTCCGGTCACTTGGGCCTTTGCCCCATCTGCAGTATGAATGTATTCAATCCGGGACTTCACAATATTCTTAATATCACGGGAATCATACGTCATAGTATCGGTTGCCCCACAGTCAAAAATCCACTGATGATTTTTAAGTGTATTTTTCTGGACTGAATATGCATGTTTTAAAAAATCAGGGACTGAACCGAACTTAATTGGGGCAGTTTTCTGATTTTTTAAAACATTAGGGGCCAATTCGCTAGGGTTAAAAGTGAAGGGACTTGGATGTAAAATCCAAATCCCTTTACCTTCTCTTGGGCAGCCGCTGCGTTCATTATCCCCGCCTCCCTCCTTCGGTCCAAAGTCTCCACAGCTCTCCCTTGGATTTCTAGGGTTTCCGCCGTGGCTTTCGTGGCGGCTGGTGCCCGCGATTCCGGCGAACGATGTGTCTCCTTCGTAGGCTTGAGGCTTCGGTGGAGCTTGGCGAGGCGTGGCAGCCGATTCCTCGTGGCTGCTGGTGGCCACCGAGTTACCCACCACGACGGCGGCGCGGCTTCGTTTCTCCTCCCACCAGTCGGGATAACCGACGAGTTTAAAGCAGCCTTCCTTCGTATGTCGACTCATCCCACAGTGAGTACACTTCAATTTGGTTTTGTCAATTCGGAATGAAGATCCGCCGGGTTTCCCGGTCGTGTCCGACCGATTGATCGTAGTCCGGCCTCCTTTTGCTGAATTAGCTGCTGTGTACTGATTTGCTGCGTGATTAGCTGCTGTGTACTGATTTGCTGCGTGATTAGCTGCGTTGATTAGGTTGCTGTCGGTCCAATTGCCCCTAGATAATAGACCCTCGCCGAGTCCCGAACTAGTCCCCGATGATGTTCCGTCGGAGGTTGCCGCTCCCATGATGTGGAGCCGGGTGGCCTCCTTCCGGATCGAAGCATATGCTTCTTCGACTGAGGGGAGTCGGTCCGATCGTAACATCTCACGTTTGATTCCATCAAATTTGGAATCAATTCCCCCTAAGAATTGATACAGCTTGGTCTCGTTCCAAATTCGGTTGTAGGAGGTTATATCTTGACTGCATATCATAGGATTTGGCCTCCTGGCTTCGATCTCTCCCCATAGGGATTGTATCGAAAGCCAGAAATCTTCGAGTGTAAGTAGTCCCTGCATCATTTTCGCAGCCCGATTATGAAGGTCGAAAATTTGCAGTGAATCCTTACCACTCCCATAAGTCGTTTGCAGTGCCTTCCATAACTCCCGGGAAGTAGGATAGTGAGCCACATTATTTGCTAATTGTGGCCCTATGTTCTGAATCATCCATGAGAACACAATGAGGTCGTCTTGTTTCCACCTCTCATAGCCTGGGTCGGATCTGCTTGGGGGTTCCGGATCCCAGGTTATGTGCTGCAATCGACCCCTTCCCCCAATTGCGATTTGCATCAGTCTGACCCATAGATGGTAGTTTGGGCCGATGAGCTTTGTGCTCACCGTGACGGTTTCTGGTAGGCTTTTTTCGGTTTTGTGGCTGAGGTTAAGACCATTTTTCAGTATCTTGGCTATTTTGAGAGTTAGGTCATCATCACTTATACCTGAACTCATTTGGGTTTGAGAAATTGGAGTTTGGGACTGTTGGCTTTCATTGTCGGACATGGCTGATCGGATCGAGTATTATTCTGGTATATGATGAGCCAGAAAAAACACCCAATCCTTCAAGGATTATGGACCTGCTCTGATACCATGATAAAACAGGTAATTCTCTCATTCATTTCAGGTATTACAGCTCTATTACACTTCATTACATCAGAATCTGGTACACTTATACACTAGATTACAGATTGCTTTTTACTTTTGACAATAATTCCTGTTTTTATGGTTTTCCTGGTTTTATGGCTTTCCTGGTTTTATGGCTTTTGACTTGCTTTTGTTGTCTTATTCCAACAGTGCAGATACATACACGTAATTGTTTCTTAGTATAATAATACCCAAATTGAATTGGCTCCATCATACAGAGATAACCAGTCAGAGAATTCAAAGCCTTAAACGACTGGAGTTTCAAAAACAATAATTATGATACAAAAAACATAATAAATTCTTTTTAAATATAATACATAGAATAGTAGTTATTTCATGAATGTAAAAGAAATTACACTTAAAAAATTGAATATATACAAACTAAGGGAATAGTAAGAAAAATGTGTATTATGTTTGTACCACCACGATTTGGTTTTTGTTGATAACTAGTCACTTCCGTTAAATACGAATAACAAAAAGGTGGTGCGGTAAATGAAAATAAAATATGACAAATTATAAATTTTTATTTGAAAAAACTAAAAAAAATACTTATTTATGCACTAAATTTTAATATTGCTTGAGTATGATGCAAAGAAATATTGAGTTAATAAAATATAATTTTTACTATATTATAGTATATTATTTTCCATTTTCTGAAGTTAAAGTATGATTAAAATAAAATAATTTGTGCAATTGTTATATTATTATAACATTTTAATTAAATAGAATAATGAAATTGAAAAAAGAGATTAAAAAGGAACTAATGCTAAAATTTAAAAAATAAATAGAAAACAGATGAATGTTTAAGGATTATATGAGATGTTTTCTAAAAACATAAATGAAGGTTTGTCAAGTGATCTTTATTGATCTGAACAATTTGTTAACATAACTTTTTTTAATAATTTCTTAACTGATTTTAAATACAATTGCAGATTGATAAATTCGTCTAATTAATTATTAAATATTATTGTAGACATATACATATTAATCACATATCAACTAGCAAATTGTTAATATTCAACAAGAAATTTGTACAATAAGTAAAGTAAAATACAATTTTTTGTCACAATTCAATATAGTAAATTAAACGGAATTAATATATTACAATTTTATATAAAATTAACAAATAATTTTTTACCAAGTTTTTTTTGCCATATATTAACAGGTGTTCAGTCTCAAAATTGTTAGCAAATATGAAACTTCTTCTAAGGAGAATGTGGAAAGAAAAAAACTTATGAATTCAACAAACAAGTACTCAAACTTTTCAATTAATCAAAAAAGAACCCAACAAATGTCCACATGCTAAGAAAGAAACAGAAATCCATAGATGAAATTTCCAAAACTACAAACACATACCATGGCAGCTACTGCTGGTGAAACTGGGTCTTTGACCTATTGTTGTTGCCTTTCCCTCTAACACTCTCACTCCTTTTATACAAGCTCGATGGAACCGATCCACTGCCACCCACCCGCGACCTAACCGCTTTTCTCCTGAGAGACCGATTCCCTGACCCGAGTGCAGCCTTGGCCACACTGTCCATCAGCACCTCTCGAGCCCTCTGCTGCTTCAGAGTCTGCTTGTTGAGATAGGTGAGCTTAGGGAGCAGGCTACAGACCGATTTTCTCAGCTGATCATCACTGACATTGGTCTGGATGGGGTTCCCCAATAGGTTAAGAGCTTGAAGGGAGTGGTAGTTGGCAACGAGCTGGCCTAGGGCCTTGGTGGTTGCAATCTTGTTGAAGCTCAGGTCCAACACGGTTAGCTTTAGGAGACGATGGACACACTCAATGTCGCTGATCTTGTTCCCCGCGAGGTAGAGTTCCTTAATCAGGGTACAGTTTGACAGTCCTAACAGTGAAAACAATTCAACTCTAAGTCATAATAAAAATCTAGGCTAAACTACCTCATAAGTTAACTATGTTGACACATGTGACTGGACAAGTAAAATTTGTACTGAAACGGTTAAAAAATATATATATGAGAAAGAATAATCAAAATACCCTTTAAATTATCTTATGCATGTTCAGCTACTTTCTCGATTCAAATTCGAAATTTGATTTCAAATCAAACCCAAAAATGCAGACTTGAGTTCAAAACCAGATTTCAGGATTGCATGGACGAAGAAAATGAAGAACAATATAAAAGGCAAGGGTAAAATCATCATTTTAGTGATCATTTAATCATATTCGTCAAACATATGTGACTGAATATGTCAAGTTTAACAAAAAAAAATCAAAGTACATAACCGTTTAGCTGGAAAAAAAAAGTGACCATCTATTGATTTTATCAAACACGACACAACATTATTGATGACAATCCAAATCATGCTGGGGATCTAAGGTTATCCGAGTTTTTTAAGATAACGAAATAAGAAGAGAGCAATATATATGTAGCACAAACACTATGGCATGACATCTACACAACACGAAATGTTTGATCTTGTTTAAATATTTTTTCAATCTATTTAGATACGATTAATTACCGTACATCAGTATGTTGTGAAGTATGTGTATCGATTTAAACACAATCATATACATCAGAGTGAGTTTGAAATTAGGTTGATTGATTACCATGTCCGATCCTGGTGATACGGTTATAGCTCAAGTCCAGAATCCGTAACCTCGTCAACTCCCTTAGACCTTCAATGGCACCGATCTTGTTTCTCGATAAGTTGAGGACGTGTAGCCCCTTCGGAAGTGATCCAGTAGTGATCCGTACTGCAAACCCCCCCAAAAAATAACAGTAATTAGCGAAAAAGTGAAATGTTCTTGAGAACAATTACCATGTTTTTTTCAGTAAGAACGTACCAATGGAATTGCTAGACAAATTGACAGACTTGAGACTAGAGAAGTGCGAGATACTGGGCATGACTTTCAACCCGATCCCGCAGATATGAGCCACGGTCGAAGAGGAATTAAGGGACTGCACAATACTATTCGCATGAAGTACTTCTTCTGGAAGTTTCGGATCAAAGTGTCGAGACCAATTGCTTTTGTTGGACGGTGATCGAGCTGTCTTGGGAGAGGGTGGAAATGTAATAACACCACCTTCATCACTGTTTACACCATGATCATCACCATAAGGGCTTTCAGGGCTAAAGCTCAGATCATTGACCCATTCATCGACCCTGCTAATAAGAGGAGAATTGGAAGAAGATGACTCTGCAGCGAAGGCAACCCACTGATTATGAGGCCACAGACCCGAACCTGACCTTAAGCCGACATTGTCAATGACCATTTTACCCTTGAGCGCGGCTGCAGCTGAAGACCGGGATAAGGGTGATTCGGTCATTTTAAACTTGAAGGACCTGCTAGGCTCAATCGTGTCCGATGAGTAGCCTCCTTGCTGGTTCATGACGGCGAGAGGACTGTTCACAGGTTTGATCCTCCTCTGTTGATGCAAGTTTCTATGGCTCCAGAGGAACAGCTTCCACCATAGCCTCCGACTCCTTGATGGCAAGATTTGGCTCGATGAATGCTTCTTCAACATCACTTTATCGGCGCTAAAGTGGGACAAGACCGAGGCTGGACTTCCATGATTCATATCCTCCATTGGAACTAACCCTTGAAGTTCTTCAAATGACTGGGACTTCGATGGAGGTAAGTGATCCGCTATTTTCCTAAGAACTTGTCTCGTTTCGAGGTTGGAGCACGATCGTTTAAGCATAGGAGAGGCCCAGATCTCAGCCTTTCCAAATCCGGGATCACTAACATGTCCACTTTGAATCAAATCAATTTCGCTTGATTTCATCTCGTTCAAATCAGGTTCATCTAAATCCATCCTTCTTTCTGATGAACTGAACCCTTCATGGAACGGAAGGTCGAAATCGAAAATGTTCCTCTTTACAGATGAGTTCTCTTCGTGCTCGTCTTCACCTTCGTAAGCCACTTCTGCAGGTTCAGACTTGGTTAGAGGGCTCGGGTCAGGGCTTCTTGTGACCTTGACATTGACCTTCAAGTCATTAACCTTGCAGTTGTTTTCGATGATCTTCGGAACTGATACAGTGAAAGAAGCGGGTTTTATCTCAACAGTCTCCAACGGTTGATCGATCCGAACATGAAGGGTCTTGTAGCTGTCTCCAGTAATTACTGGAGGTGATTTGCGTTCCTACATGTAGAAACATATTCATTACTCAAAAAAAGTATATGTATATATATATATTTACAAAGTCTGCAACAATCATATGGGATGAACAAACCACAATATTCAGAACTGTGCAACTTCAATATCTATATGTATCCACTACAAATGAATAATCCAACCAAAAGCTCTCAATTTAACAAATCAAACATTCTATTTTGTTGAGAAAATTGGTTTAATTATCTATCTAATTTTACTACTAATTTGGCCAAGAAAAACATATCAATTTTCTTAATATATGAATGGATCATAGATTGGGAGATGCTACATACCATATGAAATTAAGACTGAGAAATATCTTTATGAGGAGAAACTTGTACTAAAACTAAAAGCACCAAACATATTTATGAAAATTGAGTAAAAACGCTAACTAATTAAATAGATCGTACCAAATCTCATTCAGAGTTAACTACGTATATTAAATTTAACCTTTTTAAACAAATTTGAATTTATATAAAATTACATTTTATTTAGTATTTACTCTGTTTTTGTTTATTAGTTTTCTCTGTTTCAGTGTTGCTGTTTGTTTTGCAATTTTTTAGTTGAAAAATTGCAACTAACAAATTTTGTTTTTTTTCCTACAAAAAATTGCAATTTGAACTTTGAAAAATAATTGAAATTTACTAGCTGTAACAAGCATCGATCACGAGTATGAAAATCGTCTTCATCAATATTTAAATGCAGATTGAATGGAGTTGCAGACTAAATAGAGTTAGCAATGTAAAGTTAATAATTTGTTAAAACAAATCAAAGCTAGCAATTTGCCAAAATAACTGATTTGTAGAACTGCACGACGGAACCTGCCATCATTATCTAGCTTGTCAAATTCAGACAATAACTGATATGTAGAACTGACCTTGTTTTTCTTCCTCGCGCCCAAGATGGACAAGCAGCTGAACTTGGCCATGGAAGCACCGGATAGTCGAAATTCAGAAAACCAAAAAAAAAACACTCTCCTTTCAACCCTAAATTGGAATATCGGGAAAAGTTATCTCGCTGTTCACATCTCCGCCACTTCAATTATTGAATTTTCAGAAAAGATTACTGAGACAGAGTTCACATCGGAGATTGAGACGGAACCAATAAAGAGTTGTTAGCCGTAATCGATGGGGAGGCACCAGACCAGCAGCAGCGAGACGCAACGTAGGGACGATGAAGGAGCAGAGACTTGAGCGCCGCTGCCGACGCAAGCGCCGTCTCCGGAAGGAACCGCTACGAAAGAGTAGGCCAGAGCTGTGACGGCGGTAGCTTCTATCCAGAAGCTTCAGATATTTGTTCGTTCCTCTTGCTCCCTCCAAATTCAACCTGCATTCAGAGGTGAGGAGAGAGAGAGAGAGAGAGAGAGAGTTAGATTGAGGTACGTCTCAGGAAGAGCAAGGAACGGATTATATAAAGAGGGAATCCAGGAAGGGTGCTTGAGGGGATCGTTGTACTAAGAGAAGGCCTGGCCTGCCTCCACCAGAAGAATACATGTACGCGCATGTGACACGGCCTTCCATATAATATTTGATGATATTTTTAATTAAAAAAACATTTAACATGCTACTATGTGATTTTATTTTTGGCATTGTTTTTGTAATTATTGAAAGATGGTGCCTAATGTATATTTTTTTTCATTTTCTTGGAGATTCTATACGCAGACTATCGACTACTTTATACAGACCACTTTTGTTGAAAGACTAAAATGCCCTATTAGTATTTTACATATTTATTCTTACCAATTTTAAGAAAATTAATTATTAAATCGACCTCATATTTTCGTAGTTACTAAATTGACCTCATATTATCAAAATGGTGAAAAATTATGCTTCTAGCAAGTTTTGAACCCTAGACATCTTACATACTAGCTAAAAGCTTTACTACTATACTAGTGATTCCAATTGTTTTCTTATATACTTCAAATATAGTTATTGAAGCAACTCTCATATTATTGCATTAAACATCTCATGTTTATTTATTGATGCTCTTTAGAAATTAACATTTGGTCAACGTTGTTTGTTTAATTATAGTTTTAATTTAATTATGTATCTACTAATCGATTTTTTTGAAAATGATTGAAAATTAAGTAATTTTCTAAATTTAATATTTATAGACTACAAGAATACTCATTTTGAAAATATATTTTCAACCATCTCTAAAAAAATCAGAAAGACTATAATATGTAGGTAATTAAATTATAACTCTAACACATATGATGCTAAGTTTCAATTTTCCCATCAACCATAAAATTTGCTCAAATTTATAAAAATTATCAAAAATTACCAATACTACTTTGACCAAATTGTATAATCGGTAAGAAAATTGAAACTTAACACCATTTATGTCGTTAGAGTTTTAATTTAATTATCTAAATACTATAATATTTCTGATTTGTTTTAGAGATGGTTGAAAAAAAAATTCAAAATGCATATTCTGGTAGTGTATAAATACTAAATTTAGAAAATTACTTATTTTTCAACCATTTTAAAAAATTAATCAGTAGATACATAAATAAATTAAAACTATAATTAAACAAACAACGATGAACAAATGTTAATTACTAAGGAGCATTAATAAATAAACATGAGATGTTTAATACAATAATATGAGAGTTGCTTCAATAACTATATTTGAAGTATATAAGAAAGTAATTGAAATTACTAGTATGGTGGTGAAACTTTTTGCTAGTATGTAAGAGGTCTAGGGTTCAAAACTTGCTAGAATCATACTTTTTTCACCATTTTGATAATATGGGGTCGATTTAGTAACTACGAAAATATGAGGTCGATTTAATAATTAATTTCCTTAAAATTGGTAAGGACAAATATGTAAAATGCTATTAGGGCATTTTAGTTTTTCAACAAAAGTGGTCTGTCTAAAATAGTATATGGTCAGCAAATAGAATCTCCATTTTTTTAATATCTAACTGAACTTGGTTATTATTTTAAAAGAGTGGTCACTACGGAGGAAGAAGGGTGAAGTATCATCTCAACCAGACGACTCAAATACTATTGAACTATTAATAATTTATTTATGTGATTATTCACGGCTCAGACACTATTGAGTCATCATTTTACTAAAAAAATAATTATTTTTCGCGGCTCAAATATCAAAGCCGCGAAATAAAAGAAAATTAAATTATTTTTTACGACTCATTTTTTTGAGTCGTTCTTTTTTTAAGGAAGTGTTTTTTTTCTTTTCGTTATTTTTCCCGGCCCAATCACTATTGAGCAGTCATTTTATTTATAAAAAAAACGTGTCTCAAATGTTTGAACCGCAAAATAAAATAAAATAATTTTTAATGACTCTTTTTTTAGACGTCCTTTTTTTTAAAAGAAAATAGTTTTTTTTTTCGTTATTTTTCACAGTTCAATCACTATTTAGTCGTTCAAAAAAAAGCATTTCCCTTTTCCTCACGTCTTCCATTTTCCTCACGTTTCCCTCTTCCAAAAATTTCACTTATCCACCTTCCCGCTCGTCTATGTTCTTCTCTATCCATCCACTACTACCAAGAAGCTCCATCTCTACGAAATCCTTCTGCATCGTGAAGAAGGAGAATGAGAAGGAGGAGAAGAAGAAGAAGACGAAGACATAAGGAAGGAATAAGAAGAATTGGAACCGAAAAAGGAAGGAAGAAGAAGGAGAAGGAGACCAAACGGAGGAGGTGGCAGAACGGAACGGAGGAGGAGGCCGAACGGAGGAGGAAGTGGCCCAACGAAGTGAAAATGTAATTTAGAAAAATATATTTTTTTTGGCGGCTCAAATAAATGAGCCATGAAAAGTAAAAAATAAAATAAATAAAAATTTCACAACTCATTTATTTGAGTCGTTAATTTTCATGGGTCAATATTAATTGAGTCGTGATAATTATCTTAATACTTCATATAAATACTCAATTAATAAACCGTTAAAAATATAATTTTAAGTCATTATTTACAATCTCTCCAAGTGGGCTTGGATGCCCATCAATGACTAATTTAATTTTTTTTGGCCAAATGACTAATTTAATTGACCAAGCTTCAATTGGTAGCCAAGCAAATTCGTTGAATTGAGATGTCAATTCAATGAATACTTTAATTTATGAATATTAAGTTGACCCGAAAGATTATTTTCAGGAAAAAAATGATCATTATAGCATGGAAAAAATTGAATTTATAGCTTATGTCTATAGTTCGAAATTTATAATAAAATATTTTAAAAAATCAAACGCGAACCCAACGGACAGGGTAAATAAATTATTATTTTTTGGTCAATAGGGTAAATAAATTGAAACCATATAGGGTTTATTATATTATATTTTTATTTGACCTGTAATTTAAGATACCGAATCTTAATTAATTAAGTTTAGTATAAATTTCTGAACACTAGATACGGCCCACACAATGTGCTGACAGGGACCGTACAGCCGTTATAGTGACCTGGCGTTGAATTAAACGGCACCATTTTTGAATCAATTTGGTAGGTCCCATCTGTCTCCTCTGCTCCTCCTTATGATATCGGGCACACCGTAATTAATGTGGAATTCCCATGCAGATTCTTCCACGTAATCTCCATGCAACGTGAATGTTTCGGGGAAGGCAAATTATGTTCTATCCATGAAAGGCGTTTGTGACGAGGATACTTTCATATAATGCTTATAAATATAATTGAATTGAACTTTAGAACTATACATATTATTAAATAAGGAAAAATCTTAAAAACGTCCTATCATGTTTTCCAAAAATGATTTTTAGTATAACTTGTTTTTTGGTGATTGTATTTGGTATAATATGTTGCAAAATGGTGGTAATTGAACTTCCGTCCAGTTACCGTTTGATTATCACGTTAGTTGGCCACGTTTTTTTGCACGTGACCTTCACCCTTTAATTTTTTAATGGAAAAAAAAAATTTGAAATGACCTAAATACCCCTAAGACGTTTCTTGTCCCTTTCAACTTAATATTCGGTTATTATGCGAAAAGATATTGATTTTATTGTGCCAATGTTCGGTTTAGGTGTGTGACAATGCTTAATTTGGTGTGTTCGGTTTATGTGTGTTCAGTTCTGACTACGTGGTGCTGTGATTTTCCTGTATCAGTATTGTCGAAAGACAAAAGGAAGAGATTAATGGATGATGAATTGTCTGATTTAAGGGACGATGAGTTGGATGATAAAACAGAGGATGATGATTCTGATTCTGCATCGATGTCAGATCCAACCTTTAAGCTAGGAAAGCATGCCCAAATGGATTTAGAGTCGACTGATTACAGTTCTGGCGATAGGAACGTAAGTAAATCAGTGAAGTCAAAAGGAAAATTTCAAATGAGAGGACAAAGCAGCAGCGGTCACAGGGATGAGAAAGACGATGATCTAAATGGTGTTGAAACTGGTCTTGGAATGGACGATGAGCAAAATTTTCCTTCTGTTCAAGCGGTGGATGCAAGTAACTTCAATGAGGCTCAGTACCCGAGTGATACGCTAAGAACTCCAGCAAACTCGGATGTTGAGGATGAAGCGACAAGTCAGAGAAGAAATAAAATAGTGGACCAAGAATTGGAGGGTGTGAATTCCCGTGGTAAGACCAAGAATGAGCTTAGGTTGGGGATGTTGTTCGTGGATGCCCATAACTATAATTTCACCCAGATTCGAAGACTGATTTGGTGGTGAATAATTGCAGTGAATCTTGGAATGCAAAGATAGTAGAAGCCAGGGATAAGCCTCATGTCACGCTTATGGAGACTTACAGACAATTATGAAAGATTTCAAGACCGGAGGCACGAGGCTGAACAACATGAAGGCACTCTAATGTCCAATGTGCTTGAGAACATGAAGGCTGAACAACCCTAAAACCCTAAACCCTAACCCTTAAATTTCAAACTCTAAACCTTAAACCTTAAACCCCAAACCCTAAAATCCCAAACCCTAAACCCTAAACCCTAAACCTTAAACCCCAAACCCTAAACCCCAAACCTTAAACCCCAAATCATAAACCCCAAACCCTAAACCCATGGCACCCATTTTTGGTCAAACATCCACCATTTCATCCATTTTCGTCCAAATTCTCACCATGTCCCAAATCACTCCCAATTTCTCCCAATTGGCACCAAAAGTCTCCTAATTGCCATCACCATTTGACCACTTGATCACCTTATCTCATCCTTAGCCAAATTCTCTCCAATTATCATCAAAACTCCTCCTAAAATTGCCATCACCTCCCAATTGTCAATCACCTCCCAATTGTCAATCACCTTTGCCCAATTGCTATCACATTTGCCATCCACCATGTATTGTACATGTTTATCATCTATTTGGAGGAGAAATCTACAAAATCAAGGGATAGCTACGGTTGAAGAGGGAAAGAAGAAACCAAAGGATAGTTTGGAACAAGCTTGCCTTAAGCTTGTTCAAAGAAATGGAAAGAAAAACAAAGGAAAGAAAGGAAAATAGAAGAGAAGAAAAGAAAAGAGAGAAAAAAATTTCAAAGTGAGGATTTGAGTGATAGAGAGTGAAAAAACAATAGATAGAAATTGAGTGAAGAAAAATCGGCGAATATCGGTCTCGGTTCCTCGTGAGGTATCTAAATTTCGAATAACTTAGGTATATCTCCTCTCGTGCTCGATATTTGTACTTTTTTAATGTGAATGAAGTTTGTTTCATCTATTTTATGTGTTAATAGTTGTATTTCGTATAAGAATCGTACTTGGTTATAAGTTTGGTATAACTCTGAGGTCATTTTTAGACATTTGTGAAAGTTACGGAGGTTGTTTCAGTAAAAAATAATAATATTTTCGAAAATGAATTAAGTCATTCCCAATCTTTGATGAAGGTTACAAATCGGTCCTTGGACTCTTGGATCATTTTGGGACTTTACCGAGTGTTATAAACCAAACCAGAAAAGTTTTGGGTCATTTTTACAATTTTTAAAAGATTTTCCAAATCACCTCAAAATTTTCAATAATTGCATCTTGGTCCCTAAACTTTTGTAGACATCCCATTACTTCTCAAGGTTTCACAAATTAGTCCAATATGCTTCGTATTTTCAAAATCATTCGTATACGTTTGACACGTCTTAAAATGACCCCAAAGTTAAACCACTCTTTTTTAGCACAATTAAGTTTATTCTCTCTTGTTTATTTATTTTAAATTAACTCAAAAATTAAAAAAAAAATGCTTTTATATTGTTAATAAAAAAATGCATGTCATCTTTTTAGTCAAGCATGATCAAATTGGACAATTCAGGTAAATTGAGCAAGTTGAAAAAAATATAATTTCAAAAGCAAACTAAAGTACCGAAGGGGTGTATTATGGGCTCGCGAGCCCTTAAGATGTAATCAAACTCCCGAACTCGATTCTCTGGACGTAGACCTTTCCAAGCCCTAGGATGTTAATACCATGTACCCTATGCAAATTTTAGGATTCCGATTAGACTTTAATTAATCAGTGGTGACTCTTTCATTTTTCGGTCTGGTTGATGATCCCGCTCGACCGGACCCGTCACTCTCCATGACCTGACATTTTTTAAACAAAAAAGAAAAATATTTTCCAAAACGGGTCGAGGAAAGTCGGATCCGACGTCCGACAGTATGTTTAGTGACAATGGTATGTTTAATGACAGAGGTGTTTTAGTTTTGTTATATGTTAGTGCAGGTTCAGTTTAATGGTTCACTTTAGTGGTGTTTCAGTTCTGTTTCAGTTTACATGCTAGTGGAGTCATCCAAATTTTAATGGATAATAGGACTTCATGTTTGATTTTTGGTATTACTCCAACCAACATTTTTCTGTCTTTGCATACCTCACGTCCAACATGTTTCAGTAATGGTGGTTTATAGTACAACAAGTTCACTTTTTGTGTGCTGTTAGGAAAAATTGACAGAATGTACAATGTCGAATAAAATCTTTTAACAGAGTAAAACAACACACACAAACTGATTTGCAACATGTCCAACATTACATTTGTGCTCGTCTTAGACAACCTAAAACATAGACTCAAGTACATTACATATTGACACAAACAAGAAGACCTAAGATCACAATCGTGATTGAAATTACAACTTTTTTAAGATATTGCTACCTCCGACGCAGGGACACAATTTCGTCATTCAATTTCGTACGGATGGTCTCGAACTTCTTCAGAGCCCTCCTTCCATAATCGCACATTGGAGGGTATGCCCATTCAAAATAATTGCAATGACTACCACTTGTGGACGTTTTCCACTACCGAAAACAGAAAAATCGAACGAATTAGGGTGAATTAGGGTTTCAGAAAAATCAGCCAAATTAACATTAAATTAACGAGTATCTTGGGCATCCATAAAACATATGGCTGAAATTCTTTGACGTCCCAGCTGGAATTGCATGCGACAGCAACTCATAGTGGCATAATCAGCAATCATACTCCGGGGATGGGTTCGACACGTACTTCGGATTGGAAGAGGAAGAGGAACAGTGAGAGTACTTACCAGGAGCCATGAAGAACTTCAGACGCAGCAAGGGAACTCTTGCGAGATGAGGAACAATCCGACTTCACCGAGGAGGAGCTCTTCAAGGATTTTAACACACCAACGTTATGGCGGGATCCTAAATATAAGCAACAGGGCAAAAAAAGAATTACAAGTTACAACTTTTCCAGGGTTGGTCACGTGACCAATCACGTGATAATTTAACGTACAAACTGAACGGCAGTTGGACGGAGGTACCAAAAACAATCGTTCTCAATTGTGTTATACCTAAAACAATCGTGAGGGTTGAAAAACCATTTTCGTCAAACATGATGGACGTTTTTCAGGATTTGGTGTGATCACCGTGACGACGCCTGGACCACGATTGAGATGAGGAATCACGACGAAAGCTTTGGCGATAGAACACAGCCCCGGAAAACAGCTCTGCACGTGTCGTCTAACCCGCGCCTGGCAAATAATGAAAGATATGTGGGCACCATCATATCACAGAAGACAATAAAATCAGTAGCAATACATACTGTGTTGAAGGCAGCTTGAGCGAGGTATGATTATGTCACAATATCTGATATATCGGACAGGGTTGTTATTGTTAGGATGTATGTGTTAGGTGATTACTTGCTATGCAAGTTAGTGTTGTCTAGAAGATTAAAGAAGATTAGATGAGTCTTAAGTATTGTCTAGAAGAGTTTAGAAGATTAGAGAAAGTTCTTAATTCTGTTTTTCTATTGTTGATTACCAAAGTAATTAGCTCCTACTTCTTGTATAAATAGAGGATGCATGACTCATTTGAAGATAACTTGAATGAAAGCTTGAAAGCAAATTTATGTTATTTCTGTTATCCATTCCTTTACAATCCAGGTATCTTCTCCTTCTTTATTTCAATCTATCTAGTTCTAGTTCAATTCGTTGATATGGTATCAGAGCTGTGCTGAATTCTGAGATCAAGATCTGCTAAATTCGCTGCATTCTATTCTGCATTATATACTGAATTCAAGCTGTTGTTCTATTCTGAATTCACGCTGCATTCTATTTATGTTGTTTCTTAATTCACACTCTGTTCTTAGCGTGATTCTGAATGCTGATTCTGTTCTGAATGCTGAATGCTCATTCTGTTCTGAATGCTGAATGATGATTCTGTTATCATCTTAGTGTGATTCTGTCTATACCAGCTTAGTGTTCTGGTCTGTTCTTAGCGTTCTAATCAACACTGTTCACTGAAATTCTGTTCTGTTCTGTTCTAATCAAAATCAAAATTCTGTTCTGAATGCTAATTTTGTTCTCATGATGAATGCTGATTCTGTTCTAGTGATAAATGCTGAATTTTGTTCTGAGATCAAGATCTGATTCTGTTCTGTTATCTGAATGCTGATTAGTGTTCTTAGTTGATTTGTGATTCTGGTCTTAGCTGATTAGTGATTCTGTTCTTAGCGTGATTCTGTTCTGTTATCTGAATGCTGATTCTGTTCTTGTGATTCTTGTGATTCTGAATTCTGTTATACCATCTTAATTGTGAATTGTGAATTCTGTTGATTGTGAATTCTGAATTCTTGAGATCAACGCTGTTTTCTATGTTGTTGCTTACTATGCTGATTGTGAATTCTGTTGATTGTGAATTCTGAATTGTTGATTGCTTCCTATGCTGTTACTTTCTATGCTGAATTCTTGAGATCAAATGCATTGATCTCCTCAAATCATCTATGTTGTTGCTTTCTATAACATCTTAGATCAATATCTGTCTATCTGTGCTGATCTTTCTCTTAGTATAGATTCTGTTATCTGTCTCTATTATCTGTACTTATCGCCATGGATGAGCTTGGACCTGCGTTCTTCAACAAGCGGACATGTCAGCTCACAGGCGACGACAATTTCCAATCCTGGAAACAGCAGGTGTTGCTGGCTGTGCGTGGTCTAAACTTGGAAGGTTATCTGTTTGGATCAATAGACATTCCGAGATACATTGATGATCAAGAAGGAAACCGAGTTCTGAATCCAGAATTTACGAAGTATGTGCAGCAGGACTCGTCTCTAGCATCGTGGCTTCTGGCCTACATCTCATCTCCAATCAGCAAAGGTCTGGTTGGCTGCATGACCCCTGCTTCAATCTGGAACAGATTGCATCAGAACTTCTCATCATCTTCGACAACTCGGATAATGAGTCTATACGATCGATTGAAGGTCAGCAAACTACTCACACAATCTATGCGTGAATATCTGACTGATATTCAATTAAAATGCGATAGTTTGTCAAGCTGTGGACATGCCATTGATGAAATGCAGCAAATTTCTATAATATTGAATGGAGTGAAAGGGCAATATGACAGTATTGTGGCAGTGATTCACGCAAGTCGCAATCCATATGATCTTGCTTCCATTTCATCGGTTCTTCTTGATGCAGAGGCTCGGCAAAAAGACATGATGTTTGACACCTCGTTAAATCTAACTAATGTGGTTAAAAGTTCTGATGTAGCTGCGAAACAAGTGGATTCTGGACAAGTTGCTCATGTTGATTCAGGACAGAATCAAAACCAGTCATCAGCTATTGTTCATACACCAGAATACCAACCAAATCAACCTGCCTATGGTAGAGGAAGAGGCAGGGGAAAAGGATTCGGAAACAACAAACCACAGTGTCAGCTCTGTGGAAAGTTTGGACATCTTGTGCATCGGTGCTATCACCGATTCAATGTTCACTTTCAAGGTGTCACTGCACAACCGAATGAAGGTATGCATGCTAATCTTACCTATGTGCAGTGGAATGATGAAGATACGATGTCCTTCTCGAGTGTTGGATCGACCCAAAGCCCAATGAATCATAATCAGTTTGTTCCTATATCTGCATCTCCTCTTGGGTTTCAATATCAGCCATATACTGTTATGCCTTCTGTGATGAATATGCAGCATACATTGTCTCCTGTTCAATCAGTTCCTCAGTTTCAATCAGTACAACCGCAATTTCAATCAGTTCAAACTGCATATCAATCGACCATGCCATCATATCAAGTGGTTCAACCCTCAGCTCCTCCAAACTCATCGATGCAGTCAAAAATTATGGATGCACACCCGCAAGCTCACTTGACTTCTGCTGTTTCAACCTCTGGCCAGAACATACCAGATAAAGCTTGGTATCCTGATTCTGGAGCCACGAATTATTTTTCTCAGATGAATCTTCCTGGTGCTCAATCATACTCAGGCTCAGGTAAGATACAGGTTGCTAATGGTAATCTCATTGATATTAACAGTATAGGTACAACTGTTATCAATACTGCTTCTAAATCATTAGTGTTACATAATATGCTTTGTACTCCTCAAATTACTAAAAATTTGGTTTCTGTCTCGCAGTTTACCAGGGACAATAAAGTGTATTTTGAATTTCATTCCAATCATTGTCTGGTGCGAGATTCAAGTAGTCATCAAGTGTTGCTTAGGGGATCTGAGAGCGGAGGATTGTACAAGTTTGATTTCAGTGATTTTGTTAAAAACAATAATGCCATTTATGTGACAGGTTCTAAGGATACTACTAGTAGATCTATGGTTTGTAACCTGTCTACCTGTAGTTCCGATCAATCAAACTGTTGCAATTTTACTCAAATAAAGTTGAATCCTGATATTTTTCATCAAAGACTTGGCCATCCGTCTCAACATACATTGTCTATGGTTTTAAAACAATCAAATTTGAAAATAAGTTCTAACACATCTATGTGTACTGCTTGTGCTATAGGTAAGAGTTGTAAACTTCCTTTTGCAGAGTCCAACACTGAGTATCATACACCGTTAGAGTTGCTGGAAATGGATCTATGGGGGCCTGCACCTATATCATCGAATGGTAATCTCTATTACCTAAGCATTGTTGATGTGTTTACAAGGTACACTTGGATTTATTTTCTGAAAAAGAAAAGTGATGTGTCATCTATTTTTCCACAATTTCATAAAGCTGTGGAAAATCAACTTGGTTTTTCGATTAAAGCTGTGCAAACGGATGGGGGTGGAGAATTTTGTGCTTTATCATCATACTTAAGTCAATATGGAATACAACACAGGCTGACATGCCCCTATACTTCTGAACAGAATGGGATTGTTGAGAGAAAACATCGCCATATTGTTGAAACGGGATTAACATTGATGAAACATGCCTCTATGCCAATGCAGTATTGGACTGACTCGTTTTTTACTGCAGTATTCTTGATAAACAGGCTTCCGTCTAAGGTAATTGATAACTTGTCTCCACATGAAAAATTGTTTTCAAAAGTCCCTGATTATGGTTTTTTGAGAGTTTTTGGTTGCTTATGCTTTCCTTATACTAGGCCGTTTAATAGACACAAGATGGATTTCAGGTCAACGCCATGTGTCTTCATTGGATACTGTGCAAATCAGCATGGTTATAGATGCCTTGATGATTCAGGTAGGGTATATGTGTCTAGACATGTTAGGTTTAATGAAGGTGTGTTTCCTTTTGCAGATCGATCAGGATCTTTTATGCAGTCTGGGGCCGTAAAGAACACTGCAACTACCTCACCATTTTTCTTTCCATTTAACTCTTCTTTATGCAGTCCTGAAAATGTGCCTCTTGCAGATATTCATAGAGATGTTTCTGACAAGTCCAACTCTACTCCCTTGGTGTCTGTTCCTTCACATTTGACAGGTCCAGATATGATGTCTTCTGAGGATTCTTTGCCTGGAAACGTTGTTTCTTCTCATCAGGAACCTGGTGTACATCAACCAACTCTAAGGTCATCCTCTCCTGAGGTAAGTTCTGCCACAGTCAGGTATGTCTTAAGGGACTCGGTTATGGTTCCTGTTTCATCTGATTCTGCTTTCACTAATCCATCTACTCTAGTTTCTTCTTCTCAGATTGTGACTGATAATAATAATAGTGGCGTTTCTCATAATAATAAACACTCAATGCAAACAAGATCGAAGACAGGGAATTTAGCTGCTTTGACTACTTTTGTGATTGATTTGTCGAAGTATGATCAAACTGAACCATCTGATATACATGTTGCTATGAAATGTTCTGTATGGGCATCTGCAGTACAGGAGGAACTTCAAGCATTGGTGACCAACAATACGTGGAGTCTAGTTCACTTACCAGGTGGAAGGTTACCCATTGGGTGTAAATGGCTCTTCAAGATAAAGAGAAATTCAGATGGTTCGATTGCAAGATATAAGGCCAGGTTAGTAGCTAAGGTTTTTTCTCAAAAACCTGGTTTTGATTTCCAAGATACGTTTAGTCCTGTGGTTAAAGCTCCAACGGTTAGGATTATTCTTACCTTAGCTTTAACACACAAATGGAAATTGAGACAGGTCGATGTGAATAACGCATTTTTACATGGAGAATTAGTTGAAGATGTTTACATGGTACAGCCTCCCGGGTTTGAAAAAACGGATGCTCAGGGTAATGCATTGGTGTGCAAACTTAACAAGGCTCTCTATGGTTTAAAACAAGCACCACGTGCTTGGTTTGAAAGACTTAAATGTTTTTTACTCTCTACTCTTCAGTTTACTGTTTCTCTTGCAGATAGTTGTTTGTTTGTGAAGAAAAGTGACTCAGGTACTGTGTTTCTTTTAGTATATGTAGATGATATTGTAATAACAGGTAGTGATATGGCTAGTATAGATTATGTTGTGACTGATATCAACAAAGAGTTTAAATTGAAAGATCTAGGTACATTAAACTATTTTTTGGGTATGGATGTTCAGGTTACTGATGATTGCTTATTGTTGGGACAGATGAAATACATTTTGGAGCTGATTAATAAGACAGGGCTAAAAGATGCAGATCCTCTTCCCACACCAATGTCGGGAAATTTTTTAGCTAAGGTTGCAGAGATCACTGATGAAGCTTCCTTTGTTGATGAGCATTTGTATAGGAGCATTGTGGGTGGTTTGCAGCATGTCTGTGTTACCAGACCAGATATTCACTTTGCCGTGAATAAGCTTAGTCAGTATATGCAACATCCAGTTGTTTGTCATTGGAAAGCTGTTTTGCGTGTGCTCAGGTATCTCAAAGGTACTATAGATCATGGTCTTGTGTTTAGAGCTAGTTCTGTTGCTTCCTCTGATGTTACTCTAGTATCATATGCTGATGCTGACTGGGGGAGTGATTTAGTTGATCGTAAGTCAGTATCTGGGCATTACCTATTGCTTAATGGGAATCCTATTGTATGGAGTTCCAAAAAACAACCAGTTATATCTCGATCGTCAGCTGAAGCGGAGTATAGAGCCATAGCCAATGCAATGTGTGAGGTAATGTGGGTTACTTCTCTGTTATCTGAACTTGATATTAAACTTACATCTGTTCCTATAGTGTGGAGTGATAATACAGGGGCAGTTGCATTAACTGAAAATCCGATTCATCACTCGAAGATGAACCATGTTGAGATTGATTTGTGTTTTGTAAGAGAAAAAGTGCAAAATGGTCAAGTTTTGGTAAATTTTGTTCCAGCTTCAGAACAATTGGCAGATATACTGACGAAACCCATTACTGATAAGCAATTTGTTCCATTTAGAAGGAAACTTGGTGTTTTATCATTTCAAGAACTAACGGATTCTCTTAGTATTACAGATAAGCTGGATGAAGATCATGATCAAGCTAACTAAGGATAGTATTTCTTTTGCTTTCTTGTTATAGTTTTGTTGTTGTCTCGTTCTGTTTAAGTTGGTTGTTTGTCTGAACTCTCTTTCTTTGATGAATTTGAATTATCAGGTGTTTTCTTTTGCTCTCTGTCATTCTGTTGGAGTATGTTCTGATTGTTTCTATTTGCTCTTTGATCTGTCATACATAAGTCTACACTTAGATTCTCTGATGATGATTTTTCATTGCATGGTTTAGTTGACTCTGTTTCCTATCATGATGATAGTTTCTTTTTCAGATTGAGTTGTTCACTCATCATATTCATATCCGATTGCTTATTGATGTTTAACATCTATGATATTATGCTATGCTGAGTTCTTCCATTTGTTGTGGGTTTTTTTTCCAGCTCATCTTCCTTCTGTGATCATAAACTGACATAGGGTGAAGTTTGAATCCAAAAATAACACATCTCAAAGAAAACATTCAAGCAACTTTGAGAAATTGTTTGAGGATGAAAAGATGGAGGCAAATGAAAACCTCCCAACTTCATTGGTAAGAAAGAGGCAAATGAAAACCTCTCTGTCAGTAAAAACAAAATTTGAAGTCAAGCAACGAATAAAATGATGAGAGCTGCAAATAAATGTCAGCATAAAAAAAAATGATATATGGAAGATTGAGTTGATGAATTAACTCTTCAAATGGAAAGATCTTGTGTGAAGCTGTATTGTGGAGGTTGATATTCATATGCGTATGGATTATATGTTGATATGATTCACACTCATCTGATGAAAGAAATGATTATCATGTATGTGAATCAGTGTTGATTGAAACTATGTAAGTGTGCTAATCATTGATTTGAGAATTTGAGTGTATACAGGTGTATGATGATTAGAGATGAAGATTGTGAAATAATCGGAACATATGATTGCAGATTTCAGTGCAGAAGTTTTCAGCTGATCAATTCAATGAAATCAAAATTGAGAAAGAAGAAAATCAATATTCTTAAGGGAATGTTAGGATGTATGTGTTAGGTGATTACTTGCTATGCAAGTTAGTGTTGTCTAGAAGATTAAAGAAGATTAGATGAGTCTTAAGTGTTGTCTAGAAGAGTTTAGAAGATTAGAGAAAGTTCTTAATTCTGTTTTTCTATTGTTGATTACCAAAGTAATTAGCTCCTACTTCTTGTATAAATAGAGGATGCATGACTCATTTGAAGATAACTTGAATGAAAGCTTGAAAGCAAATTTCTGTTATTTCTGTTATCCATTCCTTTACAATCCAGGTATCTTCTCCTTCTTTATTTCAATCTATCTAGTTCTAGTTCAATTCGTTGATAGTTATCATGGTGAAGGCCATGGGTGAAGGCCATAAGACCTCGACCGGGACATGCTAGTAGAACAAGTGGCAGGGAAAGACATCGTGAGGCACCAAACAACGAAAATAGGAAATCATGGTTTGGCATAATGAGTAGGGTTAAACGGGAGAGGAGTATGGAGAGCAGGAGCAAACTTTCGAAACTGAACCAGCTGCCCACACTACCCACCATGTTGGAAGTGAATCACCCACCAGCGAAGACCCATACCTCAATATGGCCATGGTGGAAGACAACCACCAAAAACAAAACCACCCACACCAAAGCCTCGACGTGAAACTTCTCCCAGCTGAACCAATCCTCATAACCTACCCAATACACAAGCACCAACCCACCTATAGACCAACTCCCATGCAATGCATTTCCCCCCATACCAGCCCAGGCCACCCAAAAAAACGAAGGGAACACTTTCATCCTCCATTACCTTGAAGCATCAACCCAAGTATACCAGAAGAACAATAACAACCACTCCACCCCAACCATAACCTACGCGATCATAACCCCCTCCTCGATAACCACATAACATCATGCGACAGCAAACCGACTGGGAAAGCCCAGGTCTATTCGGTTGAAACCCCTCCAGGAACACCATCCCCAAGGAAAACAAACGAACTAACATACCAAGTATCTGGACTCAGACCCTACATGAACCCTAATTCCAAAATTCCCCCACCCCACTCATCCATCTAAGTTTAGACCTATAAGCCTATGCAACTTTATATATAAAGTTATATCAAAGGTTTGGTGAATAGACTAAAGGTCTATTTATCATACATTATCACACCTTTTCAAATTACATTTGTGGCAGGACGATTTATTCAGGATAGCACCATAGTGGCGCATGAGGTTTTTCACCACCTAAAGTCACGAAAATGATTGTCCAAGGTGGAATGCGCCTTAAAGCTCGATATGCAAAAAGCCTATTACCGTGTGGAATGGGGATTCTTGATAAAAAGCCTGGAGAGAATAAGTTTCAGGGAGAAATTGATATTTTGGATGAGGGCATGCATTGAGACACCAACATATTGTATCCTAGTTAATGGAAGTCGAACCACTACCTTTCGGCCAACCAGGGGAATCCGACAAGGTGATCCACTGTCACCATATCTCTTCATACTAATGATGGATGTTCTCTCAAGACAGATCGAGAAAGAGACCAATGAGAAGTGATTGAAAGGAATCATACTTAGGGGAGGATGCCCGAAACTACACCATCTACTATTTACAAATGACTCACTATTTTTCTTCCAAGGTTCAACGGAGAATGCTCGACGCTTGAAAAGGGTAATAGCGAGATATTGCCGAACATCGGGACAACGAGTTAACGAAGAAAAATTGAGCCTATAATTCAATGATAGGGTCGACCGAAGCATTTGTAAAGCGGTTGAGGAAGAACTACATATAAGAAGCACAAGTGAACCCACGAAATATCTTGGCATTTCGGCAGTCTGGGGTGGTCATATAAGGAAGCCTTAAACTACGTAAAGACAAGAATCCGGGACACGTTAGGGGTTTGGTGAGTAAAGACCCTAAACCAAGCGAGGAAAGAAGTGCTCATCAAATCGGTAATCACGGTTATACCTTCATACGTAATGAGCACTTTCAAACTACCAAAAACATGGTGTGCGGAAATAAACAAAATGATATTCGATTTTTAGTGAGGACATATGAGCGAATGGAGGAAGATACATTGTAGGAGGTGGGAAGTACTTGCAAAAACAAAAGAAGAAGGAGGAATCGACTTCAAAGAACTAGAGACTTTCAACTTGGCACTCCTCACAAAAATGCCGGATAGGGTAATAAAAGAACCTACTATTCTATGGGTTCCTGTTATCAAAGGGTTTTACTACCCAATGGAGATTTCCTTTCGGCTAGAAAGTGAGGTTGAGTCTCGTGGGGGTGGTCAAGTATTCTAAGTGGACGGGACATACTCATGGGGGAAGGACTTTGGAAAGTGGGAGATGGGAGAACCATTTGAGCTTTTGTCGATCCATGGATATACACCCGAACCGGATTTCGCATGAACCCGAACCCGATGCAGCTAGCCGGACAGGAATTCCAAGTGTATGACTTAATAAGAACCGATAGAACATGGGATGAGGAAACTAGGGTTGACCATGGGTGGGGCGGTCCTGAAGGCAAGACCGAGACCGAAATTTCGGTCTTGCCTTCTGGAGGACCGAGACCGACCTCGGCCAAAAAAGCCCGCCCGAGTCGGTCTTTCTTGACTCGGGCCGGTCTCGGTCCTGGACCGAATCTACACACAAAAAAATGAGTTCACTGTATTGTTTAGTAAAAGGCGAAGGAATAGTTCACCTCTCAAAGAAACACTATGAACTCTCTATATTCTTTAGTAAATTTATCAAGATGCACCTTTTATAGAGATAGAAAACATCCAAAATCCACATTCTTTTCGGTGTGGTATTATGAAAATCTCAAATACACATACATTCGGTCTGGTCCGGTCCTAAACGGGCTTTCGGGAAAAAAGCCCAAGACCGAGACCGACCTTGAAGAAAAAAAACCGCTCGTTCGGTCTCGGTTCTAGTCGGTCCCGGTCCTAGTCGGGCCGGTCTCGGGCCGGTCTTGTCGGGAATTCGGTCCTACAGTCTTTTTTGATCACCCCTAGAGGAAACCCTCCACCAGATCGCTGACTCGGGCGTCGTGACCCAAGTGCTGCAGATCCCCATTCCCCTACAAGAGACGAACGATCGACTCATATGGCCCCATGATGAAGATGGTTCAGTGACGGTAAAGACAACCTACCACCGATTGCGGGAATTCCATGAGAGAAGGGGAGTCAACATGTACACGCATGGAAGCAGGTCAACCTCAATTTGGAGCGCAGTTTGAAAGGTCGGCACTCTCCCAAAAGTTAAGACGTTCATGTGGAAATTGCTCACAAACTTGGTTGTGGTAATGGGAAATTTACGACGACGGGGGATGAATGTGACAACGCAATGCCCGATATGCGGTTTGGAGGAGGACAGAGAACACGTGGTATACAATTGTAGATGGATGGAGACAGCCTGGTTGGTATTCTGGGGCTCGGGCCTAACCATCTACCTCGAGCAAGATTTGAAGAGTTGATCGAAGACAGAAGGCTTGAGCCTAATACCGGGAGCGGCACAAAGGCGACACAGTGGACCCTATGCATGATGACAAGCTGGCACATTTGGAAGGTGAGATGCAAAGCAATGTTCGAGCCCAAGATGCCAAACCCAACACAGGTCGTATAGGGAGCGGAGGAGGAATACAGGGAAAGATCAAGGCAAAGATTCTCGGGCCTAAGCAGGAGGGAAACCGAAACATGGAGTGCACCAAACAACGCTATCCCGAAGAAGGCGAAACAAGATTATACGGTTGAGAGGCGGGGACGGTGTTTGGTTGGATAGGGAGGTTGACATCAGGGCCGAGTTGCAATCTTTCTATGCGGGTTTGTTCTCATCGGAGAGAGGTCGGCTCGGTCTGAGCACTATGCCCAATCACATAATGAGCAGCATTCCGAATATGGTGACAAATGACATGAATTCGGATTTGATCGCAATGGCGTCTATGGAGGAGGTTAGACGGGCTTGTTTTCAGATGGGGGGTTCCAAGGCACCGGGTCCGGATGGCTTTTCAGGAACGTTTTTCCAAAAGAGTTGGGGCACGATCGGTCCAGACTTGCTCACCTTAGTCAACGCCTTCCTCACCACAGGTATCATGCCACCTTCTCTAAATCATACTCATATTACCCTGATTCCTAAGATTGCTGACCCCTTATGCGCATCAGACTTTAGACCGATCAGTTTATGTAATTATGGCTACAAAATTATTTCGAAGGTTCTGGCGAATAGACTCAAATCTATTTTGCCAGAACTGATCACCCCGTTCCAAAGTGCATTTGTTTCAGGGAGACGTATTCAGGACAGCATTATAATTGCCCACGAGATGTTCCATTTCCTGAAAACAAGAGGCAAGCCAAGAACACAATCTAGCAGAACGGAGTGCGCCCTCAAAATAGATATGCAGAAAGCTTATGACAGGATCGAGTGGGACTTCCTACTAGAGGGCCTTCGGAGGCGGGGATTTCATGAGAGATGGATCATGTGGGTCAAAGCATGTATCTCGACAGTTACCTACAGGGTCACGGTAAACGGGAAACAGTCAGCAACCATTATACCGACTCGGGGGCTTAGACAGGGTGACCCCCTATCACCTTATCTTTTTATCTTAGTTGCTGACGTGTTGTCTAGACTATTGGACGACCAGGTCAAACAGGGGAATATTAGGGGTATCCGCCCTAAGAGAGAATGCCCCGAGATACAGCATCTTTTCTTCGCCGACGACTCTATATTTTTCCTGAAAGGCAATCTATCCTTGGCAACGAACCTCAGAGATACGCTTAAGGATTATTGCGACTTTTCAGGACAGAAAATCAACTTCTCCAAGTCGACCCTCTACTTCAACTCGGCGGCAAACGAGGACTACAAGAGGGATATCTCCCAGATTTTTGGGGTGCGTCAGACCATCGACCCGGGGTTCTACTTAGGGCTACCCACGGTTTGGGGGAGATCAAAGCGGGACGCTCTAAGCTACCTTAAGGAGAGAGTCCGGGACAAAATTCAATGTTGGAGAAACAAGCTCCTAAACAACGCGGGTAAGGAGATCTTGATTAAATCCGTGCTTAGTGCGATCCCCACGTATGTTATGCACATTTTCAAGCTACCCACCACGTGGTGCAATGAGATCAATGGGCTCATGGCACGGTTTTGGTGGGGAGCTCATGATGGTACGCGGAAGATTCATTGGAAGAGTTGGGCTGCAATGACAAATGCCAAATCGGTTGGGGGGTACGGGTTCAGGGAGATGCAAGATTTCAACCGCGCGATATTGGCAAATATGGCATCTCGCATCCTTTCGGAACCGAGGTCTTTGTGGGTGAGGTTCTTGAAGGGTATGTATTTCCCGAACTCATCTTTCTTGCAGGCGGGTACGGGTAGTAGACCCTCATGGGCTTGGTCGAGCCTTCTGGAGGGGAGGTCGGTCATAAAGGCCGAAGGAGCTTGGGGACTTGGGGATGGGAACTCGATCCATCCTTTCAACGATGCATGGGTCACCTCCCGTAGACACGCAAGGATCAGACCGACTGCGGGCACGTCTCAATCTTCCAACCTGCGGGTCGCAAGCTGGATTACTCGGGACCGGGCAGCATGGGACGAGCATGCAGTCCGCCTCGCAGTCCATCACGATGACGTCGATGCTGTCCTCCAACAGCACATACCGATGGACCAGCCGCAGGACACTCATAGATGGCCACACTCTCGGTCGGGGGAGACTTCGGTTCGCTCGGTGTATCATTGGATCCACAATACACACGGCAGACAGCGCCAAACATGGGACCTGAATCGAAACCCGCCTACAGATATCTCATCGGTGTGGCCAGCTATATGGGGAGCAAACGTGTGGCCAAAGATCAAGGCGTTCATCTGGAAGTTGGCAACCGACGCGCTACCTACGAGAGCCTCTTTAGCGCGGAGGGGGGTGTTGATCGATACTTTGTGCCCTTTGTGTAATGTCGTTGAGTCACGAGAGCATATGATGTTTGAATGCCCTTGGGCTAATCAGGTTTGGTGTCAACATGTGAATAGGTCGGGTCTGGAAAGGGGCATACGTTCCATGGATGAATGGCTTGTCCATGAAACGACAACGAGGGGACTGACAAGGAGGGATAGATCGGAGGTTTGGAGACGCCTAATGGTGGTTTGCTGGGTCGTATGGAAAACAAGGTGCAAGCTCGTCTACGAGAACATACAACCCTCTTATGCGGCTGTCCAAATGGAGATCAATCGGACGCTCTATGAGATGACGCCTTCGCAGCCCGCGGGACGTGACAATCGGCTTGTTCGGGCGTGGATTGGACCAAACCAAGGTACGGTAAAGATTAACTGTGATGGCTCTTGGTGTGGTGCGACTCTTAAGGGCGGCCTCGGTGTTTTGGCGCGAGACTATAGAGGAAACGTCCTAGGAGGCAGAGCGGAGATTGTTTGGGCGGGATCGGTAGACGAGATCGAAGCTCAAGCGGTCTTCCACGCGGTTAAACTGGCGGTGGAGATGAGTTGGCCGAAGGTGGTCATTGAGACTGATGCTATGAGTGTGATCAACCACATTCATGGACGAGACTTTGCTTGGAGAATTGCGACCATTTTATCTAATGCGGTTTCCCTAGCTTCATCGGTTAGGGAGGTCTCATGGGAGCATGTCCCACGATCCGCGAATGCTTGCGCGGATTGGATAGCGAAGAATGTTTTGACGGGGTCGTGTCCTTCGGATTGGGTGTCCTCACCCCCGACCCCTTTACTTAGTTGCATTGTAACGGATAATATTTTCTTCTCGGGTGAAAACCCGGTTATCGTTTGAATGAATGAAGTTTATTGGCCAAAAAAAAAAAGATTCATGCGTACGGCATGCATGATGCACTGGGCAATTGCCGTCGTCCCGGGCCCTGATGTTGTGTTTGTTTAGCTTTCAGTCCCAATCGGTGATAATGACGGCAATTTTTGGCTTTTAGTTGGTAGGAGGTTAATTATACTTACACGCCTGCTCTAATTCCTCTTCTCCCGTCCCTTTGAATTCCCGTCCCTTTGAATTCGCGTCCCTTCGAATTGTAAAGTATAGATAATTTGATTCATTAGGTGTAATTATATGTCAAAATTTATGTCGTATTTTCATATATATATTATAGAAGTAGGCCGTATATATTCAAATACTATTATTTATCTATTGTAGTTAGAGCCTACAGGAACCTCCTACCGACGAGAAAGTGATTTTCAAATTATATTATTTTTTAAAAAAATAATATAGTATTTGATTTTTTATTTCTTGAAGATCAGTACTCTTTTTTTTTTTTTTTTATATATATCGAAAATAGATGTTGATTCATTCAAAACAATGGTTTTCCACTTCATTGATACAATCTCTACTTAACAAATATAGTAATTGGGGTGAGAGTTGTAATATTCGGTCATTTAGACGCACTCTCATTATCGATTGTTTAGCGATCCAGTTGACCGTTTCGTTTGCTGTACATTTACTTTTCTTCCATTCGGCCACTTCAAAATCTCCTGTCAGATCACTAATGTTTGCTCATATACTATCAATACGTCAATGAGACATCGTTCCCCTAAGGTGGTTGATCACCACCTCCGAGTCCGACTCAAATATTACATGGTTCCATTCTTGTTCCTTTACTAGCAAAATGCCCAAGTGAATAACTTTAGTTTCTAGTTCGTCAATCGCTCATCCGGTCACTCTTCGATTCGCTCCTCCTATGAGTTGGCTGAAACAATTGCGAGCTACCACACCAATACCTCTGGTCCTGGTTTGTTGGCACCATGATGCATCACAATTTACAGAACTTCGTATTCCTATCACCTTGTGAGAGCCACTTGACCCTCGAGCGTTGTTTCCAATAAATTTCCTCTCTTTTCCAAAACGCATGAATTTTGGATTTAAGTGCCCTTTCTTCATCCATCCTAGCGTCCATGTCTAAAGAGGGAGGCATGTTCCGAAGCCTATGTTTGACCTTGGCGATCTCCACCATGTTGTGTTTGAACTCCTTAGAGCTCCAATCCACAAGCGCGGTTCTACATCGGTCTAATTTCTGTTTAAGATCGGCCGCCGTACGAATCGGTCCTCCTCTAAGCCAAGCTCCTTTAATGACATCGTGGCACTCCACCTTCTCGAGCCACATCTCCTCAAACCTAAACTGCTTTCTCCCTCTCTTGTCGGGGTGTTTGAGCTGAATACGGATGGGTGCATGGTCCGAGCCGATAATGAGATCATGAATACATTGGGCCGCCGGGAACAAAGAGAGCCAAGCCGGGTTGCCGATGGCCCGATCAAGTCTCTCCCTAATCCGGTCATCTCCCCTTCTGTTATTAGACCAAGTAAAAATCGGCCCATTGTATCCAATATCCTCTAAGGTGAGATCTTCCATAAGCAAGTTAAAACCGTCAATTTTGGACTGTTCCTTTCGGCCCCCCCCCTTCCTTCTCTCTATGATGTGAAATGTCGTTGAAGTCCCCCACACAAACCCACGCATCCGACCTGTTCCACCCCAAACTTCTCAGATTTTCCCAGTTGACACACCTTCTTTGGAAGTTAGAGTCCCCATATACCCAAGTGACTCTACAAGAGCCGCCCATGTCCGTGCTTGACACCGTTGTGTCAATGAAGTTCTTATCCTGGCTGTGAATCTGAATATCAATGTCCTTAGTCCACCACAGTGCGAGACCACCACTCGTCCCCACTGGGTGAACATATGTTGCCGAGTCCATACCTACTTGTCGTCGAATCCTCTCGCAGTGGGTCTCGTCCTTCTTTGTTTCCATAAGGAAGACAATAGACGGACGAGAACCCTTCACCAGGTCTTTTAGGTGACGAATTGTCAGGGGAGACCCCAACCCCTGACAATTCCAACTGATAAAGTTCATCGTGAACCCGTGGCTGTTTTGGGACAGCCACCGGAACCCTTTGAGTTTTCAGATTGTTTCACCACCTTCGTCCCTCTTCTTTTCACAACTTGTCTAGCACTTGTCCCCGTTCTACTTTCAGCTGGTAGTTCCTTGGTAAAACAGATCATCGCGCCCTGCCCCATTGAAGAAGGTCCGCTTTGAGTCTTTCTTTTCTTTGAGGGTGCCTTGTCCGAATCATCTTGCCCCGTTCTCTTGGAGAGTTGCAAGTCCCTGGCAGGCAGCCACGAGCCCCTTGCACTCTCCTGAGTAACAGTCAAAGGCACACCCCTTGGTAAAATAGTCGGGATCGAATGGAGTCTGACCACCGATTGGGCCGTGTGAGCTTGATCCTCAAATGGTGGTCCGAGGTGGTCGTCCGTCGTAGAAATATGGGGGACCCTGTCCGCGAACGGTGGTCCAAGATGGTCGTCTGTCGTGGATATGTGCGGTGAGTCATCCCCTTGAGCAGATTCATCGATCCGGTTCACTTCCAAGCACGTAGGAAGGGTTAGCTTGAGGGCCAAGTCACAGGGGTTGTGAGAGACAGGCTGCAGTATATCCCCCGGATCCGCGTTGAGATCGAACACACGTGTTTCTAGAGTCGCCATAGAGGACCCCTCCGACCCCCCAGTGGGTAGCTGAGGCATCGAGCATGTCGTCCCAACCCGTGTCATCTGCGGCACTGGATGTGTTGGTTCCACTGTCTTCTGAAGGTTGGTTGCCGACCCCTCCTTCTGCGCCTGAGATTCAGTGCATGGAGCATTATGTTCCCGAGCACTGTTTCCCTGGACACCCCCTGCAGCTTTGCATTCCTTCTCCCTGTGCTCAGATGTGTGGCCGTCCGTCTTGTTGCTAGCTGATTGACTGTTCCGGTCTCTCGAGTGCAACCTCCCCGAGATACCCTGCATGTGGGTTGGCCCTTGAAATGCAGCTCCCCTCTCTTTCATGATCTCGCTCCAAGACTTGAAGCGGTGGTCCCTGGAGGTGGCCTGCCGTGCACCCCCCCCACGGTGAGCCATCGATTCGTCGTCCTAGGGCGATCACATGAAGTCCATGTTCCATACAGAGGGGAACCATTCTCCGGGTCGGTGATTACCTGCTCAGAACATGACCTAGACGAGTGTCCCACAAGACCACACCCGTAGCAAATGTCAGTGAGTCTCTCGTAGCATACCGATGCCCATTTGTCCTTCCCTTTAGAATCTGTCCACTGAAACCGTGGCATTAACGGTTTAAGCACATCAATCTCAACCTGCATTCTCAGAAACGTCCGTTGTTTGATGACATTGTATTCCTCTGTCCTAACACATCTTCCTATACTGTTGCCAATGCCTTCCGCATTCGGTTTGTTCATCATTTCTAGACTTAATCCATGTATCTGAACCCACACCATGAGCTTTGTAAAATCTAATTCAGCAATTGATTTATCCACATGGCATGGTTTCACATTCAAACATAGTCCATGAATCGTCCAAGGAGACAAATCAAGCACCTGATCCCTATCCCTAGCCGTGGCAAAATCAAAAACCAGCATATTATCATTGACCTCACCAATCTTAACCCCTCCAAACCGAGCCCAAGCCTCCTTTAGGACGAGTTTAACCACGTTATTCTTCAAACACTTCTCTGAAACAACCATTCCCATTGCCCTGTGTTCGAGAGTCAGCTCTTTCTCCAGACCGAGGGATTCCGAAGACACCAAGCTGAGCTTGGCCATTCCAGGCGGCGGTTCCCCTCCGGAGTTGCTGCAGCTCGCCATAGGCGTGACCACGACCAGACTTGCACACTCCCGTCGCAGCCGAACCTACACACAGAGAAGAGAACAGAAGAAAAGCAAGAATAGAAAGGGTAAATTGTCAAGACCGTCAGCCGAGATCGATTCAGTGGCGTATGTGGCGATCGCGCGGTCGCCAGCAGGGAAGGAAGGTATCCAGAGTATTTGAGGAAGCTCAATTGCAGATCGCCTGGGTCAATTAAGCCAAACCAGAATCCCGTGGAGCTTCGCCGGACCTAGGGCTTGGAAGTTGGAACTTCACGAGCTGAGGGATTGATTGTGAAACTAGAACCGTAGCTAAGGGCGTTGTGCAGTCGTGCAAAGGTTGACTAAATTCCAGCCATGAAAGAGTTAAAAACAAGCAGTACCGTTGAGCTGCGGGAGGAGCTTAACTCCTGGGAAAACGGCGACCAGAGGTTCACCATTGATGCGGGAGGAGCGCGTCATTTGCACGCGCGGACTGGTGCTTCGGAAATTGATTCCCGTACGCATGAATCACAACTGTGTAATTGGGAGACTTAATAAATAATTGTCTCGTAAGTCCAATCGAACTTATGAGCGAAATCGAACTTATGAGCGAGAAATGATATTCATTTTACTCTTAAACCATTTTAATATTCTTCATTAAACGGATGATTATGAATATTGGTTTACCCATTGACCTAGTGTTCGGTCTCAGATTTTAATGAGTGTATTATTATTTTTGGCGTCGCCAGAATTTGAATATGCACGCTATGATACCATTAATCTTTCAATAAATTATAAAGTTTCATTAATATCTTCTTATTTTTCATACAATTTTTACTCTAATTGCTCTAAGTCTATAATGTTTTTTTTTTCATCAAGGAAAACACATCATATCAACCCAATGTTTTACTTTATGTTGAAGACAAAAATTTAACACATTAGAGAACTTCTAGGGCACTCAAAATCTATTTTGATCCGAATTATCAAAATCCAACATATTATGTACGAGACGATAGAGGTGGGTCATTATTTGATCCGTTGTGACGTTGTCGCTATTGACCGACGACATTCATATAATGGTGCCAACTGCCAACCTTAGTCCTATGTAAATGGATATATAATTTTAATATAAGACAGAAAATAGTGGAAAAACTAATGAAAATGGTCAGGAGAATTATTGTTATTTAAGTTTATAAAATACCAAACAATCCTTATTTATACATAAATTATAAGAAAATATTCTTGAAAAATGTAAATCAAATCCTAGTACTTATCTCTCTATTTAAAGTAAAATATTATTTCCCATACATAATTTTGTACGAACTCGTTCTCCATTTGATTCGACCAAGATGACTAGTGGTGCGATTAGAAATATGGGTTACAATTGTTTCGTGTCGTGTCATTAATCATGATGTGTTCAAACATGTTTCGTGTCTAGACGGATAAGTCTTAAACGTGTCTCAAAATTTTAAACACAAACACGACACAATTATTAATCGTGTCGTATAAGAGCTGTTTAGACACGGTTTCCGTTAAGTTCAAACTCATATACACTTTAAAGCAGATATATACACAAATTAATATATATAAAGTAAGGTCTTCAAAATTTAATATTAAAAAGTATGTGGGTATTTTAATATTATTATTATACTTAAATGTGTCTAAACGTGTCACATGTATACACGACATGATTAGACACGATTAGTTAATCGTGTTTATACAGATATCTGCAGATCTGAGATGTTTAGACACATAATTCATTAAAGTCAAACTCGTATACGCTTTAAAGCAGAAGCAGATCGTGTCGTGTCAGAAATTGTCGAACTCTAATTAGATAGGATAAAATGGGTAATGATCCCCTTCAACTTTATATATTATGTAATTCTAAATTTAAAAAAAATATATATGTTTAATTTTAATTTTTTATATTTATGCTAATTGATTTTTTTTATCCATATTTTAATAATTACACTCACTCTCTGAATGCTATCAAGTTTATGATTGTTTTTGCATTTATAACATGGATGTTCTATCACTCTATGTCTAATATGTTTATCTTATTTATTTAGGCAATTGTAACTGAGAAATGAAAACAGAGGGACCATAGGAAACATTGTGGTATGGTTTGAGTACGACAGGCATGTTCATGGAACATGCAAGCAATAAAAATAGGTAAAAATTCAAATAAAATTTTAAAGAATTGAATTAAACGTTTTTTCTAAAACAAAAATACAAATTTTCAATGACACCTCTTTTCTCTCAATGTCAGTGCCTCATGTCTTCTCTCTCATCCATCATATTCTTGACATTGTGTCCACTCAGTCTCTTCGTGGCTGGAATCCACCGTCCGAGTAGGAGGACCCTGTCTTGTGGGACCGACACTGTGTCACATGGTCCCTGGTAGATTTTTTTTTATCGAATATACCTCAAAATTAAAACAAGTATGGAAATATTATCGTAACTTTAAAAAAATTGAGGATATTTCTATTTTTTTACCGAGTATATTTGGGTAAAAAATTTCACCACGGTATCGGTGAGCAAATTTTTGCGACATTATAAGCTTGATTGAGAATATACGCTCTTGTGGAAAAGAATTTGTCTATATAATATATTCTATTTAAAAATCAAATACTAAAATATTACTTTTTGAAAAATAATTTTTAAACTAGACATATTCGCGAATGATACTCGCTTATATGATTTAAATGAAATTGTATCTACAAATGACATTCACATTTATGACTATCACTTAAATCCTGACGTCATTTTCAGAAATGACATTCACAAGTACAATTTAATTAAGTCATACTCAGGTACCGTCTACCAGACCCGCATTCGTAAAGGAGTCGGGGCGAGTTTGTCCAATACCATCCTCACACTATGTATGGGTCAAGTACCGTCTACCATACCCACATCGTGAAGGAGTGCTTCTCAATTATTGGCAATGTATTGGTGTAGCGTGACTCTTTTACTAAATATATAAATTTATATTTAAATGAAAATAATAACGATTAATATGCCATATGTACAAAGTTATTTCATATAGATAAAATAATGTTGTACATAATATATATTAGTCCATAATATTTTTATTAACCTCAATTTTGAAAAACATAACGGTGGGTCTAAATTTATTTATTTTTGGGTGAAGTAAATATTGGAGTTAGCAATCTTTAGGGACTAAATAATAATTATGTATAGTTATAGGATGCTTCATTCAGTTCTAGTATTTTCTAGAGTCTTTCTTATATTTTCTAGAACTTCATTAGTTGACTAGGGTTTTCTTCTTATTGTAGTATTTAAAGACTCCATTGATGATGGAGAAGACACCCATTAATAGAATGTCTTATGAGAAATCATCAAATGCTTGCATCGTTTTCTTTTCTCTATTGAATCTGTTCATTCTTCCTATAGTTTCCAACATGGTATCAGAGCGGATCTGATGCGATTTTTGAAGAGTCTCTTCGATCCTTGGTGTGATATCTCTTCTGTTGCCGGAAACTCCTTGGTGCGGTGTCTCTTCGTCGAGACGTCTTTGTGCCGGAGTCTCTCTGATCTTGGTGTTGCGCTTTTGTCTAAGCCGTTAATAACGACATTCAGTTTGATTTCTTTCTTGGAAATCTTGTGATTCTTTCGCTTTTCTGTTTTTCCTTGCTGATTGAGCAACAAGATATGTGTTGTGCAATCATTGCTACTACAGTTGAAAGGCATCAAAGATATGTTGTTCTTTTCTTGACGGTTCGTTTCAGATTTTGTCCCGACTGTTGAAATGGAAGGAAAAACTGCAGACGTGGAGGTGGTCGTAAAGGCTGTAGACATGGAGGTAGGAAATATGGACACAGATCTTGCACATGATATTGATTCGAACCATCTGTTGTATCTACATCCATCTGATAACCCAGGTTTGAGCCTCATTTCCATTAAACTGATTGACCATGATAACTATGCCATATGGAGTCGTGCGATGTTCATTAGTCTGGTTGGAAAGAATAAACTGGGATTTATAGATGGAACTTGTGTTAAGGAGAAATTGGATGAATCGTTGCATGCTATTTGGGATAGGTGCAATGAGGTAATGTTCGGTTGGATAATGAACTCTGTTTCTGGCGATTTGTTGAGCAGTATTATGTACTGCACTGATGCATGTTTAGTGTGGAAAGAAATAAATGAGAGATTCGATAAAGTAAACGGATCTAGGATTTACCAACTACATAGGGAAATTGATGTTGCTCAGCAAGGTCTTGACTTAGTTGCAACGTTTTTCACTAAACTCAAGCTTTTGTGGGCTGAGTACGATGCTCCGTGTGCCTTGCCGTCTTGTGGATGTGAGAAATTCAAAAAACATCTTGAACATCAAGATAATCAACGTCTTTTTCAATTCTTGATGGGTCTTAATGAAACTATTTCGAATGTGAGGAGTAATTTGTTGCTTTGGACTCTACTGCCTTCTCTGAATCAAGCGTGCAGTATGTTAGTTCAAGAGGAGAACAGTAGAGGAATGGGTGGATATATGCTTGCCAATGTTGTCACTAGTCCTTCTTCTGACAGATCGAAGACTCTTTCGACACTTGAGTGTGAATATTGTCACAAGAAAGGACATACGAAGGAAAAGTGTTTTAGTAGGGGATGTGAATGTTATCAGAAGAAAGGCCATGTGAAAGACAAATGTTTCAAGTACAGAGATTTCCTCAAGGAAAAATCTCTTGCTAATTCTCAAGCTAACGTTGATGCTTCTGTTGGTACTAATCCTTTTGATAATATGTATGTTGCTTCTGATGCTACCACCATGAGTGGCAGCATAAGCACGATGGGTGGGGTGAGCTTCACCGCCGAACAGTTCGACCGATTCCTTCAAGTCTTTAACCTTGTTGGTGCCTCAAACGGAGCCTCAAGCTCAGATGCCCATGTTAATATGACAGGTATGACTTACTCATATTCTCATTTACAAAATGATGATTTATGGATACTAGATACTGGGACCACTGATCATATGACCCATAGATATGATTGGTTATTAAATGAGAAACATGCTGCTAAGTCTAGTGTATTAATGCCTAATGGACTTCGTGTTGATGTAGTATGCATAGGTGATTACATGTTTGATTCGGATCATGTTTTAAAGAATGTGTTGTACTTGTCATGTTTCAAGCATAATTTGCTTTCAGTTTCTAAACTTACATCTGAACTGAATTATTCTGTAACTTTTTTAAGCAAATCTGTTATTCTGCAGGACCTCTCAAGTGGGAGGGTCTTAGGGATTGGTAAAGAAGATTCTGTACTATATGTTTTTCAACATTTTTTCAGTTAGATTCTAAACTCATTCTAGAGTCTGTTTCTTTACTTTCTTCAAAGAATAATGATTTGCCAATGTTGTGGCATAAGAGGTTTGGGCATGCATCTGTTAAGGCTTTACAGTTTGTTGATGAATTAAACATGTTTAGGAATAAAAATTTGGTCATTGGAGATTGTTATGTCTGTCCAATGGCCAAAATCACTAGATTTCCTTTTCCTTCTTCTGATTCTAGGGCTGAAAACTTGTTTGATTTGATACATGCCGATGTTTGGGGGCCTTATGATAGCCCAACTTATGACAATAAGAGGTTCTTTCTTACATTTGTGGATGATTTTTCAAGAACCACTTGGGTTTATCTTATGCATAGTAAAGTTGGTGTTGTTCTTCTTCTTAAAAATTTCGTAACCTTGATTGAAAATCAGTTTTCTAGATCAGTTAAAGTCTTTCGTACTGATAATGGTAAATAATTTTTCAATCAAAGCTTAAACGAATTTTTTAAGAATAAGGGAATTGTTCACCACAGCAGTTGTGCATATACCCTCCAACAAAACAGTAGGGTCGAACGCAAACACACGCATTTATTAGAGGTGGCCCGCGCTTTGAAATTGCAAGGTTTTATTCCTAATAGATTTTGGAGGAATGTGTTCTTACTGCCTGCTATTTGATCAATCGTATGCCCTCTAAACTGCTTGAAGGTAAATCACCCTTGCAAATAATGACATGTAAAAGGATTGATATTTCCTGTTGGATCGTGAAATCCTGAATGCTGATCTGGTAGTGAATTGAATGCCAGACAAGGTTGGGATGACGCTTCAGCTCCGACTCCGGTGAACCTGCAAGTAGGGGAGCGCAACAGAGGGGGTGCCTCTGGGTCCCTCTCCGATGCTTAAATGAGTATGTGTGTGTATAAAACTCAAAACGTAAAGAACGTATGTAAAGCAAGGGTATTTATAGGGTAAGAGAGATAGAACCGTATAAATGCAACTGAATATCTTAATGTATATTGAGTTGCTGAAGATTCGGATCGTGGGATATGGCAGTTACTGCGAGATATTGCAGTTACCAAATCTAATCTTTAGTGAATATGTGACCGAGATATGCGAGATATCTTGGCCACTCTGTTATTAACGGTTTAGTGGGACCAGAGGAGAGAGGCAGGGCTCTCTTCGGGGCGAGCACTCTCATGGCGAGCAGTGAGAGGTCACGGCCTGGTAAAGAATGGCGAGCACTCATGGTGTCCTCAGAGGCTTTGGGCTCGGTTCTGGGCCATTCTATGGAGGCCGGTTCGATTCGAATGTTATGGGTTTACCCCCTCTATAGTTATTGGGCCTTCGAAGCCTTTTTCCCTACTGGGCTGTCACTATCGATATCCAACATTTGCCCCCGAAGCTTGATTGAAGTCTCTTCAGTCGAGCTTTATTTCCTGGTATGATTTTAGATAGTGACGTCTTAGATTCGGTTTTCTTCGTTTCTTGTACTGGTTCATGACCTTTGAGGCATTTTGAGCCTGTTTGGCGAGCAGTTTTTTCTTCGCTCAAAGCTGAAAAAATATCCTTTCTTTTATTCCCCTTTGGCGATCACTCGAGGTAATCTAGGTTTATGAAAGTCTATCTTTCTTGGCTAGGCGATCACTACCTGCCCGAGGTACTTCTAATAGCGCTTATTAGTGCGCTGGCGACCCTCTTGTCTCCTTAGTGGACTTGTTAGCATTTAATAACTGCACAGTTGTCCAGAAATCGAACGGTCACTTGAGGCACGCCTGACATTTACTTTTCCGTAAACCTAGGGTAGTCTGACAGCTGTCTGCACCAGCCAACCGTTTGTCTCCCCGAGGTGTCTCTTGAAATTCTGACATTGCTTTGGTTTTTTCCAAAAAGGTGCAATTATTCTCCGTGTCGCTTCGATTCGTCCGTGGCGGTTACTCCTTTTTGGGCTTATATAAGAAACGTCAATTTCTCTGTTTTGTTCTTTACGCTTATTCACTCTTCCAAATTTCCAGAGCCTCTTTGCGAATCCCTCTCCTTTCTCTTTCAATCCTCTTCAGTTCTCCTTTCGACCATTTCCATGGCCCCCAGAAGTCAGAGAGTCAAACACATGGCCATCAAGGGTGCTAACAAAGCCAACGCCCCTCAGAATGTCAGTGTTCCCTTGACCATTAGGGATGAAGCTGTGCCCTCCTCAGCGGGAAAACAACCTGACGTGGGAAGGTCTGCGGCCACCCCAGTGGTGGTAGATGGGCCTGTGCTTCAAACACCCATCTTTTCTCCGAAAGGTAAATCCATGTTCTTTCGACGCTCTGTTTTGGTGATATCCCATGCTGTTCTTTGCTTTTTATGTTTATCATTGCAATATTTGAATTTGTTCGAGTAGACGTCAAGCCTAATGAATTGAAGCCGGCTTATTTTAAGACTGTGGTGGCGCTCGGTGGCTTCAGCGTGGAGGATGCTCCTAGGTATCCTGGCTTAGGTATGCATTTTCCTCACGACGGAGAGGTTTACATTTATGCGGCCCAGATCGATGCTGGGTTGCGTTTTCCTCTCTGTGAGGATTTACAGACCTTGTGTCAGTTTTACGGGATTCACCCCACGCAGCTTGTTCCGAATGCCCTCAGGATGTGGGTCGGTTTCAAGTTCCTGTGCTTACGCCAAGAATGGGTGTATTCACTGGCCTTGTTCCGGTGTTTCTTCCGACTGGCAGCAGGGGCAAACCACCTCCACCACTTCCAATCCCGCTGGCCGAAGTTTTCAGAGTGGGGAGACCCTCAGGGATGGGTTTGGAACGTCCATGTTCGCCTGGTCGATGATTTCCGGGCCACTAACTCCAACTACAAGAAGTTTTACTTCTTGTACAAGGGGGGTGTACCCTGGAAATTGTTTGCTCCGGACAAGGATTTTCCTCCCTCCTTTAAAGAATTGTCAGGGAGTGACCGGAATGCCATCGACGACCTGTACCGGCTGCATCGATCATCCCAGTTCAAGTCTATCCGTTCAGTGGCAGAGACTACTGAGAATGCCCTTGAGATGGCGGGCATTCATCAAGCCACGCCAATCTTTGATGATTGGGTAATTCTCTAACTCTTATCTTGTCTTATCACTTGTAGGCAAGGTCGTAAGCAAGAGCCGAAAACTGATAGGTCTCTTTGATGACCAGGAATCGGCGGGGTTGTCCCCCGACCAGGTGCTGCTGAGCTCTCCTCCTCCCCCCTCTAGGCGATCGTCCAAGAGGAAACCAGAGGAGACCCTTCCTTCGGCCCCTGCTGGCCCTTGCCAGCGAGGTATGTTATTTCCTATTGCATTATTTCCATATTCCACCTTGTTTCTAAATTCCCTGCGTTTGTTTGACGCGACTTTCTTCTTTTTGTTACGCAGAAGAGTCCACGGTTGACGTGGTTCGAGACCCTTCTCCTCCACCTGCCAAGAAGGTCAGGAGTGAGGAGCAACCGGCTGTTGGACAGCATCCTCCTCCTCCTGAGGGTCCTTCCACTGGCAAAGGGAAGGCTCCTGCTTCGGCGGTCATCCCTCCTTCCCCCCAGGGGCCTACGGCTGGCCAGGAGAAGGTTTTATCTTTGGCGCCCTCACCTCCTACGTCGTCCGCGGTCCCCCCGAAGGAGTCTGGGACCCATAAGAAGGGTTCCGATGCCCCCAGCTCCTCAAGGGTTCCTGGGGAGGAGTATTGCTCCATGGCGAGCTTGTTCCAGCCGCTCAAGGCTGCGAACTCTCGGGGTGCTTGGTTCCCTTGTGGGGACCTTTCGAAGAAGGGGTGCCCTGCCCAGAAGAGCCTCCGGGGTAGCCCAGACTTGTGCATGCGGCTCCTTGATGGGATAATTCCTCCCAAGGACCGTTCGTCCGTCCCCACGGAGCTTCCTCAGATCGAGGGGTTCCTTCGGTCTCACTACGAACGAGTCGCTCTGGTAAGGCCTCGTTTCTTTTTCCTCTTTCCATAGTCGTTCCCTTTTGTTCGTGTCCTGACAATTCTCATTTTTCTTTTGTTGTCAGCTCGTTCGGGAAGAGGTGATGATCGGCCGTGTCTTCGGCGAGCTCCCCGGCAAGCATTCAGACCTGCTTGTCGAGCTGGAGCAATACCGGAGCACGGGGATCTCCCCTGGGCAGCTGGAGGCTATCAAGACGACTGCTGACGCGGCGATCACCTTGGTAGACAATGCCCGGTCAGAGTATTTCAGCAAGGAGCAGCGCCTCCTTGCTGATATCAGGCGGAGGGAGGCCGATGTGGCGGCTGCCCTTCAGGATTTTGAAGCCCTTCATCGGTGCCTTGATGAAGGAGAAGCGGTTCGGGCTCGCCTAGAGGCTGAGTTGAAGGAGGTTCGCGCTCAGCTGGCCGAGTCGGACGCTCTTCGGGTCGCCGCTGAGGCGCAAAGGGCCGCTGCTGACGCCCAGAGGGATGCTGCTGAAGCCAGGGGGATCGCCCTGGAGGAGGAAAAGAACCGGCTGGCTGATCAGCTGAAGGCGGTTCCTTCACCCCAAGCCGTGATTGAGGAGTTCAAGGCCTCCGAAGACTTTGAGGACAAGGCCTTGAAGGTGATGAAGTCGGCGATTGCCGATTTTCTTCAAGACCTGGTGGAGGAGGTCCAGGCGGTCGACCCCAACTTTCCCCTTGGGGAAGTTGCCTCCTTGAAGAGCTTCTTGCGGGGTCGCCCTTCTCGGCCCGCTGTTGCTGAAGAGGCTGCTCCTGGAGGCGAGCCCAGTACTCCTGCCCCCGAAGGCGAGCAGAGCACCCTTGCCCCTGAGGATCCCAAAGCTTGAAGCCTCCAACTCTTTGGCGACCGTATTTATTTTTATCTTTTTTAGATAGATGTCTTTGTAATTTTCGTTTTTGTTTGTAATTACTTTCTTAAGACTTGGATTTTTGTATTGAATGCCTTTTATATTCATGAGCCTTTTTGAACATGTTTGGCTATTCATCCAATGTCTTAATCATAATTACTTTCCACTTTTTCTTGCTTTGTAATGTCGTCGACCCTTGAAACTTGCACCAAGCATAAGTCGAACTTTTTAAAGATAATACTTCTGACACTTAAAAGCATAAACTTCTAAGTTCAAAGAGATATTACATTTTTTGAAGTTTTAACCTTTGAGGTGTTTGGCATAATAACAGGGAACTTGTAATTTTTCAGGCTTTATCATCCATAGTGATCGCCTAAATTTTCTTTGGCCTGACTTTGGCGTCAGGGCTTTTATTTTGCCTAACGTTTTGCTAGGTCTTTTGGCCTGACTTTGGCGTCAGGGCTTTTTGTTTTGCCTAACTTTATTGATAGGTCTTTTGGCCTGACTTTAGCGTCAGGGCTTTTGGCCTAGCCTTGTTACTAGGGCTTTTGGCCTAGCTTTGTTGCTAGGGCTTTTGGCCTGACTTTGGCGTCAGGGCTTTTTGGCCTAGCTTTGTTGCTAGGGCTTTTTTGGCTTGACTTTGGCGTCAGGGCTTTTGGCCTATCCTTGGCGATAGGGCTTTTTGGCCTAGCTTTGTTGCTAGGGCTTTTTTGGCATGACTTTGGCGGCAGGGCTTTTGGCCTATCCTTGGCGATAGGGCTTCTTGGCCTAGCTTTGTTGCTAGGGCTTTTGGCCTGACTTTGGCGTCAGGGCTTTTGGCTTCGGCTTGCTTCGAGTAGACACGCTTTATGAAGGAATGGCTTTCTTTTATTGACATAACAGTTCGATTACAAGCTATGCATAAAATCTTCTTAAATGCTCAGAATTAAATGGACGGGGTAACCTCTCGCCTTCGATGGTTTCCAAATAGTAGGATCCTGGTGCGACGATCTCTACTACTTTGTACGGTCCTTCCCATTTGGCTGAAAGTTTGTTTTTACTGTCCAGCCTTGTGAACTCATTCATTCTCATAACCATCTCCCCCACGAAAAATTGGCGAGCGCTGACTTTTCTGTTCAAATACCGAGCGGTCGCCAAGCGCATCTTTGCCTGTGTCTTTTCCGAGAGCCATCTCTTTTCCTCTGCTAAGTCAAGGTCAGTTCTGCGCTCGATCTCATTTGCCTCTGTGTTAAAGTGTAAGACTCTGTGGGTAGGCACTGCTAATTCGGCTGGTGCTACTGCTTCTGATCCGTACACTAAACTGAAAGACGTTTCTCCTGTGGCCGCCTTAGGCGTTGTTCTGATTGCCCATAATACGTTTTCCAGTTCATCTGCCCAGTTCCCTTTGAATGCTCGAACCCTTTTCTTGAGTCCTGCTAAGACAACCTTATTGGCTGCTTCATCTTGCCCATTCGTTTGAGGATGATGTACTGAGCTGAAACGATGGTCCACATGATATTCTTCACAGAGCCATTTCAGCTCCTTTCCAACAAATTGCGGACCATTATCACTGATGAGTACCTTAGGAATGCCAAACCTGGAGAATATGTTGACCTGCAGGAACTTGATGACTTGGAATTCTGTCGTCGAAGCTAGAGCTTTCGCCTCTACCCACTTAGTGAAGTAGTCGATTGCCACTATAATGTGAGTACGCTGACCGGTGCTAATGGGAAAAGGACCCAATATATCGATTCCCCATCGAGCGAAAGGCCAGGCACCCGCCATTGGGGATAATAATGTCGATGGTCGACCCGATCGTGGTGCAAACTGCTGGCAAATTTCACACTTATGTGTTAACTCGGCTGCGTCTTTTCCCAAGGTCGGCCAGTAATATCCCAATCTGAATATTTTCTTGCTTAGTGATCGAGCACCTTCATGGCATGCTGCTGCCCCTTCGTGAGATTCTCGAAGAACCTTTTCCGTTTCAGGATGAGCGACACACCTCAAGTAAGGCGTCGAGTAGCCTCTTCTGTAGAGTTCTCCATCGATGATTAGATAGCTTGCTGCGAGCCTTCTAATCCTCGTGGATTCTCCTTCGTCCTCCGGGAGGATTCCTTCTTTTAAATAACTCTGGAACGGGGTCATCCATGTGACTTGTCCTTGGATGTTGAAGACCTCTGCTCTGCTTTCCAGGACCGAACATAGAGCTTTCTCCAGAAATTGTACATCCTGGACTGTCGCCCCTCCGAAGGCTAGTTTACTCAAAGAATTTGCCATCTGGTTTTCTTGGCGAGGAATAAACTCAATCGCGAAATTTGGGATTTCCGCGACCAGCTTTTTGGCAATGCCGAGATATTTCTTCATCTTTTCTCCCTTTGCCTCGTAGGCGCCATTAACCTGATTGACAATAAGCTCTGAGTCACTTTTTACCTTAAGCGCGGTTATACCCATTCCTTTTGCCAGTCTGAGTCCTGTGATAAGAGCCTCATATTCTGCTTCATTATTGGTCGCTGGAAATGTCAAGGCGATCGCGTACTTCAGAGGCTCGCCCTCAGGAGGAATAAGAATTAAACCTGCCCTCGAGCCTTCTTTTGATGAAGACCCATCCGTATAGAGTTCCCATATTTGATTGTCGTCTGCTGACTGACTTGGCCTGTTCTCTGCTTCTGTTTGACCGTTACTCGTGCTTTCCACTATGAAATCAGCTAGTGCTTGACCTTTGATGGCCGTTTTTGGCGCAAATTTGATCCTGAACTCGCTGAGCTTGATCGCCCACTTGACCATTCTTCCTGAAGAATCTGGCTTCATCAGGAAGTTTTTGAGAGGTTGATTGGTGAGGACCGTGATGTCGTGTGCATGAAAGTAAGGTCTCAGCTTCCGAGCAGCAATAACTAAGGCATAGAGATACTTCTCAATCTGGACATATTTTATTTCTGCTGAGTTGAACATTTTGCTAATAAAATACACTGGACTCTGAACATTATTCTCCTCCCTTATTAAGACAGCACTGGCTGCCACATCGCTAATGCCTAAATAGAGGAAAAGCTGCTCGCCTAGAACGGGTTTTGCCAGAGCTGGGAGTGTTTGGATATGCCTTTTCAAGGACTGGAATGCTTCCTCGCAGTCTGGCGTCCACTCGAACCTGCGGTTGGCCCTCAAGGTTTTGAAGAACGGGAGGGACCTGTCGCTTGCTTTGGAGAGGAAGCGGTTAAGAGCAGCTAGTCAGCCGTTCAGGCATTGGACTTCCTTATGGCAGGTTGGCGACTTCATTTCTTCTATGGCCTTTAGCTTTTCCGGGTTTGCTTCAATGCCCCTTTCGCTGACCATAAAACCCAGGAACTTCCCGGACTTGACTCCAAAGGCGCATTTTGCCGGGTTCAGGCGAACGCTGTGTCTCCTCATGCATTCAAAAGCTTCACGGAGGTCGGTGGTATGAGGATTGCCTTTGATGGATTTGACGAGCATATCATCTACGTAGGCCTCCATGTTCCTTCCCAGCATGTCCTGGAACAGTCGGTTCACCATCCGCTGATAAGTTGCCTCGGCATTGATGAGACCAAAGGGCATCACCTTGTAGCATAGAATGTCCCCGTCAGCATAGAAAGCAGTGTGGGCCTCGTCTTCTGGATGCATTCTGATCTGGTTGTAGCCTGAATAGGCGTCCATGAAGCTCAGCATCTCATGACCCGAGGTAGCATCGACCAGTTGATCAATTCTCGGAAGGGGATATGAATCTTTGGGGCAAGCCTTGTTTAAGTCGCGGAAGTCGACGCACATCCTCCACTTGCCGTTAGATTTCCTGACCAAAACTGGGTTGGCGACCCAGCTCTGGAATCTTACTTCTCTGACGAAGTCAGCTTCAATCAACCTGCTGACATCCTGCCTGATCGCCAAACGCTTATCAGTCCCGAATGATCTTCTCTTTTGGGCGATCGGCTTGATGGAGGGGTCTATCCTGAGCTCATGAGAGATAATATCTGTGCTGATTCCTGGCATGTCGCTCGGCTGCCAGGCGAAGAGCTCTTTGAATTCCTTGAGGAGGGCAGTCATGACCTCCTTCTGATCCTCTTTCAAGGTGGTCCCAATGCGCACCTTTTTGTCTGGACCATCGATCTCGACCTCCTCCAATTCCTCCATGGGTGCTGACCGAGCCAAGTCCTCGCGGGGATCGGCCTCTGTCTCGATGGCGAGCGCCTCCCTTTGGTTCTTCCTGCGTAAACAGTTCACATAGCATTGCCGCGAGGAAGGCTGATCTCCTAGCACTTCTCCAATCCCGTTCGGAGTGGGGAACTTCATCTTCTGGTGGACAGTGGAGGCCACAATCTTATTTGGGTTGATCGTGGTCCTCCCTATGATGGCGTTGTAGGATGTAGGTGAATCGACCACCAGGAAAGTGACCGACACCTTGATGCTTTTCCACCCCTCGCCAAAAATCACTGGCATGGTTATAGCCCCCAGTGGGTAAGTTGTTCTTCCCGCAAATCCGATCAGCGGAAAGTCGACCCTCTTCAGGTCGCGTTTGGATTTGCCCATCTTTTCAAAGGCATCCAGAAACAAGATGTCTGTCGAGCTGCCTCCGTCGACCAGAATCCTTGCAACATCACAACCGTCAATATCTGCCGTAATGACCAGAGCATCGTTGTGGGGCGTGGTGACATGTGCCAAATCATCTTAAGAGAATGAGATGACAATGTTTTCTTCAGGTCGGGGCCGCTTCCCCAACTGAACTGCCGTAGAGATCTGAGTGGCGTAGACCTCTCTGGCGTTTGACCTCTCGCCGCCTGCGCCGAATCCTCCCGCAATCAGATTCACTCTCCTCTTGCTTCCAGAAGGCTCAACTTGATCTCCAGATGTCTCCTGGGGGGCGTTCGACTTCGGTCTCACCCTGCCACAAATTCCTTCAACATTCCCCCCTGAATCAGCCTCTCTATATCTCGCTTCAGAATCTTGCAATCGTCTGTCTTATGGCCCTTGCACTTATGGTATCTGCAATAGCTCTCGACATCCTTGCCCATGGGTAACCCACCTCAGCGAGGCATCGGTGGCCTCGCCAAGGATCTCCTCTCCATCTCGACTAGTACCGCTGAGATCTGCCTATTTAAAGGCGTGAAGTACTCAGGGACCTCTGGATGGCGAGGCGCTGGAAGAGACTCGACTCGGGGCTTACTTTCTTTTCCCTTCTTCTCCTTCTTTACCTCCTTCTTACCATCACGTCGGGGTTCATGGGTTATCCTTAGCGAGGTCGTCAGGAGGTTAGCCTCGATGTTTGCGCGTTCAAGGTCTATGAAACCTTTTGCCCTGGACGCCAACTCCTCCAATGTCTCTATCTCCTTCACATGGTAGCTGTTTCGCAGCTTTCGCGAGGCCTTGTTGGCCACATCCAGACCTCTGTAGAATGCTCGAATGATCTCCCCATCCGAGATTCGGCGATCTAATTCTGTGACGTTTTGATGAAAACGCCCGTAGAAGTTGGACATCGATTCTCCAGGCTGCTGTTTGACCTAGTCAAGGGCGACCACGCTCTTCAGCAACTGGCGCTCGCCCATATATCTCTCCAGGAACTTGCTTCTCAACTCTTCCCAAGTTCCGATTGATCCTGCAGGGAGGCCGAAGAACCAGGACGAAGCCGAACCCGAAAGAGTAGATGGAAATAGCAAAGCCAAATGATTGGGATCGTTTGACTTACCCAGAAGGGAGGCCTCATGCTTGTTGACATGTACGGTGGGATCTCCTCCACCGCTATACTCAGGTATGGCCCGAGCAACCACATCCTTCGGGATTTTGATAGCGACGAGCGCGTCGGTGAAAGGATGAGAGGACTGCTCCTTGAAGGGAGCTATGACTGTCAACTGTCTTTCCTGGAGCCTTTTGTTGAGGAGGTCATCCATCTGATCCACATTGCAGTACATGGGAGAGGCTCCGGGTGGAGGCGGACCGGAAGGATTGGCAGTATATGCGTCTGCTGGCTCCTTGGTGTGTGCTGGAGGTAGGGACTGCTGACCTGACGTCATCTCCTGATCCTCCTGAGGCGCAGCAGGACCAGGATTGGCCGCTTCTGAAGGTGAAGGCCCTGTGGCAGCGGGATTGTTTTCCTGAGGAGCAGGGGCTTGGCGGCGCACCTGTCCTAGGATGGCTTCCAGCAAGGAGACCATCTCGGGGGTTAAATTAATATCCTGCCCCGCAATGTGGACTGTCTGCGGTACAGGGGCTCCGTTTTGATCAGCAGCTGGGGTCGGTCTTGAATCACCGACATGTTCTCGAGCTGTCCGCAGAGGAACAACATTAACTCCTGCTCGGCTGGCAGGTTCTTGTTGAAGCGGTGAAGCGGCGGTGGAATCAGAGCTATCTGAGGATCGCTCCCTAGTCTGATTCCGACGGTTGCTTTGGGATCGAGTTCTCATGGCTAAATTGCTTGTTCCCACAGACGGTGCCAAATGTTGGATCGTGAAATCCTGAATGCTGATCTGGTAGTGAATTGAATGCCAGACAAGGTTGGGATGACGCTTCAGCTCCGACTCCGGTGAACCTGCAAGTAGGGGAGCGCAACAGAGGGGGTGCCTCTGGGTCCCTCTCCGATGCTTAAATGAGTATGTGTGTGTATAAAACTCAAAACGTAAAGAACGTATGTAAAGCAAGGGTATTTATAGGGTAAGAGAGATAGAACCGTATAAAGGCAACTGAATATCTTAATGTATATTGAGTTGCTGAAGATTCGGATCGTGGGATATGGCAGTTACTGCGAGATATTGCAGTTACCAAATCTAATCTTTAGTGAATATGTGACCGAGATATGCGGGATATCTTGGCCACTCTGTTATTAACGGTTTAGTGGGACCAGAGGAGAGAGGCAGGGCTCTCTTCGGGGCGAGCACTCTCATGGCGAGCAGTGAGAGGTCACGGCCTGGTAAAGAATGGCGAGCACTCATGGTGTCCTCAGAGGCTTTGGGCTCGGTTCTGGACCATTCTATGGAGGCCGGTCCGGTTCGAATGTTATGGGTTTACCCCCTCTATAGTTATTGGGCCTTCGAAGCCTTTTTCCCTACTGGGCTGTCACTATCGATATCCAACATTTCCCATTTACGTGTATATTGGTTGCTTGTGTTATGCTAAGGATCTGATTGTTTATGATAAATTGGCTTCACGTGCTACTCCTGCTGTGTTTATGGGATATTCGGAAACCCAGAAGGGTTATAGACTATATAATCTGTTGTCTCATGCCTTATTTGTGGGACGTGATGTTAAATTTTTGGAGAATGTCTTTCCTTTTAAAACTGACAAGGTTGACTCGCTTCCATTGTTTTGTGAGCAGCACTTGGATGATGATACTTCACATAATTACAATATTCCGTCTCATTCTGAAGTAGATGTTGGTATATCAAACGATGATGAGCTTGTCTCTGAGTCTGAACAAGTTATGGACTCTAGTAATAATGATGATATTGAGACCTCTCAAACTGAACAGTATGTACCGAGACGGTCAGGGAGGGTTGTAAGACCTCCCATATGGCACAAAGATTATCAAATGACTGATGGTTTCACTGATCATCCCATTACTAATGTTGTTTTGTATCAGAAATTATATGTTCCTTTTCAGGCCTTCCTAACATCGGTATCGAAGGTTGAGGAGCCTTCCACCTTTGCTCAAGCAGAAAAGAATCCAGATTTGGTTCGTGCCATGTAGGAAGAAAGTACTGCATTGGAAGCGAACCGAACCTGGGATCTAGTTCAACTTCCTCAAGGTAAAAAAACCATTGGTTGTCGATGGGTTTACAAGGTAAAATTAAATTCTGATGGTAGCATAGAAAGATATAAAGTCAGGTTAGTTGCAAAGGGGTATAATCAAAAGCATGGAATTGACTATTTTGAAACTTTTTCCCCTATGGCTTAAATGAACACAGTTGGGACTGTTCTTGCATTATCATTTATAAATCAATGGCTTTTTTTCCAAATGGACGTTTATAACGTTTTTTATAAGGAAATTTAAATGAGGAAGTTTATATGCATTTGCCCCAAGGATTTACCAATTCAGGGGGAGTTGATAATATGGTATGTAAATTACGTAGATCCTTGTATGGTCTTAAGCAGAGTTCAAGGCAATGGAATTTAAAGCTGACAGATTCTCTTGTTCAGAATGGGTATATACAAAGTAAACTGGATTATTCCTTATTTACAAAGAGAAATGGTTCCTAAATTGTTGTTTTATTGGTATATGTGGATGACCTTCTTATTTCAGGTAATAACAGTATATTGATTGAAGAACTTAAATATGTTTTACTAAATAGTTTTAAAATGAAGGATCTAGAAGAATTGAAGTATGTTTTGGGCATAGAAATTGCTAGGTCTCATGAAGGTTTAGTATTGAACCAAAGGAAGTATGCTTTGGAGATGATTTTTGAATTAGGACTATCAGGTTGTAAACCAACCAAGACCTCTGTGGAAGTAGGCATTCGGTTAACTAGTCGAGAATATGATAAGCATCTTAGTATTAATGTTGATGATCTGCCCCTTCATGATGCAAATTCCTTCAGTAAGTTGATAGGAAAATTATTATATTTAACCATTACTAGACTCGATATTGCTTACTGTGTGCAGCATCTCAGCCAGTACATGCAAGACCCGAAGAAATCACATTACGAGGTTGCACTCAGAGTGGTTCGGTATGTAAAAAAGGAACCAGGTTTGGGTATTCTACTCTCTTCTAAGTCTTTGCCTGAGTTAGTAGCCTATTGTGATTCAGATTGAGCAGGTTGTATTGAGAGTAGAAAATTTGTCACTCGTTACTGCATTAAATTAAGTGATTCATTGGTTACTTGGAGAGTAAAAAAGCAAATCATTGTATCAAGATCTTCTGCAGAAGCAGAATATAGAAGTATGAGAAGTGCATTATCTGAAATAATCTGGTTGAGACGTCTTCTGTCGGAATTAGGAGTAGAGCGGCGTAGTACTGTTAGTCTATTTTGTGATAATAAGGTTGCTTTACAAATTGCCGCTAACCCCATTTTTCATGAAAGGACCAAACATATAGAGATTGACTGCCATTTTATCAGGTGAAAAATTGTTGATGGAACGATCAAGACCGAATACATAAAATCTGAAGATCAGTGCGCGGACCTGTTTACGAAATGCTTGGGAGGACAGTAGTTTCAACAATTGCATAAGTCATTGGGAATGAAAAATCTATTTGTTTTACAGACTGATTGAGTCCCTTATCAGATTGAGGGGGAGTATTGGAGTTAGCAATCTTTAGGGACTAAATAATAATTATGTATAGTTATAGGATGCTTCTTTTCAGTTCTAGTATTTTCTAGAGTCTTTCTTATATTTTCTAGAACTTCATTAGTCGAGTAGGGTTTTCTTATGATTGTAGTATTTAAAGACTCCATTGATGATGGAGAAGACACCCATTAATAGAATGTCTTCTGAGAAATCATCAAATGCTTGCGTCGTTTCCTTTTCTCTATTGAAACCATTCATTCTTCCTACGGTTTCCAACAAGGAAAGCTAAATTTTGTAAGTTTATTAACTATTTTTTTTAAAAAAAATTATTAGTTATCTTTTATATAAAGTTATAATTTGCTGGAACTTGTATTTTGATTATAATTTTAGTTATTTTAAAGTAAATTATTAACTAATATTTAAAAAATTATAAGATTTGATAACTGAAGTTTATAAAAATAATAATTTAATTTAATAGTTAAACTTTAGAAAAATTTGCTAATTAATATGTGATAAATACGTGCATGTCTTTATCTATCATTTAATAATAAATTAGACTGAGTATTGAAAAATAATTATTTTATGTAAAGTCATTACTCATTACCAATTTTTTTAATCTCTCAAAATTACAATTTTCCGACTGTTGGCCGAAAAATATTTCTCGGCTGTTCGGGTTCAAGACAAAACCCGGCCTTCAAGAAAATTCTCGATCCTGTTAATAATATCCTAATGGGGCGTTTCTTTCATGGAATAAGGAATAGGGAATAAGGAATAGGAGATAAGAATATGAAGTTGTTTCTTTTGTGGAATGGAATGGAATGGAATAAAGAATTCTGTTGTTTATTTGGTGAAATTGTATATGGAAAGGAAATGGAATGTGTTAAAATAACATATTTGCCCCTCCTTGTATATGTATAGTATATAATATATATAATTTGTATTAATTAATTTTAAATTAAGAATAATAAAAACTTATAATATAATTAATTAATAATTAAAAAAAATAACTTATTTAATTAATTATTAATTAAGATAAAATTGTTGAATTAATATAAATTTTAAAGTAAGGGCATTTCGGTCATTCGGCCTCCTATTCCTCATTCCTAGCGGGCCCGGCTTAGGAATTCCGAGCTTTTCACACGGAATGTCTAAGTCTACCCCGCCCGGAATCCGTAAGCCAAATTTTTGCAATTCCGCGAAAAGAACAACTTCTTACGGAATCCGTAAGCCGAATTCCTTTTCCATTCCGTGAAAAGAACATGTCATAATAATTGAGTCGGTGTGAGAATTTTATTTAAATAAAATTATATATTATAATAAAAAAAATATTGTTATTTTTTAAAATTTATTTAAATTATTATATATTAAGAAAGTATATAGTTCTTGTTCTTAATAATTTGTCACATGAAAAAAATAATTTATAAATTGTAGTGACATATAAAAAGCTCTTTATTTAAGATTTTTTAAATGAAATAATATTATAGAAATAAACTAAACCATTTATTTATTGATCAGTTCACTGTAAAAATGTTATAATTAATTTTATATTTAAAAACTATGGATGATATTCTATACCATTATCTGAATTAATCCATTAAACATACATTTCTTTACATTCGGGCCGCGCTCAGATTGGGCTCTCAAGTGGTTTGTCGATTGCGGGTGCCGTTTCACCTTTTATGGGTAATCCGAACTTTACACCTGGGTGATGGGTGGGATGAATTAGAAGAATCTTTCAGGGTTAATTTTCCTCTTGCAAAAACCTTCGGGATAAATTACAGACAAAAATGATTATTTTTTAGTCTAAAGTTTGTTTTCTTCTAGGCTCTAGCTATAAGTCAAAGAACACGTGTAGACACGCTTTTTCTTTTTTATTTTAAGTGGATGTCGAATTCGATAATGATATGGTTAAATATATTTTCTTTATGTTTAAAATAATTTTAACTCATTTTATATCTATATATCAAATCATCAAATCGAACCATAAATTACTGATTAGTAAAAAATTCAATCTCACTCAACTTATTTGTGATTTCCCATTATTGTCAACTTATCTGTACAATTAAATTTCATATTTTTTTTTTTATTGGGGAAATATCACGCCGGATAAATTTGTATTTTACAATGTGTTTGATTCGTAGAATAGAACATAAATCGAAATATATAATCCGTCTTCTATTGTTTGGTTACCTAAAATTTACAAAATATGGAATCAGAATTATGAGATGCACCAGAATAATTATTAATTGTTTTTTTTTTGCACGGAATGACTATTTTGAGACTTTCAATAATACGACTAAAATAATAAAATTGCCCTTAGGCCTTAACCATTTTAATTAATTACGGAAATATCTAAACCTAAATATATTGTAGTAATTATTTTAATTAATTAATTTTATTCTAAAAGTGCTAATATATTATATTTTAGATTATTGTTTTGTAATTGTTTTTGGCCTAGATTTTTTTTGTAATTGAAATAATTTATTCTAAACTTTCTAATATATTATATTTTTTATTATATTTTAATCTAAAGTTTTAATAAACTATATTTTTAATTTAATAATCTTTTTAGTAATTTAATTTATTTTAAAATATCTAATAAATTATATTTTAGTTAAAATTAATTTATTTTTTAAATTTTAATTTGCTTAATTGGTAAATATTTGTTTTTTGGTAAAATAGAAAGTATAACAAACCAAAACTAGAAACTACAACAAACCAAATTTAAATACTAATTGTTTTTAACTATTCTAGTAGTAAATTTTCCTTCACTATCAAACATCAAGAGCTTCAAAATGTCTGATGGAGGATTGGTTAGGGTATGAAAATGCTCATCCAGATTAATATCTTCCTTAGCCAAAACATCTGTCACCCCATTTGCTTCCCGGAACACGTACCTGATTTTGAATTTGTTAAAATCAAAAATAAGTCTATTGCAATACAATATGAGAGACATTAGTGGTCTATTTGCATCTGCATTCTCAATTATCAAGTTAATTGATTCATGTGCGTCTGCTTCGACGTGAAGATCATGCACTCCCAAATTCGCTGTCATGGTTAAACCGTCTCTTATAACCCATAATTTCGCAACGAGACTATTGGTGATACTAATACGCATTTGGAAGCCTTTTATCTAATCACCCCATTCATTTCGCATTACCCCTACTCCTCCTGTCGGGTCAGGGTTCCCCATTGCTGAGTCATCTGTGTTAATTTTAACTCATCCATGTTCCGAAGACGGCCAACCGGATGGTCTTAATTGGTAAATATATTGAATTAAATGTATATATGTTATTTGATCTAATTCCATTTCCATAATTCTATATTGAATTCAATATTTCTATTTTATTTTAAACAATCAATCAACCAAACAATTCTTTTTTTTTTATTTCTTATTCTGATATTCAGAATTATTTATTCAGTCAGTCAAACAGTTAATGTAAATTTTGTATTAAATGACATTATAAATCTATTTTATTTAATATATGTGGCAAAAAAAAAATCGTTTTTTTGTTGAAAATAATAATTCAAATCGAATGCCCTATCGAAGTATTTAATCAAGAAGCCCTAATTCCTTCAATTGACCTCACCGAGAGAAATCATCTCTCCTCCAATCAGTGCCACTCTATCGATCCGTCTCCCCGATGTGAAAATGGCTTCCGCCACCGTGCAATCCGCCGCTGTCGCTGACGACTGCTCTGAAGCCACCCTCCACTTCGAAGCCGTACCCTCGATCGATCTCCGTCTCCTCTCCCAGTCAGAGCTCTACTCTCTCTCCGTGTCCGCCTCCGCCCCTTTCCCTTCTTCCCAGGATGATTCTGTCGCCCCGATCCCCAAAATCGACCGCTCCGTCTTTAATGAGTCCGCCGGAAGCCGCAAGCAGACCTACTTCCGCCTTCGTCTCGCACCTCGTAACTCCTCTCCAAATTTGACCCCAATTTCCCGTCAAGAAAGCCCGGAGCCCGAGCCCGAGCCCGAGGAGAATTCGCGCATCATCTCCCTCTTAAAGGACCTTTTCGCTCCTCACGGTTCTGAGCTTCCCGATGATGGTCTCGAGCCTATCCTAGAGAACGATAAAGGTAACCTAATTCCTATCGACGTGGAGTACGATGACTGTGTCCCCGCGTCCTCATCTTCCGTCCTCCAAGCTGTCCCAATTGACTTTGTGGACAAGCCTGAAATTAAGATTGTGGAGATACCGTTATTTAAGAAAAAACGAGGGCGCCCAAAGAAGGATGGAATTTTTCCAGGGAATTTACCTACTGTTGGTGAGGTTAAGCCAATTGCGGAGGTCAGTGAGAATGTCACTGTCAAAGTGCAAGTAAAGGAGGAGAAGCAGCTTGAGGGAAGGTTGAAAGGGGTCGACTTTAACAAGTTTGAAGAGGAACTGAGGAGGACGACAGAGGGTCTGCAGACTGAAGATGAGTATTCAGAGTTCATGAGTGGATTGAGTGGGGAATGGGGAAGCAGAAGGAAAAAGAGGAAGATTGTCGATTCAAGTAGCTTTGGGGATGTATTGCCAGCGGGATGGAAGCTTATGCTTAGCATAAACAATGACGGGGACAGGGTTTGGCTCGGATGTAACCACTACATAAGGTTTTTTAAATTCTCTATATGTCCCATCTTATTTAGTTGCTTTCGTTGATTGCTTCTTTGAAGTTGCGGGAGTTTGATAGCCACTGCCCAACTCTTATATCTACCAACTCCACTAGGCGGTTGTAGATTGTACATTCTGAAACATATGTTAGACATTGTAGTCCTTTTAGCTTTCATATGCTGCTTTAAATCTTAATACAAGTAGACTTGTACAGCTTAAGTTCTAGACTTCTAGTTTTTACTTTTTGAGGACAGCTGTCGAGGCCTTATATTATGGACTTTGAAGACGGATAAATTTCAATTCGTAGTAAAGTGATTACATGATGTTTGAAATTGTTTCTAATAGTTGGGATTAACTATAGTGCTCTAAGTCTCCATTGCATTTGGAATTTTGGATGTTATCTCATACCTGTGAGATTAGGCTATATCTCTAGCAAAAGCCCCCGGAAGTTTTGATAAAATCTGACTCTCATTTCATGACCTCTTCTGCTATGAAGTTGTAATATTTTAAATCTCTTCCATTTTATAACCAGGAAATAAACTAGAAATAGATGAGAGTTTTGACTTAAGTAGAAATTATTAATATAGTATCTAATTCTGAGGTGGCTTTGCTTAAGTTGATCCCTCGTCCCTTGTTCTAAATCTTGCAATAACTACAGTGTCAAACTTGTATTTTTTCAGTTGAACAATTAATTATTAACCTCTTGTTTTCTTTACAGCCCTGACGGGCAACACTTTGACTCCTCCAAGGATGTCTCTTCACATGTGCTCTTCCCAGTTGCTACCGATTCTGTTCCAGCTAATGACATTAGTCAGCTAGCCTGCAAAAGGACATCTGGAAATGTCAGTAATTTGTTTTCTTCCCTTTTTCATTTATGTCTCATTTTGTTAGACATTTATTTACTAAATTCATTTTGCAGACTGCAGATCCTCCTCCTGAAGTTGATCAGAATCATCACGGGGTCGGGTCTACTTCAGCCCTTCAAAGTTCTTCTGTTATGGTCGATCATCATAAACAAGATCCTCTATTAATAAGTGGTAGCTCACATAAATATCAGATGCGAACTTTCAAGTGTCACAAATGCACTCTGAGTTTTGATGAGAAGGACAATTTGTTGCTTCATCTGTTATCGTCGCACAAGAGATCAAGAAATGGTGCTGCTAGAGGTGGCTTGCCAAATCCCGAATCTGCGATAATGAGAGATGGAAAGTATGAATGTCAGTTGTGCCATAAACTTTTTGAGGAGAAGAATCGTTTCACTAGTCATTTTGGCAATCACATCAAGGAATATGTCAAAAGAGTTGAAGGTTCTGCAGAGACTACACGTGGGCGAAAGAGAATGTCAAAGTTGCTGGATCCAATTCCAGTCAACCGAGTTCTTACTGCGGAACCATATAATGTTAAAATAGATGGTGAAAGAAACTGGGAGTTTTTAAATACCACGGTAAACTTTGTCACTGATTCCAACACTTATGACATTTCCACTACTGACCAAGCTGTGGCTCCTCGTAAGGAACCAGTCACGACGGCCAGAAATGATGAACAGGTCTGTAATGACTTGGGGAAACAGCAAATGATGTCTGGTTTACCTAATGATACAGTAAAGGCAGCAGTTGAGACAGGTAGAATTGCATCTGGACTCAGAGAGGCTGCAGAAATCAAACCTAGGGCTGACAAGACTAGTGTTCTTGGAATGGACAGCAAAGAAAGCATGAATTTTGTTATCTCTGTGGACAATCTCACACATGAGACTGATCTCAAGCATGATGTAGCGGCTATAAGTGAGAAAAACCATGCCATTAATAATGAAAATCTTGTGAGCAGCCTCTTTGATAGCTCAATGGAGGAAATAGATCTTGATGAACTTGATGATGGTGTGGAAGTAGGAAATGGTTTGCTAATCCCCGAAATGGGAGATGCTTGCTTTGTTCTAGAGGAGGGTGTTGTGAATGATGGCAAGCAGCGAACAAGTCATGAAGGTTCATTTGTACAGATTGGTGACAATGAAAGAATTATGAATGACAATGTAACTGGGACTCGAACTTCCACAGTAAGGGGAGCCAAGAAGGAAACAGAATCTGAAAGTTGTTTCCCGCCTTCCTCAAGTCAGCAGATAGTTGTTCCTGATACAGAGGCTGCTGTTGCTGGCACAGTAGAAGAGCACAGGTCCTATAACTCTTGGCTTTGTGGAAAAACAATTGATTTTCATCAAGAAACTGCCACGTCAAGGAAGAATGATAAAAACAGTGTGCATCCGCTTGAGAAGCATGCACGTATTCATGAAGAGACTAAAATTGGACGTCCCATTCCAAAAGTACAGAACCTGTGGCAACAAAAAGTTCTCGAAGGGAGTTCTTTATCTACACAACCGAAAACATCAGTTGTAGTAGATAGTGTAGGTGGGCATTCCATTTCTAATGCACAGATCATGTGGCAACAGAATGTCTTTGAGAGTTATTCCTTATCTGCATCTCTAAAGAAGGATTCTTCTAAAGAGCGTGACAATGCCGTAAGCCCTCCTATTATTCCGTCTCTTAATCACCATCTGCAAGACATTGAAGAGCATCAAAAAGGTAATTCCACTTCCAAAGTTGGGAACCCGTGGCAGCAAAAGTTTCCTGAAAGTAGTTCTGTGTCGGCACCTCTGAAAACCTCAGATCATGATGCTCACCTCATGAATGTTTCTTCTGGTGCAATGGAGCCAACTAAGGTCAACCATGATACTAGACAACGCTCATCTGTTTCCAGCTATAGTAGAAATGAGAGGAGTTCTGGGGCAGGTTTGCCTTTTTCACCACAGCATCAGCAGAGCTTTCCCATTAGTAACACTGCACCAAGTGTTGATGCGATGGAGGTGCCTAAGGAATTCAGAAGTGTAAGAGGTCAGAGCCCTGGTTACCAAGACTATGATAAGAATGTAGGGAACGTGGCATCTTTTAGGAACAGGGATAAGCAAAAGTATGAGGAGGCAGCTAGTACTTGGAACAATGCAAATTCTTTTGCATTTGACAATCGCTATGCACTGCATGATGGCAATGCTGCAATGGCTTATGCACAGGACAGAAGTGCTGACGCAAATCCCCATCTTTTTGTCAGAAACACACAAACTGTTGCTCCTGACCATCGAGGGAATGTGGTTTCTGCCGGGAACGTACGAACTGTTGCTCCTGACCACCGTGGGACTGTGGTTTCCGCCAGGAACACACAAACTGTTGCTCCCGACCATCGTGGGAATGTGATTTCTGCTAGAAACACACGAACTGTTGCTCCTGACCATCGTGAGCGAGTGGTTTCTCCGAGAAACCCGCAGACTGTCACTCCTGATCATCGTGGCCATGTGGTTTCTGCCAGAAACACACAAGCTGTTGCTCCTGACCATCGTGGAAATGTGAACTTCGATGGGACAGTTGAAGAAGCAAGACGGAATAAAGAACCCATGTTTGGTTTATTTTCTCCTGGGGCTGATCAACAGACATCTGGTATTAATTACAACATGAACATGTATTATTCGGGAACTATGCCCAGTGACCGCAGGGGTGGAAATGTGGGACCAACAGAGAACAGTGAGCAAATGATGGGCTTCTACAATCAAAGCAAACCTCGTGAGGAAGTCATTACTCAGCCTACTTGGAGGACTGAGAACACCTTGCAGAATGGTCTTAATTATGCTTCTCATCCGATGGCACCACAGCCGGACTGTTTTCATACTTACAATATGGCGTCAGATAACAAGGTAATGGAAATGGCTAATGTCATGACTCAATAATTGTAGTTCTGACGCCATGAAAATGAACAAACACTATTTTGATTTAGCTCATCCCTCAAATCCAAAAAAAATGTTACTTTTCTTGCATCCCACACAGTCTTTTCAATCTTCTTTGCCTCTGTCTCTATCTATTTCTCTTTCTGATTTTTTTCTTAAGTGCTGCAACTATAGATTTTTTGGACTATCTTTTCTAATCAGCAATAATCTAGACTGGTGCCATTCTGTATTCGCCTTAGAATTAAGTTAGTTGATGGAGGGAGTACTGATTTGGTTTTGAATGTTTATTGCCATGATTTAATTCTGAACTTCTAGCATCTGTGATGTTCTGATGGTAACTCTTCGATGTGGGAAGTCAATTTTTTTAGTCTACACGAATAAGTTAAAGATTTATACAGTGCAGGACCAAACTACAAGTGTTGGTTTCCCTGAGGAGTAACTATGTTTCTTCAGCAGGTTCAAAGTGGATACTATGGAAGCAGCAATCAGAAAATTGGGAACAGCCAAAGTGCAGGAGGGGGTGGAGGTGTTCGAAGTGGGGGTGGGGAATATTTAGAGTACAATTTTCTTCCTGTCCAATCAACAACAACTAGTCATTCGGTCGGCTCTAAGATCACACCACCCCTGAATCAGCAACAGATCCAGCAGCAGCAGCAGCAGCAGCAAAGTTACGACTCAAATTGGTTGCAGAAAGACGCTCTAGGTCTGTTCCCCAAGGGGAGCAGTACAAGTAACAACAGCAGCAGTAGCAACCGTCATCAGGTAACTGCCTTGTGTGTTTGGTGTGGTAGTCAATTTAATACAGATGGAGACTTTGATGAAGTATCTGTTGGATATATGTGTTTCAACTGCAAAGCCAAGTTTCCTGGAGAAATCAATTTCTTTTAGGTAAAATTTTAGGAGGATGAGGAAACGCTGCTTCTTGTCCTGACCTTAGAAGTGTTGTAATGTAGGGGATAATTATGGACCTCCATTGATTTTGCTGAATGAAAAAAAATATTTGGTCTCTGCCTGCCTTTCCATATATAGCTGGGGAGTTGTGTTGTAGAACATAATATGTAGAATTGTCAATCTAGATTTATAACATTTTCTGTATTGTATAATTTATGTAGATGCTGTACTTTTTCCTAATCTCTGCTCTGCCGATTTATACAATACTGTGGGGGATGGATGTTATTTAGCGTTCTCTATAGTATAAGATTGTAAGAGGTGATCGATCTAGGAAAGTTTGCATTCAGGAACGAACATATAAATTTAGTTCAGTGGGGGCAAGAAATTTATACGATACTGTCGTGTAGTACACTTTTATGTATAGTGTATATGGTTATTTCATCCAAACACGATTTCAAGTTTGATTTTTAGAATAGTGATGTACAATTTTAAGTTTGATTGTTAGAAAAGTGGTGTGATATATGAAAGTTAAAATATAGGAAAAATAATTCGGAAAATTATTTATATATATACATATATAAAAAGACAACTTAAACTTGTATAATATAATCGGTATTTGTTTTTGTAAAATATACAAAAATAATTTAAAGATTTATTTTTAAAAAAACGAACAATCGAAAGAAAAAGAGAATTAAGAATCTTTATTTTTTTGAAACGTCTTAATATATTCCTTTCCTTGATTTTCAATGTTTAAATTTTCCAGCTAATTGTAAAAATTTCATTTTTATATATTATTTTATATTTTTATAAATATTTATACATTTTTTATTTTTTATTTTTTTTTAAAAAAGTGCTGCTTGATTTTTCTTATCTAAAACTTCATTTAAATAAATATTATATATTCACATGGATTGACATAATAATATGGATTGATGAGTTCAGGTTGTCTCTCTTGAGTCGAGTGTCGAACATAACTTTATTTTTATTGTTCATTTTTTATATAAATTTGATATTAATTTTTTCGATTTTATTTTTGTCCCTCAACGGTAATTGAGACGAATAGAGTAAAATTTGAAATTCTACCAAAAAAAAAGCAAAAAAGAGTAACATTTGAAAAGCAAAATATAATATAATATTAAATTTATATTATTAATATAAAAAAAACTTATTTGATTCAGTTAGTTAATAGGACACGACAAAACAAATTATTTGAAGTTTTAAACACACTAGAAAATTATACCACTCTATAATACTCTAGTTTACAACTATTTTGTTAAATAAAAATAGATATGTAACTTAATAATATATGGTTAATAATATAACTTAATAATCTTATATATTTATTTATAAATTAAAAATCTAAAATATTAGTTAAAAATAAGATAATACATTTTAGTATATATATTAAATAAAATAAAAAAATGTATTAATAACGTATTATTAAAAAAAAATCACAATAATTTTTAAATATAAATTTCTAAAATAAAATTAATCTAAAAAGATTCGATGTACTAATAGTCTAATATAGTACCTTTGCAACGTTAATTTGAAATTGAACTTTTAAATATAATTTATAAACTGAAATTTAATACCTTTGCAAGGTATGAATCGCAATTAAAAAAAATCAGCACAAAATCAATCAGAGAAGGTAGATTCAAAACGAGAGTGTTGCCAAAGCAAAGGTGATCCAAGATGAGGTAATAAAGACTCAATCTGGATCATCGAACCCTTCAACTCTTGGCTGAGTCCATTTATGCCAATAGAACATAGCCATCAAGAAATCGATCCTTTGTGGATCTCATGTTCTTGAAGCCGAAAGGAGAGGCATTTCAATTGATTCTTCAAACAGACAAAACTCATATACAGATAGATCGTAGAGATGGACGAAAAAATAGAAGATCAATTATAATGGAAGACATGAGGGTTTCGAACGAGAAGGGACACTATATATAGAAGAAGAAGAAGAAGTTTAAGAAGAAGGGAGGAAGAGGCGACTTACGGAGGAAAGGAGACGGCCAAAACCCTAAATTACGGAGATCGATTTATGAAACGGCAGACGTACGTATTGTGGGTATGCACTGTTCATATCCTAAATGGGCCGACGCGTTTATTTTATTAAATTAAATAGAGATTTTTAAAAAAAAATAAGTAACGATGTTAACTAAATAACATAATTTCTTACTGGTCTAGTTAGTATTTTTTCTGCACTATCAAATGAAATCAACTTCCAAGCATCTTCTAGAGGATTCACAAGAATAAGTAACGTATCTTTAAAATTAACCGTCTCCTTAGCCAAAACGTCTACTACTCCATTTGTCTCGTGAAAAATATGTCGAATTTTGAATTTCTTGAATTCCAACATAAGTTTTCTACAATTCATAATTAGAGGCATCAATGAATTATAAAGAGTTGAATCCTCTACTAATAGGTTGATTGCCTCTTGGACGTCTAATTCAACATATTTGAGAGTTAAATTACACATATTTGTAAGCTGCATTTTTTAACAAATTGGTAGATGGATTTTTTTTAATAAATTACTATATTTAAATTTTTTTTTTTTATTATCTTATTTAAATAAATTTTATAAAAAATTACACTTTAGTAATTATGCATATCTATATCACTATTTAACAACAAATTAGGTATATTAGCAAATTATAATTTTACGTAAAATTATATAATAATTTGTAAAAAAAAAAACATTTAACAAATTGTCTAAGCCTCAAAATTAAGCTAGCAAAAAAGAAAATAAATTTTAAATGAATTAATTTCAAAGTTCAAACGAGGACCCTTGTCTTTATCAAATATACGACTCTTTAGTATATATACATATATTATAAAGAAAGAAAATTGTAAAAAGTGAACATTTTTTAAGCCCAAAAGATTATAATTCCTCGTTTCAAAGTCGACGAGTGTCGTATTTGGTTAACAAATGAATCACAAATAAATAAATTTACAGTGAAAACATTGTTTCATGTGTTTCTTCCTCTACTACTTTTTCAGCAGCTCACACATTTACATGCAGCTTACTGGGTGGGAGCATGCATTTTCTCTTCTTGCGGAAAGCCAGTTTCCTCCACAACCATACCTTTATTTTGCTATATATATATATATAGGAATTGAAAGCCAATATTTTGCTACTAAATAATTTTGTAATTCAATTTCCAATTATATATAATAAAATCTTGCAATACAAACATAAATAGCAGACCGATATGAATTAAAGACAGAAATCTTGCAATCGACGAGAGATTAACTTGGAAGGAAGGGAAGTCTTGGGTTTGAGGCAAAAGGCGAAGTTTTTTTAAAAGTAATTATTGTGCAAAAAATATTTTAAAAAGTAAGTATACTGAAAAAATATTTCGCAAAATGTATATAAAATCTTTTTTCAAAAACCGCTACCATTTTTTACCAAACAGCGTTTTATGAAAAACGCTACCCCTAGTAGCAATTTTTTTTTTTTTTTACGTTTTTGATTTTTTTTTACGATTTGATGTTTAATTTAAAAAAAAATAAAAAATTATTTTTTAAAAAAAAAATACAGTAAGTAGATATTTTAATTTCGAATCAAATGATTCAAAAAATGTTAAATTTGGACTTACGGATTGACTATAGGCTATGCCGTAAGTTGAGATATGAAAATTTGACTTAAAAAAATATAACTCATACCCTGTAAGTCCAAACTGACCACGGTGAACGTCATTTACGTCGTAATTCAATTATCTACCTAGGGTAAAAAAAATTATTAGAAATACAGTGATTTTGTAACCTAACATCGCTTGTCTTAAAATTTAACTGAACTAATCAAATGCATTAGATGAGAAATTTAATTATGTCATTACACAAAAAAAAATCAAAAACTTTAAAGTGAGTAGATAATTTAATTACAAATTAAATGACGCTAACTAGATGTTAATATTTTGCTTTTAGACTGACCGTATAATACAATACGTAATTTACTTCGTATTATATCGTATTATACGGTCAGTCTAAAAGCAAACAATTAACGTTTAGTTAGCGTCATTTAATTTGTAATTAAATTATCTACTCACTTTAATGTTTTTGATTTTTTTGAGTAAGTACATAATTAAATTTCTCACCTAATGCATTTGATTACTTCGGTCAAATTTTAAGACAAGCGATGTTAGCCGTTAGGTTACAAAATCATTGTATTTCAAATCAAAAAAATTACCCTAGGTAGATAATTGAATTACGACATAAATGACGTTCACCGTGGTCAGTTTGGACTTACAAGGTATGAGTTATATTGTTTTAAGTCAAATTTTCATATCTCAACTTACGGCATAGCCTACAGTCAATCCGTAAGTCCAAATTTAATATTTTTTGCATCATTTGAATCGAAATTAAAATATCTACTTACTGTAATTTTTTAAATTTTTTTAATAATATATTTGTTTTTAAAATTAAACATCAAATCGTCAAAAAAAGTCAAAAACGTAAAAAAAAAAAAAGAATTTCGCTACTAGGGGTAGCGAAATTCATAAAAACGCTACCCCAAGCAGCGTTTTATGAAAAACGCTACCCCAAGCAGCGTTTTTTGAAAAACGCTACTCAAAGTAGCGCACGTTGTAAAAAACACTACCCCAGTAGCGATTATATACATTTTGCTAAATATGTTTTTCAGTATACTTACTTTTTCAAATTCTTTTTGCACAGTGCCTACTTTTTAAAAAAAATCGCAAAAGGCAAGCAAAATACAGCTACAAACCTTTTTTTTTCATCAACGCGCTGACTTGACTTAGTTATCCTATAAGTTTTTCAAAAAGTAACTACTATACAAAAAATACTTGAAAAAGTAACTATACAAAAAAACTATTTAGCAAAATGTATATAAGTGATACTGGGTGTAGCGTTTTTTACAACGTGCGCTACTTTGAATAGCGTTTTTCACAAAACTCTAGTAGAGTAGCGTTTTTTCAAAAACGCTAGTAGGGGTAGTGTTTTTCATAAAACGCTACTTGAGGTAGCGTTTTTATGAAAAACGCCACTCCTTGTGGCATTACTATATATTGAATAATATGTCTCTGTTGGGTATTGTTAGTGACAACCCAATATGGAAAAGACCTCAGAGACTCAATAACTTCACAGGGGGGTAAAACCCAAATCATTCAGGCCTGGCCGACCCACATTAAGGTTAATCTGACCCTCATAAGGTGGTCCAGTATCAAACCCAAGGCAAAGTGGACGTCAAAGCTGCACCACCGGTCGCCAATAACCAAGGTCACAACCTCCTATTGCTCGACCATAGGAGCGCTCGCCAAGAGAGTCTAACCTCTCATCTCTGGTCTCACCAACCGTCACTAAAGATATGACCACGATATTGCGCATATATTGAGCACATATTCTCTAAAGATTACATACGGTAACTGCAATATTATGTCATAACTGTAATATCTGTTATCCTAATCTTCACCAACACAATATTCTCGAAGATATTATGTTGCATATGACGGTTTGATCTCTTTACTCTATAAATACCTCTGCTTTTCAATACGTTCTTTACATTTTGAGTTCATACACACAATATACTCATTTAAGCATTGGAGAGGGACCTAGAGACACCCACTCTGTTGCGATCCCCTTCTTGCAGGATCATCGGAGCTAATGCGAGAGCAATCTTCATTCATCTTTTGCTATTTAATCCACTGTCAAGTCAGCACCTGAGAGATTCAAACCCAACAGTATCCATCTCCAATGCCACTACCATTAGTATATATACTTTAAAATTACTTTGCCGCTAGTAGATGGAGTCAAAAAACTTATAAAAAAAACGATACTCCAAGTAACGTTTTATAAAAAACGCTAACCCTACTAGCGTTTATGGAAAAACGCTATCCCTACTAGCGTTTTGTGTAAAACGCTACTCAAAGTAGCGCACGTTTAAAAAACGGTATTCCCAGTAGCGCTTATATACATTTTGCTAAATATATTTTTTTGGATAATTACTTTTTCAAATATTTTTTGCACAATAATTACTTTTTGAAAAACTTCAGTTATCCTATGCTCTGACTGATCGAGATTTCAAAACTTCTATCACTTGGCTATTTAACCTTCCATTTGATTATAATTCTAAATTACTAGTTGAATTTTGAATTTGTCAAAATTTGGTATGTAGTATTTTATATAAATAAAATGCTATATTATTTTATAAAATACGCAATTTACTAGTTTTGTTTAATTTATTATTAAAAAATGATGAAAACTTGTATATTATTTATTATCTTACTAAAATTTTGTGTAAATTGTTAGTTTGAGTTTACATAAATGTGCAATTTATCATATGTAGGGTGCGACTTTCTATGGTTGAGGGTACATGTGACAAATACCAAAACTATACTATATTTTTAAATTGCATACCATAACCATAACCATTACGGGGACAATTTTTAATACTATAACTATATTCATAACTGTGATTATTAACCATAATTTTAACAGTATACCTATATTTATTACCACATGTGAAGTGAATAGAATATCATGAATGTTATATAAACACATAAAATTATGTCACAAACAACAAAAATATTAATCACTAATTTCATTAAACATTAACATCATTCAAAATTAACACTACTATCATTATAACATTAACATAATTCAATTACATTTCACCTTGAAATTATGGATTCGTGAAATCTAAAAATGAAAATCTTACTTTTATTATTAGTATTTATTAATATGTTAGTATTAAGTTATTATTATATTTATATAATAATCATGGTTATAACCATGAGCATGACTAAAATACCATAACCATTACATGTAGAAAATTCATCACCATAATAGCACCACACCATAATGATACAGTTAACCATATAAAAAATGACTGCTATAACCATGTTTTTTGTTTTTTCACTGCACCATTGTCGACCCTAATCAAATGAACTTTGTAAAATTATGCAATTTGTTAGCCAAATTTTGACAAAATTTTCAATTTTAGTAGTTGACATGTGACAAATATGTATCAATTAGCAAATTAGATAGAGATAACAAATTGTATATTTATATAAAGTCAACTAGCAAATTCTCCAAACCATTAAAGTTCAATTAGCAAACAAGTAATAAACTCTTAAAAAATAAAAATAAAAAAGCATTTAAGATGGTTAATTACCAAAAAAACAAACCGAACTTGAAGGAAATACCAAAAAGCAAACTAAATTTTTGAAATTGAGCAAATAACAAACCTAACTTAAATTTGCATTATGTTTCAACGGATTTTTCAATGTTTGAGAGAGTTATTAAGTCAATGTTAGTTGAAGTATTCTAAGGGAATGATATTACGACTTAATAACTCTCTTAAGCATTAAACAATTCGTTCAAATATAATGAAAATTTGAGTTAGTTTTGTTGTTTGCTCAATTTTAAAACTTTGGTTTGTTGTTTTAAAAAAAAAAACAGTTTGCTGTTTGATTTTTCCTCAAAGTTCGGTATTTTTTTGATAATTAACCCTTTAAAAAATAATAAATTACTCACTTACTTATAATTTGAGTTTTTTCTGATTAAATCAAAATTCTAAATTCTAAAAAATACAAATTATTATTTTAAATAAACTTTTAATTATCATGAAGCATATCAGATAATTTTAAAAAAAAAGTAACGCCTAGTAATGAAATTCAACAAACCACTTAGTTAAAGTAGGAAGAGAATTTGACACAAATTTACAAGAATTAATTAATTTAGTGTATTGATTAATACTAACTAATATTATATGTAATAAAACTAAGGTTCGTTTCCAGATTTTTAAAGTTTAAAGACTGTTTCGAACCAATTTTGTAAAGAAATAGAAAAGATAATTTGTAAACCTCTCAAAATACTTTTTAAAGTAAATTTTTTTTTTTTAATTCGGTAAAGTTCCCACGGAGTGGGACAGAACTATTAAGTATTAAATTTACCAAAAAATTATTATTAAGTATTAACATACTTACATCACACTTAAAATAATTATCTCCTAAAATAATTCCCTAAAAATAGATAATCGTTTCAATTACAAAGTGTGGAATTTTTAAAAAACTGTTAATGTTAGGAAAAAAAATTGAAAAATTAAATATGGTAAAAATAATAATTTAAAAATGTAAGTATAGGCGCAGAGTAGCTTGGGTGCGCCTATTGAATATGCGCGACTTGAGATAATGTCTATTGAATAGCCGCTATCTGTGGTAGCGCCTATTGCATAGGCGCGACCTGAGATAATGTCTATTGAATAGGCGCTACCTGTGACAGGTAGCGCCTATTGCATATGCGCGACCTAAGGTAATGCCTATTGAATAGGCGCGACCTAAGGTAGCGTCTATTCAATAGGCGCAACTTTGCGGTTACGCCTTTGAATAGACGCATCCTGATGTAGCGCCTATTCAATAGGCGCTATTTGTTGTGCCTTAACCTTAAATGTGAGGAGCAGTTTCTCCTCAGCGCTGCACGCCCAGCAGAGCCTGACGCCAGCTGCTTCTCCTCAGCCCCGCCGCCCAGCTGCTTCTCCTCAGCCCCGCCGCCCAGCTGATTCTCCTCAGCCCCCGCCGGCCAGCAGCACCCACACGTTCCGATACCTCCAGCCGCCCCTCCACGCCGATTCTTCCAGCCTCCCCAGCCTCCCGTCCAGCTCCCCCCTCCCCCGAATTGCTGCCCACCGCCCTATTCCGCCGATTCCTCCAGCCGCCCCATTCCACCGGATTGCCCTGTGTCGATCAGACATTAGACATACATATCGATCATTCGCTACATTATCCCGCAGATGCTGTAAAAATCAGTTTCAACTATTGTTTGTCTCTCCGTCTGCAATACCAAATGCCAAAGGATATATGTCATTGTTAGAATCATACGATACGACTACAAACACTTTTCCATTGTATTTCCCATACAAATGTGTCACATCTATACTTATAAGAGGCCGACAATGGACAAATCCTTCAATGGAGGGACCAAAGAACCAAAACATCATTCCAAATGTTGCTACTTCAATTTCAACATTTACTCTTTTGGGCATGAAATCATAAACTGTCCCAGGGATATATACGGCCATAGCTGAAAGTAGCCTAGGGAGGTTTACAAAGGCATCTTTGTGCGTTCCATATAACGACTCCAACACCACTTGTTTCGAGTACCATGCCTTTGGATATGAAATTTTAGAACCAAACTCATGCTCAACCATGGACTGAATTACTGAAATTTTCAGACCCGTGTCAGCTAAAACTGAATTTCTTATCAAAGACGCTATCAACTTGCAATCAATGTTTTGGTGTCGTTCAATGAGGACTTCATTAGCACATGTATGTGGAGAATGCAGTTTGGATATTCTCCACAATCCAGTATGCTTACAAAGACTTCCTCTCAATGACCAAGAACAATTTGTTTGATCAACTTTACACTTAAAAACAATTGATTTTGGAGTGGATGTCTCGACAATACACACCTTAGAATTTGCTATGTGCCATTTCCTCACAGCGGCAGTTAACTCGTCCTTACTACTAAACTTCATGTTTGTATTCAGGAAACTTTCACTCGACGTGTCATCAATAGCCATAGACCACTCATCCCTTGATTGAAAGTTGTCGATCCAGTTACTATCAACCCAATTTTCAGCAGTGGGTTGCATCATTTGCACGTCGTGTGAGCTACTTCCACCATGGACACCTCCGTGTACATCTTCAGAATTCTCACCAACTTCAAACACCTCTTCGTTGTCTTCATCAATGTGCCCTGTAAAATGCTGACTATATGGATCTTCTTCATTAACCACATGGTCATCTGAGAGTGCATCAACGTCGACATCGTCATCTGAGAGATCATTGTTGTGACCATGCAAAATATTCGCTGTCTAATCACTATTAGTAATGTTTGGAATCACATTGAGTCCTCTAGTCACGCTAATCACAATAAATCGGCTAGCAGAACTTAATTGTAAAGCAAAAGACAATGCACTTTGCGATCGAATACGTACAAACTTGCAAAATCCACCAGTATCTGTAAATTTATATGAAATGCTTATGGAGATCGCTTCAACATCCGGCCAACCGCACTCCATACATATAATTTCCTTTAGTCTACAAAGAGAGATATCCAAGGTAGTTGTAGTGATACTGGAGGTACCACCCACATAAACCTCACTACCATTCTGAGACACTATTTCGCCGCCATATAAGCAAATTATATCAATCTCTCTCACGCTTGATCCTAAAGAATTAATATTATAAAAATTCTTATCAGATATGTTTATATTTTAGTTAAATGTAACTCCTACTAATTTTTAACAAATTAGTATTATACAGTATACAAAAATAAATAACATACCTTACGAATAGATGATGGAGTGAAGCAAAGCTGTAAATGATGGAGTGAAGGGAAGCTGCAGACGATGGGGTGAAGGAAAGCTCAGTCTCTGTTACGTATTTAAACAGAATGTATAATAATTTGAAATTACTGTTCATAAGTCGGAAATAATTGGTGACGAATGGTAAATAATTGGTGGCATAGGCGCTACCCCGGGTAGCGCGTATAAACATTTTCCTAAAATGTTTATACCGATACCTACTTTTTCAATTTATTTTTCTGACATATACAGTTTTTGAAAAAATTTCAAAGTGTGATTAACATTAACCCTATAATTTTAAATAATTGGTGGCATAGGCGCTACCCCGGGTAGCGCCTATTACTATAGACGTTTCCTCAGGTAGCGCGTATAAACATTTTAGAAAAATGTTTATCCTGATACCTACTTTTTCAATTTATTTTTTCTGACATATACAATTTTTGAAAAAATTTCAAAGTGTGATTAACACTAACCCTATAATTTTACTTTCTTTTTTTTTGCCCAAACCTATAATTTTACTTGACGAAGAAGACTTTTTACAAGATCACACGTGGCAGTCGCCGTGTGGAGGTTGGACCACTGAATGGGATTGTCTCCATACCCTTAGATTCTTCAATGTTTAAATATCTGACGGCCCTTATTCGCCAGAATCTACTCCAGATGGAAGATACTGGTTGAACCAGGTAAATCTCTGTTTTTGTCAGCCACGGTAGAATAGAGCAGTAAAAATAAGCTTACTTACGATCCAGACCTAATTTCACCGTCTCCGGACTCTCATATAGCTTCGCCTTCCTCACTGTCGCCTTCTTTCTGCTTACTTCCGGGGCCGCCACTCTGAGAACACAGCCAGGCGATTATCGTCCAGAGCCGGCTGCGTCGCTTTCTCTTCATCCGATGGCAGAACCTCAAGGCGACACCACTCCATCCCTAGCTGAGGTAAGATCTCCTTGTATCATGGCCGCTAACAGAAGATGCTTGAAGCGAAGTCAGATTACTTGCTCCATGCTAGCTTCTATGGTTATAGATTGATATATCTCTATCTCAATTGGTTGGTTACTGCATCCTAAAATGTCGATCTGCCAATTCATTTCCTCTGGGTTATCTTATCCCTAACTACGAATCTATCTACGGTATTAGATCTGAATTCCTATATAACTCTCCACTGCCTTGCCTGGTTTCCTCTTTCTCTGATTGGTAGGATAAATATCGTTATTTATATTTGACTGATTTTTCTCCGAATTAGCAAATAACATTTTCCGGATTCTTCTCCACGGTAGGAGATCGTTAAAAGAATAAGAACAAATCAAATTTTGCTATGGAAGGGTTAGGTCAAAATTTGGTGTTGCTACAGTAATAAATAGAAACTTGCCTATATCAGGAGGGAGCTGCTTTACACGACATCTGTTTAAGTGCTAGATGTGAATTAATATTCATTGCTTCCTATGAAATCCAGCCTTCAGTTATTACGATGAAATTTCTAGCCATCGGTTCCGGCAAACTTGTATGTTAGGTCGGGTTGTATGCTGCTTAAATTTAAATGAAAGATGTTATGAAAAATGAATCCTTTTTAATTTATTTTCAGAATTTCATATGTGCATTTGATAGTATTAATTGAATCTAACAGTGTATTAAAAGGCGCTCGCCTCAGCGCCTAGGCGCTTGAGGCGAGGCGCACAATGAGGTCTGCGCCTTGAACATGTTGAGGCGCAGACCCTACTGCGAGGCGCTCGCCTTGCTACGCCTCGACACGCCTCAACCTGAGGCGCGCGCCTCCTGCGCCTTTGTGTTGAACTTTTTTGCTAACCTGAATCTTAAGATGACGACCCTTTTCGATTGTTTTAGCAACTCTCCTCTTCAAAAAAATAACTTCAGACCTTCTGTTTTAGCAACAACTCTCCTCTCCAACAAGGAAGGAACCTTCTGTTGTGGCCGGTGCAGTTTTTTCTTTCAAAATAAGGTCTCCCTTCCCTTGATTTATAGCTCCCTTCCTACTTAGTCTATAGTTCGTCCTATAGCTATTTTCCTGTCGTAGCTCTTGCTGTAGCTGTCTTGCTTTTGCAGTAGCTGTCCCTAACTCTTCTAGTATAGCGTTGTAGCTGTTCTGTTTAAGGCCATGTAGTTGTCTAGTATAGGGATGTGACAGTCTATTCATTTTGTATTTGTTAAACACTGTTTCTGCCATGTAGCTGTCCTAGTATTATGTGACAGTATATTGTTCTTGCTAATTGAACTGTTCTTGCCATGTAGCTGATCTCTCTAGTGTTCTATTCCTAGCCTATGTAGCTTCCTGTGTATTGTCATTTGTCACTATTATGCATGTATTGGGTAACACACTAATAGCATGTTCTTTTCACGGAATGGAAAAAGAATTCGGCTTACAGATTCCGTAAGAAGTTGTTCTTTTCGCGGAATTGCAAAAATTTGGCTTACGGATTCCGGGCGGGGTAGGCTTAGACATTCCGTGTGAAAAGCTCGGAATTCCTAAGCCGGGCGCGCTAGGAATGAGGAATAGGAGGCGAAATGACCGAAATGCCCTTACTTTAAAATTTATATTAATTCAACAATTTTATCTTAATTAATAATTAATTAAATAAGTTATTTTTTTTTAATTATTAATTAATTATATTATAAGTTTTTATTATTCTTAATTTTAAAATTAATTAATACAAATTATATATATTATATACTTTACATATACAAGGAGGGGCAAATATGTCATTTTACCACATTCCATTCCATTCCCTTTCCATATACAATTCCACCAAAGAAACAACAGAATTCCTTATTCCATTCCATTTCATTCCACCAAAGAAACAACTTCATATTCTTATCTCCTATTCCTTATTCACTATTCCTATTCCCTATTCCCTATTCCGTATTCCTTATTCTGAATTCCATGAAAGAAACGCCCTGTAACACTGCAATTGTATTGTTACATATAGTCTATGTGATTATTTTATTTATTAGAGTATTATAAATAGTATTTGTAGCAACGGCTATTATCTTCTTTTACTAGTAAATATTATGTAAGGTTTTATATATTAGGTGTGCCTCGTTCGATGAGGCAAGCGCTTTATGAGCGCCTCAAAATTGAGGCGATATTTGGCTTTTGCGCCTCAGTGCGCCTCAAACTTTTTAAAACATTGGAATCTAATCATCACATTTTTTTTGTGTGTGTGTTCGTATGAAAATGTGTTTTACTAAGAGTGTCTTAGTCTACTCTAATTGCGAACCCTTTCTTATTCTCATGCTTTAATGCTTCTGTTGCACTTGTCCCATAATTACTCAACATCAGAAAGCAAGTGATTACTATTATAGCACTTATTTAGGCTAATTAGCGCTGCTGTTGTAACTTTGAAGATTGTATTAGCTTACTAGGTCTTTTTCAGATAATTGTTTTTTTCTCCCAGCAATACCTGTTGAAGGATAAAGATGAGAAACTGGACGTGGTTCAAAAAACTGCTGACGTTAAAGAGTCTGACAATGCGGTGAGTGCAACAGCTGCTGCTGCTACTGAAGCTGTTAAAGAAACAGCTGAAGCAACAATTGCTGCAGTCACTCCTTCTGAAGAGGAAAGCAGTGATGCAACTACCAATGCTGCACCAGAAGAGAAGGCTGAAGATGCTGATGCTGCTGTCGAAGAGAGCACTGAGTCTGTTGCCACAGAAACTGCTGAAGAAAGCACTGAAGCAACAGAGGAGTCACCTGCTGAAGAGGCTCCTGAGATACGGGTGATTTTCCTTCACATACATTTACTTGTTAGGCAATCAAAATTTCTGTTGTCTCTCTACCATGCCATATACGATGTGCTGATTTTCTGATCATATTTCAAATTCTAGATTGAAACAGCACCTGCTGATTTCCGCTTCCCAACAACAAATCAAACCAGACATTGCTTTACACGATACGTCGAGTATCATCGGTAAGAGATATTTCAACTCAAGCTCATCTTTTCTTTTAGTGGAATTGTCTCTCTGTGGCTTACAATTATGAATTCCAGTAGTACTGAAATTTTAAATTCTTAACAGTTGCATCGCTGCCAAGGGAGACGGTGCTCCAGAATGTGATAAATTTGCCAAGTACTATCGTTCTCTTTGCCCTGGTGAATGGGTATGTCATAATATTCTTTTATTCATCTAGCTTAGTCTTATAGATATGCCATTTCTATTCATACGGTGCCATAATTCTCGTAAAAAGCAAGTATAGGATGTTGAATTGAATAAAAAACATGTATAGAAATTATCATTTTGTGCAAGAGCACTAGGTTTTCATGAAAAAAGGGGATGCTATAATAGTCTATCTTCAAAATAACAATAACAACAGATCGTCCTGCTATTGATCAAACATCGTCAGAGTCTATTGTCAAGAGTGTACTCAAATCAGTTTGTTGCTGGAAAATATCAAAATTAGCCATGGTTCTTAATAGCTAGCACACTCAATACTTTTGCTCAAGAAGCAATATATTGTTACTAAAGAACATGGTGATAGATTTCTGGTGTAATTAGTACTAAAATTTCATTCAAATACTTCTGGATTACTTTAAAAATCTTAGGTTTGCTAGAGATGACGACTATCATAATTTTGGTTGTCAGGTTGATAAGTGGAATGAGCAGCGTGAGAATGGTACGTTCCCAGGTCCTCTGTAGATTTGGAACCTGATACAACAACATATGCTCTGTTCTTCCGACCGAGGCCTTCCTTCCCCTTTGTTAGTGACAGAAAGTGTTACGATCTCGATGATTGTTTTTCGTCTAAAGAAGTTGAGTTAATAAAAAATTTCGCGGATATTTACATGAAGAAGAATGAATTTGTTGATCTTGAAAAGATACAGCTACTTTTGTTTTGGTCCAGCCATAAAAGGAAAATCTGTAGTCTTCGGAACTTCATTCTCAGTATGAATCTTTTCTTCTTGATTGCTATGCAATATGCATTCCCTTCCTCTCTTGTTGGTGAAATGAAGCTGACTTTCTCTTACTCATAGTTAGATTCCCGATACCAAGATTTTACGATTATTCCATCATCCCCATCAAACAAACAAAAAAAGAACTTTTTAGTTTTTATATGATCATATGCTTATACAATTATTTAGAATCTCATTTCTGTTTTTACGTTCTTAAAATTTCACGATCTAAGTTAACTAAGATGGTCATTCTATCTAACTAATACTGTGTAGAATCTTAATTTTGATTTTAAGGTTGTGGATCCTATCATCAAATTTAAGATCACCTTACAAAATTATACAAGCACTATTCTTCTTTAGATAAAAATTAGTAGTTAATTACCTATTTATTGATGCCCAAAAAAAAAATAAAAAAAAATTACCTATTTAGTCATTTATGTTTGTTCAACCTTTTGGTTTCAACTTGTATTATTTACTCACTTAAATTTAACAATGTTACTTTTTGGTTAAAATTACTATGTGTCGTTATTATTTTACTGGTAATGACTTTTATGAGATAAAATGTAAAAAATAAACGTATTCTTCTTATTTCAAACCTAGAATTCGATTTTTGCGTTCAAACATAATACAAAAATCAATTTCGGGGGTTCATTCAAATCTAAAAATAAAAAAACTCTTTTCTAATCCAAAAATGAGATTTCTGGTTTGAAAGAATGAAGAATCATTTTAAAATATGTTAAAAGAGGTTGACCGAGGGAAAAAATAAATGAGATTAAATAGTCACATAATGAAACATAATTGACCATTTAACAACGTAAAATAACATAACTAATTAAAAACTTGACAAACATAAATGACCACCAAGATATAACATCCTAAAAAAAATATGATTTTAAGCAACCCAAACGAAATTTATTGACTTAAGGAAAATCATTTTTTGCAAGTATAGAAGATAAAACTCATTAAAGTATCTAAATTTTCACATTTTTAACATGTACTTTTTTAACATATTTAAGGCTATTTGTTATTACTCCATCTTTTATGTGTTTGTATTAGAGTTAAATACAAAATAGCTACCCGAACTTTGACCATTTTGCAAATAGCTATCTCGACTTTGAATTTTCAAAAACAGTTACCTCAACTTTGGGCAAAGGTGCAAATAGCTACCTGCGTCAAATTTACCGTGAATTATGGACATAAGTTGTCATTTGTCATTCACGTGTTCATTTATTCATGGGAAATGTCGAAATTACCCCAAATCAGTTACATATGCAGGTTTCCTCTTCACTGTAGCATAGTTATGTTCTTCCTTACCTTTGTAAAAATTAGAAAGCAAATCCGATAAGGGAGGAAGGAGCACAAGAAAGTCCAGAAAAATTAAATACCTCCAAATCAGAAGCATAACAAAACTCATCAAGATTCAATGGCTGCTCCTCAACTAACTTCTCTGTTGTGTCTGATACAGTTTCTTCAGCAGGTTTTACTTTATTCTCTTAAACAGAATCAACCTCTGAAGGATGTTCTACCACTATAACACTTTCATCATTAATGAGATTGCTAGATACTTGAGGATCCAAAGGCAGTTATTTTTTCATTTTGTCTCTCTCTACTTATCGAGTCGGAACTCAATTCCTCATCCTTTGCAGAATCTAAGCTATTTGGTTTATTTAATAGAACATATTTATCATCGTCCTCACTGTTGTTTTCCTCCATATCATCATCACTTGCAACCATTTTTCTCTTGCCCGTCCTGTTAAAGTAAAATAATCAAATACAATTAGCCACCAAAAGTACCTTAAAGTAACAACTTTCTAACAAATACTACTCAGAATGTGCAGTGAGAAACGAAGGAGACAAATTTGAATCCCACAACAAAGTGCAACCTTATCTTTTATAATTTCTTCTAACAACAAGTTAAAGAAATAGTCAGTGATGCCATTCACCTGAACTTACCAAATTTTCAACTTCTTCCCATCGACACCTGCATCAGTTGAAAGCTTACGCTTCATATTCCTCTTCAAGGCTCCGGATGAACCTACAGCTTCCCTGACTGACAATTCAACACGAGCAACGCAGGCTGCCGACTCCTTCCGATACTTTTCCACATACTTCTCTGCCTCTGCATCTCCAACCCCCTTCTTTCCCTTCTTTGATACCTTTTTGATAAACTCCTCGGCAATCTTCTCCAGCCTCCTCTCTTCTGCCCCGTCCTACCACTCCTCCAGCTTCTTCTCAGCGTTGACGTGGTGCAGACGCTATCCACTCATATCCCTGCACGCATCGAAGTCGTTGATCTTCTTCTGTCCTGCCTTGGTGGCGGCACCACGTAGGACAGATCTGAACCTCCACGGAGACGGATGTTGGTGGCGGCATCACAGAACTTCAGTTGAGTCGGATTTTGAGGTAGCCGAGACTTCAATCGGTGATGGAGTACAATTGGTGCCTTCAAAGGAGCAAGGAGAACATAATAGCAGAGGACTTGTAAGGGTATTTTAGGGATTCTTAAAAAAACATCTCAGTTTACCGCCAAAATAAAACCACGTGAGCGGCGCATGTATTTTCTGTCCACATTTCACGGTAATTTTGACGGATATAGCTATTTGCATATTTGTCCAAAGTTGAGGTAACCATTTTTTAAAATTCAAAATTGAGGTAGTTATTTGTAAAACGGTCAAAGTTCGGGTAACTATTTGCATTAACTTTTTGGGTTATTGCATTAACTACTTTTGTTGGTTGTTGTAGTATAAAAATTTACTTTTTTGGTTATTGCACTCTATAACACAAAAACGAGTTATTAAATTACAGCAATAAAAAATTGTAATGTTTATTACAATAATAAATAAATATTAATTACACAAAATTCAAAAATAACTTTTTGTTAAAATATGAAAGTTCAGTAACCAAATGATTTTAATCTCCAAATGTAATTAGACATATAATTTCTTAAGACATATTTAATTAGAAAAAATAAATTAAGGAGTAAATATAAATTTCTAAAAAAAGAAGTTATAATTATAAAATTCATAAAAGATTATTTTATATATAAATAAACTAAATAACTGAAGAAAAAGAAAGTAATAAGGGTTGAATCCCTCGACTCGGTGCACCCAACACAGAATTCGACCGGATCCTATCTTAAGTCAATGAACCCTAAGAAGGTCGAATTGTCAATAACCCACGTCAAGCTCCACCGAACCCCGGTTGGCATGGCTTTTTCTTTGTTTTTTTTCCCGTTTCTTTTTTGTGATATGTAGCTTTTTGTTACTTTTCATATTTTCAAATGTATTATTTCTTTCTTTTTTAAAATAGTAATTTTTTAGAAGATATTAGAGTATTAGGGTTAATAACCAAATTGCTACCCCAATTTTGGACACTTTATAAATTGCTACTTAAACTTTACTTTTTCAAAATTCGTTTCCTAAACTTTGGGCAAATTGCTACATCAGTTAACTTTTACTTTAAATATGGACGGAAAATGACGTGACAGCACATGACTGATCCTTGATTTAAAAAAACTAGACAATTTTTTTTAAAAAAACTGTTTTTTTTTTTAAATCTGGAAAATTAAAAGGAAAAATATGAGTTTTTAATATGATTCTTTTATTAAAAATATGAAATAAAAAATAATTAGTTTTTTATTTTGTTTCATATTTTAAATAAAAATATTGTATTAAAAACTCTTATTTTCTATTTTTTAAGTATTTTTAAAAAAAAAACTATTTATTTTTTTTTAAATTAGGGATCAATCATGTGTTGCCACGTCATTTTCTGTCCATATCTAACGGAAAAGTTAACTGAGGTAGCAATTTGCTCAAACTCCCGAAAGTATAGGTAGCAAAATTTGAAAAAGCAAAGTTCGTAGTAATTTGTAAAGTAGTGTTTAAAGTTGGGATAACGATTTGGTTATTAACCCTAGAATATTATATAAAATGGAGAGTAATTATTTTCGTAGTGAAGGTTAAAACGTAATTTAGTGTTAAAACGTTCAAACACGTGGAGAAGATGGTGAAGAAAAAAACACACGGAGAGGAGAAGATAATTCTTAATTTCGTAATAATCATTAGTGAAATACTAAGAACTTTTAGATTTTGTTTTTCCGACGTTCTATCATTAGAGCTTACAACATTTTATGTATATGATACGAACACAAAAATATCTTCTACATAGAGGTATATATAGAACAATAATACGACAATACGAACATAATAACATAAATTAATTTTCGTGTTGTGTTCGTATTTAAGTATCAGAACACGACTCGTACGATAATACAATAAAATAAGACTTGTAAGTTTGATTTTTGAATATTTTTCTAAATAAGTTTCATTTAATAACTTTTAAAACTTTATTTAATTGTGTTTAATTTTAAAAAAAATTTAAAATTTATTAATGGTACCTTAAGAACTTGTAAAATTTGATATTTGAATTCATAATTATTACTATGATCAATTTATTGTTTTGTTATTAATTTTGCATGTGAATGTACGATTAACTTAACACAACACGACAATACATGAAAAAATGTGTTGCGTTCGTACTGAGTAACATGACATGATGAATTTATCATTCATGTTTGGTAAGTCTTTACCATAAACATATTACTATACACGATCATTAGTCATTACTTCAAGTACATATATAGTAGAAGTTGACAGTATATATATATATATATATATATGGTTGTTTTCTTAGGTTTTCCAGTTCATATCATTTTCCTTTGCACATTTAAGTCTTTCTCTTATGTTATTACATAAATATATTAAAGATCTACAAACAACTATACATTCTACCACTGACTAAAACTCCTACTAAAAATTAACAAGAAAATTAAAATGGTTTTTGCCCTAACATCTCCCTTCTTCTAAACTTGAAGCACAAATCATCCCTCCCTCACCGTCTTCGAATATTTCAACCCAACACATTCACAACGTTGTTATTGGTCGTCTTCTGCCCTTGTCGACTAAATCTCAACCTTGACCAAAACCCTAATCGTTTCTGATCATCACCTCCTTTATTATCTCCATTCGTCTCATCTCCCTTCCTCCTCCTCCTCCTAACAAAAGCAATGGAACGACTCTTCAAAAAATAATGTCGTTCGAACTGATACCGAGGAACTGGGGAAGCTACTGATGAACCAGAAGACGATGATGGAGATAAGCTCGAGGAAGAGGACGACCCAGACGAATAATCATAGTATTTCATGTGAGATAAACTTGAAGACGATGAAGAAGAGGAGCTTCTGCTTCTGCTGCTGTCTGAGTATATCTTGGAGAGCTTTTCATGGAGGCAGAGAGAGCATACTCCCGGAGCTTGCCGGTGTTTCGGATGGCGCTTGCATCGAGTTGTATCGGGTCTCTTACGGCTAGAAGCTCCATCTTTGCGTCGTCGTGATCTTTCGTAGAATTCCATGAATATTTTTGCATGAATGTCGGGTTTGATGGTGTGGTGGTATATATAAAACAGAGGGTTGGGTCTTCTGACTTTGCATGGATTTTGGTCGCTGTGTGTGGTTTCCTTGATCGTTCATGTGAGTTTCTAGGGTTGTTCCCTAAGAATGCTTTGTTGACAGCTTGGAAAAGATAAACGGATGAGATCAGGTTGGTGGATGTCTGTGAGCGGCTGAGATTTCGTGGGAGAAGTGCAGAATGGGTTGGAAGTTGGAACGACAACTTTCTATGTTGGGCGGCGTGGAAAATCAAGAGGGAACTGTGGACGCGATCCAAGCCAACACTTGAGAGCGGCAGTTATTTAATTGTTTTAAACTTTTAATCACAAAATTACCCCCCCAAACTTCAAGAGGTTGTGCAGTCATGCCCTTCGCAACACTTTTTAAAAAACGAAAATCTTTAGTGCTAAAACTGTTAATTTAAAACGTACATCTTCACCTATTTAAATGTAAACTCGTAATATGAACACCTATCGTATACTCGAGGCATAGGGAGTGCTATAACATATGAAACAAAAGTTAAACAATTAGCATGTAAGTTAGGTGTTAAAATGACTCCAGAGTATACCGAATGTCTTCACTCACAAGTTTAAACTTTTGAGACAGTTGGTTACAGCGTATGTCTTAAGTCTCATCGCAAGTTCAAATCCTAACGACGTCGAAACATTTGTTTAAGGAAGGATGTTAAGATGACTTAAGAGTATATTGAATGCATTCACTCACAAGTTCGAACTTTTGAGACAGTTGGTTAAGTCGTACGTCTTAAGTCTCACATTAGGTAGTAAAAATCTAATTAACCTAATTTTCATAGAGTTGATATAAAAGTATGAAGAGGGAGGGTGGTAATAGATGTGGTGCACCGTGAATCTGGGGTGCATTGTTAAAATTTGGATTGCGTTATTGCAATTCGTGAGTTTGGTAAGAGTAAGTGACTATTATCACGATGTGGATCGGGTTATAGTGTTGAGAGTCTGTCAATCCACATATCAATATGTACTATTATGCATTATGACAGCGAAAAGTGGAGAAAGAAGTTTATTAACCTTTACAATATTTCGAAATGTATCATGGCCCTATCCATTGATATTTTTCCTTTTTATTTAAAAAAACTCGAGTTAACCCGTCCCACCACTTTCATAGTGTAAATCGGATACCATCTATCAAACCTGCGGTGTGAGAATGGTATTGGATGAATCCGACCCGCTTCACACCATTTACATTCTTATTCAAGGAACAATTATATAATTTGCTTGGAGCGCAAGTTAATATTTTTTTTATTTGAATAAAACTTGAAATTGAAGGATGTCTTGCTCTTTCAATAAACCAACAAGAAAGTCCCGCTGATGGACCGAGATATTGACCGAGATATTGAGGCGAATGAACTACGGAGAATATTCTATGCTGTGTGACTGTGTCCTCTTCTTTGTCTTTTTGGGTGTGGACAAATTATTAAAAAAATTAATAATAAGTAAAGTGAAAATTTACATAAAAATTAATTAGTATTTTTTTTCTTCAAAAAAATGAGTTAGCGAAGTTTGTAAAACATAGTAATATAATATGTTAAAAAAATCAAATTACTTTCATAATTTAACAATAAATTAAACAAAATAAAAATTTAATAAATTTTTTTTTTTCAATTGGTGGATCGAAATATGTACATGTCCAGGGATGAAGTCAGAAAACTTATTTAGTGGAGACAAATATTAGAATAAGGCTAATTGCTAAATAGTTTAACTTAAAAAAAAATCAATGGAGATAAATATATGATTTAAAAAGACTACATTAAAAATTATTGAAATTTTATGATCAAATTTACATAAAATTAAAAATTGAGGGGCACATTGCCCCCTCATCCCCATGTGGCTCCGTCCATGTATGTACCTGTTTATCACGTATTAATTTATAAATTAATAAGTAAAGCCAAACTTTACACAAAAATTAATTACTAGTTAAAAAAAATGAGTTAGCACAGTTTGTGAAAAAATAGTAATATGTTAAAAAAATCAAATTACTGTCATAATTTACCAATAAATTAAACAAAATATAAATTTAATTAATAATATTTTCAATAAAAAAAATTAACTAACAAATTATTCAATATTTTAAAGTTGTTTTTTTAATTACAATTTATTTTTCCACTAAATGTATTAATTAATATAAAAATGGAAAAAAAAAATAGTAACGTGTGACAAGCATGAGTGTATCTAGCTATCTATGTATCTATTAATTTGGCTAAATTATGTATAATTGTGATAAATAAGCTTTATAAGACATTTTCTCATTTCTAATGTCAATTTTATAACTTCTAATTGGTCCATGTCAAACATATAATTCTCATTCATATGTGGCATGTCATGTAACATAGTTTAAAATCTTCCAAACTTTCTCATTCATTCTCCCAATAAGTTACAAAATTTCATTAATATCTACTTATTTTCTATGTGCATTTATGTTTTTTCTTAAGTTTATTTTATTTACTAAATTTTTTATTTTTTGAAAAGCAAGAAAATTTATAAATTATTATTTTTAATTACAAGATAATTTAAGATGAAATTAAAGATTATTATGTATATTATATATCAATTTTATGAAAATAATAATCACATATTAATTTTATGTAGATATTTATAATTATGACATAAAATTTAAGTATGAAAAATAATAATTTTAATATAATTTCTTCATAGTTTTCTTAGAACTATTTTTATAAAATATCATTGTTATATTCTATTAGAATCAACATATATTACAAAATTTAAAAATAATTTATAATTACTTTAACTAATATGCATATATTCATATACATACACATATATATATATTTTAATAATTAGTATTTATTTAAAAATATATGAAAATAATAGATGTCATAAAATGAATGGTTAATTACCAATGAGCTACCTGAACTTTGAACGTTTTGCAACGAACTACCCGAACTTTGAAAATTCAAAATGGGCTACCTCAACTTTGAAGATGGTGCAAATAGCTACCTCCGTCCAATTTTCGACGAATTTCCGTCAACATTTGACCCTTGGTATTTAACCCTAAAATGAATTTTAAAATTATTAATGAGCATCATATTCATAATTGATTACATTTGTTTTTATTATCTACTCATTTATTTTCAATTGTTTTTTATAAAATATAAATAATTGTTATATTGTATAATATTATAAAAATAAAAATAAGTTTACATTTTTTTTCATATAATTAATTTTTATGTTGTGTAATTGAATTAATATTAATTAAATGTACTTTAATAAAGTGTAAATAATCATGTTATAAATATATATTTATATTTATTTAAAAAATATTCTTAATTTATAAACTAAAATAATTATTATATTGCGTAAAGTGCGAATCAATTTTATAGTGTACAATAATTTGTATAATTATCATGCTTATAAATTTATAATTTAGAGCAAGTCCTCCATATAATGAATTTTCAAACTTTAACACTTAGAATACATCCGTCTACCCTAAAAATATTAATTAATTCTCAATCAAACAATTAAATAACAATTTTGAAATGAATATTCTTATATAGTTTTAATTTAGTCATATACGTTGCCATCGCCATATCCAATTCAATCACGGTAAAGAAACATCATGGAAGTTCACGAATTCAGTCTTTGATTGATGGCTTCCAAAAGGTGGTTAGGAATTTTCTATTTATATTTGATTAATAATTCACTCGTGAACCATAGTTGCCACGTAGATGCTAATTAAGTATGGAAAATAAATAGATATTGATCACTTAATATTGGAAATTTTAATTATTTTTTAATCATTACATGCAATATACATGACAAGGTAGTTTAAATTCTATTAAAGACGCTAAAGACAAAAAGTTACTCGGGTTGATTTAGTCTCTAACCTGGGCCGAAACAGCCTTCTTTTAGAGCTTCAGGCCTTTTAATATAAGAAGCATAAAAAAGACGAGAAAGAGATGAGGAATGTAATCATCCATATGTTTTATTCTATATATTAATAAATTATTGCATTAAATTTACTAAATATAAATATATAAAATAAATTTATCGTATTATGTTCACAAACGTGAATACACCTCAAAATATTTCGTGCATCTTCATATTGTTTTAATGTGTTGTATTATACTCTTAAGTCTTAACTCATCGTCATTGTGTGAGATTTGTAAACAAATATCAAAGTACTAAGTTGCTCATAGTAAGAACAATTGACAAATCCTAAAAATAAAAAAAATCGTTGGTTATTTAAAAATAATAAAAGAAGATTTATTTGAAAAATTACTTAAAAAATGAACTTACCAACACAATTTTATGTACTGTTGTGTGTGTTCATGACATCGAAATACAAAACAAAAATTATATATATTGTTGTTTTGTCAAATACTTTCACGAACTTGCTTTTTTTGTGCATGATTATATCGTGTTATGTTTGATATACTCTAAATGTAAAGCACACTAAGTCAAGTTTTTATACATTGCAAAATATTTAAAAATATCATTTTACATTTCAAGTTAAGTATTTTTTTCAGTAGTAACTATAAATTCTAGCATATATTTTAAAACAAACAAATATTAGGCGTATTAGGCGTTTTCTGGAGAAAACCCACTGAACCAGCAAACTGCATTTCTTTGAAAGAACTCACTTGGTCAATGAGTTATTTCAAATAACTCACTTAGTTGTTGGGTTATTATTTTTCTACTTGAATAAATATATATATCTATCTATCTATCTATCTATTATTTTAGTTTGTTTTTAAGGTATTATCTCATTCATAATTTGTTTATCTATACCAAACTACAATTCTTACGCATATGTGACATATATGTAACTTAGTTTATAATCTTTTAACAAGTTACACAATTTCATTAATCTATTCTTACTTCTCATATACATTTATAATTTTTCTTAAGTTTACTTTATTTACTAAATTTTATATCAAATTTATAATTGTATAATTCATGAAAAGCTAGTAAATGTATATATTCAAGCTTTTCTTTTTTACAAAGTTGAACATTTTCTATAATTATTTTTTGTTGTATAATGGAGTTAATACTAATTAAATAAACTGTAAAAAATCATTTTATAAACATGTTTACATAAGAAATATTATTAATTTGCAAATTAGAATAATTATTATAATAGGCAAATTGCGAATTAACTATTAGGCCTTTAGGAGGACTATTCTACCTAGACTAGGTTTTAACTTTTTATACTCTTACCTTAACACTAAATTTAGAATTTTTTAAAAAAGTAACTATTTTTAAAAATATTTAAAAAATTATATATTAAAAAAAAATAATTAAAAAAATGTGCATTTGCGCAGGATGACTGGTAGCGTTTTTTTTATAAAACGCCACTGGTAGTAGTGATTTTAAACTAACGCATGTGGGAGTAACGTTTTTACAAAAACGCTAGTGTGAGTAGCGTTTTTTGTAAAAACGCTACTGTGAGAAGCGTTTTCTCATAAACGCTAATGATAGTAGCGTTTTCTAAAAAAACACTACTACCAGTAGCATTTGCAGAAAACACAAGTCATCAGTAGCGTTTTTTTAGAAAACGCTACTACCAGTAGCGCCCCAGTAAACTTAGACCGGATACATCCATTAAATCCCCCCCCCCCTCTTAAATCACCCCACCCACTCCCTCTTAAATCAGCCCGTCCAGATCCCTCTCATCTTCTCAAAAGCGTCCAAGAACAGAATATCTGTAGAGCTCCCTCCGTCGATCAAAATTCTATTCATGTCACAACCGTTGACATCGACTGTGATAACCAGGCATCATTGTGAGGGGTGGTGACATGTGCCAAGTCATCTTCGGAGAATGAAATGACAATGTCCTCTTCGAGTCGATGTCGCCTTCCCAACTGGACCGCTGTAGAAATCTGAGTCGCATAGACCTCCCTTGCATGTGACCCCTCGCCTCAGGCACCAAACCCTCCAACAATCAGGTTGACTACCCTCCTTCTCTAGGATGGGCCGGATTGCTCAGGCGAAGCTGGCGAGTGGTTTTGTCGTGGTGGCGTTCAACTCCTATCTCGTCCCGCCACAAACTCTTTCAACATTCCCCTCTGAATCAACTTCTCAATGTCTCGCTTGAGAATACGGCAATCGTCAGTCTTGTGGACCTTGCACTTGTGATATCTGTAATAGCTCTCAGTGTCCTTCCCCATGGGTTGACCATTCCTTCGAGGTATTAGTGGCCTTGCAGAGACCTTTTTTCCATCTCGACTAGTACCGCCGAGATCTGCCTGTTTAAGGGCGTAAAATACTCGGGGACCTCTGGATTTCTAGGCCCTGAGTTCTCTGTTTGAGACTTGTTGTCTCGACCCTTATTGTCCTTCTTTTCCTTCTTACCATCACGTCGGGGCTCAGGAACTGCCCTTAGCGAGGTCGTCAGGAAATTGGCATCGGCGTTCGCCCTCTCAAGGTCTATGAAACTTTTTGCCTTCGCTGCCAGTTCCTCCATCGTTTCAATCTCCTGCACGTGGTAAATGTTGCGCAGCTTTCTTGAGGCTTTGTTGGCCACTTTCATCCCTCGATAGAAGACTCGAATAATCTCCCCATCTGCAACTCGACGATCTATCTCTGTGACGTTTTTATGAAAACGTCCGTAAAAGTCGTTCAGTGACTCTCCTGGTTGCTGCTTGACTGCATCTAAGGCGACCACACTCTTCATAAGTTGGCGCTCGCCCATGTATCTTTCTAGGAACTTGTTTTCAGCTCTGTTCAAGTCCCTATTGATCCTGCAGGGAGACCGAAGAACCAGGACAACGCCGAGCCCGAAAGGGTCGACGAAAATAATAAAGTCAAGTGATTCGGATCATTTGACTTACCTAACAGCGAGGCCTCATGGTTGTTGACGTGGATAATGGAATCGCCTCCACCACTGTATTCGGGAATGGCCCTGGCGACGACATCTTTTGGGATTTTGATGGCGACCAGGTCGGTGGTGAAGGGATGAGTTGATCGCTCCCTGAAGGGAGCTGCGACTGTCGTTCGCCTTTCCTGGAGCCTTTTGCTGATAAGCTCCTCCACCTGATCAAGATTGCACTGATTTGGATGCCCTCCATTCGGTATGACACTGGATGGATTGGCAGAATAGGTGGATGCTGGCGGCTCAGTGGACGTCGAGGGTAGGGACCGGTGTCCCGATGTCATCTCCTGATCTTCCTGGGGGGCTGTGGTGCCCGGTTTTCCAGTCTCTGCTGGCCTGGGCCCTGCGGCTGTGGGGCGAGAGTTTTCCTGAGGAGTAGAGGCTTGTCTGCGTGTCTGCCCTAAGATGGTCTCCAGGAGTGCTATCATCTCTGGGGTCAGCTGAATGCTTTCCCCAGCCACATGGGTGATTTGTGGTGCAGGAGTCTCTGTGGTGTTAGGAACGGGAGCCGGTTTGGAATTGTCGACGTGTTCTCAGGCCGGCCTCGGGGGGACGACATTGGGAGCTGCTTGGCTAGCAGGTTCTTGATGGAGTGGCGAAGCTGCTGTGGAATCAAAACTGTCAGAGGACTGCTCATTGGTCTGGTTCCGGCGATTGCTTTTGGATCGAGTTTGCATGGTTGTATTATCCGTTCCCACAGACGGCGCCAAATGTTGGATCTTGATTTCCTGAATGCTGACTTGGCAGTGAATTGAATGTCAATGGAAGGATGAAGATTGCTCTCGCCTTAGCTCTGGTGAACCTGCGGGAGGGGGATTGCAACTGAGGGGGTGTCTCTAGGTCCCTCTCTGATGCTTAAATGAGTATATGTGTGTATATGAACTCAAAACGTAACTGAATGTATGTAAAGCAAATGTATTTATAGAGTAAGGAGACCAAACCGTAAAAGGCAACATCATATCTTAATGAATATTGTGTTGGTGAAGATTATGATAGCAGATATTACATTTATGACGTAATATTGCAGTTACCATATGTAATCTTTAGAGAATATGTGCCTGAGATATGCGGGATATCGTGGTCATATCTTTAGTGACGGTTGACGGGACCAGAGAATAGAGGTAGTGCTCTCTTTGGGCGAGCACTCCTATGGCGAGCAGTAGGAGTCCGCGACTTGGTTTAATGGTGACCAGTGATGGATCATTTGGCGTCCACTTTAGCTTGGGCTCGATACTGGGTCACTTCATGAGGGCCCGATCAACCTTAACATGGGTCGGTCCGGTTCAAATGACATAGGTTTCACCCCTTCATAGTTATTGGGCATATGTGGTCTTTTTCTTATTGGGTTGTCACTATCAATACCCAACATAGATTAGAGTTAATAGCTCCAATGGTACCATATGTTTGAGTCATGTGATCGGATGGTATCGTATGTTTTTTGATGTGGTCAAATGGTCTGTTATGTTTGGAGAATGTTGTCATATAGTATTCTGTTAGTCAACCATTAGATTTTTATGTTAAATGGTTCATGTCAGCACCACGTCAACGCCACGTAGATATATAATATAATATTTAATTTTAAAAATAAATAGGGAAAAATATGAAAAAATCATTAAAAAAAATATTTTAAACTTTATACATTAATAAAAACAAAATTTATAACTTTATTTAAAAAAAAAAATCAAAACCCGAAAAAAAACACACAAAAAAAACTAGGGTTCGACCCTTGGGGTCTAATTGACCCAACCTAGGGTCGAACCCTGGGCTGGGTCAATTGGACCCCAATGGTCGAACCCTAGTTTTTTTTGTTTTTTATTTTCAGTTTTCGATTTTTTTTAAAAAAATATTTTTTATTAATATATAAAGTTTTAAATTTTTTTATAATTGTTTCCGATTTTTTCTATTTATTTTAATTTTCCTATTTATTTTAATTTTTCATCTTGCCACATTAACATTTCGTTAGTTAAACTTGACGACAACCGTAATTTAGACTAAATAACAAACTTATGAAAATATAAGGTACGAAGAAACAATATAAGAGTATCATCCAATCACATGACTCACATGTGGTACATTTCGATATATTAACCTTATAAATTATATTTTAATACAGTATTAACTAATAAATTAAAATAATCCCATGAGGAAGGACCACTAATAATACCTTGTACAGAGGTTTACAGATCAAGACGAAACAAATCAAAATGCTGATCTATTACAAAAGAAAATATGCAAAATGGACAACCTTTTTATTAAACTTGAAGAATTATACATGATTTACAATTTACTAATGTTCGCCTGTCTAAACATTTTTATCTCTAACAGTATATTAGATTGCTATATTTAGCAGTTGTAAATTTTCATTATAATTTATCAAAAACTAATGAATAAGTTACGAGCTAAATTTTATGAATATAGATAATTGTTTTCATACACATACCGTCACATGTTAACTAGAAATTGGTTTAAAAAACTTTCAGTTATTAAATTGTTCATATACTTAAAGTTTAGTTAGCAAATTATAAATTTTAATAAATTTAACTAGTAAATTGAAAGAAAGTGAGTAAAATAATAGTTAGGGTTAATAGCTCTAATGGTACCATATGTTTGGGTTATGTGATCGGATGGTACCGTATGTTTCTTGATGTGGTCAAATGGTCCGTTATGTTTGGAGGATGTTGTCATATGGTATTCTGTTACTCAACCGTTAGATTTTTCTGTTAAATGGTCAATGTCAGCACCACGTAGATATATAATATAGTATTTAATTTAAAAAATAAATAGGAAAATTTAAAAAAATATGAAAATTTTGGAAAAATTATAAAAAATATTTTAAACTTGATATATTAATAAAAATTATGTTTTCTTAATTTAGTTTTTTTTTTAAAAAAAAAATTGAAAATCGAAAAAAAAAATAGGGTCGACCCTTGGGTGGGCGACCTGGTGGGGTTTCAACCCTAGGCTGGGTCAATTGGATCCCAAGGGTCGACCCTAACTTTTTTTTTCGATTTTTTTAAACAATTAATTTATAAAAAATAAGTTTTATTAATATATAATTTTTTAAAATATTTTTTTATAATTGTTTCTCTATTTTTTCGATTTATTTTAATTTTCCTATTTATTTTAATTTTTCATCCGCCACATCAGCCTGATAGTTAAACTTGATGGGAACATTAATTTGGACTAAATAACATTATAAAACCATAAAATTCCAAGAAACATCATAGAAGTACCCTCCGATCACATTACTCAAACATATGGTACAATTCAATCTATTAATTTTAATAATTATTAATTTGCCAAACCAGCTTTTAACGACTGATCCTTTTTCTTGGTGAAAGTGATAAAGTTAGACAACGACTATGGAGAAAACAAATTTAAATATATTTTTAGAACAAAAGGTAAATGACTTTCTTTTTTTGACCAACAAAAGGTAAATGACTGCTGTAGCAAAAGCAACTAGAGAGAGTTAAAGAAGCGGTAAAAGATAGATTTTTACTCTTCCAAGTTCCAACCAACTGGAAATCAGGAATTAAGGTCTGACCAAAAAAAAACAGGAATTAAGACATGACTGAGTATGATTGCTTGAAATGTATAGTAAAGGTTCGTTCCCACTGAAATCTAACAAGCATTTATATATGTCACTATTTATGAATCGGTTTAAGTTTAACAGTTCGATTATGGTAAAAACAAATCGATGCGATCGAACCGATTTTTCTATACCTACATTCAATATTACCCACCACATGAACCACAATATGTTCAAGTTGACTACTAAGTCTATATTGCAACATCATAATATAATATAATTATTTATTGATTATTTTCCTCAACATTATAATAAACACGTGATTATTTCATCACTAATTGAATTACCAGTGCATTGTCGGAGCATGATCCACCGAGAAGAAGCTGCAGGATTCCTCCGTATTCACCAAGCTCCGATGCTCATCCGCCGCTGCCGATGATCTCGAGTTAGAGAACTGAATCCAATTCAATAATGGCGAGGAACTCTGCTGAAACGTCAGGAATTTGCTGTCCTCTCTGAGGAAGTCGAATTCTTTGTCGACGCCATTAATGGTAATGGCATTGGTCATAGATTCCGAAGCAGGAGACTCTTCTTCCTCCTTGGCTGCTGCAGCGTAGAGGACGGCGTTGCTATCCGCATTTTCTTGGTTGAGCTTCATTTTCAACTCCATCACCTCTGCAAGTAGAGCTTCGTTCTCCTGCTCAAGGTTGTCGAAGTCGAGCTTCAGAGAGTTGTAGTTCTCTTTAAGGATGACATAATCTCTCTCGAGCTGCTTCGTCTTGAACCGTGCGCGGCGGTTCTGGAACCAGATGGCCACTTGCCTCGGTTGCAGCCCTAGCTCCTCCGCCAGCTGGGACTTTCTCTCGGGCTCCAGCTTGCTCTCAACCTCAAAGTTCTTCTCCAACACCTTCACTTGCCCGGAACTGAGGCGGCGCTTCTTGTCCGCTACCGCGTCGCCAAGCTCCTCCGCTTCTCCGCCGCATTCGTCTTGGATGAGGCCATCAAGCATTGCCTGAAACTCTGTGCTGTAAATCTGGGTTTTGTTTCTGCTTTTCTCTTCTGTGCCCAAAACGAACTTTTACGGTCAGTTAGGGTTTGTGTGAAAGAGAGACGAAATCGATGGAATTACGTACCTGCTTCTGAGACGAAGTCGTCTGAACTGTTGAGTCTCTTCATGAGAAGTAAGCGATGGAGGAAATGTGAATGCAGTGATTGAAAATGAGGTCTTTAGTCATCAGCTTGGTGGATTTTGATGATGGTCAAGTTGCAGAGACGAGGGTAAAAGAAGAAGACAGAAATGAAAGAAGCCATATCTGTCCTTGTAGTTTTAACACTGACGGGAGTCAGGCAAGTTCAATGGACATAGAGGACCTAATAGTAATACCTATTAAGTATGAACAGTTCATCATACAGAAGTGGCAGCAAGAAGCCAGGAACCACGTTTTTAAAAAAAAAATAAAAAAAATTGAGACGATAGTATACATGACGAAATATTTGCTCCATTCAGTTAATTATATACTTACTAATTAAATTTTGAAATTTTAAATAATTTAATATCCAAACGTTTTTTGTTTATAATAAATTTGTTAATTGACTTTATATAATGTTTCAATTTATTAATTCTATTTAGTTTAATGTTAAATAGTATATATATATATATTCTCGTCATGCGTGTTATAAAATTGCCAAAAGTGTACCTCTTTTGTTTTTTGGAAAATTCTGTTAAATGAACAAAGTTTTTTAAAAAGTAACCACTGTGCAAAAAATATTTAAATAAGTAAGTATACTGAAAAAACATTTAGCAAAATGTATATAAGCGCTACTAGGATTAGCGTTTGTTAGCGTTTTTAAAAAAAAGTCACTAGGGGTAGCAAAATTCATAAAAACGCTACCCCAAGTAGCGTTTATGAAAAACGCTACCCATAGTGGCTTTTTTATTTTTTGACGATTCGATGTTTAATTAAAAAATTATATATTTATTAAAACAAATTAAAAAAATTATAGTAAGTAGATATTTTAATTGCGATTCAAATGATGCAAAAGAATATTAAATTTGAACTTACGGATTGACTGTAGGCTCTGCCGTAAGTTGAGATATGAAAATTTGACTTACAAAACTATAACTCATAACATGTAAGTCCAAACTGACCACGGTGAACGTCATTTATGTCGTAATTCAATTATCTACCTAGAGTAATTTTTTTGATTAGAAATACAGTGGGATGATAACCTAACATCGATTGTCTTAAAATTTGACCGAAATAATTATATGCATTAGGTGAGAAATTTAATTATGTATTTACTAAAAAAATAAAAAATTAAAGTGAGTAGATAATTTAATTACGAATTAAATGACGCTAACTAGACGTTAATACTTTACTTTTAGACTGACTGTATAATACGATACGTAATTTACTTCGTATTATACAGCCAGTCTAAAAGTAAAATATTAACGTCTAGGTAGCGTCATTTAATTTGTAATTAAATTATCTACTCACTTTAATTTTTTTGATTTGTTTTGAGTAAGTACATAATTAAATTTCTCACCTAATGCATTTAATTATTTCGGTCAAATTTTAAGACAAGCGATGTTAGGTTATCATCCCAGTGTATTTCTAATCAAAAAACTTACGCTAGGTAGATAATTGAATTACGACATAAATGACGTTCACCGTGGTCAGTTTGGACTTACAGGGTATGAATTATAGTTTTTTAAGTCAAATTTTCATATCTCAACTTACGGCAGAGCCTACAGTCTATCCGTAAGTCCAAATTTAATATTTTTTTTTGCATCATTTGAATCGCAATTAAAATATCTACTTACTATAATTTTTAAATATTTTTTAATTAAACATCCAATCGTAAAAAAAACGTAAAACACAAAAACAAAACGCCACTAGGGGTAGCAAAAATCATAAAAATGCTACCCCAAGTAGAGTTTTATGAAAAACGCTACCCCAAGTAGTGTTTTTTGAAAAACTCTACTCATAGTAACGCACGTTGTAAAAAACGCTACCCCAATAGCGCTTATATACATTTTGCTAAATATTTTTTCAGTATACTTACTTTTTCAATTTGTTTTGGCACAGTGCCTACTTTTTAAAAAAAACTTCTAAATTCACGCGTAGTTGTTTTAATCTGGTTTTGGATTTGAATTTGATTTTTTCAATTTAAACAAAAACAAAATGGCTAAATACCAAATAACTACCCGAACTTTGGACGTTTTGCAAATAGATACCCAAACTTTGAATTTTAAAAAATGGCTACCTAAACTTTGACATATGGGGCAAATAGCTATCTCCGTTAAATTTTCTGTTAAATATGGATGGAAAATGAAAGTGACAGCACATGATTAGTCCTTAATTTTAAAAGCTATATTATTTTTTTGATACTAAAACAATCATAAAAAATTGGAAAATTAATAGGAAAAATAAGAGTTTGTAATATAATTTTTGTATTGAAAAATATGAAACAAAATTTAAAAAAAACTAATAATTTATTTTATTTTTATTTCATAATTTTAATAAAAATATTATATTTAAAACTTTATTTTTTCTATTAATTTTTCAATTTTTTAAATATTTTTTCTGATTTTTTTAGTATTTTAAAAACATAATATAGTTTTTAAAATTATGGATCAATCATGTGCTAGCACGTTCATTTTTCATCCATATTTAACAGAAAATTTAACGGAGTTAACGATTTTCCCCATGTGTCAAAGTTGGGGTAGCTATTTGTACCTTCGTCCAAAGTTTAAGTAGTCGTTATTGAAAATTCAAAGTTTGGGTAGCTATTTGTAAAACGTGCAAAGTTCGGGTAGCTATTTGGTAGTTAACCCAAAACAAAATCTATCCAAAAAAAACATAATATGAACAAATAATTTATTTTTTATGGTACAATTTTATAATAAACAAAATTTGTGAAAACGTTTCTCTATATTTTTTTTAAATAAATATTGGATCGAAATAGTAAAAAAGAAAGCTAGTCCGGGCCAGTTTCACCAGTATAATGTAGCACCGTTTAGCTGTTCTTGTAATTGCCCGCGACTATCAACCCAATCCCTATAACCTCTGCACGAGACAGCGTTTGATCGCGTCTAACAAAATTGCACGTCTAACGATCTATTTCAGTACTATATATGTGTACTACTGCACTCTTCCAGTCTCCGTGATTCTACACTAATAATAATAATAATAATATAATGTACCTCTCACCTTTATTTTATGTTATTTATGCATTGGAATTTTAAATTTCCCATGCATGGAAATGGATGGGAGATCCAACAAGTCACGAAGGGAATATTATTGATAAAAACTTTTACTGGTGCAGTAAACAAAACAAAACAACAAACTAGAGCACAGGAATTCAACAGAAGACTGGATGGATGGTTTGCTTTATCTTTACGGTCACCGACGGATAGGATAGGAAGCTGGAAACAGCTGTTTGTCTACAAAGAAATATAAATTTTGAAACATGTTATCTTCAAATATCAAGGAGAAAATAAGAATAGATAGATGGATAGATTTGGATATTTGTAAGTAATTCACTTAAACTATTCCTTTTGAAAATTTCATTCCTAAAATTTATGTTTCTTTATAATTTTTCATCCAAACTCAATGGAACACGTTTTAATTATTGAAAATGTAGTATAAGAGTTTTTTACTTTAATATCATAATTAAATTTTTAAATATATTTATTGAGTATAAATTTAGGAGAGTGTTAGAATATGGGTCTTCACTCATAAATAAATGTCTGAATTGAATATTTTGATAGGTTTAACTTACGAAATTCACATCAATATATTGAGGTAATTGGTATATACACAGTGAAAAATCTATCATGACGTTTTTAAAAAACGATTTAATGTAGGGGTTGTTAGTGTTTAGGCAAATGTGGAGATAAATTACAGTTTAAAGTAATTAACAAAGAGAAAATCATCTTGTTATTGCCTTAAAACTTGAGAATATTACAAGAGATATGAGACACTATATATAGAGTTTCTAAAGTGATTAATCAACATTACCCTAGAATACTCTAGATCATTATCATACATCCTAACATTCCCATTTCTAGATAAACCTTCTTGTAAAACCAACAAAACATGACTTAAACTTCTAAACATGCAAATGAAGCTAAAACACTATGGTTGATATGCTGAGGGTACTGTTGCTGCACTAGGACTGCACTGGAGCTGCACTACTGGTGCTCTGAAGGTGCAATGGAGCTGCACAGCTGCACTTCCGAGGCACGACTGAAGCACTGAAGCTGCACAGCTGCACTTCTGAGGCACGACAGACACCATTAGAGCACTGAAGCTGCACGGCTGGAGCACTGTTGGTGCACTGAAGCTGCACTGGAGTTGCAACAGAACAAGCACAAGTCTGCTTGGTTTGATATCTTCAATAAACGAGTACATGTCTACTTGGTTTTGACTACGATCCTTTGAACCCAACACAAACACGTAGGTAGCCGATACAAACGATCGAGAGAGAAACAAAAGCAATGTCACCATGGTTATATATGTGGTGTCTTCTTGGTCATCCAGCGTGATCATACCAATTTAGCCTAAACGAAAAACAATACCGCCATGGTCATGTCTGTGATGCCTTCTTGGTCATCCATCGTGATCATACCACTTTAGGCTAAACGAAAACAAGAAGAAATCATTCGATCGACACTCGAATTTGCAACCACAGTTCGAAGAATCTCAATCCAATGTGAATAATTTCAGCATGTTGATTCATGAATCAACTCAGCAAATCACAACATAGAACCAGCAAAGAATCGAGCAAAAACTTATCTTGAACATACTAGACTAGTCTACATAATACTCTAACACATGTGTTACCATTTATTAATTTAATGTTTGCCCATGGACTTTACTAATGTGACTGATAAAAGCTGATTTGGCAATGAAAATCATAGCCAAACTAGTGTTATCAGAATTAGGTCGGTGGTTTCGATCGAGTCTAACCGGGAACCGGACCCCTGTCCGGTTTGGTTCAGTTAAAAGACCGAAATGAATATAAACAGTGTGTGAACCGGGTTGGACCGACCGATTTTTGGAAAACCAAATGGTTTCCGGTTCTAGTTTTTTTGGGATGGTTTAAATTTTTTGGGTGGTTCTCTTTGGTTTAAACCGACTTTTTCGGTTTGACCGAGCAACTTCACCGGTTCGAGGGCCGGACCTGTTCTGATAACATTGAGTCAAACCATACAAGCGGTGCAAAGTATATGATCTACTGCAAAATTAATTAAATTCTACAAAAAGGGAGAAATAATGGGACGAGCCCATTCAAAGACCCAAATATTAGGCCCAATTGGTGTCGGATATTCGGCCCATTTATAGGCCCGAATCTCTTTACGTTGGATATGATCATATGAATGGGTTCGGCTAACTTACTACCGGGTTGGAACTGGTGAGGACGAATCGTCTCAACATTCCACAAACAAGAATCAACCAAGCCATGGTGCAGTGCACAACATACCACTGACACGCTGCTAAAAGTCTAAATCAATATTGTATTGAATTCCACTCTTTGTTGTTCCTCATCTACTTCATTAATCTCAGATCCCTCCTCAGCTTCTGCACTTGTATCTTCTTCCCGATCTTCTTGATTCTATCTTTCAGGTACTGAAATTTGATCTCTCTTGTCTGACTCTCACGCTGTGTAATTAACCAATTTGATCGCGGAAGAGTACGTAATTGTTATATGCGTTGATGCGTCAATGTCCGTTACTCTGCAGGGGGAATTCCAGGCTCGTTACTGAACCACATTGTTCTACTGATTGAGTTTGTCAAGCAGTTATATGTTTAAGCTGATCTATTATCAAGCATAGCTTCATTTCTATCGTTTCAGTATACTGCATGGTTCACCGCGTGGTTCTTAAATCAAATTCTTCACTTGACTGCTTAATTTTTGCATCGGAATGCGATGAATGAGAAAATTTTGATAGACTAGTCAGTATCGTATCGTCTGTGGTTTAAGAATGGTTAATAGCCATCAGCTTGATCCTTTGCAGTTGAATTGTTTCGGATGTATTGACATTTCGTTATGTGTGCAGAGAGCGGAAATACTTGATTAGCAGCTATGCAGAGGGCTCCTGCCACGGTTGAAGAACAGATAATCTCGAAAGCAATCAAGGAGGAAAGTCCTTGGGAGAATCTTCCTAAACGACTTCAAGCCACACTTTCTACCAAAGAAGAATGGCACAGAAGGTCTGTTTAATGCTTGTGACTTAACAAATTGCATATCGTGCTTTTTAAAAGCATGTTTAGTATCTTTAAGGTTGTCCATCTGACAGCAAGTATTTAATGAGACACGTTCATGTGAAGTGAAGAGGCTATAACTGCTATTCATGTTCTATAAAGATGTAAAGGTAACAAGTACACCTAAAATGACATTGAATCCTTAAACAAATTTGATCTGCTTTCTTCTATTCCCAATTGAAATGGAGAAATTTTTAGTGCATTCTTCTATTTTGTGGTAATTATTACATTTTTCTTGCAATTATTACATTTTTCTTGCATCTTGCAGCAACAAGATATTGGATTGCTGCTGAGTTGGTTATTTCAGTTCAGCCCAGTTCCATACATCCCTACACTTGTACTGTCACATGGCAAGATGATTTGATCTTCCTTGTTATTTTGTTATGCAGGATAGTAGAGTATTGCATAAAGAAAAGACTAACCTGGAAAAACAGTTTTGCTCGGAAAGTTTGCAGAGAAGGTGAATATTATGAAGACATGATGCGCTATCTACGAAGGAACTTGGCAGTGCGTTTGCCTCTCTCTTGAGTTTATCTGATGAAAGCTTCAATTGACTTTCATGTTACATTTGTCCGCCTAGCAGTCTTTCATCATGATCAAAAGCTCAAATCTTTTAAGATTGCGTTGACTAGGTCAGAAGTTTACTAAATATAGGTTCCTAATTTAGCAAAGAGCAAGTATCTTGTACATGTGAGATAATCCACACTGGTTAGGTATAGTAGGGCATACAATGTCTCAATATAACAGTGTTCCTGGACATGGATAGAACCTAGCTACATGTATTTAGACACATTTTTAATTAGGCATACACTTGCTGAGAGGTTCTGACTGACCTGAGGAAAGAGCAACTTTTATATACATGTGGGGCATTGGACACCTATTCTCTGTATAGGGCATCAAATGACTTATTGAAATCATGCACACAACACTTACAAGAACTAACTACAAGCAGGTGGATGTATTGTTTTGCATATGTGGTACATGTACAGCATTTCCATTCCTTTCTCGTGTGGCATCTCATTTTTGCTTGCTCGATTTGTGACATGCAGCTTTTCCCCTATCACCTAGCAGAGTACGTTTGTCGGGTTATGCGGATATCACCTTTCAGATATTATTGTGACATGCTATTCGAGGTCATGAAAAATGGTAAATTTTAGTCCTTAACTAAGATAATGATGCGATTAATGAAGGAATATCTTACATCTTAGTCCTCTAATCATTAATTTAGAAACAACGTAGACTGACAGCAAATGAAGGTAGTTATTTTACAGAGTTTAACTGTTGTTATATGGACGTTGACCCTGATGAATATCAAAGTTTAAGTAGTTAGTCTAGTTCCTTTCATGCACGGTTGCAGAATGTTGTATTCTCTTGTTTAATGAATATCCTGAGCTCAAGATTTTAATCAGATTTATTAAGCTGGCCTATTGCAAATCAGCATCTTGTAAAAAGCTGATAACCCAACTCTCCAGTTGATGTACAACTTTGATGCTCACTATTAGGTGTTGCTTTGTACTGTTCATTTTTGTGTGTGTCAATAACTCCCTCTCGGTTATTACCATTAATTTCCGTTCATAGATAAAATATGACAAGGTTTCCTTGATGTAGTGTGGTTTCAGCAGTTTCTTTAACTGTTTTTTTCCCCTTATATGTGCCATATAATTTGCAGAGCAACCATATGACAGCATACCGAATTTCAGTGCTGCAGATGCCTTACGTTTGACAGGAATTGGAAGGAATGAATTTATTGACATAATGAACAAGTGCAGATCCAAGGTACATAATTGCAGTATGTTCTGCTATTGGCATTCTTAAGTCGATGTTGATAAGTGAGAATGATTAGTCTTCAACCAAATTTAAGCTGGATTTAGTAGGACCTCTAAACTTATGTACGCTTCTTCTGTATGTGTTTTCTACTGATGCTGTACTTGAACACCCATAAAACTGTACACTTTTCAGAAAATTATGTGGAAGCTAAACAAGTCAATTGCAAAAGAAATGCTGCCTACACAGCCTGTGGATTTTAACATTGAACAATGGTGGGGAATTTGCCTAGTTAACTTCACTCTTGAAGAATTTAAGGTATAGTTTCCTTATAGCTGTTATTGGAATGAATGATAAGTTTTCCTCTATATAGATCTTATAAGAAAGAAAGTCTTCCAAGGAGGTCATATAATAAATAGAAAAGGATAAAAAGAAAGAAAAGAGAAGGCTAGTCGTTTCTCTGCTAAGGGATGCAAACTTAATCTTTTTGCGCATAGAAACTCTCGGAAGAAGAAATGGCTACAATAGACAAAATCTGCAAGGAAGAAGCAAATGCATTTATTTTGTTTGATCCAGACATTGTTAAGGGTCTATTCCAGCGTGGATTAATATATTTTGATGTCCCAGTGTACCCAGATGACCGGTTTAAAGGTAAATATACTTTTCCACTACATGTCTGCCTACAACTATTTATTTTATCATCTGTTTTGAAATGCCAACTTATGAACGTATTATAAGATTATTCTACCTCATTGGAAATATTATAGAAATTCATCAGTTTATTAGTAAATTGTGTTCTTCTGTTATCAACTTAAACTCCTGGGTTGGGACTTTGGATAAGGAGCGTCTAACCCGTGGTTATTTGACAAATTATCAATCGTTTTGCTAAACCTTGGCCACAAATGCTAACACCATGACACACCAAGTTTTAGTAGGGCAAAGGGTTGCTTTTTTTGAAGAGTGCAGTGATAGCTGTATGTTATGAGGAACGTTGAAATGTGAAGACAGGTGTTTAGAAGTGAAGAGATTGAAGATTTTATAAGAAATTACTTGGCCTTTCAAGATAAGCTTGTTAGATTGCAGATTTACTTGCAGGACCATAGCTGTTTAACACGTGCCCTAAAGAGTTTGCTGCAGAACTTTGAACAATACATTAAGTAACGAATCTTAGTAATTCATCATTAAGTAATATATCTTTTCCGTCTGCACTAGCTGGCCTTATTCAATCAGGAATTTCTTGATCCTTATGATTGGATCTATGGTTATCTTGTTTGTGGATCCATGAACTATCCGGATATCAAAATTTTATCCTTATCATGTCCATTTTGAAGAAGAGTACTCATAGTGGTCCCTTAAGAATTCTACTTTAGGTTGTTTTAGTTGTATGCCATACTGAATGCTTGCTCTTTCAGTGTCCAGGCTTGAAGGATTTGTTTCTAACAGAGAGCAGTCTTATGAAGATCCCATTGAAGAGTAAGTTGTTCCCTCAAGTTTTTGATTCCTGCTGCTGATGCTTCTATTTGTAGCACTGCTCAAGATTCTCACTTTTGACTCTCGATTGTACCAGGTTATTATATGCTGTATTTGTTGTTTCAAGTGAGAATGCAACAGTAGCTGAGCTGGCAACTACTCTTCAAGCAGACCTACTTCAGTTGCAGGGTGCGGCATCATTTGCTTGTCGACTCGGCTGGGCAGTAAAAGTAATTGATCCTGGGTCAATTCTTCTAGACAAAACCGTTCCCAGCTCACCCAGAAACATTCCTAGCTCTGAAGATGCATTCAATAGTGTAGGATCAGAAAACGTGTTTTCTGATAGTGATGCTACTCAACAAGGAGATGCTTCTTTCTCTGATTATGTGCGGGTTGCTTTCATTGTTGATGCCAATATTACATCCTATCTTATGATGGGCTCAGTTTCACCAGGTCAGTTACCACATTTTTTCTTACTTTCCCCCTTCCAAATGATCAATATTTAAACTGCTTTCAACTATTATTCTTGGCAGGCTTGAAATCCCATGCTGTAACACTATATGAAGCAGGAAAATTGGGTCACGGTAGCATATCAGATCTTTGTAAGGATCTGAGTACATTGGAGGGAGCAAAGTTTGAGGGAGAGCTTCAGGAATTCGCCAATCACGCATTTAGCCTTCGGTGTGTTCTTGAATGTTTGCAATCTGGTGGGGTTGCTACTGGCACGAACATGGAGGAACTTTGTGATAAGATGGCAAAGTCTGCCTCCCCAAGTCAGGATGCTAGTATTTCTTCACTCGTGGCTGACATCACGCGTGCTGAAACATCAGGGCGGTCGAGTACTACCAAGGATGATTTGGATGATCCTGAGTCTGTTAAAATTGAAGCACAGCAAGATGACTCAGTCTCTGCTGGGCAGCCCTTATCCAACAATGTCGAGGAATCTGTTGACGTTACTACATCAGATTTGAATTCCCAGAATGATGACAGAATCTTGCAAATCAAAGGGACAGTTGCAGGAAATAATGGTAACTCAAAGGGAAAAAAGAAATATCGTGTGGATATCTTACGCTGTGAAAGTTTGGCTTCTCTTTCTGCTGCCACCTTGGATCGGTTGTTTCTTCGTGATTATGATATGGTTATCGACATGTTTCCTCTACCTCTTTCATCTGTTCTTCCTGGGTCCACAGGCCCAATTCACTTTGGCCCTCCATCTTATTCATCCATGACCCCTTGGATGAAATTGGTACTGTATTCAACAGTAGCAAGTGGTCCTTTATCGGTTGTTTTGATGAAGGGACAGTGCCTTCGCCTCCTTCCTGCTCCATTGACCGGGTTTGAAAAAGCTCTTATATGGTCTTGGGATGGTTCCACTGTAGGAGGCCTCGGGGGGAAATTTGAGGGCAATTTAGTTAAGGGAGGTGTTCTTCTACACTGTCTAAATTCTCTTCTCAAGCATTCAGCTGTGTTAGTACAGCCTTTAAGTAAATTTGACCTTGATGAATCTGGTAGGGTTGTCACTCTTGATGTTCCGTTACCGATAAAGAACTTTGATGGCTCATTTGCCTGCATCGGGGAGGAGCTGGGACTCTCATCTGGAGAAAGCACAAAATTGAATTCCTTGTTAAACGAGTTGGCAGAGAAAATTGACTTGTGGACAGTTGGCTATATCCGTCTGCTAAAACTCTTCAAAGAAAGAGAATCAGATCGGTTTTCTCCTGACGATGAGAAATACGACTGGGTCCCGCTGAGTGTGGAGTTTGGGGTCCCGCTCTATAGTCCAAAGTTATGCAACAATATTTGTAAAAGGGTGGTTTCGTCTCACTTGCTTCAAACAGATTCAGTATCTGAGCATCACGTTGCAATGCAGAGTTTAAGGAGAAGGTTGAAGGAACTTTGTGCGGAGTATCACTCTACAGGTCCTGCTGCTAAACTTCTCTTCCAGAAAGAGCAAGCAAAGGAACATTCTAGACAACCTGTGAACTATGCTAGTGGAAGATGGAACCCACTTCTGGACCCATCTTCTCCAATTTCAAGCAACTCCAGTCCGAGACACAGATTGAAGCTTGCCAACCGCCAGCGTTGCGGAACAGAAGTTTTGAGCTTTGATGGCAGCATCCTTAGGTTTGTTTACTAAATTTGAAATAGCATGAAGAATGGGCTAAGACGATCGATATCAAAACAACGCATTATTTTGTCTATTTTACAGGTCATACTGTTTAAGTCCGAGATCAGTTGAAGAAGCACAACCGAAAGTTGAGTCCGATGATGTAGAGACCAAAGAAGTGATCCTTCCTGGTGTTAATCTCATCTTTGATGGTTCGGATTTGCTCCCTTTTGACATCAGTGCATGCCTGCAAGGCCGCCAACCTGTATCCCTCATACAAGAAGCTTCTGCAGCGTCTGCTGCTTATGTCGTCAGATAGACATTTATACTTAGTCATGTGTTTGGCCAATGTTGATGCACTGATTGTTTAATTCTTCTGCTGGAAGACCAATGTTACTGTCTCGTCTCAAAAATCAAAAGGTAAGGTCAAAATTCACTTGCTCAATAATCGATTCTACGATATTTAGGGTGTTGATTCTGTTTCTTTGTTGCGTTTATTAATGTAGGTGATGATTTGACAATCTCACGAAGCTGTTCCAGCATCGGCTACCGACACTAAGTCGTAGCAAGTACATGATTGATTTTTTTACTGCATACGATACATGATTGCGTTGAAACTCAGAGGAATGAACAGAAACTTGTTCAATCTGTATTAACTCTATACAATATACAGAACAGCTATTTATAGTAAGCTGCAGAAGTTATAATCTTCAGTAACAAGTTTCTAACAGAATTAGTTTCTAACTAACTCTAGAACAATCTAACTAACTCTAGAATAATTGAGATCATCGGACTTCAACATTCCTCCCCATCTACCAATCTTCATCCTTCTCGAAATACATCTTTTATCCCATACTGATATATCAAAAACTCATGTTGTTGTCTACTCAACGCCTTTGTCAACAAATCAACTAGTTGATCTCTCGAACAAATGTAATACGGATTGATAGTGCCATCCTGTATTTTCTCGCGAATGAAATGACAATCCAACTCAATATGCTTTGTCCGTTCGTGATACATCGGATTTTTGGCTATTTGAATCGCTGCTTTATTGTCGCAATAAAGACTTACTGGATCCACTTGTAGTCCAAGTTCAATCAGCAATCTTCTAATCCAAACAGCCTCTGCAACAGCTGCACTCATACTTCGGTATTCCGCCTCTGCACTTGATTTAGAAACTGTCACCTGTTTCTTCACCTTCCAAGCAACCGATGCATTTCCAATCTTAACCAAGTATGCACTCAGTGAACGTCTACTGAATGGGCAAGATGCCCAATCTGCATCACAATAAATGGATACCTTCATATCATTCGATGAAGGAAACATAATGCCCTGACCTGGTGTTGCTTTGATATAACGAATAACCCTCATGGCTGCTTCATAATGTGACTTCTTAGGGGCATGCAGAAATTGAGTCAATTGCTGAACAGAGAATGAAATATCAGGTCTTGTCATTGTGAGATACAACAATTTCCCAACCATTCTTCTATATAACTCAATATCTTCAAACTTCCCATCATCAAAATTAAGACTGAATGCCTCATCAAACTCAACCGTGGTAAGTTTCAAATTTTGTTCCATGGGTGTATGAGCCGATTTTGCAGCTCCAAGACCTGCAGCAATGATCAATTCTCGAGCATATTTATGCTGGTTGATAACAATACCAGCTGCTGATCGAGATACTTCCAAACCAAGGAAATAACGCAAGAAACCAAGATCTTTAATCTTGAAACTTTTCTGCAGAACCTGCTTTAATTCAGTAATAACAGCAGCACTGGTTCCAGTAATCAGAATATCATCAACGTATATAAGCAGGAACACCCGATCAGAACCTGATTCTTTTGTAAACAGCGAATAATCCGACTTACTTTGAATATATCCATTGTTGATCAAAACTTGAGTAAGTTTAATGTTCCACTGCCGCGACGCCTGCTTCAAACCATAAAGTGACTTCAAGAGTTTACAAACTTTGTTCGAACCAGCAGCAAATCCCTCAGGTATCTGCATATATACATCTTCCTCCAAGTCCCCTTGAAGAAATGCATTGTTCACGTCCATTTGGTATATCTCCCAAGATTTCGCAGCTGCAATTGTCAAGATAATCCTAACAGTAGTCATCTTAACCACAGGTGAGAAGGTTTCATTGAAATCTGTACCTTCTACTTGAGTGAACCCTTTGGCTACCAAACGAGCCTTATATCTGTCAAGCTCTCCATTAGACTGATACTTCGCACGATAGACCCATTTGCATCCTATGGCAGTCTTATCAGCAGGTAGATCAACCAATACCCAAGTATTATTCGCCTGCAATGCAGATATCTCATCATTCATGGCTTCAATCCAGTTCGGGTCTGCAACAGCCTCAGCATAAGTAGTTGGTTCTGCAACTTTGACAGAATTAGCCAAGAAACATCTATAATCAGATGAAAGATGTTCATAACTAATATACTTCTCAAGACCAAAAGTTGCATTTGATTTTGCAACATTAGTTTCAAAATCAGCTAGCCAGGTCGGAGGTCTTCTTGTTCGACCAGAACGACGAACAATTCTGTTTTCAGCTAAACCAGGAGAAGTTGCATCTGATGTTGGAGCTGCATCAGTAGAAGCTGCATCAGGAGATAAAGAAACAGCATCGTGTACCTCTATAGAATAAGAAGTAATCTGAGGGTCAGAAACTATCTGTTCAGACTGATTATGTGCTGGATGAACAAAATTCTCAGCTACAGTGGCCCATTGCTGTTGCGGCATAGACTGATCCAACAAAGATGGAGTTAATGAACTCACTTCTTCCTTACTTAAGCTGAAAGGAAAGATTGACTCGTGAAATATCACATCTCTGCTGATATGAAATGTGAAATCTGTCAATTTCAGTATCACATATCCTTTATGATTATAGGAATAGCCCATGAAGACCCCTACATCAGATCTGGCAGCAAATTTGTCTTTGTTATTCAACCTGGTCATGAAACATAAACATCTGAATACTCGAAGATGATTCAATGAAGAAGGTTTCTTGTATAGGCACTCATAAGGAGACTTGCTGTTCAAAATTCTGGAGGGTAACAAATTAACTAAGTGACATGCCATTAAAACACAACACCCCCAAAACCTGATCGGAATCGCAGCTTGTATCCGTAATGCTCTTGCAGTGTTTAACAATTGTCTGTGCTTCCTTTCCACACAGCCATTCTGTTGAGGAGTGAAAGAACAGCTTCGCTGATGTATAATACCGAACTGCTGAAACATCAATTGACATTCGTTACTCAAAAATTCACCTCCATTATCACTTCGAATGGTCTTAATCGAAGTCTGAAACTGATTCTTGATAAGTAACAGAAATGTCTTAAGATGGATAATCATTTCTGTTTTACATTTCATCAAGAAAATCCACGTAGTTCTTGTACAATCATCAAGGATGGTGAGAAAATACCGATGACCTTTATTAGTAGGAATTCGGTAAGGTCCCCACAAATCTAAATGTATAAGATCGAAAGGATTTGCAGCTATAGAATCACTAATTGGAAATCTCAGTCTGGTTTGTTTTGCAAGATGACATACAGTACAATCTTTAAAATTATCAACACTTCTCGGATCTGCTTTAGGAAACAGAGCTGCCCATTGTGATGCCGATATGTGACCCAGTCGTCTGTGCCATGTAGCTGGATCACCATCAAAAATCTTAGTGGTCGTTCCATTACAATAAACCTTTTTGTACTGAACATCATTATCAGTGTCAACAGATACTGCAGGTATAATATACAGACCTTGAAAATTCTTACCAATCACCTGATTCCTCCCACCGCATAGGTCCTGTACAAGCATTGAATCAGGAAGAAATATTATTCTGCACTTCAGCTGCTTTGTCAGTCTTGAAGCAGCAAGAAGATTGTACTTAAACTCAGGAACAAGCAATACATCACTCAAACATTGCTTATTAGCAAACATATAAGAACCAACATGTGTTACTTTGCATCTTTGTCCATTTGGCAAATGAACAAATTGAAATGGTGTATCATTCAGTCGAAGATGAGTCAACCATGAACGATTAAAGGTAATGTGGTTAGTTGCACCAGAATCAATTATCCAATGAGTCATCATGAGGTTATTAAAGGTACCTGCCATATTGACATGAACATCAATAGGACTGTCCTTTCCTTGCTGCATATACTTCAAGAATTGACCAATTTGGTTGATCTGCTCCGAAGTTAACTGCATAGAAGCAGTATCTGCATCACGAACTGCATGAGAGGCATCATGATCAAGAACATCAGCTTCATTGACAGCATCATTAGAAGTCAGGTTGGCTATTGCTCGATTGTTGTTCCATTTCTTCTTCAAATTGTCCGGAACCCCATTCTTCTTCCAACAAGTGTCTATCTTATGACCTTTCCTTCCACAATACGTACATAACCACCCAGATTTGTCAATTCTTCCTTTCGAAGCAACATTCGGTCTAGAAGATGAAGAAGCCAATAATGCAGTAGTTGTATCAATCATGCCATCCGAAAGAACTCCTGCAAGAGATCTTTTTGTTTCTTCTTGCAACAAAACTGAATATGCTACATGAAGGTTGGGTAATGGCTGTCGAAGCAACAGATTAGTACGAACAGAAGCAAATGTCTCATTTAATCCAAGCAGAAACTGAATTAGCTTCTGTCTTTCTTTGCTAGCAGATAATAATGTGTTATCCTCCTCACATACCAAAACCAGATCATCAATAGCTGCTAACTCATCCCAAAGCATCTTTAACTTGCCAAAATATGCAGTAATTGACAAAGTACCTTGAGTGACATGATAAATGTCATGTGTAAGTTGAAAAATCCTTGTTCCATCCACCTTGCTAAACATGTTCCGTAGATCATCCCACACAGATTGAGCAGTGGTGTTATAGACGAGACTGCTGGCTAACTCCTTTGTCACGGCATTTCGAATCCAGGCCTTGACAATGGCATTGCACCTGTCCCATCGCGTATGCTGTGCAGGTATGACTGATTGCCGTGGACATGAACCATCTATGAAACAGAGTTTATTTTTGACCAAGAGACCTTCCATGATCGCTCTGCTCCAGATTTGGTAATTCTCCGTTCCAATCAACTGAAATGATATCAGTGAAGACCCGGTGGTGTCAGACGGATGCAAGTAGAATCTGTCATCCACGATCGCAGCTCCTTCAATCGCCATAATCTCAGTCGGAAAGGCAATGAACCGATCGGACAGAATGAAGAACGAATTGAAGAATGCAAATGATCAAGAAGAATCAAATCGCAAATCGCGACAGGAACAATCGGAAATCACAAATAGTGAATGACCGAACAGAAGAAAGAACGTAAATCACAGTGTGTGACTTACAAGATTGTGAAAAATCTCAGAAGGAGGTACTATCCTGTCTACGCAGGTGTTCTCTGCCACTTCTTTGATTATCCACGAGAACGAGAACGAGATGAAGAAGATGAAAGCTCTGATACCATGTTGAAACTCAGAGGAATGAACAGAAACTTGTTCAATCTGTATTAACTCTATACAATATACAGAACAACTATTTATAGTAAGCTGCAGAAGTTATAATCTTCAGTAACAAGTTTCTAACAGAATTAGTTTCTAACTAACTCTAGAACAATCTAACTAACTCTAGAATAATTGAGAACATCGGACTTCAACAGATTGTTGATTTTGTTATTCTAAACACTGACAAAGATGCATATTGCGTATGAATTTTGTATCTTACGTGGAGCATAGTTATTGTCTGTTGGAATTTGGGAGGGTCCAGTCCAGATGTTGACAGATTCCTCATTTTTCATTTCTAAATTTAGGGTTATACTGTTTTTACTCAAAAGAGACATTGCGATTGATTTTATGAACTATAAGGGTATTCCTTCTGTTTGCGTGTGTCCGTCTTAGCAATGTTATGACCTACAATTTACAGAACCTTGAATTAAAAGAATAAAGTCAAGAAGACGAGCTTGCTTGAGGGGAGGAAGTTACTTGGCATCCCTCGAGCTATAAAGAAGAGATTTCTGCGGCTTGGATGAATATCATATATTTGCCGTCGGGTTTGAAACTTCACAGTTCATACAAGGAGGTTGCATTGCAGCCTTGGTAAGTTTGCCAATGGAGTCAAAAGATGGTGCGACAGTTGATGGAATGTCTGCATCGAAACAGAAGACGCGAGGGTGCTACCACTTTGGATTACTTCGTATATGAATTATTATTATTATTATTAGATTAGCACTTGTCAATTCTTTATTATACATGGTACACATGATGTGATGTTGTCGTTCACGATATTTTTTTTTTTGGCCGAAATAACAGATAAGAATTAATACGAGAATGAAGGGTTCGAGTACAAACGAGTATCCGACATAAGTAAAACAGACAGAGGGGTCAGTGGTTCCAAAATCCAGCCCGAAGGGCAAGACCCCGCTAAAGTGTTCCTAGCCACCCAATCCGCACAAACATTTGCGGTTCGTGGTATGTGTTTCCACTCGACAATTCGAAGGGCCGATGCTCTAGCCTTAGCATTGGCTAACACCGGATCAATTCTCCATGACGATGACTTCCCTAACAAGTGGTCGACCACACACAAGGCATCCGACTCGAAGATGACGTTCGGCCACCCTTTGTCGACCGAGAGCTCAACAACACAAAGGATGGCTTCGGCCTCCATTACTTCCGCAGACGGTGCTTGTTTAACAAGCGCCACTCCTCCGACCATGATTCCCGATTCGTCCCTCGCTAGAACTGCGATCGCTCCCCGACCCGTGGTAGCGTCCCAAGAGGCGTCACAATTGCATTTGATGAAGCTCGTAGGAGGTCTAGACCACGATACCTTTTGACTTTGCTGAGTTGGGCTTCGGTTTGGGGATTGCATTTCCTGTCCCATTCGTGCGATCTCCTGCAGCACCAGATGCACCACCGGTGCGATACCCTCGAACAAATACCTGCAACGAGCTTTCCAAATCGCCCAACCTACCACCATAAGTCGAGGCCAGGAATGTACCACACCGTTTCGTCGAGGTTGGTTCCCCGCTGCAGCCCAGACGAGCCAGTCTTCTAGGTTGTTCCGCGCGATGTTTAGAGCCGCGAGGTTCAAATGGTAAAGCCAAACCTGTTGCTTCCAGCTGCAACCGAACATGGCGTGCTCAACAGAGTCCTCCACCCTGCAAGTAGGGCATAAGCCCGAGATGGGTGCCCCCCTACGGACCAAGGTCCCTCCCGTGGGAATCGTCCTCGACGCCACTTTCCAGGTAAAGGCCCGAATCTTGGGCCAAACGGGTGCTTTCCATATCGCGTTCCAAACAGCATCAATGTCCTGTGGGGGACGACGGTTAATGTCCAGGTCAGCACCCGCTGCACGGTTGTGAAGGCAGTGGTACGCGGATCGTACCGATATATCTCCCGATCGTACGCGGATCGTTCACGATATTAAGGTCAGAACAACTTGTGCTTTTTTAGTAGTGATGTGCTTTCCCGACAAAACCGGACTGAGACCGAACGGGCGGGTCCAACTAAGTCTTTTTCACCAAAATCCCAATTAGAACTTGATAGATCATGGCCTCTGGGCCCTGGCAATTGGGTATCAGGCCCAAAAATGAAGCTCATCTGTTAACCGCGCGCCATGGAGGAAAAGTTCTCCCTTACATTCTTTTCTGACAAATACGGGACTCGAGGTCAGACAATAGAGAATGTGACACTAGCACGCCAGACATGAAACAGAGGCACGTGACACAATACCACTATGCACCAGAGAGCATAGGACTCGAGACAACCCCACTCAATTAATCGATCACCACCTAGGACAACCATGACTCCAATCACGTTAGGGGTGATGGCTATAAATACTCTTACCCACCTCTACTCAAAAACTAATGTGAAAACATACAATTTATCTTACATGTATTCTCTACAATACCCCAAACTCCGACTAATTTAGCCATCAGAGGGAAAACAACGGGAACACACTGTGATTTCCTTCTTACAGGTTTGCGAAGCGCCCAACACGAGATTCCGGAGAACGAAGTGGTGACTTCGAGATCCAACAAGACTGATCCAACCAGACTATTAACCCCAAATTTTCTCCTTCATTAGCTTAAATTTTCTCTTTCGTCAGCCCATATTTTCCTTTATAGCTCATCCTCCTGATTCACTATCTGTATCTGCTCTTCGCTAGCCCAAGATGATCCATTACTCAGAGGGTTTTGCACGACACATATCTCTCCCTCGACTCCACATCTCGCCCAGCATACGGGCCATTCCGTTTCGGTCATTTCTACACTATTCAATCTCTCTCGCTTCTATGGCCAAAAATAAAACCTCTATCACTTCCACCTCTCCGGTAAAGCCTCCTCGACTTATTCTAATACGCAGATGTGCGCTCCAGTCCTGGTACCTATCTACCATCGTTCTACTCATGTATTCTTTTTGTTGAAATTTGTGATTTGTTTTATTCCTCAAAATTGTAGATCCGTGCATTTCTCTCTTTCACTTGAGAGATTTGTTGAATTTTTTCTGCTCAGGTATTCGCTTGAGAGATCCGGGACTTGTTGAAATCTTTGTGTTGATTTTTTCTGTATTTTGCTTTCTGTATGAAGTCAAAAGTGTTTCACTACCAAAATTGTGTGTGTGTTTCTCCCCAAAATTTCGGTCAAGCAAGACTAACTCGGGTAGATTTCCCCCTGAAATCGGTCTTGGTCTCGATCCTCCAGAAGTGAGAACCGAAATTTCGAGTTCGGACTCGGTCTTGCCAAAAAGATCGTCCCGCCCGTGCTCACCTCTATTTTTTAGTACTGAATAATCCGAATTTGAATCCTCATCCGGTAATGGATATAAGAGAAGATCTGAACACTGCTATGTAAAAGAACAACAAAAATACTCTAAAAGTGAAGTGAGGAAGAAATAGTGAAGAGGAAAAAAAAGACTAAAGGGTCAAGAATAAAAGAGAAGAAGAGAAGATTAAAGGTAAGATATGTATTTTTTTTAATATTTAGTCATGTAAAATGACACGTATCAGACATGTTGGCTGCATGTGCAAATATAACTTTTTTTTCATACTTTTTTCTCTATACTAAAAGATCGTTTGACTGTTGTAATTTCTGCATTATTAGGTGGGTACGAATCTTGAATCGCCTGATGACTTTGTGCTGGAAAGCGTGTCGGGAATCCAAATCACCTACAACATTGCACCCGATTCCTCCTCTCTTCTTGTGGAAGCAAAATAATCGTAGCTGCTATTCGGAATCTACTCTTAAATTCCAACCACTTGTCATTATACTTAGACTGTTAACAATCCTTCCTCCCAACGTCTCCTTTCATGATTTCCTTTTAAATTCACATGCTATGCTAAATCCCAAATCGGAGAGGAGAGGAGAGAAGAGGAGAGAGAGAGAAGACAGCTTGCAAATTGCAATTAAATGTATCTTGTTTTTGCGCAGACTTTTTATACACATGCCACCAGCAGCACATCTCAAGGCCCAAAAGCCTGAGACACGTGGATCCCGATTCTCTACTTTTTGGAATTTGGTTAATGTAGAAATATTTTTAATTATTAGGGTAAAAAGTGAAGAAAAAAAAAGAGAGAAAGAAACAGAAATATAAAAAATGTGGTGTAAAATAATAAAAATAAAAGGGCTGGTGACGCAAGAACCCAGAGTGTTCTGTTAATCTGTTCTATTGAATAGTTATCAGAACCGGACCGGGAATCGAACCGGCGGGGGAGCCGGTTCACGGTTCGGCTGGTCCATCCCCGGTTCAGTGTACGGTTCACTTTTTAAAAGGGAAAAATTGAAAACTTAAAATACATATATAGTCTCAAACACAAACATAATTACCTCAAACTACATAGTCTCTCACACACACAAACTATATAGTTTCAATTTCAAACACACATTATTCTCAATTCTCTAACACAATACACAATAGTAGTGAACCAATTTAACCAATTGGGTAAGCCGATTGGTTTGTGCAGAGCCAAACCATTCGATTTAAACTGAAAAACCGATTGGTCTGTAAAAATATAATTCAGCTAAAACTTGAGACGGAAATCGGTCAATTTTCCAAAAACCGTCCAATTCAACCCAGTTCAAACATTATTCATTTGTAAAACGGTATTTTAACTGAATCAAACCGGACACCCCCAACCGGACAGGGGTCCACCCCCACATAATCTATTCTATTCTTCTGCTCCACCCCCACCGAATCGTTCAGTCCTGTACAACCTTCTATATCATACCTTCACTCTGTCTTCCCCTTACTCTTACTCGATCTCTGCACGCTTCTTTACAAGCAACCTCCACTCTCCTGAAACCCACGGTCATGGCCGCTTCCAGCTTCCTCATCGCCGCGCTGCTCGCCATGATCTCCGTTTCCGCTCTGGCCCAAGCTCCTGCACCAGCGCCGACCAAAATGCCCACTCCCTCAGCTTCCCCGACAAAACCTCCGCCATCCGCCGCTCCTGCGCCGGTTCTATCTCCCACTGCTTCCCCACCGACCTCATCTCCGATCCCAGCTGCAGCACCGCCAACCGGATCGCCAACCGGATCTCCCCCAGCTCCTCCAACTACTCCCTTCGGAGCTCCTACCTCCGGCGTCAGCGCTCCACCGACCGAGACTCCTAACGTTTCCGCCTTGACCAGATTCAGCTTTTCCGTATCTGTCTCCGCCATTGCCGCTGCAGCCTCCCTGATGCTGTAGATCTCCGACACTCCTATTTCCATCGGAATTATAGTTAGGATCTATCTTGTTTCTGTATCGCCGTCTCGTCTCGTGATTGTCATTTATTTACTTCTTTCTATATATCTACAATACGTCGTCATGATCTGATCTGGCCGGATGATCAGATGACCACTTCCCGTCTGTGTTCTGTAGTTAGCTTCGATTTGTCTGTAAATTTAGTGTAGTTAATGACTACATGAATATGATTTGACATCTTGTTTAGATGATGAATCGACAGTTTTTGGTATAATCGAGAATCATGGACTACTACGACTGTGAGGAGAGCGAGTGACGACTCAGTTGAGTTGATAAGAGAAGAGGGTACGGTGGACGGTGTCGTTTAGTTGAAGAGGGAAAGTGGAGATGCGGTGCAGCTGATAAAGAGGAAGTATAGCTGTCGAATATGTTCCACCTAGATTTGGTTTTAGGGACGTTTAAATGTAATAATATTTAGGTAGTTATATATAATTAACTGTTTTATGCATCTTTTAAATTATTGTTTTTTCGGAAAACTTCATTTTATTTTGGTGTGGGTGGCAGACGTACCTATACTTCTTGGTTTCAATATGACTCTTTACTAGTGTTGTTTCTATCTACTATTATCTAATAATCAAGTTATTAATGATAGGATGAAAGCAAATAATAACACATCGCGTGCGAAATTATAGAAGATTCTTAAACAAGTCCATCAAATTGAGTAGTGGACTTATACAGAACAATCTGATTACCAAACAAAAAAAAGAACAATCTGATTACCAGAATTTTGAAATAAAAAAATAGGTATGTGCAATTTTATTTTTGAAAAAGTAAGTATATCGAAAAAAATATATTTAAATTTTTATGTATAAGCGCCACCGTGGATAACACAATTAATTTTTAATATAAAATATGCTACCCCGTGTCGCGGCGTAGGTGGGTAGCATTTTCTTCAAAACGCTACCCTTTGAGTGTGTTTATATTTTTTTTCTTCATTTTTGACGACTCAGTATTTAATTAAAAATAAAATGATGTATCTATTAAAAATAATTAAAAAAATATAGTAAGTAGATGTTTAATTGTGATTCAAATGATGCAAAAAAAATATTAAGTTTAGACTTACGGATTGACTGTACGCTCTGTCGTAAGTTGAGATATGAAAATTTGACTTAAAATATATATAACTCAGAGTCTGTAAGTCAAAACTCACTACGATTAACGTCGTTTATATCGTAATTCAATTATCTACCTAGAGTAATTTTTTTTATTTTTTTATTAGAAGTATATTTAATTTTTTAACATAACATCGTTTGTCCTATAATTTGACCGAAATTATAAAACACATTAGGTGAGAAATTTAATTATATACTTACTCAAACAAAATAAAAAAATTTATAGTGCGTAGATAATTTAATTATGAATAAAATTACGAGTTGGCCAAAAAAAAAAATTACGCTACTCGGGGCAGCAAATTTTGTTTAATAGATACATAAGTTTATTTTTAATTAAACATTGAGTCGTCAAAAAGGAAAAAAGAAATAAAAACGCACCCAAACAGTAGCGAATTTTGTAAAAAACAAAATGCGCTACCCACTGTAGCACAATCTTTAAGTTCAAATTTAATATTTTTTTGTATAATTTGAATCGCAATTAAAATATCTACTTACTATAATTTTTTTAATGGATAGATAATTTTATTTTTAATTAAACATCGAGTCGTCACAAATGAAAAAAAAAATAGAAACGCACCCAAAGGGTAGCAAATTTTGTAAAACAAATTTGTAGTACCCACGATATCGCTTATATACAGATTTTTAAATATTTTTTCGGTATAATTATTTTTTCAAAATTATTTTGCACAGTGCCTACTTTTTAAAAAATTTTCAAAAATATCTAACATGCAAAATGTACTCGAAAAAAGGAAAAAGTTGTGTAATTATAAAACTAAACAATTTAAACTTAAGTTTTGAAAAAATTATGATAGCTTATATTCCTTTTCTAAAAAAGGTTAAATAAAATTTTAAATTGTATTATAATAAAAAAAAATTAAAAAAATATAGACTATATTCACTTAAAATATAAATAAGTATTACATAAGATATTATTAAAAAAAAAAAATCAAAATAAGGAAAGTGCGTGTTAGACTTAGATTTGTAATAAATAGGTAATGTCACTACCAAAACAAAAACACGTTAGGTGGGGAAAGGTAATTGTGGTGTTGCGTCGTGCATTACAACTGTCAACGTGCTTTCCCATTCCCATGTGCAGGACAGATGGGTTGACCCAATCATGGACCCTAAACTCCAACACAGTGTTTTTTTTTGGCCAAGAACTCCAACACAGGTTAAACAAGACTGGTTTACGGAATGGATGGAACGTTAATTAAAGGGTTAATTACACAATACACACACCAAAAAGAATAAGTTTTTCAGCAAAAATTAAATAGGAAATCAATTTTCATTTTTTATCATCAACAAAACAAACTTTTCGAATTGAACAATTAACAAACTTATATAAAAAATTTATTATGTTTGAACGATTTTTTTCATTATTTGATAGAATTATTAAGTTAACATTAGTTGAACTTGCGAAGAAACGCGGCGCAACGGAAGAACGAAGGAGAAGAATACGGAAACCCTAGCGGACAAGAACTTAACTATGTGAAGATTGCAAGCCTTTAAATAGGTATGCAAGTTCCAACTAAAGTCCCTAAACAAAAAGCTCTAGCAAAATAACTCTAAACTGTACTATTCTAATTTAACAAATTGATCATCAAACTATCTTAATCAGCGTGTACTTCAACACTCCCCCTCAAGCTGATATTTTGATAAATATCATTCATCCCTAAACGATTCACCAAATAATTATGTTGCTGACTCCCAAGCGCCTTTGTGAAGACATGCAAGTTGCTCATTTGTCCTCACGTACTTTGCCTTTATAACACCTGCATTACTATGTTCTCTAACAAAATGACAGTCAATTTCAATGTGCTTAGTTCTTTCAAGATAAAGAGGGTTAGATGCAATATGTATGACAACTTTATTATCACAAAATAATGTTACTACATTCTCACATTAAAAAATTAATTCCTTTAATAGACCTCTTAACCAAAAAAACTTCGAAAACAGTAGACCCCATACTTCTGTATTCAGCTTCAGCCAAAGACCTGGAAACTGTGGCCTGTTTTTTAACTTTCCAAGAAATTAAGGAATTTCCCAATTTAATACAATATCCGGTAACAGATTTTCTACTATCTAAACAAGTACCCCAATCTGAATCACAAAAAACAAAATTCTCATTATTACTATCAAAAAACAATAATATTCCTAAACCTGGTTGATTTTTAATATATCTAATTATTCTATAGACAACTTCTAAATGTGATTTTTTTTGGAAATTGCATAAATTGGCTTAAACACTGTACTGCAAAAACAATGTCAGGTTTTGTAACAGATAAATACAATAATTTTCCAATCAATTTTCTATACATAATAGGATCAGAATCAAAGTATCATCATTGTTCAGCCCAAAACTTTCATCATATGCTTTAGTTGTGAGCTTTAAACTCTGTTCCATTGGAGTTTTGTTCAATTTTCCACATAACATTTCAACTTTAGAAAGAAGTTCAAGTGCATACTTTCTTTGGCACAAAATGAGACATTTATCAGATCTTGCAACTTCTATACCAAGAAAATATTTTAGTTCACTCAAATCCTTCATTTTGAAATTTATTTGTAAGGTGGATTTTAATTTGTCAATTAATGTTTGACTATTTCCAGTTATTAGCAAATCATCAACATATGTCAGCAAAGCAACAATTTCAAATCCCTTTTTCTTTGTAAATAGAGAATAATCATGCAAACTTTGAACATAACCATTTTTTACCAACTCGTCAGTGAGCTTGACATTCCATTGTCTGGAAGCCTGTTTCAGTCCATATAAGGACTTTTGCAAACGACATACTAGGTGGTTCTCCCCATGTTTGCAAAAACAAGGTAGAACCTGCATATATACCTCTTCATCAAGATTACCCTGCAAAAATGCATTACATACATCCATCTGATACAAATGCCAGTTCTGTTTAGATGCAATGGCTAAAAGGGTGCGAACAATGACCATTTTTGCTACTGGTGAAAAGGTGTGAGTATAATCAATTCCTTCCTTTTGTCTATATCCTTTTGCAACCAGTCTGACCTTATATCTTTCTAAGGAACCATCAGAGCTATATTTAGCCTTATAAACCCATTTACATCCTATTACATGCTTACTAGCAGGAGGAGGAACCAGAACCCAAGTTTTATTCTCTTCCAAGGCCCTAATTTCATCTTTCATTGCAGTAACCCAATTTTCATTTTTGGAAGCCTAAAAAAAATCATTTGGTTCAGTTATTTTATCCAAGCTATTAAGAAAACATTTATATGCAGCATTTATCGAATCATAGCAAACATGGTGCTGGATAGGATGCAAAGTCGAACATTGATTGGACATATCATAATCAGTATGCCACGAGGGTGCCCTTGTAGGTCGGGATGACCGTCGTGGCACCTTCGTGGGAGCGGTTGGGGATCCTTCATCATTGTTTGGAGGGTCCTCAAATGTGTGTGCATTTTCAATATCCGTAAGAGACTCATTAGTAGGAGCATTGTCAAGTATAACATCAGTAAAATCAACAGGATCATGGGAGAATATTCTATCATCGTCATTTGAAGACATCTTGAATGGAAACACGTGTTCAATAAATCTAACATCTCTACTAACAAAAAAGGTTTTTGTTTGCAGATTTAAAAGTATGTATCCTTTTTGAGTTAGAGAATAGTCCATCATTACACATGGAATAGACTTAGCAGCAAATTTGTCTACACTAGGTAAAACTCTAGCATAATATAATGAACCAAAAACACTCAAATGATCGATTTTCAATTTTCTGTTATACAATTTTTCATAAGGAGAACATCCATTCAAAACAGTAGAATGCATCAAATTAATAAGATAGCATGCAGTAAGGATACAGTCACCCTAATATCTGGAAGGTATATTTGCTTCTAATTTCAATGCCCTAGCTACTTCTAACAGATGTTTGTTTTTTCTTTCAATTACACCATTCTGTTGTGGGGTGTAGGGACAACTACTTTCATGAATGATTCATTTGTTCAAAAATAGAGATTTACATTGATCATTGAAAAACTCACCTCCATTATCAGTTCTGATTTTTTTTATGGTAGAATTAAACTCATTTTGAACTAGAACAAAAAAATGCTGAATAACCACAATAACATCAGATTTAAAATTAAGCAGATATGTCCAAGTGGAGCGCGAATAATCATCCACAATCGTAAGAAAAAATTGTTTATTATCATATGTTGGCTTTTGGTATGGCCCCCATATGTATATATGTAACAATTCAAAAATGAAACGAGTTCTGGAACTACTAGAAGGAAAAGGTAATCAATGGACAAATCATACAATTCATTGCATTGTTATTTTGAAACGAAATTGACTTAAGAGAGTCTATCTTGCTAAGGACTTGTATAGGGGCATGACCAAAACGTATGTACCATAAAATGGATTGAGGAATAGGTGAAGAGGTAACATGCTGAACTGATGCTCTTATAATCGGGATATCAAAGAAAGACAGACCACCATACTCCTTACCAATCCCCAACACCATTCCATTGGAGAGATCCCGCAGTATTACAATTTTTTGAAAAAAAAAGTCACAGAACAAGATAGATCCTTTGTTAATTTTGAAATAGACAGCAAGTTATTCTTAAAATCTGGAAGTACAAAACATCTTTGAGTTTTCTTGAATCATTAAAAGGCATTCGATGACTTTTTTGAGCTTGTCTTAGGGGAAATTGTTCTATTCGCCCGTTTAAATGCATATTGTTTTCCCTAAAATTCTAAAATAAATTTCAAATTTCAAAACAACAAGTGCATAACATACATTCTTTTAGTATTTTTTGTTAAATTTTATCATTTTTAATAACAATTTAATTTGTAAATACTTTACTTCAAAAAATGAATTTAAAAATATTTCAACATGTTTATTACTTTACAACTATATTATTTATAACATTAATTGTAACAACCGAAAAGTTATATTCGGTATATATATTAATATAAATGTTTAGTTCAAACTTCAAACACTATTATAAATATCTTAATATATTTTAGTACGAATTTAATTCAATTTTCAGTTAATACATATTTTAGCTTACTCTCAAAACAAATAACCGTATACTACAAGGAGAGAGAAATATTACGAAAATAACAATGATAAAAATACCACAAAATAACAAAACATTACGAGAATTAGTGCTGACAATTTCTGACACGACACGATTAAACGACACGAGCGTATATGAGTTTGACCTTAATGGATCCTGTGTCTAAACAACTCAGATCTGCGGATATCTGTATAAACACGTTTAAACACGATTAACTATTCGTGTTTAATCGTGTTGTGTATACATGTGACACGTTTAGACACATTTAAGTATAATAATAATAATAAAATATTAAAATACTCACTTACCTTTTAATATTGAACTATGAAGACATTACTTTGTATATTTGAATTTGTGTATATATGTATTTGTGTATATATCTGCTTTAAAACGTATATGAGTTTGACATTAACGGATCCAGTGTCTAAACAACTCTATACGTTTAGACACGATTAAACGACTTATACGTTTAGACACGAGACATGTTTAGACACGTTTAAAATTTATCCGTTTAGACACGACACGATTATGACACGACACGATTGCCAGCCCTAACGAGAATGCAATATGCACTGCCTCCTCTATCCTGGATTTTACATAAACATGATCACAGAATGGCCCACACAAAAACAGCCACCAAAGAACCCAAGAACACTCCTACCGGAAAAGATAATAATGGGTCCTCGTCTTTTGGGCTTCAATACTTTTGTATCAGACTCAAGTATCTCAAGCCCAAGGATCAAAATGACCTAGATTCAAACCATTCACCGGTGACGCCTTTGGAGGGTAAGTAAGGAAGCGACGCCTCAGTAAGGGAAATGCTATCGCATTGGTCAGCTTGCCCTAATAAAATGCTCTAACTGGCTCGCCCAGTAGGATGCTCCCTAAGGAAAACTCTCACCTACTCACCGTACTATGATGCAAGATCGGGCTACGTGGAGGAATATCCAGGCAACAATGGATACTATACCCTGTAGGGAGCTCCCTATCCCAGATATCCTGGAACGAAACGACAGGTCTGACTCCTGTCACTCAGCTGACAGGTAACCATGGTTGACTCGTCGGAAATCAAGGAGTAACTCTGGTAAGAACTTGACCATGCTCAGGTTCAAAGGTAAGCCTATAAATACCCACCAACCATCAGTCTTGCATTCAATTCTCTTCACTTGCATTTACTACACTCTCAACTACATTCCCTATTCTTTATCACTGAACTCCGTCTGACTTTGCCATTGGAGGGGAAACAATGGGAACACCCCGGGATTTCCTTCAGTGCAAGTCTTCGGAGCGCCCAACAAACGTTTGAGAAGGACGAAGTGCCAAATCGAGATCCAACATTTGGCGTCGTCTGTGTGAACCTGAGCGAAACCAGCCATGGCCCCCCAACACCCAAGCAAAGACGAATGACCGGGAGAACGCGGAGAATGACGCCGAGAGTGGAGGTACCACCAGAAGTCATCCTACACCCGCCTTTATTGCAACACTAGACGAACTGCTCGACCGAAAAGAGCAGAGAGCGACTGCCCGAGCTGCTTGCCAGGCAGAAGCGGCTAGGGTGTAAGAAGTCACCTCTAGGCCGCATTTTCATCAAGAACCACCTCCAGCCCCGCATATCGCTCCTCCCCCCATGAGCGTCGCTACGAGGCAACGATGGCACCTCCTCCTGGCCCCATGACTAGGGAGAAGATTGAGAAGTTGGTCTCTCAAAAGATGAAGGAACAAGAGGACAAGGTTATGTCATCTACCTCAAACACAACAGTTTTATCATCTACCTCAGTTATCCTAATCGACTCGAATCTAACCCAAGCAGCTCTAAGCACGTTATGAATAACTGAGTTCTTCATACCTTTGCGGGATACGATTCTGCTGAAAACACGCGGTCCAGTTTTTGTAGGGGGGGTTGAGACAAGGTTTAGGTTGACGTTCCGGAGGTTCCGACTATCGCCGGAGCTGAGTTGCGTCGCCATTTCGGCTTCAATCCAGATATCTTCATTTGGGTCGCCCCTTCGTGAAACAACAATCGAAAGAGAAGACATCACATGCGCAAGTAATATGGGTGAGGGCGAAGAGAAAAAAATGAATAAGGAAACCAACTTAGGTTTTAGGGTTTCCTTCTTCAGTAGTTTGCATGGGTTTTACGATTCCACCAATCAGAGTGTGAGGTTGACTGCTCCTTTGTTCACTGTGATTGGCTTCACCAAAAAAGGCCAATTAATGATGTGGGGTAGTTGAGCTGAAGGGAATGTTCAGTTGCGGTGGGCATCTCTCACAGATCCAACCCTGGAGAGAGGGGAGAGGAGCGCGAAGCCATCACAGGCGGAAGTATTCATAAGTTCAATGTGACTCCATCATTGTGTAGTTGACATAGCGAAAGTTATTCTTCCTGATCAACATAATGATTAGTTTAGGAGTGGTTGAATATAATATATATATATATATATATATATATATATATATATATATATATATATATAATGAAAAAAAATAGATCAAAAGGCTTGAACTCTACTCAATGTACTAATGTAGTATGCAAGTTAAATCAATCAATGTTTTTTATTATAGAAAGTCTGGGATTCTACCTTTCCTTAAGAATGATGGGATTTATTTATAGAAAGTATACACTTTCGGAAAAAAATTTGGAAAAGTGTATATATAAAAAAAATATTTAGAAAAGTATGTATACGCGCGTCGCGCCTATTGCAATAGGCGCGACCCCGGGGTGCGCCTATTCCACAGATTTTTTTTTATTCGAACCAAACCAAACGGTCTATCAGAAACCACGTTGATTTTAAGTTTGCTTATGGTTTTCCTCCTAAATAGAAATTGAGAGACAGTCTCACGCGTTGCTTCATCTCAGTATTCATAGGTCCAAATTCATCTACGCTAGTCTCACCAAATTCCTCCAGTAAAGAAGAAAGTAAGTGATAAGAAGGTAAATACTTTTTTCCTGTCCTAAATTTTCCAACTTGTTCTGAACAACATCCCTAGGTAAAACATTGAAACAAAACTGTTTATTCACAAGTTTCTGAATGAGAATTTTCTTCAAATACACTAGCTAGTTTGACATTTTCAGGAATTACTGCTGAAAAATAGCTCTTTGGGGTTTTTAGGTGCAATAGCTAAATTTTCCAACTTGTTATGAACAACATCCGCGAGGTAAAACACTAAAACAAAGTTGTTTATTCACAAGTTTCTGAATGAGACTTTTCTTCAAATACACTAGCTAGTTTGACATTTTCAGGAATTACTGCTGAAAAATAGCTCTTTGGGGTTTCCACTCTTGCGTCTCGGCTGGTTCTCTAAACATGTGAAATTTAGATACTAACATGGTACGGTAACCAATGTCTTTCAAGCGACCTGATGTTTGTTCATTCTCTAGGCTAGTCTCACCAGACTACAATTGCTAAAGCATAAGCATAACACATTAACACTAACCAGGCTAGAGAGACGTACATCTCTGACTCAACATCTTCTGAATATCTTGTAAAGCTTCTCCAATGACTATAGCTTTTTAATTGAGTTTTTTTAAAAAGTAACCATGTCAATGTTGGATTTTAAATAATAATAATTGCTTCAACTCTTTTGAATCTCGATTATCAGACTCCGGCCGGACAAGTAGGGCAACGTAGCAGATTTTTCTCGGAAGGTGTGAAAAAGCATTGGAAAACAGTGTCAAACTAGCTAGTGTATTTGAAGAAAAGTCTCATTCTGAAACTTGTAAATAAACAACTTTGTTTCAATGTTTACCCTCACGGAATTTGGTGAGACTAGCGTAGAGGAATTTGGACCTATGAATACTGGGATAAAGCTACGCATGAGACTATCTCTCAATTTCTATTTAGGAGGAAAACCATAAGCAGACTTAAAATCAACGCGGTTTCTGATAAACCGTTGTTTCCACTTGCATATCCAACAACACCAGCCAGGGGGTTTAGATTTCTCTTGATAGAGAACCAGCCGAGGAATTTGGTGAGACTAGCGTAGAGGAATTTGGACCTATGAATACTGAGATAAAGCAACGCGTGAGACTATCTCTCAATTTCTATTCAGGAGGAAAACCATAAGCAGACTTAAAATCAACGTGGTTTCTGATAGACCGTTTGGGTCGAGCGGAAAAAAAAATCTGTGGAATAGGCGCACCCCTGGGTCGCGCCTATTGCAATAGGTGCACCCCTGGGTCACGCCTATTGCAATAGGCGCACCCCGGGGTCGCGCCTATACATACTTTTCTAAATATTTTTTTTATATATACACTTTTTTAAAAATAAATTCGAAAGTGTATACTTTCTAAAAAAAATCGAATGATGGAGAATTCATGAATGGCTTCCAAATGGTGATGGAGGTTTAGATATTGATAGGGGGCGACAGAGTTGGTAGGTAAGGATTGGGTTAGGTTTGAACGAAACCAGACACCACCTTTCACAGCTAGCTACTAACTTATGCCTGACCTGCAATCTTCACACGATTTGGTTACCTACTGAAAATAATGCATGGACTCTCTTTTTCAAATTTCATCCATAATTATCATACTAAACCAGTATTTTTAAAAAAAAAAAAAAATAACCAACAAATCTGGTTCACGGATTTCTTTTGTGCATTTTTATTTGTAATATTTTGCTCAAACTAAGAATTGAAACTGGAATCATACTGTAATAATACATTATTCTAAATATGAGTGGGGAGTAAAATATTTTAAATTTGTAGTGGAGAGTATGAGTATCGTGATGTGCGACCAACATATCTGCAATCACGTCAAGAATGAAAAAACCGATCACCTAGAGTTATATTGTTACCTTGATTAACAAGAAATCAACACAAATGTTCATGTCTCACCTTGGACCTACCATTACTTCCTCGAATGCTATCCCATTATGATAAAACATTCCTGGCCCGTTCTTTTGACAGAATGAAAAATGATTTGGGCTTACGGAATCCGTAAGCCCTTGTTCTTTTCGCGGAATTGCAACACATTTGCTTAGGAATTCCGGGCGGGGTAGGCTTAGGGTTTTCGGGTGAAAACCTCAGAATTCCTAAGCCTAGAAGGCTTGGAATTCGGAATTGAGGTGTGATTGACGATTATGCCCTCAACCATTTTACAAAATTCCCAGCGTGCCCCTTTTTCATTCCTACGCGATTTGTTCGGACTGAGTCACTGAGCAATTCAATTCTTCTCTGCGATTTCGATTCTCTTCCATGGCGGAAGAACCAGCTTCTCCCTTGCAGCCGTTCGCTCTTCACTTCATCCAGAACCCCTGCTACTTCCCTTCCGGGTGTCCGCTTTCCTTGCAACAATTATCATCCATGTTCGTTCCTATTCTTTCTCCCAATCTCACTCTCATCAGTTCATTTTTACTTTTCTGGATTAAGATTTAGGTGGTTGTTCATACTATCCATAGTATTTATGGATTGATGATCGGGGTTAGGGGTTTGCGGTTCCAAATTATTGATTTTAGTAGTGGCATATTAGATTTTTCAACTTTGACGATTAATTCTTTGTATGCCATATGTCGTCGTTCTTAGTTAAAAATAAAGTTCATCATGAAATCTAGTAAAAATAGAGAGTTATATTGCATAAGCTTTCTTTATCTGCAGTTTTATTTCTACTGCAATTTTTCGTTCTTGACTTCTTTCATCATAATTGTCCATGTTGGGTATTGATAGTGACATCCCAATAAGGAAAAGGCCTCGGAGGCCCAATAACCATGGAGGGGGTAAACCCAGGTTATTCGAACTGGACCAGCCTATGCTAAAGTCGATCTGGACCACAATAGTATGGCCCAAGATCGAGCCCAAGTTGATATGGACGCCACGATCTCCATAGCTGGTCGCCATTCGTCACCAGAACTCCTACTGCTCGCCATAGGAGTGCTCGCCCCGAAGAGAGCCTTGCCTCTTTCCCCTGGTCTCACCAACCGTTAATAAGGGTATGACCACGATATCCCGCATATCTCGGACACATATTCACTAAAGATTAGATACGGTAACTGCAATATCTCGCCGTAACCGCAATATCTACTATCCAAATCTTCAACAACACAATGTTCACGAAGATATACAGTTACCTTCTACGGTTTGGTTTCTCCTACTCTATAAATACGTTTACTTTACATACATTCATTAGGTTTTGAGCTACACACACACATATACTCATTTAAGCATCGGAGAGGGACTCAGAGACACCCCCTCTATTGCGATCCCCTACCTGCAGGTTTACCTGACCTAAGGCGAGAGCATCATTCAACCGTCATCTGGCATTCAATTCATTGCCAGATCAGCAATCAGGAGTTTACGATCCAACATTTGGCGCCGTCTGTGGGAACGAGTGATACAACCATGCAAACTCGATCCAAAAGCAATCGCCAGAACCAGGCTAACGAGCAATCCGCTGACAGCTCTGATTTCGCCGCCGCTTCGCCGCTCCACCAAGAACCTGCCAGCTAGGCAGCACCCAATGCCATCCCCCTAAGGATGGCCCGAGAAAATGTCGGTAATTCCAGACCGACTCCTGCTCCCAACCATACCGAGACTCCATCACCACAAACCGTCCACATCGCCGGGGAAAACATCCAGTTAACTCCGGAGATGATATCATTGTTGGAGGCCATCTTAGGACAGGCTCGCCGACAAGCCCCTGCTCCTCAAGAAAACACTCGCCCCGCTGCCACGGGGCCCCTACCGACCGAAACTGTGAATCATGGCGCCACAGCTCCCCAAGAGGATCATGAGATGACATCGGGACACCAGTCCCTACCCCCGGCATCCACCTAATCGCCGACGACTACTTATTCCACCAATCCATCTGGTCCCATGTCGAATGGGACTTCGCCAAAACAATGCACCTTGGACCAGGTGGACGACCTCATCAACAGGAGGCTCCAGGAAAGGCGACTGACAGTCGCAGCTCCCTTCAAGGAGCAATCTGCTCATCCCTTCGCCGACGATCTCGTCGCCATCAAAATCCCGAAAGACGTCGTCGCCCGGGCAATACCTGAATACAGTGGTGGAGGAGACCCCACTATACATGTGAATAAGCATGAGGCCTCTTTTTTGGGTAAGTCAAATGATCCAAATCACCTGGCTTTATTGTTTCCGTCGACCCTATCGGGTTCGGCGTCGTCCTGGTTCTTTGGTCTCCCTGCAGGATCTATAGGGTCTTGGGCAAAGTTGAGAAGCAAGTTCCTGGAGAGGTATATGGGCGAGCGCCTATTCAGGCTACAACCAGATCCGGATGCATCCAGATGATGAGGCCCATACCGCTTTCTATGCAGACGGGGACATTCTTTGTTACAAAGTGATGCCCTTCGGTCTAATCAATGTCGGGGCGACTTATCAGCGGATGGTGAACCGTCTGTTCCAAGACATGCTGGGGAGAAACATGGAGGCTTATGTGGACAACATGCTCGTCAAAACCATCAAGGGCAGTCCTCACACAACAGACCTTTGCGAAGCTTTCGAGTGCATGAGGAGGCACAACGTTCGCCTGAACCCTGCAAAGTGCGCCTTTGGGGTCAAATCTGGTAAATTCCTGAGATTCATGGTCAGCGCACGGGGTATTGAGGCGAACCCGGAAAAGATCAAGGCTATAGAGGAAATGAAGTCAACGACATGCCACAAGGAGGTCCAATGCCTGAATGGTCGCCTAGCTGCTCTCAATCGCTTCCTCTCCAGGGCGAGCGACAGGTCCCTCCCATTCTTCAAAACTCTGCGGGTCAACCGCAAGTTCGAGTGGACGCCAGACTGCGAGGAGGCGTTCCAATCCTTGAATCAGCACATTCAAACACTCCCAACTCTGGCAAAACCTGTTCCAGGCGAGCAACTATTCCTTTACCTGAGCATCAGTGATGTGGCGGCCAGTGCCGTTTTAATAAGGGAAAAGAATAATGTCCAGAGTCCAGTGTATTTTGTTAGCAAGATGTTTAATTCTGCAGAAATAAAATATGTCCAGATTGAGAAGTATCTCTATGCCTTAGTTATTGCTGCTCGAAAGCTGAGACCTTATTTTCACGCGCACGACATCACAGTCCTCACCAATCAGCCTCTCAAAAACTTCCTGATGAAACCAGATTCTTCAGGAAGAATGGTCAAGTGGGCGATTGAGCTCAGCGAGTTCAAGATCAAATTTGTGGCATAAACGACCATCAAAGGTCAAGCACTTGCTGATTTCATCGTGGAAAGCACAAGTAATGGTCTAACAGAAGCAGATAACAGGCCAAGTCCGTCAACATATAGCAATCAAATCTGGGAGCTTTATACATATGGATCTTCATCAAGAGAAGGCTCGGGGGCAAGTTTAATTCTCATTCCTCTTGAGGGCGAGCCTTTGAAGTACGCGATCGCCCTAACGTTTCAGGCGATCAATAATGAAGCAGAATACGAGGCTCTTATTACTGGACTCAGACTGGCAAAAGGAATGGGTATATCGACACTCAAGGTAAAAAGCGACTCTGAGCTTATTGTTAATCAGGTCAATGGAACTTACGAGGCAAGAGGGGAAAAGATGAAGAAGTACCTCAACATCGCCAAGAAACTCATCGCAGAAATTCAAAACTTTGCGATTGAGTCTATTCCTCACCAAGAGAACCAGATGGCAGACTCTTTAAGTAAGCTGACGTTGGGAGGAACCAGAATTCAAGACGTGCAGTTCCTGGAAAAAGCACTATGTTCAGTTCCCGACAATAGAGCAGAAGTCTTCAATATTCAAGGGCAGGTCACATGGATGACTTTGTTCCAAAATTTCTTAAAAGAGGAAATTCTCTCAGAAGACGAAGGCGAATCTACGAGGATAAGACGACTTTCAGCCAGTTACTTGATTATAGACGTAGAACTCTACAGGCGAGGCCACTCGACTCCTTACTTAAGGTGTGTTGCTCATCCAGAAACAGAAAGAGTTCTTTGAGAAGCTCACAAAGGAGTGGCAGCATGCCACGAAGGTGCGCGATCATTGACAAGAAAGATTTTCACGCTGGGATATTACTGGCCAACCTTGGGAAAAGATGCGGCTGAATTAACGCAAAGGTGTGAGACTTGCCAACAATTTGCACCACGATCAGGTCGACCGCCAACACTATTGTCCCCAATGGCGGGTGCATGGCCCTTTGCTCAATGGGGGATGGATATATTGGGTCATTTTCCTATTAGTACTGGTCAGCGCACTCACATCATAGTGGCGATCGACTACTTCACCAAGTGGATAGAGGCGAAAGCTTTGGCTTCTACAACGGAGTTTCAAGTGATCAAGTTCCTGAAGATCAACATATTTTCCAGGTTTGGCATTCCTAAGATACTTATCAATGATAATGGTCCACAATTCGTAGGAAAAGAACTCAAATGGCTCAGCGAAGAATACCATATCGACCATCGATTTAGCTCAGTACATCATCCTCAAACGAATGGGCAAGCTGAAGCAGCCAACAAAGTTGTTTTAGCAGGAGTTAAGAAAAGGGTTCGAGCATTCAAAGGTAACTGGGCAGAGGAGCTGGAGAACGTATTATGGGCTATCCGAACAACGCCCAAGGCAACCATTGGAGAAACACCCTTCAGTTTAGTGTATGGATCAGAAGCAGTAGCACCCGCCGAAATAGCGCTGCCTACCCACATAATCCTACACTTTGACACTGAGGCAAACGAAATTGAGCGCATGACTGACCTCGACTTGGCAGAAGAAAAGAGGTGGCAATAAGAAAGAACACAAGCCAAGATGCGACTGGCGACCGCTCGATATTTCAACAGATTAGTCAGCGCTCGCCAATTTTTCGTGGGAGAGATGGTTATGAGAAGGAATGAATTTACAAGACTGGACATCCAAAATAAACTTTCAGCTAAGTGGGAAGGACCATACAAGGTAGTAGAGATCGCCGCCCCAGGATCTTACTATTTGGAAACCACCGAAGGCAAAAGGTTACCCCGTCCATTTAATTCTGAACATTTAAGGAGATTTTATACATAACTTGTAATCAAAGTTTTATGTCAATAAAAACAAGTCATTCCTTTATAAAGCATGACTACCCGAAGAAAAAAGACCTGACGCCAAAAGTCAGGCGAAAGACTTGATGACCGAATCAGGCATTGAAGAAAAAGACATGACGCCAAAAGTCAGGCGAAAGACCTGATGACCGAATCAGGCACTGAAGAAAAATGACCCGATATCAAAAGTGGGTGAAAGCCCTGACGCCAAAGTCAGGCCAAAGACCTAACGCCAAAGTTAGGCAACAATAAAGACCTGATATCAAAATTGGGCAAAAGACCTGACGCCAAAGTCAGGCAAAAGACCTAACGCCAAAGTTAGGCAACAACAAAGACCTGACGCCAAAGTCAGGCAAAAGACCTAACAACAAAGTTAGACAAATCAAAAGACCTGACGCCAAAGTCAGGCGAAAGACCTAACAACAAAGTTAGGCAAATCAAAATACCTGACGCCAAAGTCAGGCGAAAGACCTAGCAACAAGGTTAGGCAAATCAAAAGACCTGTTATCAAAATCAGGCAGGAGTCCTAATGGCGAAAATAATCACTCCATCAAGGAATCTATCCTCTTACAAGTTGGACAAATTTGGGAGAAGTTATCTACTAAATATAACAGTTCCTTTACGAAGCGAGTTATAGAAGATGGATAAGGAATCTTAGGCGATCACTATGGATGATGAAGCCTTAAGTAACAAGTTCCTTGCCATTAGGCGAACACCCCCAAAGGTTTAAACTTCGAAGAGGTAATATATCTTTAAGCTTAGAAGTCTACACTGTTAAGTCTTAAGGCGTTTTCCTTAAGAAGTTTATACTAGACAAGGGAAATAGATAAGTCTAAGACTTATCCTTTCGAGCCTAAAAGAAAGGTCCAAGACCTTAAGAGTCGAGACCATTATCAAGCAAAGTGGAGGGTAATTATGATTAAGATATCGGAGAAATAGCCAACACATTCAAAGTCAAGTAAATATAAAGACTTATGAATATAAAGGCATTCAATATAAAATAACCGAGTCTTCAATCAAAAAATAATTACAAATTAAACCTAAAATGCAAAGAAAGATAAGAAAATCTAGAATCTAAAAAAAGATGGTCGACGGAAAGGTGGAAGCTTCAGGCCTTCGAGTCTTCAGGAGCAGGAACACTCTGCTCGCCTTCGGGGGCAACCTCCTCAACCGGAGCAGCAAGGTCGACTTCCTCAGCAGCAGTCTGTTCGACCTCTTCAGCAGCAGTAGGGGTCTCCTGGGGAAGGGAACTCCAGAGGAAAGGCTTAAGGGCCTCAACTTCCCGAAAAGGGAAGTTGGGGTCAATAGCCTGGATATCCTCAACCAGGACTTGGAGATAGTCATCAATTTCTGACTTCATCACCTCCAAAGCGCAATCAACGAACTCCTCAGTTTTCTTGAAGTCGTTGACCACGCTTTGAGGGGATGGAACATATTTTAGTTGTACAGCCAACTGTTCCTTCTCCTCCTCCAGGGCGTTCCCCCTGGTTTCAGCAGCAACCCTCTGGGACTCATCCGCAACCCGTTGAGCTTCGGCACCCGCCTTTTGAGCCTCTGCCTCTCCCTTCTGGGTCTGGGCCTCCTTAAGCTCAGCCTCCAGGCGAGCCCTAGCAACCTCCACCTCGGCTAAGTGCTTGTGAAGAGCCTCAGACTCATGAAGGGCGACCGCTGCATTAGCCTCCCTCTTCTTGACGTCAGCGAGGAGCCTCTCCTCCTTCCTGAAGTACTCCTCTCGAGCACTTTCCACTAAGTAAACTGCCGAGTCGGCAGTCGACTTCATGGACTCCATCTGCCCAGGAGAGAACCCCAGGCTCTAGTATTGCTCCAGCTCGATAAGCAGGTCGGTCTGTTTATTGGCGAGCTCCCTGACGACCCGACCGATCGCCACCTCTTCTCGAACGAGCTGGCAACAAAGGGAACGAGCAGCAATGATATGGTTAGTCTATAAAAAATACAAGTAATACAAAACCACAACAAAGGTTTAAAGTCTTACCAGGGTGACTCGTTCGAAATGCGTCCTCATCATCCTCTCGACGACAGGTAGCTCCGAGGGAACCTCAGAGCGATCCCTGGGAGGAATTATTCCCTCCAGGAGTCGCATGCATAATTCCGGGTTCCCCCGGAGGGACTTCTTATCGGAGACCCCCGTCTTCGAGAAATCTCCGTTGGGGATCCAGACGCCCCATGAATTGGCAGCCTTGGGCGCCTGGAACAAGCCCACCAAGGGGCAGTACTCCCCAGGGGGAGTCTTCGAAGACCCAGGGGCCTCGGGCCCCTTCTTCTGGGCCTCGGATTTCTTAGGAGGAATGGAGGCTGAAGGCTCAGGAGGAGTAGGGGTCGCCGGGATCACGACCAGAGTCTTCTCCTTAGGGGCAGCAGGACCCTTAGGAGCCAAAGGACTCCTGGGAAGAGCAGGGCGCTCCTCGCCTGAACCCCTGACCTTCTTGGCAGGGGAGGAGGGGGGTCCCGAGCCACGTCAGTAGCAGGCTTCTCTGCAAACAGTAGGCGAATACATCAAAATCCAAAAACATTTCGCGTGGAAATAAAGAAGATACGAGTAAAATAGCAATGTACCTGGTTGGCCAGGGTCGACGGTGGCCGAGGGACGTTCCTCCTCAAGCTTCCTCTTGGAGGAACGCCTAGAAGGAGGAGGAGTAGGGTTCAGCGACGCCTGGTCCGAGGATAGCCCCGCCTTACCCTGGTCATCAAAGAGACCCATGAGTTTTCGGCCCCGGTTGCCTACAACCAATAAAAAGAAAAGAGGTTAGAAGAATTACCCAATCAACAAGAAGTGGCGTGGCTTGATGAATGCCCGCCATCTCGAGCATATTCTCAGTAGTCTCTTTTACTGAGTGGATGGGGTGAAAACTGGAGGACCTATGCAACCGGAACAGGTCGTCGATGGCGTTCCGGTCACTCCCCGACAGCTCGCCAAAGGCAAGGGGAATATCCCTATCCGGATGAGACAACTCCCAGGACACGCCCCCTTGTAGAAGAAGTAGAACTTCTTGTAGTTGGAGTTGGTGGCATGGAAGTCGTCGACCAACCGGATATGGACGTTCCAGCTCCACGCCTGGTCTCTCCATTCTTCAAACTTTGGCCAACGATACTGGAAGTGGTGGAGATAATTCGCTCCGACGGCCAATCAGAAGAAGTATCGGAATAAGGCCAGTGAATACGTCCATTCTTGACGTATACACAGGAACTTGAATCCAACCCACATCCTGATGGCGTTGGGTACGAGCTGAGTAGGATGAATCCCATAATCCCGGCACAGCTCCTGCAAATCCTCGCAGAGAGGAAAACGCAACCCAGCATCGACCTGAGCCGCATAAAGGTAAACCTCTCCGCCGCGAGGGTAATGCAGTCCCATGCCCGGGTACCTGGGGGCATCCACTTCACTAAGACCACCGATGCTCACTACCGTCTTAAAATAAGCCGGCTTCAGTTCGTTGGGCTTGACATCTACTTACAAATTCAGATACGGCAAGAACAATATGAAAACAAGAAAAACAGGGGATACTCTCAAAACAGAACAACAAAACAGAGTATTTACCTTTTGGAGATAAGATGGGCGTGTGGGTTTCCGGCCCATCCACCACCACAGGCGTGGCTGCGGACCTTCCAATGTCAGGTTGCCTCTCAACCGAGGCTGGTGTAGAACCGTCCCTGATTAACAGGGTGCATTTGCATTTTTTGGCACCTTAGGGGCCGAAGAAGAAGGCATGTTGGCCGTCATCTTTGTCTTACCAGTCGATTGGTTACGGGTGGCCATGGATGTTTCTAAGTTGGAAGGTTGGAAGATTGACAAAAGGAAGGAGAAGGTTGCAAAAATCAAAATCGGAAAACAGAGAGAATGCTCTAGAGTATGAAGGAATGGAAACGTAAAGGACAAAATAATGGAACTTATGTCCCTTATATAGCCAAAAAAAGGAGTAACCGCCACAGACATAATTGAAACAACGCAGAGAATGATTGCACCTTTTGGGTAAAAATCGAAGGAATGTCAGAATTCTAAGAGATACCTCGTGGAGACAAACGGTCGGCCAGTGCAAAAAACTGTCAGACTACCCTTGGGTTACAGAATATTAAATGACAGGCGTTCTTCAAGCGACCGTTCGACTTCTGGATGACTATGCAGTTATTAAATGTCAAAGTCTATTAAGCAGACAAAGTGATCGTCAGCGCACTAAATAGACCTTTTTGGGAAATCCTTTTCAAAGGTAATGATCGCCTAATAGCAAAAGTTAAACCCTCATGAACCTAGACTGCCTAGAGTGATCGCCAAGAAGGAATAAAACATTGAATATTCATTCAGCCCTGAACTATGGAACGACTGATCGCTAAACAAGCATGAAGTGTCCATAAAGGTATGTACCACAAAAAAAGACAAAGAAAACCAAATCTAAGTGTCACTATCTCAAACCCTACCAAGGAATCAAGCTCGACTGAAGAAACTTCAATCAAGCTTCGGGGGCATATGTTGGGTATTGATAGTGACATCCCAATAAGGAAAAGGCCTCGAAGGCCCAATAACCATGGAGGGGGTAAACCCAGGTTATTCGAACTGGACAAGCCTATGCTAAGTCGATCTGGATCACAATAGAGTGGCCCAAGATCGAGCCCAAGTTGATATGGACGTCACGATCTCCATAGCTGGTCGTCATTCGTCACCAAGTCGCGAACTCCTACTGCTCGCCATAGGAGTGCTCGCCCCGAAGAGAGCATTGCCTCTCTCCCCTGGTCCCACCAACCGTTAATAAGGGTATGGCCACGATATCTCGCATATCTCGGACACATATTCACTAAAGATTAGATACGGTAACTGCAATATCTCGCCGTAACCGCAATATCTACTATCCAAATCTTCAACAACACAATATTCACGAAGATATACAGTTACCTTCTACGGTTTGGTCTCTCCTACTCTTTAAATACCTTTGCTTTACATACATTCATTACGTTTTGAGCTATACACACACATATACTCATTTAAGCATCGGAGAGGGACTCAGAGACACCCCCTCTGTTGTGATCCCCTACCTGCAGGTTTACCGGAGCTAAGGCGAGAGCATCATTCAACCGTCATCTGGCATTCAATTCATTGCCAGATCAACAATCAGGAGTTTACGATCCAACAGTCCAATAAGTATTTCCCCTTTTTCGAAAATTATAATGTTTTTATGTTTCTTTCTTAAATCTGCTCGTTTTTAAATTAAATCATTTCTGATGTTGCAGTTCAGCTGCGCTGCCATCATGTATCTTCAGTTCTACATCAACGATAATGGGGACAAAGTCTACACCACCAAGGTATGAACATTTCCATTTACAGTTTTCTACACTATGGTTCCATATACAAGAACTGTCTACCTTCAGAACAGTGATGAGCTTGGTTTAAGTAGTCGGAGTTCCCCTTATGGTTGATTCTGGTGAAATCAAGGTTCCCCTTATAATACTAACTTCATCCTCATGTTATGACACATGTTTCCATTCTTCAGATTGAAAACGTTGCTGGCCCAATTATGGGGTTAATTACTTAATTGGTTACACATGTTTGACCAATGTTCAGAATGGTTACACATGTTTCAAAATATGATTAATTGGTTTTGCTATGTGAATAATTGGTTACACATGTTTTTCCCAATGTGATTAATTGGTTATTCCGTTAGTAAACCGTTAATTTTAACGTTAATTCATTTTTTTAACATATTATTGAATTGTGAAATGACTATTATGCCCTTAGTTGTATTGAAGAACACATTGAACGATTGAAGAACCAGAATCGAATCAAATTCAATTTGATGTTCTTGAGAACCCAGAATCGTAATTTCTGGGTTCTTGAGAACCCAGAAACAGCATTTATGGGTTATTCACATTGTGGGTAACATGTCGAACCTTTTAATCACATCATTTCAAACAACAGTATCCATTTAATCACATTATAGAGAAACATGTATGACCTTTTAATCACATTATAGAGAAACATGTATGACCATTTAATCACATTTGGTGATAACATATACTGCAATACAGAACTTCAAGAACCCAGAATTGCGATTCTGGGTTCTTCGATTCTTGTTCTTGAAGATGATGATGTGTTCTTGAAGATGATTCTAGGGGTAATTACGTCATTTTATGTATCTAAATAGTGACTTAACAGTGATTTCTAACGGTGAACAGTAAAAAAACTAAATAGTCACATTTCAAAACCAATTAATCACATTTTGAAACATGTGTAACCAATTAAGTAATTAACCCCTCAATTATGCTTGATTGGGTTATTTCTCAGCATGATCGCATCTTGCAGTGGATTGAACGTGTGTTTAATCTTGAGGTAAGACTAATATTAGTCACTGTAATGTAAACTTTCACTGAGCTAAATGTAATGTCACTTGTAAAGAATAATAAGGTATTAGATTATTTTTGTGCTTTAAAACAACGAGCTTAGAATTAGGATATTCTGGATATACGTAGGAGTGGGAGGCTTTATCAGTTCAGCAAAGACAGGATGCATCGGTAATTGAAGTTTTCAGGATCATAGAGGAGGTACAAGCACAGTAATTGAGCTCTGTCCTGGTTTATCATGCAGTATAGTAGGCTAATTGTTTCCTTGAAACTGCAGATTGTGGAGCAATTTTTCGGATGTTGAATTGTGCAGGTGTGATCGATGTTGAATGGTGCAAGTGTCGTCCATGCAGTACTACTTCCTACGTTGCTGTCAACAGATAGAGGCAGGGTTATGGGTGATTGCGGATGTGTCCTATAGTAGAAGAAGTGATAACTCTAGTCATTGTCCATGGAGACTTCCTTATGGATGCATGATTCAAGACCTATCTAGTGGTTGTTCCAAGGTTGAATGGAGTTGAATGGTCGACTGAATGAATTTATCTTGTTGAATGTTCGACTGAATGGAGTTGAATGTCGACTGAATTTTTGTTTTAACTCATATATTTTACAAGAAAGACGGATTAAAATGAGTTGGTGACAAGTTTTAAATTGTGAATTTTGTTGATTATATTGTGGATTGATAGAATCTATGAGATACAATAAATTGTCCTTTAAAATTTAATTAAATAAATTATTTAAAAGTATTTTTTTAATTATTAGTTAATTATATTTAAGTTTTTATTATTAATAATTTTTAAAATTAATTAATACAAATTATATGTATTATATACTATACATATATAAGGAGGGGCAAATATGTCATTTTTACCATATTCCATTCCTTTTCCATATACAATTCCACTAAAGAAACAACATAGTTCTTTATTCCATTCTATTTCATTCCACCAAAAAAAACTTCATATTCTTATCTTCTATTCCATATTCCCTATTCATATTCCGTATTCTTTATTCTGAATTCTGAGAAAGAAACGTCCTGTCATAATTTTGATATAGTGTAATTGCGAATTTGTAATTCATCACTTTATCCTCCAACAAACGAACCCTATTCTTTTACCTCTATGGAGTCTGGCCCTTTGCTGCGAGTCATTTGCAAAATCCATAAAATGTAAAATATTAATTAGGGTTAATGGTCAAAGTGCCCCCTAAAGTTTGGTCGAAATTTAAGAATCCCCTTTAAAGTTTAAAATTTGAAATTTTAGTCATAATGTTTGGACGAAATAAAAAATTCCCCCTTTCCGTCCTAAGTCTGTTTATTTGAGACGGTAAACTGACATGTGCCTAGCACGTGACTTGACTTAAATTTTAAAGACCAAAATGCCCTTAGGTTGTAAATTTTAAATTCATCTCCAGTAGGCTTGGAATTGAGGGAGATAATTTAGGTTGGGAATCGATGATTCAGTTGTAACTGGAGCTCAAGCTATGGCGGCGTTTGCTGGAGTGGGGCTAATTCTGAGCTCTGTCCTTGGTTTTCTTCTCTTGGCTTTCTTCGGAGAGGTTTACTACTTGCTATGGTGGAGGAAAAAGAAGAGGATTGCTATTCAGAGCAACGCTGTCAGCCCTAATCCAGAAACGGAGGCGGAGGACAATTATTACAGACAATACGCGAAAGATCTCCTTCATTTGATCTGCTGGAAGAATCTGAAACCTGCTGAACAAACGCATAATTCAGAATCGAGGAACAGAACGGAGGAGGAAGACGATCCAGAGCTCGGAAACAGCAAAGATCTGATTGTAAAGTCCGCGTTTGGGGAAGAGAGCGTGGAAGCGGAGCTCATGAGAATCCACAACCTCGGGGGATCGCCCAGATTTCTGTTCATGATCAGGGAAGAGACGAATGAGGATCTAGACTCCGAAGACGGCAGATCGACGAGGAAAGGCTCCAGGACGTGGAGTCTGAGCGATTTGATTCTCGCGTTGGATCAAAATACAACCAAATATAAAAATGATATTCATAATACAATAGAACATCAGAGTAGATGAAGTCTCCCAAAGCTCAAAATCGACTTCCGATGGAGAAGAAGATGGATTCTTGGTATCGACTGAAAGGAATTATCTTCTCCGTTGAAGATAAGGGCATTGTTGTTTAGAGCCTCCGTGACGCCATTGTTGTTCTGAGCTGCAAAAACTTCTGACATAAGGGCATTTTGGTCTTTAAAATTTAAGTCAAGTCACGTGCTAGGCACATGTCAGTTTACCGTCTCAAATAAACGGACTTAGGACGGAAATGGGGAATTTTTTTATTTTGTCCAAACATTAGGACTAAAATTTCAAATTTTAAACTTTAAGGGAAATTCTTAAATTTCGACCAATTTAGGGGGCACTTTGACCATTAACCCTATTAATTATTACTACCTTTCCATTCTCAAAAGGGTTAACAAGTCCACTAGTACCATAAGTTTGGGTCATGTGATCGGATGGTACTGTATGTTTTTTGATGTGGTTAAATGGTCTGTTATGTTTGGAGCATGTTGTCATATGGTTCTCTGTTAGTCAACCGTTAGATTTTTCTGTTAAATGATCAATGTCAGCACCACGTCAGCGCCACATCAGCGCCACGTAGATATATAATATAATATTTAATTTAAAAAATAAAAAAATAGGGAAATTTTAAAAAAAAATTGGGAAAATATTTTAAAACTTTATATATTAATAAAAAATATTTTTTAAAAATTTATTTTTTAAAAAAATATCGAAAATTGAAAAAAACAAAAAAACTAGGTTGGACCCTTGGGGTCCAATTGACCCAGCCAAGGGTCGAACCCTGGGTTGGGTCAGACCTAGACATGGTCGCCCAACCCTTGGGGTCCAATTGACCCAGCCAGGGTCGAACCCAGGGTTGGGTTAGACCCAGACCTGGTCGCCCAGGTCAGGCGACCTGGTGGGGGTCCAACCCAGCCCAGAGTTCGACCTTTAGCTGGGTCAATTGGACCCCAAGGGTCCAACCTAGTTTATTTATTTTTTTCAATTTTCGATTTTTAAAAAAAAAATACATTTATAAAAAATACATTTTATTAATATATAAAGTTTTAAAATAATTTCTTAATTTTTTTATAATTTTTCATATATTTTTTCAATTTTCGATTTTTTTAAAAACAATTTATAAAAAATACATTTTATTAATATATAAAGTTTTAAAATATTTTTATAATTTTTTTCAATTTTTTCCGATTTTTATTATATTTCCTATTTATTTGTATTTTCCAATTGTCACATCAGTGCCACGTCAGCGCCACGTCAGCATTCTGTTAGTTAACATTGACGGCAACAGTAATTTGGACCAAATAACAACATTGCGAAACTTATGGTTCTATAAAACAACATAAGGGTACCATCTGATCACATGACCCAAAATTATAGTACCATTGGACCTATTAACCATTCTCAAAATTTGATCACTTAACGTCTAAATAATAAATGATTTGTTTATATATATAAAAACAAATATTTATAGGGGGGCCACATATACGCTGACCTCCTCTCACACTAGCGACTGTGGACTAGCTGCGAAGTTGGATTTTTCTTTTAAAAAAATGTCAGGGTCTGCGAATAATGGGCCTTAATTTAATTGAGTCCCTGAGAAAACAGTGACTAATAAATTGTATTTGATATTTGAGGTAACATATTACTGAATGTGAAATTTCGTCCAAAAAGTCGCTAGAGATTAATTTATGCACCTGCAAAAGTAAATGGGGTAAATAATTTAGCTACGGATCCCCTTTAATATTTAAACGAGTATGGTTGAAAGTTTACCTTCGACTCTCTCATCTATCTCGTGTATTATCTCACTGCATAATCACGGAATTAATCATACTTAGGTAGAATATCAATTTCATCTAGAAAGATAGGTAAAGTTAATGACTAATATATTGTTTTATTAATATTCACCCACCTTATATATTTCAATGAGATAGATAAATATGCTATCAGAAGTGAGAGATGACTTCAACCATAAGGAAGGAAAAACTAATATATATATATATGATTTACAAATATATCTATATACTAATTATAAAAATATGAAAAAGGGATTATTTATATAATATGATGAAATGATAACACTTCATTTGTATGTATATCTTCCATTAATATGATTTTGAATGATTTTTTTTTTTTTAATATTAGTTTAAAAATAATTTTACACATTCTTTTAAAAATAAAATTTATATTTGTAACACGAAACGAACATTAAAGTGTTTGATTTCTTAAATAACTGTCACATCTTATTTTATGATTTTAATATATATATATATGTTTGCCTTTAATAATTATAATATAGAGGGTAAATAATTCCAAAACACTCGGTTATTTAACTATTGTTTTTAAATATATTAAAATATTTAGAATTATGGTTTTATATACTCTTACCTTATAAAAAATTGTTAAATATACTAAACTGTTAACTGCATGTCTATATTTTCTGTTAAATATCACTGATTTCTGTTAAAAAAAAATACAATTTTATCCTATTGTTCATCTCCAATTTAATAATACATATCTGTATTTAAATCCAACCTAAGATGTAAATTTGATTTTTTTTCAAAAAGTAGCTACTTTCGAAAAAATATTTGAAAAAGTGTATATCAAATTTTTTTTTTTAGGAAAGTATGCATACGCGCGTCGCGCCTACGGCAATAGGCGCACCCCTGGGTGCGCCTATTGCACAATTTTTTTTTTCCTCCGTGAAAACACCGGTCTATCAGAAAAACACGTTGATTTTGAGCCTGCTTATGGTTTTCCTCCTAAATAGAAATTGAGAGATAGTCTCACGCGTTGCTTTATCCCAGTATTCACAGGTCCAAATTCCTCTACGCTAGTCTCACCAAATTCATCGGCTGGTTCTCTATCAAGAGAAATCTAAAGCCCCTGGCTGGTGTTGTTGGATATGCAAGTGGAAACAATGGTCTATCAGAAACCACGTTGATTTTAAGTCTGCTTATTGTTTTTCTCCAAAATAGAAATTGAGAGATAGTCTCTCCAGTAAAGAAGAAAGGAAGTTATAAAAAGTTAAATACTTTTTCGCTGTCCTAAATTTTCCAACTTGTTCTGAACAACATCCGCGAGGTAAAACACTGAGACAAAGTTATTTATTCACAAGTTTCTGAATGAGACTTTTCTTCAAATAGACTAGCTAGTTTGACATTTTCAGGAATTACTGCTGCAAAAGAGCTCTTTGGTCATCATCAATTGAAATGTAGGATGACTCATTATAACTATGGTGAGGCAGCCCGTAGAGTACTGGACCCCACTCAGGAATTAACGGAGATACTGGCTGGCCTAAGCTTAATTATGGTGTATGTGTCGCTCTCAGTCTCAACCTTCCATATAAGTCTGCCGTTGAGAATTGAGACCAACTATAGGGTTTTCGTCCTAAATAGAAATTGAGAGATAGTCTCACGCGTTGCTTCATCTCAGTATTCATATGTCTAAATTCCTCTACGCTAGTCTCACCAAATTCCTCGTCTGGTTCTCTATCAAGAGAAATCTAAAGACCCTTGCTGGTGTTGTTGGATATGCAAGTGGAAACAACGTTGATTTTAAGTCTGCTTATGGTTTACCTCCTAGTTGATTTTAAGAGCTCTTTGGAATTACTGCTGCAAAAGAACTCAAATAAAAAGCTATAGTCATTGGAGAAACTTTACAAGATATTCAGAAGATGTTGAGTCAGAGATGTACGTCTCTCTAGCCTGGTTAGTGTTAATGTGTTATGCTTATGCTTTAACAATGTTAGTATCTAAACTTCACATTTTTAGAGAACCATCCGAGAGGCAAGAGTGGAAACCCCAAATAGCTATTTTGCAGCAGTAATTCCTGAAAATGTCAAACTAGCTAGTGTATTTGACGAAAAGTCTCATTCAGAAACTTGTGAATAAACAACTTTGTTTCAGTGTTTTACCTCGCGGATGTTGTTCAGAACAAGTTGGAAAATTTAGGACAGGAACCTAAAGTAAACCCAAAGAGCTCTTTTGCAGCAGTAATTCCTGAAAATGTCAAACTAGCTAGTGTATTTGAAGAAAAGTCTCATTCAGAAACTTGTGAATAAACAACTTTGTTTCAGTGTTTTACCTCGCGGATGTTGTTCAGAACAAGTTGGAAAATTTAGCTCTTGCACCTAAAAACCCCAAAGAGCTCTTTTGCAGCAGTAATTCCTGAAAATGTCAAACTAGCTAGTCTATTTGAAGAAAAGTCTCATTCAGAAACTTGTGAATAAATAACTTTGTCTCAGTGTTTTACCTCGCGGATGTTGTTCAGAACAAGTTGGAAAATTTAGGACAGGAAAAAAGTATTTAACTTCTTATAACTTCCTTTCTTCTTTACTGGAGAGACTATCTCTCAATTTCTATTTAGGAGGAAAACCATAAGCAGGCTCAAAATCAACGTGGTTCCAGTGTTGCACGGGAAAAAAAAATTTATGCAATAGGCGAACCCCTGGGTCGCGCCTATTGAATAGGCGCATCCCTAGGATGCACCTATTGAATAGGCGTGATGCGCGTATGCATACTTTCCTAAATATTTTTTCGAAAGTAGCTACTTTTTGAAACAAATCTGTAAATTTTACTGAATTCAACTCAAATATACAATTTAGGGTTGAATCAAACCTAGATTTGCATATTTGAATTCAACTAAATCCAAATCTACATTTTTTTGTTTGAATTCAATAAAAAAAATGCAGATTTGAAAATCTAAAAATACAAATTTTGGTTAAATTCAAACTCAAATCTGAGAATTTAATTTAGCATTGAAGATGAAATAAAAATACTTAAATGAGTAAAATTATCATTTTAACACATTTAAAAGAAAAAATGAATAAAATAGTATCGTCTGTACAAATACCAATAAATTCAAATATATGTGCCTAACGCGCGCCTCTCTATCCAGGATTGTACCTGTGAAGCTTTACTCCGTAGGGAGTCCTTGTCCGCCGCATTCCACGGTTGGATTGTAGCAATTGAATGCTAATCTCCTTCTCTCAGCTTCCAATTGGCCAAGGGAAACAGTCCCATGCAGCTTTCCCTTGTAAAACCTTTCAACCGTAACCTGTCTTGCCCTAACTCCTTTCTTCCCTAACCCTATTTTCTGGTTTCCTTTTCTTTCTGTCACGCAGGTCGGCCGAGGCGGAGGCGAAGGTGTCTGAGCCGTGTCGCCGATGGCTGAGCAGTCCAGTTCTGGCGGTGGAGAGGGACTAGGGCCCCTGTCTCTCAAGCTGGTGCATCAATCTTCTTCGGTTCGTCCTGCTCGGGTTTATGGTCGGCTCATCTCTGTGAAACCGGTTAGTAATTCTGTGGTGAGGTCGGTTCTTAAGATTGCCTGGGCTAGGTTTGGGGATGTCAAAATGAAAGATGTGGATGCTGTTACTATGGCCTTTGAATTCGAGAGTGACAGGGTCCGTGAGCAGGTTCTGGACGGTGGTCCATGGTCGGTGCAGGGGCAATGTCTCAATCTTAGGGAGAGGTCTGTTGATATGAGCTTAGCTGATTTGCAATTCAATACTCTGGATATATGGATCCAAATTCATGGGCTAAGCTTAGGTGTGAGCAACGATGATAATGCTCGACAGATTGGGAGCTCGGTTGGCAGGTTCCTTTCTGCAGAATCAGCCAGAGTTGCCAAGCACCGTGATTTCCTACGTATTAGAGTTGCGGTGGATGTGTCTAAACCACTGCAGCCGGGTTTCATTTGGACGGATGATAGAGGCCGTGAGAAGTGGGTGACAATCAAGTACGAACGATTGTCGGACTTTTGTTTCGGGTGTGGTCGTCTTGGTCACGCTTCCCAGTCGTGTGACAAGGAGATTGCTCGTGATGTCCGGAATTTGGGTAAGCCTGTGTATGTCCCGTGGCTGCAAGGAGCTAGGCCTTCCTTCGATAGATGGCACAAGATCGGGGGAGGGAGGAAACATGAACCACACCATCGGGACCCAAGCAGGCAGACGTGGAAGGAGCTTTCGTCTGTCCGTCGCCCATCGCCTCTACCTTATGCCGTGACCAGCCTAGCCTTCAGCCGAAACATTCTGGTGCCGCGGAGCTTTCGTCTGTCCGTCGCATGGGAACCTCTGTTCGTAAACCTCGCAGGCAGGTGGCTCCCAAGGAGCCTAAGAGGGGTAGGGACTTGACCAAGAGAGGTGGCAGTGGCATCTACAAGAGGAGGAAAACGGATAACGGTGTGCATGCAGATCAGTCACACGTGAACAATGAGAAAGGTGGCCCGTCGGGAAGCCATCCTCATGACCAAACTACCGAACCTTCAAGGGGATCTGGTGGCTGTCCCCCAACAGCCACACAAGCCAAATGAGCATCATCAGCTGGAACTGTCAGGGGTTGGGGTCTCCCCTTACAGTTCGTCATCTAAAAGACCTAAAGAGAAGGTTTCAACCGTGCATTATTTTCATCATGGAGACAAAGAATTCTGAAACCTTCTCCGATAGGGTGCGTAGGGAAGTTGGTATGGACAATGCTACATATGTTGATCCGATAGGGTCGAGCGGTGGACTTGCTATTTGGTGGTCGAATGAGGTTCTTCTTAGCATCGGGTCTAAGGGCAGTAATTTTATCGACACTAGGGCATCCTTTGCCCAAGGGACCGGTGGATGCGCTATCACGTGGGTTTATGGGGACCCCGTTTACGAGAGGAGGCAAAGAAACTGGGATGATATCAGGAGTCTCGGGGCTCATAGGTCCGAACCTTGGCTATGCATCAGCGACTTCAATGATATCTCCAGTCATGATGAGAAACTAGGTGGTCGGAGAAAGGAACAGAGGAAAATTGATGGTTTTATAAGGTTTCTTGCTGACCTCCTCCTTGAAGACATCGGCTTCAAGGGCCAACCGTTTACTTGGTCAAATAACCGCCGCGGTCCGGACAGGGTTTGTGAACGGCTTGATAGAGGGGTGACCAATGCCTCGTGGTTTGCTGCTTTTCCAACGGCGCTTTGTACAAACAAGCTTCAAGTCGGGTCCGATCATTCTCCTCTCATTCTCAGATTGGACTCGAGGGATATTAGAGGGGACAAGTGTTTCCGGTTTGAGGACATGTGGCTAGAAAAAAAGGAATGTTTTGATGTCATCAAACACGCTTGGTCACGGATGGGGCCGATTGTTTCGACTGGGGATATTGGACCGAAGATGAATTCTTGCAAACAACACCTGCTATGTTGGAGTAGAAAGGAATTCAAGCACAATGTGTTGGAGATAAACAAGGTTAGATCGCGTTTGATTACTATTTCCTATCGGCCTAGGGGCCAAAATGAGGAAGATGAAGAACGAGCTCTTAAGTCCCGCCTACATGCGTTATGGAAAAGGGAGGAGATATTTTGGAAACAGAGAGCTAGGGTGAAGTGGCTAAGGGAGGGAGACCGTAACACGAAATTTTTCCACCAAACGACCCTTGCGAGGCGAAGGAGAAATAAGATAACCCGGATCAAGGGAAGGGATGGGGTCTGGATTGACGGGGAGGAGGCTATCATTACCGAACTTCATTCATTCTTTAGGGAGCTGTTCACCACGGATAAGGGGGTTGATGATGGGGAGACGGATCCGGGGCGTATTGCCCACATCTTGCCTATTTCAGTAGATGACACTCAGAACAGGGACCTTACGGTTAGTGCTTCACATGAGGAGGTTAAGAGAGCAACGTTTCAGATGGGTGGTTCACGGGCTCCGGGACCGGATGACTTCTCGGGAACTTTCTTCCAAAATAACTGGACTGCAATCGACCCAGACATCGTCACCTTTGTCAACGCCTTCCTCGAGACAGGTATCATGCCCCCTTTTCTTAACCTTACTGATATTACCCTTATACCGAAAACTGCTAACCCAACCTCCCCCTCGGAGTTCAGGCCCATTAGCCTCTGTAATTTTGCTTATAAGATTATCTCTAAAGTTTTGGCAAACCGGCTTAAAGGCCTTTTGCCAGAGCTTATCACCCCCTTTCAGAGTGCGTTTGTGGCAGGACGGAGAATCCAGGATAATATCCTCATTGCCCACGAGATGTTCCACTTCTTGAAAACAAGGAAACGTGCAGGGTCAGGTGCGGGGAGAACGGAATGCGCTCTCAAAATGGACATGCAAAAAGCCTATGATCGGATCGAGTGGGACTTCCTTTTGGAAGTCTTAGAGAGAAGAGGCTTTTCAGCTAAGTGGATCGGATGGATTAAAGCGTGCATCTCTTCAGTGACTTACCGTGTTCTGGTCAATGGGAAGCGTACGCACATGATTAGGCCCTCAAGGGGGCTCAGACAGGGAGACCCGCTTTCTCCTTACCTATTTATATTAGTCGCTGATGTTTTATCTCGCATGATGGAGGATCAGGTTGCATTAGGGCTGCAGCATGGCATCCGACCGAAGAGCTCTTGCCCATCCATCCATCACTTATTCTTCGCGGATGACTCATTGTTCTTCTTGAGTGGATCCGTGGAGAAAGCTAGGGCACTTCGTGGCGTCATCGATCTATATTGCCACTTATCGGGTCAAAGGGTGAATTTTGCCAAATCGAGTATCTACTTCAACGGGGCCGCGGATCACGGGTTCATCATTGATGTGTCGGCTGCCCTTGGGGTGCACCATGTCCTTGATCCGGGACAATACTTGGGGCTTCCATCGGTGTGAGGTAGATCAAGGAGACATGCTTTGGAATATCTTAAGGGTCGGGTTCAAGAGAAGATAAATAGTTGGAGGAACCGTTTACTCACAAATGCCGGGAAAGAAGTCCTTATGAAAGCGGTTATCACGGCTATCCCTACATATGCGATGACCATCCTCAAGTTTCCAAAGTCGTGGTGCTCGGAGGTAAATGCTCTTATTGCAAAATTCTGGTGGGGTGCCCCAAATGGTGATCGGAAAATTCATTGGAAACGTTGGCATGTCATGACCTTGGCTAAGGAGTACGGGGGCTTCGGTTTTAGGGAGCTTCAAGACTATAATTCTGCTCTTTTAACGAATATGGCTGCCCGTGTTATGAACGAACCTTCTAGCCTCTGGGTACGGGTCCTCAAGGGGCTATATTTCCCGAGAACCGACTTTATGCATGCGTCTAGAGGAGGGAAACCTTCTTGGGGCTGGGTGAGCTTATCCCATGGGCGCGACCAGCTGAAGATGCACGGGAGATGGTCGGTGGGGGACGGCAGGTCCATTAGGCCCTTCACGGACCGTTGGAACTCGGGGCCACTCGGGGGCTGCCTGCGTCCGCGCGCTGGGAGTGTGGCAGATGGAACCGAACGGCTGGCGAACTGGATCAACCAAGAGTCTCGTTCTTGGGACGCTGCTGCGGTACAGGAGGCTCTGGATCCTGACGACGCTGCTTCGGTTCTGCAGGTCCAGCTTCCTTTCGCATGCAGACCCGACATCCTCTGGTGGCCAGCGACGGTTGATGGGAGGGCCACGGTACGTTCGGCGTACCACGCCATTCACGCTCAGGACACTGACGATGAGCATAGGGGAGCTGGCATCACTCCTCACCTGTGGAAGGCCGTTTGGAACATACGGGTGTGGCCGAAACTGCAGGTATTCATATGGAGGCTTGGGAACGACTCCATCGCAACAATAACCAACTTGCTGAAGCGCGGTGTCCCGACGTCTAGCCAGTGCCCGTCCTGTAACGGAGAGGAGACATCGCACCACCTCTTCCTCGAGTGCAGTTGGGTACAGCAGGTTTGGTACGAGTTGCTCGGCTTAAATGTTGCAGGTGTGGTTGTTCCGTTGTGTAGTTGGCTGGAGGAGTGGGCCAAGCGACACCAGCAGCATCGTTCGAACGGTAGGGGTGGCAGCCGATCCGACCAATGGCTCACGGTGATGGTGGGGTGTTGGTTTGTGTGGAAAGCCAGGTGCCGACTGGTTTTTGACAGTAAACAACCGAATCCGTGGACAGTGGTGCGTCTGGTCCGTGAGGCGTTGCATGAGATGAAGAATGTGTATCCATCGCCTGTTGCACATACGTTCGGGTCGGGGCCGTGTTCATGGGCTGCTCCGGACCGAGGGACAATCAAGATCAATTGTGACGCGGCGTGGGACCATACTTCGGGTCGGGGCGGGATAGCGGCCATTGCTCGGAATAGTGATGGTCAAATCATTGGAGGGCGCTCTAGACAGATAGTGGCGGCTTCAAGCGAGGAGTCGGAGGCCCTTGCAATTATGGAGGGCGTGAAGGTTGCCATCGACGAAAGGTGGCAAAATGTTTTGATCGAATCGGACAACGAGTTGGTTGTCAAACATTTTAACGGTATAACATTTTTGTGGAAAATAGATACCATAGTACAAAATACTAAGGTCTTGTCGACCTCAATTGATGAAATCAATTGGGTGTCTATTCCCCGATCCGCCAACATGTGTGCGGATTGGCTAGCTTTGCAAGTTAAACGGGGGACGTGTCCTCTGGAGTGGGTCGAAAGACCTCCCTCCCCCCTTGCGTCCTTTCTTATTTCGGATTTCCCCTTGTATTCAAACAGTGATTCGGTTATTTACGAGTAAATGTGTTCGGTTTGGCCAAAAAATATATATATATATATATATATAAGTGATGCTAATAAAGTAAATATGTGAAAATATTGCGAATATTTACTTTTATTACTATTATGACAAAAACGGAAAAGTCCAACTCTCACTTAACCTTTAACAGAGACAACGAACTTCATATCTTTTCTTATAATCCAAATGACCAACCACGCATTTACTCTGTTCCTCTCACACTACCTCAGCCTTCCTACTTCTTCTCTGCATATTATTCTTTTCCTTCAATGGCGATAAGAAACAGAAAGCTCTTCCCGTCCCTTACATACACCAATGAAACCACATACTGCCCTGACTTCTGCGATCCCACCACTTGCCCGTACGACTGCCCGACCTTCCTACCATATCTTCCTCCACCTCCTCCACAACGACCGCCACCGCAGCTGCCATCCTCACCCTCCTCCAGCGCCACCCACGCGTCCCATTCCTTCATCACCGCCTCCGCCTTAATCGTCGGCTTCTTCATTCTCATCGGATACTACATCATCATTGCAAAGTCCTGTTTCAGGCGCCCCTCGCGGAACGAGCAGCGACATGCTCCATCTGACGGAGGAGAAACAGAGTACATCGATGGAAACAGACTCGACCACCCGATTTGGCTGATCGCCACCGTGGGTTTGCAGCAATCCACCATAAACGCCATAACGATATGCCAATACTGGAAAGGTGAAGGCTTGATCGAAGGAACAGAATGCTCTGTTTGTTTGAACCATTTCCGCGAAGGAGAGAGACTGAGACTGCTGCCTAAATGCAGCCACGCTTTCCACATTTCGTGTATTGACACGTGGCTCCGGTCTCACACTAACTGTCCCCTCTGTCGGGCCAATATAGTAATCCTGAACGAAGCCGGATTCGGTTCTACGGTGGATTCAGTGGCGGGGGACACTCAGCGAGAAGATTCAAGATTAAGTATAGAGATTCAGGTGGAGAATAATCCGAACAGGGGAGAAACAGAGGAGGCTAGGAGTTTACAGGAAGTAGACATGGAAGAGATTGTCTTGAAGAAAGATCTTGAACTAGAGCTCATCAATGGAGAATCCGGGACCAAAGAGATCAATGCAATCGACAACGTTCGTGATCAGAAGGAAACAGAGCAGAGTGTTGGAGTGGACTGTTATTCTTCTGCAGGAGAAATTCAAGAAACAGAGGAACGCCGATTACAAAGGCTTAATCTTGTCGGAAAAGGAGTTGTTTTTACAGACAAGGATATGGTGTGTGTTGGGAGATCTCAGTCATGCAATGGAGGGTTCTTCTTGTCGAGGCATAGAAGGAGTACAAGCTCAAGCCTTCCCTGATTTTTGGGACGGATATGGTCTCTCCGGTGATATGTTTGCACGACGCAAACAAGAAAATATGTTGTCTCCGACAATCAATAGTTTGATTGCTGAGAAAAGACATGTTTGTGTTGACGTTGAGATATGGCGGCCGAGAAGCATAAAAAGAGGGTATAAAAATGTAGTTTCTTTTTACTCTATCGAATACGGGTAAATTATTTCAATAGTTAGTTATATTAGAAAATGTGATTAAATAATTAAAATTTAAGGTAAATATTTATTTATATTTTAAAATGTGACTGAAAAATTAAAAAGAATTACATAAAAAATAATGTAAATGTCTTCCACTTATGTTCTTCATGTTTATCTTTATATTCTTATCTTTCTTATTTTTAGTCTCTATTTTCTCGATTTAAACCCGAAATCTTATATCAAATTTAAATTTTCTTCGCAATCATATTTCAGACATGGACATTGAGAACAATATAAAAAAAGAAGGGTAAAATTGTCATTTTACTAATTATTTAATCACATTTGTCAAACATATGTAAATGAATAAAAAAATCAAATTTCTGAAACGTACGTGACTGTTTAATTACAAAAAAAAAACATAAGTGATAATTTAGTCATATAGGGTCAATATAAAATATAAGTGGTTGTTGATGTGATTTATCTCTCTAATTTTGTGGTAAAGGAATCGTCCATATTTTTTTATTACAAATATTAATTTTAGGTTTGAAGTCTCTATGCTAAAACATTTTTAAGATAATATCTATATTATTAAGGCATAAATGATTTGAGTAAACATCACCTATAAAATTACGCAAGCAAATACCACTTAATAATTTAATTTATTTATTTAAAATAATATTTGAGTGAAATTTAATTTAAAAATTGCGTAGCAGTTAATTCAAATAACCTTATTTTAATTTTTGTAGTGGAATCCATTATCTTCGACTTGTCACAGTGAGTGCCAAAATAAATGGTTGGTGGGATTGAGACGTGAAATATTTTTATTTAATTGATGGTTGGTAAAACATATCTATAAGACTATAACTCATTACTCATTTGAATTTTTATTTAACTATTTTATAAACAATTACTAAATAAAGTTTCTATATTCATAAAATTACTCAATTGATAAATAAAAAATACTACACCTTTATTATTAAAAATATATATTAGGTGACTATATAATTTTCTTTATTTTAGCCAATTCAACGTCTAATTTTGGTATGTATGTATATAGATTATAGATACATATATATATTTAATAAATCTATATTTCGACCGAACTGTCTACTTAATCACCAACAAATAATATATAATCATCTACATTTGGTCAATTTAAATTTTTTTCTTCGTATGCATATATATATTAATCAGTAAATACACAATACATATATTGTTTTATTTTTATCTACACAGAGACGAGACTTTGATTGCATGTTTATATATAGGGAAAAATATGAAAAAATACGTAATATATTTGCTAAAATACAATTTGTTGTGGGTCGCTAATTTATGATGTATTATTTTTCATTTTGTTGGATTTTGATGAAACATTTAATTTTCCGTTTAAATTATTCACGTGCATCTCAGGTGACCTATATTTTATCTCACGTGACCTATATTTTCCTCATTTAAAATAATTAAATCAAAATTTTGAAACTACCCTTCTCATCTTTTCCATCAAATTATCGAAATGAAGTCACACTATCTTCCCCTTAAGCATGTTGGTGCAGAGCGAATGGTTTCTGTCATTTGCGGTTAGCAGTGTCGATGAGCGGTTGAGCTCACTGGTAGTTGCTCTGTAAATACTCTTTTGCTGAACATTGCCCTGAGCTAGAATTGCATTCCAGTTCATCTTTAATTCATGAAAAGACATGATTTTCCTCTGTTCTACAAAGCGATGGCAGAAGAAAAATATATAGATGACAAAGATTTACTTACAAGAAGGTGGGAGAGGGAGTTGCTGCTGACATTTGAGTTAACCATGGTTCGACCAATTCGAGATCGAGCTTGAACCCGAACCAATGTCTGCATCTGTCTCATCATGTCAGACATACGCTTTCAGACAATGTAGCCTCTTACGAGCACTTGAAGTTTCAACGGTGCTTTCGAGCTCTAAGTGCCCTTCTTGCCTTCTCTTAAAAATAATCATCAAAATCAAGAACATTACGATTCTAATACAAATATGCTAAATTAACTGCAAAAACGACAATTGTCTACACAGTTTGTGAACTAATCCAAGTGAAAGATGAACTAGTAGCATGCAGGTACATATTTTCAGTTTAGGAACTAAACTCAGATTCAAGTAAGATCAAATTGAAGTCTTAGAATGCAAATTCAGAATATGATGAAAATGCAGTAAAATTTGAGGCAAATGAAAAATCAGAACCGAACCAGATAGCCTCGAAAACCGCAATAGATCTTAATCGTGGTAGCCTATATTGCTATTGCCAATCGCCGAGTCCGATTAACTTTGGCAGGTAAGAAACAACTGCATATAACAACATTGAAGAAGACATGGGTATTTGAGAAATTTCACACTAAACGAAGGTCACATGCAAGACATGTGAGGAGTTAACGACCATTTTTCACGGACACAAACAAATTTCATCAAAAACCAACAACAACAAACATATTTCATCAAAACAAACAATCTGTCGCTTTTACCACTTTGGGCAAACATATTACATTGTTTTATACTTTTCATCATACATCTATGAAATGATGGATATATAACTCAAGACAAAAAGCAAACAATTCAACATTTTATATCAACAAACCATACCTATAAAATAAACTAAATGGGTGAAGGGAAATGCAAGGCAAGGTCGGGGGTGATAAATGTTATTGTGCGTATTAATACGTTTATCGTGTGATACTTACCGAATACGAACACGCACAATGAGTTTGTCTTGTCATATTACTCAACATGAACACGATACGTAATTTTCCATGTGTGTTCATGTTGTGTTGTCTTAAGTTAGTCAATTATATCTTCACATAAGAGAATTATATGAAAATATGAAAATAACGAATTGTTCATAATAAGAATTATTAATTTAAACATCATATTTCATAAGTTTTTATCGTAGAATTGACAAACTCTAGAAATTAAATATCTAAATAAACTTGTTTAAAAAATTATTTAAAAAATAGATTTTTAAATCTAATTTTATAGTTAGTCAAAAATGAATATGTTATTGTGTTATTGTTCTGTAATATATTTTCATAACCACACTTTTAACTTCTTTCTTTTTTGGTAAATATTCGTATGTTTTGGCAAAGTACGCCACTGAAATTCAATGGAGTCAACAGCCGTCACCGATTAGTACATTATTTAAATGTGTTGAAATCTTAAATTAATAGAACACTTTTTTTTAATTATGGATTAAAAAATCGCTATAGGTGACAACTAATCGCCCAAGTTCAATTATACAACCAAAATTAGCTAACTTTAACAATTCGTGAAACAGAAGAGTCAACATCGTCTTTTCAGAGTGCATTAATAGTTTCCTTCGGAGGTGAGCTATGGATTTCAAACACTTGTCGCTGGTTGAGTGTCATACCCGCCATGATATCCGCTATCGCATTCGCTTCTCGAAAAATATGTCTGAACTTTATTATTTCGAACTGCATCAATAGCTTCCTGCAATCCGCAATGATCGACATTAGTTTTTGATTTGACATATTTTCATCAGAGATTACCTTATGGGCTGAGAGGGCGTCCTTATCAAGGTAAATAGATTTTAATCCGAGTGTATTTGCCAAAAGCAGTCCGTCTCAGATGGCCCAACATTCCGCAGTCAGTTTGTTTGAGCAACCCAAATTCCTTGAGAATCCTGCAACCCATTGACCCCTGTAGTCTCGGATGACCCCACCGGCTCCTGCAAATCCTTGATTTCCATTAGCAGCTCCATCTGTGTTAATTTTAAACCAATCCTTTTTTGGAGGCACCCAACTAATATCAATGGAAATGAACTCATTAGCACTGTCAGTCTCAAGATAAACATTTTTGTGAAACGATGCCTGAGATAAAGATAAAGTATAAACAGAAGAAAAAGAAGGCTTATCATTAAAAATAGGGTTAATAACCAATCAGCTACCCGAACTTTGGGTGTTTTGCAACGAGCTACCCGAACTTTGAATTTTCAAAACGAGCTACCCGAACTTTGGGCGGAGGAGCAACGAGGTACCTCCGTTAAATTTTCCGTTAAATATGGACGGAAAATGACGTGGCAACACATGATTGGTCAATAATTTTAAAAACTATATTATTTTTTTAAAATACTAAAAAAATTACAAAAATTCTTTAAAAAACTTCAAAATTAATAGAAAAAATAACAGTTTTAAATATATTTTTTTATTAAAATTATGAAATAAAAATAAAAGATTAGTTTTTTTAAAATTTTGTTTCATATTTTTCATTACAAAAATTATATTACAAACTCTTATTTTTTCTATTAATTTTCAAGATTTTTTAAGATATTTTTAGTACTGTAAAAAAATAATATAGTTTTTATAATTATGGACCAATCATGTGTTGCCACGTCATTTTCCGTCCATATTTAACGGAAAATTTAACGGAGGTAGCTCGTTGCTACTCCGTCCAAAGTTCGGGTAGCTCGTTTTGAAAATTCAAAGTTCGGGTAGCTCGTTGCAAAACACCCAAAGTTCGGGTAGCTAGTTGGTAATTAACCCTTAAAAATAAGAGAGTTCCTATTTTTCCAAATATTCCATAGAGAATAAGGAAAAAAGTACTTCCACTCTACTCCTTGAATATTGACTCCCGATTCATGACATCCCTTCTTGATCCACTCATTCAAAGGGTAGTCGAAAGATTGCTCCATATTTGGCGGCCCAGTAATTGAATTCCACATCTCTTGAGCATGCTCACACCCACGCAATATGTGTTATATGTCCTCCACCCCAGAGTAACAAATTTGGCACAGAGGGCTCAAATTGCATTCCCTATGGTTCAATAGTTTGCATGTGGCTAATCTATCTTTAAGGCACAACCAAATAAAGTACTGAATTTTTGGGATAGTCTGAATCTTTCAAACCCAATCCCATTGATTTAGTACCTAACTATTAGTGTCATGACCTGCTAATAGAGAGTATGCTGATACTGTAGTGTAATTCCCCGAGTGTGTGACATTCCATATTTGAGTGTCCGAGGAGACATTGGTCTTGTCCCCTGGAGTGCCTCGAAACATGTCCAAAAAATGTTTGGGGAAGTCAAAGGAAGTTCTATCTAGATTCCACTCGTCATTGTGGAAGACATCCCATCCCATTAATCTGTTTTATTCATATTTCAGTGGACCATAGATTGCCGCTCGCAGGGGTTGATTACCCACCCAATTATCGTGCCAAAATTTAATATCCCTACCATTTGCCACCACCCACCCTGAACCTAATTTAACGGTGTTCATACCTTCATTAATTGCTTTCCAATTACAAGGTGTTTTATTCGAAGTAGTGAGAGAGGTTCCATCCTGCTTAAATGTTTTGTTTGTAATGACCACAGCCCAATGAGCCGTTTCCTTCTTTAATCTCCAAGCCAAACTCCCCAGGAGTGCTTTATTTCGATACACCGCCGACTGCAGACCAAGTCCCCCTAATTTTTTCTACTTTGTTATTTTCTCCCTACTGATCAAATGGATTTTCCTTTTCTGGTTCATGAATCCCCAAACAAAATTTCTATTAATCCTATCCAGTTCTTTACAATCCGACTGAGGAAACATAGTACATTGCATATAGTAAGAGAGAATTGTGGACAAAACCAATTTGACCAACGTAACTCTACTCGTCATTGATAACTGCTTTGCCCTCCAACCCGAAAGTTTATTTCTAACTTTATCCAGAACAAAGTTAAAAGAGCTAACTTTCGAGTTTGACAATTCCAAAGGAAAGCTAAGGTAAGAACCAAAGTTTCAACTGTTATAAACTGTAAACTCGTTGATATCTGTGTTCTTTTGGTAGCTGGAATATTTTTTGAGAAAACCATGATTGACTTCCCCTGATTTACCTTTTGTCTTGAAATGTAGCAAAACTCTTTTAAGACCGAGTTGATACAGTTACAATTTTCAGGTGTCCCCTCTCCCATTAGAATGAGGTCATCGACAAAGAAAAGATGGGATAAAGTCAAGCTACCTCTTCCAACTTTTATTCCTTTCCATTGTCCTTGCATAAATTTTTCATCGATAAGAAACGCCAGATATTCCATGCATAGAATAAAGATGTACGGAGATAGAGGATCCCCTTGTCTAATACCTCTGGACGGGTAGAATTTTTATAGTTTCCCCCCATTGAACAAAATTTCAATTGATGTTGTGGAGATACAACTCATAATCAACTTAATGACTTTATAAGGGAATTTAAAGAAAATGAGCGTTCTTCTGATGAAATCCCACTCAACTCTATTATAAGCTTTTTCAAGGTCTATTTTGATGATCATACACCCTGTTTTGCCTTGTTCATGCTTTGAAAAATGCAACACTTCTCTAAGCAGAAGGACATTATCTGAACCCCTTCTACCAGGGACAAAACTAGTCTGAAATGGAGAGATGATATTGTTCAGAACTGGTCTGATTCTGTTCACCAGAATTTTTGAGTTGACCTTGTAAATAGAATTGCAAAAGCTTATAGGTCTGAAGTGGGAGACCGAATTAGGCTGACTACATTTTGGAATTAAGCAGATAAACGTCTCATCCCAACTTGTAGGGACAAACCCTATTTTAAACACCTCACTGATAGCATCAATCAGAGAGCTATCTGTACAGTTCCACAACTTTTGGAAGAAAGCCGGATGGAGGCCATCCGACCCCTGAGCTTTAAACGGTTTAAGATCCCAATTGGCTTTCCTAATTTCTTCCAAAGTGATAAAGTTGATTTTCAGATAGAGCAGTTCTCCATGCCTCTGGCTGATCAACCACAAAAGGTGAGGAAACCTTTGAGGCGGTGAAGAGATTTGAAAAGAATTTCTGAAATTCCTCCTGAATGAGTCCCTCATCAAAAATCCAATTTCCAATTAAGTCTTTAATTGCCAAGATCTTATTTCTTCTTCTTTTAACAAGAGTAGAAATATGATAGAATTTAGTGTTTCTATCCCCATCTCTGATCCATTTTGTGCGGGATTTTGCAGCCCAAAGTTTTTCTTCCTGGTCAAGAATCTCAGATAGCTCTACCTGAAGATTTTTTTCTAGAGCGACAATGAAATCATTTGGGGAGTTAGCAATACACTTTTGTGCTCCTGAGATCCTCCGAAGGATTTTTTATTTTCTCTGAAAAACATTTCCAAAAATTTCTTTGTTCAAGGCTCTAGCTTTGACAGGGAAGTGGTTAATGGCATGTGTGATCCTATTACTAAATTCATTCCAAGTATTCATAACCAATAGTTCAAAACTTGGGTGATCAAGCCACATAGGTTCCATCCTAAATGGTCTAATTGCCCTGATGCCACCATCCCCACCAGAGTTTATAAGAAGCGGGCAGTGGTCAGATTGAGTTCTCATAAGATGCGTAGCAGATGCATTGGGAAAACTAAATTTACAATCCATATTAGCCATCATCCTATCAAGTCTCTGCTGGATTAATCTATCTGAGTTACACAAATTGACCCAAGTAAACTTTGGCCCCCTAAAGCCTAGGTCAATCAAATTACAATCACTGATCATATCATTAAAGAGAGACACCCTATTCATGCATACACTATTTCCCCCAATTTTTCAGAACTATTTGTGACATCGTTAAAATCACCTACTACTAGCCAAGGACAAGATATAGTAGAGGCAACCGATTTAAGATTATCCCACAACAGTAATCTTTCATTTAAATTGGGGCTAGCGTAAATAGCAGACATGAACCAAGACAGGTTAGAAGGAATAACCTGGATCTTGAAGTGTAATTCCTGCTCTGTAGACACCATCTTCGTAATGTTTGTCTCGTAATCATTCCAGAGCACAAAGATTCCTCCCTTAAAACCTCTTGCTTCCACCCCTAGAAATTTGTTGAACGAGAGTTTTCCTGCTTGGTCATCCATCTTTTGGCCACTGAGTCTAGTGTCAATTAAAATCAACACTGTAGGTTTGTGAATCTGGATGAGATGCTTTATCGCCTTGCCAACTGCTGGATTACCAAATCCTCTAGCATTCCACATTATGGATCTCATGTGAGCTTTTTCTGAAACCATATTAGTAGAAGGTTGTACTTGATTCATAATTAATATGCTATAAATACTAACAAACGAATTACATAGAACTACTAATATCTAAACACTTGTTAGATACCTCCCATTGTCCCTTACCTCCCTGAGTATGAACATTCTTACTCCCTTGCACAGTAGGTGCCTTTGCTGTGTATATTGACCCTTTCTCCACCGTATCCAATTGGGTTCGCGACTTCCCATTTTTCTTGTGTCCCTGGGTCTTTAAAGGAACATCCTTACGATTTCCTACTTTCCCTGTGTCTCTGGCCTTAGAAAAATTTACATAAGTAGTTAAATTGTTTCTCTCATTATGATCATAATCAGGACTAATAAAAGAAAATTCAAGGTGTTATCGGTTAAGTTTATCTCTTCCTTGATAGTTTTAAGCTTTATAGGCCAATTCCCCGCCTCAGCATTCTGATCCAGCCCTCCAATCTGGTTCAGCCCTTCAGCCCGAGGCAGCCCACCACTTCGGCCCAACTGCATAGGAGTTGAAATTAACCCACCATTTGGCCCTTCCCTATTCATTCGATCCAGCCGAATCATGCTGTCTGTTGGATCGTGAAATCCTGAATGCTGATCTGGCAGTGAATTGAATGCCAGACAAGGTTGGGATGACGCTTCAGCTCCAACTCCGGTGAACCTGCAAGTAGGGGAGCGCAACAGAGGGGGTGCCTCTGGGTCTCTCTCCGATGCTTAAATGAGTATATGTGTGTATAAAACTCAAAACGTAAAGAACGTATGTAAAGCAAGGGTATTTATAGGGTAAGAGAGATAGAACCGTATAAAGGCAACTGAATATCTTAATGTATATTGAGTTGCTGAAGATTCGGATCGTGGGATATGGCAGTTACTGCGAGATATTGCAGTTACCAAATCTAATCTTTAGTGAATATGTGACCGAGATATGCGGGATATCTTGGCCACTCTGTTATTAACGGTTTAGTGGGACCAGAGGAGAGAGGCAAGGCTCTCTTCGGGGCGAGCACTCCCATGTCGAGCAGTGGAAGGTCGCGACTTGGTAGAGAATGGCGAGCAGTCTGAGAGCCTTTGGCGTCTCTATAGACTTTGGGCTCGATTCTGGATTACTCGATGGTGGGCCAAGTTTGGCTTGTACTTGGGCCGATCCGGTTCGGATGTCATGGGTTTACCCCCTCTATAGTTATTGGGCCTTCGAGGCCTTTTCTTACTGGGTCGTCACTATCGATACCCAACATTTGCCCCCGAAGCTTGATTGAAGTTCCTTCAGTCGAGCTTGATTTCCTGGTAGGGTTTTAGATAGTGACGTCTTTGGTAATGGTTCAGTGCCTTTGAGACACCTCTAGCTCATTTGGCGAGCAATTCCTTATCTGTTCAAAGCCGAAATAATATCCTTCCTTTTATTCCCTTTTGGCGATCACTCGAGGTGACCCAGGCTTATGGAAGTCTATCTTTCTTAGTTAGGCGATCATTACCTACCCGAGGTATTTCTGCTAAAGCTTTATTAGTGCGTTGGCGACCACCTTGTCTCCCTAGTGGAATTTTAGCATTTAATAACTGCACAGTTGTCCAGAAATCGAACGGTCACTTGAGGCACGCCTGAAATTTACTTTTCCGTAAACCTAGGGTAGTCTGACAGCTGTCTGCACCAACCAACCGTTTGTCTCCCCGAGGTGTCTCTTGGAATTCTGACATTGCGTTGGTTTTTTCCAAAAAGGCGCAATTATTCTCTGTGTCGCTTCGATTCATCCGTGGCGGTTACTCCTTTTTGGTCTTATATAAGAAACGTCAATTTCTCTGTTTTGTTCTTTACGCTTATTCACTCTTCCAAATTTCCAGAGCCTCTTTGCGAATCCCTCTCCTTTCTCTTTCAATCCTCTTCAGTTCTCCTTTAGACCATTTCCATGGCCCCCAGAACTCAGAGAGTCAAACACATGGCCATCAAGGGTGCTAACAAAGCCAGCGCCCCTCAGAATGTCGGTGTTCCCTTGACCATTAGGGATGAAGTTGTGCCCTCCTCGGCGGGGAAACAGCCTGACGTGGGAAGGTCTGCGGCCACCCCAGTGGTGGTAGATGGTCCTGAGCTGAACACGCCTATTTTTTCCCCAAAAGGTAAACTTTCGCCCTTTTATTGCTCTATTTTGGCAATATCCTTTGTTTTCCTTTGTTTTTATGCTTGCTGTGCCATACTTGAATCATTCTGAGTAGATATCAAGCCTAACGAACTGAAGCCGGCTTACTTTAAGACCATGGTGGCGCTTGGTGGCTTCAGTGCGGAGGATGCTCCTAGGTATCCTGGCCTAGGTCTGCGTTTTCCTCACGATGGAGAGGTTTACATTTATGCGGCCCAGATCGATGCTGGGTTGCGTTTTCCTCTCTGTGAGGATTTACAGACCTTGTGTCAGTTTTACGGGATTCACCCCACACAGCTTGTCCCGAATGCGCTCAGGATGTGGGTCGGCTTCAAGTTCCTATGCTTACGCCAGGAATGGGTATATTCACTGGCCCTGTTCCGGTGCTTCTTCCGGCTGGCAGCAGGGGCTAACCACTTTCACCACTTCCAATCCCGCTGGCCGAAGTTTTCGGAGTGGGGAGGCCCTCAAGGATGGGCTTGGAACGTCCATGTCCGCCTGATCGATGATTTCCGGGCCACTAACTCCAATTACAAGAAGTTTTACTTCTTGTATAAGGGGGGCGTACCTTGGAAATTGTTTGCTCCGGACAAGGATTTTCCTCCCTCCTTCGAAGAATTGTCCGGGAGTGATCGGAATGCCATCGACGATTTATATCGGCTGCATCGGTCATCTCAGTTCAAGTCCATCCGCTCAGTGGCGGAGACTACCGAGAATGCCCTTGAGATGGCGGGCATTCATCAAGCTACACCAATCTTTGATGATTGGGTAATTTTCTAACTCTTCCCTTGTTTTATTACTTGTAGGGAAGGTTGTAAGCAAGAGCAAAAAACTGATAGGTCTCTTTGATGACCAGGGATCGGCGGGATTGTCCTCCGACCAAGTGCTGCTAAGCTCTCCCTCTCCTCCTTCTAGGCGTTCGACCAAGAGGAAGCCCGAGGAGACGCTTCCTTCGGCCACTACTGGCCCTCGTCAACCAGGTACTACCTCGCCTTTTGTTGATTTAATGTTTTTACATTCTGCGGTTCTCTGACTCCTGACTTATTGTCTTGTTGCTTTGCAGTGGAGTCCTTGGCGGACGTGGCCTGGGACCCTCCTCCTCCTCCTTCTAAAAAGGTCAGGAGTGAAGAGCACCCTGATGTCGACCAACATCCTTCTCCTTCCCCTCCTAAGGGCCTTTCTGCCAGCAAAGGGAAGGGTTTGGACACGGCGTCTCCTTCTCCCTCTCTTCAGGGCCCTTCCGCCGCTAAGGAGAAGGCCTTGTCTTTGGCGCCTCCCGCCTCTTCAGTGCCCACGGCTCCTACTAAGGAGTCTGGGGCCCAAAAGAAGGGGCCTGCTGCTTCCAGCTCCTCGAGGGCTCCCGCCGAGGAGTACTGCTCCATGGCGAGCTTGTTCCAGCCTTTTAAGGCTGGGGACTCTCGGAGGCCTTGGGTACCTTGTGGGGACCTTGCCAAGAAGGGGTACCCCGCCCAGAAGAGCCTACGGGGTAGCCCGGATATGTGCATGCGGCTCCTTGATGGGATAATTCCTCCCAAGGACCGTTCGATTGTCCCTACGGAGCTTCCTCAGATCGAGGGGTTCTTTCGGTCTCACTACGAACGAGTCGCTCTGGTAAGGCCTCGTTTCTTTTTCCTCTTTCCATAGTCGTTCCCTTTTGTTCGTGTCCTGACAATTCTCATTTTTCTTTTCTTGTCAGCTCATTCGGGAAGAGGTGATGATCGGCCGTGTCTTCGGCGAGCTCGCCGGCAAGCATTCAGACCTGCTTGTCGAGCTGGAGCAATACCGGAGCACGGGGATCTCCCCTGGGCAGCTGGAGGCTATCTAGACGACTGCTGACGCGGCGATCGCCTTGGTAGACAATGCCCGGTCAGAGTATTTCAGCAAGGAGCAGCGCCTCCTTGCTGATATCAAGCGGAGGGAGGCCGATGTGGCGGCTGCCCTTCAGGATTTTGAAGTCCTTCATCGGTGCCTTGATGAAGGAGAAGCGGTCCGGGCTCGCCTAGAGGCTGAGTTAAAGGAGGTTCGCGCTCAGCTGGCCGAGTCGGACGCTCTTCGGGTCGCCGCTGAGGCGCAAAGGGCCGCTGCTGACGCCCAGAGGGATGCTGCTGAAGCCAGGGGGATCGTCCTGGAGGAGGAAAAGAACCGGCTGGCTGATCAGCTGAAGGCGGTTCCTTCACCCCAAGCCGTGATTGAGGAGTTCAAGGCCTCCGAAGACTTTGAGGACCAGGCCTTGAAGGTGATGAAGTCGGCGATTGCCGAATTTCTTCAAGACCTGGTGGAGGAGGTCCAGGCGGTCGACCCCAACTTTCCTCTTGGGGAAGTTGCCTCCTTAAAGACCTTCCTGCGAAGTCGTCCTTCGCAGCCCTCTATTGTTGGAGAGGCTGCTCCTGAAGGCGAGCCCAGTACTTCTGCCCCCGAAGGTGAGCAGAGCACCCTTGCCCCCGAGAACCCCGACGCTTGAAGTCCCCAACTCCTTGGCGACCGTATTTATCTTTTTTAGATAGCCATTTTTGTATTTTCTGTTTTTGGTTTGTAATTATTTGTCGAAGACTTGGATTTTTCTATTGAATGCTTTTATATTCTTGAGCCTTTAATCGACTTCGAACATATTTAGCTATCCAATATCTTACTCATAATTACTTTCCACTTTTTTCTTGCTTTGTAATGTCGTCGACCCTTAAAGCCGTAGACCAATCATAAGTTAAACTTTCTAAGGATAATACTTTTGACACTTAAAAGCGTAAACTTCTAAGTTCAAAGAGATATTACCTTCTTTGAAGTTTAAACCTTTGAGGTGTTGGCCTAATAACAGGGGATTTGTAATTTGTCAGGCTTTATCATCGATAGTGATCGCCTAAACTTTCTTTGGCCTGACTTTGGCGTCAGGGCTTTCATTTTGCCTAACATTTTGCTAGGTCTTTTGGCCTGACTTTGGCGTCAGGGCTTTGCCTGACTCTTGGCGTCAGGTTTTTTGAGGCCTAACTTTGTTGTTAGGGCTTTTGTGGCCTAGTTTTGTTACTAAGGCTTTTTTGGCCTAACTTTGTTGTTAGGGCTTTTGGTCTGTCTTTGGCGACAGGGCTTTTTGGCCTAGCTTTGTTGCTAGGGCTTTTGGCCTAGCTTTGTTGCTAGGGCTTTTGGCCTGTCTTTGGCGACAGGGCTTTTTGGCCTAGCTTTGTTGCTAGGGCTTTTTGGCCTAACTTTGTTGCTAGGGCTTTTGGCCTAGCTTTGTTGCTAGGGCTTTTGAGGCCTGACTTTGGCGTCAGGGCTTTTGGCCTGACTTTGGCGTCAGGGCTTTTGGCCTGTCTTTGGCGACAGGGCTTTTTGGCCTAGCTTTGTTGCTAGGGCTTTTGGCCTAGCTTTGTTGCTAGGGCTTTTGAGGCCTGACTTTGGCGTTAGGGCTTTTTGGCTTCAGCTTGCTTCGAGTGGACGCGCTTTATGAAGGAATGGCTTTCTTTTATTGTCATAATCAGTTTGATTACAAACTATGCATAAAATCTTCTTAAATGCTCAGAATTAAATGGACGGGGTAACCTCTCGCCTTCGATGGTTTCCAAATAGTAGGATCCTGGTGCGGCGATCTCTACTACTTTGTATGGTCCTTCCCATTTGGCTGAAAGTTTGTTTTTACTGTCCAGCCTTGTGAATTCATTCCTTCTCATAACCATCTCCCCCACGAAAAATTGGCGAGCGCTAACTTTTCTGTTGAAATACCGAGCGGTCGCCAAGCGCATCTTTGCCTGTGTTTTTTCCGAGAGCCATCTCTTTTCCTCTGCTAAGTCGAGGTCAGTTCTGCGCTCGATCTCATTTGCCTCCGTGTTAAAGTGTAGGACTCTGTGGGTAGGCACTGCTAATTCAGCTGGTGCTACTGCTTCTGATCCGTACACTAAACTGAAAGGCGTTTCTCCTGTGGCCGCCTTAGGCGTTGTTCTGATTGCCCATAATACGTTTTCCAGTTCGTCTGCCCAGTTCCCTTTGAATGCTCGAACCCTTTTCTTGAGTCCTGCTAAGACAACCTTGTTGGCTGCTTCAGCTTGCCCATTCGTTTGAGGGTGATGTACTGAACTGAAACGATGGTCGATATGATACTCTTCACAGAGCCATTTCAACTCCTTTCCAACGAATTGCGGACCATTATCGCTGATGAGTATTTTGGGAATACCAAACCTGGAGAATACGTTGACCTGTATGAACTTGATAACTTGGAATTCCGTTGTCGAAGCTAGAGCTTTTGCCTCTACCCACTTAGTGAAGTAGTCGATCGCCACTATAATGTGAGTACGCTGACCAGTGCTAATGGGAAAAAGACCCAATATATCGATTCCCCATTGAGCGAAGGGCCAGGCACCCGCCATTGGGGATAATAATGTCGATGGTCGACCCGATCGTGGTGCAAACTGCTGGCAAATTTCACACTTCTGTGTTAATTCGGCTGCGTCTTTTCCCAAGGTCGGCCAGTAATATCCCAGTCTGAATATTTTCCTGCTTAGTGAACGAGCACCTTCATGACATGCTGCTGCCCCTTCATGAGCTTCTCGAAGAACTTTTTCTGTTTCGGGTAGAGCAACACATCTCAAGTAAGGCGTCGAATAACCTCTTCTATAGAGTTCTCCATCGATGATTAGATAACTGGCTGCGAGTCTTCTAATCCTAGTGGATTCGCCTTCGTCCTCTAGGAGGATGCCTTCTTTCAAATAATTCTGGAATGGGGTCATCCAGGTGACCTGTTCTTGAATGTTGAACACCTCCGCTCTGTTTTCAAGGACTGAACATAGGGCCTTTTCCAGAAATTGCACATCCTGGATTGTCGCCCCTCCGAAGGCTAGCTTACTCAAAGAATCTGCCATCTGGTTTTCTTGGCGAGGAATAAACTCAATCGCGAAATTTGGGATTTCCACGACTAGTTTTTTGGCGATGCCGAGATATTTCTTCATCTTTTCTCCCTTTGCCTCGTAGGCGCCATTAACCTGATTGACAATAAGCTCTGAATCACTTTTTACCTTAAGCGCTGTTATACCCATTCCTTTTGCCAGTCTGAGTCCAGTGATAAGAGCCTCATATTCTGCTTCGTTATTGGTCGCCGGGAATGTCAAGGCGATCGCGTATTTCAGAGGCTCGCCCTCAGGAGGAATAAGAATTAAACCTGCCCCCGAGCCTTCTTTTGATGAAGACCCATCCGTATAGAGTTCCCAGATTTGATCGTCGTTTGCTGACTGACTTGGCCTGTTTTCTGCCATCGCTTGACCGTTACTCGTGCTTTCCACTATGAAATCAGCTAGTGCTTGACCTTTGATGGCCGTTTTTGGCGCAAATTTGATCCTGAACTCGCTGAGCTCGATCGCCCACTTGACCATTCTTCCTGAAGAATCTGGCTTCATCAGGAAGTTTTTGAGAGGTTGATTGGTGAGGACCGTGATGTCGTGCGCATGAAAGTAAGGTCTCAGCTTCCGAGCAACAATAACTAAGGCATAGAGATACTTCTCAATCTGGACATATCTTATTTCTGCTGAGTTGAACATTTTGCTAATAAAATACACGGGACTCTGAACATTATTCTCCTCCCTTATTAAAACAGCACTGGCTGCCACATCGCTAATGCCTAAATAGAGGAAAAGCTGCTCGCCTGGAACGGGTTTTGCCAGAGCTGGGAGTGTTTGAATATGCCTTTTCAAGGACTGGAATGCTTCCTCGCAGTCTGGCGTCCACTCGAACTTCCGGTTGGCCCTCAAGGTTTTGAAGAACGGGAGGGACTTGTCGCTTGCTTTGGAGAGGAAGCGGTTAAGAGCAGCTAGGCGGCCGTTCAGGCATTGGACTTCCTTATGGCAGGTTGGCGTCTTCATTTCTTCTATGGCCTTTAGCTTTTCCGGGTTTGCTTCTATGCCCCTTTCGCTGACCATAAAACCCAGGAACTTCCCGGACTTGACTCCAAAGGCGCACTTTGCTGGGTTCAGGCGAACGCTGTGTCTCCTCATGCATTCAAAAGCTTCACGGAGGTCGGTGGTATGAGGATTGCCTTTGATGGATTTAACGAGCATATCATCCACGTAGGCCTCCATGTTCCTTCCCAGCATGTCCTGGAACAGTCGGTTCACCATCCGCTGATAAGTTGCCCCGGCATTGATGAGACCAAAGGGCATCACCTTGTAGCATAGAATGTCCCCGTCAGCATAGAAAGCAGTGTGCGCCTCGTCATCTGGATGCATTATGATCTGGTTGTAGCCTGAATAGGCGTCCATGAAGCTCAGCATCTCATGACCCGAGGTAGCGTCGACCAGCTGATCAATTCTCGGAAGGGGATATGAATCTTTGGGGCAAGCCTTGTTTAAATCGCGGAAGTCGACGCACATCCTCCACTTGCCGTTTGATTTCTTGACCAAAACCGGGTTGGCGACCCAACTCTGGAATCTTACTTCTCTGACGAAGTCAGCTTCAATCAGCCTGCCGACTTCCTGCCTGATCGCCAAACGCTTATCAGTCCCGAATGATCTTCTTTTTTGGGCGATCGGCTTGATGGAGGGGTCTATCCTGAGCTCATGAGAGATAATATCTGTGCTGATTCCTGGCATGTCGCTCGGCTGCCAGGCGAAGAGCTCTTTGAATTCCTTGAGGAGGGCGGTCATGGCCTCCTTCTGATCCTCTTTCAAGGTGGTCCCAATGCGCACCTTTTTGTCTGGACCATCGATCTCGACCTCCTCCAATTCCTCCATGGGTGCTGGTCGAGCCAGGTCCTCGCGGGGATCGGCCTCTGTCTCGATGGCGAGCGCCTCCCTTTGGTTCTTCCTGCGTAAACAGTTCACATAACATTGCCGCGAGGAAGGCTGATCTCCGAGCACTTCTCCAATCCCGTTCGGAGTAGGGAACTTCATCTTCTGGTGGACAGTGGAGGCCACAATCTTATTTGGTTTGATCGTGGTCCTCCCTATGATGGCGTTGTAGGATGTAGGTGAATCGACCACCAGGAAAGTGACCGACACCTTGATGCTTTTCCACCCCTCGCCAAAAATCACTGGCATGGTTATAGCCCCCAGTGGATAAGTTGTCCTTCCCGCAAATCCGATCAGCGGAAAGTCGACCCTCTTCAGGTCGCGTTTTGATTTGCCCATCTTTTCGAAGGCGTCCAGAAACAGGATGTCTGTCGAGCTGCCTCCGTCGACCAGAATCCTTGCAACATCACAGCCGTCAATATCTGCCGTAATGACCAGAGCATCGTTGTGGGGCATGGTGACATGTGCCAAATCATCTTCAGAGAATGAGATGACAATGTTTTCTTCAGGTCTTGGCCGCTTCCCCAACTGAACTGCCGTAGAGATCTGAGTGGCGTAGACCTCTCTAGCGCTTGACCTCTCGCCGCCTGCGCCGAATCCTCCCGCAATCAGATTCACTTTCCTCTTGCTTCCAGAAGGCTCAGCTTGATCCGCAGGGGCTGGTGAACGATGTCTCCTGGGGGGCGTTCGACTTCGGTCTCGCCCTGCCACAAATTCCTTCAACATTCCCCCCTGAATCAGCCTCTCTATATCTCGCTTCAGAATCTTGCAATCGTCTGTCTTATGGCCCTTGCACTTATGGTATCTGCAATAGCTCTCGACGTCCTTGCCCATGGGTAACCCACCTCGGCGAGGCATCGGTGGCCTCGCCAAGGATCTCCTCTCCATCTCGACTAGTACCGCTGAGATCTGCCTATTTAAAGGCGTGAAGTACTCAGGGACCTCTGGATGGCGAGGTGCTGGAAGAGACTCGACTCGGGGCTTACTTTCTTTTCCCTTCTTCTCCTTCTTTATCTCCTTCTTACCATCGCGTCGGGGTTCATGGGTTACCCTTAGCGAGGTCGTCAGGAGATTAGCCTCGATGTTTGCGCGTTCAAGGTCTATGAAACCTTTTGCTCTGGACGCCAACTCCTCCAATGTCTCTATCTCCTTCACGTGATAGCTGTTTCGCAGCTTTCTCGAGGCCTTGTTGGCCACATCCAGACCTCTGTAGAATGCTCGAATGATTTCCCCATCCGAGATTCGACGATCTAATTCTGTGACGTTTTGATGAAAACGCCCGTAGAAGTTGGACAGCGACTCTCCAGGCTGCTGTTTGACCGAGTCAAGGGCGACCACGCTCTTCAGCAATTGGCGCTCGCCCATATGTCTCTCCAGGAACTTGCTTCTTAACTCTGCCCAAGTTCCGATTGATCCTGCAGGGAGGCCGAAGAACCAGGACGAAGCCGAGCCCGAAAGAGTAGATGGAAATAGCAAAGCCAAATGATTGGGATCGTTTGACTTACCCAGAAGGGAGGCCTCATGCTTGTTGACATGTACGGTGGGATCTCCTCCACCGCTATACTCAGGTATGGCCCGAGCGACCACATCCTTCGGGATTTTGATAGCGACGAGCGCGTCGGTGAATGGATGAGAGGACTGCTCCTTGAAGGGAGCTATGACTGTCAACTGTCTTTCCTGGAGCCTTTTGTTGAGGAGGTCATCCATCTGATCCACAGTGCAGTACATGGGAGAGGCTCCGGGTGGAGGCGGACCGGAAGAATTGGCAGTATATGCGGCTGCTGGCTCCTTGGTGTGTGCTGGAGGTAGGGACTGCTGACCTGACGTCATCTCCTGATCCTCCTGAGGCGCAACAGGACTAGGATTGGCCGCTTCTGAAGGTGAAGGCCCTGTGGCAGCAGGGCAGCGATTTTCCTTAGGAGCAGAGAGATTGTTTTCCTGAGGAGCAGGGGCTTGGCGGCGCGCCTGTCCTAGGATGGCTTCCAGCAAGGAGACCATCTCGGGGGTTAAATTAATATCCTGCCCCGCAATGTGGACTGTCTGCGGTGCAGGGGCTCCGTTTTGATCAGCAGCTGGGGTCGGTCTTGAATCACCGACATGTTCTCGGGCTGTCCGCAGAGGAACAGCATTAACTCCTGCTCGGCTGGCAGGTTCTTGTTGAAGCGGTGAAGCGGCGGCGGAATCAGAGCTATCTGAGGATCGCTCCCTAGTCTGATTCCGACGGTTGCTTTGGGATCGAGTTCTCATGGCTAAATTGATCGTTCCCACAGACGGTGCCAAATGTTGGATCGTGAAATCCTGAATGCTGATCTGGCAGTGAATTGAATGCCAGACAAGGTTGGGATGACGCTTCAGCTCCAACTCCGGTGAACCTGCAAGTAGGGGAGCGCAACAGAGGGGGTGCCTCTGGGTCTCTCTCCGATGCTTAAATGAGTATATGTGTGTATAAAACTCAAAACGTAAAGAACGTATGTAAAGCAAGGGTATTTATAGGGTAAGAGAGATAGAACCGTATAAAGGCAACTGAATATCTTAATGTATATTGAGTTGCTGAAGATTCGGATCGTGGGATATGGCAGTTACTGCGAGATATTGCAGTTACCAAATCTAATCTTTAGTGAATATGTGACCGAGATATGCGGGATATCTTGGCCACTCTGTTATTAACGGTTTAGTGGGACCAGAGGAGAGAGGCAAGGCTCTCTTCGGGGCGAGCACTCCCATGTCGAGCAGTGGAAGGTCGCGACTTGGTAGAGAATGGCGAGCAGTCTGAGAGCCTTTGGCGTCTCTATAGACTTTGGGCTCGATTCTGGATTACTCGATGGTGGGCCAAGTTTGGCTTGTACTTGGGCCGATCCGGTTCGGATGTCATGGGTTTACCCCCTCTATAGTTATTGGGCCTTCGAGGCCTTTTCTTACTGGGCCGTCACTATCGATACCCAACACTGTCCAGCCCACCATTTGGGCCCTTCAGTTCCTTGCCTTGAGCCCGACCCAGTTCAACCCATTCATCCACTTCAGCTTGTATCTTCCCTTCGAACACTTCAGCATGTGGCTTCCCTTCATTGACAGAGGTAGCATGCCCAAGCTGCCCTTCATTGTTTATTGCATCAGCTTCACCACCTTGTTCCACCAATTCATTGTTTATTGTTTCTCCCATACTCCCCTTCATACCCCGTGCCTTCCCACTACCATCTGTTGTCACCTTACTAGGCAAACTTTCCACCTCCGCCGACAGTGTGAAGTGGTCTCCCCCTTCAAGCTGCGCAACATCCTCCCCGACAGCGTGCGGTCGTCCCATTCCATTTATTCTTTTCATTCCACTTCTCTCCCCGATATCATGCACATCATCCTCCCCGGCAACATGCGTAGCATCCTCCCCGACAGTATGCGCAACATCCTCCCTGACCATTGTCCCTTTGTTCAGCCCAACGAGGTGGACAACTGACTTTGCGTTGTTTTGGACTGCATGCTTTGGACTCCGCCTAGTTTCTCCACTTCCCGAACGGTATTGTCCTTCTTCCCTTCCCGTTACTTTCCCATCTCCATCTGCCCCACTGGCCGACCCCCTCTTCTCGTTCCACTTGCCCTGGTCTGTTTATCATCATGGTCGAAAGCCTGCCCCTCGAGCTGGGCGAAAACGTGGTCTCCACCCTTGCTAGATTTCGTCCCAACATTACCGTTTGTTATCCACTCACTCTCGGTTCCGACGTACTCCTCTCCACCTTCCTTTTACGCCGAGCTGGTCTGCTCGGTGGTTCGCCCTGTGGGTTCCTTGCCGAAGTTAGCATTCCCGGCGGTTGAGGGAACTAGGGTTTCAGTGTGCTGCTCGGTTTTCTTTTGGTTGCCCATTCGGTTATGAGGTAAGAGAATTTCCATTGGATTTTGAGTCTTCAGATCCATTTGTTTTGCTTGATTTTTGCGCCATATTCTAGACGTTTCCGATGCCGATGGTTTTTTTCGGCGAGTAACCAACATCCAGGGTCCCCGTTCACCATTTTGATTTTCTGTGTTAGGAACTTGAGGTTTAGTCGTGGCAGAGGTGTTTGCATTTGAGTCGTGATCTTCCGACCTTGGAACTGGGGATGATCTGATTACATAGTTCTTTACTATGCCCCGCCAGGCCACACGAGAAACAAATTGATTGAATTCCTTCATAAGATATTTTTTGGGAATGTCCATCAATGTCGATTGACGCAGGTAAAGGTTTGCTCAAGTCCAGCTGGATACAAAGCCTGGCAAATTTTCCTCTTTATGGTATAACTATCGATTCTCAACAGAGGCCCTATTGTATTTCCAATACCCTGTAAGATTATAGGGTCGAAATATTCCATTGGTAAGTTGGGAAACCTGATCCAAACAGCCACTTTAGAGATATTGGTTCTTTCTGGGTTGAATTTGGGTTCCCAAATTCGAATTGATAAGAATTGCCCATTGATGAACCAAGGCCCATCTATGAAAACCCTATCCATGTCTCCCAAGCAAGTAAATTTGATTAGATAAAAACATTCCCCAATTAAAATGCAGGACATTTCCCCTTCTGGTTTCCAGAGATTTCGAATTTTCAGCACCATGTGGTGATACAGTATGCTCCTTCCTATTATTTTAATGATGACAGATTGTTCATACCTTTTTTGTATCCTTGTTTTCTCCTATTTGGATATGATATATGATAGTCTACCGGCCGATTCCACTTCATTGTTGTCTCTTGAGGGAATAACTTCAGACGAATTCGAACATTCTCGATAGAATGCATTTTTGTATGCCCCTGAACAATCCCAGTGAGTTTTTCCTTGTAGAAGATGACACTTGTAGCTGTCTTTGATGCATCCTCTTCCATGCGATGCCGATTCTGGGGTTGATATTCATTGAGTTTGGTGTTGCTATTCAAGAGTTCTGCAGTCTCTTAATAGATAGAACACATTAGCACGACCAAATTGTGTTTATAGTACTTGTAATTTGTTTCATAGAATAAAGCAAAAAATTAGATATGCATTATTATAAATAAATCAATTTTCATATATATTATTTTTCCTTATTTAGTTTGATTTCTATATATTATTTTCTAAATAATGATTTTATTTTATTTGTTCCTTTCAAAGTTATTGATTGATGAAGTGGACAAATGCTTAGGTGACAAAGTTTAGGAGACATGCACTTTAGGAGAGCATCTACTTAACCACCAAGCAATATATACTTCTTTTTTAAATTTGGCTAATAAAAAATTTAATTCGTATATAAATATATATATATATATATACCTGTATATTAGTGAATATATAAAAATGAATACTCAGTAGCGAAATTCAATTTAATTTTTATTGACAAAATTCAGCTTTTCCTGACGAAATCTATTTTTATTGATAAGATTTTTATTTTTATTAACAGAATAATTCGTCGTTAAAATAGAATTTTCAGTACTGTAATTGGTAACAGTTCTGTAAATGCTTCCATATCAATCTTATATGACATTCTTTGATGTGTATATTGTCAAACCGTATATGTTCATGAATGGCATTATAAAGGATGTCATTTGTCACGCCCAAGATTCTAACTCAGTTATAAAGGGGTGACCGACTATATCGACTATTATTCTCTAAGCTTTTATATAAAATAATGAAATCTGAAAATAATATCTTTCAACTATCAGTTCTAAAAGATACAATTTAATATATTTCTCAAAACTAAAAATTAACATTTATTAATTTTTTTTTTATCGAAAATACTCGCTTCATTTGATGAAATAAAACGGCGTGACAATTTCTTGTCACGGATATTCGTTGTTACAATCAGATGCTAATAAACATGTAAAAGGAAGTGGGGGTCGCGAAACCCAATCGTTTAGTCGCACTCCCATTCTAGCTTGCTTGGCTATCCAGTTTGCGCATTCATTCACTAACCTCGGGATAGCTCGCCATTGCACTTGCTCGATGTTGCTTGCTAGTGCTCGTGTGTTGGAGAGTAGTGTAGCTAGTCTCCATTATGTCGTACCTTTTGTTATTTGTCGTATCGCCACTTGGGAGTCCGATTCAATTATGATGTTTGTTCACCCCTTCTCCCTAGCTAGTCGTATACCTTCATGTAGGGTCATGACTTCCATCATCGTCGCATTCTCCCCTCTCGAAAACCGGTTCATTCCCCCTATAAGGTTCCCTCCATCGTCTCGGGCCACCACGCCTACTCCCGCGACTCTCGTCCTTGGGCACCATGACGCATCACAATTGATCTTAATGGCTCTGTTAGTCGGTTTCTCCCATCTCGGTTGTGGTCTCACCGGTCTTGTCTCTCGGCCATTCCTGGTTCGGCGAATCTCTCGTGTGGCACGGTGTATGTCCTCGGTGATGGAATTTTGGTTCGGTTTCATGTCTTCAAATTCCGCATTGCACCTCGCCTTCCATATGTGCCAAGTCGTTTGCATGCAAGCTTCCCATCTCTCGTCCTGTTCGGGCCCCGGACCACCACGGTGTCTATGGTTTGGTCTCCCGCTCCTTGCGGTCCCAATAGGTCTCTCCATAACGACTCTGTCCATGCACATCCCCAAACCATATGTTCCCTCGTCTCATACTCTCCAAACATTGGGCAATCCGGCGCTACTTGCATGCCTCGTCGGATTAGGTTTCCTTTTACCGCCAATGCGTTTGTCGCTAATCTCCATACGTAGTTATTTACTTTTGGGACTACGTTTGCCCCCCATATAGCTCTCCATAGGCCGTTACCTGCATCGCTGCTTCTCTCTTGGTTCGTGGCCATTGTTCGGGTCTCTCTAATTCGATGGTAGACCGATCTTGCTTGGGGTTTGCCTTCCTTCGAGTGTGGCCATATATGTTTGTCTTCGGTCGCCTCAAGTGGTATTGGTATAGCTAGGATGATCTCAACGTCTTCGCCTGTCACCGTTTGCCGAACCATGCCTTCATCCCACGTCCCATCCTCCCTTATGAGTTCACTCACCCTTGGTTCGGTCCGATGATCCGAGTTTGGGGCAGCATCCGCACAGTACCCAGGTTTTTGGGTCACCCATGGTTCCGAGAATACCCTTATGTTTTCACCATTTCCAATAGACCATAGACCCTCGTGTTTGAGCACATCCCTCCCTATTAGTAATCTACTCCAACCCCACGATGCCCTTCCACTTCGTCCCGCTTCTAGGAACTCGCAATTGGGGAAATACAAACCCTTGAGTAGTCAGACCCATAGAGCTGATGGTTCTTCCAACACCCGCGCCACCATTTTAGTAAGGAGAGACGTGTTGAAAGTTTGGAGCTCCCAGAATCCTAAGCCCCCCATTGTTTTCGCCAAAGTGAGTGTTTCCCACCGTTTCTAATGTGTTCGATGATGGTCCGCGTTCGTACCCCACCAGAAATCCGCTATCAGTGAGTTTACCTCCGAGGACCACGTCTTGGGTAGGCTAAAAATACTCATCACGAATGTGGGTATCGCTGTGATGACCACTTTAATCCAAACCTCCTTCCTTACTTGGTTTAGAGTTTTTGATCTCCATCCCGCTAGTTTCACTCGGATCTTGTTCTTGAGGTACCCTATAGCTTCCTTTTGTGATCGTCCCCAAATTGTTGGGAGCCCCAAGTATTTGCCCGGGTCCGTCGTACCTCGTATGTTCAGTTCGGCCTCTATCACCCTTATCTTGGCCGGGTCGGCTCCCTTGTTGAAAAAGAGAGTCAATTTAGCGACATTTATTCGTTGCCCCGAAGCTGTACAGTATCCTTCTATTGTTTCCTTTAGTCGATGCGCATTTGCCACTGTCCCCTCGATCAATAAAAGGGAGTCATCCGCGAAGAACATGTGATGGAGCTCCGAACAAGTTCTCCCCAGCCGTAATCCTATTAGTCGGCCCTCATGCACGTCCTTTTCAATGTATCTTGACAACACATTAGCTAGGAGTATGAATAGATAAGGTGATAACAGATCACCTTGGCGAATACCCCGTGTCGGCCTAATGGTAGGGGACCGATCGCCGTTCACAACCCGCGATAAGCCATTGTCTCTATGGACTCCTTGACCCATTTGGACCACTGTTATGCAAATCCTCTCTTCCTTAGGCTCGCTGTCAGGAAATACCATTCCACTCGGTCATAAGCTTTTTGCATGTCTATCTTGAGTGCACATTCCACCTTGTTCGGTTTGGCCCTTGTGCGTAAGTAGTGGAAAGTTTCGTGAGCAACCAATATGTTGTCCTGTATAGCACGACCTTCCACGAATGCACTCTGATAGGGAGTGATGAGCTCTGGTAAATAGGTTTTAAGCCTATTCACCATCACTTTCGAGATAATCTTGTATAGGAAATTACAGCAGCTAATAGGTCTGAAATCAGTAGGAGCTATTGGACTTTGTACTTTGGGAATTAGAACTACATATGTTTGGTTTATAGGGTGTTGGAGAATACCTGATATGAAGAAAGCTTTGACCGCGGTGATGACGGCTGGTCCCACGGTGTGCCAATTCCTTTGATAAAACAGTCTCGGGAAACCATCCGGACCCGGTGCCCTAGATCCCCCATTTGGTAAACAACCCCCTTTATCTCCTTATTCGATACCGGTCCCGTTAGAGCCCGATTCATGCTATCCGTGATCTGATGCAGTACACTCTCAAGGATATCCCCGTTCGGTTCATGTGTCCCCGACCTAAATATGCCATCAAAATATCGTGTCATCTCCCTCGCAATTTCTTTTTCGTTTGTGATTCATCGTCCATTCGGGCCCTCTAGTCGGCTTATATGGTTCCTCCTTCTCCGAGATGATGTCGTGAGGTGAAAAAACGTGGTATTTCTATCCCCATGCATGAGCCACTTCACCCGGGACCGTTATCTCTAATAGAGTTCCTCCCTCTTCTATATCTCTTTAATTCGTGCCTTTATTTTCCTCTCCTCATTCATCTCGGTTTGGTTCTTAACCGGACCCGCGCTCCGCCCAAGTTGACGCGTTAGCTCGGTGAGCCTCCTAACATTGTTACTGAAGTGTGATTTGCTCCAATTCGTTAGTCTTCTACGACATGATCTTAGCTTTTGTTGTATGTCTAGATCATGGTTTGCCGTAGGTTCTTCCTCCCACGCCTAACGGATTATTTCCTTACATCACGGGTCTTCTAGCCACATCTCCTCGAACTTGAACCTCCTAGCGACCCTTCTCCTTTGTTCGGCCATTTGTATGATTAAGGGGGAGTGATCCGGGCCTAGGGCTAGCTCATTGGTGAAATAGCACATTGGATAGTTGGTTGCCCATTTCATGTTAACTAGGCCTCTATCCAATCTTTGAATTATTCGATCCGGGTCGCTTCTATTATTGCACCAAGTATAAGGGTACCCCTTAGCTCCCATATCTTCCACCCTTAGGTTCTCCATGAGTTTGTTAAAAGAGTCCATTTGTCTTTGCGGATTACTCCTTCTTTCCCGTGTGCTTTACTAATGGTGTTGAAATCGCCTACAATCATCCATTTCCTCCACCGACCCGCACCTATTCCCCTCAATGTGTTCCAGTTTCCTTCCCTTCGATTCTCATCCGTATCAGCGTATACCCATGTGATATAGCTCGGTTCTCCCCTTGTTTCACTTGGACCTCGCAATCGATGATGTTATAGACATGTTACCCTTGTTTCCTCGTCCCACCATAGGACTATGTCCCCGACCGTGCCCCTCAGACCAATGTACTTCTTGTTGTGCATTCCTACTTTGTTCATAATTGTCTCGCAATAGGCATCCCCGTTCTTAGTTTCCATGAGAAAGATTATGTTCGGGTGATACCTTCTTTTTAGGTCTTTTAGGTGTTGGATTGTCAAGGAAGACTTCAAACCTTGAAAATTCCATGCAAGTAGACTCATTGGGGCCGTGTGACTGTTTTGGGACAGCCACCACAACCCGTTTCTTCCACAATCATATCATCAGTCTCCTTGTCCTTTACGTTAACATGCACGTCCATTTTCCGACGCGTGTCTTTTGCTTTGGTTAGCTTCCTCTTGGGGCTGGTTTTCTTCTTTGCCCGAGCCTTTTGTGCGGACCCTTCCCCATTCGGCTCGTCTCGAGCGAACATTTTGAGTAAACTAACTCCATATGAAATGTACATAATAAAAAATGGTATGTTAGATCCTTAAGCACTTTCGAAAAATGAGTTACTTAGATCCTGGAAGCTTATTTGTCAGCATTTATTTCCAGATCTCAAATGTGGAGAATAGCTGAAGGCAAGTTGTTGGAGAGCAATTTAGTATTAGTAAGTAGTAGTAGTTTATCTCTATTGGATCAAACTCTCAAACCAATATAATCTCTACCTAATATATATAGAGGACGATTCATAATAAATATTAAAATAATGCAAAGATTGCTTTCACGAAACAAAATTGTAGGTCAAACAGAAAATGCAAAACTTATAAAAATCCAAAAAATAATTTAAAGACAGGTTAAGAATTAATATACTTGCAAAATCGAATGGCAAATCAAAAGCATACTTAATAACCCAACTTCAAGCACTTGATCTAAAATTTTATAAATGAAACTCATAGTTATACTCTTAAATATAATCGTAGCTTATTTTTAAAAATTCATTCCATGCATAAAATTTTTATTTCATAAACATAGAAATAGACTTAAACTATTTATACTGTAACTGATAGTTCCGTTAGTCTAAACTTCCCAAAAATTAACGCAAACGAAAGTATAATTTCTATTTGAACTATGAAAATTCTATAACATCTTAGACATCTATTCATGACTAACAGCCCCTATAGGTTCCAATCAGTATGAAGATTTACTATTTACTGTTTATTTACTGTTATGTTCATGACATGCAATTCAAAGTGAAAACTCGATGTCCCAACAAGAAAAATTCTTACAAATTAATATAGGTAGATGGCTCAATTACAAGCCCAACATAGAAAAATGACATGTCGTTTCGGCATCGTACTTACTTACACGCATCAGTTAAAGTTGTTCGGGTATGGTCAACTTTCTCTTAAACCTTGGAAAGATTTCACAAATTACAGACTTTGAGATTATTCTCTCTCGTACAAGCTCCATTTTGTGTGTCCTTCACAATGAAATATAATCACTAGTGCGAGATATTTTTCTTTGTACTTGTTAAATTAATGTGCTGTGATTTGTTTTTATATTATTATTATGATATGTTGTTGTGTTTAATGAATAAGTGAGTTTTGAGTGTTTTAGAAAGAGAGAATAGTGTGAAAGGAGAAGTGAAGTGAAATAGGACAGCATTTTAGTAGAAATCGACAGAGTTTGTGAAGAAGGAAAAACAGAGTGCTGCAGTACAAACCTCATCGAAGAAGAAGAACTTCTTCATTTTGAATGGTAAATGTGTGTTACTTGTTCTTGTGTGTTCTTGTGGTTGTTCTTATGCTAGATTAGTCTCTTCTAAACCAACAAATTAGTATCAGAGCTTGGTGGATTGAGTAGATTGGGCGAGCTAGGGTTCCGACGAAAAGCGGACGAACCGACCAAAATCGAAGCAATCAACGACGAAAACGAATCGTCTATGGCTGGGTCAAGTCAACAAGGTGTATCTCATCTCTCAATTCCTATATTTAATGGTGAAAACTATGACTATTGGAGTTTAAAGGCCAAGACTATATTTAGGTCTCAAGATTTGTGGGATATAGTTGAGTTTGGATATGATGAGCCTATTTCTATAGATACTGTAAACACCTTATTTTGGCTCGGGGTCAAAATATCGTACGCGAGGAACCGAGACGAAGAAAAAAGCAAAAATAAAATAAATCCTATACCCTAAACCCCAAACCCTAAAACCTTAAACCCTAAACCCTAAAATTCCAAACCCTAAACACTAAATCTTAAATCCCAAACTCTAAACCCTAAACCTTAAACCCCAAACCCTAAAATCCCAAACCTAAACCCTAAACCTTAATCCCCAAACCCTAAAGCCTAAACCTTAAACCCCAAACTCTAAAACCCTAAACCCTAAAATCCCAAACCCTAAACCCTAACCCTTAAATCTCAAACTCTAAACCCTAAACCTTCAACCCCAAACCCTAAAATTCCAATCCCTAAACCTTAAACCCCAAACCTTAAACCCCAAACCCCAAACCATAAACCCCTAAACCCAGGGCACCCATTTTTGGCCAAACATCCACCATTGCATCCATTTTCGTCCAAATTCCCACCATGCCCCAAATCACTCCCAATTTCTCCCAATTGGCACCAAAAGTCTCCTAATTGCCATCACCATTTGATCACTTGATCACCTTTGCTCATCCTTAGCCAAATCCTCTCCAATTATTATCAAAACTCCTCCCAAATGCCAATCACCTCCCAATTGCCAATCACCTTTGCACAATTGCTATCACCTTTGTCATCCACCATGTATTTTCCATGTTTATCATCTATTTGGAGGAGAAAACTCTACAAAAGCAAGGGATAGCTACGGTTGAAGGGGGAAGAAGAAACAAAAGGATAGTTTGGAACAAGCTTGCCATAAGCTTGTTCAAAGAAATGGAAAGAAAACCAAAGGAAAAGAGAAGAGAAAAAAAATTCAAAGTGAGGATTTGAGTGATAGTGAGTGAAAAAAAAAAGATAGAAATTGAGTGAAGAAAAATCGGCGAATATCGGTCTCGGTTCCTCGTGAAGTATCTAAATTTTGAATAACTTAAGTATATCTCCTCTTGTGCTCGATATTTGTATTTCTTAATGTGAATGAAGTTTGTTTCATCGATATTATGTGTTAATAGTTGTATTTCATATAAGAATCGTACTCGGTTTTAAGTTCAGTATAACTTTGGGGTCATTTTAGACATTTGTGAAAGTTATGGGGTTGTTTCAGTAAAAAAAAAATAATTTTTTCGAAAATGAATTAGGTCATTCCCAAACTTTGATGAAGGTTACAACTCGGTCCTTGGACTCTCGTGTCATTTTGGGATTTTACCGAGTGTCATTTTGGGATTTTACCATCGAGTAATCCAGAATCGAGCCCAAAGTCTATAGGGACGCCAAAGGCTCTCGGACTGCTCGCCATTCTCTACCAGGTGGCGACCTTCCACTGCTCGACATGGGAGTGCTCGCCCCGAAGAGAGCCTTGCCTCTCTCCTCTGGTCCCACAAAACCGTTAACAAGGAAGTGGCCACGATATCCCGCATATCTCGGTCGCATATTCACTAAGGATTAGATTTGGTAACTGCAATATCTCGCAGTAACTGACGATCCGAATCTTCGGCAATACAATATACACTAAGATATTCAGCTGCCATATACGGTTCTATCTCTCTTACCCTATAAATACCCTTGTTTTACATACGTTCTTTACGTTTTGAGTTTTATACACACACATACTCATTTAAGCATCGGAGAGGGACCTAGAGGCACCCCCTCTGTTGCGCTCCCCTACTTGCAGGTTCACCGGAGTCGGAGCTGAAGCGTCATCCCAACCTTGTCTGGCATTCAATTCACTGCCAGATCAGCATTCAGGATTTCACGATCCAACATTTGGCGCCGTCTGTGGGAACGAGCAATTTAGCCATGAGAACTCGATCCCAAAGCAACCGTCGGAATCAGACTAGGGAGCGATCCTCAGATAGCTCTGATTCCGCCGCCGCTTCACCGCTTCAACAAGAACCTGCCAGCCGAGCAGGAGTTAATGATGTTCCTCTGCGGACAGCTCGAGAACATGTCGGTAATTCAAGACCGACCCCAGCTGCTGATCAAAACGGAGCCCCTGCACCGCAGACAGTCCACATTGCGGGGCAGGATATTAATTTAACCCCCGAGATGGTCTCCTTGCTGGAAGTCATCCTAGGACAGGCGCGCCGCCAAGCCCCTGCTCCTCAGGAAAACAATCTCTCTGCTCCTAAGGAAAACCACTGCCCTGCTGCCACAGGGCCTTCACCTTCGGAAGCGGCCAATCCTGGTCCTGCTGCGCCTCAGGAGGATCAGGAGATGACGTCAGGTCAGCAGTCCCTATCTCCAGCACACACCAAGGAGCCAGCAGCCGCATATACTGCCAATCCTTCCGGTCCGCCTCCCCCCGGAGCCTCTCCCATGTACTGCACTGTGGATCAGATGGATGACCTCCTCAACAAAAGGCTCCAGGAAAGACAGTTGACAGTCATAGCTCCCTTCAAGGAGCAGTCCTCTCATCCTTTCACCGACGCGCTCGTCGCTATCAAAATCCTGAAGGATGTGGTTGCTCGGGCCATACCTGAGTATAGCGGTGGAGGAGATCCCACCGTACATGTCAACAAGCATGAGGCCTCCCTTCTGGGTAAGTCAAACGATCCCAATCATTTGGCTTTGCTATTTCCATCTACTCTTTCGGGCTCGGCTTCGTCCTGGTTCTTCGGCCTCCCTGCAGGATCAATCGGAACTTGGGCAGAGTTGAGAAGCAAGTTCCTGGAGAGATATATGGGCGAGCGCCAATTGCTGAAGAGCGTGGTCGCCCTTGACTCGGTCAAACAGCAGCCTGGAGAGTCGCTGTCCAACTTCTACGGGCGTTTTCATCAAAACGTCACAGAATTAGATCGCCGAATCTCGGATGGGGAGATCATTCGAGCATTCTACAGAGGTCTGGATGTGGCAAACAAGGCCTCGCGAAAGCTGCGAAACAGCTACCATGTGAAGGAGATAGAGACATTGGAGGAGTTGGCGTCCAGGGCAAAAGGTTTCATAGACCTTGAACGCGCAAACATCGAGGCTAACCTCCTGGCGACCTCGCTAAGGGTAAGCCATGAACCCCGACGCGATGGTAAGAAGGAGGTAAAGAAGGAGAAGAAGGGAAAAGAAAGTAAGCCCCGAGTCGAGTCTCTTCCAGCGCCTCGCCATCCAGAGGTCCCTGAGTACTTCACGCCTTTAAATAGGCAGATCTCAGCGGTACTAGTCGAGATGGAGAGGAGATCTTTGGCGAGGCCACCGATGCCTCGTCGAGGTGGGTTACCCATGGGCAAGGATGTCGAGAGCTATTGCAGATACCATAAGTGCAAGGGCCATAAGACAGACGATTGCAAGATTCTGAAGCGAGATATAGAGAGACTGATTCAGGGGGAATGTTGAAGGAATTTGTGGCAGGGCGAGACCAAAGTCGAACGCCCCCCAGGAGACATCGTTCACCATCCCCTGCAGATCAAGCTGAGCCTTCTGGAAGCAAGAGGAGAGTGAATCTGATTGCGGGAGGATTCGGCGCAGGCGGCGAGAGGTCAAACGCCAGAGAGGTCTATGCCACTCAGATCTCTACGGCAGTTCAGTTGGGGAAGCGGCCCCGACCTGAAGAAAATATTGTCATCTCATTCTCTGAAGATGATTTGGCACATGTCACCACGCCCCACAACGATGTTCTGGTCATTACGGCAGATATTGACGGCTGTGATGTTGCAAGGATTCTGGTCGACGGAGGCAGCTCGACAGACATCTTGTTTCTGGACGCCTTTGAAAAGATGGGCAAATCCAAACGCGACCTGAATAGGGTCGACTTTCCGCTGATCGGATTTGCGGGAAGAACAACTTACCCACTGGGGGCTATAACCATGCCAGTGATTTTTGGCGAGGGGTGGAAAAGCATCAAGGTGTCGGTCACTTTCCTTGTGGTCGATTCACCTACATCCTACAACGCCATCATAGGGAGGACCACGATCAACCCAAATAAGATTGTGGCCTCCACTGTCCACCAGAAGATGAAGTTTCCCACTCCGAACGGGATTGGAGAAGTGCTAGGAGATCAGCCTTCCTCGCGGCAATGCTATGTGAACTGTTTACGTAGGAAGAACCAAAGGGAGGCGCTCGACATCGAGACAGAAGCCGATCCCCGCGAGGACTTGGCTCGGCCAGCACCCATGGAGGAATTGGAGGAGGTCGAGATCGATGGTCCAGACAAAAAGGTGCGCATTGGGACCACCTTGAAAGAGGATCAGAAGGAGGCCATGACCGCCCTCCTCAAGGAATTCAAAGAGCTCTTCGCCTGGCAGCCGAGCGACATGTCAGGAATCAGCACAAATATTATCTCTCATGAGCTCAGGATAGACCCCTCCATCAAGCCGATCGCCCAAAAGAGAAGATCATTCGGGACTGATAAGCGTTTGGCGATCAGGCAGAAAGTCGGCAGGTTGATTGAAGCTGACTTCGTCAGAGAAGTAAGATTCCAGAGCTGGGTCGCCAACCCAGTTTTGGTCAGGAAATCTAACGGCAAGTGGAGGATGTGCGTCGACTTCCGCGACTTAAACAAGGCTTGCCCCAAAGATTCATATCCCCTTCCGAGAGTTGATCAGCTGGTCGATGCTACCTCGGGTCACGAGATGCTGAGCTTCATGGACGCCTATTCAGGCTACAACCAGATCAGAATGCATCCAGATGACGAGGCACACACTGCTTTCTATGCTGACGGCAACATTCTATGCTACAAGGTGATGCCCTTTGGTCTCATCAATGCCGGGGCAACTTATCAGCGGATGGTGAACCGACTGTTCCAGGACATGCTGGGAAGGAACATGGAGGCCTACGTAGATGATATGCTCGTCAAATCCATCAAAGGCAATCCTCATACCACCGACCTCCGCGAAGCTTTTGAATGCATGAGGAGACACAACGTTCGCCTGAACCCAGCAAAGTGCGCCTTTGGAGTCAAGTCCGGGAAGTTCCTGGGTTTTATGGTCAGCAAAAGGGGCATCGAAGCAAACCCGGAAAAGCTAAAGGCCATAGAAGAAATGAAGTCGCCAACCTGCCATAAGGAAGTCCAATGCCTGAACGGCCGACTAGCTGCTCTTAACCGCTTCCTCTCCAAAGCAAGCGACAGGTCCCTCCCGTTCTTCAAAACCTTGAGGGCCAACCGCAAGTTCGAGTGGACGCCAGACTGCGAGGAAGCATTCCAGTCCTTGAAAAGGCATATTCAAACACTCCCAGCTCTGGCAAAACCCGTTCCAGGCGAGCAGCTTTTCCTCTATTTAGGCATTAGCGATGTGGCAGCCAGTGCTGTCTTAATAAGGGAGGAGAATAATGTTCAGAGTCCAGTGTATTTTATTAGCAAAATGTTTAACTCAGCAGAAATAAAATATGTCCAGATTGAGAAGTATCTCTATGCCTTAGTTATTGCTGCTCGGAAGCTGAGACCTTACTTTCATGCGCACGACATCACGGTCCTCACCAATCAACCTCTCAAAAACTTCCTGATGAAGCCAGATTCTTCAGGAAGAATGGTCAAGTGGGCGATCGAGCTCAGCGAGTTCAGGATCAAATTTGCGCCAAAAACGGCCATCAAAGGTCAAGCACTAGCTGATTTCATAGTGGAAAGCACGAGTAACGGTCAAGCGGAGGCAGAAAACAGGCCAAGTCAGTCAGCAAACGACAATCAAATCTGGGAACTCTATACGGATGGGTCTTCATCAAGAGAAGGCTCGGGGGCAGGTTTAATTCTTATTCCTCCTGAAGGCGAGCCTCTGAAATACGCGATCGCCTTAACATTCCCGGCGACCAATAACGAAGCAGAATATGAGGCTCTTATCACTGGACTCAGACTAGCAAAAGGAATGGGTATAGCTGCGCTTAAAGTAAGAAGCGACTCAGAACTCATTGTCAATCAGGTTAATGGCGCATACGAGGCAAAGGGAGAAAAGATGAAGAAGTATCTCGGCATTGCCAAAAAGCTGGTCGCAGAAATCCCAAATTTCGCGATTGAATTCTTTCCTCGCCAAGAAAACCAGATGGCAGATTCTTTAAGTAAGCTAGCCTTCGGAGGGGCGACAATCCAGGATGTGCAATTTCTGGAAAAGGCCCTATGTTCAGTCCTTGAAAACAGAGCGGGGGTCTTCAACATTCAAGAACAGGTCACCTGGATGACCCCGTTCCAGAATTATTTGAAAGAAGGCATCCTCCCAGAGGACGAATGCGAATCCACTAGGATTAGAAGACTCACGGCCAGTTATCTAATCATCGATGGAGAACTCTACAGAAGATGTTATTCGACGCCTTACTTGAGATGTGTTGCTCTGCCCGAAACAGAAAAGGTTCTTCGAGAAGCTCATGAAGGGGCAGCAGCATGTCATGAAGGTGCTCGATCACTAAGCAGGAAAATATTCAGATTGGGATATTACTGGCCGACCTTGGGAAAAGACGCAGCCGAATTAACACAGAAGTGTGAAATTTGCCAGCAGTTTGCACCACGATCGGGTCGACCATCGACATTATTATCCCCAATGGCGGGTGCCTGGCCCTTCGCTCAATGGGGAATCGATATATTGGGTCCTTTCCCCATTAGCACTGGTCAGCGTACTCACATTATAGTGACAATCGACTACTTCACTAAGTGGGTAGAGGCGAAAGCTCTAGCTTCAACAACGGAATTCTAAGTTATCAAGTTCCTGCAGGTCAACATATTCTCCAGGTTTGGTATTCCCAAAATACTCATCAGCGATAATGGTCCGCAATTCGTTGGAAAGGAGTTGAAGTGGCTCTGTGAAGAGTATCATATCGACCATCGCTTCAGTTCAGTACATCACCCTCAAACGAATGGGCAAGCTGAAGCAGCCAACAAGGTTGTCTTAGCAGGACTCAAGAAAAGGGTTCGAGCATTCAAGGGGAACTGGGCAGACAAACTGGAAAACGTATTATGGGCAATCAGAACAACGCCTAAGGCGGCCACAGGAGAAACGCCTTTCAGTTTAGTGTACGGATTAGAAGCAGTAGCACCAGCTGAATTAGCAGTGCCTACCCACAGAGTCCTACACTTTAACGCGGAGGCAAATGAGATCGAGCGCAGAACTGACCTTGACTTAGCAGAGGAAAATAGATGGCTCTCGGAAAAAACACGGGCAAAGATGCGCTTGGCGACCGCTCGGTATTTCAACAGAAAAGTTAGCGCTTGCCAATTTTTCGTGGGGGAGATGGTTATGAGAAGGAATGAATTCACAAGGCTGGACAGTAAAAACAAACTTTCAGCCAAATGGGAAGGACCATACAAAGTAGTAGAGATCGCCGCACCAGGATCCTACTATTTGGAAACCATCGAAGGCGAGAGGTTACCCCGTCCATTTAATTCTGAGCATTTAAGAAGATTTTATGCATAGCTTGTAATCAAACTGATTATGTCAATAAAAGAAAGCTATTCCTTCATAAAGCGTGTCCACTCGAAGCAAGCTGAAGCCAAAAAGCCCTGACGCCAAAGTCAGGCCTCAAAAGCCCTAGCAACAAAGCTAGGCCAAAAGCCCTAACAACAAAGTTAGGCCAAAAAAAAAGCCCTAGTACCAAAACTAGGCCTCAAAAGCCCTAGCAACAAAGCTAGGCCAAAAAGCCCTAACAACAAAGTTAGGCCAAAAAGCCCTAGCAACAAAGCTAGGCCAAAAGCCCTGACGCCAAAGTCAGGCCAAAAGCCCTAACAACAAAGTTAGGCCAAAAAGCCCTAGCAACAAAGCTAGGCCAAAAGCCCTGACGCCAAAGTCAGGCCAAAAGCCCTAGCAACAAAGTTAGGCCAAAAAGCCCTAGCAACAAAGCTAGGCCAAAAGCCCTAGCAACAAAGCTAGGCCCAAAAGCTCTGTCGCCAAAGACAGGCCAAAATCCCTAACAACAAAGTTAGGCCAAAAAAGCTTTAGTAACAAAACTAGGCCACAAAAGTCCTAACAACAAAGTTAGGCCTCAAAAAACCTGACGCCAAGAGTCAGGCAAAGCCCTGACGCCAAAGTCGGGCCAAAAGCCCTGGCGACAAAGCCAGGCCAAAAGACCTAGCAAAATGTTTGGCAAAATAGAAGCCCTGACGCCAAAGTCAGGCCAAAGAAAGTTTTGGCGATCACTATCGATGATAAAGCCTGACAAATTACAAATCCCCTGTTATTATGCCAACACCTCAAAGGTTTAAACTTCAAAGAAGCTAATATCTCTTTGAACTTAGAAGTTTACGCTTTTAAGTGTCAAAAGTGTTATCCTTAGAAAGTTTAACTTATGATTGGTCTAAGGCTTTAAGGGTCGACGACATTACAAAGCAAGAAAAAGCGGAAAGTAATTATGATTAAGATATTGGATAGCTAAATGTGTTCGAAGTCGATTAAAGGCTCAAGAACATAAAGGCATTCAATAGAAAAACCCAAGTCTTCAATAAATAATTACAAACCAAAAACGGAAAATACAAAAATAGCTATCTAAAAAGATAAATACGGCCGCCAAGGAGTTGGGGACTTCAAGCTTTGGGGTTCTCGGGGGCAAGGGCGCTCTGCTCGCCTTCGGGGGCAGAAGTACTGGGCTCACCTTCAGGAGCAGCCTCTCCAGCAAAGGGCGACTCCGCAGGAAGGTCTTCAAGGAGGCAACTTCCCCAAGAGGAAAGTTGGGATCGACCGCCTGGACCTCCTCCACCAGTTCTTGGAGAAAATCGGCGATGGTCGACTTCATCACCTTCAAGGCCTGGTCTTCAAAGTCCTCGGAGGCCTTGAAATCCTCAACCACGGCTTGGGGTGAAGGAACCGCCTTTAGCTGATCAGCCAGCCGGTTCTTCTCCTCCTCTAGGGCGACCCCCTAGCTTCGGCAGCATCCCTCTGGGCCTCCGCGGCGACCCTAAGAGCGTCCGACTCGACCACCTGGGCACGAGCTTCCTTCAACTCGGCCTCCAGGCGAGCACGGACCGCCTCCCCTTCATCAAGGCACCGATGAAGGGCCTCAGCTTCATGAAGGAAGGTTGCAGCATCAGCCTCCCTCTTCTTGACATCAGCAAGGAGGCGCTGCTCCTTCCTGAAATACTCATCCCGGGCGCCGTCCACCAAGGTGATCGCCATGTCAGCGGTCTTCTTGATGGCCTCCAACTGCCCGGGGGTGACCCCTGTCCTTCGGTATTGCTCCAGCTCGACAAGCAGATCAGAGTGCTTGTCGGCAAGCTCGCCGAAAACGCGGCCGAGGATCACCTCTTCCCGAACGAGCTGACAACAAAAGCACAAAGAAAAATGTCAAGTCATCAAAATAAAAAGGAATGACAAGGAAGAAATAATGGAAAAAAGGCGAGATCATACCAGGGCAACTCGTTCGAAGTGGGTCCGTAAGAACCCCTCGATCTGAGGAATCTCCGTAGGGACAATTGAACGGTCCTTGGGGGGAATTATCCCATCAAGGAGCCGCATGCACATATCCGGGCTACCCCGTAGGCTCTTCTGGGTGGGATACCCCTTCTTGGCAAGGTCCCCACAAGGGACCCAAGGCCTCCGAGAGTCCCCAGCCTTAAAAGGCTGGAACAAGCTCGCCATGGAGCAGTACTCCTCGGCGGGAGCCCTCGAGGAGCTGGAAGCAGCATGCCCCTTCTTCTGGGCCCCAGACTCCTTAGGAGGAGCCATGGGCACTGAAGAGGCGGGAGGCGCCAAAGACAAGACCTTCTCCTTAGTGGCGGAAGGGCCCTGAAGAGAGGGAGAAGGAGGCGCCATGTCCAAACCCTTCCCTTTGCTGGCAGAAGGGCCCTTAGGAGGGGGAGGAGGAGGATGTTGGATCTCAGGGTGCTCCTCACTCCTGACCTTCTTAGAAGGAGGAAGAGGAGGGTCCCGGGCCACGTCCGCCAAGGACTCCTCTGCAAAGCAACAAGACAATAAGTCAGAAGTCAAAGAACCGCAGAATGTAAAAACATTAAATCCACAAAAGGCGAGGTAATATACCTGGTTGGCGAGGGCCAGTCGTGGCCGAAGGAAGCATCTCCTCGAGCTTCCTCTTGGACGAACGCCTAGAAGGAGGAGGGGGAGAGCTTAGCAGCGCCTGGTCGGAGGACAATCCCGTCGATCCCTGGTCATCAAAGAGACCTATCAGTGTTTGGCTCTTGCTTACAACCTTCCCTACAAGTAATAAAACAAGGTAAGAGTTAGAAAATTACCCAATCATCAAAGATTGGCGTGGCTTGATGAATGCCCGCCATCTCAAGGGCATTCTCGGTAGTCTCCGCCACTGAGCGGATGGACTTGAACTGAGATGACCGATGCAACCGGTACAGATCGTCGATGGCATTCCGATCACTCCCGGACAATTCTTCAAAGGAGGGAGGAAAATCCTTGTCCGGAGCAAACAATTTCCAGGGTACACCCCCCTTGTACAAGAAGTAAAACTTCTTGTAATTGGAGTTAGTAGCCCGGAAATCATCGACCAGGCGGACATGGACGTTCCAAGCCCATCCTTGAGGGCCTCCCCACTCTGAAAACTTCGGCCAGCGGGATTGGAAGTGGTGGAGGTAGTTGGCCCCTGCTGCCAGTCGAAAGAAACACCGGAACAGGGCCAGTGAATACACTCATTCCTGGCGTATGCACAGGAACTTGAAACCGACCCACATCCTGAGGGCATTCGGAACAAGCTGCGTGGGATGAATCCCGTAAAAATGACATAAGGTCTGTAAATCCTCACAGAGAGGAAAACGCAACCCAGCATCGATCTGGGCCGCATAAATGTAAACCTCTCCATCGTGAGGAAAATGCAGACCTAAGCCAGGATACCTAGGAGCATCCTCCGCACTGAAGCCACCAAGCGCCACCATGGTCTTAAAGTAAGCCGGCTTCAGTTCGTTAGGCTTGATATCTACTCAGAATGGTTCAAGTATGGCACAGCAAGTATAAAAACAAAGTAAAACAGAGGATATTGCCAAAACAGAGCAATAAAAGGGCGAAAGTTTACCTTTTGGGGAAAAAATAGACGTGTTCAGCTCAGGCCCATCCACCACTACAGGAGCGGTTGCGGACCTTCCCAGATCAGTCGGTTCCCCCACTGAGGGGGGCGCGGCGGCATCCCGGATGGTCAAGGGAGCATTGGCATTCCTAGGAGCGTTGGCTTTGCTAGTGCCCTTAGAGGCCATATGCTTGACTCTCTGACTTCGGGGAGCCATGGAAATGGATGAAGAAGGCTGAAGAAGGTTGGAAAAGAAAGAAGAAAGGTTCGTAGCAAAGTTCTGGAAATCTGAGGGAGTGGATAAGCGTAAAAAACAAAATGTAGAAACTGACGTTTCTTATATAGACCAAGAAGGGAGCAACCGCCACAAGCAAATCGAAGCGACACAGAGGAATGATGGCACCTTTTTGGAAAAAACCGAAGCAATGTCAGAATTCCAAGAGACACCTTGGGGAGACAGACGGTTGGCTGACATGGACAGCTGTCAGACTACCCTAGGTTTACGGAAAAGTAAATGTCAGGCGTGCCTCAAGTGACCGTTCGATTTCTGGACAACTATGCAGTTATTAAATGCTAAAAGTCCACTAAGGAGACAAGGTGGTCGCCAACGCACTAATAAGGCTTTAGCAGAAATACCTCGGGCAGGTAATGATCGCCTAACTAAGAAAGATAGACTTCCATAAGCCTAGGTCACCTCGAGTGATCGCCAAAAGGGAATAAAAGGAAGGATATTCTTTCAGCTTTGAACAAAGAAGAAACTGCTCGCCAAATGAGCTCGAAGTGTCTCAAAGGTCCTGAACCATTACTAGAGACGTCACTATCTAAAACCCTACCAGGAAATCAAGCTCGACTGAAGGAACTTCAATCAAGCTTCGGGGGCAAATGTTGGGTATCGATAGTGACAGCCCAGTAAGAAAAGGCCTCGAAGGCCCAATAACTATAGAGGGGGTAAACCCATGACATCCGAACCGGATCGGCCCAAGTACAAGCCAAACTTGGCCCACCATCGAGTAATCCAGAATCGAGCCCAAAGTCTATAGGGACGCCAAAGGCTCTCGGACTGCTCGCCATTCTCTACCAGGTGGCGACCTTCCACTGCTCGACATGGGAGTGCTCGCCCCGAAGAGAGCCTTGCCTCTCTCCTCTGGTCCCACAAAATCGTTAACAAGGAAGTGGCCACGATATCCCGCATATCTCGGTCGCATATTCACTAAGGATTAGATTTGGTAACTGCAATATCTCGCAGTAACTGACGATCCGAATCTTCGGCAATACAATATACACTAAGATATTCAGCTGCCATATACGGTTCTATCTCTCTTACCCTATAAATACCCTTGCTTTACATACGTTCTTTACGTTTTGAGTTTTATACACACACATACTCATTTAAGCATCGGAGAGGGACCCAGAGGCACCCCCTCTGTTGCGCTCCCCTACTTGCAGGTTCACCGGAGTCGGAGCTGAAGCGTCATCCCAACCTTGTCTGGCATTCAATTCACTGCCAGATTAGCATTCAGGATTTCACGATCCAACAGTCCCTAAACCTTTCTGGACATCTCATTACTTCTCAAGGTGTCACAAATTAGTCAAATATTTTCAAAATCATTTGTATACGTTTGACACGGCTTAAAATGACTCCAAAGTTAAACCGCTCTTTTTTTAGCACAATTAAGTTTATTCTCTCTTGTTTATTTATTTTAACTTAACTAAAAAAAAATGCTTGTATATTGTTAATTAAAAAAATGTATGTCATCTCTTTATCCAAACATGATCAAATTGGACAATTTGGGTAAATCGAGCAAGTTGAAAAAAAAATATAAATTCAAAAGCAAACTAAAGTACCGAAAGGGCGAATTATGGGATCGCGAGACTTTAAGACGTAATCAAACCCCCGAACTCGATTCTCTGGACGTAGACATTTCCAAGCCCTAGGATGTTAATACCATGTACCCTATGCAATTTTAGGATTCCGATTAGCCTTTAATTAATCGGTGGCGACTCTTTCACATTTTTCGGTCCGGTTAATGATCCCGCTCGACCAGACCCGTCGCTCGCCAAGTCCCGACATTTTCGAGCGAAACAAAAAAGAAAATTATTTTCCAAAACGGGTCGGGGAAAGTCGGATCCGACGTCCGACAGATACATTGAGTGAGATTGAAAAAAAGGAGTTGAAAGATACCCGAAAGAGAGATGCTAAAGCTCTAGCATTTATATAACAAGGTATGACGGAGAAATTGTTTCCGAGAATCATGAGGTGTAATACGGGAAATGAAGCTTGAATTGTTTTGCAAGAAGAGTTTCAAGGGAGTCTAAAAGTCCGAGCTATCAAACTTCAAACCTTGCGAGTCGAGTTAGAAAATATGAAAATGAAGGAAGGTGAAAGCTTGAAAGATTATTTTACGCGGGTTATCGAAATTGCTAGTCAAATGAGTTTGTATGGAGAAAAAGTAAGAGATAAAAGGCTTGTTGAGAAAATTTTGATTAGCTTGACCGAGAAGTATGATACGATTGTGTCGGTTGTTGAGGAAACGAAAGATTTGGCAACATTAACCGTCCCCGAGTTAATGGAATCCTTGCAATCACATGAGCAAAGGGTGTTAAGACACTCCAAAAAATCAATAGAGAGTGTCTTACAATCAAAACTCAACTTGGGCAATAAGTTAAGAGAGCAATCATTTCAAGAGCACTGTGAAGGTGAATCTTCGAGAGGCGGAAGATTTAGTAGAGGAAGAGGCCAAAGAGGTCGAGGGAGAGGAAATGTTGATAGAAGTTATAATGCAGAAAATTCGGGAAAAACTTGTCATATTTGCAAACGAAGTGGACATCTTGAGAAAGATTGTTGGTTCAAGGGGAAGCCGCAATGTTTTAATTGCAAGAAGTTTGGGAATGTTCAAAAAGATTGTAGGTTTAAGAATGAACAAGCGAATGTCTCCGAAGAGAAGGGAAATGATCATGACTATGGAGTCTATTTATGTCAGTTGTCAAGTTGCGACCGAAAAGAAAGATGAAGTGTAGTTATTTGATAGTGGTTGTAGCAATCACATGACTAGTGATAAAAGCATCTTCACGAACATAGAAGAGAAGGTGAATGCAAAACTGAAGATGAGAAATGGTGCACTTGTAGAAGTGGTCGGAAAAGGTATGGTTCCTATCCAAACAATTGAGGGAATGAAGTTCATTAATGATGTGTTGCTTGTTCCCAACCTAGACCAAAATTTATTGAGCAACAGTCAACTTGTGGAGAAAGGATATGGTGTATATTTTGAAAATGATGGGTGCACCATTTATGATAAGAATAATGGAAATAACAAGTTGATGACCAAGAAAAAGATGACGAGAAGTAGAAGTAGAAGTTTTCCATTGAGTTTTAATTATGGGGAAGATGTTGCTTTGAAGGCAAGTGTTAGTGATGAGTCATGACTTTGGCACAAAAGGCTTGGACACTTGTATTTTAATGGGATGAGGTTATTGAGAGACAAGAATATGGTGTATGGATTGCCTAGAATTGAAGAGAAGAGTGGTGTATGTGAAGGGTGTGCCATGGGGAAGCACCACCGAGAAGCTTTTCCGAAAGGAGGAGCATGAAGGGCAAAACGACCACTAGAGCTCATTCATACCGATGTGTGTGGGTCAATGATAACTCCATCTCAAGGAGGTAACCGATACTTTATATTGTTCATTGATGATTATACAAGAATGACATGGGTTTACTTCTTGAGACAAACATCATAAGTATTTGGCAAGATTAGAAGATTCAAAACATTTGTTGAAAAGCAAAGTGGTCGCTACATAAAAGTGTTGAGAAGTGATCGAGTAAAAGAATACAACTCTCGAGAATTTGATAAGTTTTGTTCTGACGAAGGTATAGAAAGACAACTCACAGTTGGTTACTCTCCGCAACAAAATGAAGTGTCCGAAAGAAAGAATCAAACAGTTGTGGAGATGGGCAAAACAATGCTCAAGGAGAAAGAGTTGCCTAATTCATTTTGGGTCGAAGCAATCTACACTGCAGTCTATTTGTTGAATAGATGTCCTACAAAGGCAGTTCAGAACAAGACCCCAATTGAGGCTTGGTGTAAAAAGAAGTCGTCAGTGAAATACTAGAATTTTTGGGTGTATTTGCTATGCTCAAGTTCCAAAAGAGAAGATGACAAAACTTGATGATACAAGTGAGAAATGTATCTTCATGGGTTATGAATCAACATCAAAGGGCTATTGGTTGTATAGCTTGCAGAGAGAGAAAAACATCATTAGTATAGATGTGTTGTTTGATGAAGAGACTAGTTGAAACTAGAAAGAAAAACAAGTTCAAAAACATGTTGTTGTCCTCAAAGAAGAGTTTGGAGGTGATGAAGAGAATGTTGAAAACTCTCCACCAAATTCACCTAGAGTTAATCCATCATTGCCATAAAGCAGTGGTTCAGGTTCTAGTTCATCCAATTCGAGTAGTACACCGAAAAGAATGAGAAGACTTTCAGATGTATATGTGACATGTAATGTGTGCATTGTTGAGCCGGAAAGCTTTGAATAAGCTATACAAGAATAAGGGTGAAAGAAAGCCATGGAAGAAGAGTTGCACATGATTGAGAAAAACAAGACATGGGAGCTTGTAGACAAGCCAGTTGATAGATAAGTTGTTGTGGTGATGTGGATTTACAAAGTGCAGCATAACCTTGATGGTCCAGTCTTGAAAAATAAAGCAAGACTTGTAGCTAAAGGGTACTCACAACAGGCTGAGGTCGACTACCATGAAACGTTTGCTCCAGTTTCACGCAACCACACTATTCGAGTCCTCATTGCACTTGCAGCTCAAAAAGATTGGTTGTTATACCAACTTGATGTGAAGTCGACTTTCTTAAATGGTGAATTGGAAGAAGAAATATATGTTCATCAACCTGAAGGATTTGTGAAAGAAGGAGAAGAAGAGAAAGTGTACAAGCTAAACAAGGCATTGTACGAGTTGAAACAAGCACCAACACAGTGGTATAGTCAGATCGACAACTACCTCATTTATCATGAATTCAACAAAAGAAAAAGTGAGCCCACTCTCTATGTGAAGAAACAATGTACTTTCATTCTTGTTGTTGCTATATATGTTGATGATTTGATATTCACCGGCAATGATGATGAGTTGATTAGAGAGTTTAAGAATGATATGATGAGAAGATATGAGATGAGTGATATGGGGTTGCTACATCATTTTCTTGGTTTGGAGATTGATCAACAAGAAGATGGAGTGTTTGTTTGTCAAAAGAATTATGCTGAGAATATGTTGAAGAGGTTTCATATGTTTGGTTGCAAAGCAATGGCAACGCCACTTACTTCAAATGAGAAGTTGTGGAAAGAAGATAGAGGTAGAAAAGTGGATAACACATATTTTAGGATTATTGTGGGTAGTTTGATGTATATCACTGCCACGAGACCGAATATTATGTTTGCTTCGAGCATGTTGTCGAGGTTCATGCAAAGTCCGAGTCACTTTCATCTTGGAGCCGCCAAACGAGTTCTCCGTTATGTTCGAGGGACCTTGGCATATGGTATCAAGTATTCCAAAGGAGATGAGTTGAAGTTAATTGGCTTTTGTGATAGTGATTGGGTCGGTTGTAGAGATGATATGAGGAGTACAACCGAATATGTGTTTTCTCTTGGCTTAGGTGTGTTTTCCTGACAATCAAAGAAACAAGAATCAATTACTCGATCCTCTGCGGAAGCGGAATATATTTCAGCGACTATGACATGTTCTCAAGCCGTGTGGTTGAGGAGAATTTTGGAAGAAATTGGCGAGAAGCAAGACAATGCGACATTGATGTTTTGTGATAGCAAATCAGCTATTGCAATGACAAAGTATCATGTGCATAGCAGCAGGACAAGACACATAGCAGTGAAGAACCACTTCATTCGTGAGAAGATCGAAGAAGTAGAGATTGAGATGGTGTATGTCAAGTCTGAAGATCAAGTTGCGGATATCCTCATTAAGGCGTTGTCAAAGGACATGTTTGAGAAGCTTCGCGAGCTACTAGGAGTTCAAGAACAACATATTAAGGGGGAGTATTAAATTAATGTGTTGTGATTTGTTTTTATATTATTATTATATGTTGTTGTGTTTAATGAAACGGTGAGTTTTGAGTGTTTTAGAAAGGAGAAGTGAAGTGAAATAGGACAACATTTTGGTAGAAATCGACATAGAGTTTGTGAAGAAGGACAAACAGAGTGCTGCACCACAAATCTCATTGAGGAAGAAGAACTTCATCATTTTGAATGATAAATGTGTGTTACTTGTTCTTGTCTGCTATTGTGGTTGTTCTTATGCTAGATTAGTCTCTCACAAACCAACAGTACTTAATACTTATTTATTGCACCAAATTTAAATGATTGTATTAAATATATTATTTTTAGTTATAATTGCAATTTAGTAATTAACTTTTGCAAATGATGCTAAAATAGTTGCATTCATAATTAATATAGAATGTTGAGTTTCAACATAAATCTACCATAAAATCTTATCAAAGCTGTATTCCTAACATTTGACCGTTTTGACTAATTTTAACATAATTTGATGGTATATGAAAAAATAATTCAAAATTCAACCTCAATTATTTTGTTTGAATTCTAATTTAATTATCTATTCACTCTAATTGTTATCATTTATTTAAAGAAAAAATTGAATATTCTGATGAAAATGTGTAGAATAATACAAATTAAAGAGGTACACATTTATAGCTTGTTGTCTACACCTACACTACACACTTATAAAACGCAGCAATGCATATGGTGGACCGATAATTCTTCTGATATGATGATGATGATGCCTCCACAGTCCACAGAATTATTGTAAAATCAGGTCCTCCGTTTTATAATTGCTGCTTGAAATTTGTTGAAATGGCAAATAATTTACAAGCTTAGGTGTCGAAATAGGGCAGGCAAATCGGATCTCTTGACTAGTTTCATACTGCAGTTCCAATTTTCAGCCATACCTTCTTCTTCTGGTTTCTTCCAATTATTTTGTACTGACGTCACAGTGTTTATGTTTTCATGCATTCAAACCCTAAACCCATCTCAAATCACCGGCTGGCGTCCTCAAAAGTAAGACGATCGACGACCTCCATAGAGTCAGTTGATCGTGGCTTCATCATCAACTTTGGGGGTGAACTTTCAGTAGAAACGGTTAGCACTGATACTAAGAATAAACACGTCAAAATATATTATGAAATAATATTATGGATGTACTAATAAGGAATTAACCTTGTATATTTTTACTTAGGTTAAAAGAGTTATAACCTTGTAAATTGACTTAAACGACCAATTAAAATGATTAAATAGAAAAACAATGAGAATTTACATAATATTTTGTTAATAAATAATAATATATAAAATTAGAAGTGGATTCTAAAACGCAACAGTTTACCATGTTAAAAGTTAAAAACCATTTTTATAGGTCGACGGAATAACTCTATATTTTAATGAAAATACAATTTGTTTCTTGAATTAGTTCGAAAGAACTATGGATAACGAATGGATAATAAGTCGTCGCCCTTAAAAACTCTTGTTAACGACTTGATTGTTGCAGATCGTGTTTGTGAACTGTAAATGGGGTATTGCTGTGTCATTTTCTAGTACCCAATAGAAACGCGCGTGTATACTATCGATGTCTTTACACACGCATATTCCAATGTACTATTTTTGGTGTAAAAAATGTTCATATGTATAATTAATTTTAGGCAACCATCGGTGTCAATCAGTTAGAATGATTTCTTGTCAAGTAATGAAAACGTCGAATGAATCTGCACTTTCTTTACCAATCATATTAATTCAACGTTTATGGATATATATATATATATATATATATACTCGCGAAGCATGCAACCGTGGAATAGATTACGGGCAAAATAGTTTTACAGACAGCCACACTAATTAATTAAGCTGAATTAACAAATTTGAAGAAAATAAACGAAAATAAATTAACAAATAAGATTAGCTAGCTAGGGTTTCTGCCTAATTTTAGCTCAGCTCAACTCAGCCTCCTCTTCGATCCTTCGAAACAGTTGGTTAATAGCAGCTGCGATTTCATCCACCGTACTCATTTGGCATCCTTCTTCAACCTGTTACATTTCAATTCAATATATCAGAAAAAAAAATATATTTTGTATATATAGATATACAGAAAATACTTTAGCTATATCGAAATGATGAATTAATTTCCAACCTTGACGCTAACTGAGTAAAGGACAAATCTATCCACAGTAGTGACGTTAAGGTGGAGGATACTGAGTCGACTCGACTGCAACCCGGCCACGAGCTTCACCAGCTGCTTCGGCCGTTTCTTGGACAGTATCTTAAGGTTGGCGTGGCTCTCCACCATAGTCACCTCTATATCCGCTGCTGCAGGCGCCGCCGGCCACTGATGGTGCTCCGGCGTTGGTTCGAGCGCACCAATTACCACGGAGTCGGCTGTCCGAGTCGAGTACTGCGGGAAGATGAAGAAGTCTGAGAATGGGTGCTGGTGAGTGTCGGAGCTACTGTTCTCAGCTTCCATGGATTGGAGCAGTTGCTCGAGCTCCTTCACAAAGTTGATGGCCCCACCAATAATTGATGCTTGATCACCCTGAAAAATATATGTAATTACATTGTATTTCTACGTATTTGACAAGAGGGTATGGTTCATTTTTGATGAATGGAATGATGACAATGGAGAGATGGGTGAGATTCTTGAAGAAGTACGATCGACGCCGAGAGCTACCGTCCTTGCTAGGCTAAAAATGACGACAATATGTCGAACACTATTGTATAGCTTTCTAAGTGGATAGTAGTGTACACGTCCATACATGTTTGTTCCGAAATAAACATACTTTCATTTCTTCAACCTAATCAACTTAAGGAAAACAAGCACAAAAACTGCTTAAATCAACCAACTTTAGTTAGCATCTTCTTAAAAAAGTTTTGATTTTTAACTGTAAATATGTTGTTTTTAAAAAAGTTTTGTGCAATCATTGGAAGAGGGTTTCACGAGAAAGGAGCGGAAAAACCGTGTCTGATCGGCGTTCGAGAAGACTTTTTCCATCGCTGTGTATAAAATCATGGGAAACAGTTGCATGCAATTTTCAGCAACTAACTAATTTATAAATATATTTTCGAAGTTAGTTAAAATTTAATTATGTGAGAAAGTGGAGACGTAGGTAGTCGACGGATCGAAACCCAAAGACTGACCCTCTGACTGTAAGACGGCGGCATAAGAGACCGGAGCACCGACAGATACTCATTCATCTGCTTTCTGCGGTTACGTTCCACCGCAATGTGCGTCATCCTCTGGTTCTCTATCTCTTCCTTGTTCTTAACGTTCTTCACGCGTCGCCTCTTCCTCCTCCCTGAGGCCTCATTCCCACCCCTCTGCTCCGCCGCTACTTCCGTCTGATGCATAAGATGCTGCTTCGCATGTTGGTGGAGGTACATCGCCTCGCTGGAGGCTGTCTCCGGCGAGGACGAATTCGGATAGACCCAGAAGTTGTTGATGTAGTCACCATAGATGCCCGCTTGTTCGGAGTGAAGGCTGGCGGTGGAGATGGAGAGTGGGTAGGTGCATAGATCTCGAGAGGTGGAGTAAGTGTTGCAGTAGAGGAAAGGGTCTTCTGGGAAGACGACGGTTTCAAGTGCCATTGAAGGATTGAAGAAAGGACGGTTTAGTATTCAAAGGATGGAGATGAGAAGGTGCATATGAGAACAAGGAGAAGATGGCCACCGAGACCCAAACAAAGTCGCCTTTTTATCGAGGAAGAGAGGGGAAGTAGAGAGGCTTTTTGTGTTGCAGAGAGTGAGAGAGATAAAAGGGTTCTTAAAACGAAGCTAACAAAGAGGAGAAGAGATCGATGATGAACAAGCTACGGAATGTTGCACGTGAGATTGCATCGAGGACGAGAGACAGAAAGATTCCTTGTATAGGCCAGTGAGAGATTATGTTTATAGCTAATGAATTGGCTTAATTATATTTGCCAAAAAAAATGGCTTAATTATACTTAATAAACTTTCAATTATTTTCGTTCAATAGTCCTAATGCATGGACCACACTTATATTCTTATGTCCACACACTTACACGTGTTATAGAGTGGTGTTATTTGTATCATCGTTACTATTCCGTATTTTGTTTTTGTTAAATCCGTCAAATTGATAATTTTACCACATTAATCAATACTAAATCAAACCCAAAATGCAAATTTAGTTTTAAAAACAACCAAATTTCAAAATCAGAAATGTTGTTATGGGTTGATTTCAAACTCAGAAATGTTGTTTTGTATTCAAATTATCCCATAACAGATAAACCCAGAAATGCTATTATGGGTTAATTTCGAACCCATAAGAACATTGTGTTGTTAGAATTCATACTCAAATCGCTTTTCTGGGTTTTGATTCGTGATTTTGTGTTGAAGATGAACAAGAGTACAAATTGTCATTTTGACAAAAAATAATTGATGGAATACTAACGACGTTACATTTAATAACAACAAGCGTACATCCAAGTGAACAAAATATTATCATAAATATGTTGGTGCAATTAATAACATGTAAACATCTTGGTGTATTGATTTTATTTACCCTACTACATATGAAACTTCACATACAAAAGCTTGATTATATATCTAGGGTTTATTATATAGAAAATTTTGTGTCCTCAAAACTACATTTGATAAGGGCAAGTGGCGTTTTAGTTTTGGAGTATTACAATTGCATGGGACCCTTACGATAGATGTGTAAATCCAAATTCCAAAGGTTTCATGATTAAGTAGGTCATGAATGACGCCATTAGGACACATTCCCCATACCATTAAGGGCACATTCCCCATACCATTAGGGCACTCCCCTCCTTCAAATGAATTGAACTACATATACATACATATATACATACATACATGAGATGTAGTATATATATAATACAATTTCTTATGGAGGGGGTCCATTAAACGAATCATCGGTTGCCTAAACCCTAACTATCTAGATGTGACAATCGGTTTCATTTGGTAATAATGTGATCGGACACTTGGTCGTAAAAAAAGAAAGATGAACAAAATTGCTGATGACTCACCCGCCCCCATGGCACCAGAGATTCGTCCCCCCATTTCACGATATTAGTCATTTATTGTATATAAAATGTACATGAAAATAACATTTATAATAATAATAATTAATAGAAGTATGACTCGGAAAAGCGAAACATTCCAACAACGAAAGACCTTATGGCTTATGTACGAGTTACAGTCGTCGGACTTGCTCAGACGAATCCAGCTGACCTCATTACTTTATTTTCACTTCATTTTAGTCCTTACAGTTTACAAACAAAATTATATAAAACCCAAATAAATTGTCTCTCTTCCCTCCAACCTTGATTATTAACATTTTTCTCTCCACAGAATTTCTCTCTCTTACTTGGAAATGATATACTAAAATTATATATTTATAAGGAATTATCTATCTCCACTACGGAAGAGTTTGACAAATAACAACTAAAAAATATATTTTTAACAGTTGAACAGAAGTTGAGCCGTGATACAAAGTGTCGGGAGAATCGGCTCGAATTTGGTAAAGCCATAAAAATTAACTGCTCAAATAAATGAGCCGCGAAAAATATTTTTATTTTTATTATTTTTCACGACTCATTTTATAATGAGCCGTCAAAATATATACATTAGTAGGGCAACCTCCGACCGGTTGCCGGTGCTCCACCTCCGACCAGTCGAGTCCTCTTCACGACCAGTTGCAGAAGGATCGTTAGCCCCAGCTCCAACGAGTCCACCGAGCTCCAGTCCCAACGAGTCCACCGAGCTCCGTGAAGGTTCGAAGGAGTTCCGTGAAGGAACCCTAGGAAGAGAAGCTGTTCGCTGGAGAAGCTCCGTGAAGGTTCGAAGGAGCTCCGTGAATGAAGAGAAGTTGTTCGGTGGTTGAGTTTCTTCTCGTACAACGCGCGTTGGAGGAGATTCTTCACGTTGAAGGAGTTTCTTCTTCTTCACGTTGGACGAACCTTCACAGTCATGATGAATTTGAGGAAATTGCAGCCCTAGCAAGCAAGATGGGGCTATATAGGCAAAAGTTTTGCTTCAGCTTTCATTGAGTAGTAAATCTGATGTTAATATAGGCAAGTTCTGCTTCAACTTTTATTGAGTAGTAAATCTGATGTTCTTCTTCTCGAAGAAGATGGTACAGACGTCTAGAAAAGAAGTTAGCTTCTTGTTGAAAGTGAAAATTGGGCGGCGGGAAACTGCACAAACTGGGCGTACATGAAGAAGACAAACTGGGCGGAAAAGTGAAAATTCTTGAATATTTGTTTTTGAAAAATAGCGAAAAAAATATATTAATTACTATAAAAAAAATGACGACTCAAAAGAAAAGAGACGTAATTTTATTTTTTTACGGCTCAATCACGATTGAGCCGTGAAAAATAACGAAAAGAAAAAATTAATTCTTTTTAAAAAAGGACGGCTAAAAAAAAGAGCCGTCAAATTTTTTATTTTTTGTTTTATTTCGCGGCTCTAACATTTGAGTCGCGAAATATATATATATATATATATATATATATATATTAATAAAATGATGGCTCAATAGTGTTTGGATCGTGAATAATTAGATAAATAAATTATTCACGACTCAATAGTATTTGAACCGTCTCATTGAGCCGTTATTTTACCATTTCCCTGTAGTGCTCCTAGTACATGTAACAGTTATAATTAATATATATATATATATATATATATATATATATATATATAATTAAAGGGTTTCTTAAACGAAGACCACTGCAAAGAATCTTTTTCTCCTGATCTCAAATTCATTTTTTTCTCATAGATTTATGTCTGTCTATATCATGTCTGCTGGTGATATATAACATTATCGAACTAGGTAAAAAAACAAGAGACTGTACTGTAAAGAATATTATTTGGCTAGAAAATAATATTTTTCTTTCGGTTGCTTGTATATTTATTTAATAGATTAATATTATGTGTAATATAAATCGAAACCCCTATATATTGCCAAATTCCCTGGTCAAATTTGCTAAATTCCCTGGTCAAATATGCTCTTAGCAAATTGAGAGAGTTAGCATAATGACAATTCCTCCTCAATGGAATATTTAGATTAATTATTTGAGGCAATCGGCGCGATTTACTACACGAAAAATTCCATATGCAACTGAAAAATTCCATATGCAACGTTAATAATCTAATTAAATTCATTTTAATAGATGGATATTAATAATAAAATAATACAGTTAAACCAAACTTCAAAATAAGACATTCTCTGTAGGGTTTCTTCCCCCGTCTTTCCTGGGTTGATTTTTGTTCCAATTCTCATTCCGGGTCGTCGATTTTCCCATATATATATATATATATATATATATATATATTGATTCCTTGAAACAGTAATTTATCTTTTAATCTATTCCAAATGAATCAGGAAGATCTGAAACAAATATCATCATTTATGCAAGTTGTTTTTATCAATGACTAGTTAAGTGTTCTTTTCGAAAGATATAATTAAGAAAATTGTGATTAATTTAACCTATGCTTTAATTCATGTGATATGATTATAACATAAATAGCTTAAAAAAAACAAAAAAAATGCAACCAAATCACTGTAGTGAGTATCCCATTACGATCGCACATCTATATCTTTGTCACTTTCCCTTCTGTTCTCTTGCTTAAAATGATTGACAATGAATATAATTCTCTTCTCTAGCTACTTGATCTTAAACTAGTTAGAAATGGGCACACCTCATGTAGCATAGTGGATAGATCGTTTGTTTTATTAAACATAAAGTCGTACGTTCGAGCCCGACTTAACGGGGTAATTTGTGTTGTATTTCATCAATTACATGACATGTTGAGTAGATGCAGTATTGTAACACCCCTAAGTCTGGGCAACTGTCCTCACTAGCACAACTCAGTCTGACTGAGTCTGTTCTCCCCACTTAGGCCCAGGAAATGAGAAATTCATGTTGGACTTAATTAAATAGTACATCTCTGTTTTTATGGGTTCCAAATCACTTATTTCTATCCGACGTGGGAGTATCACAATCAGATAGAAAGAAATGATTTGAAACTCCTATAAGCAAAGATGTACTACTTAAGTTCATCAGAAATTTCCTCCTATTTTGAGTCCAAATGAGAATAACAGACTCAGTTAGGCTGGGTTGGGCTAGTAAGGACAGTCACTCGGACTTAGGGTGTTACACGTCTAAGCTTTGAGACTATAATTCAACATTTGGTTGCTTTTGTAAGAGCAAGATTTTATTAGAAACCAAAGATTAATACGACGTCTCGTCACGATGCGACAAACAAGCAACATCAATAAGTCACACGAATTAACACAATAGGTCACGTTTGAGGTTATTGTTTTGAATTTATCTGCTTCGTATATTGTATATGCAAAAATAGTGAAACCCTAGTTTGGACAGATCAATAAAATATGTGATGGTACGTATGAGCAAATATAAATGTAGCAATGTGAGAAATAATCGATCGATCATATGAGGATAGCTGGCTAGATTGATATATGAAAATCAATGAAAGATTCGCCCTTGCGTGTCACATCTCGTTTTAACTCACTGTTTCAACAAATTTTGTATACATGAAACACAACCACCCTAATTAAAATCCACCCACGGCTATGTGCCCTAGTTTTGTCTTTGTTATAGTTCACATAAAAAAGCGTCTATTGAGGAACAAGAACAACTCATCAGTCCTCACATAGTACAAAAGCTCTGTTCACATCCTGCTATACATGTATTTTTATTATATATATATGTAGAACTATGGTACCTTACCAAATTTGGTTGGTTGTATTATATAAACATAATACATTGTCAGGAAGACATTTTAATTTACAAAATGATTAAATACGTATATATATATATAACTTATACACTTTTGTCATAATATAAGTAAACTAACAAATTATCTTAAACAGGAAGCTAGCTAGATGGTAAAACGTACACATAATATCTGTATATGTAATATGTATTTGTGCCAAAACACATGTGCATACAGCGCAAATTAAGGAGGATGGCCAGAAACCCTAACCCTAGAAAACATGTGGCCACATTTGACATGCAAGTGGAGTAGATCGAGGAAATCAAGATACATATATAGCGTGTACGTAAGTGTTTGTTGGAAAATAGTGAAAGTTATCCTCCCTTGATTTTATAATTGAGTTAAAAAAACTTGTATAAAATATTAAACGGTTTGATCAGATTAAGTATTTTTACTCTCTTTTTTGGTCAAATAAGTATTTTTACTTATTAGTTAAAATTCCGCCGCTTATAAATATGAGATACTTTTTCTTTAAAATGATAATATCTTCTATAAGTTATTTTATTCTTCTCCTATATTAATCGTGTTACGTTTGTCACTTCTCTCTCTTTTCGGTCGTAGTGTTCGACGATCTTTCTTTCTTTTATGTGTTCAATCGGTCGGTTTGGGATCAGACTTTCTTTATTCAGTTATCAGTCAGAAGAAATTTCGTACTAGTTTTGATGTGATGACTTTGTTGTCTTAAAGGGGTTGTATACCTCACAAACTTTTATTTTTTTTATTTTTTATTTTAATAATATATATAATTTATATAATGATCTTGAATTTTTTTTTATTCTACATACTTATCTTTATATTTTTAAAATATTACAATATAATTCAACCTTCCGAACTGGCTAACAACTGTATCATAATAATAGTTCAATGACTTCATGATTTCTAACTAATCAATCAAAATCATAATATAGAATGTATATACACAAATAGATTGTTAACTTGGAGAGATAGATAGATAGATAGATAGATAGATAGAGAGAGAGAGAGAGAGAGAGAGAGAGGGTTGTTGGGAACATGAAATTCTGGGACGAGTCGTGTTTGCAAATTTGTTGTCTACTTGCAGATTGAGATTCTCTGGTGTGTTGTAGTTCCAATGAAAGTCACTGTACGGGTTTAGGGTATGGACCTTATTCACAATCAGGGACCCCGCCCTTGTCTTCATAATTTGCATCCATCAACAACCCAAAAACAACCAACCCAAAAACAACCAACCCATTACCTATATATATATATATGTCAAGGCAAACCCAATGGTATACTTATCAAGGTACCTAACATTCATCCTACTTTTGGATGGTTGGTCCCCAATTCAATTGACCTTGATTGGGCTCCAATCGAGGGACTCAGGTTTATGTTAAAACCTACACCTGATTCTCACCCATGAGTTCAGTTTGGGTCAAGATCCAAACCCGAGCGGCGAGCCCCCTTAATTGAGATTCAATCGAGTCCCGATCGAATTAGAACTCAATTGTAACATTTGAAAAAGTTTGAGAGAGTTAAATTGTGACGTTTTTGAAAATTTTCTGTTATATTTTTGCAATTTTCAATGTAATGTCGTATTTTACCTTTATTTAAAATTATACTCGTTGAACCAAGTTATACGTCAAAATTCATTTTTATATTTATTATTTATGGTACATTCATTGTAATACTCACATAAAACACTCTTTCAATCTATATATCTATATTAATTTGGATAGGTTATATAGAATTGTGACAAGTAAAGTTTTTAAAACATTTTCTCATTCGTTATGTCAAATTTATAAGTTCTAATTGATTCATGTCAAACATACAATTTACATTTATATGTGGCATATTATCTAGCTTAGTTTGAAATCTTCCAAAGTCTCTCATTCATTCTCCGAGTAACTTACAAAATTTCATTCATATTTTCTTATTTATCATGTACACTTATTACGATATTTCTTAAATTTATTTTATTTACTAAATTTTTTCTATATAAAATTCATTATTTTTATTTTATCAAAAGCGAGTAGCTAGATGCATATATTAAAACTTTTTGCTACAAGACCAATTTAAGATTATGCATATTATATATTAACTTTATGAAAATAATAATCACATGTTAATTTTATGTAAATAATTATGGTTATGTATCCAACATAAAAATTTGGGTAAGAAAAAATATTAATAACAATTTTAATATAGTTTCTTCATACATTTTTTTTATATATAAATATCATTGTTATACTCTACTAGAATCAACATATATTGCAAATTAAAAAAAAAAATTATAAGTGACTATAAGTGATAATTACTATAACTAAAAAGAAGATCATAATAGTTTGTATTTATTTAAAAATATTTCAAAACAATAGATGTCATAAAATTGAACATAAAATTCATTAGTTAGCATCATATTCATAATTATTGTTGACATTCATTTGATTAACTATTTCTTTATTTTTAAATAAATTTTGTAACTACATATATATAATTCTTATATTGTATAATATTATTTTAAAATTGAGTTAATAACCAAATTGTTACCCCAACTTTGAGCACTTTAGAAATTGGTACCTGAACTTTTTGACTTTTGCTACATGTACTTCAAAGTTGGGGCAAATTGCTACTTGAGTTAAGTTTTCCGTTAAATATGGACGGAAAATGACATGTCGACACATGATTTGTCATAAATTAAAAAATTAAATGATTTTTATAAAACAAAATAGATTTTTTTTTTAAAATTAATAGGGAAAACAAGAGTTTTTAATATAATATTTTTATAAAACAAATAAAAAGAAAACAAATATTTCATATTTTCAATAATATATTATATTAAAAATTCTTATTTTCGCTCTTAATTTTTAGGGTTTTCTTTAGAAATTTTAGTATTTGTCTATTATTTTTTAAAAATAATATTTTTTTAAAATCATTGACCAATCATGTGTTGTCATGTCATTTTCCGTCCATATTTACCAGAAAACTTATCTAAGGTAGCAATTTGCTTCAAGTGTCAATGTTTATGTAATAATTTTTGAAAAAGTAAAGTTCAGGTAGCAATTTGTAAAATGCCCAAAGTTGGGATAATAATTTGGTTATTAACCTTTTCAAAAAATAAACATAAGTTATAACATTTTTTTATAAATATGATTAATTTTTATGTTGTGTAATTGACTTAATATTAATTAAATAAGCTTTAATAAACTATAAATATTCATTATATATATATAATTATTAATTTAAAACTAAAATAATGATTACACCATTTAAAACTAGGGTTGGGAAAATATAATCGGTTCGACAGAACCGTACCGATTCTGAATCGGTTCGGCCGAACCAGTTCGCAAAACAAACGTTTTTTTTTAATATGGAGCAGTTCAAAATAGGTACAGAAAACTGGTTCAAAACCGGTTAACCGAACCTTTTTTTGTACCGGTTTTAACCTTAAAATACTACTAAATACTAAACCAGACCAGACCACTTCAGACCAAACAAAACCGTTTTTTCTTCACTGTAGACCATACCTAATTCAGCTGTTCAATAATTCAGTTTCATTCTCACGCTCGTTCTCAATTTCTCAGAAGTCAGACCAGACCTATCACGCTCGTTGCTCGCCGTCGGACGCTCGTCGCTCGTCTTCGCTCGTCGCTCGCCTCTCGCCGCTCGCCTCCAGACTCGCTCGTCGCTGGCCTCGCCTCCAGACTCGCTCGCCTCGCCTCCAGGTTCGTCTTCTTCTGCTTGGATGCTGTTTGGAGATTGTTATTTGTTGTTGATTGGCTAGTGCTAGATTGCCAAACTTCCGTTGTATGAGCATTTGTCTTGTTAATGGCTAAACTGGTTGCAGGAAAGAGTTTTAGCTGAGATAGGTTCCAAATGGATGCTTTATTCCTTAATGTTCTCGGATTTTTCTGCGGTTTTGCTTCATTCGACAGTTTTGTGCATCTGTCAATTTAAATGAACCGAAAACTAACTCCTTGTTAAAGAGATAGTCGTATCATGATGTCTGACCTACTATAGCCTGATTTCATAGTTTAATTTAGTGTGTGCTGAAGAGCTGCTAAGAAATGACAGTGTTAAGCTTTGAATGGTGAATGAGGGGTGATGAGGACTTGTTATGCCAAGCTACTCATAATCATCATCGTCTTGGGTAGTTAACAGTGGAACTTAGCTTCATATCATGGTGCCTGTCATAGTATCATTCTTCTTATCAGCAAACCTTTATAACTCAGCTTAATTGAATGAGTTTAAAGACACAGATCCGTTCACTGCATGTTAATGAAGCAAATTGAGATTTTCATTTCAAGTTATAAGCTACATTGTTATGCTATTGTTGAAATATATTAGTTTCTGCTGGTTTTGGATCATATAGAAGATGGATGATAGCTTGTACGATGAGTTTGGGAACTATATTGGCCGAGAAATTGAATCTGATCAAGAATCTGCTGGAGAAGATGAAGATGAAGATCTCCCAGACCAGAGGCCCGAAGAGGCTGAATCAGATGGTGAGGATGCTGTTGCAGGCTGTAACGGGTGGATAACTGATTCGAACGATGTTGATATGGAAAACCATGCAGACATTTCATGAGCAAATTGGTGGCTTGGTTGACAGATTGTTGGAGATTCAGATAGAAGCTGAAGTAACTAGTGTTAAGTAGTAAGTGTAGTATTATGTTTGATTGTTTGTAATGGATTTATGTTTGTATTGGAACCTCAGTTGGATTTATGTTTGTATTGTAATCTCAGTTGGATGCTGCTTAGTGCTGGTCCAGCACTGCTGGCTGAATTGGAATTGAAACCTCAATTTTTTTTTGGGGGTATGAACAGGCTCGGTTGAACCGGTTCATAACATGTACGGTAAATCGGCCAAAATCTGGAGCGGCAAAAAACTGGAGTGGTAAACCGTACCGGTTTTAAAATGTGGTAAAGATTCGGTTCTGAACCGGTTCGGGGTCGAACTGGTTCATGCCCAGCCCTACTTAAAACGCAAATCCATATTCTAATATCATTTAATACTACAATTTAGTGTAGCCAAATAACGAAAATAATTCCTTCTCATTTTCTTCACACCAACTCCATTCATTATCTAAAGCCCCTAATATTTGGGCAAATTTTCATTTCCATCTAAAGTTTGAATCGTAAAATTTCAATTCCTCTTATTTGTCCAAAGTGTAAGTTTGCCCCATTCATCAACCTTTCCATCCAAATTTAACAGAATTAGTTTTGAAACTTGCAAAAAAACAAACTTTAAAAAACATCTCAATTTAACTATTTCAATCTTTTTTAAATGTTACAATTGGAGCTCTAATGCCTTCTTTTTTTTAGAGACATTTATTTTGTTACACCAATAGTACATGACTACGTTTTTGTTCTATTTTTAATTTCTTTTTGTATTAATTAGAGAATTTTTTGAATGAAAGTTTATATTTATTTATATTTTTGAATTTATTTAGAATTAAAATTATAACACTAAAAATCTACTGTTTTATTTTATGAAAAAATGAATGTATATTAAATTTCACATATTAGTATGTTCAATGATAAAATACATATTTGTAAATATTAGATACAATTTTTTAATAAGTCTCAAAATAAGTAATAACTACTACTAAAGTACTTACAATTACAAAACTATATATATATTCAATATAATATTTATGATAAATATACAATAACAAAAATAAAGCTAAGTTAGAAAATATACATTAATATTATTAGTAAATGTTTATATAATTTTTATTATCAACTCATATTATTATTCAGAAACTCTATTAATATGTATATTAAGACTTTATAATTAAAAACGAAACAACACACTCTCTAACACTTTATCGTTGCAATATTTATTAATTTACTTTTAAACATTTTAATATTATTTAACTTACAATTATGGTATAATATAAATATTTTTTTATTTTCATAACAACTCATACTAATTTTAATAAAAACTCTAAACCCTGAAACCCTAAATATACTCTAAAACCATAAACCTTAAACCACTAAAACCTATAACCCTAAACTCTAAACCCTAAAACCCTAAACCACTAAAACCCTAAACCTTAAACCCTAAACTCTAAAACCCCTAACCCTTAAACCCTAAATCCTAAAAAGTCAAACCCCTCAAACCCTAAATCCATAAACCCTAAACACTAAAAATCTAAACCACTAAACCCTAGATCCTGAAACCTAAACCATAAAACTCAAACCCCTAAAACCTTAAACCATAAACCCCAAAACCCTAAACCATAAAATCCAAACCTAAAACCCTAAAACCCTAAACCCATAAACCCTAAAATCCTAAACCCTAACCCTAAAACCCTAACCCTAAACCTAAAAGCTAATCCCAAAACCCTTAAACCCAAACCCTTAAACCCCAATCCATAAACCCTAAAACCCTAAACTCTAAACCCTAAAACCCTAAACTATAAACCCTAAAACCCAAATCCTAGAACCCCTAAATCCTAAACCCCAAACCCTACAACCCTACAACCCTAAACCCTAAATCCTAAACCTAAAAGCTAAACCCTAAACCCTAAATCCTAACACCCAAACCCTAAACCCTAAAACCATAAATCGTAAAACCCTAAAACCCAAACCCTATCACCCTAAACCTTAAAACCCAAACCACTAAAACCCTAAACACTAACATCCTAAACCCTAAAACGCAACCCTAAACCTTAAAACTCAACCACTAAAATCCAAATCCTAAAACACCTAAACCCTAAACCCTTAAACCTTACCCCTAAACCCTAAACCTAAACGTTAAACCCTAAAATCTAAACCCAAAAACCCTAAATTCCTAAAACCCTAAACCCTTAAACTCTAAACCCTAAAATCCTAAACTCTAAAACTTTAAACCCTAAAACCTAAAATTCTAAACTCTAAAACCCTAAAACATTGTACCTTAAAACACTAAAACCTTAAAACCTAAATCCTAAATTTATAAATTTCATTTTAATTTTCTCACTTTGTAAACTTGCTTTGAATCACTATTTTAAAAGGTGAAGCGTAAAATAGAATTGAGTGTGCGCCTCATCTCACCTTATAATTATTATATTTTCACTATAATAAAGAGATAATAACTCTTGCAAAGATCTCTTTATTATGAGTATTTCCCTGCAATTTAAACAGCATCTCTGTAACTCCAACATGCACAATATAATATTATTGTTATTTGTAGGACACTTTTTTTTGGGCCAAATAGGAATTCATATTAACTAGTTATCAAAGTATGTCTCAAATACAATTCCTCATCATTGTTCAGAAGATATAAAAACGGGGGTGGTAGTTGTGACACCCAATCGTAGTGACTCATCCCCGCAAGAGCTTGTTTAATAATTTAGTCCGCGCATTGATTGACGGATCTTGGTACGTGCCTCCAAGTTATGTCGCTAACGGAACCGGGTAAATGGATTGTGTTTCGAATGATGGTATCGATGCGCTATGACGATTGTATTCCCCGTATTTTGTCGATTACCGTTGCCACATCTGTTTCTATCTCGGTCTTATCCCATTTGTTGTCAACAACAAGTTTAACACCTAGAAATACTGCCTTTGCCTCTAGATACTCGATCCCCTCCGCGCTCTCGGCTCCGTGAGCTCCCCCGACTAGTTTCCCTTCGGAGTTACAGGCCACAGCTCCCCCCCCCCCCCCTTCCTGTGTCGCTTGACCATGCTGCATCACAGTTTATCTTAATAGCATTTATATTTGGCCTTACCCAGTGCTGCGAATGAGAGTCGGTTTGAGCAACGGTTGAAGTATGCTGCAGGATACTTGGGTGATGAGTTGGTCTCTGCTGCTGGGCCGGCTGGTAGTCTTCAAGCAGCTTTCAGACGTGATAGATCACTCCCGTCGGGTCTGGTTGTCTTCCTTGGAAGACCATGTCACGCCTGGCCTTACAGATTGCCTAGCAAGCTGTAAGGGTAATCGTCCACCTGGTTGCTGCCGATGAGTGCATGATGGTCCCTTCCCTACTTCTCTTCGTTAGCTATTGTTGTATGGAGTTGCATTCGTCCTATGCATCGTGCATGCCCAGCAGGTCCCTCCATATTCTCTTGGATAAGCCACACCCCATGATGAGGTATTCGCATGTCTCCCTTTGGTCGCACATTGGAAAAGTCGGTTTCACTTGCAAACCTCTCCTTACCAGTCCATCTCTGACAGCAAGAGCTTGCTTCGCCAGTTTCCAGCCGAAGACTTTGATATTTAGTATCGTGTTCGTCTTCCAGATTGCTGTCCATAGGCTCTGCAGTTGTGTGTCTCCCGTGACGTCCTCCCCATTGTCACCTATTCTTTTCTCCGATCGGATAAAGTGGTATGTCGATCGCACCGTGATTCAACCTCTCTCTCGAAGGGCCATCATAGTTCATCACTTTGCTGTATGTATGGGATGGAGATGTTTAGGATGATTGCAACTTCGGCATCCGATACCTATGTCCTCACCGTGGACTCCTTCCACTTCTTGGTGTGTGGGTCGATCCAGTCCGCCAGCCTGGTGTTCGCCTGGCCCTCCGTGACCGGTTGTTCTCCTAACCGTTTATCATACATGTCTGGGATCCAGGGATCCATGAAGGGGCGGATCCTGTGGCCATCTCCCAGTTACCAGACTGCTGCGTTTCTCAAGGCGTCCCTTCCCGACAGCAAGCTCGGCCATGCCCATGATGCCCTGCTGCCCTTATATACCTGGAGGAAAGAAACCGAAGGAAAGTACATACCACTACGGGAGAAGGGTTATTTACCGACTGAAAAATAATTTTTTAACGGCTGGAAAATTCATCCGTTAAATAATCACGACTCAACTTTAGTTGAGTCGTGACATGAAGCGTCCAGAGAATTATCACGACTCGAATTTGGTAGAGCCGTGGAAATTAACGGCTCAAATGAAAAGTGCCGCGAAAATAATTATGGCAGCACTTATAATGAGCCGGGAAAAAGATTTTATTATTTTTTTATTTTTGACGGTTCATATAAAAGGAGCCGTAAAAAATATGTACATTTAAAAAAAAATGTATTTCTTTTTGCAGGTAGTTTTTCACGTCCAGTATCATCTTCGTCGGAATTCTTTCGGACACGTTCTCAAGCTTAGAAGTGGAGGTTATATGAGCCGCCGCCGGCCGAGCCAATGTCCCAATCCCCAGCACAACAAGAAACTGAAGAACCAGCGCCACCACAACCGCTTCCACCGGACGCTGCTCCAGCCCCACCTGAGCTTGGAGCGGGAATTTGAAACTTGAGCTTGGTCAGAGAGTAAAGTTGAGCTTGAAGAGGGAATGTAAAGTTGAGCGGGGAAACAAACGAAGTTGAGCGAGAATGGAAAGTTAAATTATTTTATTTTTGAAAAGGACTAGGCTCAAACATTAGTTGAGCGGGGAAACAAACGAAGGACTAGGCGGGAAGAAGTTAAATTATTTTTCAAAAGGACAACTCAAAATACAAAAAAAAAAAATTATTTTATAAAAATAATATTTGTCATGGATGAGAGCAAAACGAGCCGCAAAAAAATGATTAAATTATTCACGACACTTGAAATTGAGCTGTGAAAAGTGAGAAAAAAATAAAACCACTGCTCAATTACTATTCAGTCGTGATATTCTATCTAAATTAATTTTTCGCGGCTCAATGGTAATTGAATTGTTACATTGAGCCGTTACTTGAGCTCTCTCCCGTAGTGTACCCTTGAGCACCTGAACCCACATTGAGTTCGGTTCGGAAATGACTCTAGCTGCCATATTCCCTAGTAGTGATAAGTTAAAATATTCCAGGTCACGAAAACCAAATCCTCTATGTTTTTTCGATATCGTCATCGTCTCTTAACTCGTCCAATGTATTCCTATCCCCATTTGCAGCTCCCCACTAAAAACGGGCTATTTGGGCGTTTACCTTTTTACATCATGTCTTACGAAGTTGAAAAGACTCATCACATAAGTCGGGATTGCCGTTATTACCGCCTTAATTAGCACTTCCTTACCCGCCTTGTTGAGGAGCTTCTGTTTCCAACCTTGTAGTTTACTTGTGATCCGGTTTTGTAGGAAGCTCAGTGCCTCCACCTTAGACCTTCCCCAAATCGATGTTAGGCCCAAATATTTTCCTGGGCCTCTAGCTAGTCGCATTCCAAACACTTGGGCTATTTCCTCTTGCCTATGACCCGTTTTCGCTACTCCACAATATACCGATGATTTATTGTAGTTCACCTTTTGGCCCGAAGTGGTGTAGTACTCATCGAGCGTTCTCTTAAGTGCTTGTGCGTTTTTGACTGTCTCTCTGATGAAGAATAGAGAGTCATCCACGAACAAAAGGTGGTGGATTTCTGGGCAAGTCCTCTTTGGCTTGATCCCTTGAATCTCCTTATCTCGAACCTTTTGTTCAACCCTCCTGTATAAGACATCATACATAATTATAAAGAGATATGGGGATAATGGGTCTCCCTGCCTGATCCCTGCCTGATCCCTCTGGATGGCTCAATCCCGTTTGTTGTTTTCCCATTCACTATTACCCGGTACGAGACTGTTGTTATGCACTCTTTTATCCAGTTCACCTATATGCAGTTGAATCCTTTCCTTTGCAGCACCGTTAGGAGGAAATCCCATTCGATTCGATCGTATACGCCTTCTGCATGTCTAGCTTAAGGGCACACTCCTGCTGCGTCCTTTCTTCCCCCGCCTCCTGTTATTCTTTATATAGTGCAGCATCTCATGCACTATCAGAGTGTTATCATGGATCTGTCTACCTGCTACGAAAGCACTCTGATAGGGGGTGATAAGATCTTTTAAACATGTTTTCATCCTGTTCGCCAGAACTTTCAACACAATCTTGTAACCAAAATTACATAAGCTAATAGGGCGATAATCAGACGCCGACTCAGGATTATTTATCTTTGGAATCAGAGTAAAATGTGTTTGATTTATGAAAGGTGGAAGGGTACCTATTGAGAGGAAAGTTTTGACCATGGTGACAATGTCTGGGCCTACCACCGTCCAGTTCCTTTGATAGAAAGACCCCGAGAAACCATTCGGACCCGGTGCTCTTGACCCCCCCCCCCCCCCCAACTGATATGCAGTCGTTCAAACCTCCATTTCTGTTACTTCCTTTGTTAGCACCTGGTTAATGATGTCTGATATATTCCTGGGTATGCAGTCCAGTAACCCCGATATGTCGGCTACGCCTTGGTCTAGACCCTCTCTCCTTTCCGATCGGAACATGTCAGTGTAAAATGAGTTGATGTCGTTCATGATTTCGCCCTCCTCCTCTATCCACCTTCCCTCCGAGTTCCGAAGCTTGACGGTCTTATTCCTCCTCATCCTTCTATCGAGTGTAGTATGGTGGAAGAATTTGGAATTTCTGTCCATGTGGTTAAGCCATCTAACCCTCAATCTTTGCCTCCAATAGATTTCCTCGACCTTCCAAAGTGCATTGAGTTGCGATTTGAGGGCCTTTTCTTCGAGGATAGAGTGATGATTTGATAATGTTATACCTAAGATTTGTAGTCTTCTCTTTACACTTTCAATCTCGCTTTGGTTGTTTCCGAAACATAGTTTGCTCCAGTCCATCGAATCCGATCTGCATGTATCAAGTTTCGGTTTCAGGTCCTCTACTCGCCTCAAGCATCCTCCACCGCTCCATGCCTTCTTGATTACCTCAAAACTCTACGGTTTTTCAAGTCACATCTCCTCGAACATGAACCTTCTCCTCCCTTTTGAGTCGGATTGGTCTAAGATCAAGGTTATTGGAGTGTGATCGGAGCCTATTACTAACCCGTTGATGCATTGTGCTCAGTGGAATCTTGTACACCACGCTCAGTTTGCTAGAACCCGGTCGATCCGCTCGACGATTCTTTCACTTCCCCTCTATTGTTTGTCCATGTATGCATTTGGCCTTTGAAACCTAAGTCTCCCATACCAATGTCTTCTTGCATACTATTGAACCCATCTACTTTCCTTTGGTCTTTTCTTCTTCCACCTACTTTCTCCCAATGGTTTGATATGTCTTTGAAATCTCTCATGCACACCCAAGGTTCTGTTCGGTGCATTCCTATTCCTCTTAGCCGGTTCCAATTATGAATTCGTCTTCCGAAGTCTGGATCCCCATATATCCATGTCACAAACATTTGCTCCCCAGAATCATTGAACTTAACCACATAATCTATGATGTTCTTACTTATGTGGTTACTTACTAAAGATATCTCACTGCTCCACCATAATGCAAGACTTCCACTTATTTCAATCGGATTCACGTACAAACTATTTTCCATTCGAACCTCTCTTTGCATTCTTTCACAAAAAATCTCTGGTTGCTTTGTTTCCATTAAGAAAACAATTGACGACCGAAGTCTTCTTATTTGGTCTTTTAGTTGGCGAACTGTTAGGGGAGACCCCAACCCCTGGCAGTTCCAACTAAGGAAGCTCATTGAGTCCTTTTGGCTGTTTTGGGACAGCCACCACAACCTTTTTTTGTCAGTGATGATCTTGCCGATGTTTGACCTGTTTCCGTGTTGAGTTCAATTTTATTCCTTACCATACCAATTCTTTTCCTTTTTGTCAGTTTCTCTATTTGTTTTGCTCCTCTCCCTGTAGGCTTTCTCACCAAAGACCCTGGTTTATGATGGCCTTCTTCCACTTGTTTCCTCGAGGGCAGCTTCCTTTTCTTTTGTAGGTGTTGGTCGGTTTTGTCACCTATGGTATCTTGGTCTTCCCCTACTGCGGGCATACATTTGCCCATGTGCTCTGGAGGTGGCTCAATGAGTTGAATAAGTGGGGCAATGTTTCCCATGTTTTGGTTTGCTTTTGGCGCTGGAGCCCAGGTCGTGGTGGAAACAAGGTGTTGGTCTGCAGAGAGCCCCATGCTTGGTAGTAGCGGGGTAGTATCATGATTTCCTACAGATGAGAAAGTTGACTTATTTTGCATGGAGATGTGCTGACTATCGGAGCTTGGCTTAGGGTTTTGGATGGGTAACAGAGATACTCAGCTTGAAGGTGAGTCCTACGGCTCAAGGTTTAGGTCGACCATTAGGTTTATTTGGTGGTAGGTTTTCACGGAAAGCAGTATGTCATCGCACGGGCTGGCTGATTTAGGTGGGACTCCGGTTGTGGGCAGGTGTAGGTGGGTGTAGGCAGGTGTTGGTGGGTGAAGGCAGGTATTTGTGTGGGTAGGTCGGGTCATGGGCTGGCTGGTATAGGCAGGGGTTGGTGGGTCTCTAGAGTGATTACTCTTTCTAAATGGTTCTCCTTGGCTAGTTGCCCTCTAATCCCTGGTTTCCTCTAGTTGTTCGGGTTTCATAAACAGTCCAATTTCTGACGTGACCGAGCCACCTCCCCTCATGAGGTCCCTCCATGAGATCCTAGTGTTATCCCGCTTTTGCATCTGATTGGTATTTCCTCCTCCTAACTGGTGTCACTCCACATTTCTCCTCGGTCTGGAGCCCGTCATCCAGGGCCCGTACATAGGTGTGTTGGGGTTAATCTCCGACATTACTATTCCCGAGTGACAGAACTGCGATGTGTGGCCCAACTTCCCGCAACCATAACAGAAATTCGAGAGCCTCTTGTATTTTATGGATGCCCATTTATCTTCACCTTTCGCATTCGTCCACCAGAAACCAGCTAATAGAGAGTTGCCCAACTTCAGTTTTGATTCTAATGTATCCCATGTTCTGCATCTCGACTTCCTTTTCCAATTCTAGGCATTTTCCCAGGTTCTTAGCAATTTTCCTAGCATTATCAGAGTTCATCATATCTAAGCTTAGTCCATGCACATGAGCCCATATTTGTACCCAGGAGAAATCGACAACATTAATACATTGGCTAACCTGACAGATTCTGAGGTTGAGGCAGTGGTCGTGTATCGCCCACGGGGACATATTCAGTATTTGATCCCGGTCCTTCTCACTGTCAAACTCAAACGCCATGACTCCTTTTTCAACATCTGTCATCTTGACAGAACTGTAATTTGCCCACGCCACTTTGAGGACGTTGCAGACAGTGTTGTTCTTCACTGGTTTCTGAGCTATCACCTTCCCCAACACTCGGATTCCAATCTGCTGAGGGGGTCTTGAGACGAGGGTCAGTTTGGTCCTTCGGGGGACCTCCCTATCAACAGGATCCGTTGGTGCGTTCATGTCGGGCTCAACCCAGACACCGTCACTATCGTCTCGGCCAACCTGCAAAACAATATAGAGAAAGGGGCGAAAAGAAGAAACAAAGAAGACAGTTGCAAGGAAGGTATAACTATGACAGGAAAATTGGTTTGGAAGAGGAGGAAGTCCACTGTTCAAAGAACCATGCAAGAGAAGAAATCAGTGACTTGGTCTCCAAGACGTAGTCACATTCTTCGATTTGACATTCACCAATCACTAGCTACCATTCTTCAGTTTGGCGCATTCAATGGCGGCTCCGAAGCTTGGAGCGAAGGGTCCATCACAGGGCAGCAACCCTGGAGAGAGAAGGGAGCAGCGCTTGTCTTCTATGCGCCATGAGAAAATCCTGTCAAAGTTACTCGAAATGAGTTTGTAGGAGACGTTAGTTGTACTTTTAAAGACATTTTAATATTTATAAATTGGTATTTGATATTTTTTGGCTACTTATTGTTCTATTTTTTTAAAATATTTATAGTGTGTTTTCCATTTTTATTTAATAATATTATATATTAATTGACTTTTATTATTATCATATTTTCTTATCCTTAATTATAAAACTGATTTACTAAATTATAACAAAAAACAAAAATCATCCAAAAATATTTGAATAACAATTAAACCTTATACTAAAAAAAATGAAACAAAAAAACAACAATTGTTTAAAATATGGAAACTTACAAATTCAAAAAGTTTTAATTCTCATCTTCACAGTTGCAATTTTGATTTCCTGTTTAACATTCCTATGTACTTTGTTTACTAAAGTATATACAGTTTCCAAATTAATAAGGGAGATCACATATATGGAGGAGTTCGTTATGAATTGTAAGGTGCCGAAAAAAGTTTGGTAAATTGGCTGTAAATTGTACTAAAAGAATTGTTCTGAGCTTAATATCTAGACCGGTCATGTTTTTCCGGTTAGGTCGAGCTCAGTTACGGATTTTTTCAAGTTAAATTCTGATTGTACTGAACCCGTCCCTATTTTATTAACTCAATTACTTAAATAATTCACGTTGTAAGAGAAGAAGTTGCCTCAGAATTTCTTGGCGTCTATGCATGCAATCCGCTAACAAAAGCACATGTCAAGTGGCCTTAGACAGATCCTACTTAGTTTTTATATAAGGAAACAATCACAACACAAAGATTTGTGAAGTCAATTTTTTTTAACACATAAATAAAAATAAAATGCCATCCCATTACAAAGCAATAAAAATATATATAACATTAATTAATTGTAACATGGTACATAAAATACCAGCATGTTATTAATTGTTAAATATCAATGTAATATATAATGCCAAGTAGGGGAAATATAATATATAATCAATAAATGTTATATAGTTTAATTATATTCATATAACTCAAATTTACTTATTTTTCTAAATTACATTAAATCATAGAAACATATGACTTTTGAGTTCAAATCGGATAGCTGAACCGAAAAGCATGGTTTCTGAATTACTAAATTCATAAATATAATTATTTGGTATTCTAAATAATGACTTTTGAGCCCATCATTTAAATTTGCAATTTTATTTTTTATATTTTCTTCATGTTCTACTAACGTGCAATTTAATGGACCGCTACTCTATTGGCTAGTAACTCAACATTATATTATATATTAATAATAGGCTATCTCTAGTCTAATCTTAAAAAATATACAATTACATTGCATGATGACCAAAATTATTAAGTGACAACTCAACAAATATACTTCATATACGCATATCACAACCATTTTTTAATATATATATATATATAGTCAAAAGCTAGGAGTCGTAGCCCCTCTTCTCTAAACAAGTACAAATAAAGCTCTATCTTCCACTTCATTGGTCACCTCAACCCTTCTCCTTTGTCTTCTCATTCTACAAGTATGGAATATCACTACTCTTCTCCACCGTCAACACCACCACCTCCATCTAATGGCACACCATTGCCACCACCACCACCACCCCCGTCTACTGGCTCGCAACTTCCACCCCCACCACCGCCGTCTAATGGTACACCATTTCCACCCCCACCACCAACCTCGTCTAATGGAACACCACCACCACCACCACCACCACCACCTGTGGTGAACCCGCCAACACCTAACGGTCCAGAGTCACCACCAAAGCCAAACCAACCTCCAAGCCCTTCCAAGAGCCCTAGTTCACCACCAAAGGCCTCACCTCCTTACCCATACAAACTTCCACCTCCAACTCCATCACCCTACGCCTCACCTCCAAATGGCTATTCCCTACCACCGACTTATGCACCGACACTACCACCATCTTCCAATATCTTCACACCGCCTTCAGGAGGCCACCATCACCACAAGACTGTAATCATTGTTTGTGCCTCATTAGGGGGTCTGTTTTTCCTAGCGTTCCTTTTGGCCGGTCTCTTCTGTTTCGCTAAGAAGAAGAAGAAGAAGTTGTTGGTTGCAGGTGCAGTGCCTGTTTGCGTTGAAGAACAGGAGGTGGTACAGGAGACAATAACCACCGGACCAGGTGGTGGTGTGGACGCAGCAGCGGTGGATATCGAAGGTGATATTATAATGCATGCAGTTGGTGGTGGCGCGGGGATTGTTGGGGCAACTGGACCTCATTGTGAATCGGAAGGGTCGAGTAGATTCTTGATAGAGCGACCTTAAAGACCAGTTAATGCATTTGTTTATTAATTCGTTAAGTGTGATTGCTTTGGATTACGTCTTGTTTTATTGAATTGGGTTGAGGTTGCATGTGAGATTCATGGTTGGAATTAAAATTGTATATGTATTTAATTGGTTGATGTAAAATGCGTGGACTTTTGTGTTTTGAGAGACAAATAATACTAATGGAAGTTATGTCGGAATATTGATCACTTTTTCAAATATCATTTTTTTCATATATATTATAGCTATATTTATATTCATAACGGATATATTTTGTACTCATAACTGTAATTTTCAACTTATAAATCAATTTTCCAACATTTAAAAAAACAAAAATTGACACCATTTAAGATTAATCCAAATGGTTAGACACGATAAGCACAAATTAATACGTACAGGTATCACCACCGTGGAAATTAAAACTGAAAATAAACTTTTAAAACCCAACGTAAATTGTTATATATATATTGAATTATTAATATATAATCGTGATTATAGTTATAATTATGATTCTGAACCCAATGTCAAGCGAGATTTATTATTTACCTCATTCAAAAGGAAGACCGGCTCCCTACTTGACAGCAGATGGTATCTACTCTAGAGAGAGGCAGAGAGCAGTAAACACCTTATTGCCTTCATAAATGGAGTCCCATATCCTATACAAATAGCAGTATCTACATCTGTAAATGGAGACCTGCATAATAGATAACTATCCTCAATGAATGAGCCCGACCTTCTAGTCGGAGGGTAAAAACTCGAAATGCTCCGGGAAGATCAATAAAACTGTCTGGGGTATGTGTAGTGTAGGATCCTCACTATCTTGTATCTGTATCGTATCTCACTCATACGTGTATATTGTCTTCAACTTGCTTCAGTGGAGGGTAGAGTCGATGGCTCAGGTGGTCATTTTGCAAGCAAAATGAGGATCAGTATGAATACAGACAGCTCGACCATGAACCGGGAGCTCGTCATGTAGGTAGCCATGATTTTAGGCAGTTTGGCCCACCTGTAAGTTCAACCAGTAGATAGCTGCTCATCAAGCCTGTTATTCATGTAAGCATCTCCAATTACATTCCCAACAAAACCTTGACTGATTCAACCAACCAATAGAAAGAAGAAGGGCCTAATTATTTTGAATTCCATGATCTAAAAAGGTCACTAGAAATTGAACCGTAAATTCAGCCTCAGATTTTGCTCTGTTTCATTTTCGTTTATTCTTTAGTTCTGTATAAGAAATGCATTGCATAGCAAGTACTACGCAACAGACCCATCTTGGTTTTTCATGAATTCAAAGACATCATGGCATAAGAAAAGGCCGGAAATGAAATGAGTGAGTTGGGTATGTGAGATGAGGTGGAAAAGCTGTATTATAGCTCAGTTGAATGATTAAATTTAAACCTTTTTCTGTAAATGATTGACAACAAGTAATAAAACCCAAACACAACATAAGGAAAACTGTATAAGGAGAAAAGAATCAGAGATTCGATCAGTGCATACCAGCTTTCTTGAGCAGATGGATTGTTTTCATTATTGATTTCCTCCTTTGCAAGTTCCTCCATGATTGCGCGTTGTCGCTCATTTAACTCTCTGAAATATAATAAACCGAATAAGTAGATTGCATCAACTTTCTGGAAATCCACAGCATGAAGTGGAGGTTCATGTTATTGTTATTCATGTCTTAAGACAGTAAACAGATCCAGAAACACGTGCAGCATCGGCATTACAGGGATTTGGTAAAACTCTAGTCTGGTCATTGGCTGCCAAAACCTAAAGCATCTCTCTAATCTAATCCCTCAACCAGGCAATATTGCCATGAAAACATAGAGCTCTGCTTGAAGTTAAGTTTTAGTGATGAATCAAAACATTATGGAGATTAAAAGGTTATACAATAAAATATACAAGTTTCAAGTTTCAACCCCAAATGAATCTGATTCCAAACATATTACAACATAAGCAGGTGAGTTCAAAGTCATCCATTACGCCAGCCTGTATATGCTGTGCAGAGGAGCATGTAAGAGCATGGTGGTGAATGTGTGCAATCACAGAAAATCTCTTAGGAAAAAGGTTGACATCGATGGAGGCACAAAACTTACATAGGGAAGTTAATACGAAATTTTACATATTGATTTCCATGGCTCCCAAACAAACTATGCTTCGGCAGCCCTGTATCAAATTAAGAAGTAATCTACAGGTCAGCAGGATATCTGATGCTCAACAGATGTAAATTAAATAAGCATGTAGATGTACCTTTGCCTCTAAGTACCAGAAGATGTCCATGCTGGACCCCCTTTGGTATCTGAGAGATGAATAATTGCAGGATGATATTATGAAGTCAATAATTTCTTTAAGGTGAATATTAACAGGCACTGCTATTAGCCACAACCACAATAGCAACTTCTGCAGGGCAATCAAAGTTGTTCCCTTTACAAATTATGACAAGTTTCACGATTACTGCTGCAGTGACATTTGCTAACTTACAGTTGCTGCTCTCTGGGGCACAGAGCAAGAGTTAAGAGTAAAAAATGACTCATAATATTCGTAGTTCTATTAACAGAAAACACCTCTAAATTAATGTCAAAGATTTTCCTACTAAATCTTCAAAGGCTTAACGCCCAAATAGACATAATCCCTTTTATTTAGTTTATGGTATCACTTAAAGCAGTCAGGTCAGATCTGCGAGTACAAGTTATTACCCTAATTAGGAGAGGGATGAAATTCCTTACTTTTACTTGTGTGCTCCCTGTCAAGGTTGGTACCTCAACCAAGCCCCCAAGAACTGCCTACAATAGAATGAATTAAATACAGAGAAGCTCCTTATTTTGAATTAAATACAATAAGGACAGTTGATAGTTTTGACATAGTGAATGATTAGATTAGGGTAAACGATAAGATGCTCACCTGTGTAAAGCTTATGCGTGAGTCTACATAAATATCTGCACCATCTCTGGTAAATGTACGATCCTCAAGTACCTGTTACATCAATGAAGCAGAAAATTTATGGGTAGAGGTCTAAGTGCGGCTTCAATAAACAAAACACCTGAAACTGAGAGGTCTGAAGTACAGTTGAAACTACATATGGCACGGAGACCATACAGAAGAATGAAGAGGTAGAGAATAAAAAATCTACTTGTGCCCGAATGACAACATGCCCTAGTTCAAACATCGAATGAATGTAGCGATAATCTTTCAAGAAATCAAAAGAGTGGCATCATGCCTTCAATTTAATGTATATGCTGCTAGGTTCACTTCCTCGCCGACCAGCATTGCCACCTCTTGGTATACGAATTGTATCTCCTGATTCGACACCTACAGCACAAAACAGAAACATGAAAAACACTTAGAATATGAATTATATTAGGTGTTTATTTGTCTGAAACAAGTAGACTCTCTCTCTCTCTCTCTCTCTCTCTCTATATATATATATATATATATTATGCCTTTGAGCACTTCTGGTATATATGTACAAATGATAGTTCTCAATTTTGCATCCCTATCTTATCCTTAGATTGGATTGAGAAACTTATCACATAGTTAATCTCAATCTTGCACTGTTAATCAGTGTTGTACAACGTTTTAGATTATGGATGCATGTACAGCAAATATATGAACTTTAAAATCCATGTGTCCACAAAAGGTTGATGATGCTAAACAGTTATGCAGCAAATTAACTGTTTATCATCTCTTTTCGTTTCTTTTCCTATAATATCCTACAGAGTTACTTTATCCATTTTTGAAAACAAATGGAACAAAATCTACCAGGTGTAACTTCCTTACTAATGTGTAATATCTCCAAACTCAAAAGATAACCACAATCACACGGCAAAGACAGATACATTATTATCAGGAGTTAACCAAAAGGGTTGAATGCCAAAAACAGTACTTGGAATAAAATCTGCACTAAGAAATAAGAACAAGTACAATGGGAGAAAACAAAAGCTAAATCCATACAATAGTAATCAATGATTGCTCAAAGGAGTTATCAACAATTAAGGCATAACTCACCAGCTGGTATTGTTACATTGACCCTCTTAGTACCTTGACAAACCCCAGAGCCCATGCACATCATGCAGTTTTCCTTGGCATATGAAAAAAGAGTTTTAACACACATTTCCGAAACAAAATCAGAACAAATACAGTCACAAGGAATCACACTGAACCTTCACAAATTTGCCAAAACCCTTGCATGTACTGCATCTAGTTGTGAAGGGGGGGATTGTTACCTGACAGAGACAAACATGTTAGACATGGACAAATATTAGAGTCATAATGCACTTAAATTTAACTGAAACGCTAAGGGTAGGGTAAGGCAACAAGTCATAGGCAGCTTTGACAAACAAAGCCCTTACTTTCCCCAGACCTCTGCAAGTTAGGCATATAGTAGCCTTGGCATCAGGTGGATGGCCAATCCCACCTGGAATACAATGTAGCACGTGTTAGTGCAACTGAAACAATATCCGATGTGATTTATAACAGTAAAAGGAAATCAACATCACCCACTCCGGTTTCCCTAAAGAGCGACAGGAAACACTTGAATCAGTGTAACAGTAAGATCTAGAGAACTGTACCAAATTGATGTTCATAAGACCAATTCATTTACGCAATGCATTGCTTTGGTAATGCCATTTACTCTATGGTAAGAACTTATAATTGCGCAAAAGTCTACCAAGCAACTAGTTAACCCCCATTGGCAATTCAGTGTAGCATCATCGGTCATTTATGATCCAAATTCTCTGATTTAGTAAAGCCAACGTGTTATTTCTTTTTCTGGTGAACTTTGCTATGTTAGAGAGGACAATAACTTGAAACTATGTTACGGATAAGCTAGTATCCCCTATTGGCAACACAGCTACAACCCAACAACAAATGGAAGTACCATTGAACATTTGCTTGTTAGCAATGGGCAAAATTATTGTTAGTTGTTTCTTCCGGGTCTATCGGTTAAATAACGATCATTTTCTCTCCCTATGAAATTTAAAAGGATCATTCATGCAGTGAATATCATCATAACAGCCAAAAGGGCACAGAGAATATACATTGAAAGATACTAACTGCTAACTTGAACTTATCATGTGGCAAATATAAGAAGTATTCAATGCTCTAGCATATATCATATAGCAGATTTACCAAAGTACTGGAAAACAACCATTTATGGTAAACATATGCAAATTCCTATAACTGGATAAACAGAATTACGAACCACAAATATCACAGGGGTTATAGGCTGTGAAAGATAGATCCTTTGTGCATCCCTTCACAGCTTCAGCAAAAGAAAGTACAAGTTCCATCTACAATTAAAGAAAAGGTAGACAGTTTTCAGAAACTGACAGGAGCTCATTATAAACTATCAGAATTTTAAAAAGAATAAAGTAAAATTATCTTTGAGAGATAAAGAGAAGGAAAAAGTAAACCTGAATATCGGCTGGAAAACCATCTCTGTCATTTTCAAAGATCTGCAGGCACCAAAAACTCTCAAGTAAATCATAATGTTTCTGGTCCAATATTAAGTTGATGAACAATAATAATTATGACTACCTCTGAAAAAACATCATGGAAAGATCTACTAGAGAAATGGGTCTCGTAATCACTTGTAAAGCCCTGGCCTTGTCTTCCATCAAACTCTGCATTTCTTGAACTTCTAGAGTGTTTCTTCATCAAATACAACATTGCAAAGAAAAGTTAGTTTCACAAAAGAAGAACAAAAGGAAAAGAGAGAAACTCAAAAGAACTGGCTCTGAAACGAGATTTTACAAAATATTGCCATGGTTTAGCATCATGCGCCCCAAACTGTATGCAGGATGCATACTGCATGCAAGCTTAAGCAGGAATGAAAACTAAGTTGAGAAGGAAAAGAGAAAGATCCAGATATTAAACTAGAGCTTACCATATTATCGTACACTTCCCTTTTCTGAGGATCATGCAAAGTCTGAAAGCAGAAATGATAAAGATTAGCAAAATAGTGTTATAGAGTCAGCAAAAATTCACAGAGAAGGAAAGCTCATTTAATTGAATTAAACTAAGAAATACCAAACACAAACAATTAAACTCGAGATTAAAACCTCGTAAGCTTGTCTTATTTGTTGAAATTTCCTTTTTGCATAAGGGTTGTTTTTATTCGCATCAGGGTGGTATTTCTTGGCAAGCTGCAAAATAACACAACGCGCCAAAAAAAATTAATCCACAAAAATTTCATAAAACATGATATCAAGAAAAAAAAATCTTCTGACCAAGTTATAGAGTGTTTAAATTAGTAGAAAAGACTCACTATTCTCCTTCCTACAAACACATTTTCACATAAGCAGACAATAAATCCAACTGTCACAGCATAATTACATGTGGAAACTCAATCTATTATTAGTCTTCTTAACTTTAGTTTTGGGATAACTCATGTCTCAAACTACACTACGAAACCATAACCAATCTAATTGCCCCTTCTTGTCCACAGTTTACCTCCGTTAAGTAAGTAGAACTCAATCAGTTACAAGAAGAACTGGCACTACTACTTTATTTATCCAAGCTAACACTCTGATTGCATAACGTAGAAATTTACACGGCTCTCAAACCTTAATTAACTGAAGAACCTTCACTAGGCTTCAAAGACAGGTGTAGATATACTAATTCCTGGATACCTCCCAAAGTAGTTCTCCAAAAATGCCATTTTAAGGACTAAACCATAATAAAATATTGTTGTCTACATTTTTCAACACTACACTGAAATAATAAATTCCTATGATGTATAAATAATCTATACTACATTATATTAAAAAAAAATCGTTATATATATAGACATGGTACAGTGAACAACACAATCTTCTCCTGACATATTTATTGAGATGAATCATGTTAAACAGGGACTGTTCATGGCACCCAGAAGAACCATATGCAAGATCTACTCACTGAATGAAAAGCCTTCTTAATCTCATCTCGACTGGCATTCTCAGAGACACCAAGGATATCATAGTAGCTTTGTTCAGAGGCCTCAGAGGTTCCTAGCATTTTCTCCAAAATGATAAGTAAATACATCAACTTGATAACCACGCAAAGAGCATTGCAGAGAGTGCACACTAACCAGTGGCGTGAAAGGAACGGTATCTCAACAGCATTCCTGAGAGTTCGGACGCAATAGGTCGTCTATTAGAAGTAGTAGTAGCATAGCCGCAATTCTTCAGAGCTGATAAACATAAATTGATCATATTACAAGAATCTGACAATTCCTTTAAAGTTTAAACATCATTTTTTTACAAATTTTATTACGTCTCCTAATTAGTCCAAAACATATTTCATGTCAAAGGATTACGGAAGCATTAACCAAACAAGTCGCAAAAAAGGACACTACAGTTCCATGAACACTAGAAGAATTTCATTGCTAAGAGTTCTTCTCATCTTAAACCTTAATGAAATTCTTGGTTTTCAGAACGAATGCCACAGAGCAGAGAAATTTTAAAGGTTAGAAGGTTACCTCGGGAAAGCAACAGCATCTTCTGTAATCTCAAGCCATTTGCAACCTGAATCTCTCTCTGAGCGACGGAGCGCGGCAACTGCAGACGGCACTGAATAAGACCAAATATATGAGTACGAAAACCAAGAAGAACGAAAGGTAAGGTGATAACGCTCCCATGAATAAACTCACATATTTTAGCCAGCTGAATCTCCTCATTGATGCCAAACCTATAACCGTTCTTCCTTATTATCACCAACGGCGGAGTATCTAAGTCCCGCAGCCACGCAAAGAAACGAGCAGATGACAAATTAAGAAGCAGTTGAAGGGAATCAAACTCAGAGGTTTACTTTTTGCTCAACGGTCGATTCTCAGGTTGTTGAGAAAGTGTAGCACTGGGTGCGGCGATCTCTTCCGGACCTAGGTGTTTCCTCCGCGGCAAGGCAGCTGCAGTAGGCCGCCAAGTGCAACAGCTCCCCTTTCCCTGTAATAACCTTTGATAAATTTACTATTTAAGTTATTTTAATTTTAATATTCAAAAAATAATAATAATAGAAAGATAAAATTGGGAAAATCGAAATACTTTTTTTATTTATGAAAACTGTTTTTCTTAAAAGCAATGTATTGGATAGCACTTTCAAATTACTATACTTTTTGTAAATATATTATTAAATATTTAGATAGGTAGAATGGATAAAATTCATTTTAGTAGTCCAGTAAACACTTTTTAAGAATAGGTACTTTAAAATTTTGTTATTTTTGAATACTTTAAAAATCTTAAATGTATCTATTTTATTTTGACATTCATTTTAGTTTGTCACATATCAATGTAGACCGAAATTCAAAAAAAATACTTATTGTGATGACCTAAATACCCTTTAACATATCTACTCAGATTCATAACAAGTTCAAAGCTCTTGTCGCTTCGTGAGTTGTTGCACTCCATGGTTGTTAGGTATTAATAGTGACAGTTCAATATGAAAAAGGCCCTAGATGCCCAATAACTTTGCAGGAGTAAAATCTATATCATCTGAACCGGCCCGACCCATATTAAGGTTGATATGTCCCTCATAAAGCGGTCAAGTATCGAACCCAAGCCAAAGTGGACGCCAAAAGCTCCATCACCGGTCGCAGTCTCCTACTACTCGTTATAGGAGTGCTCGCCCAAGAGAGTCTAACCTCTCATTTCTGGTCTCACCAACCGTCACTAAAGATATGGTCACGATATCTCGCGTATCTCAGGCACATATTCTCTAAAGATTACATACGGTAATTGCAATATTACGCCATAACTGTAATATCTGCTATCTTAATCTTCACCAACACAATATTCACTAAGATATTATGTTGCATATAACAGTTTGGTCTTTTTACTCTATAAATACCTCTGCTTTTCAATACGTTCATTACGTTTTTGAGTTCATACACACAGTATACTCATTTAAGCATCGGAGATGGACCTAGAGACACCCCCTCTGTTGCGATCCCCTTCCTGCAGGTTCATCGGAGCTAAGGCGAGAGCAATCTTCATTCATCCTTTGACATTTAATCTACTGTCAAGTCAGCATCCAGGAGATTCCGATCCAACAATGGCCACCATCAAAGCGGACTACATTGCTAGCCAACAACTTCAAATTTGGGTTTGATTTTATTATTCACCATTTTTGTTTCAGTTAAGTTCGGAGTTCAAGTTCAAACCAATACATTTTTGGTTCAATTCGGAGTTCTTCCTTTTTGAACATTTGTTCAATTGTAAGATTAGTTTTCCATTTTGTGTCATTGCTTGCACTATGCATGGGAATGCAAGTAGAATATGCTTGAGTGGTCTTAAAGCACTTAATTTATCTCCGAAAATGGTAAACAAACTCAGGGAAAACTTCATTTCCAGCTATAAGTACGACTTTTGTACCCTTTATCTATAAAATGTAGTAATTTTCTTTGAAATGTGTCGTCCATCGAGATGCTTATCTTGTTCTATAATATGTATGTATATTTAATAATGAATTTGTGGGCATAGATTTTAACGGTAGATATCTTATACTTATTCGCTTCAATTTTGATTTGTCATTCTCTTCGAAACTCATTTTTCTGCAGATTGTACAAAATGTCAAAACTTGATTGATAATCACGATCATATCAAGCTCCTCAGCAATGCAAGGAGCAATTTGAATACAACACAGGTGAGGTTATCGTTATGGTATATTTGTCTAGGTTTGAGTGTTATGAATTTGATGAATGGATATATTTCAATCATCACAATAAGTTTTTTTCTCGAATTTCGATCTAAATTGCACACGCAATAAACACATGTGACATTTTTCATCCAAAATGAATATGAAAATAAAGTCGATACATTTATGACTTATGAGATACCTAAAAGTAACAAAAAATTTAAGGAGTATCTATTCTTAAAAATGTGACTTTTATCCCGTAGCAAAATGTTTCATGATCAAAACGTCTATTTAACACATAAGAGAGACAAATAATGTAAACAATTTATTTAAGTTATAAAAAAATCTAGTAAATTAATATATAAGTTGGACTGAGTTTTCCGTAATATGTGAAAATTCATTTAAATTGTTTGAATTTAAATTTATTAAAATTATTTCCATGATTATATAAAAAAATAGGAACTATTTATATTTTTAAAACTTTATTTTTATATCTCAATATATTTTCTGTTAGAATTGAATGGTGAAATATATTTTTTTATCACAAAAGAGATATACTCATTTCATTCCATATTATGGTGTTCATCAAACAAAGTACAATCATTCCTTAAAATTTCAACTAGGGGGAGTGGGAGTTATAAAACCCAATTTTGTGATCTCACTCCCATTCTCGACTGTTTGGCTATCCAGTTAACTTTTTCATTCGTTGTGCGTCTAACTGTTGATCAATGTAAAGACTCAAAATTTCCCACCAAGGCTAGGATATTAGAGCATACCACTTCAACTCGCCAATTACTTGCCCTTCCTTGTAGTTGATCCATTATCCTCTTCGAGTCAGATTCAATTATGATGTTGCGCCATCCATGTTCCATTGTCATTATCGCTCCCAAGAGGATTGCCTCGGCTTCCATGACATCCACGTTGCATCCTCTTAAGCGTTTACTCATTCCCCCAATCACTCATCCCCTGTTGTTCCTCGCGAGCACCCCAATTCCACTTGTCTTCGTCCTAGCACACCATGATGCGTCACAGTTTATTTTTAACGTACCCTTGGTTCGGTTTCATCCACACATTTGTCTCCCTGGGATGTTGGTTCGGTCCGGTTATGGTTTCGCCCGTCAAAACTCGTCGTACGTCTTCCTCGTTTGCTCTATTACTTCCCTCGAGCTTGGTGTCTTGTCTTCGAGCGTCACCTTACATCTTTCTTTCCATATGTTCCAGCACGCCACCAAACACAACCACCATCTTGTCTCCTTAGTCTCCCGGTTTGAACTCGGTTCATCTCTCCTTTCTTGGATCAACTCCCCCATTGGTACTGTGGTTCAGTATATGTTGTCCATCCCTAAGCACACCCTCCAAACCGATGAAGTCCATCCACACTTGAGAGTCATATGTTCGACATCTTCTTCTTCCCCACATACCAGACAGTTCGGTGCTACATTCATCCCCCGCCTCCTGAGATTCCCCATCACTGGTAAAGAGTTGGTAAGCAGCTTCCAAATGAAAGTTTTTACCTTTGGCATTATGTTGGTTTTCCACACCTCCTTCCATATGGTTATCGACCTAGTTCTATCACGTCCTAACCCTGACACCCTTCCCGTATCCATCTCCCTCATTCGGTGATAAACCATTTTGACTGACACCCTTCCATCGTTTGTGTATGGCCAGATTAGAAGGTCCCCTGTTTGTTGTGTAGGTAGTTGAATCTTTAATATTTGAGCCACGTCATTCGGTGTTGCCAAACTCCAAATTAGATCCTCATGCCACCTCCCATTAGTATGATCATATAGTGACCTCACCTTCACCTTAGGATTGTCACGCCACCCATCAGTTGGTTCCGGTCTGAAGCCCGGCTTGGTGTAGATCCATGGGTCAGTTCCCGCACTAATCGTTGCTCCATCCCCAATAAGCCACATGCCCTACCGAACTAGGGTGTCTCTCCCTTGCACCATGCTCACCCAACCCCATGATGGTCGTCCGCCTTTCCATGCATCCCTAAATTTGCCTCTCAGATAGTAGAGAACTTTTAGAACCTTTAACCAAAGCGAGTTTGGTTCTGTGTTCACTCTATCGGCCATCTTGGTGAGTAAGGCGGTATTAAAAGTTTCCAATTTACGGAAGTCTAACCCACCCTCCTCCTTTGTTCTTGTGAGGTCCTCCCATTTCTTCCAGTCTATTTTCCTTCTCTCTCCCGTTTCGCCCCACCAGAATCTCACTATGAGTGCATTTATTTCTTTACACCAGGTCTTGGGAAGTTTGAAAATACTCATCACATATGTAGGTATTGCCGTTTTAATAGATTTAATCAATACTTCCTTCCCCGCCTAGTTGAGTGTCTTCGTCTGCCACCCATTCAGTTTGTCATTCTTTCCTTTAGGTACCCCAAAACCTCTCGCTTTGATCTCCCCCATACTGTCGGTAGCCCTAAATGCCTCCTTGGGTCGCATGTGCTCGGTATGCCCAGTGTGTCTTCAATCGCTCTACATATGTCTCCATCGACTCCTTGATTGAAAACATAGGCTGAATTTTGCCTCGTTTAATTTTTGTCTCGAGCTCCTACAATATGTCGTTATTACCTCCTTTAGCTTACTCGAGTTTCCATAGTTCCCTTTATAAAGAATAGGGACCCGCGCGCAAACAGAAGGTGATGTAGTTCCGGGCACCCCCGTTTAAGTATAATTCCATGTAGGTGCTTTTCTTTCACTTCTTTCTCCACCTATCTTGATAACACATCCGACATGAGAATAAAAAAGGTAAGGAGAAAGAGGATCTCCTTGCCTTAGTCCCCTCGTGGGCTCTATGTACTCTGTCCTTTCCCCGTTAACTAGAACTCGGTAACACGACGTATTAATGCATGGCCTCATCCATGTTATCCACTTTGCCCCAAATCCTATCTTCTCGAGGCTCCTCAATAGGAAATCCCACTTCACCCTGTGATACGCTTTCTACATATCAAGTTTTAGCGTGCACTCCACTCTAGTCGTATTCTTTCTCGCTCTTAGGTGATGAAAAACCTCATGAGCCACCATGATGTTATCATGTATTAACCTCCCAGCCACAAAAGCACTCTGGAATGGGGTAATCAAATCTGTGAGATACCCTTTGACCTTGTTCACTAGTACCTTTGATATCACCTTATAAGAAAAATTACATAAGTTAATAGGTCTATAATCAGATGTACAGTTTGGGCTCGGAATTTTTGGGATGAGGGTTATATCTGTTTGGGTAAGGGAGTTTGGGAACGTACCTGTCTCAAGGAAGGATTTGACTGCGGTGAAGAAGTCTGCCACCACGCCCCCCTAATTCCTTTGATATAACCCCCCCGGAAACCCATCCGGCCCCAGCGTCCGCGGCCCCCCATTTGGAAGACCGCAGATTTGACCTCTTCCATCGTCACTGTCCTGCCCAAGTCTGCATTCATCTCGCCCGTTATCTATCTGGGCATGCAGTTCAACACCTCATCATCCCTATTCGTGTTTTCCGTCTCGAACACTTTGTTGAAATAGTCCCATATCTCCCGATTGATCTCAACCTCGTTTGTCGTCCATGTTCCATTCGCCATTTTCAACTGAGATATATGATTACTACGTCTTCTGGAGTTCGTTATCAAATGAAAGAATGTTGTATTTCGGTCTCCCATATTGAGCCATTTGACCCTCGACCTTTGTTTCCAACAAAAAATCATCTTTTCTCCAAAGTTCCTTTCTCCAAATTTCAATAGTGTTTCTTCCTTAATGTTCGCCCTTGTCGAATTACTTTGGCCAATTATTCTCAATCTATCTTTCGCCTTCTTCATCTCCACCATGTTATTCCCAAAGTGTTCTTTGCTCCATGTTATCAACCCTCTCCTGCACGACCCCATGTTTGGCCATAGGTTGATCCCCCATCTGCCTCGTCTTCCCCATGCGACTTGGATTACTTCATTACATTCCGGGTTTTCATGTCACATCTCTTCGAATCGGAAACCTCTCCTTCTTCTTCTCTGGTTCCCCCTTGCGTTAGGATTACTGGTGAGTGATCTGATCCCACTGCAACCTCATTTATGCATTGAGCCTTTGGGAAATTCACCCCCATTCTACATTCCCCAGTATCCTGTCCAGCCTCTCATAAACCCTATCTGCCCCCTGCTGTTATTATACCACGTGAATCTTTGCCCTTTCTCACCCATGTCTTCCATCCCAATGTCATCAATCAGGTTTTGATCGCCCTCAGAGTGGCCCAGTTCTGATCCCTCCGTTCCTCATTAGTATCTGCATGAACCCATGTGTTATGCATCTGGCACCCACTTCCTCTGAATTTCACTCTCGTGTCAATGATGTTTACACTTCCACTTATCACTTGAACTTGGTTTTCCCCCTTCCACCATAGAGCAATTCCCCCAGATATTCCTCTTGGTTCAACATTATATGCATGATCCATTCCAAGTTGCTCTCTTATCCGCTCACAGAAGGCACTTTCGTTTTCGTTTCTATAAGACATATGATCTCCGGATGATACCTCCCCCTGAGGTCTTTCAGGTGTCGAACTGTCAAGGAAGACCCCAAACCCTGACAGTTCCAACATATTGTGTTCTTTGGTCCCCCGTGGCTGTTTTGGGACAGCCACCCGAACCCGTTTCTTTCTCCATATCGCTTTCACCCACCTGTTCCCCCCAATACTCGTTATCTATTAGGGTTTTTCTCAGGACTGCTCTTTTTTCTCCTTATGGTTTTTCATTCTTGGCTTCATCCTCCCTCTCCCCGTTCTTTTATTCATATTCATTGTCGTCTTTGGTGGGTCCATCTCCATCTTTTTGTTCCTCTTTCGATTGGTCACTTCCTTGTCCTCCACCCTCGGTCGTTTCAGTGACATCTTATCAAGATACGGGATTAGACCCATCGCTTTCTCTATGGATTCCCTACTCGTTTCGGCCTCGGATGAGTTGGGTGGAGTTTCCACTTCATATGATTGTCGTCGTCCCTTTCCAACATGGTCATTCATGGGGTTGATCTCTTCATCCGAAAGGTGGATGATTACGGGGAAGGTTAGGGCATGTTTGGTACCCCCTCCGTTCCTCTCCCGTATTTGGTGATGCCCCCTCCCTTCTGTGTTGGGTCTGACTGGAATGATTCAGTTCATTCCCTCCATTCTCCAGCTCCCTTTCATTTGGTAAGTCAGCTTCGTTGTCTACTTCTGGTGTGCTGGATGCACTATCAGCTTTGTCTAACCCCGTATACTGCCATGTTCTCAACTCTGCTCCCCTAGTACATTTTCAACTTCGCCGCTCGCCTAACTGCCCAATTCTTCACTCTGTCATCTGCCAACAGTTTTCATCGACCCCCAACATTTCAGTTTCCATCGGCACCGTTGGCTCCATCTGCATGCTTCGTTCCTTTTGTGGGAAATCTGCACTCTCGGTTTCGTCCCCCTCCTTCGTCGCCTGGTCACCCTCCCCCACTTCCTTGTACGATTGGTTCATTATGTTGAACCAAGTTCTTCTCTTCCATCGTGTTTGTTTTGGTCCAGCCTCCTTCTTTGCCCCTACCTTCCTCGCTCGGTGGGGCTTTGGTCTGTTTACTGTCATCCACGGTTCGTACATCGGCTTCTTCGGGTTTTCCTCGGACGTTTTCACATCTTCCCTACACACTTGTGTTGTATGTCCCATCTCCCACACTCGTAGCAGTAGTCTGACAACCGTTCATATCTGATCACTGCCCAATTTTCCTTTCCTATTGAATTTGTCCACTAGAACCCCGCCATTAATGGGTTCTTCACGTTCACCTGTACCTTTATTCTCATATATGTTTTGTGTGGACTTTCCATCTCCTCCTCTGCTTCAATAAAATTCTCAACTTGCTCCTCTATCAATCTCGCACTCTCGAGACTTACTTTTTCCAACCCCAACTCATGAACCTGAATCCATATTTGCACTCATTCGAACTCCACTTATGTTATACTACTACCTGGCTTCCATTTTTGCAAACTAAGACAATGCCCTTGCACCGACCAAGGGGATAAGTCAAATATTTGCTTTCGGTCCTCCCACTACGGGAGAAGAGTTATATAACGACTCAACGGGATGACTCAAACACTATTGAGTCATGAATAATTTATTTATCTGATTATTCACGACTCAAATACTATTGAGTCGTCATTTCATTATTTCGCGACTCAAATGACATAACCGCGAAATAATAATAATAATAATAATTTACTTTTGCCGACCCCTTTTTGTTCAGAGACATCTTCTTCCTCTGCGTATATTTTAATCCTCTGTGTCTTCCAAACTTTCAAATGTTCCCGCTCAATCACCTTGCCACGTTCCCACGCTCATTTTTTTAGCCTACATAATAAATAAATAAATACTTTACATTACGTTTACACCTGGACTCCATCTCCAATCTCCATGTTCTTTTTTACAGCACTTTTCAAACTTTTACATGTTCTTCTTCTACCTTGTTCAGCCCTACGTTTGCTTCGCCCAACTCCATCTCTTCTACCTTTTTACAGTTGTTCTTCACGACCATCCATCTCCACTCGACTCGCCTCGTAAGCCCGCCTCGCCAAAACCCAGTCGGGATGGGAACCTCGAAGAAGACAACACTGACTTCTACTCCCTCGCCGAAGAAGAAGAAGAAGAAGAAGAAGAAGAAGAAGAAGAAGAAGAAGAAGAAGAAGAAGAAGAAGAAGAAGGGAGGTGGCCAAACGGAGAAGTGAAAAATATTTTTAAAAAAAATATATATTTTTGGCGGCTCAAATAAAATGAGCCGTAAAAACTAAAATATAAAAAAAAATCATGGCTCATTTATTTGAGCCGTTAATTTTCACGGCTCAATAGTAATTAAGCCGTGAAAATTATCCCGACACTTTATATCACAGCTCAACAGAAGTTGAGTCGTGATAATTTAACAGCTCAATTAATGAGCCGTTAAAAATACCTATTTTAGCTGTTATTTACACTCTCTCCCGTAGTGTCCTCATTCTCAAATTCAAGCAACACTATTCTATCTGACACATCTGATATCAATACCGAATCATACTTGGACCAAGCTAATTTCAGTACACTATGTATTGCAGAAGCTTTGATTATTTTTTGCGAGATAATCGTACCAACATACCTCTCAATGTTGATCAGCTTTGGGTTCTACGATTGGTTGAGTGTTGGTTTCTAGGGAGGGTTCTGTCCATCCCAGTCGGGACGGTAGTCGTTCATCGTGAGGTCGTGGGGGCAGTGGCCATCACGAGAGTCGCCTCCTTCTGCAAGAGACAACTGAAAACGAAGAAAAAATATGAAGAACATCACCTGGGTTCAAGCAAGCTTCATTTGTATGTTGTTGGTTTTGTGAACATAGTCACATCTCCATTTGCATGAGTTTCCTCGTGTGTGATTGGTAGGGTTGTCAGCGTCAAATCCACAGGAGGCTTCAACAGTTGGCAATTGGTTGGGATTGGAGGATTTGCCCGCTCTTTGACTTGTTGACAATCACATTAATTGCAGCAATGGAAGGATGCGTTTGATTGGGTGAGCTTGTGCAGGAAACCGACGAAAACGGCGAAGAAATCGCTCACACAGTCCTTCGACCTAGGAGAGAGAGGCGTGTGTGAGACCAATTGCTCACGGATGTATGAATAGGTCGAAAAATAGTGAATTGACTAAGCAATTTTTTTGTGAAACATTTACATAAGATACTTTAGGAAGATAAACATCATGCGATAATGGGATTCAACATAAGTTTAGCATTAAAAGAATTGTTTGAATATTATTGATTATTTTTGAAAATTTACAATTTATGATTATTTCTGTTACTTGAAGTTATATTTCTTTATTTATATTTAAAAACTAGAAAAAATACTTGAAATAAATTAAGACGGAAACTAATAAAATTTTAAAAAATAAAAGGAAAAATCAAAATTTTAAGTTTAATTTATTAAAAAAAACGCCCTTTGTTTACAAAAAAGTATAAATTAGTATTTTGGGTATAAAATCTATTTATTTTTTAATCAAATAAATTATTATAACTTAGATGATAAACTTTTAAACTTACAAATTATAATATGGGTTAATTACCTCAACTGTTACTTATGTTTGCACATGTGACTGAACCGTTCAAACTTGAGCTCAACTGTTACTTATGTTGGTAGATGTGACTGAACGGTTACATCCGTTAATTATCTCCGTTAATTATTCTGTTACTGTGCACGTGAAAGTTAAATTTCCTAATATACCCCTCTCATCTATAAAACCATGTTCTTCATTCCTTACACATCCCAATCTACTCATAGATTTCTCCCATGGCGTCGGAAGTGTTGCTGAAGATTGGGGAAGGCATGTCGAAGAAGGACGCCTCCGTCGTCATCAGCTTCTTCAAGAGCATCGTTGTCTCCAGCAAAGTCTTCTACACCTTTGCCGTGGAATCGACCCTTGCTGTAATTCTCTCTCAACTCAATTCTTTTTCTAGTGAAGAGTTTGTCGGAGTTCTGTGTTCTGCTGTTCTTGATTCAGTCCCTGGATAGGCTCATTTTGTGTCTGGGTTGCTTCTACATCAAATTCAAGAAGCTGAAACTTATGATTGCTGAACTAGAAGCTCTTGATGCTGAAAATCCGTCGACCTTCCCTATGGTTCTTATTCAGATACCAATGTGCAGTGAAAGAGAGGTGACATATCAAATAAAACCTTAATTAAATTCCATTGTTTGATACTTTCCTTTGATTTCTGATCGGATTCGAGTAAATCGACATTGAAATTATGTAATCTATGGAGTGAAGGCATGATTCTGCTATATCCACCACTAACTGTTTGATAAAATGCCTAGACTAGCAGTCCTAGTTATGTACTTAATCAATAATTCGATTCAGATTCACCATTTTTTATCACAGCGCAGACATTGTTTACATTTGTATTAAATTTTTGTATTCTTTAAAGAAAATTTATTTCTTTATTGTTGTTCTGTAATCAATGCGCTAGTGATCCCCATCCTTTACAAATGTCTGTGTGCTTAATTTTTATGTGCAGGATTGGTATTGATGAATGGCTTCTTTCTTTCTTTATTTTATTTAGGCTCAAGTAATGAATTGTCCTTCCTGACGCTGATATTTATTTATTATATATTTAGGCAAGTCTAGACTCTATGTTGGATCCTTGTTCTTTGAATTGCAGTGAGCATGATATAAGGGTTAATGAGTGGATGCTGGCTATGGAGCTCCATTTGTGTATAAACATCTGGGAAGCATGACAACAGTGGGAAGGTATAAAGCTCTGTGGATCTGAGACAGAGCAAGGTGAGTGTTTGTTTTTTGTTTGTGATTGGAGGTTTTGTTTTGATGGTTGACAACTCAACTTTGGGATGCAGGAGACGAAAGGTGTGTCAATGGCAAGATTTGTGAGCTGGTTCATTTGGCGGTCGACCTATTTGACGCGTGTGATAAGCTGGAGGAACAGGTTTTATGTTGCAATTAACTGTCTGGCAACATTGGTGTGTGGGCGAGATATTGAAGTGCAGACATCTGAAGAGAAGCATGAGTCTTCCCTAGAAACAGAAGAGAAGAATGATCAAGTTGAGGTGTCAACCGAGCAGGAAAATATTGCCTTGACAGATACGAATAGGAATAGTGATAGTGAGAAAATATAGAAAATAGAAAATTGTTGTATGTATTATGAATTCGTTTGATGCTACTTGATGTTTATTTAGCTGGATTTTCATCAAACAGAATCAGATATTCAAGAATAAAATAAAATGAAATGGTTGCAAATGTGTTGACTTATGTTTGTGGAGAAGTTGTTAAATGACGTTTTATCTTCTTCTAAATGTTATTAAACGGTTACTTTAGTTTGAACATTTTGTTACCTAACCGTTACTACATCATAATCCATAAACATAAAAGAGGGTAGAATCGTCTTTAAATTAGGTCACGTGACTTGCACGTGACAGTTTAACGGAAATATGTGACGGAAACTTCATGGAGTAACCATTCAGTCACATTTTCAAACTTAAGTAATGTTTCAGCTACACCAAAAAAGATGAGTAACCTTTTAATCACATAGGTCAAACATAAGTAACTGTTAATGTAATTAACCCTTATAATATTTAGAAAGTAATGAGTGAATTTGATATAGAATTGCCTTACTAGTTGCCACCTTTGTCGTCTTCACCGCACGCTTGCACAGAAAGTAGGAAGAAGATCAAGCTGCTTCGCCACCGTGCTTTTCTCCTTATTGGAGGATGTGGTTAGCTTTGCGCTACAAGGTCCGAACAAGGACATGTTCCTTCCTTTCTCAGTCACTCTCCCTTGTCTTTTCCCCATATAAATCCGCTTCTCAACTTTTCCAGAAGAATCTCTCCACACCTTTCTTGGTGAGCTCCTTGTTCCTTCTTCAGTGGCATTGTCTTCAGTTGATACGGAGTCCAACTCTTGATTTTATGGTCTTTTCAATTGCAGGGTATTTCGGTTATAGCCCGGAGTTCTACGGTTCGGTCATTGTGTTTTTCGGCCCGGAATTCTACGGTTCGGTTATTGTGTTTGACGGCGGTGAGGGTGATGGACGAGTCAGTAACGTACTTGACGCTGCGAGAGGCAGCTGAGATAGATGAGACGCTTATGGGCTCCCTTGGGTTCAGCGTCGATCAGCTGATGGTTAGGGTTTACTTTTTCCCTTATTGCATTACAGGACTTCAAATTGCAAATTAAAACTGTGAAAACAAGATAATGTTACCTAGTTCGATCCTTAGTAGCCATTGATGATAAGGTTCATGGACCGTGGGGATAGAACTGACTTGAATTGAGAAGGGTCCGTTTTTTTTTCCCGGTATGACCTTGAAGAATCGAACCTGATGGCACAGGTAAAATTTCTATTGATTTGTTGTATATATTACAAGAGAAGTCAGTAAATGCACCTTAATTTATACAAATATTTCTCCCTATTTTGTTGACAAATTGAGTTATTGCACTTATGGCTGTGTTGACATTAGTTTGTCAACAATACTATTGAACTTTTGACATTTTATTCTCACTTTTTGACATTTTATTATAACACTCTCCCTCAAGTTGAGTTATCGGATCTCCGATGCTCAACTTGCTCAGTACCTCATTCAATGTCTTTGAGTTTACTGCTTTGGTGAGTATATCTTCTAATTGATCCTCGAAGCGAACGAACGGAAGTTTGATGATCCTAGCTTCGAGACTTTCTTTTATGAAGTGTCTGTCTACTTCAATCTGCTTGGTCCGATCATGTTGAACTGGATTTTCTGAAATGTTGATTGTCACCTTATTGTCACATAATAGTTCACATGATTCAGTTGGGGGGGGGGGGGGGGGAACCAATTTCTGTCACTAGTCTTCTCAGACATAGCATTTCTGATAGTCCCCTAGCTATTCCACGGAACTCTGTCTCTGCACTTGATAGGGTCACCACCTTTTGCTTTTTACTTATCCAGGTTACCAAATTGTCACCAATAAGGGTAAAATACCTGGATGTGGATCTTCAATCAACCGGATTGCCTTCCCAGTCAGCATCTGTGTACCCTTGCATTTCAAGATGACAATTTCTTCTGAACAGAACTTCATGTCCTGAGGTACCCTTCAAATATCTCATAATTCTCATGAATGCTTCTCTATGATCAACTTGAGGTTGATGCATAAACTGGATTACTACTCCTACCGCATAGGCTATGTCCGGTCGAGTATGTGACAGATATATAAGTTTGCCCACTAGTCTTTGATATCGTTCTTTATCTGCTAGTCTCGCTCCTTCTGATATTCGTAGGCCATGATTTACTACCATTCGAGTTTCAGCGGTTTACATTCCTGCCTGCGTCAAGAAATCCAAAATATACTTCCTTTGAGATATAAAGATCCCTTCACTTGACCTTAGCACCTCGATCCCAAGAAATTATTTTAAATTCTTGAGATCCTTCATTTCGAACTCTTGAAACAAGTTCCTCTTAAGCTTGTGCATCTCTTCTGGATCATTCCATGTGATAATCATGTCATCGACATAAAATGATTAAACACATTATTAGGGTTCCTGTTTTTTCAGGAATAAGGTGTGGTCAGAGTTGCTTTGCTTATACCCATATGCATTCATGGCAATAGTAAACCTTTAAACCTTCCAAACCATGCTCAAGGAGATTGTTTTAGACCATAGAGTGACCTTTTTAGTCGACACACCTTTCCTTCCTGAATTTCATTTTTGTATCCTGGTGGGACCTTCATATATACTTATTCTTCAAGGTCTCCATGAAGAAATGCATTCTGTACATCGAATTGGTGGAGTGGACAGTCTTTATTTGCGACTATAGACAGTAATACTCTGATTGTGTCTATCTTAGCTACAGGCGAGAATGTCTCGGAATAGTCAATCCTGTATGTCTCAGTGTATCCTTTCGTCACCAGTATTGCTTTGTATCTATCAATGGAGTCATCTTGTTTGTATTTGATAGTATAAACCCACCTGCAACCTACTGGTTTCTTTCCAGTGCCTCCATTTCAACATACATAGCTTGTTGCCAGTTTTTGGTTGTTGGGTCTCTTCGATTGTACTTGAAACTTCTTCTGTGAGAATAGACATTGTGAATGTCTTTGCTTCATTACTTAACCTCCTATTACTACATTTGTCACCAGATACCTGGATTTGTTTGACTCCCCTTGTCCGGTGTGTACCTCTTAGGTGGTCATCCTCAATTCTCTATTGAAGGTAATTTGTATCCTCTAGTCATCGCTTCCTCATGTTCTCCTAATTCTTCAACAACAACATCTTCATTTTGAGGTTCAGATGGGCTTACCGGGCTTGCCTCGGATACCTCAAACAAGGGAGTATCAATTGTGATCCTTAGCTCGTGGTCGTTACTGGTGTGTCAGATGTTGGCTCGGTGGTTTGGCTAACCAGCTCTGTTGGACCATCATAGGAGAGACTTTGACTATCATAGGAGACGTTTGGACTACATACCCAATCCAGTGGATCTACTGTAGGACTCCCCCTGAACACTGGATTGGTGATAGAAATACTCTGTTTCAAGGAAATCACAGTTCATAGTGGTGAACATGTGACGAGTTTTAGAGTCATAATATAGATACCCTTTTTGATTGACTACATATCCTACAAACACATACTTGACAGCATACATATCAAATTTGGTGCGACCATTTTTGGGTATGTGGACGAACACGGAGCATCCAAAGACACAAGGAGTTAGACTGAGTGTTGGGGGCACTTTGGTAATTTAAAAAAGAATATGAATCGGTGTTTTGAGGTTTAGGATCTTTGTAGGGAGACGATTTAGAAGGTATGTGGCTGTGGCAACAGCTTCAGGCCAAAAAAAAAACTTGAGTACTTTTGACGCAATAAGTAAGGATCTTGTCATTTTCGAGCAGTATGCGATTTTTTCTTTCTACCACACCATTTTGTTCTGGAGTGTGTGGGCATGAAGTCGGGTGAATAATTCATTTTTCTAAAAAGAATTTTTTTCATATGTTGGTTGACAAATTCTCCCCCTCATTATCAGACCGAAGAACTTGAATATTTTTCTTAAAGTGAATTTGGATCATTTTGAATAAGTGAGTGAATTTATCAAACACTTCATATTTTTGTTTTAAAAAACACACTCATGTCATACGAGTGCAATCATCAACAAACAACACAAAATATCTACAACCTTGACCCCCAGATATAGGTGTTGGACCCCACACATCAGAATGTACTAAGGAAAAAATAGAGTTCATCCGAGTATTATGTGGCTTAAAAGTTTGTGTATGACTTTTTGCAAGAATACATGTGTCACAAAAAAGATGATTACTTTTATTCAAAAATAACTCAGGAAACAAGAATTTTAGATAACCCGAGGATGGATGACCCAATCTCCTATGCCATAGCCAAGTCTTTCGTTCTGTAATTCCATGAGCAAGCAACACTGAACCTTGTTGAGCCACTTCATCAATGTAGTATAGACCCGCGCGTTCAGTGTCACACTCAATAATCATCCATGTTTGGATATCCTGCAATATACAAAAATTAGGATTCATCACCATAGTACAATTCATTTCCTTAGTGACATGAGACACGTATAATAGTTTATTCGAGAGTGTTGGAACTAGGAGGCAATTTGATATCTTCAAGGTTGGAGAAATTTCTACGGTTCCCATTCCTGTCACCTGGGTCTTCCCCTCATCAGCATTTTTAATATATTCAATCTGGAACTTCATAATATTAATTAGATCACTTGAGTCATACGTCATAGTGTCTATTGCACCGCGGTCAAAAACCCACTTGTGATTTTTAAGTCCATTTTTATGCTAGACTGAATAGGCCTGTGTCAAATGTTTAAGGACTGAATTGAAATAAACTGGAGTTGTTTCGTCACTTTTTATAACATTTAGTTTCAAATGGTTAGGGTTCGAAGTAGAGGGACTTGGATGCAATTTCCAAGTCCCAATACCTGATTCCTCTCGGATGTTCCCGTCCCTATTGTGACTGTGGCTGATGGGGTACTCCTCTCTCGATGCTTCTCCCCTGCGGCTAGGGTTTCCTCCAACTCTTGTTGTTCCGACGAAGGGAGGTACACTTCGGGTGCTGGTGGCGGTGGCCGTGAGGAAGTCCAGTGAATGGAGGGTCCCCTTCCCATTTATGTGATTCCTCCGATTCTCTCGTTTTCGGGGTGTTCGTTGCCACCTCTAGTGCTGGTGGCCGAGGAGTTACTCATCGCGACGGCGGCACGACTTCGATCTTTCTCCTTACGTTTCTCGTCCCACCATTCAGGGTACCCGGCCAGCCGGAAGCATGCCTCCTTTGTATGTCGATTCATACCACAGTGAGTACATTTAAGCTTGCTTTTGTCTATTAGGAATGATGATCCATCGGTCCTCCCAGTTGTTTCCGACCGATACGTTGTTGGTCGACCTCCTTTTGATGCATTTGCTGCGTCTGTGGCCTCATTCCTGGTCCAATCGCTCCTTGCTAGTAAGCCTTCGCCAATATCCGAACCCGATGATGTTCCGTCACCGGTGGTTGCCACTCCCAGGATGTGGAGCCTAGCAGTCTCCTTTCGGATCGAAGAGTAGACTACTTCTATTGAGGGTAATCGGTCCTGTCACAACACTTCACACTTGATTCCATCAAATTTGGAATCAATTCCTCCCAAAAACTGGTATATTTTTGTCTCGTTCCACAGTTGGTTGAATGATGTGATGTCTTGATTGCATACCATAGGGTTTGGCTTCTTGGCTTCGAACTCTCCCCATAGGGATTGCATCGTTAGCCAGAACTCTGCCAATTTAAGTGTCCCCTTCATCATTTTGTTATGTAGATCGAAATTTTCCAGCGAATCCTTACCGTTACCGTAGGTAGTTTGTAACGCCTTCCATAAATCCTGGGAAGTGGGGTAGTGGGCGACATTGTTTGCCAATCGAGAATATGTATTCTGAATCATCCATGAAAAGACGACCAGATCGTCTTGTTTCCACCTTTCATAGCCTGGTTCGGATCTGCTCAGGGGTTCCGGATCCCAAGTTAGGTGTTGCAGCCGCCCCTTGCCTCCAATTGCGATATGTATCAATCTGGTCTGAAGATGATAATTCTGGTCGTTGAGGTTTGTGCTCACTGTAACGGTTTCTAGTAGTTCTTTGGATTGTTTCTGATTGAGGTTGAGACCATTCTTTAGGATACCGACTATTTTGAGAGTTAGGTCGTCATCACTGAGACCTTAACCTGTTTGGGTTTGAGAGTTGTGACTCTCATCATCGGATATGTTGGTCGGATTGGAGTTTTCTCTGGTATATGATGAGCAACCAGAAAAAAAAAAAAAACAGTCCACTATGGATTGTGGACCTGCTCTGATACCATGTTGGCACATGTAAAACTTCTTATATTGATATTTGTATGGATTACAAGTGAAGCACCTTAACTTATACAAATATTTCTCCCTACTTTGTTGACAAAATGAGTTATAACACTTAATGTGTTGAGAGTAGTTTGTCAACAATACTATTAAACTTTTTTCATTTTATTCTCACTTTTTTTCATTTTATTCTAACAGAACCTTGGGTGTTGGATATTTTGCAATCCTTTTGACTCAATTATAAAATTTGAATTTCTAGATCAAATTGGCCTAACTGGAATCGTTCACAAAGCTAATTTTTTTTTCTATGGGTTTGTAGGAATTGGCTAGTTTGAGCGTTGCTACTTCGATTGCAGAGGTAATGTGACGAAAACTTCTTGTTCTTGGGTTCACGCTAAAATGATTGAACTGGTGTAACGGAACATGAACATCTCTCTCTCTATATATATAAGTGTGTAACATTTATGGATATCACTAAATGTCTGAGCTCTTGGGAGTTAAGAATCTTTTCTATTTTTTTGCTGGACTCTTTGTTTTGTGAGTGTAGTTTATGCATTTCTCAGCTTGACACTCTACTCCAGAATAGTACCTGAATGATACATTTTTTTAATAGGAAAACAAGACCAGGAAGATCCAAAACCGACCTCTCATAGTCTCATTAATGTTTGGTATCCTTAGATCTTTCTGCTACGTGGCACGATCTCAGTCGAACAACATTAAAATTTGAAATAAAATAATTATGACCGCACCATCACGTGTCATCCTCTCATTCAACCGTTTCGGAATTCAAAGAAATTGTAATGGACGGAAGCTCAACCATTAAAAATCCATGTGGAAAGTACAAAAAGGAGCACCCCGCGACTCATTCAGTGATAGGGCGCTCCACCAGCAGAAAAATTGGAGAAGAATGAAGCTCAGTTGTTAGAACATTCAAACTCAAGGGCGGGCGCTACTCACCCTTGGCTTAGGAGGCAAGATGTTGGGTATCAACCCGCATATCCTCGGAGGATATGGATAGAAGACTGACCCATCCCGGATACAGTAAAATGGTGCCGCCTTTGGCGTATGTCGGTAGGGCGCGCCCAGAACAACCCCCAAAATACAATACCCACTTCAGGTCAGCTCCACCTCAGACCACGACACTGGACGCTGTCATGAGGCGCGCCATAGTGTCGCGCCATAAAGGTGCGCTATTTAGAAGACATTCTCTTAGCCTTTCTACAGTACAGACAACTCACTGCTCCAGGCCGGACAGAAGGTAATGGAGACACCGACGTGAGGGACGAAAGTCCAGAAAACAAGGGAACTATGCACAGGACACAAGGATACTATGCACAGTATACTAAGCAGCACGAGACTCAAGACATAAGCATGGTCAGTCAACTAGGTGACACATGGGATAACCATGGTCGGGGTTAACACTAGTCAGGTTAAGGGTGAGAGTTATAAATACCATCACTTATCTCCATTCTAAACTAATGTAACTTTGCACACTTAACTTCATACATATTTCCTCCATAAACGAACTTTCGACTGACTTAATCATCGGAGGGGAAACAACGGGAACTCCCGGGCTTTCATTCTGTGCAGGTTAACGGAACAGTGAAAGGACCGACCCGAAGTGCACCGAAAAGAGTCCTACCGGAGAACGTGATCCAACAACCACCTTTCACTTTCAGAATATATAAGGCTTTTTAAATTTTTTTGTTTGTGTGAAGGACAACTGGAGGCATAGAAATGGAGCAGAGAAGAGTGGATGCGCAGGAATGCTGATGGAGGGGTTCTATAAAAAATATTATAGGGTTTTTCATAGAAACACTTCCTTATATAGGCAAGGAAGTTTCAGATATTACAAAAGAGTCCTAACATAAAACCAAATAGCAATACACTCTAAACTAATCTAAACATACATAATAGTCCTTAAACAATCAAATCAACTTCTAATTTAACACTTCCCCTCAAGTTGATATTATGATAAATATCTTTCATTCCTAATTGATTAAGTAAATAATAATGTTGTTGACTCCCTAAAGCCTTTGTAAATACGTCCGCAAGTTGCTCATTCGTCCTCACGTATTTCGTCTTTAAAACACCTGCATTAATTTGCTCTCTAACGAAATGACAATCAATTTCAATATGCTTAGTTCTTTCATGATACATAGAGTTAGATGAAATCTGTATGGCAGCTATATTATCACAGAATAATATAATAGGAGATTTAGAAGAAAAATTTAGTTTGTTCAATAAACCTCTTAGCCAAATAATTTCAGAAACTGTAGATCCCATACTTCTATATTCAGCCTCGGCAGAAGACCTAGAAATTGTAGTTTTTTTTTTTACTTTCCATTAAATTAGTGAATTTCCTAATTTAATACAATAACCAGATACAGATCTTCTACTTTCTAAACAACCACCCAAGTCTGAATCACAAAATGCATAAATATCATTATTATTATCATATGTAAGTAAAATCTCTAAACCTGGTTGGTTCTTGATATATTTTATTATCATGTAAACAACTTCTAGATGTGATTTCTTTGGTGATTGCATATACTGACTTAAACAGTGAACATAAAATGCAATATCTGGTCTAGTAACAGACAAATATAATAGATTTCCTATTAATTTTATGTATATACTGGGATCAGAAATCAATGTATCATCACTATTCAACAAAAAAATTTCATTATATCCCTTCCTTCCGAGCTTCAAATTTTGCTCTATTGGAGTCTTGCATACCTTACCACCTAACATTCCAACTCCAGAAAGAATTTCAAGTGCATATTTTCTTTGGCAAAAAATGATATCTTTATCAGATCTAGCTATTTCTATACCAAGAAAATATTTTAGATCACCCAAAACTTTCATTCTGAAATTTGTTTGTAGAGTATTTTTTAATTGTTCAATCAATGATTTGCTATTTCCGGTTATTAGCAGATCATCAACATATACTAAAAAATATAAAAATTTCAATTTTTTTTATAAATAAGGAATAATCATGTAAACTTTGAACGTAACCATTCTTTACCAACGCGTTGGTGAGCTTGACGTTTCACTGTCTAGATGTATGTTTAAGTCCATATAAGAACTTCTGCAAACGACATACTAAATGATTCTCCCCCTGTTTGCAAAAACCAAGTGGAACCTGCATATAGACCTTTTCATCAAGATCATCCTGTAAAAAAGCGTTAAAAACATCCATTTGATACAAAGACAAATTTTGTTTAGCTGCAATAGCCAAAAGTGTACGAACAGTGACCATTTTTGCAACTGGAGAAAAAGTATCACTATAATCAATTCCCTCCTTTTGACTATACCCCTTGGCAACTAACTGGGTCTTGTATCTTTCTAAGGATCCATCTGAATTATACTTAGCCTTGTAAACCCATTTGCAACCTATTGCGTGTTTACCTGGAGGAATAGGAACTAAAGCCCAAGTTTCATTTTCTTCTAAGGCTTTGATTTCATCTTGCATGGCCAAAACCCAATGCTCATTTTTAGAAGCCTCGAAAAAATTAGGTGGCTCAGTGAGTCTATCTAACTTATTAAGAAAACACTTGTAGGTCGGATGAATTGAATCATAACAAACATGATGCTGTATAGGATGCATAGTGGAACAATTATTCAACATTTCATAATCATTATGCCATGAAGGTGTTTTTGTGAGTCCGGATGAGCGACATGGTATGTCCATAGGAAGATTTTGGGGATTTTTCACTGTTATTTGGAGGATCCTCATAACTTTCTATATTCCCAACTGATTCAGCATATTGCATATTATCAAGTGTAGTATCAGTAATATCAATATATTCATCTCGAAATAACCTATCATCATCAATTGAGGAAGCTTTAAATGGATATGTATGCTCAACAAATTGAACATCGCGACTAACAAAAAAACTTGTGTTGTCAAGTTTAAAAGTCTGTACCATTTTTGGGTCAAGGAATAACCCATCATTACACATGCAACATATCGGGCAGCTAACTTGTCTGTATTGGCCAAGACTTTCACATGGCAAAGGGAACCAAACACACGCGAATGGTTAATTGTAGATTTCTTACCATACAATTTTTCATAAGGTGAAATACCATTCAAAACAGTTTAGGGCGTCAAATTAATAAGATAACATGCAGTGAGAATACAGTCCCCCTAAAATCTGAAAGGAATACCTGCTTCTAGTTTCAGTGCCCTAGAAACTTCCAACAAATGTTTGTGTTTTCGTTCAACAATTACATTTTTTTTGTGGAGTATAAGAACAACTACTCTCATGAATAATCCATTTGTTTTAAAAAAAAGTGTTTTACATTTGTCATTAAAAAACTCTCATCCATTATTTGTTCTTATCCTTTTAACAGTAGTGTTAAATTGATTCTGAACTAAGTTAAAAAAATGTTGTATGATTACAATAACATCAAATTTAAGACTTAGTAAATATGTCCAAGTAGTACGGGAAAAATCATCGACGATTGTAAGAAAAAAAAAACGTTTGTTATCATATGTGGGCTTTTGGTATGGCCCCAATACGTCCATATGTAACAACTCAAAACAAACCGAGTTTTAGAAGTACTGGAAAGGAAAGGTAAACGATGTCATCTAGCTATGAGACAGGTCGCACAGTCTATTACATTTTTATTTTGAAAAGAAACTGATCTAAGAGAGTCTATTTTGCTTAGGATATGCATGGGTGCGTGCCCAAACCGTTTGTGCCTTAAAATGGATTGAGGATTAGGAGGTAAGGAAACATGTAGAGCTGATGGTCTTGCAGGAGTATAAAAAAAAATAAAGACCAGCAACTTTTTTACCAATCTCGAACACCATTCCATTGCAGAGATCCTGCAGTAATACAAGTTTTGGAAAAAAAATCACATAACAGGACAGGTCTTGTGTTAATTTTGAAATAGACAGCAAGTTATACTTAAACTCGGGTAAATACAACACATTTTTCAGTTTGCTTGAGTTGTTAAAGGGAAAATTCACAATACCTTAAGCTATTAAACGGGAACCATTTGGCAATTGCACAATTCAGTTTTCTTAAAATCAATTAAACAGACTGATATGAAACTCATGTGGTTGGTTGCTCCCGTGTCAAGTATCCATGTATTGTAATTATGTAAAGAAGAGTTAAGACATATACTTGCGGCATTGGCCATGGCATCGGAGCCCGTGACTTGCTCATTATGTTTACTTAGGAGTTGAGTAAGTTGCTTCATGCTTATCATTGTAGATCCAGAATGAGTAGACTCGAGTGATGTCGGACAACCGGAATTAACATGTTCGAGTGTTGAACAAAAAGAAGAATTGCTTGTGGGATGGTACTGAAAATCTATGGCATTGTTGGCTTGAAATGGTTTCCTTGGGGGTTAGGATTAGTCACCTTCCATTCAGCAGGGTACCCATGTTTTTTAAAGCAACGATTGACAGTGTGAGCGTTGGTTTTACAGTATTCACAAAACAGGTTTCTTCTAGGTGGACGAGTCTGATTGATAATATTGGCCATATAGGTACCAGAAAGTCCTCTTTGTGTTCCTTCTTGAATTAAAACAGAGTATGCTTGGTTCAGACTGGGCAATTTCTCTCTCATCAAAAAGTTAGAACGAACAACTGAATATGAGTCATTCAACCCATTGAGAAATTGGAACAGTTTTAAATTTGCAGCATGCTCAAGATGTTTTTGGAATTGTTCGCACTCACAAGTTGGAAGACCACAAATGACATCGAATTCGTCCCACATTAATCAAAGCTTTGAAAAAAAAACTCAGAAATAGTCTGAACACCTTGCTGAGCAAGGGATATATCTCAGTGTAATTGGAAAATTCGAGATTCATTGACCTTATTAAACATTTCTTTTAAATCCCCCCAGACCTGAAATACACTCGTGGAATAGACTATTCCGTTCATTAATTCACGGGACACAGAGTTCATGATCCAAGGCAGACCTGAAACACATTGCATCTTTCACAGATCTGATGCAAGCCAGGTTCGAAATTTTCTTTGACACACGTTCCATCAATAAATCCAAGTTTGTTTTTAGCGACAAGGGAAATGTGCATAGCACGACTCCAAAAAGAATAACTATCAGAAGCAGTTAGCTTTTCAGAGATTAAAGAAAGATCTGGTGTGTCTGAAGGATGAAGAAAAAGAGGATGGTTACTATCAATTGTTGGCTGAACTGGTGACACAATGGTCACTGTATTGAGACCGGTGACATCCAATTCAGCTTAGACAGCGGTAGAGTTGGGTGAGGATGAGGTAGATGCCATAACTTACCGGCGCGAAAGCACGACGAGGATCAGAAGAAGCTATCAAAGCATTGATGACTCTGATACCATGTGAAGAACAGCTGGAGGCGCATAAATGGAGCAGAGAAGAGTGGTTGCGCAGGAATGCCGATGGAGGGTTTTTGTCGAAAATGTTCTAGTGTTTTTCATAGAAACAATTTCTTATATAGGCAAGGAAGTTTCGGATATTACAAAAGAGTTCTAACAGGAAACCAAATACCAATACACTCTAAAATAATCTAAACATACGTAATAGTCTTTAAACGACCAAATCAGCTTGTAATATAATACTTTGGACTTATTTGCTTGTTCTAATTCGGTTAAGTGACTATGGACAGAGACATGTGTATGAACTGTTAGGCGCATTTTTAAGCATTACCCGGAGACCTAATGTAAAACTGTTTGCACTTTATCAGCATCGTAAATCAAATCTCTAGTATTTTGTGCGTCTTACACACAAAGTTTTGCCCTTCTACCGCTTAGTGTGCCCCGAACGCTGTTTGGTTTGTTGAGTTTTGTGCTGCATAAAGACATTCTTTATTAGTGCATGGATTAAGGATGTTAGAAACTCTGCTTCTGTTCTTAAATCAAAACTCCAAAAATGAGGGAGTTACTTTCAACTGAGCTCTGTTGAGAGACAACCCATTTTACTGATCCATATCCATGACTCTGACTTCTTGATGTAGCTGAGATGTCTGCATGGAAAAGATGGTGTTTGGATCAGATTGAATTGCGTGGAGCTGAAATTCTTGCAATTTAGGTGCAAGGCTGTGGCTCAAGTTATTGGCTTTTTTAACCTTTGTCAACTTGAAGAAAATCATGTGTTCATGATGGATGTTTCCAGTCGGAGGAATCCTGGGACTTTATGCTTCTATGTGATTTCATAATTTTGTTTTGATTTATTAACCTTTTAAAAAAATATATATATATAAAGATTTGTATCTCTGTAGACTATTTCATATCTGGGAATCTGCATCCTGCAAGCATCTATCAAATATATATATATATATATATAATAATAATTACATTAAATAAATGAAATACTGTCTAAGACAGACTCTCAGGGGGTGGTCGACTTCTCTCGGAAAGGCAAAAATCATTTCTGGAAATAGAGATGGGTTTGGAAAAGGTTTCCAATGCTTCTTTATTTATTATTATATTAAATATTATTCAACTTCTGACCGACGTGCAAAAATACTTGGTCAAAAAAATCATAGAAAAAGTGAGATCTATAACAAGAAAGCTCAAATGGTATTAATTAATATAATTGGTCCATTTTTCCCCACAAGGTTGAGTACATACCATAAGCTTCAATCTGGTTGAGTTGCTGTTTAATAAAAAATAATAATTATTCATTTTTAATGATGTCTCTAGGATTGTTACTTTGTTAGTAAATAAAAATTATACTCTAATTACACATGCAAATTTCTAAAGTTGTCATTAATCCTGAAGAATCTCGTTCATATTTCCGAAAAGCCATTTTAATAAACAATTATTAAAATAAATAAAATCGAGAGAAGAAGTTTTTGTCGATGTCTATTCCGTCTAAGGCGTACTAATAATTTAATACCAATCATGCGAAAAATAATAATTAGTTTATTTTATGAGGACTATTTAATAATATTTGGGGTATCCCCAACTCCCATACCGTACATGTGGCCCACCCAATATATTTCTCTTAACGTGGGTGGTGGGCCTACTCCTTCAATGAGCAGTCACCAATCAGCCCAAAAGAAAATAAGCTGTATTTTGTCATTAGGGTGGAAATTTCGGGCGCATGTGCGCCTTAAAGGAGACATATGGCCACGTGGATTACGATGCTGTGGTTTTAAATCCCATGCTCCGGGTGTATTATAAACTCCCAATCCCCCTCAATAAGTTCGCATGTGAACAAGGCCATGTCTTTATTCAAGGAAAAGATAAGTTTATTTATTCACTACAACAATAAAAGAGATAATCTAAAATATGGAAGGATGGAACTTTTTGTATTTGGAAAACTTACAAATTTAGTAATAGAAAATTTGAATTTTATGATGGAAGTATTATTTCCAACATCTTTTTTGTAATGGGTGTTTTAAGACATGATCAGAAGATTAACACTTTTAACGTCAAATTCCTCTGGTACCATAGGGGGGGGGGTCTCTCCAGATCGTGAAAGAGAGAAGGTACAAACTCAAACTTTCATTAACATAGAGGTGTTACAACTAGAACATAAGAACTCAAGAACACGAAGAACACTCACAAAGAACACTTCTAGCGCCATAGGGGGGGGTCTCTCCAGATCGTGAAAGAGAGAAGGTACAAACTCAAACTTTCATTAACATAGAGGTGTTACAACTAGAACATAAGAACTCAAGAACACGAAGAACACTCACAAAGAACACTCAAACACACAGAAACAAAGGATTCTCACTTGTTGGGTCTCAACCGTGAGTATCCAGTTCTACAGACACTCTTATTTATAGAGATGAAGAGATAAGATTAGGTGCGCTGTGGGCCCCAATCTTTTCGTCTTTATCTCTGAAGAGAGCCTATTTGCCCTTCTTTGTACTTCATACCAAGCCCTACTTGCTGTTCTGTCATGATGATGAGCATACATGATTTCTACCGTCATGTGGAAATGTCAATACCATCATGGACATTGTCCTGTGTTTACTCTTACTTGGTCGTATTACTCCGAGTTTTAAGAGAGCATCAGTATGCCTCTTAAACTGTTCCTTCAACTTTGGGGTGACATGCTTGAGAGGCTTATCCTGAATGGTTATGTCAGGATTGATGATATCAAGCTTGCATTGGACTTGATTCTTTGACCAGTGCCTCAATGGATCTTCTCCTATATAGCCCTGTTCTTCCAGTTTTTCCAACAACGCTTGGAAGCGTCTTTTGAATGATGGACTTGTTCTTCCCATGTTGAATAATACCATATCCTGGAAGGCTATGTATTCATTCTCCTCCATTTCCAATTCCTTTATAGCCATGTTTGCTTGCAAAGTTTCTTGCCTCGTGTGGATTGAGGTCAAGTTTTTGTAGAAGGTAATTATGTTACCTTCTATTCGCAATCCTCCATACATGGCTCTGATGAAATTGCACCCTATGAGCATTTCAATTCCCTCCTTCATGCCCATGCTGAAGCTGTAGGTGAAAGGTATTCTGAACCTGTTTTCACCTATCTCCATTTGCCCTTGCTTCAACTTATGTCTTGCTATTTGTCTAGAGTTAATGCCCGAAAATACAATTGGGTTTGGGCTTAACTCTAGAGCTCCTTCAGGAACAACCTTTTGATCAATGCAGCATGTTGTTGCGCCTGTATCCAGTATCGCTCTTACAGTGAAGGGCTTTACTCCAGGGATGATCATTGTGACTGTCATGTTGTACAGTCTGTTAGTCACCTGTTTCCCTTCCTTCTTTTCTTCATCCAAATGGTAGGTGTCTTCTACACTCTCTTTTCTCTTTTCTTCTTCGAGATCTTCCAAATCCTGCTTTAATGATGCAGTTAACCGTTCTTCAGCCTCCTTGGTTAACTTTTCATTTACCTCTACAAGGTATGCACAGTAGGCTAGTAACTCCCGTATCAGAGTATCTTTATTGTTATACTCTGAAGATCCTGCTGCTTCTGGTTTTACTTTAAAGTTTAAGTAAAATCCAGAACATACCGGACAGGCCGTCACTGTGCACTTTGGGCAATGACTCCTCATCTTTTTTAGTGTTTTGTATCCACAGAAGTTACAGGCCTCCTGCCCTTTACTTACTTCTGTATTCATTTGCAGCATATGTCTGCATTCCTCCTTTTCTCTTTCCAGGGTCACTGCTTTTCTCCAGCCCAAATCTTCTCCTTTTGTTAATACGAAGCCCAATTCATCCAGGAGCCCATCTCCTGTTAGGACACTTGTTATGAAGTCCCTTGAGCTCATTCCTTCTCCTTCAGAGAAACTGCAAATGGCGTCTGAGTCTTCTTCATTTAGATCCACTGATACTACGTCAAATTCCTCTGGTAGATCCAGGTCTTGTACAACAGCTGCCCTTGCGATGTTGCCATTTTGACGTTTGCATTCTCGTGCAAAATGTCCCTCTTCGCCACATATGAAGCATTTACACTTTCTTACTCTATCCGCATGTTTTCTTTTGAAGATCCTTACATGCGAATCATGAGGCTTGCCTTTGTAGTTCCGTGCCTTCCTTAATCCGTACTTTCTTCCTGTGTTGTAATATCCTGGAATTGGGACCTTGCTACAGAAAGAAAGGTCCTTCATGCTTCGTTGTAATGCAGCCTTCTTGCATGCTTCCGCCAGGTACTGGTACGTAAAATGTACCCTTGGAATTACAGCACTTACAGTGCCTGGATATTTTACGTTCCAAGCATCTTCAAGTTCCTTTCCAAGCAATGGTGGCATCTTCCTGAATAACTTTTCTGAAACATCTGGAAAGTAAGCCCTTCCAGATTTGCTTGCCAGTTTCTTGAAGTCATTCAGGTACTGGAAAATGTATTTTACATCATCACATCGAAGTCTTTCCAGATCATTGTATGCCCTGTTTTGCTCTTCCGTACTCCCTTGATATGGATCTTCTAGTATGAAAATTCTCCTTATCTGGGAGAGCACATTCTGGGTGTCTTCAGCAATCTCTTCAACAGCCGCATAATCATTTGGGTATGCTCCCTTCCATTGCAAGTATATTTTCTTTTCGTCTTCTCCCAACAGGTTCTCGATGTATTGCATTTTTATCCTGTTCGAGGGCCATGTCTTGCTGGGGTTATCTATTAGGTTTGTTGTTATAGATTCCCAGCGAGAGATGACATCGGTGTATAATCCAATGTCATCAGGTAATACCAGTAATACCCCTTGCGTCTGTCCTGCTGTTGGTAGATTCCACATATTAGGTTGCAATGATGCAACCCTTGTTCTGAGTTGCTGACCATCAAACATCTGACTCCTGCTTGTCCCAATCGCTATCCTGGGATTGGCAGGAGGGTACGTTACTTCTCCTATGAGTGGTTCAGTTGGTGGCCTATAAGGTGAGCTAGCAGTAGTCGTACCGCTGTATACTCCTTCCTCCTTAGGTTCCCCTGCCTTGGCTTTTCTTTTTGCTTGTCTTGACAATTTCCTTAGTGATGGATAGTCTGTCAAGTCCTCCTCTTCTTCATCCTCCTTTAGTACATATCCATCTTCATTCCATGCTTTGAGTTCATACCCATCACTTTTGAAGGCCCTCGGTACTTCCTCGAATGCTGTTGGTGCCGAGGCAATGAAGTTGTGGTTTCGCTTGATTCCTCCTCCTTCCGTAGTGTACCAGAACGGTACCCAGCTGTCTGGAGATGTGGGTATTGGTTCTGGATCGGGTATCTGTTGAACAATGTTTTCCAAGGAGTTTTCATTAGGGGAATGACCCCGCACTAATGAAACCTCCTCTCTGGATTCACTAGGGGAATTCTCGGATGCTTACTCTGTACTTAACATGCTTACTCTGTACTTCAAATAAATAATTTTTAGGGTTAATAGGTCCAATGGTACCATAAGTTTGGGTCATGTGATCGGATGGTACTCCTATGTTGTTTTATGGTACCATATGTTTCGCAATGTTGTTATTTGGTCCAAATTACTGTTGCCGTCAAGGTTAACTAACAGAATGCTAACGTGGCACTGACGTGACGCTGATGTGGCGGATGGAAAATAAAAATAAATAGAAAAGTTAATAAAAATAGAAAAAATAAGGAAAAAATCGGAAAGAATTATAAAAAAATTCAAAAAATATTTAAAACTTTTCTATTAATAAAATTTATTTTTTATAAAAAGTCAAAAATTGAAAAAAAAAAAAACAAGAATCCAACCCTTGTTTTTTTTTCAATTTTCGACCTTTTTAAAAAATATTATACTTTTTTTTTATTAATAGATAAAGTTTTAAATATTTTTTAAAACATTTTTATAATTTTTCCGATTTTTCCCTATTTTTTAAAAAATTTCTATTTTCTATTTATTTTTTAAATTAAATATTATATTATATATCTACGTGGTGCTGACATGAACCATTTAACAGAAAAAACTAACGGTTAACTAACAGAGTACCATAGGACAACATGCTCCAAACATAACGGACCATTTGACCACATCAAAAAACATACGGTACCATCCGATCACATGACCCAAACTTATGGTACTATTGAACCTATTAACCCTAATTTTTATTCGCATTGTAGTTGGCATTTTAGTTTTTGCCCTGGTCATGCTCCAAAAATCATTAAAATTTATATCCCGATGTCCAATCCAATCCAAGAAGAGACTGTTCCTTCCCACCACCTCCGGCAAAATGGATAAGAAGAGAGTCAAAGTCAAACAGCTAAAGCTGATGATAGATCCCACCCGGTTCACATCCACCATCGGTGGTTCGGAAAAAATCAGGCGGTTGAAATCAAACCTACAAGGAGACCAGCCAGGAGAGGTGGTGGGTCCTCCAACAATGTACTTGTACAATACATCATGGATGAAGGTGGAGGGGCCCGACTCTCAACATCAATTGGATCACATTCAAACAAAAATAAAAAAGAGGCATAAAAAGGACAACTAACTAGGGTCCATCCAACATTGGGCATTTATTATCCACTCACATTTGACAACAGCAGTAACCACAATCAATTCAACAGTCAGGCTTCATTGGCTAGTTCTACAAAATTTACAAAAAAGAGAGAGAGAGAGAGAGGGACACAGATCTACCATCATTCTCTACTCATCTTAGTAAGTCCTTCCTTCCTTCCTTCCTTCTTCTACACCTAAAGCTAATTAAGCAGAACCTCCCCCAAAAAGGCCAAAACCTTAAAAGAAGGAATAGTGGAACAACTTGCTCATTGCTTCTTCTAATGGTGAATGGTGACGATGGAAAGGCTCATCTTCGGACACAATGCATCTTTTATAACAAATGAATAAGAAAAAAACTACTCAATACTTAAAATGGAAAGTAGGAAATAGTCTAATTGCGTACCAAGACATCATATTGAGCAGCCCCATCAAAATCTTGCAATGACAATCCACTTCTGTTATGCAATTTGTCTCAGCTTTCGGTAGCTCTCTGCAGACACCACCCACCAAACAGCATTTGTTTGAGATGATATAGTTTCCGGGTGGCAGGAAGTTCTTTGGTTTGTGTTTGTGGATTTCATGTCCAAATAACTCGGTACTGACATCAAATCAGATGATTCACTGCACTGCTCTCCTAAAGGATGGTGACAAAATCAGGTGCATCGTCTCTCCGCCCTTCAAGAGACCTATACATATATAACACATCAACGCTATCATCATCATCCCTCATTTCGTTTTCTCCATAGCTGATCAATTCAGCCACAAGACGTGGCTTTGCCCTAGCCACCTCCATGCATCCCTGTTTTGATAACTTGCAAGTGGACATCCATAGGAATCTCATATTGTAATAATGATGGAAACCTGATTGCAATGCGGCGTCGCCAAAAGGGCTGTCCCTAATTTCAAGCTTCTGCAACTTAGGGCAGCCCTCAAGGACGTACTTGAGACCCATGTCACTGTCCCCTGCAAAGGCCACAGACAGGGTCCTTACCAATTTTCCATATTTCCCAATGTATGCAAAGGCTTTATCAGTAAGGAGGCCTGAGATGGCGAGCCGGGTGAGTTTCTTGCAGTTCAAGACAATGGCTCCGAACCCTTCGTCCATGGGCTGCCCTGTCAGGTGGTCTGGGCGGTGCAGCCCCATTATGCAGAGCCTGAACACTACGAGGTCTGGGCAGTTCTGGGACATGGCGATGACTGCTGCATTTGTCATTCTTTGACAGAAGTATAAGATGGACTGGAGTTTTTGACATCCTTCCGAGATTGCTTGAAGACCAATTTCGGAAACTGGACCTTCTAGATCTTCCTGAGCATCGAGAGGGAAAACCCTAAGCTCCCTCAGGTCCTTGCATGTGGCAGCAACAGCTTGAAGCCCCTCATCGCCTATTGAATCAAGAACCTATATGGAATAGATAAAGAAGACACTTTGGTATTCATTGAAAGGTGCTAATTTGAAACTGCCCAATTATAATCAAGAAACTCAAAGTTTTGATTTTGATCGAATTCCCAGATACGCAAGTGTTCCATTCTCCGGAAAACAAATGAAAGATTTATCATAATATCTTTTATTTGGTCAAAATTTACAGGAGAAGTTCATATGAAAAACATATAAGCAAAACATACCCAGAGAACCTGGAGCTTGCAGCAGTGGGAAATGACAGGCTTGAACTGCTCCACATTGATATTTGCATAGCTTAAGTTGAGAGAGGTCAAATTCCCGCAAGCAGGGTAAATAACGGGCAAATAATCGGGCATAACCTCTCTGAAGCCAGAGAGGCAAACTAGGGATTTGCAGGCTGCAAATGCTGACACATAATCCAGTTCCCGATCATCAGCCTGAGCTTCTGGTGCGCTGAATGCGCCTGTACCGAGATGAGTGAGCTGAGGAGCTTTAGTTATCAAGCTGTAGAGCTGCGCAATTGAGACATATCGGTTCAACCTGAGTTTCTTCAGCAATGGGGATCTTGTCACTAGGCTCTCCAATGCCTTAAAATTTATGGGGCACTCCACACAGTCGAATATAAGAGCCTCGAGACAGGTTTCTCCTTCTGGGAAACAAGATATCCAATCCACACCATCACATGCAACCTCAGTATCACTCAGATCAAGAACTCTGAGACGTCTGGAACATGCGATGAAAATACAAAAGAATACAGAATTATCCAACAAGTTATTACCCAGGATGTAACATTTTAAAATATATTTCAGACCAATGCACAATCCATGTTAAAGTTCATTTCAAGACAAGCTGACATATTATTGAACAGTTGAACTCGCACTTTCCAGATAAGAACAGATCAAGTAGTCAATATGACGATGTATTTATATAATATCTGGCTTTGTTCATTAATTATCATATTGAGTTGACCCAGAATACAAAACTGCATGAAAATGCAGTTTTTTTTATGATTCAAATCTACTTGTGAACAGCTCATACCGAATAAACGAGATTTAAAAATGTGAAATGACATTAAACTTTGAGCATTTCTCCCAGAAGGGAAGCAAGAGATTGAAGTAGATACCTGCACTTGCTAGTTACAACAGCAAGGCCGCTGGTTCCGAACCCTTCGCAGCACACAAGGACCAAATCCTTAAACCCCACGAAGGAATCGGCGAGGAGACCGAGGTCATCGTCCGTGAGCGACATACGCTTCAGGTAAATACTCTCGAGACAGGGGTAAGCCCTGCCCATGGTAACCACCCAGGGCCGCAAGTGTCCACCCCAGTTCTGCGGCATGAGGTTGAAGTCCGCGAACCGAGGCCGACCTTTGATCGCGATGGACTTGACCCGGGTGAACCGGGCGGTGACCCGGCTAGGGGACACAGAGTAGCAGTTCCCGATGACTAGCTCCGACCGCGTCAGCGCCTCAGCGCGGTACCATGACTTGCAGACGAGGGAGGCGACGTTCCGGTCGGAGCGAGCAGTGAGGAACTGAAGCACGTGCTCAAGTACGATCTCCAGGACCTGGTCAGGGTACGGACTGGGGTGGACGGCGGCGCAGTTGCGGTTCTTCTTGGATCCAAGATCCGGCGGCGGAGGGGGGCCTTCGTCCTCGGACATTATCTCGGCTGTGGGGCTCGAGTGGTGGTGGTGGTTGTTCTCTGCCATTGCAGAGGAAAAGGGGGTGATAGTGTTGATTGGTCAGTAATGGAGGAGCGTACTGAACCAGCTAATCTTCCATCAAGATTTGGATCGTGATTTGTATCATTGGGTCAGATTGAGAGAGAGAATGAAGATGAGAGGAAGAAGAAGATTAGTTTAATCGGGTTCACAGCAGACGGTGTCGTGCGCATCTGCCATGGATGATTCCCTCTCTCTCTCTCTCTTCTCTATGGTGTCTGAAGTCTGAACTGAACTATCCAATGAGTGTCCACCTTTCTTCTGCCTTCTTCTTGTACTGCTCGCTCACCCTTTCTTCTTGACTTATTTGCTTCCTCACCACGTTAATTTCCTTTTATTTATGCTTTTTCCTGCTACTGATCTACATCTACTATACTGAAGTACTCCTGTCTTCGATTGGCCAAAAAAAAGTCGTGTCTTCTACTTTGTCGATAAAGTATATATAGACATTTTTAAGAATTTCTCAACTGTTTATTTTGTTCTTAAAAATAATATCTTTTACTCATTTATTATCTAAATTTAATAGAATTATTTTTTAAAAACTTTCAAAATAATATATTTTGGTTAAACCTATATAAGCAACTCTTTTAGCTTTCCAAATATTATATTTGAGTCTCGATACGTTGGCACATTTAGGATCTGAACAGGGGTTTCCTGGTCCCGAGTTGAGGTTTGATTCAGACACCAACTGATTGAGACTCAATATTGTGAAGTTTTCAGAGGAAACTGAAGATGCAAGGTCGCAAAGAACGCAGAGAGGGTGAGAAGGAAATCTAACGGAAGAGAGATAACTGCAATCGAAAGTATGATTTCATTACTAGGTTTGGTTGCTTAAATAGAAAACTAAGAATCAGAAATTACAACCTAAGTACAAAAGAAAGACCGAAAACTAAATTACCCCTAAACTAAAACTAAGCCCTCAATATTACAATAACATCCAAATAGGACCCTAATAATTTATGGGCTCAACTTGTAATTTAACACTCCCCCTCAAACTGACAACCATAAACACTATCTGCCTAATTTTTCTGATAAATAACAATGTTGAGTCTTCCCAAGAGCCTTTGTTAAGATATCCGCCAGCTATTCTCCAAATCTTACATACTCTGTCTTGACAATATCTGCATTTATATGTTCTTTCACAAATTGACAGCCAATTTCTATGTGTTTAGTGCATTCATGATACATAGGATTGACTGCAATTTGAATTGCAACCGTATTATCACAATATAAATATGATGGAAGTGAATATGAAATTCCTAACTCTTTTATCAAATCTTTCAACTAGATAATTTATGATACTTCTGACCACATACTGCAGTATTCTGCTTCACCAGATGATCGGAACACGGTTGCATCAGATGATCGGAACACGGTTGCATGTTTATTAACTTTCCATGAAACTAGTGAGTTTCCAAATCTGACACAATATCCTGGAATTGATCTCCTAGTTTCTAAGCAACTACCCCAATCAGAATCACAAAAAGCAATTAACTTAGTATCAGGATCAGATGTTAATAAAATACCCAACTATGGTTGATTTTTAATATAATGAATCACTCTATACACAGAATCCAAGTGAGACTTCTTTGGATTTTGCACATATTAACTTAAATGTTGGACTGGAAAACTTATATATGGTATAGTAGTAGTCAAATACAATAACTTACCTATTAATTTTCTGTATAAAGTGGGATAAGATATAAGAGAATCATTAGAATTCAACCCAAAATTATCATTATATCCCTTGCTTGTCAGCTTGAGATTCTGTTCCATAGGAGTTTTATTCGGCTTAGCCCCTAACAATCCAACTTCATAGAGAAATTCAAATGAGTATTTTCTTTGGCACAAAATGAGACATTTTTCAGATCTAGCAATTTCTATACCAATAAAATATTTCAACTCTCTCAAATCTTTCATTCTAAAGTTGGTTTGTAAAGTTGTTTTTAACTCATAAATAAGTGACTCACTATTTCCAGTAATCACAAGATCATCAACATAGACTAACAATGCGACAATTTGTGAGCCTTGTTTTGTTGTGAAAAGGAAATAATCATGCGACTCTACTTATATCCATTTTTTAATTAAAGCTTTTGTAAGCTTAACATTTCACTGTCGCGAGGCTTGTTTTAAGCCATAAAGAGATTTTCGCAAACAACATACAAGGTTATCAACCTTCCCCTGTTTGCAAAAATATGTGGGAATCTGCATAAAAATCTCTTCGATAAGGTCACCTTGCAAAAAAGCATTAAATACATTCATTTGATATAACAACCAATTACATTTTGCTGCAATACATAACAAGGTTCAGACAATAACCAATTTTGCGACGGGAGAAAAAGTATCGGTGTAATCCATAGAAAACTAAGAATCAGAAATTACAACCTAAGTACAAAAGAGAGACCGAAAACTAAATTACCCCTAAACTAAAACTAAGCCCTCAATATTACAATAACATCCAAATAGGACCCTAATAATTTATGGGCTCAACTTGTAATTTAACACTCCCCCTCAAACTGACAACCATAAACACTATCTATCATGCCTAATTTTTCTGATAAATAACAATGTTGAGTCTTCCCAAGAGCCTTTGTTAAGATATCCGCCAGCTATTCTCCAGATCTTACATACTCTGTCTTGACAATATCTGCATTTATATGTTCTCTCACAAATTGAGTTCCTTCCTGTTGATTCCTTCCTGTTTATACAGACAATAACCAATAAAGTATCTCTTTATCGGTGTAACCAATTCAACCTTTTTGCAACAAGTTGGGCCTTATACCTTTCTATTGATCCGTGTGAGTTAAGTTTAATTTTATAGACCCATTTACAACCAATAGCACATTTACCAAGTGGAAGAGAAACTATCGTCCAAGTTTTATTTTCTTTAAGGGCCCTCATTTGAGTTTGCATGGCATCTATCCAATTTTTATCCTTGGCAGCGTCAGCGTAATTACCATGTTCATAACTTTTATTTAGTGATTGATTATAATTCTTATAATTTGGATGGATAGAGTTATAGCAAACCTGTTTTTCGATTAGGTAAGCCACACTATTCCCAGTCATCACGTAGTGCTTCTGCCATGAAGGTGCCCTGGATGGTCTAGCAGACCTCCTTGGTTCATCATTATGAACTGGTGATGCATTTTGGTCACCTGAGGGTGAGCGTACATTGTCATCTGGACCCATCATCGACAGGTTCAGCGGGGTCATCCTCAGCCTCAGGTGACTGAAAGCAATCGGAAACATTATTGAATGAGTCAATGTGTTCGTGTATGAATAATCGGTCACTGTTTGTATCTAGATTTTTTAAAGGAAATGTGTTTTCTAAAAACCTGACATTTATATTCACAAAGAACAGTTTAATATGTAAGTTCAATAACCTATATCCTTTCTTAGTCAGAGAATAATTTGTCATAACACATGGGACTGCACGAGAGGCAAACTTATCTATATTGGGGAGCACTTTAGCAAAACAGAGGGAACCAAACACACGCAGATGACTTATCTTTGGTTTTTTACCAGGCAATTTTTCATGTGGAAACAATCCTTTTAAAACTGGTGTGGGCATCATGTTAAATAAATAACAAGCAGTCACGATACAATCACCCCAAAATCTAACAGGTATATTATCCTCAATCTTAAGTGCCCTAGCTACTTCAAGGAGGTGTTTATGTTTTCGCTCCACTACTCTATTCTGTTGAGGAGTATATGGACAACTACTCTCATGAACAATTCATTGATTATTAAAAAAAAGGCACATTGTTCATTAAAAAAAAATGTTTGATAACCACTATAACATCCGATTTAAAACTAAGTAGGTAAGTTCAAATTGTTCTGGAAAAATCATCGACCACGGTAAGGAAATACCTTTTACTGTCATACGTGGGCTTATGGTACGAGCCCCCAAAATCTAAATGAATCAGTTCAAAGGTAGAAGATGTACTAGAAGTGCTATTAGGAAAAGACAACCTATGTTGTTTCGCTAAAGGGCAAATCTGACAATCAATTACACACTTATTCTGAAACGAAATGTTTTTAAGAAAATCAATTTTATTCAAAGTATGGACGGAAGCATGCCCTAATCTCCTATGCCATAATATGGGCTTAGGGCGGATGGTAGAGTGAGCACGTAAAGTAGTGGATGGGCTAAACGACTTGAAAATGTAAAGCCCTCCAGCCTCTCTATCAATTCCCAAGACCAGTCCACTATAAAGATCCTGCATAATTGTGAACTTAGGAAAAAAGGTAAGTGAACATGATAATTCCTTAGTCAACTTAGCTATAGAGATCATGTTATGTTTAAAATCTGGCACGAATAAGACATTTGCCAATTTCTTTGAGTTGCCAATAACAAAATCTCCAGTTTTAGCAACACTAGAACAAGGTTCATAGGTAATTGCACAATGGAACCATTATTTTTCAAAGATGTAAACCAATCTGATCTACATGTCATATGATCAGTGGCCCCATAGTCCAATATCCAATTAACCCTTATTAAATATAGAAGAACTTGAACTAACAATACATGTTGCATTTGCTCTGCTTGTGGAGGACTCCGGCTACCCCTGATACATGCTTAACACCTGTGCTATCTGCTCCAGATTCTCGGTGGTGATCATGGAAGGTTCAGTGTGCGACATCTCGAGAGTTATGTGTGAATCTCATGAAGGAGTTGTCGCATGCCATGAAGGTACATGCTCATTAACGCGCAAATCTTTCAACTAGGATATTACTAGCTAACCTTGAGCAAAGACGCATGAGAATTAACAAAGAGGTTCGCGACTTATCAACAGTTTGCACCACAATCTGGTTGACCACCGACATTGCTATCCCCAATGGCGGGCGCCTGACCATTCGCCCAATGGGGAATAGACATACTGGGACCGTTCCCATAAGCACTGGGCAAACAACTTACATTATCGTGGCGATCGAATATTTCTCCAAGTGGATATATGCGAAAGCATTCGTCTCTACAACTGAATTTCAAGTGATCAAATTTGTAAAGGTCAACATAATTTCACGATTTGGCGTCCCCAAGATACACATAAGCGATAATGGCCCACAATTTGTTGGAAAATAACTTAAATGGCTATGTGAAGAGTACCATTTTGACCACAAATTCAGCTCGGTACATCATCCCCAAACCAACGGATAGGGAGAAGCAGCCAACAAAGTTGTCATGGCAGGACTCAAAAAGAGAGTTTAGCCTTAAAAGGAAACTGGGTCGATGAGCTGGACAACGTGTTGTGGGTTGTCAGAACAACACCCAAAACAGCAATTGAGGAAACACCATTCAGTCTGGTGTACGAATCTGAAGCAGTGGCACCCGCCGAAATGGCGGTGCTTACCCATAGGATCTACACTTTGATGCTGAAGCTAACAATATCGAGCGACTTACAAACCTCGATCTTGTTGAAGAAAAGAGAAGGCAATCAGAAAACGCACAAGCTAAAATGCGACTGACGACCGCTCGGTACTTCAACAGAAAAGTCAACGCTCACCAATTTTTCGTGGGGGAGATGGTTATGCGAATGAATGAGTTCACAAATTTGGACAGGCACAACAAACTCTCAACTAAGTGGGAAGGTCCATACAAAGTAGTAGAGATAGTCGCACCATGGTCCTACTACTTGGAAAACATAAAGGGTATAAGGCTACCTCTCAGAACATTTACGGAGGTTTTATGCATAGCTTGTAATCAGAATGTTATGTCAATAAAATGAATTATTCCTTCATAGAAATAATAGTCACTCGAACCAAAACGAAAAGTTCCAAAGAATGGACGAACCAAAAAAAAAAGTGACAGGCCCCTTAGTCACGCAAAAAAGAGGATTGTGAACGAACCTTAGAAGGTAACAATTCCTCTCCCACAAAGAGATAAAATGAGGGGCGAACGATTAAGGTAACAGTTTCCCCCAAACTAGGCAAAACAAAGACCTAAACTAAAAGGCGAACGAACCGTCAAGGTAATAGTTCCCTTAAAGCCAGGCAAAGCAAAGACCTCAACTAAAAGGCGAACGAACCCTCAAGGTAACAGTTCCTAAAAGTTAAGTGAAAGACCTGACGCAGAAGGCGAACGAACCCACATCAAGGGTAACAATTCCCTAAAGTTAGGCAAAATAAAGACTTGATACAAAAGATGAATGAACCCATTTCAAGGGTAACAGTTCCCTTACAAGTTTGGCACAATGGAGCGAACAAGCCAACAAGGTAACAGTCTCTCCAAAGAAAAGGTTAAGAGAGCGAACAAATCTTAGGTAACAACTTTCTAAAAGGCGAGTGAATCTAAGGTAACAGTTTCTCTGAAAAGCGAAGTCGGCAAACGAATTCAAGGTAACAGCTTCCTAAAAGGCGAGTGAATCTTAGGTAACAGCTCCCTACGATTAGGCGAACGAATCCAAGGACCAAAACCATAAAAGGCGAAAGAATCCATCAAGGATAGGAGTTTCCTTAAAGGTATAATTCTTGGGTAACAGTTCCTTTTAAAAACTTGGCGAAAGGAACGGACGAGACAACAAAAGGCAACATTCCTTCTTCAGAAGCCTAAAGAAGCGAAAAAAAATCCCTCTACAATGTAACGTTTCCTCCTAAAAAGTCCAAGACCCTTTGAATAAATAGGCGAGACTATTCAACAAAAACTAAAGCGAAGTTGAAAACAAGTATGGTAAAACTTCCTAAAGCTTTCAGGCAAGATCGACATCGGAAGAACATTCAAATATGTTCAAAGTCAAACAAAAGCAAAGACTTACGAAAAAATAAAGCATACATCATATTCAAGAAAAATATATGAGTCAATGATCAAAAAATAATTACAAGGTTCCTGAAACAAAAAGAAACTAAACAAACTTCAATTCATAAATGGGGGACAACATCTCAACATACAAAAGGAGGAAGAGCAAAAGCATAAAGAGGTCAGGTGACTTTGTGAGGTTGTAATCCTTCTTAGCACAATAAACTCCTTCGACTTGAAGCTCTACATGGGGTCTGGAGCATCAAGGTCTGGGTTCATCAGGGGCTGCAGTCTCCTTCCCGGCCCTGGGGGTAGCCTCCTCGCTAACAGCCGCAGGAGGAGCTTCCTTGGTGTAGCCACTCTCAATAAAGTCCTGAAGAGACTTCACCTCTCGGAATGGAAACTTGAGATTTATCCCCGGGATCTCGTCGACCAAGACCTGGAGATAGGCATACACCGCAGCCTTCATCACCTTCAAGACGCAGTCGGACTTTGATCACGTTCTGGGGGGATGGGACAACCTTCAGTTTCAGCTCGAGTTGCTCCTTCTCATCTCTAAAGGCATCCCTATGAGCCCGAGCCTCCCTCACCTCGCCCTGATGAGTGACCTTATACCTTCCTCATGCACACCTACACCTTCATCTTCCACTCTTACACCTTCATCTTCCACCCTTACACCTTCATCTTGCACTTCTGAACCATCTGTACTTAATATCAAACACACGACCATAGGAATAAAGGATTAAATAACTTCCAATAGTTGTTGGCTGTTTTGGTTTACACAAATACTTACTCTGTCCGGTCGCATGCTCAGTAACCAATGGAGTAACATGTTGTGTTTCCTATGGTTGAATTTCTTCAACTGGGGGGTCCAAAGTGATCGGTGATGTACGGTTCTCCACCAAGGTGTCAACAACTGATGAACCTGGAAGTGTAAAGTTAAAAAAGGAAGTTAAACTCTATGGGTACACGTCTCCCATGTCCTGTAAGCCACAAAAGTTTGGCAGAAGTAAACCTACTTGGTCTTGCGCGGGTCAGTATCCGGGGTGACTTCCGAGTTGTTTTTGGCTTAATTGGGGGTGCTACGTTTGTACTATTGAGTCATATTCTTCTAGTTCCCACCATGCTGACGACTGTGTTCAACACTAAGAAGACATATTAGTTTGACAAACGATCGAAGAAACCCTAACAAAGCATGCATCTTCCAACACAATAGTCTAATCAAGATTTCAAAAGGTTTGACATTGTAAAGTAGCAATTTTTAACGGACTGTCGTGGAGTCAAATGTAAGAACAGCACAGATTGTGCAAAACTAAACTAAACTAGACCTGAGTTGCTCAAGTTTCTTAAGAACAGCACAGCGCAGTGAAACAGCACGAATGTTCCTAAGAACAGCACAGCGAAACAGAACCTAACACTGAATCCTACAAGTTTCTTCAACGGCAAGTAAGCAGATGGTTCTGCAAGAACATGAACCGTACCTTTGGTGCTAGATCTGCAGAACTTCGTGAAGATAAACCGTCCCTTTGAATCGTCGGAGGAGAGGAAGAGAGGAACTTACTTCGGTGAGAAATGGAGAAGACAAAACAAAACGCGGGGAGAAGAAGTGAAGGCGCGATAAATAAAAGAGGAATTGGAAAAGCTGCAGAAATGGTGGGACCGCCAGTCATGTCATCTCGAATTACGAATGAAATTTGCTTCGAAGAGGGGGTAATGTGTCGATGCAGAAGGTTTTCAACCGGTGGGCTTCAACCGAAAAGTTGTTTGGGCTTCGGTTTGATTACAGTTGATGAGTTACTTTTCCTGCAGGCCTTCGGTTCATGCATGAACAAGTTCATCCCTATGCATGCAATAATTTGTCAATAATTTGATTTTTCCAATTATTTACGAATCAAGTATGGGTCGTGTTTTTGTTAGAGTTTTTGACGCTTGGATCATTTGGGTCGTAGGTTGGGCTCTTAATTTATACCACATATACAATTAAAAGAATAATCTGATAGTTTAATGGACTAACTGAAGAACCTGGTTCAGTATACAGCGGTGAGTATGTATTTTTTTTCATTTCTTTATATAATTCATGTACATGAGACTGTCAAAGCACTTCACTAATACTGAGTAAGTAGCATTTTATTAGTTTTCCAAACATTTAGTCAAGTCTTCTGCTGAGAATCCTAGGAATGTCGTTGGAGGAACCTAAACATAAACCATTATGAACGCAAACCCTAAACCATTATGTCGTTGGACATATTTGAGCAAGATTATGAACGCAAACTTCTCAATGATGATAATTCCAATCCTAACCCATAGATCCATCATTATATTAGTGTATATTGTAAATCATCACCGAACCAACTAAGTTGGTGTAATGGTTTAGAGTTGATTGAATAATAATTAAACAGAATATTATATTAAAATGGGTACAAGAAGTGGTACGGAACTTGTATATACTGTATATAATACAAACTTGTACATATAATACAAACATTTATATATTGTATATACAAACTAGCTAGTAATGTTGTATATACAAACTTGCATGTAAGTGTATATATTGTATATACAAACTTGTATATATTGTATATGCAAACTTATAATACAAACTTGTATATAGTGTATATACAAACATAAGATACAAACTTGTACATATAATACAGTATTATATGTAGTTATGTTGTTTTTCTAATACAGTATTATATACAGTCATATTCCCCACTAAATTATCTTATTTAGTAATAACGTTAAGTTACAACCCCTAAACCGTCAGAACCACTTCTAAACCACTATTAACTAAATATCTGACCTGCAAATTACGCCCATTAGCCATAAGTAATATATTTTATTTTTTTATATATACTCATTATATTAAGTGTGTAAAATGCATATAATTAATTTTAGGAAAATAATACATACTCATTATATTAAGTGTATAAAATGCATATAATTAATTTTAGGAAAACAATATAGGGCATAATCTAATTACAAACTGTAACCCATAAGCCTTCGTTCTTCCCTTCATGTCATAGGTCTCCCCTTCATTTTGAATTTCCTGTGATTTGCAAGGCTCTCCCCTTCAGAATTGCGATTTGCAATTGCCCTCCATTTTCCCGCTTTCTGCAATTTGGAATTTCCTGGTTGCGGCTGGGTTCATTGCGTAGGAGGCCATAGCGACACTGAGCAAGGGTATGGGTTAAGTGTTCGATTTCTGGTAAGCAGATGGTTCGATTTCTGGTGTCTAACTAATTGAATCAAGCTAAAATATACAACTGCCATTGATATGTGTTCTGTTGGATGTGTCATGGGTGTGCTTCTGTTGGGTGGCGTAAGGTAGTTGATTAATTATGTACTTTCATGCCAAAACACTCAAAGGATAATCTTACAAGTTGGTTACTGCTCAATTGCATGAATCCCAATTATCATGAATTCAAGTTTCCCAGTTAAAGGTTATTGTGCTGTTAAAGTGCAGTTCTATCAAATGACTTGGGATTGTCATATTCAAGTTTCCACAACTGGGATGTTTATCTTTGGTTGCAGAACTGGGGTGCAGAATTGATGATAAGAAGGTCGATACACATTGAAGCTCCAACTGGACCAAGCAGTAGGGATGATCAATGCACAGAAATTACAAAAATATGTCAACGAACATCATTTTCATTTACAGAAATTGCATTTACAGCCATGTACATTTACTGCTTACTGGACCAATTTACAGCAATGTATATACATCAATAACAACAATGTACATCAATTTACACCAATTTACAGCGATGTCCCGTCTATTAACCCTAGCTCCAATGAGTTGCCGCTTGTGTTCCCTTTTTTAAAAAACGTCCAAATGGAACGAGTTAGACATAATTGACTTTTGCTACTTTGTTCTGAACGAAATAATAAATTGAAACACTTACTCAATGAAGGACTTGACCTCTTCACATTGATTGAGAACGTAGCATTGACACTGTCCCCATTCTTCGTTGGTCAGTTCGCGAACTACTACACGACCAATGGGTGCTCCAGCCGGACGAAAGATGCTTAACCCACTTGTCGTCAACCTAAGAAACTGGTCTTGAGGAAAAGTCGGATTGTGTCTACTAAATTTAGTCTCAATGTCACGTAAATATCTAGAACAAAATGTCAAACACTCTAGCGCAATATAACCCTCATCTATTGAGCCCTCCGGACGACTTCTGTTGTGAACGAATGACTTCATTATCCCCATTATCCTATCACAGTAGCATGTCATCAGCTTATAAACCCATATTAAAACTCATTTAAAAACGTGGTACAGTAGTACTCACCTTTCAATTGAATACATCCATAGATATTGAACTGGCCCTGCTACTCTTGCTGCCTCTGCAAGGTGAGTTATCAAATGTACGGTGATGTTGAGGAATGATGGTGGAAAAATTCTCTCTAGGTTGCACATTGTGGTTGGTAACTGCGTCTCCGTTTTCATTAGATCTGCCATGTGCAACTCCTTGGAGGATAGCACTCTGAAGGTGTTGCTCATGTCTATAAGTGTCTTGCATACATTCTTGGGCAGTATTCCCTTAATTGCAACACTCAGTATGCGTTGCATTAGAACATGGTAGTCATGACTTTTCAGACCGATCAATTTCCTGTCTTTCAACTTTACACAACGAGATATGTTTGACGAATAACCACTTGGAAATCGCAAATTTTTTAGGAACTCACATATTTTCATCTTCTGTTGTTTCGATAGGGTGTAGCAGGCAGGCGGTAACACCAACTTCGGTCCCCTACGGACGGGATGCAACGATGTTCTTATGCCTAACACCTGCAAGTCCAGTCTGGCATTGAGATTGTCATTTGTTTTTCCAGAAACACCTAGTAACATTCCAATCAGGTTATCACACATGTTTTTTTCAATGTTCATAACATCCAAGTTATGAGGCACCAAAAGTTCTGCCCAGTAAGGTAAGCGGAAGAATATGCTCTTATTTTTCCAATTTTCGGTGACTGGGTCTACTCCAACTTTTGTGGGGGGCTGCGTTTTACCAAAGGTAATTGGTTCAAGACACTCTAACTGTTTCAACACCTCATCCCTGGAACGTCTTTGTGGGGCACTCCTTACCTACACAGTTCCATCAAACGCGCTTTTGTTTCTCCTCCATGGGTGATCGGACGGTAGGAATCGTCTATGGCCCATAAATGAACTTTTCCTCCCATGCTTTAATCTGCAGTAATGTGTGTCCATTTGACATACTGGACATGCCAGGTTACCATAAGTAGCCCAACCAGACAAGTTTGCATAAGCAGAGAGATCATTTATTGTCCAAAGTACAACATCGTGCATTTGGAAGTTCTCTTTACGGTGTGCATCATATGTTAATGCACCATTCAACCATAACTCGTTGAGCTCATCTACCAATGGCTGCAGATACACGTCAATATCATTTGTTGGGGCTTTTGGACCAGGAATCAACATTGACAATATGTAATTAGTATCTTGCAGGCAGATCTCCGGTGACACGTTGTATGGAATCAACACAACCGGCCACATGCTATATGGGTGACTCTTGTCACTGTAAGGATCGAACCCATCTGTAGCTAATCCAAGACGAACGTTGCGTGGCTCTGCCCCAAAGGCAGGATTCACGTTGTCAAGTTTTCTCCATGCCTCTGTATCCGCAGGATGTCGTAGTACTCCATCTTTTATTCGGTATGTAGAGTGCCAGGTCATAGATCCTGCTGTTTTAGGAGACATGAATAGTCTTTGCAGCCTAGACGTTAGTGGAAAGTATCGGAGTACTTTAACGGGAAGTTTTCCACTCTTTTGCTTAGATTTTTCCGGACTGTTCATTCCTCCTGCACTTTCATGACCTTGAAACCATCGTGACTCACCACATATTGGACACGCATCAAGATTGACGTATTCATTTCTAAATAGAATACAATCATTTACACAAGCATGTATCTTCTGATAGTCCAAACCTAATCCGAATATAAATTTCTTTGCCTCATTGTACGTCTTGGTACTGTATTCTCAGGTGTAAGTACTTTACTCAGCATACGAAGCAACTCATTTGCGAACTTGTTAGAAACCTTGTACAGAGCCTTTAGATGCAGCAGTTCAACTAAGAAGGACATCTTACTGTAGGATACACACCCTTGGTATAAGCTTTTCTCACAATCTTCTAAAAGCTTATAAAATGTCCTAGCATCTCCATTGGGTTTCTCACCTTCATCACGACTCATACCACCCAATCCATCAGTTATCATATCTTCCATTTCTTCACGAGACGTGGCAGTCCTCCTGTTAGTAATGCTTTCTTCGAATTCTTCTCCATGGTTCACCCATGTAGTGTAACTTTGTAGTATTCCATATCTTTGGAGATGCAACTTCACTGTACTTCTCACCAACAAAGACATACCAACACAATTATGGCATGGACAGTAGATTCTCCCATCCCATGACGCACACGAATAGGCAAAGTCCAAGAAAGAGGTAACACCTGCCTTATATTCCTGACTTTGTCGATGTTTGGTCATCCAACTTTTATCCATCCTTAATGACCCTCTGTTTAGAAATGAGAAAATATTAAAACCAATATCACAATGTATCATATAAGTAGACACTACTGTTTTCCACCCACCAACGTTTTACAACTACTTTGTCTAGAAAAGGGAATTATCAATTCTGTTACAAAACTGATATCCTATTCATACTCTTTGTAATCCAAGCAGTTGTTAACTGATGTATAATTATGTTGATAGAAGCTTTACCCGAACCCATGATAATTAACCAACTTTCTTCAACGAAAAATTCAGTTAATTCTGTTAATGTAACAGAGCAGCAATCTTACAGTGTATATACACTTAACCAAAAAATCAAACAAACGACTTGTAGTGAAACGCAACAGAAATTGGGAGAAACAGACACATTTTGTTATGTCTACATTCGGCAATCGCCTTCGTACGAATCAGATAAGCTGATTAGATAAGCTGTTATGTCTAAACGGACACACAATCACTCAATTCGTTAACCGATTAGATAAGCTACTCTTTACGTGATGTACACAGAATGAAATACATTGACAACACAGCAGCTGCAGCTGGGTGAATTTCATTGTCTTAGCTCAAAAAATTAGACATCAATTCATAATTTGAGGAGTAAACTGTACATTTTCGTAATGCTGCATTAAAAAGGATGACGATGCAGGGAAGTTAAGTGAAGGTTGTCTCAGGGTGAAGGTTGGGAAGGTTGGGTAGATCGGTTGTGAAGTGAACTTAAGGCCGTCGTAAATAAGGTATACAAAGCAACTTCGATCGATTTGTTCCAATGTAATTACGGTGAGATTGTTTATGGAATCGCTTCGAAGTGATGGTGTCGGGGTGATTCAGAAGTCTGAGCTGAGGAAACTGCTACTTAGGTCATCTGCTTCATCTGCTGGTAAAATTCGAATTGTTCTGTTAATTTGACAGGTTGGTATCCGAATTAGTAACGGCTAAGTAAGTTTTAAATACGCAATTACTGCGACGCTATTAACATATATATTACATCAACAAATATTGACAGTAAAACAATGAATCAGACATAGCATTAATACATGATGTTGTTAATGTATATTACCCTCGGATACGTATTTGTCAAGAATTCTTTTGGAACTGACACAAATAGTCGCGACAAAAGTACACACTAAAGCATTGTTTAAGCTACGGAAAAACGTCCGACTCTAAAACAACTCTATTCCCTCGAAAAATAGTGTTAACACAAAACATGCTTATTAACAACGACTACCTAGCGACAACACAATATTTTCGTGGTTGTTGAAGCAGATTCCTGTAGTGCGCGAACACCTGATTTGGGGTTGTGCTTGGGAAGCAAATGTTTGGGAGGACCTGCTTGGAAATGCAGATACGAGTGCTGGATGTATCACCTTCGAGGACTGGTTCAAGAAGAGACTAGAAGAACAATCGGGCTCGAGGGAGGATAAGTCGTCTCGATGGAATACCATCCTTGTTACCTGCTGGACCATTTGGAAAGCTAGGTGCTCCAGAATTTTCGAAGGTAAGCTCCTGAATCAGACGTTTATTGTTGACAGTGTTCGGAAACTGGTCTGAGAATGTAGTGTGCTGCAGAATCCCCTCTAGGCTGCAGACCAGCACCCCGCAGTGGGGCCAGGTGCGTACGACGGGAACCAATTGGGAAGGGTGTCCGACCAGCATACTTGGATTAAGCCAAGACCGAGAACTATAAAAATAAACTGTGATGCGGCTTGGATCGGCCGGACCGGAGACGGGGGTATCGGAATTGTGGCTCGAAATCATGAGGGTAGGGTAGTCGGTGGGAAGCACCGAGCGGAATGGGCGTCTTCGATCGAGATCCTGGAGGCAAAAGTCGTGTATGAAGCCGTTATCCTTGCTACCGAACAAGGATGGCAATCGGTGGAGATTGAGTCCGACGCGACGACCGTGATTAATCACATTACAGGTTCAGTAAAATTTTGGCATATAGAGACTATAGTTACAAATACTCTATATAGGGCGGGTAGAATTCGTCACCTATCATGGCATAGAATATCAAGATCCGCAAATCAATGTGCGGACTGGATAGCGAAACAAACTATTGGGGGATGGGCCTTAGGGATTGGGTTGTTCGACCCACGCACACCCTTTTACAGTTTTTGAGTTTGGACAATTACTTGTATCTGGGTCACTCTCGACCCCAATTTTGCGGATGAATATACGGAATTTATACGGCAAAAAAAAAAGTGACGATTATTCTACATAAATTTAAAACAGCTGTTAAATTGTTAATACTAATAATGAGTACATCAATTTTTATATGGAATAAAAACATATTTTTTGGTAATGAAATAAGACATATTGGTAGGCTTGGCCAAATAAACCGGTTCGGGCGAACTGGTCTGGTCTGGAACTGGTTTGGTTCGAACCGGTTCGGCCGAACTAGTTCCAAAACCAGACCAGTGTTTTTTGCCTTCAAATAGAACAGTTCAAAATAGTACCAAAAATCCAGTTCGAACCGGTTTGACTCGACTCGTTTTTTATACTGGTTTATACTTAAATTTCAATCAAACCACTTTAAACCTATATAATTTTAGAACCGGTTTGAAACAAAATTAACTAAACCGGTCTGAAATTAAACCAAACCTAGATATGTTTTCAATAAACCAAACCTAGAGATATATTGGACTCTCGTATGTTGATGTTGGACAAGATTTTAGTCGGTTGTGGAACAGATTTTCAATCGGTTCAGTGTGTTTTTCAGTCGGTTCAATGTATTTTTCAGTCGGTTCAGTATTTTTTCAGCCGGTTCAGTATTTTTCAGTTGGTTCAGTATTTTTTAAGACGGTTCAGTGTGTTGGACAGAATTTTCATCCGGTTTAGGTTCGGTTTGAACTGGAATATTTCCGAACCAAAATTGATATTACAAAAAACAGACCAGAACAGTTCGAACCGGTTCTGAATCGGTTCGAACCAGACCAGTTCTTTTTTCCTTAAACCATACCAGTTTTTTTAGAAACAGAAAAATGTACTGGTTTTTTTCAAACCAGTTCAGTTCAGAACCGGTTCGGGGTCGAACCGGTTCATGAACAAGCCTACATATTGGAAACTTATGAAATATGAATGTTTCTTCTATTACTACATTCTTCTAAAATAAAATGAAGTAAAAGAATATTGAATTAGGTTGGTTGGATTTTAACCAATATGCATATAAATATTTACCCTATAAAAGTAGAATATAAATATAATGATTTAATCTTATAAAATTTGCTTTCCAAGACGAGTTTGAATTTCTCTGATTTATTTTAGAGTTAGTACTTAATTTTGAACGTTATCAATGATTAATGAAAACAAAAACTCAGATATATCATTCAAAATTTGAATAAAAACCATTACACGATGTACTAAGGACACTTACACGATGATAAATTTAAATAATATATATTAAATAATAGTGATGGATAAGCAACTGTTTCTATCGAGTACGATTGTACTAAGCATAGTTATCAGAACCGGACCGGACGTCGAACCGACGAGGGGGCCGGTTCACGGTTCTGCCGGTCCAACCCGGTTCGATGTGCGGTTCACTGTTCACAATGGGTAAAAAAATTGAAAACTTAAAATACATACATAGTCTCAAACACAAACATAATTACCTCAAACTACATGATCTCACACACACACAAACTACCTAGTTTCAATATCAAACACACATTACTCTCAATTCTCAAACACAATACACAATAGTAGTGAACCGGTCTAACCAATTGGGTTAAACCGATTGGTTTTTGCATAACCAAAAACCGGAAACCAAAAAAAAAAAAAACAGCCGAAAAAAAAAGAAAACCGGGGGAAAAAAACGGAAACCGAAAAAAAAATCAACTAAAAAGTGAACCGGAAACCGGCTGGTTTTTGGAAAACCGGCCGGTTTTCTAAAAACCGCCTGGTTCGACCCGGTTCAAACACTGTTCATTTGTAGAACGGTCTTTTGACTGAACCAAACCGGAGAGGGGTCCGATTCCCGGTCGGACCCGGTCCGACCACCGGTCCGGTTCTAATAACTATGGTACTAAGGACACTTACACGATGACCCTATAGGACACAACTGTTTTTAAATCTTTTTTTTGGAATATGATGGCTCGATGTTTAATTAAAAATAAAATTATGTATCTATTAAAAAAAATTAAAAAAATTATAGTAAGTAGATATTTTAATTGCGATTCAAATTATGCAAAAAATATTAAATTTGGATTTACGGATTGACTGTACGGCATGCCGTAAGTTGAGATATGAAAATTGTACTTAAAAGATTATAACTCGGACCATGTAAGTCCAAACTCAACACGGTTAACGTCATTTAGGTCGTAAATCAATTATCTACGTATGATAATTGTTTTGATTAAAAATACAGTGATTTTGTAACCTAACATCGTTTACACCCAAATTTGACCGAAATAAGTAAATGCATTAGGTAAGAAATTTAATTATATACTTACTCAAAAATATTACGGTGCGTAGATAATTTAATTACGAATTAAATGACGCTAACTATGCGTTAATTTTTGACTTTTAGACTGACTGTATAATACGGTACGTAAAAAACTCTACATACGATACAAAAACTTCCAAATAGTATTTTGCATAGTAAAGTTACTGTTTACACAGTAAATTTCACGTGTACACAGTAACTTTACTATGCAAAACACTATTTGGAAGTTTTTGTATAGTATGTAGAGTTTTTTACGTACCGTATTATACAGTCAGTCTAAAAGTAAAAAATTAACGCATAGTTAGCGTCATTTAATTCGTAATTAAATTATCTACGCACAGTAATATTTTTGATTTTTTTTGAGTAAGTATATAATTAAATTTCTCACCTAATGCATTTACTTATTTCAGTCAAATTTGGGTGTAAACGATGTTAGGTTACAAAATCACTGTATTTTTAATCAAAAAAAATTATCCTACGTAGATAATTGATTTACGACCTAAATGACGTTAACCGTGTTGAGTTTGGACTTACATGGTCTGAGTTATAATTTTTTAAGTACAATTTTCATATCTCAACTTACGGCATGCCGTACAGTCAATCCGTAAATCCAAATTTAATATTTTTTGCATAATTTGAATCGCAATTAAAATATCTACTTACTATAATTTTTTTAATAGATACATAATTTTATTTTTAATTAAACATCGAGTCATCATATTCCAAAAAAAAAAAATTAAAAAAAATAAACATGGCACAGGTGCCACTTCAAAGTGGCGCATGTGAATAGGCGCACCCCAGGGTGCGCGTATACCCATTTTTATAAAAAAAAAAAATTGTATACTTACTTTTTTAAATAAAAAAAGTAATATAGTTACTTTAAAAAAAAAATCTTTTTTTTTTGCCAAAATGACCCTATAGGTTGAAGAAGTGATCTAACTAAGGATATACATTCATCTCTCTCTCTCTCTCTCTCTCTCTCTCTCTCTCTCTCTCTCTCTCTCTCTCTCTCTCTCTCTCTCCACTTATCTTCCAATGCTGACTTACGATTTGGAGAGAGATTCGAAAAAATATATTTACTTTCCTTTTTGCTAGTATTGAAGTGATTTTGATAAGTTTCGTAATGATGTTCAGAACGTGTCTCAAGTCTCAACATTACACAAATTAGGCCATATATTTTACTAAAAAACTGATAATATGGCATAATTTTTTATTTATCATGTACTGAGTTACAATTTGGTCGTAAAATGTATTAGATCATTATGAGAGCAAATAAAATCTCAACATTAAAATGAATTAAATCATTATAAGAAAAAGCATCGATGTTTAAGATTTACTGAAACCCCTCACTCTCATTTAAAAGTTCAAACTCATGAAAAAAGTGATTAAAACATACATATTAAACTAATAATGATATTAGAACACTTAAAAGGTGAAAAAAAATTAAATCCATAATTCGCAAACATGATATTACATATATATATATATATCACTTTTTTAATCATCATCAAACCTAACCCAACATTTTAAATTGTATTTTTCTAATAAAATTAATTATATTTTTTTTAATAAAAGTGGCGTTTTGGCTTCCCTCATAAACACCAATCTAATTATTAAGTAATAGTCAAATCGTGTCATTTTAAACGGATAAGTTTAAAACGTGTCTCAAATATCCAAACACGTTCACAACACGTTTAATAAACGTGTCCCACAACACGGTAACACGAGAGAATAGTACCTCTCTCAAAATATTAATTCAAATAACTGTGACTGGGTTGGGCTGGGAGAGATGGGTTAGGCTGGACTGCGACTGGGCTGGGAAAGATAGGATGCTTGTGTATTTCTAATACACTCCAAAAAATGTTCAGACACTCCCATAATCTATATTTATACTCAATTAATATATTTAATTTTCAATTGCAAATATCTATATGTTCATACTTATTATCCATCAAATATAATATTATCTATTTTAGTCTATATGATACTTGTTCATACTTGATATAGATATACATTATATATCCTCTATGTATATATTAACTTGTCTATAATGTATATACGTATGACAAACATATAATGTATATTCATAATTTCTTATTGGTTCATGTCAAACATATAATTTTCATGCATATATGGCAAATCATGTAAAAGCACATAAGTTACTCCAAACTTTCTCATTCATAAAACTACATAAGTTACAAATCAAGTAAGTGTACATATGAAATTTTGTTATTCATATTTATTTATAAGACTAAATTATAATTAATTTTATGTATTACATATATTTTTCTCTAGATGAATAGTTGCATGTCTAAGTCTAACATTATATACTCAATTATAATTATGCATGCAATATAAAATTTAACACATAGATCAAAAATATTAATAATATGCACCTAAATTATAAGTAATTTTGTGTGTTAGTTGTCTTTTTTTTTTTAATAATTTAATAGTTGCATATCTAATATTATGTACTATATTATCTTTATACGAGGCAATACTTAATCCTTATATTTGATAATATAAGTTTGACCAAAAAACAATATATTTGATAATATTAATCGTAAAGTGAAAATAAAAATGCAATTATTATTAAAAGAATATTATATTTACTAATATTTTTAACATTTTGTAAATACATTTTCCAGTAGCAGTTGTGTAATTATCCTGACATAAGACAATAAAATAGAGTTACTCAAGATTGATAACTTTTCCTTTCAACTTTAAAAAAATGAATGTAAACATGATTTTGAAGTTTTGACATGATTGATTGCAGGACGTTCTATTGTGTCCGACTTGTCCACACCATCAACATTTCTGCGGTTGAGAAGTAGAACTAGTGTCCATCTCATTGTGAATCTTTCTCTTTCGCCGACCACATTTAGAGATCAATATTTGTGGATCACAATATACCATATGTCCGTTCCAAGCAGGCCACCAGTGTGGATATGGTAAGGGTTGGAATTTAGGTAGGTATGTGCGCTTATAATACTCCATGCGAAAATAGCGATCAACATATGGAGTCATCTCAGAGTTTGTGAAACGGATTGTTGCCATTCCATAGGGACATGTAATACGAAATAACGTCCACTCTCCGCAATCACACCTCATATGTGCTAAGTTTACAACATACGTCTTGTTCATACGTGTACGCACTCTATAGACTTCTCTGTAAGAATACTCCTAAAGTGGTTGAGTTCTCCTCTGCTAAAGACAAAAGTTCTCTCACTTTAGGTAGAAACACGTTTCCCATTGAAATTTCTCTTTCAGATATTCTTCGTCGATCCACAAAATATGTATTCAATCGTGTGAACGTAAGCTCCACCAATGTTGTAATTGGTAAGGATTGAGCACCCTTTAAAACCTTATTAAACACTTCTGAATGTTTTTTTGTCTTGACCCTATATCTTTATCCTCCGTCATGTGCTAGAGACCATAGACTGAAATCACCTAGGTTCGTTAACCACCTCAAATATTTTCCCCCATTCATGGTCATAAAATAGTGTCAATATTGGTCAAACTTAACCTTAGATGGGGTCCATACCATTTCAACAAATTTTTTTTCAACTCCCTATTTTGACATTTTTGTTGAAGTTGCTTGCTACGTGTCAAGCGCAGTATCTGTGAACACCTAGGGGTGCTAGAAAAACATTAGCAACTCATACTTTAATTCCACCATGACGATCAAATATTATACATACTGGTCTTTCATCCTTCGTCACGTGTTGTCGGAGACGCTCTAGAAATCATGTCCAAGATGCAGCAGTCTTAGAGTCAGCAAAGCAAAAACACAATGGAAATATCTGATTATCAGCATCGTATCCCATTACGGCTAATAATTTTCCGGTGTATTTTCCATACAGATGTGTGACATCAATGCTTATTAGTGTCCGACAATGGGAGAAACCTTCAATTGAAGGCTTATTATGGGATACATGTTATTACTCGATTTCCAAATGAGGTTAATTTCAATTACATCATGCCCAAAATCGCAGACTCCCGAAACAAGGTATTTTAGGTGGGTCAAAGTGGTTGTGATTTCGGTGGAACTAATGGCGGACTTACCGTCAATATAATTAACAACTTCTCCATCTACTATAATTCTACCGTCATAACGAAGGATGATAGTCACCATTTTTTGAATAATTCAAATACCTAGTTAATATAAAAATATTAGATAATAATATATATTTTTCTCTACAACAAAATTATACCATATAGCCTTATTATTTAATTAACAAAAGTAAAGAACGTACCTGCAAAGAATAATCTCTTTCCACGCCTTGGACGACCGACAGAACAATTTCCAGACGGATAGAACGCAGGGCTGCTGGAAATTTATAGCATTCCCACCCGCGACTGGGAGTCGCGGGTGGAAAGGTTGTTGGTACATCCACCCGCGACTCCCAGTCGCGGGTGGATGTATCTACCTTTCGCGGATGGCTGCATCTACCTTTCGCGGGTGGCTGCATTTACCTTTCGCGGGTGGCTGCATCTACCTTTCGCGGGTGGCTGCATCTACCTTTCCACCCATGACTGGGAGTCGCGGGTGGAAAGGCATCTGCTAACGGTAGTTCCACCTGCGACTCCCAGTCGCGGGTGGATATAGATTTGTTTACATAGCCCAAATTCAGACATTTTGATATTTGCTTTATAAATTTGGTATATTTTTGAATGATAATGGTAGGGTTAGAGAGATTAATTAATTAATATGATTTTTTTCCTCAAAGACATGAGCTAGCAGTGGTGATAAATTTCACGCCGCTACGTAATATTCAGACTTTCGTCCCACGATACTCAAGCTTTCACTAGGAAACCAATGTTTTGCACTGACTCCGTTACCGTAGTCCCACCAACAGCCTAGGATTGAGAGACCGACTTCATCCCACAATTAATTAATATGATTTAAATTGAGTAGACTTTGGTAATAATTATGTTGGGCATTATAATCATTGCAAATAAATTGTATGGTAGGTAAGTTGATGGAGACTTTGATATTAATTTTAAGACAACGTCTAGATCAACTATCATTTAGATGAATTATCTTTATTAGTTTAAATTTGTGAAAAAAGGCAATCTTTATAATAGTTTTAATTTATTTTAGGGTTAATTACCAAAAAGCAAACCCAACTTTGGACTAAAACCAAAAAACAAACCAAACTTTTTTTTTTTCCAAAAGCCAAACCGAAGATTACGAAATGAGCAATTAGGAAACCCGACCCAAACAGCCGTTAATTGTCGACGAAAATGTTAACAGTTTGGATTCGAAATAAAAAAAGACGGTTCTGCCCTTAAGATCATTCATTTGAATAGCCGTTCTTCATGGCACAAACACAACTGTTTGAATTTTGTGAAGTTGTTCTTCATTCTAGGGTTCCCTCTTCTCCCCCAAATCGCTCAATCGGCCAGGTATGTCTGTTGTTTCAGGTAAGTCGATGACAAGAGAAGATGTCCGACTGTGCGGGTGCAAACTTCCGGCCGAATTGAAGACGTCTTGGACTTTCAAGAACTATGGACGAAGATTTTATGGATGCCCCCGCTATAATGTAAGTTTGTGAAACAATTCATGAAGTCATAGCTGTTCATCCCTTCGTCTAATGATAGTGCGACTTGTTTTTGAACAGACCGAACTGAAAATCAAAGGTTGTGGGTTTTTCAATTGGTGTGACTTGTCGATGTGCATGCATTCAAGGAGAGTTGCTCAGAAAATAGAGAAAACGACCAAAGAGTTCGAATTGAAGATTCAAAAATTGGAGCAAAGGGCAAAGATTCTAGTTGTTTTGGTTGTTTGTCTTAGTATGTTAGTTATGTTGTGTTTGATTGGAAAAAACAAGTGACTGGTTGATTGTCTATGGATGTTAGTTGTGCTGTGTTTTGTGTATTGAAACTCATGCTGTTTGTATAATCGGAGTTTGTGTTGATGTTGTTTATGCTGTTTATCATGCTGTGTAATCTGTTTGTACAAATGGAGCAAGAAATGCTGTCAAGAAATGCTGTCACCAAGATTGCAGCAAGAAATGCTGTCAAACCAGCATATAACATGTATATGACAGCATATACCGAAATTGTGTCAAACCAGTAAAACCGAAATTGCAGCATATAACAGCTAAAACATGCTGTCAAACCTGTATAATCCAGCATATACCTGAAATGCTGTCAAACAACTGAAACATAACCGAAATGCTGTCAAACCACTAAAACAGAAATTGCAGCATAAACCTGTCAAACCAATAAACCAGCATCAACAACATGTATAAAACAGCATCAACAACACCAATAACAGCATCAACAACAGTACCAATAAAACAGCATTTGAACATTACCAATACCATTTTATACCATTGCCGAATAGCCTTTTATAATCCAGTACAAAGATTCTGATACAAAACATAATATAACCCGAAATGTGACCCAAACAACATAACTACCTTTATCTACACATAAGGTACTACGTATACCAAAAATGTGACCGTACCTATACCAAAACGGTCACCGTACCTATACCCAAAATGTACCTAACAAAATGTCCAACGACCTATTTCCCTATCTTCTTCTTAGATCTTGTTTCCATGCCTTTCTTTTTCGATCTTGTTTCCATGGTTGAAGTTGAGGCCGAACCTTTACCACCCCTTGGTGTCATCTTCTTTCTTGAAAATGTTGGAACGGCCACATCTTGGTTATTGTCCTGCATTTGGCAAACCATGTATATGAATATAATTCCTCTCTTTCACACATTATATGAAGGACGTACTGTACCTGTCTTGGAGTGTTGATTGGCTTCGTTGGACATCCTCTCTTGTTATGACCCTTTCCACTGCAACTGGAGCATGTCATTGTTGATTGTTTTCTTAGTTTGGTAGGTTGAGGTTCATGGGCAGCTCTCTTTCTTTTCTTGGTGGGCCTACCAGATTGCCTTCTATACATAGGTGGGTCAATGGGTAGTGCGGTACTCTGCACCCACTCCTCTTCACTTGGAACCGGATGTATGATACCCGCATAAATTCTCATATTTGCAGCTTTTGTGTACGAGTCATGGACATACGTCCAAACTGGTTCATTCTCATAGCTAATGGCTGCTATAGCATGTCCACATGGCACACCAGTCAGTTGGAACTCCCCACAGCTACACTCCCGTTTCTGAAGATCCAGTATGAACACTCTTCCCATACATTCACATTCGTACAAATGTGATCCAGCACAAATGATGTTGCAGTACCTAGCAGTCCTAGTGGTGTTGAATTCAATCTTCTTCATTATCTTTGGACACAATTCATCAGACCATTTCGCCATCTCGAATTTCTTCTCCTGAAACCCAGCCATGAACATTCTTCGTAAGCCTTCAAAGCTTGTCACGATTGGCTTATCCCGAAATTGTAGTATTTTAGCGTTGAAACTCTCACACAAATTGTTTACTGTGAGGTCCACCTTCGACCATGTGGGGAAAAAACTTCTCGCCCAACTTTCTTTTTCAATGTCGTCTACATACTCATATGCGTCCACATTAATGTTTTTCAACCTCTCCATGTGACAGTTGTGTTCGTACTGATTATACGCACATGAAGCACCCCAAAGACAGTCCCTGACATCATTCCCTTTCCACCCCTTCTCCTTCATATTCGCATGGATGTGCCTTACACACGACCGATGCTCAACCCCAGGGCATGTATCTTCAATAGCTCTAAGTAGTCCCTACGAAAATCATATAGTACGTCAAGATAAATACGACAGTAGATATGTAATGACAAGTGTGGACGAATGTGGATACCTTTTGACGGTCAGACATGACCACCCACCCTTTTGGACTTGAAGCTGGTCCTTCACCAATGTCGTTAACCAGTAATTCCAGAAACCACTTCCAGGAGTCATAATTTTCTATCTCAACCCATGCCATAGCCAGTGGAAATAGCTTGTTCTCAGCATCTCGAGCAACAGCACAGAGGAACTGACCACCCTCTTCGCTTTTGATGTGACATCCATCTAGGCCAAAAAACGGTTTACAACCGCTTATGAATCCTTTCTTCGATGCCTCAAAGCATACATACAACCTTTGAAATCGGGGTCTCAATGGGGTGGTATCGGGGTCGACAGCAATTTTCATTGTTGAGCCACTGTTATACTTCAAAACGGTCTCGGCGTAATTCCTCAACTTCTCATACTGCTTTGCATTTTCACCGTCAATTTCAGCCTTCATCATCTTGATGGCTCTTGCGATAGTGAATCTAGTGACCTCAAAACCGTGCTTCCTCATCAAGTCTGACTGGATTGTTTGTACCTTCAGTGGTTGGTCTTTGAACATGGACAAGTACGTCCTTGCTATCCACTTAGCTGAACACTGGCGGCTTTTGTGCGCTCTTCCACATCGATGGACTGGTTGGTATGTTTTAATCTGCACTGTCTTCTCATTTTCAAGGGCTGAAGCGTATAACTTCCAACCGCATTTCGCCATACACTCCGCAGACATCTTGTTCCACTTATTCAAAATCCAGTGGATTGAATAATTATTTGCCACACTATGGTCCGCTAATACATCCCGCAACACTGTTGCGTTAGGGAACATCATTCCTAACTTCAGTTGTGGCCCATCTGCGCAACGTCTGGGGTTATACTGTGCAAACCTCTGACGTTCAACACCTGGTTCGTCGTCAGATCCAGGTGGTGTTAGAAGCTCATCCTCACTGACTAGTTCTTCACGAAGATTAACGCCCACACGACTTGAAGTCTGCTCAGTTGGAGGAAATGTGTTGGGTTCGGGTTCCACTGATTCTTCCCAAAACTCGTCATCCTGGCCTGACTCATCTTCACTGGTGGGTTGATAACTAGCATCTTCACTGTTCTGTTGATGTTCCTCCTCAACAATTTCGTCTTGGACTTGAAGCCCACTACCATTTCCTCCAAGCCCACCACCTTGTACAGTACTCACACCTTGTGGAAATGCAGCAGCTTCAAATGTAATTCCAGCAACGTCAACAAAACCACCAGTAGAGTCAGTTGGTTTCTCTACGTATACTGAGATAACCACATTGGGAATTTGTTTCCCAAATATACGTATCCAACTTCGTTCATCTTCAATCAACACTAAACCAGTTTGGAAATCATCATTTGCAGCCTTATAGTACAGCATATCTCCATCTTTATAGTCGTAACCAGTTCTGACTTTTTCAATCAACTCCTTGTAAGTAAAATCAGATTTTACTTCAAAGTAATCAACTAACCCTACATACTCCTTGATGCAATCATTTTCCTTGAAGAACCTTCCATAGTAGTTGACCTCAATAAGGAATGAATCACTGTCATTTGTCATTTATACCTGATTCCACAATCTAACAACACAACATTTCAAAACAAATTCAGCAAAAATCAGCAAAACAGCAGCATCAAACCCCTACAATCGGGCGAAATCATCAAAAACAGCATCTTACACCTAGCAATCCAACGGGCGAAATCATCAAAGCATTCCTAGCAGTCCTAACTACACAGGGCGCTTCGATTGATTACCTAACGAAACAGGGCGCGCTTCGCTTCGAACCGCAGCAACGAGCAGGCCTTCGAGGGAGACTTCGATCTTCGCAGGAGTCGGGCAAACATTCGCCGGAGTCGGGCACGCAGTCGCTGGAACGAACCAACAGCACACACAGATGGAAACCTAATTTCTGAACGAACCAAAAGCTTACACGGGAAGGTTCAATAGGTTGTGAAGAGGGAAAATCAAAACAAATTCAGTTGTAAGGGCAGAACCGTCTTTTTTTATTTCGAATCCAAACTGTTAACATTTCCGTCGACAATTAACGGCTGTTTGGGTCGGGTTTCCTAATTGCTCATTTCGTAATCTTCGGTTTGGCTTTTGGAAAAAAAAAAAGTTTGGTTTGTTTTTTGGTTTTAGTCCAAAGTTGGGTTTGCTTTTTGGTAATTAACCCTTTATTTTAACATGAATAACTAGTAAATGAACTTGACTTTTAAAAGTAAATAAAATGAATTTCCCTAGAGATTCCACTTTAAAAGGGTTTTAAGTTAAAACTTTTAACCTAATGCTCCAAGTCGGAAATTACAATGTAGGTTTATTATCCCTTTAACTAATTTAAGTGAAGTCCCCAATTCAATGCAATACTTAATTCATGGACAATAAATCTCCCTTGGAGTTTTTGATGGGCCTAAAGTGCAAATAATTAAAGTGTTTGTTTAATCTGATTGGGTTTGCGGCGTCTTTCCTTTCTTGATAAGCTACTTTGTTTTGGTACATATTTTGATTTTTTTCGAAAATTATACATTTTAGTTTTTTTTTTTAGAAAAGTAAGTATAGGAAAAAAAATATTTCGAAAAATAGGTATACGCGCACCCCAGGACGCGCCTTTTGGCAGTATGTCCCTTTTAAAAAAAAAAAAAAAATTGTTCCATAATGACGACTCGATGTTTAATTAAAAATAAAATTATGTATCTATTAAAAAAATTATAGTAAGTAGATATTTTAATTGCGATTCAAATGATTCAAAAAATATTAAATTTAGATTTACGGATTGCATGTACGGCATGCCGTAAGTTGAGATATGAAAATTTGACTTAAAAAATTATAACTCGGACCATGTGAGTCCAACCTCAACACGGTTCACGTCATTTAGGTCGTAAATCAATTATCTACGTAGGATAAATTTTTTGATTAAAAATACAGTGATTTTGTAACCTAACATCGTTTACACCCAAATTTGACCGAAATAAGTAAATGCATTAGGTGAGAAATTTAATTATATACTTACTCAAAAAAAATCAAAGAATTATGTTGCGTAGATAATTTAATTACGAATTAAATGACGCTAACTATGTGTTAGTTTTTGACTTTTAGACTGACTGTATAATACGGTACGTAAAAAACTCTACATACGATACAAAATCTTCCAAATAGCGTTTTGCACAGTAAATTCACTGTACAAACAGTAAATGTACTGTGCAAAACACTATTTGGAAGATTTTGTATCGTATGTAGAGTTTTTTACGTACCATATTATACAGTTAGTTTAAAAGTAAAAAATTAACACATAGTTAGCGTTATTTAATTCGTAATTAAATTATCTACGCATCGTAATTTTTTTGATTTTTTTTTAGTAAGTATATAATTAAATTTCTCACCTAATGCATTTACTTATTTCGGTCAAATTTGGGTGTAAACGATGTTAGGTTACAAAATCACTGTATTTTTAATCAAAAAAATTCTCGTACATAGATAATTGATTTACGAACTAAATGACGTTAACCGTGTTGAGTTTGGACTTACATGGTCCGAGTTATAATTTTTTAAGTCAAATTTTCATATCTCAACTTACGGCATGCCGTACAGGCAATCCGTAAATCCAAATTTAATATTTTTTGCATCATTTGAATCGCAATTAAAATATCTATTTACAATATTTTTTTAAAATTTTTTTAATAGATACATAATTTTATTTTTAATTAAACATCGAGTCTTCATTATGGAACAATTTTTTTAAAAAAACAAAAAAAGGGACATACCCAACATGCGCCTATGCAATAGGCGCGTCCTGGGGGTGCACGTATTTCCAAAAGGCGCGTCCTGGGGGTGTGCGTATATCTATTTTTCGAAATATTTTTTTTCTATAATTACTTTAAAAAAAAAAACTAAAATGTATAGTTTTCGAAAAATATCACATATTTTTGCTTGGAGGGTTCTACAGGCTCCCGTCACGAGGATACTATTTTTGGTCTACTTGCAGCATATTTAAAATAATACTCACTAGTGTTTGTAATCAATTTGTAAAAAGTAAAATGCTAATTATAAATAATTTTTTATTCATACGGCTCAGAACTTGAAACTTCTAATTATTTTTTGTCAAATTAACGTTTTACTTGATAAAATAAAACGTCGTGATACTAGATCACGGTTGTTCGTACATACAATCATTTGCAACTAATGTAAATGGAAGTGGATGTCTTTCGACTCAATCATTAAGAGTCACTCCTCGTCTTGGTGGTCTCCACTCTTGCTGCGGTCGGTCACCTATCGCTAAATTTTCGGCAGTTTCGGCTTGCCTAGCTTGGCCGCTTTGTCTTTGCTCCTCATATGCTCGCTTGGTCTCCTCAATGATAGTCTTTGGACAAGGTTTCTTTGCTTCAAATGTCGCCTTGCATCTCGTTTTCCATATTTGCCAACATGTGATCATCGTGAGTATCCATCGCCTATCGCTCGCCACACCTTGACCCCTAGGTTTCGTTCTTCTTTCCTCGAGTCAATCGACCACACTTACATTGTTCGGTCGACTCACTCGTAGCCTTAGTACTCCGTGCCATACATGTTCAGTCCATCTGCACCCGAGGATCATGTGTTCCCTCTTTTCAACTTCTCCACATATGGGGCACCCGTGGATAACATTCATACCCCGTCTAACCATGTTCGCCTTGACGGCTAAAGCATTCGTTGCTAGTCGCCAAATGAAATTTTTTACCTTTGGTATTACCTTGGTTGCCCAAATGCCCTTCCACACTTCGCTATTTCTGGTTGTGCTCGGCCTCTCGGTTCGGTCGGTTGTCTCTCGTATCTTGTGGTACACCGATCGGACAATGGGAGCTTCATCCCTCGTGTGTGGCCATATATAGCGATCCCTCCCTCCATCATGCGGTAACAGTATGTTAAGGATGTGCTCGGCATCCTCGCGGTTTACAATGATTTTAAGAAGATCCTCGTTCCATGCTCCATTCGGTTGGATTAGGTCCCCGAACTAATAGGTTTTCTCCGTTCTCCACACTCGTGTCGGCACTCACCCTTTTGGTTTCCTTTGTATAAATCCACGGGTCATCGAAAACTCGAACACTTTCTACCGATCCTATCATCCACACCCCTTCGCTCTTCAACACCTCTCGACCATGCATTAGACTACTCCATCCCCATGAGTCCCGACCTCCTTTTTTCGCCTCTAGGAAAGTACACCTCGGAAAGTATAGTCCCTTTAGGACCTGCACACATAGGTTGTTTGGTTCAGCCAACATGCGGCTAGCCATCTTCATGAGTAATGCTGTGTTGAAAGTTTGTAATTCTCAGAACCCTAGGCCCCCCGCCTCCTTTGCCTTAGTTAGAACCTCCCATCTTCGCCCGTGTGTCTTCTTCCCCTCTACGGTTTGAACCCGCCAAAAGTCCGCAATGAGAGCGTCTATTTCCAAGCACCATGTTTTTGGTAACCGGAACACGCTCATCACATATGTAGGCATTGCGCTGATGATCGCCTTGATGGGGACTTCTTTACCCGCTTGGTTCAATGTTTTCGGTCTATACCCATTCAGTTTGTCATTGACTTTGGTTTTTAGGAAACCCAAAGTCTCCTTCTTCGATCGTCCCCATATCGAAGGTAATCCCAAATACTTGCCCGAATCGCTCGTGCCATGTATGTTAAGAGCCTCTTCCAGCCTTCGTCGTTCGGTTACACTCGCCCCTTTGTTGAAGTATAAGGTCGATTTTTCCCTATTTCTTCTTTGTCCCGATACCTTGCAGTAGTTGTCCAGGATCATCCTCAAGTTTTCGGCATTTTCGGTTGATCCTCCTATGAAATTAGCGAGTCGTCTGCAAAGAACAACTTGTGTAGTTCTGGGTATTGTCTTCGTAGTGTGATTCCTTTGATTTCTTCATCCCTAGCCACCCCCATCCTCCTCCTTGAGAGCACATCCGCAAGTAGGATAAAAAAGTAAGGTGAGAGGGGATCACCTTGTCGTATACCTCGTGTTGGTCGGATGATATCCGTTCGTGCTCCATTGACCACCACTTGGTATGTGGTTGTAGATACACATGCCCTAATCCATTCCACACACTTTTCCGCGAACCCTCTGCTCCTAAGCGTGTTCAATAGGAAGTCTCATTCAACTCTATCATACGCCTATTGCATATCGATCTTTAGGGTGCATTCAACTTTACTCCCGTTTAGGCCAGCTTGTAGATGGTGAAAAACTTCATGCGCTACCATAAGTCATGGATGTTTCTACCTAATACAAAGGCACTCTAGAAAGAAGTGATAAGATCTGATAGATATATTTTCAAGCGGTTAACCAACAATTTTGAAATGATTTTATACATGAAGTTGCAGCAGCTCATGGGCCGAAAATCATAAGGTTGTGTCGAGTTTTGTACTTTCGGTATGAGTACAATATATGTGTTATTTAGGGTGTTTTGGATGATACCTGTTCTGAAGAAAGCCTTGACCGCGGTGATGACATCCGCCCCCACGACATTCCAATTCCGTTGGTAAAACAGACCCGAAAACCCGTCCGGACCCGGAGCCCGTGATCCTCCTAGTTGGTAAGTTGCCAACCTGATTTCTGAGTCTGTTACCTCCCTTGTTAACTTGTCATTCATTTCGGCTATCACTTGATTTGGTATGTATTTTCTCCCGGTTCGGTCCTTTCCGAGGTGAACATATGTCCATAATACCGATAGAGCTCCTCGGCTATCCTCCCCTCGTTCTCTATCCATTGCCCATTCACACCCCTCAATCGACATATGTGATTACATCTTCTTCTTGCTATTGTTGTTTGGTGGGAAAACGTGGTATTTCGGTCCCCCTCTCTTAGCCATTTAATCACCGACCTCTGTTTCCAGTATGTCTCCTCTCTTGTCCATATGGACTTTAGTTTCCCCTTTAGCCTATTTTCCTCCCAGGTCGCCTCTTCATCCATTCCCCCTTGTGCGTTTCTTCTTAGGGCTGCTTTTAAGTTTGCGACCTAATTCATGTTGTTTCCAAAGTGGGTCTTGCTCCATGTCGTGAGTTACTTGTGGCATTTATTCAGTTATACATACACCCCTTGTGTTTCCTTCCTCAATGTTGGTCGCTCTCATGCATCCTTGATCACCTCCTTACATGTCGGGTTCTCTAGCCACATCGCCTAAAATTTGAAGCGTCTCTTTGCCTTTTTAGTCGGTCGCTTGATTTGGACCACCATTGGTGAGTGGTTCGACCCGATGTCCACTTCATTAATACACCTCCCTTGTTGATATCGCATCGTCCACTCCGCGTTTGTGAGGACCCGATCAAGGCGCTCGCTTATTCGGTTCAACCCGCTTCTATTGTTGCACCATGTATGAGGGCTGCCGTGTGCCCCCAAATCCTCCATATTGATATCCTCAATCAATTGTTTAAATTCATTCATTTGCCTCTGCAACTTTCTCCTACCTCCTTACTTCTCATGTTGGTGGCATATAGTATTGAAATCTCCGAGCACCATCCAACTACCTTTTCGGCCCGATCTTAATGTGCGTAGGAGATTACAGTTTTGGGTTCGCTCGTGTGTCTTCGTGCTAGCATATACCCATGTCACATGCATGGATTCGACTTGCCTTACAAACTGCACATCACAGTCGATGATATTCAGATCGGCGTATGTTATTGAGACCCTAGTCTCCGATGACCACCATAAAGCTAAACCACCCACTGCCCCATTTGGGCTCACATAGTACTTATTTTCCGTCCCCATTCATGTCCGTATCCGTTCGCAGTAGGTATCCCCATTTTTTGTTTCCATTAAGAAAATGATGCTCGGGCGATACCTTTTGGTGAGGTCTTGTAAGAGTTGAACTGTCAGGGCAGACCCGAGACCCTGACAATTCCATGAGATGACATTTATTCGGCACCCGTGGCTATTTCGGGACAGCCACCAGAACCCTTGTTCAGGTCATTTGATTCCTCCTTCGTGCCTGATTCCACCTTCTTCCTTTCGACCCTTCTTTATCTATTTGGGTTAATCTTATTCAATTTCCTCTTCGTGCTCTTTCTTGTCCTTGTGATCGGGTGATCACCTTCCTCTTCTTGTCTCCTTATTTGTTTTGTACCGGGTTGCTCCTCCATCTCCAATCCGGTGCGCTTTAGGGTCATCTTTTTCAGGTATGGACTTAAGTCGGATGTGGAGTTGGGTTTCGGTGGTTGGGAGGGTAGTGGTGGTGTGTCGGGTCATGTATCAGGTGGGCTTTCTACTATATATGTTGGGAGGGTAGTAGAAATGTCGTCCAGGTTCATGGGTGTCGGGTTGTCGGGAAGGTATGTGATCAAGAACTGGCTATGTCTGACGGGTTGGTCGGCTGGTTGGTCGCAGTTTGGGGTGGCTCGGTTCAGTTTTGTGTTGGGTGGGTGTGGTTTTGGGTTCGTGTGGCTGCATCATTGGCATTAATCCATTTAGGTGGTAGTGTAGGCTTCTATAGGGAGCATCGGTCAGCTCAGTATGGTGTCACATGGATGGTTAGGGCTAGTGAAGTATGTGGGTCATCGGTCCTGGGTCCGTTCGGTTGGCTTTGTTTGCTGCTTTATCCCCCCCTCTTCTGGTGCTATATCGGTTTCCATCGTATCTTGTTCCCAGTGGTCATGTGGTCTATTTGGGGGTATGTCCTCCTCCCCCTCTCCGGTTTCATCTCTTGCCCCGGTTCGCCCTTGTTCTTGTTTTCTGGCTGAGTCTCTATTTATCACCTCGGTCATGATATCGAACCATGATCTCATCGCACCCCGGTTTTGTTTCGGTCCTTGCCCCTCTTCTCCTCCCACATGTTGTTTGACCGTGGTTTATTTTGGTCTCACTCCCACGAGTCACGAGTCATACATTGGTATGCTCTAATCGTATTCCGCCATCTGAACCTCCGTCGTGCATGATTGTGTCGTGTGGCCTAAGACGCCACACCCATAACAATAATCTGAGAGCCGTTGATATTTTATCCATGCCCATCTATCCAAACATTGGGAGTTCTTCCACCAGAATTTCGCCATCAATGGGATCTCCCCATTAACTTCTACTCGGATTCTCATATAACTTCTACTGATTATCCCAACATGCTTCTCAATCTCAAGGAATTTCCCTATCATATTTCCTATCTTCCAAGCATTGGCATCACTAAACTTTTCAAGCTCTATGTTATGCACTTGGGTCCAGAATGTTACTTTGTTGAATTCAACCTCCTTTACTCCCACGCTCGGGTCACATCTTTTATGTTTAAGATGTCACTATTGACCGCCCATGGTGAGCGATCCAAAATCTGATCGGCAACCTCCTGTTTCTCAAAGTTGAATAACAGAATTCCCGCCTCCGCTTCCGATATCGTGACTTGGCCATACCTAGCCCAAGCCGACCTAAGAACCCCATTGATTACGTTCAATTTGACCGGATTTTGGGATATAACCTTGCCCACATACCACGTCTCACTTTGCACTTGCTCGTCCGAGTCCAGGTCGAGCCAGCAGAATTGGAACTGAATTGCATCTCGGGGGCAGTGTCGTCACCGCAATTGGCAGCTTCTACAAACACAGGGAAAACAACAGAAAAAAGGGTGAGTTTGGTAAGGGAATACTCGCAAGGTGGGTTCCGAGTTGCTTGCTCTGTATTCGGTGGCACTCCCACTGTCGGCTACTGTGGTGAGAGCCTTCTGTTAGCTTCTATTCGGACGCGTCTGGGTTCTTCGTCGTGGTGGTAGTGCAGATAGTTGTCTGGTGAAACTCCCTGTCGACGTTTGCTGTGACGGAGCTCCTTCAGGTTGCATAAGTTCTGACACAGTTTGACCAAAATTCCAATTTTAGCAAGCTCATTTTTTCTTCAGGGTTTGCATGGGAATGTCACTTCTTGCTGCAGTGGAAAGCTTCAGACATTTCTGCTTGGCAATTGGATTTGTCAGCTTGCAATTAATGCAGACAAACTCCTCAGCCAATTGGAGACGGGAATCTGTCACGGAATGGAAACCCTAGGTGAATTGAGGCTTTCTCAAATCGGACAGAGGCGTGAGTGGACTACACGCGAGGCACAGAAAAATGATTTGTGTAATTAATTAGTTGAACTTGAAACTTCTTATTACTGACATAAAGCGCTAAAATGCACTATAATATTTGATACACATTATTTGGTCTAAAAGCCAATTAATAACCTCAAAAATATTATTTTTAGTTTTTTTTTGTCTGAAAGATAGGTTGCTTCATTCTATATCATCGTTTTGAGCTACATTGTTACATTCACTACTTAAAATAGATAACAATTGGGGTGGGGGTTGTGATACCCAGTTGTTTATACACACTCCTATTCTCGACTATTTTGCAATCCAGTTAGCCGCTTCATTCGTCGTGCGGTTGACTATCTTCAATTTAATTGAAACAAACTCGTTTGTCAGGTCGTTGGTGTTTGAGCATATGGCCTGAATGCGCCAGTGAGCTCGTCTTCCCCTTAGGTGGTTGATGACCACTTCGGAGTCCGACTTAATGATTACTCAGTTTCATCCTTGTTCCTTTGCTAGCACGACACCCAAGTTAATAACTCTCGCTTCCACCTCATCGATCGCTTCTCCATTCAGTCTTCGGTTTACTCCTCTCATGAGTTAGCCGAGATGGTTCCGGACCACCGCACCAATGCCTCATGTCTTTGTTTGTTGACATCAAGAAGCATCACAATTAACCTTGATTGATCCTTGGTTCGATCCAGTCCATGTTTCGGCTTCCCTCCTTGTTTGGTCTGAGTTCCTTTGTCGTTGTCTCGTCCTGTATTCTTCCTCTACCTTCGTGATTTCCTCAACGATCTGAGTAGGGTTCAACAATTTTGACTCGAACATGGCTTTGCATCTTGCCTTCCATATATGCCAACACGTCATCATACATCGACTCCATCGTGCTTTCTTTGTGCCTCTCTCGGGATTTGGCTCAAGCCTTTGGTCGTCTATCCACTCTGTGATGTTTGGCCGTGAGGTATGTGTACTCACGAGGCCCAGACTGCCTAGCCATACCGCCTCTATCCACCTGCATTTATCAACCATGTGTTCTCTATTCTCCTCCATACCACAAATCGGGCAGCTCGTTGTCACATTCATTCCATGTCGTTTTAGGTTCTCCGTCGGCTTTCCACACTGCACTCCATACTGACATAGAACTGCTCCCATGGTTGGACATGTTGGCTCCCCTTCCATCATAGACTTCCCGTAATCGGTGGTATGCTGTTTTCACCGTTACCGCACCATCATCGACATGGGGTCATATGAGCCTATCATTTGTCAACTGTAGGGGAATATGGATGTGCATTACCTGATTTACTGCACTCGGCTCAACGATGTGCCTGATAAGTCTCTCGTCCCATGTTCCATCGTCACCCATGAGGTCGCTCACACGGATATCTGGGTCGGCTTGTTGTGTCGGTGCTAGGGCCAGGCGGAAACCCTCACGCATATATATCCACGGGTCGAGGAAGGCGTGGATGTTCCTCCCGTCTCCCACTCTCCAGAGTCCCTCCCTCTTCAGCATGTCTCGTCCGCTTAATATGCTCGACCATCCCCACGAAGCTCATCCTCCTTTTGTAGCAGAAAGGAAGTCCCCCCTTGGGTAGTATAAACCTTTAATGACCCAGACCCAGTGAGCATTTGGTTCCTTCATTACCCTATCTGTCATCTTCGTGAGGAGTGCTAGGTTGAAAGTCTCGATTTCTCTAAACCCAAGTCCCCCTTCTTCTTTGGTCTTTGCTAAGACTTTTCATCGTATCCAATGTATCTTCTTGCCCTCGTTTGAGTGTCCCCACCAAAAGTCAGATATCATTTTGTTTATTTCCGCACACCATGTTTTTGGTAGTTTGAAAGTGCTCAATGCATATGATGGTATCGCCGTGATTACCGATTTGATTAGCACTTCCTTCACCGCTTGATTGAGGGTATTTTCTCTCCAACCCTAGCTTATCCTGAATTCTTGCCTTTAGGTAGTTTAGTGCTTCCCTTTTTGATCGACCCAAGATCGTCAGGATTCCTAGATATTTCTCTGGCTCGCTTGTGCTTTTGATATGGAGTTCCTCCTCGACATCCTTACATATGTTTCGGTCGGCTCCGGTATTAAAATAGAGACTTGATTTGGCTTCATTGACTCGTTGTCCTGATGTTCGACAGTACCTCACTATCACTTCCTTCAAGTGTCGTGCATTCTCCACCGTTCCTTAAAAGAAGAATAACGAGTCATTCGCAAATAATAGATGGTGCAGCTCGGGGAATCCTTTTCAGTATGATGCTCTTCAAACACTTCTCATTAGTCTCTTTCTCAATCTGCCTAAATAGGACATCCACCATTAGGATGAATAGATAGGGTGATAGTGGACCCCCATGTTGGATTCCTCTTATTGGTCTAATGGTCTTTGTTCAGCTACTATTTACGAGAACACAATAGGTTGGTGTCTCAATGAAATCTCTCATCCAAGTTACCCACTTTGCACAAAAACCTCCTCTCGGACTGAACAAATTGGGCTATTTTTGTGTAAATAATGAATTGTATGGGCCTTTCTTTCATAATATTGCAACATAGTCCAAATATTTTAATTTATGCAGTTGATTCCTCTAACCTTACAAATTACAACATCAGGTCAAATAGTTATTTAGTAGTCATAACTCATAAGGTTTGGGTTCTCTGTATTTTCTATTTTTCTGCGACTGAGTCACTGTATAACATCAAAGGTATGGGATTACATTGAATGGATAAAGAAGGTTAGGACGTAAAATGAAGAATTCATAAAATGAGGATGCTATACGCGTTCTGTTTTTATTGCGTGTACTGACTGTAGTTGATACCGTTTTGAGTCTTTTGACTTCCGACCATTCAAAGATATTAGGGTACTTTCTCTTTTCTCGGTTTCACTTCATCTTCACGCGGAGCATTTGGCTGCCATCCTCCTTCCTCAGTTTCTTCTTGATTCTTCCGCAGAAGGACAATCCAAAGTTGGGGAGCGCATCAAATACAATCCACCATGAGCCAGAAGCAATCCGACCATACCCACCCACCCAAGCCATCAACGGATCCCGATTCCGGCGGCCACTCCGCCGATTACTCTCCTTACCCGAAGCTTGATCCCGCCGACGTCACGCCCCCACCTATAAACTGTTCTAACCTCAATTCCTCTGAGCGCGCTCCGATCTCTGGCACCACTGCCACCACTATGCCTCAGGAGTCCAATCCCTATGTCACTCCCTCTCCTGCCCCAGAGTCCTCTGTCAAGAGTAAGTTTCGAACTTGAATCGTGATCGAGTAATGTATGTGCTCCGTGTTGCACGTTGTGTTCTACTCGCTGCTCATATCCTTGCTTTTTAAGTAATCTCAACTAGTTGATTGTGGAGACATAGTATGCGCAGTTCACGATAGATCTCTGCTACAAAGGATCAGATCATGTCAGTGTTGCTGAGGAGTTGATTGATCCTCTTGTGGAGCTGCGGAAATACCATCCTGGCATGGAGGAGGGTCTTAACTGTTATCGCAGCTCCTGCCCTGTGTTTTGCATTTGCATTGTGCGATAGAATTGTGTTGAGTGATGCGTTTTGATGTATTTACTTGCGTGTGTGATCTTCAAAATAATTTATTAGAGCTGAGGCTTTGCTACAAATTAAGGAATTACGGAATCTTGTAATTCTTGGCAGATGCAATGAATACCGTGAAGGATGTTTTAGGAACTTGGGGAAAGAAGGGGGCTGAAGCAGCTAAAAAAACTGGCGACCTTGCTGGGAATATGTGGCAGCACTGTACGTTCTTGCTCTTTCTAACTTCCCTTTTTGCATTTATTCTACCTACCAAGAGTGTTTTCTCATGAATTGCTCTAAGTACTGTTTTCAAATTTATAGATGGCATGGTTAGTTCGTATGCATGATTTTCTTGTCCAGTAGAAGATTGGCCATTTGTTTCTTCTCGGTTCCGGACTCCCAGATATTGCTGATTTGATCATATGGAAGAGTTGATTCCTATTAAAACACATGTCTCGAGCATTAATTTAGTTGCTTTTGTTACATAATGCAATTTCAAGGAAGTGAGCTTCCCATGCAGTTATACCAAAAACCAAAGCTTCCCCTTTCGGCGATTGTTTTAGTTATGGGACAGTTTGATCCATTGCATCCAATAAAATAGGTCATAGGAAAAATGTTGACATGTTCTTGACACAAGCGGAGTGATCACATATGTTCCTCACTATCTGTAGTAAACTAGTATCAGCACCTTAATTAATTAATTTCAGGTAGAGACTTAGTCCTCATGGCTTGTGGAGTTCAAGCCTTGCTATTTGTTTGTTTGTACTAGGGCTACCGATTCTAAAGCAGGTTTACTATGTCTAGAGGATATATGATAGTTATGGTCCCAATTTTCTCTTGTATTGCTTGTCTAGATCTCCCCACTCTATGGTTTCTCAAAATTTCATCTGCCTCTTTATTCTATTCTCTGCTTATGCATCTGTCTTACTATTGCAATTAACTACAAATATATCAATTTATCAGTTTATGAACAGTTTTAAAGAGACTCAGCCGGGTCAGTTTAGCTTTCTGCGCTTTTTAACCTTACCTGAACTGGGCCCTATAGAAATTGCAAAAATGATTTGTCACTGACTTATGGTATAACAAGTTAACAATGACAATATTTATTCTGCAACAGTGAAGACAGGACCTAGCTTTGCTGATGCCGCTGTTAGTAGAATTGCTCAAGGAACAAAGGTTTTGGCAGAAGGTGGTTACGAGAAGGTGTTCAGGCAGAGTTTTGAGACAACTGATGATGAACAGCTTTTGAAGTCATATGCATGTTACTTGTCCACATCCGCTGGTCCAGTGATGGGGACCTTGTATTTGTCCTCTGCAAAACTTGGATTTTGCAGCGACAATCCCCTTGAGTATAAAGTTGGTGATAAGACTGAATGGAGTTACTATAAGGTTTGCATCATTAAACCCAGCTTTTCCTTTTATTGCATTGCAACTAGCAAGAGTTTGTTGGTACGGAACTCTTGATTTGGTAATGATTGGGTAGGCACCTTCCTTTTTCTAGTTTCATCTCTTACTATAGCTATCATGCAAAACTGTTAGGTTCACCAAAAGTCATCAAACATTTGTTTTTCTTTTTCTATTTTGGAATATCTTAGGTAGTACCACACTAACCTCATATATTTATTTAGTAGAGGTAGTAGTCTAACTCTAACTTAATCAACCCTTTAGGCTTTGCTTACTACTGTTTACGAGTCTATGACTAAACTGTGATTACAATCAGTTATGGAAGCTCAGATTAGTATCTGTCGGATTAATCTTCTTTCTGCAGTAAGAATCTGTATTACCGAGTGCCATGGCATCTGAACAGAGCAGACTCAGTTTCATCTATAGCTTCTCCATTTGTTGCTTATTTTTTAGTGTGTTGATGGATCCTCTACTGAACTTCCTCAGGTGGTCCTTCCACGAGCCCACTTAAAGGCGATTAACCCATCGACTAGTCGAGTCAATCAAGCAGAGAAGTACATCCAAGTTATTTCTGTTGACAACCATGAGTTCTGGTTCATGGGATTCGTTAACTACAATGATGCTGTCAAACATCTCCGAGAAGCCGTTCCAGGAAATGTATAGCTTGTAAGATGTATGTTTCTATAGCTCATGACAAATCATCTATCTATCTGTGTTTGGCTGTTTGCTCTGTCATCTGGTTCGGAGGTTATTGTTGTATTTCTTCACTTTGATATTTTGTAAAATATTCTGTTATTATTATTATATAATGATGGTGGTTCTGGACCCAAGGAATTTCAGAGTTTGGCAAATTAGTCCCTTCACTTGGAGCATATAAACTCCGACTTAAGGCTACCGAGCTTAACCCTTGTGGAAGGGTTGAATTGTATTCTAATTTATTATTTTCTTCATGCTGGGTTTGATATTTATGCCAAGTTATTAATTGAAATACGCTGTGCTGCAGTGTTTTTTTAATACCCTAAAGAGTAAGAGTGGATGAAACACTTATATACAATTTTTAATTGGTTTTGATGCAATGATCATCCTAGTAAAAAACCCATAATGGAGGGATGTCACGAACCTGACAGCATGGCTGGATGCATGTCGCACATCTGCGGGAGGACCAGGGCAGGCACAAGGCTCAGGTTGGGAGGCATGCATGATCACCGCGTGGCACATATGGAAAACGAGATGCAAAGCCGAGTTCGAGGGAGCGACACCGTGTCCAACACGAACACTAGAAGACATCCAACGAACCCTCCAGGAACGAAGGAGACCAGCACCAAACCAGGTTGGGCAAGCAGCACAACGGAACCGAATATGGAAGAAGCCATCCAACGGAGCGATAAAGATAAATTGCGATGCCTCATGGAATCCCCGTACTCACAGGGTCGGCATAGGGGTGATTGCAAGAAATGGCGAGGGACTGGTCGTCGGTGGCGTCAACAGGAACACAAGGAGCGAGGATATCACGTCAATGGAGGCCCTAGCAATCCACGAGGGAATCCGACTTGCGAAGGAGAACCAATGGAACGAGGTAATCATAGAGTCGGACTCAGAGGTGATGATAAAACAACTCAAGGAAGGGCCTACCGAGTGGAGAACATCGACGATAATATCCAACACACGAGCACTAGCGACTGAGATCAACGTAGTGCAATGGCGAGCTATCCCGAGGTTAGCAAATGAATGCGCTAACTGGATCGCGAAGCAAGCTAGAATGGGGGTGCGTCTAAACGACTGGGTCTCCCGACCCCCACCCCCACTTATCTGTCTTTTATCAAAGGATTGTAACAACGAACTATTGTGACGTTAGCGTCACCCGTTTTATTTTTAATCAATGAAACAAGTATTTGGTCAAAAAAAGAGAGTAAAAAACCCATAATTATTGCTCGAAGTTTGCATTCCTGAATCGATGCAAGTAAAATACTGGTTTAGACTATCCGAAGCCGACTTATTAGATAGATTTGAGAGAAAAACATAAGAAGTTTTATAAATTCAGATGCCAATATAATCGTATGAAATTGAATAGTGTTATTAAATTATTAAAGGGTAAAATACGAGTTTATCCCCTAAAGTTTGAGCTAAATTTAAGATTCTCTCTTAATGTTTAAAATTTGAAATTTTAGTCCTAATATTTGGAGAAAATTAAAAATTCTCTCCCCCTCAAATATCCGTTAATTTCGGACGGAATACTTGGCATGTGTGGCTCACGTGGCGTTTTAACATTTTGATTTGATGAATTTGCTCTCTATGGCTTCTTTTCATCCCTCATGATCAGTTTCCCTCTCAGAAACTCACACCCACCCACGCAAAAGAAAACATGACCTAGCCCTAGCCTCCCCAGTAGAAATCAAAGAATTTAGTGCACACCTGCCAAGAACACCAAACCTCTTACCAAACAGAACTACAATCAAATTTTGGATGCAGTACTTGCAAAGGTTGAATCCAGTTAGAGCAACAAAATACTTGCAAAGAGTAATTATTAAGTTCAATTTATGAGTTAAGAGACTTTAAATCCTGCACTTTTTTAGTGCATATTAAAGATAATACTAACCTCGACCACTAAAACCCTTACTCTAGCAAGAAAAGAGCAACACAAATGCAAAGCTAGTCGAACCCCGAAAACCAAATGAGATCTTCTAAGAAAAACTGAATCAAAAGAGTTACAGACTGGGATAAAGTGATCTGAATTAATGACTACATAATACTGAGGCGCTTGCAAAATCAAACCGGCTTGTGGCATTACATCAGGAACAATCAAGAAGTTTGAATCCATATAATCACTCGGGTTCCAAGACAAGAACATGGCAATACAACACTACACCAAGAACTATACTTAAGCTAAGCACTATTGCAAATCCTATTCCCATATTAAAATACTAGATCCATTATAAATTATTATCCAATCAAGATGTGCGAAATCAAATGACCCAGAACTTAAAAGTTGTACATTTTCAATGAGGAGGGTGAAGCAAGCAACAGTGATGATGGCAACGAGGAGAAGGAGAAGTGTGGTCCTGAAGGTGGAAGCCCATGAGAAAGTCATTGAAAAGTGGGGGCGCTAAGGCATGCACTCCTCTTCGTCGTCGGGAGGGAAGTTAGACGTAGCTTCTAGTTTGAGCAAGGGACGAGCCCTTAATCTTCCAAAATTTGCCAGATTTATGGGTAGGTGGTTTTGAGCTTCACTTTTTGGTTCTTATCCGTATTAATCCATCCAATGTCAGAGAAAGTTCAGTACGAATTGCAAATGGTAAACTCAAGCAGAATTTCCTTCGCCGATGTCCACGTTCCGACAACATTAACAGATCAAATCGTAACGATAAAGAGACGAGATGGTGGAATGGAAGGACGGAAGAGTAACCCAACCTCCAAAGTCCAAACTCCAAAAAGTGGGACCCAAACGTACCCACGGAGGAGCATCGTGCTGCTGGTAAAGCTCTGGAACTACATAGGGAAGTTTTGTGATGCTCTGGTGAAGACGGTGAAGCATCGTGCCAGTGAAGCTCCATAGAGGGAATTTTTGTCCATTTAATATATTAAAAAATCACGTGATCTGCACATGAGCACATTTTCGTCAATATTAAACGGCAAAATTATGACAAGGGGAAATTTTTTATCCGGTCTAAACATTATGACAAAAATTTTAAATTTTAAACATTAAAGGGGAATCTTAAATTCGGCTTAAACTTTAGGGGTCAATGTCGTATTTTACCCATTATTAAATATTAACATGTCATATATTTTTTTGTTTTCTATAGTTACTTTTATTTATTGTTATTATATATCTTTCTTTTATTGTTGTGAAATAAATAATTAAATAAAAATTTGTATAAAATTTTAAGTTCATTTTAGAGAAGAAAAAATCAATTAAAAAAAGGGTTAATAGGTCCAACAGTACCATAAGTTTGGGCCATGTGATCGGATGGTACCCCTATGCAGTTTTATGGTACAATATGTTTCGCAATGTTGTTATTTGGTCCGTTGTACTAACTGTCGTTAGTTTTTGCCGTGAAATGCCCACGTGATTCTCACGTGTACTGATATTTGAATTGAAATGTCTAATTTGCCCTAGGATGTTCTTTTATAAAGCAGCTCCCTCCATTTCACATGCTTCGAACGGCTACTTACTGTGCTTTGCTCCTTGTGCTTTGCTCCATTTCATCCTCCTTGTGCTTTGCTTCAAACGGCTACTTACTGGTTGGTATGTCTTCTCATTCATCTGCCTCTTCCAAAGAATTTTCTGAGTTCAAGTCGCGACGATGCCACTGTGGTTTACTCTGCATTGTCAAACCAGCCGGAACCTGAAAGAATTTTTCAAGACGGTTTCATGGGTGTCCACAATTTGAGGTTTCCATTCTCAATCTTTTTTAAACCCTAATTTTGAGCTCAATTTATGTTTTAGAATTTCTGATTGTTGAAACCCTAATTTTGATGAAACTAAAAATTCTAAAAATTCTTGTGAAAACCTAATTTTAGGTTGGTGGAAATCGTGGATGTGGTTTCTTCTGCTGGGAGGATCCCCCAATGTGCCCTTATGGAAGAAGAGCAGTGCACAAGTTTGAAGTAATGCAGAGTGAATTGTGTGCTAAAGTGGCGAATGAGAATGCTGTGAAGAACGTTCTACAGAAGATTGTTGTTGCACTAGTCGTTGTCTATGTTGTTCTTTGTGTTAGATTGGCTGCTTAGAATGTGTATGGTTCTGTCTGTTGTTAAGAATGTTGGTGTTAGAGGTTTCTGTTAATGCTGTTAGACAATGATTTTGTGTTTTCAGAAGTTACGGTACCATTCGACCACACTCCGTGAAGTAATTGGACCATATAACAACATATATTCAAAGATAATGTATCATATAACAACATATATTCAAAGATAATGTACCATATAACAACATATATTCAAAGATAATGGACCATATAACAACATATATTCAAAGATAAGACTGTAAATGTAACTTCATTAAACAACAACTCGCTGTAAACAAAAACAGACATCACGACTAACACAGCAGTAGGTAAAACATTCCGCAAGTCCGCATATCCTTTAAAAAGTGTTCATCCTGCCATAATAAAATATGACAACATTTTCAAACCACATATACAACCATGTTGTTGACAAAACACAAAATTAGTGGTTGATAAGTCTAAAATCCACCCCCCAACCACCCAAAACAGCATGATGTCACTGACTGAAACGTCTTTTTGTTGTGTTTAGATGTGCCATGTATGACCTTGTTCTCTTCGGTGTGACCACTTTAAGAGGTTGATCAACCACCACAAGTTCTCTTGATTCAGAAAGCACAGGTGCAGTTGATGGGTACACCCGTTCCTCAACGATGTCATCAACATCAATTACTGTTTTCTTTGAACGGTGAACATAACTGGTTTTTGATTTTGGTGTTCTTCTAGCCATAACTTTAAATCTGCGTCTGGGTGTTCCTTGACTGCTTTGGGTGTCAACTGGAATATCAGGAACTACTTCTGGTGCCACCTGTCTTCGAACGGGATATTTAGGGCGACGATGTGAAGTTGTTGGATCAGTCCGTGCAGGAACATCACCAGTCTGTGCAGGAAGATCAGCATGAGCATTCGACTCATCAACTTCCGTTTCCAATTGCCGCTTAACTCTTTTCTTCTTCGTAGTTGCCTGTGACCCAACCAAGAAAATGTCACATTCGAACTAAAACATAACATCACAACCTGCTAGGGATCAGATTACGTACCTGAGGTTCAGATGCTTCGGGTACATTCGACCCACCACTTTGACCTGCTCCGACACTACATCCTCTTTTGTTGTGTCCCTCTAACCCACATTGAGAGCAGAACTGCCGCAAACCTCGCCTTCCTAACACACCTGTTTGGCTTGGTTGGTTCTCGAACTAGGACCTGGCCCTCTTCTTCCTTGGTCTACCGGAACGTTGTCTGAAAACGGGTGGATCTACTGGGTTGCAATTGAGTACCTTAAACAGTTAATATCAAATTGTTAATAGGTTGCAACTGTTAATAGGTTGCATTCCACTCCTAATAATATAGGTCCCGATGCATTTTTTGGGTTATAAATATCGATATATCTCATAATGTTTAAGTCAAAATTGAATTATCCTTCTAATGTTTAAAAATAAAATTTTATTTCCGTATTGTTTGGTTATCAATCAAATTTACCCATTTTGTCAGATTTTTCAACCAAATTTAGCGGAATATATTTTAAAAATTATAAAAAAAATAAAAAAAAAAATTAAAATGTCACAACAAAACCCTTCAAAACTTTTATATATGTTATAAAAGATTTCTTATTCGATCGGAACTTGATTGAGTTCCATTCGAAGAGGTTATGGTATGAGCATTGACTCAACTTTGCTTACCCATGAGATGTGGCTAGTTTGAGTCAAGACCTAGAACCCCTTGGATTAGGGTTTGATTGAGCCACAATAGATATGGGGTTGAACCGACTCCAATTCAATTAAGGTTCGATTGAGTTCTAATCAAGGGGGTCTGAGGTCTGGATCTTGACTTAGACCAATTCCCCACCTATTGACGAGTAGGTTTGGGTGTTGACCCAAACTTTAACCCATTCGATTGAGACTTAATCGAGTCCTGATCAAATTGAATTTTAATCAAGTCTCAATCGAATCAGGATTAGTTATAACATATATAAAAATTTCGAAGGGTTTTATCTTGACATTTTTTGTTATTTTGATAATTTTAAAATATATTATGGAAAATTTGACACTAGAGATAAACTCGATTAATGGCGAAAATGAAGTAATAAAATCTTAAAAAATATTTTTTAAGTGAAAAAAATCAATTTTAGCCTAAATATCAAGAGATATAATAATCGTGTTTTACCATTTTTAGAATCTATACATGTAATAGAATCTGAATTTATATGTACCGTGAATCCTTCCATGATATCTGTCATTTTTGTAGGTTGTTTCGTAGGGTTATGAGATTATGTCCTAAGCTTATTATAATATGTTTTATGATTATTTTTTTGTCAACTCGGTATTTTATTTTACCGAAAATAAAGCAAACCGTGATCAAACTCACGGAAAGTTCAACACGTTGTCATGCAAGGTGTCCACCTCCTTTGATTCATTGTATATGAGATTCCGGTTTCCTTCGCTTTATCGTATAGTCATTCGATCAGACTCGATGAGGTCTGGTCCACAATCTGAAATCCTAGAACCTCAAACCAAATAGCACGCGTCCAGCAACAACCAAATATCATGTGTTCAGTTGTTTCATCTTCATCGCAGATAGGGCAGTCTGGAGAAATATTTGGGAGGCCTCACCTTATAAGGTTACCTCTCCGGTGATCAATTTTCATGCAAATACTTTGATCTTCGATATCGTTGGGGACATCCATATGCAGTTACATAGAGTTGTCGACCCATTTTCTTCTGATCGTGCTCCTGCTATTCGGTCACCATCTATCTCCCACAACCTGAGATAAACCGATCGGACTGTGATCACACCCTCCTTCGTATAGGATCAAATCAATCTATCAGATTCATTCTCCATCAGCAGTGAAATTTGAAGGATACACGCAGCATCCGCAGTTGTTACTTGCTGCCGAACCACTTCTGCAAGCATAGGTGATCTTGCCCTATTAATGAGGTGACTACTTCATCATCATATATATATATATATACATTTTGTTTTTCTAATTTATGCCCCACTTGCCTGCTGTTTGAATTCCATTAAAGAATCTAATCAAGAGCGTCCCTAAACATTTCTCTCTAATAATTATCCTCCGTGGAGGCTTCTCATTGAGTCCCATGGATGTCGTCTGATGATCTGGCATGACCCAAATAATTCTTTTTGGTTTAATTAACTAATCACGCCATCATAATCGATCATCAACCACACTAACCCCCACGATTCAAGCCCTATTATGAGCAATCAATTCCCAGTAATCTCTAAATTATTTAATGTGGCCCCTTCCTTGTTTTCTTGATTAGTGATTAACACTTTGTTTTTTAATTAAATTTCAAATTTTAGTCATTAGGAATGATATTTTTTTTAATGATCAGCAGCCATATATCTTAAGAGTTAACTTTGATACATAAGAGATAATTATTTTGAAAGTGAATTAAGTAGGAAGTTTTTCAAAAAGTAACCACTGCAAAAAAATATTTGAAAAAATAATTATACAAAAAAATATATTTAGCAAAATGTATATAAGTGCTATTGGCGGTAGCGTTTTTTACAACGTGCGCTACTTTGAGTAGCGTTTCTAAAAAAACACTATTTGGAGTAGTGTTTTTATGAAAAACGCCACCCTTAGTGACGTTTTTTTTATGTCACCTCTACAAGTGGTTCTATCTCTAGAAGATATGTTAGTTGAATAAAAGTCAATCTACTAGAGACACGTGTCATTTGTCCAAAAATAATTCACAATCTTTTGACCGGTCAATGTTATTTGACTGATACATCATGGGCTATGTGCAACAGTTTACCTTTTGAATTTTCATACACCTTTACTATTTATATTTGGTTGTTTTTGTATCATATGTAGAGTTTTTTATGTATCGTATTTTACGGTCAGTCTAAAAGTAAAAAATTAACGTCTAGTTAGCGTCATTTAATTCGTAATTAAATTAGCTACGCACTGTAATTTTTTTCTTTTTTTAGTAGGTACATAATTAAATTTCTCACCTAATGCATTTAATTATTTAGGTCAAATTATAAGACAAGTGATGTTAGGTTAAAATAATCACTGTATTTCTAATCAAAAAAATTACCATAGGTAGATAATTGAATTACGACATAAATGACGTTCACCGTGGTCATTTTGGAGCTAATTGTCCATCTTACATTTTTTATTTTGTATAAATTTACCTCTAAAAAATATATTTCTTTTTAATATATCTCTTTAAATTCTTACATTTGTTCCTAATTGTTTTCCCAACGGTTTGCCTTTATATTAATTTTTGTTTCCACAATTAATTAAATTTTTATCTTTGTCCTTTCTGAATGCAAAGGAAAGTGTATCATCTCGACATTAAAGACTTACGACGTGTTTCTTTCACGAAATTTGGAATAAGGAATACGAAATAGGGAATAAGAATAGAGAATAAGGAATAGGAGATAAGAATATGAAGTTGTTTCTTTGGTGGAATGAAATGGAATGGAATAAGGAATTCTGTTGTTTATTTGGTGGAATTATATATGGAAAGGGAATGAAATGTGGTAAAATGACATATTTGCCTCTCATTGTATATGTATAGTATATAGTACATATAATTGTTATTAACTATTTTTAAAAATCAAGAATAAATAATTTATAATATATTTAAATAATAATTAAAAAATATTTTTAAAATAATAATTTAATTAATTAATACAGTTAACTAATTAATATAAAATAGTTAATTACAATCATGACCGTAATTACAATATATTCGCCTTTATACTTAACCATAACTTATAATACAAACAAATGACTATACACGTACAATCAAATGATCATACACCTACCAATCTTCGTCCTCATTGCCTTATGTCCCGATGTCGACCTTCTCATCGCCTTCATAACCTTCAATATCAAAGACCAAGAATATCAATCCATTCACCCGAATCAACCCAAATCAAACAAGAAGAAGAACAACATATCCGAACAAGAACACATAAATCCGAGCAATAACAGTTAACACTTCAATGTCAACCCAAGACCAACATATAACAATCTCAATAACAGCATGCCACACGAAAAACAATTACAATCTCAATAACACACGAACAACAATAACGCACAAACAACAATTACAGATCCAAATAGGAGCATCAAGAGGATCTGTTACCACCGCAAAGGGTCCGTTATCACATATCCAAATAGGAGCATCATCTTCTTTAGAAGCCATGACATAAAATTTCCCCGAGTTCCGGCGAGAGGACAAGATGATGTCTTTCTGTAGACAATTAATATGAAGAGTTCATATCACCAAATGATACACCAATAACAACACCTGGTTCTGCTTGAGAAACGTCAATTTAGATAATTTGCCACAGAAATATAGATGGGAGTTTGATCATGAAAAGTTATTCCATTAATCAAAATGACTATCTTTAAATAGCTCAATCAAGACACAAACTCTATTTCATTTCAAAATAGCAAAAGCTTGATACCTAATACCATGTTTCTTCATAGGACAGAAAATCAAACCACGACATGGACAAATAAATATGATAGATTGTATTCTATCCCTCGCTAAATAGCCAAAAACCAAAGAGATAATTATTCTAAACACATAAGCTACATTGGTATTAGCAGTATTCATAAAGTTAGCAATTTTCGAAATTCAAGAACTTAAGCAGCTTCACGCCTTTCACCAATAGTCTCATGTAAAATAAACTTCAATGCAAGGATAGACAAGTTATTTCAAGTACTTCTACTAATAACCCATAAGCAAATCCATTGATGTGGAAATCAGAGCATCTCTATCAAATTAAACTCCAACTCTACCAGTAACCTTACTCTGCTTTCCAAGATTTGGATTGAAAGGAGAGCCGGCAAGTGCAGTGTCGCTTGCAAGCGTACTGTAAGTGATTTTTGGGTTCGCCAATCGCCACGAACCCAGAATCGACAATATTAGGATTCGCCACGAACCCAGAATAACGCAGAGGGTAAGGAGCTTCGGTTCGATTCGAACCTGGAATCGTGTTTTTGAGTTCGATTGAAGGATGAGGAGAAGGAGGAACGAGGAAGAGAGAAGTCATACCTGAGAATGAAGGAGTTTAGTTAGTTGACTCCTCATGAAATTAAGGAGACACATAACCTGGGAAGTGATAAGGAACGAGGGTAGGACTGTCAATATGAAAAATGAATAAGAGTAGTTTCGTCATTGTGCACCCTATCCCGGATTCTTTGCCCTCTAGACTTAGGAATTCTGAGGTTTTCTTTCGGAATGTCTAAGTCTACCCTGCCCGGAATTCTTAAGCCAATTTTTTTCCAATTTCGCAAAAAGAACAACTTCTTACGGAATCGGTAAGCCAAATTTATTTTCCTTTCTGCGAAAAGAACGTGTCACCGTTAATAATGGAAGGAATGTTTGAAGTATATTGGACTCCAAAATTGTTAGATTGAAAATCTCGCATGTTTTTTAAAAAAATGTATCGTATAACTTGAAAATTGAAATAGAGATAACTTTTAAAACCCTTGGTTTACTTACACCTTCCTTTTATGTTACGTTTTAGTGTTTATTATTTATTTATTTGTAATTAAGATTGAAAGGGAAATGAATGTCGACGTCATGTCCGACTCCGACCTGTTGAATTGAAACTATTATCATATATAATCTCTATTTATTGTCATAAATGTCTATTATTTAATTAATATTCCCTGCCCACTTTTTTTTTTTTGCTCAATTCCTGCCCACTTTGCTTGCCGACCTTAAATAGAGGCAACAGTGTGCTCGCCCTTCGCCTCTTCCACCTATCTAAAACACCGTCATCTGCATGTTCATTGTCTTTCTGTCTGATCTGTAACATGGAACATCAAGTGAAAACCCAAGAATGTTGCATGTGTGGCGATCATGGCTTCTCCAACGAGCTCTTCCAATGCAAGATCTGCCATTTCAGATCGCAACACAGGTAACAGTAACACCTCCATCCATCCATCATTGCATATTCATTTTCAGTTATTGATGAACTGATAATTTAATCAAAGAACGTTTGCAGTTACTGCAGCAATCTGTACCCCAAAGCCGATTCCAATGGAGTCTGCAATTGGTGTCTCAGTAAAAGAAAGACAGACGAAACCCTATTAAGTCGTCCTTCGAAGTCTCTTGAATTTCCCTGCAAGAAAAGATGGTTTGAAGGAGAAATGAAGAGGATGGACTGTGAAGTCATCAAGACTATCTCTAGACTGCCGCAGAGGTTGCTGGAGAAGACGATCAGAAGGAAGAGGATCATGACGAAGGGTGAATTAGAGGAGAAAAGGAGGTCGATATCGCAAGAGATGATGACGGTGAGGAACAAGGTCAGGAGGTATAAGTTCTTGGATGAGGTTGCAACCAGATAGATAGGTCCATCTGTCATTGTGACCATGCACAATACAATTCAATGGAAGAGAGTTGTGATAAAATGAACCTAAATTTATATGATATTAATGTTATCAATTTGAATATAAAATCATGTAAGTTATAAAAAGTTAACAAATACTTATAAGTTAATAAAAATTTAACCAAATACTTATTTAAATGGTACAGCTAAATATTTCTAACTTACGTTAATGTTACAATCAAATTTTGACTCAATTTGAACCACACTAGGATCCCTTGGCTTGGGTCCAGGCCGATTGGGGTTCCAATTGAGCCTCAATCAGAGGTCATTTGGTTTAGAGTCGAGCCCAAATCAGCTCCTCAAGGTTGGGCGATCTTGTATGGGTTCAGACTCTTCCGGCTACTTTATCCTCTACTTTGATTTCACGTTTCTGTAAAATATATACGGGACCCAAATTGTGGCTCAATTGCATCCCTAATCGATCTGAACTAGGTTCAGTCTAGAGCGATTGATGTCCTAATTGAGCCCCAATTAGAGGTCTCCTGAGCTATGTCTGAACCTAGACTAGGTCATTGACTTTGGGCGACCTGGTTTGGGTTCAGACTTAGGTCAGGGGACTCCAGTGTGTCTCGAATCGAGTTGAGAGTTATTTGTAACATTAGTGTAAGTTTGTAGTGTTTACTTGTTACATTTAGAAAAACATTCAGTTAATTTTACAAATATAAAATATATTTAACGGAGAATTTACGGAACTACCAATGGCAATTACCATCGTTTTTAAATACGTTGGATCATTTTTATCGCAAAAAAAAAATGTTAATCCAACTAAAGTTTTGTGCAAACATGCTAAACCAATTTTCAGACTTTTCCTTATAATAAATATTATAATTATATCATATATTTTTTAAATACACTTAATTGTAATCATAATTATAATAAGTACATTTTTTAATACATAATCGTACTCATAATGCGGTTATTACCTACAATTTTTCGAACAAAACAAAATTACCTACAATTTAACTTGTATATCCATATTTGAAATATCATACTTTATTATAATATTTGTAAATTAAATCTTGGACTTTCTGAACGTATTAACTATTAAAATATACTAATTTTAATACAGTCAAAATTAATTCAAATTTGACATACATATTAAAATTTATTTACATGATAAATTCTTATATATATATATATATTAATATTATTAAAGTAAATATTTTACAATTTTGGCAAATCACCTACCTACAAAGATAACAAGATAACATAGGAAAAGAATGGATCAATTATTATAACTATTATAGTTAGAAAATTTACTATCATAACTATACCATACCATAAAAATATGGTTAATCATGTTAAAAACACATTGTAAAAACTATAATTTTTTTAGATTTTATCGCAGCATTACCAACGGTTATATCAAAAAAATTATGACTTATTTACAGGTTTACCAGAAAGATTGGCCTGAAAATAAGGAAAGATATATACAAGAGAGGGTTGAAGGAGCATAGGGAAATTGATCCTGAAGCAAGGCCCGAATGAGGCATAGCATAAAGGTATCTTTGGATGTTGTATTATATTAAACCGATATTTAGGGAATGGATGATTATATCGTGGTACACGACATATTTATTAAAGTTTAGGGAACTTTTAATAATTTTGTCAAGTTTAGGATAAATAAAGAATTCACCCCTGACTTCAAGGACGTTAGGCCTTAGAACTTTTCCAATATCATATTGGGCCGTTCCGATCATTACTCACGACCCAAGTCCTCCGTCATAAAGACGAACACCTTTCGAATCTCGAAGCGCTAGAAAATGGAGGGAAATCGAGCGATTTCACAGCAACAGCGTAGTGAGCTGCTTAGAAAGATCAGAGGTCTATCTCCACCATCCACTCGATTTAACTCATCTCTTAGGTTCTGCAAATTCTCATTTTTTGTTGTTTCTGATCGTCGATGAAATTATGTACAGAATTTACGAAGTCGATGGTGAAAGATATCAGTGGAGGACGATCTCCAACTGTCCTCGTTGCTCGATTCAGAAACTATTGCTCGGAGCCTATTGAAAACTGGTTGGTTGATCATCTTAGTAAACATGAGTATGTTGATAGGTCTCCATTTCAGTGACTTATAGCGGTGATGAAATGCTTCAATCTGCATGTTCGTTTGAAGTTAAGTCCTTTCATGATTTCTGTTGCGCTTCAAAACGATGGGCGATTAATATCAAACTAATGGATGCATGATTTTCGATTCAGATGAAATACAGTTAATCACAAGATCAGTGTGTTTATGAAGTATGGGAGTTAGAATTTCGATATAATTCTAGATGCTTGCAAGAAGTAACTACTATTATGCACATGATAGTAAGAAATGATATGATTCTGGACAAAACATAGAATCAGTCACTCTATATTATCCAACTCACTATTTCTATGTTTGGACAATTTCATGTATTCCTTGGTGAGCTTCTTGCTACAGTTGTTGTAGTCTAGATTTTCCAAGGGGAACTGATTTTCTATCACTGGAGAGGGATTGCCATTCACATCGGATAGGTACGATGTAAATATTGCAGTTTTCCCCTCCTTTGCTAAGATCCTGTTTGAAGAAAGTGTGCTTTAACTGAGATACTGAATAAAGTTTAGCTCCTCTTTGCTTCAGATGTCTTGTTAAGAGTGCTACTAATTGTTCAGCAACTTCTTCAACAAAACAAGCATGGGTCCAAGAGAGATATATATTACATGCATCCATCTGTTTTTTCAGGTGAACTTAATAGCTGCTCTTTCCCTTAGGTTTTGCTTATAGAAGTTATATTTAAATGAGCCACTAAATAATTCAAATTTTAAATTTAATGACAATAACTTGCTCAATAGTATTTCAGAAATTTTCCATAGGATCTCTTACACTAAGTCCTTACATTTTTCACATCATCTTACCATATACACAGAGTAACTGGGATTTTGACTGTCAACTAGAGTTCTGTTTAAAGTTCTCTTGCATAATGATTCAGTGTATCAAAAGTTACTATTAACTCTCTGGTATTTACTTTGGTTTACAGAGCAGTCAGTCGTAGACCGGGCGATCAATGACCTTTGCATCATTCTACGATGTAGCCGCCATAACTTAAACGTGGTATGCAGTTGGACTTTTTTCATGTCTTCAGCAGTTAAATCATAGTTCATGCGTTGCTTATTCTCTGAGAGACCACTAGCTTTAAATTTCTTAAGGGATGTTAATGTTTCTGGATATGGTTATGGTAGAGATGTACAAGAAACCTTATTATCTTTGTGTGAAGGGTCAACTTCAATCACATGAATATGCAGTTATAAGATGCTGTTTTGTGCTTGAAACAATTCAAGTGTCTTGATTGCATAATTTTCACTAATCACATATCATGTGCTGCTTTTGTTTATTATATACCTGTTACCAACTGCAGAGAAGCTTTGATGCTCAACCGATGAAATTAGAATACTTGGAAGCATTGTTACTAGATTAAGAGTTTTCCCACTTCCTATCTTCTTTTCCGTCCAATTTTTTCTGTTTCTGTTCCCTCTCTCTCTTTTCCTTATATTCTTGTCCGTCCAATTTATTGTGTTTCTGATTTCTCACTTTGCAGGTTTCCGTAGGGAAGGGGTATGTAATTTTAGTCTGAACTGATCATCTAGAAGCTAACATCAGAATTTATTTTAGATGACTTGTCAAGCATTTATGAATGCACTTTTTGGTTGACTTTTAAAATTCTAATTTTGGATTGAATTTTACATCCTTTTTTGTGCATAAGCAGATACCAGGATGTGACATTTTCTTGGTAAAAAAATGTGTGTTTCCAAACTTCACATCATCTTTTTGTTGGTTACTCTACATAATTTTATGATCTCTTCATTTGGTTTAGCATTCTGGGTTCAGTTCTATCATCCCAGAGTTTTAGTACGAGGAGCTTGAGCAAGAGATTCCATCCACCGATTTTATTATCTTTGTTCACAGGCTGGTGATGGGGTGGTTAATTTTCACCGAAGATGACAGAAAGTTTGATTGCATAGAAGACGTCAACACTGTGAGTCTGTTTCTAGCAAAATAAAAAATAAAATAAAATAAAGATGTCTCTCTTTAACAACAAGGTTTTTAGAGTGACCATCTCATTCTACGGCAGGCTTATCCAGTTCCAGTGCATGTTGAAGAAGTTACTGGTATCAAGTTGTTTCGATCAATGGTTTATTAGAAATCAACATTTTATATCGTGAAAGAATAAGTGAAAACCTCTTTCAGCTATTACATTTCTTTTACTGTTATGGTTATTCGGTTTTCTGTCTTTATCTTCGTAGATATAAGAAGTTCAGCCCAGTACATTCTAGTTGTGGAGAAAGAGTCAGGTCAGAAATATTTCTCTTATGTTTAAATAGAAGTTTGATCTGCAGAAGATAAGTTTGTATTAGCTGAACTTCCTGTGGATAATTTCGATTTGCAGTCTTCCAGAGATTAGCAAATGACAAATTCTGCAGTACCAATAGGTGTATTGTCATTACAGTAAGTACAAAACTGTGTAAGAAATATGATTTCGTACCTTGATTAGACATCTTAGTGTCTTCATATTGAAAATTTGTTTCTGCAGGGTAGAGGCTACCCTGATATTCCTACAAGGAGGTAAACTTTACGCGTCTTATTTGTGAAGCAATATGGAGATTCAGTATGATATATTTGCATAGACATTGACACTCCCATGATCTTTTGGCTTTTTCATGTTCTTCAATCAAACTCAAGCAGATTCTTGAGGCTCTTGATGGAAACTCTGGGCTTGCCAATTTATTGCCTAGTAGACTGTGATCCGTATGGGTTTGACATCCTATCTACATATCGTTTTGGTTCCATGGTATTCTTATTCTTCTCTATTAAAAGATACAGCAATATTTGCTATCTGTAATGGTTTCTGTTAGGATGCCATCAGTCATCACGAGCAAAATGACCACCTTTGCATTTAGCAGTTTCTTTTTGACATCTGGTTACTTATTCTTTATTGAAGCAAATGGCGTATGATGCAAAACTACTACGTGTTCAAGGAATATATTGGCTTGGTGCTTTCCCTTCGGATTCTGAGAAGTACAGTGTTCCAAAAGAGTGCCTTCTTCCCTTGACGGCAGAAGGTAAGATTGTGATAATTTCAATGCAGTATAGGCCCTTGTTTTTGGAGCTTTACAACTTCTTCCTAAATACCTTTGCAGACAAGAAGAAAACTGAAGCAATACTGCAGAGGTGCTACTTAAAACGAGAATCGCCACAATGGAGGTAACCAAAAAGCTTCTCATCTTATCCTTTTACTCCGTTCATTGATTCACAATCACCTACTTCTTAAATATCTTATGGTCAACAATGAAGATTGGAGCTACAGTTAATGCTGCAAAGGGGTGTAAAATTCGAGATCGAAGCTTTCTCTGTGCACTCGCTTTCAGCACTGTCAAAGGAATATTTACCATCCAAAATTTATGGTAAGTCCTACATCTGAACTTTGATACATCAACTGACAAACAAGAAGCAAGCAACATTATTCTGATATCATAGTATTGTTTTAATGTAAGAAACAAACTCGTTATTAAAAAATAAAATCTCATCATCACCACCACCAAGACCTACTAGATCCTTATTACTTGCAGACTAAGTAACCATGACCTTATTATATCCCCTTCTTCTGCATCTCAACAACCTTCTTCCATGACTCCCTCCCCGATATCTCCTTCCACCAACGACCCACATTCTTCCTTGATTCGAACATCTCCTCCTCCTTCCCGACTGCCACCAGGTACTGCGTGTTGGGAAGGTGCGACAGGTCTGCTAGAGTGAACTCTTCCCCCGCGAGAAACCGACTGCTCTCTAGCCTGTCCTCGTAAACATCTAGAACCTTCCGGAGCTTCTCCTCACTTTGCCGTATCAGCTTCTCATCCTGTGGTATCTTCATCCTCGGGGCAAATGCCAGCTGGAACACCAGAGCTGAGGTGGGCGGGTTGAAGCTCTGGCTCTCCGCCTCCAGCCACTGATCTATGGAAGCTTTTACTAGCGGGTTCACGCCGTACAGCCCCTTGGTCCCATTGTCGGCGTACTTGTCGCACAAGTAGCGGCAAATGGATCTCGACTCTGACAAATCAGAAGGAATATTAGCAACAATTACAAGACTACAAAGGCCGGAGAGTTGCAGGTTAAGGGAGTCTTACCGAATAGAGTGATGTCCTCGTCTTGGAAAGCAGGTACTTGGCCGAAGGGCTGTTTCAGAGAGAATGAGAGGAAGATAAGTGATGATTTCTAGAGAGAGAGGGACAGAGAGAGAGAGAGAGAGAGAGAGAAGGAATACCTGAATCTTGAGGTAATCAGGCTTCTTGTGTTCGCCTTTGGCCATGTTAACCGGAATGAGCTGAAACTGGACGTCTTTCTCGAGGAGACAGGCGAGGACTCTTGAAACCGCCGTGGACATTGGCGGGCCGTACACTTTAACCGGAGTTGCCGCTGCAGCCATTTCTCTGCGGTCGAAAATTGGAATTGGATTTGTCCTCGGAAATGTTGATCTCCTCTTAACTGAATGAATGGTCGACCTTAGCAAGTCTACCTCCTGTACCTTCAACGTGGCCTCACTTTATCCTTGTTCCTTTCTTCAGCAAGAGGCAGCCACGCAAGGACGAATGCAAAACCAAACCTTCTGAATTTTGGAAAGTTATGCTTTAGTTTTAAAACTCCTTCTTCCGGTTCAAGAAAGTGCGGAGGTAATCTTGTAAAAAAAATAAGGGTTATTAGGTTAAATGATACTATATGTTTGGATCGAACTACCATTATGGTCCAATTGACCCAGACAGGGTCCAACCCAGGGCTGAGTTCGATCCAGACCTGGTGGGGATCCAACCCAGCCCAGGGTTCGACCATTGGCTGGTTCAATTGGACCCCAAAGGTCGAACTCTAATTTTTTTTTTTCGATTTTTTTAAAAAATAATTTTTATTAATATATAAAGTTTAAAAACAGTTTTATATTTTTCCGTTTTTTTCATATTTTTTCCCTATTTGTTTTAATTTTTATATTTATATTTATTTTTAAATTAAATATTATATTATATATATACGTTGCGCTGATGTGTCGCTGACGTGATGGTGACAGAAAAATCTAACGGTTGACTAACAGAATACCATAAGACAATATCCTCTAAACATAACGGACCATTTGACCACATCAAAAAACATACGGTACCATCCGATCACATAACCCAAATATATGGTACTATTGGAGCTATTAACCCAAAAAATAATCTTAGTATAAAAAAAATAATATAATCTTAAAATATAGGGTTAATATATTTAACGGTTACACATTTTTCCCAATATGACTATTTAGTTATATATTTTTTCCGCGTAACTAAATAGTTACGTATCTTTCAACATGTGACTATGTGATTACAACTTGTTCTATTTAATTGTTCATATTTGACAAATGTGATTAAATTGTTACTAAAATGACGATTTTGTTCTTCACCTTACCTTTATCATGCTTCATATTCATCATTATGTACATCTTCAAGTTATTCATGTTTATCTTCAAGTTTATCTTATTCTTTGCAAATTGAACCAAAAAATTCCGTAGGGATTCATTTAAAGAAGTAGAAGATTTCACAGAAAACATTTAGATTTCGACAAAGATTTTGAGAAGAAGAAAATTTCGAAGAAAAAAAATATTTAAAAAAACTACCATAAATGAACAAATGGAGAAGATAAAAATAAGTCAGAAGAATATTTTTGTCTTTTCATTTAATAAAAAATCATTGTAACCAAATAATCACATTTCCAAAGATACATAACTATTCCACACAAAAAATAATCAATTAGTCACATGGGTAAAAATACATAACCATTGAGTATATTAATCCCAAAATATAATTTTGTAAATAAATTAATAAAAAATAAATTCATATTTTAGAATTAAATATATAATATAACATTAAAAGTACATAACTTGGCCATGCAGGCTGCAGCTGAGGATGTGGGACATTGCCATCCATCCATTATAATTAGTAATTACAGATTAAAGGAAAAATTATTTGTTGAATTGATGTATCTGCTAGAATGGTTAATCTGAGTGATAAAATACTTGGGTCTCAAATACGAAAATGTACACAATTATGAGTAGAATTCCCCAATATTAGGATCTTCAGAATCTTTTCCTTAAGCAGACGTCGCTCTCCTTAGCACTGACCTACACAGATAAATAGCCTCGGGTTGATCCGTTTTCTTTGGATTTGAATGGAACAGTTACGTGACGTCAGCAATCCATGTGACCGTTGAGATCTAACGGTTCACCATCTGCGACGTTTCGACTTCGATTGCAATCCAACGATCCATCAGGCGTGACCTTTCGACTTCGGTTGCAATGATTACCATTTTTTCAAGGGTCCACTATAAAAAGGGGTGACCCATTCATTTTGGATACTTTTAGCCAATTTAGCTCTACCTTCTCTCTAGATTCTCTCTCTAGAAAAAAACATGTGTTCAGCAATCGCCTTTTTGATTAAAGTGTCGTCATCATTGCCCGTTGCCGAGTAACGCTGCTAGAAGTTCGATTGTTGAAGAAAGTTATGACATCTTCAGGCAATGCACCTAGTAAGACTCTTAACTTTCCCCCTCCTTCCATTGATCCGAAACAAAACCTCATTACTCGATAGAATTTTGTTTGGGGGGTAGAACTCTCGGGTACGAGCGACGCCGATCGACCCCGCTTCCCTTATCCTGAGTCTATGGGTGACGATCAAGTCTGTTTTCCTAAAGAAGACGAAGCGACGATCTATTTAAGTCAAATAGAGGCGGGGCTTCGTTTCCCTTTTTGCGAATCTCTTATAGAGATGTGTCGCTATTATGCCATCACTCCTACTCAATTTACCTGAAACGCCATACGTATGTGGGTAGGTTTTAGTATTCTTTGCTTCGATAAGGGTTGACCCTACTCTCTTTCTTTATTTAGGTCATTTTATCACCTTCAATTCAACGTCTTTGGCGTGTTTCTTTTTAAAACTCGTTTTCCCGAGTCGAAGGGTTGGAATGTTCGACGCATCGGATGGAACCCTTGGTTCTGGAATCCGATAAAGCCCTTGGTTAGTGGGTTGAAGTCCAGTAACTCAAATTGAAAGAGTAAATATTTTTTCTTCTATGGAGGCATCACCTGGCCTTTAAGGAATCCCCGTACAATTCTTTTACCTAGGATGATCTCGACACCCTTAACCTCATATGCCTAGAACACTCCAAGGGACAACTCTAATATATATCAATGGATACATCGGAAGCGACACTTGCTAGTGCGACATTAAAGTCGTCAAATCTTCGTCTAGAGATTGACTGAGTATTTTTCTAATCCTCTCTTTCTCTTTGCAGATGATGATTCTTTTGATTACTTATTTCAACCTTTGGGGCGCTATATCCAGGCGTCGACTGGTGTCCTTCCACCTATCATGGAGGAAGAAGAGTCATCTAAAAAGAAGCATAAGACAAAATTCATAGCCCCAGGGAAAAAGCGGCGCTCCAAGAAGGACAAGACTCCCCCTGCTGATCCATCCAACAATATTGTGCTGGATGAGAGTACTGAAGAAGCAGCGACGCAGATAGGTATTCTTTATTTTTTTTCAAAAGAATTTTACCCTATTTTATGAAATTTTTGCTAACTTAGCCCTTTGATTTAGGTACTGAGGCGTTGCTAGAAGGTCCTAGATTTTCGACCTCCACCCCCGATCCTTCACCCCTTAGGCAAGCAATGCCTCAAAGGTCCCCCTCACCCATCAGGCAAACAATGCCCCAAATGTCCCCTTCATCTGCTGCCCTCATCGATCCTCCCTTGGGTCCTTCTGAAGGCCCTAGTTTTGATTTGAGGCGACACCTCTATGAGACACCCGTCTACGAAAATCGTATGATGAACTGGGAGCCCTAGCGTCGCTGGCAGGGTAGCAGTATTCCAGAGGAAACCTCCCTTCATGATAGACTTTCCGAAGGAACCCCCTTCATTCCAACATGGCCCTACACTTGGTGAGTGGTTCTGTACTTCCTGGGGATCGTCGCCAGCTCCACTTCAATCCTCAATGGGTATAAGGGGCTGTTAGGAATCATCTCACCTCAGTTGCCTCCGTAAGTTTTCTTTCTTTTATTTGATTATTCTTCTCATTATTTATAATTAACCTTTTGTCTATAACTTTTAGCCACAAAAACTGAGGTCGGCAAATGTGACTATGGAGGATAATGTTGTGAGAGCTCTCAAAGCTGCTCATCCTGATAAGGAGAGGGCTGAATGGATGAAGGCGAAGGCTAATATTGAAAATTAGTATCTTGGTGAGGAGCGTCACCTCAATGACAGAGTGATTGAGAAAGCGCAGTTTGCCATTGAGAAGGCCAACAAATTTGCTCAGCAGCTTGCCGAATCTGAGCAAGTCTCCAACAAGAATAGGGAAAATGCTCGCCGGGTCGAGAAGATGATTTCTTCCTTAAATAATGAGAAATAGGCGGCGCTTCTCAAAGTTGAGACTGCCTAGAAGGAGAAAGAGGCGGCGGTTCTCCACTTGAGACTGCTCAGAAGGAGAAACAGGCAGCACTTCTTCAGTTTGAGACTGCCAAGGTCGAGGCGGTAGAGTCCTTTAAGCAGTCTGCCGCCTTTAAAGAGGTTGCTGAGAGGCATTTGGTGGATAAGATAATCAGGATGTATGGTAATCTGGTCTCCCAAATTCGTGGGATTCAAGCTGATTTCCCTGTGGAACAAGTAAGAGGTTTTCAACCCTTTTTACGGATGCAGCAGGAGAACAAGGATGCTAAGGCTTCTGCTTCTCAGGCTAAATCTGCCCAGAAATAAGCGACGCCAGAGACTAGCAGGACTCCCACTCAGGCTAAGGCTGGCCAGAAGCGAGCGACACCAGAGCCCAGCAACACTCCTTCCAAAGGCACTCCTCCAAGAGACACTTGAAGAATATTTTACTGTTTTCTAGGTCTTGTAGTTTTTATTTCTCTGAATGTTTGAAGACATTTTATCTTGTAAATCATTTTGGAAAATAAAGTCAAGGCGGAAACTCTTTTGGTATGCAATTGATTTTGCAACTCATTTTTCTTTAATAGCTCATTTACTTATAGAATCGACGCTTTTGAGAACTTGTGTCAGTCATTAGTAAATGATCATACTTGATATATTTACAATGGTATCGTTCCTTACAACTTATGCATAGAATTTTTTCAAATGCTCCGCATTGAAAATATTCTTCAACTTCTTTCATTCCTCATCCTCCAAGACATAGACGTTGGGGTGAGGGATATCGATGACCTTAAAAGACCCTTTCCACTTTGGAGATAACTTATTCATCTTGTCCAAGTGTGAAAATTCATTTCTTCACCATACCATCCCCCCACGAAAAATTAGCGAGAGGAGACTCTCCGATTATAATATCTAGCTGTAGCCAACCACATTTTCCTTGGATTTCGTTTGATATCCATTGTTTGGCTTCTACAAGATCGAGGTCAATGCGCCTTTGTTCATCATTGGGCGTCGCCTCAAAATGTGTTATCCGATGTGAGGCTATTGCTATTTCAGTAGGGGTGACAACTTCTGAGCCATATACCAATACAAAGGGTGTTTCACCCGTGATTTTTTTTGGCGTGGTCCTAATAGACCATAAGACATTATCCAATTCTTCAGTCCATTTTCCTTGTAAGGCGTCGATTCGTTTTTTCAATCCACTGAGAACGATTTTGTTTTCCGCTTCTACTTGTCCATTTGTTTGTGCATGTCTTACTGAAGCATGGCGATGCTCAATATGAAATTCTTCGCAAAAGTATTTTAACTTTCTTCCTTCAAACTGAGGGTCATTATCACTGATTAGAACACTCGGAATTCCATATCTGAAAATAATCTCGGACTTGAGGAATTTAACCACTTGGAATTCTGTAGTCGACGCCAACGCTTTAGCCTCTACCCACTTGGAGAAGTAGTCTATTGCGGCGATGATATAACACTTATGCTTGGATTTAGGAAATGGACCTACCAAATCAATTCCCCATTGGACAAACGGCCAGGCGACACGCATGGGTATTAATTCAGATGGTGGACGCCCTATTCTTGGAGTGTATTTCTGGCATGACTCTCATTTTTTCACCATTTCAACTGCTTCCTTCGCCATTGTGGGCCAATAATAACCTTGATTCAAGGCTTTTCGAACAATTGACTTTGCCCCCTCATGGCATGCAACATATCCTTCATGCAATTCTCTGAGTATGGTAGTAGTTTCAGGTGAGGCGACACATCTTAAAAATGGTGTACATAATCCCTTTTTATAAAGGACCCCATCATTCAAGGTATAGCTTGGCGCTATACACTTCATTGTCTTTATCTCTGCCTCTTCCAAGGGTTCTCTTCCAGGTTCCAGGTATGCTCTTATGGGCGTCGCCCATGTATCAGTACTTTGAATGTTAAAACATTCATAAGTCCCTTGAACCGAGACACTTTCCACAAAATGCACTTTTAAAGGCGTTGGTTGCCATACATATTTGCTCAACGCATCGGCTTCTCCATTTTCTTCCCTTGGAATGGCGTTAATCTCGAACTGAGCAAAACTATCCACCAAAGTTTTTGCTTCTCTCAAATATTTTTTCATCATCTTTCCCTTGGCTGCATATTCCCCCTTTTAATTGGTTGACCACAAGTTGGGAATCACAATATACTTTGATGGCAGTGATGCCTATATCTTTTGCTATCCTTAAGCCTGCAATCAACGCCTCATATTCATATTCGTTATTGGTAGCCTTGAAGGTTAAAACTAGGGTGTATCTCAAGGGTTCTCCTCCATCTGGTGGAGTTAGCACTAATCCTGCCCCCCAGCCTTCGATGCATGAAGACCCATCCGTGTATAACTTCCATATAGGAGACACCTCTTCCATAACTGGAGAAGGTAGGATGCTCGTTGCAGGCGACGCCTCAATATTCTCATGAGTTGACTCTACTATGAAATCAGCAAGAGCTTGGCCTTTGATGGCTGTGTCGGATCCGACTTTCCCCGACCCGTTTGAAAAATATTTTTTTATTTTCTCGTTTGAAAATGTCGGGTCTTGGCGAGCGACGAGTCCGGTCGAGTGGAGTCATCAACCAGACCGAAAAAGTTGAAAGAGTCGCCACCGATTAATTGAAGGCTAATCAGAATCCTAAAATTGCCTAGGGTACATGGAGTTAACATCCTAGGGTTTAGAAATGTCTACGTCTAGAGAATCGAGTTCGGGGGTTTGATTACGTCTTAAAAGATCGCAAGCTCATAATTCGCCATTTCGGTACTTTAGTTTGATTTTGATTTTTTTTTTCAATTTGCCTGAATTGCCCGTTTTGATCATGCTTGGCCCAAAAAGGCTACATGCATTTTTTTAATTAAACAAACCATGTACAAGCATTTTTTTTGAGTTAATCTTAAATAAACAAGAGAGAACTAAAGTTAATCGTGCTCGAAAAAAAATGGTTTAACTCTCGAGCCATTTTAAACGTGTCAAAACATGCACGGATGATTTTTGAAGATATTAAGCTTGTTGGACTAATTTGTCCTATTTTAAGAAGTTATAGGATCTCTAAAAAAATATCGGGACCAAATTGAAATTTATTAAAATTTGAGCTGAATAGGACAAATATTTTCGAAATTGCAGAAATGACCCTAAACTATTCTGGACTTATTCGTAACATTTGGTAAAGCTCCAAAATAACTCAAGAATTATTTTGGACTTATTTGTAACATTTTGAGAAATCATGGAATATCCAGAAAAATTTAGGAATCAAAAATGTAATTTTCGAAAATATTATAACTGAACTGATTTTTTTTTAAATTACAAATTGACCCTAAACTATTTTAGATTTATTTGTAACACTTGGTAAAATTCCAAAATAACCCAAAAATTATTCTAGACTTATTTGTAACATTTTGAGAAATCATGGAATGTCTAGAAAAGTTTAGAAATAAAAATGTATTTTTTTAAAAAAAACGAGCTGAATTAAAAAAAAATCAAAATCGCACAAATGACCCAAAACTTTTCTGATTTGGTTTATAACACTCGATAAAGTCCCAGAAATGACCCGAGAGTCCAAGGACCGAGTTGTAACCTTCATCAAAGTTTGGGAAGGACCTAAGTTATTTTTGAATTTTGTTTTCACATATACATAATATATATATATATAGTATTACATAGACATAATATAAATATATATTATACATATAGATAACATAAACATAATATAAATATATATTATACATATATATATATATATATTAACAAGTATATTATACATAAATATATAATATATGTATATAAACTCTCAATTTTATTTCACATTTAGAAAATACAAATATGATATTGAATATGAGAGAAATATACCTAACTCATTGGAGGTTTAATACCGTACGAGGAACCGAGACCGATAATTATCAATACTTTTTTCCACTCTTTTTCTATTTTTTCTTCACTCTTTTTTTCTATTATTTTTCTTCACTTCTTCAAGAAATAATTCTACCGTAGTTTCCTTCTATTTATATACAAAATTTTGGTAGATATTTTTAGATATTTATTTTGTAGATATTATTTTAAAATTTTATTTTTATATCGATTTCTCTTGGCTCGATTCCCCGCGTACGGTATTTTGACCCCGAGCCAAAATCAGGTGTTTACAGGCTGTCCTTGGAGCAAATTGGATTCGAAACTCAGTTAACTCTATCACCCACTTTATCATCCTTCCAGATGCGTCTGGCTTTTGGAGAAAATGTTTTAGTGGTCGATTAGTTAGTACAGTGATTTCGTACTCGTGGAAATAGGGGCGAAGCTTTCTAGCATAAACTACCAACGCAAAAGGATAATTCTCAACCTCTACATAGTTTATTTCTGTTTTTGAAAAAACTTTAGATACATAGTAAACTGGCACTTGGCTAGTTTCTATGTTCTTTACAAGGACTGAGCTTACATCCACTGGACTGACACTTAAGTAGAGAACTAAAGCGTCGCCCTTTTCTGGCTTGGCAAACGGAGGTAGTGTTCGAAGGTGCTTCTTGAGATCTTGAAATGCTTCTTCACATGCTGGCGTCCATTCGAACTTCTTATTAGCCCTCAATACTTGGAAGAAAGGTAATGATCTATCCCCCGCTTTGGCTAAAAACCGGCTGAGCGTCGCCAGTCTTCCATTTAAACTCTGCACTTTCTTATGACATGTAGGTCTCTTCATACCCTCTATGGCGTTGAGCTTCTCGGGATTAACTTCAATCCCCCTCTGGCTCACCATATATCCCAGGAATTTTCCAGACTGGACGCCAAAAGCACATTTGGTAGGGTTTAATCGCACCTGGTGCAGCCTCATCACCTCAAAAGTCTTCCTGATATCTTCAGTATGGTCGACGCTTTTTATGGATTTAACCAACATGTCCTCAACATAAACTTCCATGTTTACTCCTATCATGCCTGTAAAAAGCTTGTTGACCATCCGCTGATAGGTGGCGCCAACATTAATGAGCCCAAAAGGCATGACAATGTAGTGATATATATCACTATCTGCATAGAAAACTGTATTATGAGCATCGTCCTTTGACATCTTGATCTGATTATAACCATAATATGCATCCATAATGTCGGACGTCGGATCCGACTTTCCCGACCCGTTTTGGAAAATATTTTAAATTTTCGTTTTTGAAAATGTCGGGTCTTGGCGAGCGACGGGTCCGGTCGAGCGGGGTCATCAACCGGACCGAAAAAATTGAAAGAGTCGCCACCGATTAATTGAAGGCTAATCGGAATCCTAAAATTGCCTAGGGTACATGGAGTTTACATCCTAGGGCTTAAAACGGTCTACGTCCAGAGAATCGAGTTCGGGGGTTTGATTACGTCTTTAAAAGCTCGCGAGCTTATAATCCGCCCTTTCGGTACTTTAATTTTGCTTTTGAAATGTTTTTTTTCAATTTTTGCCCGAATTGCCCGTTTTAATCATGCTTGGCCCAAAAAAAACTACATATATTTTCTTTAAATTAAACAAACCATGTACAAACAATTTTTTTTTTTTTTTAATAAACAAGATAGAACTAAAGTTAATCGTGCTCGAAAGAAAATGGTTCAACTCTCGAGCCATTTTAAACGTGTCAAAACATTCACGAATAATTTTTGAAAATATTAAGCTCATTGGACTAATTTGTCCCATTTTAAGAAGTTATAGGATGTCCAAAAAAATATAGGGACCAAAATGCAATTTATAAAAATTTGAGCTGAATTGGACAAATATTTTCGAAAATTGCAGAAATGACCCTAAACTATTCTGGACTTATTTGTAACACTTGGTAAAGTTCTAAAATAACCCGAAAATTATTCTAGACTTATTTGTAACATTTTGAAAAGTCATGGAATGTCCAGAAAAATTTAGGAATAAAAATTGTAATTTTCGAAAAATAATATAACTTAACTTAAAATTACAGAATTGACCCTAAACTATTCTAGATTTATTTGTAATACTTGGTAAAATTCTAAAAATAACCCGAAAATTAATCTACACTTATTTGTAACATTTTTTGAAATCATGGAATGTCTAGAAAAGTTTAGAAATCAAATTGTATTTTTTTTAAGAGCTGAATTAAGAAAAACAATTTGCACAAATGGCCCAAAACTTTTCCGGTTTGGTTTATAACACTCGATAACGTCCCAGAAATGACCCGAGAGTCCAAGGACCGAGTTGTAACCTTCATCAAAGTTTGGGAATGACCTAAGTCAATTTTGAAATTTTTTTCACATATACATAATATATATATATATAGTATTACATAGACATAATATAAATAGATATTATACATATAGATAAATAGATAACATAAACATAATATAAATATATATTATACATATAGATATATATAGTAATACATAAACATAATATAAATATATATTATACGTATAGATATATATAGTAATACATAAACATAATATAAATATATATTATACGTATAGATATATATAGTAATACATAAACATAATGTAAATATATATTATACATATATATATAATAGTATAAACATAATATAAATATATATAGTAATACATAAACATAATATAAACATATATTATACATATAGATATAATAGTATTACATAAACATAATATAAATATATTATACATAAATATATAACATATGTATCTAAACTCTTCTCTTTTTTTTTTTTTTTACATAAATAATAACATTAGGAAATACAAATACAATATTAAATGCAAGAAAAATATACCTAAATCGTTCGGAACTTAAACACCGTACGAGAAACCGAGATCGATAATTACCGATATATTTTTTTCACTCTTTTTTTTTTTACTCTCTCTAATCACTCTTCTCTTCCTATTTCTCTTCCAATCCTTTCCTTACCCTCTCTCATTTCTCACGACAACTAACCTCTATTTATACACAATTTGCATCTTATTTTATTATTTTATTTTTTAAAAAAATAATAAAAAAGACCAAGTTGTACAAAAAGAGGAACATGGCCATGTGGCCATGTTTCACGTTCAGATATTTTTTTTAATAAAATTTAAATTTTTTTTTTTTTTTTTTTTTTTAAATATCGATTTCTCTTGGCTCGATTGCTTGCGTACGGTATTTGACCATGAGCCAAAATCAGGTGTTTACAGTTGCCCCTCTTTGAACACGCACTCATGGGATTGATCTCATGAGTGTGTGTTCAAAGACAAACAACTGATTTTGGCTCATCTTTATTCATCATTTACATAGTAGATAAATATCTTTACGCAACTTTCAGAAGCTAGACACCTATAGGTCCCGATCGTTGACGATGATTTGTGGAGACTGAGTGTCTAAACGCTCATCAACTTGTGATTCCCAGACGTTGGACACCTACATGTCCTGGTTGTCGAGGATGCCTTGCGGAGGCTGAACAACTAAAGGCTCCGCTCGTCGACTTGTGACTTGTTGGGGATGACTTGCGGAGGTTGAACACCTAAAGGCTCCGTTGGTCGACTTGTGACTCCCAGAAGCTGGATAACTACACGTTCTGGTCATCGAGGATGACTTTCGGAGGCTGAACACCTAAAGGCTCCGTTGGTCGACTTGTGACTCCCAGAAGCTGGATAACTACAGGTTCTGGTCATCGAGGATGACTTTCGGAGGCTGAACACCTAAAGGCTCCGTTGGTCGACTTGTGACTCCCAGAAGCTGGATAACTGCAGGTCCTGATTGTCGAGATGACTTGCGAAGGTTGAACACCTAAAGGCTCCGTTTGTCGGCTTGTGACTCCTAGAAGCTGGATAACTACAGGTTCAGGTCATTGAGGATGGCTTGCGGAGGCTGAACACCTAAAAGCTCCGTTGGTCTTTTTTTCTTTTTTTTTTTTTTAATCTCAATTTTCTTTCCTTTTGCTACGATTCTTTTCGCACCTCTCGGTTCCCTTAATTTTTGCCTAGGTCGCCCTTTCGGGTTTTCAACCTAGCAGAGATTTGATTCCTCTCCTTTTGCCATGATTGTCCTTTTGGGGATTTTCAATCATGCCCCTCTTCCCTAAGTTTTGCCTAAACCGCCCTTTCGGGTTTTCGATTTAGCGGGAATTTTCTCACTTTTGGGAGGTTCGTATTCTGGTTACAAAGTCCTTAAGGATAGTATTTTCTGACTGTGTCCATATTGATTGGACTGGGGAGTTCTTGGCCATCCATATTGGTGATGATCATGGCTCCTCCACTGAAAACCTCTTTCACGACATAAGGCCCTTCATATTTAGGCACGAACTTGCCCCGAGAATCTGGATTGACTCGCAGGATTTTTCTGAGAACTAGATCGCCTGCTTGTAATTCTCTTGGACGTACCTTCCTGTTAAATGCACGAGCCATGTGTTGCTGGTACAATTGCCCATGACACAGCGCGATGAGCCGCCTTTCATCTATGAGATTTAATTGCTCGTATCTGCATCTCGCCCATTCTGATTCGTCCATCTCTGCTTCAGCGAGGATCCTTGCTGATGGGATTTCTACTTCAATTGGCAGCACGACTTCAGTCCCGTAAACAAGGGAAAATGGGGTTGCCCCTGTTGATGTCCGTATTGAGGTCCTGTATGCCATGAGTGCCCAAGACAGCTTGTCGTGCCAGTCCTTATAATTGACAGTCATTTTCTCTATGATCTTCTTGATATTCTTATTTGCTGCTTCCACTGCGCCATTCATTTGTGGGCGATATGGAGACGAATTTCTATGCTTGATCTTAAATTGGTCACACAACCCATCAACCAATTTATTATTCAGATTTTTGGCATTATCTGTGATGATTGACTCCGGCACCCCATAACGCGCGATGATATCCTGCCTAATGAAACGCTCGACCGCTTTTGCCGTTACTGACGCTAGGCTAATAGCCTCTATCCACTTGGTGAAATAATCGATCGCCACCAATATGAATTGATGACCATTGGACGCCTTTGGAGAGATCATGCCGATTACATCGATACCCCACATTGAGAAATGCCATGGGGAAGTCATAGGATAGAGCTCGTGTGGTGGAGCGTGGATTTGGTCTGCGTACACTTGACAGAGGTGACAATGTTGGACATGTCTCATACAATCAGACGTCATGGTGGACCAAAAATACCCAAGTCTCATTATCTTTTTTGATAGCATTCGCCCGCCCATGTGTGGGCCACAAAAACCTTCGTGAATTTCTTCCATTAAGCGCCCAGCTTCTTTGGCATTAACGCATCTCAAAAGGGTATCATCAAATGATCTTTTGTATAAGGTCGGGCCACTGAGAAAATAATTGCAAGCCATCCTTCGTACGACCTTCCGGTCATTTCTTGTGGCACCTTCTGGGAACTCTCCAGACTCCACGTATTTTTTTATGTCCGTGAACCACGGCTGACCGTCTGACTCTTCAATTGCATAACAATAGGCTGGAACCTCCTTGATCTTGATCTCCACTGGTAGTACCTGATTTCCCGGTGAAATTTTACTCATTGATGCGAGCGTTGCCAATGCGTCTGCAAATTGGTTCTTATTTCTCGGCATATGAGTGAAAGTGATGTCTTCAAATTCTGCAGCTAAATCCTCAAGGTGCTCGTGGTATGGTTGGAGTTTGACATCCCTCGTCTTCCATTCCCCTGTCGTTTGGAGGATGATTAACATTGAATCTCCGAACACTTCTAGTTTCTTCACTTCGAGGTCTAGTGCAGCTCGCATGCCGAGAACACATGCCTCATATTCTGCAATGTTGTTGGTGCAGTGGAAGGTGACCTTGGCTACCACTGGGAAGTGTTGCCCCTTTGGTGAGATGAGCACTGCCCCGATACCCCCTTCGACTGAATTCACAGCACCGTCGAAGTACATCCTCCAATTTGCCTTCGGCATCCCTTCTTCTTCTACTTGCATGATCTCACCATCTGGGAATTCGGAGTTGATCAAGTGATCGTCGTCTATGGGAAACTCCGCTAAATGATCGGCGATTGCTTGCCCCTTCACCGAAATTCGAGGTACGAATTCTATGTCATACTCAGATAATTGAACTTGCCATTTGGCGATATTTTTTGTCCATGCTGGCTTATCTAAGAGGTATCTCACGGGATCCATCTTCGAATACAGACGTATGGTGTAGTACAACGTATACTGGCGAAGTCGCTGCATTACCCACACGAGTGCGCAACATATCCTTTCCACCTCTTGATACTTTGTTTCACCCTCCGTGAATTTCTTACTCACGTAGTATATGGCATGTTCATTCTTTCCAGTCGCATCGAGTTGTCCCAACATGCACCCCAACGAGTCTTGGCGCACTGTTAAATACATAATGAGTGGTCGTCCTGGAGTTGGCGGCACCAGGACTGGTGGGCTCATCAGGTATTTTTTTTATGGACTCTAAGGCGTTCTGGCATTCCTCATCCCAAATTATCCGAGCGTTCTTACGTAAAAGACGAAATAAAGGTTGACACTTGGTTGTCATATTTGCGATGAAACGCGCAATGTAATTCAAACGTCCTAAAAGGCTTCGGACCTGCTTGACGGTCGATGGTGGGGGTAACTCTTGTATCGCCTTGACTTTGTCAGGGTCTACTTCAATTCCATTCTTACTGACTATGAAGCCCAATAACTTGCCTGATGTGGCTCCAAAAGTGCATTTAGTCGGGTTTAAACGCAACTTGTACTTCTTGAGCCTTTCAAATAGCATGCGTAAATTGATCAAGTGATCTTCACCTTCTTGAGACTTTGCAATCATATCATCTACGTACACCTCGATCTGTTTGTGCATCATGTCGTGGAACAGTGTCACCATGGCCCTTTGGTAGGTTGCCCCTGCATTTTTTAAACCGAAAGGCATAACTCTGTAACAAAATGTGCCCCACATCGTGACAAATGCGGTTTTTGACTTATCTGCCTCAGACATCTTGATCTGGTTGTATCCTGAGAACCCGTCCATGAACAAGAACATCGTATGACGTGCCGTGTTGTCGACCAACATATCGATATGAGGCAGAGGGAAATTATCCTTCGGACTGGCTTTGTTAAGATCTCGATAGTCGACACAGATGCGGACGCGACCGTCCTTCTTGGGTACTGGAACAATATTTGCTACCCATTCAGAATAGTTGCAAACTTCTAAGAATCCAGCGTCGATTTGCTTGATGATCTCTTCCTTAATTTTAAGGATTAGGTCGGGACTTTGTCTCCTCAGGTGTTGTCTCTTGGGTCGAAAGTTCTCAGTGTCTAATGGCAGAACGTGCTCCACAATTGACGAATCAAGGCCTGGCATGTCAGCATATGACCAGGCAAAAATCTCCTGGTACTCTTTTAGCAAATCCATCATCTGAGTTCTTTGGTTAGGACTCAGAGTTGTCCCAATCTTCAATTCGCGTGGTTCCTCGGGAGTGCCGATGTTTATGACCTCAGTGACTTCTGTTGTTAGGAGTTTGTCTTTCTCATACCTGTCCCAACTTTCTTCAATTTCCTTTGTGACATCCTCCTCACCGAATCCTTCTCCGTAATGTACAGAATCAGATTCGGCGAGGGTGTCCTTGTACGAGATTGAATCATGTTTCCCCTTGTGTTCTTTAGAGGTATTGTTCCTAAAGAAGGAAGCAGAAGAGAAATGAGATTAATATCAGAAGGAGATATAATATTGATAACATGATTAACACAAGAAGGGATTCATTTGATGTGGTCATGACAAATTTCCCCTATTCCAAAACCGTGAGGCTCATAACATATGCCATACGCGGAATACATCCCTTTTCAAAAGGTCTTACTCATTATTACTAAGAGAAAACGCATAAGCAGGTAATGTCATCCAGTTTGTGATATTCTCCCCACTAGCAAGTGGACGGACGAAAAGGCCTGAGGGAGCTTCATCAAGCAGGGCTCCAATGGTGACACCGATCGAAAACAAGCCTGATAAGCCTTCATGAGAAGCAACTTCGTCGGGTTGAATCATTTGTGGTGGGCCAGGAAATGAAACAGCGAGGGGAGGAAACATCAATGCCCGTGAATTTCCAGTTAAACGTTTCCTTCGGGCGACTTCGTAATCTTTGAAATTAGGATAGAAACCCAGTCCAAAAGTGCCTTTGTTCTTCCTTGGAGCTATTGGGTGTATGATGCCCTGACCATGGATTCCCAGTCCGCGTCCTAAGATGAAGTTGTTGCCTAACATGATCTTCCCCACCATGAGCTCGGCTCTGTCTGGTGCTGGCTCTCCCCAATCCCTAATCACAGAAATGAGATCGAATGCATGGAAAGACAATGCATCTTCGGTCTCGATTCCGATGAAAGGTACGGAAGTCTCCTTATAGATGTTGTAATCTTCCTCCCCATCGATCACAACCAGGCGATCCTCATATATAAATTTTACTTTCTGATGCAGGGTAGAAGGCACTGCACCAGCAGCGTGTATCCAAGGTCTTCCCAAAAGTAGACTGTAGACCCCTGGAATGTCCAAGACTTTGAAAGCTACGCTGAACACGCATGGACCAATCTCCAATGGTAATTCAATTTCTCCTTCTACCTCCCTTATATTGCCATCAAAAGCTCGAACAACACTCTTGGTTGGACGGATGAGTGACGGATCTATATTCATATGTTGGAGGGTGGACATCGGGCATACATTTAAAGTTGAGCCGTTGTCAATCATTACTCTTGAGAGCACGTATCCCTTGCTTTTGCACACGATGTGGAGGGCCTTGACATGTTGTTGTCCCTCAGAACCCAACTCTTCATCCCCGAAGGCGATTTGGCTAGCAAAAACCGAACCGATGAGATTCTCTACTTGGCGGGTTGAAATTTCCTTTGGTACCAGGGCTTCCTTCAAGACATTCATTAATGCCTCTCGGTGTGGTTCAGAACTCAACAACAGAGCCAACACAGATATTTGCGCTGGGGTTCTGCGCAACTGGTCCACGACCTTGTATTCAGCATCCTTTACAATCTTCATGAAATTGCTCGCTTCTTCTTCAGTTACCTTCTTCTTTTGGGCTCCCTCCACATCCTTCTCTTTGGGCGGGTTTTCTGGCTGGATATAGCAACGTCCAGATCGAGTCATACTGAAAATGTCTTCATTTTTCGCAGATCCTTCCGCGTACCCCCCATAGTTCCAAGGTACCCTTTTGTTGCTCTCGTACTTGAATGGTGCTGGTCCTTGCGGTACGTAGTCAATGATTAGTGGGGTGATCATCGAAACGTAATTTTTTAGCATCTCCTGACCCATGGGGCTGATCAAAGGGGTTGGTCCTTCTTCTAAGAATATCATGTTGACTGAGCCTGAAGCGTGGTTGGGTAGCGGATTGGTATTTACATTCGGTGGCGAAATGGGATTTAAGACAAGGTATTTATGATCAATAAGGTCTTGGATTCGGTGCTTCAGGCGAGGGCAATTGTTAGTGGTGTGCCCAGGTGCTCCCATGTGGAATTCACATTTTGAATTTGGTTCATTAGCCAGAATTCTCGTTTCGGGGCTCAGAATCTCAGGACCTATGAGCCCTTGAGTCAAAACCTTCTTGTACAATTCAACCAATGGTATTGGAAGAGGGGTAAACTGTCGGGGCTCTCGAAACCTCCTTTGGTTCCCACCTCGGTTGACAGAATCTTGTGGGTTAGGTAGAGGGGTTGATCCTTGTGGGGCTCGAGGAGCCTGAGGCATCGGGACCACCGGTGATGGTTGGTATTGTTGATACGGAGCCGAGTAAGGAGCCTGGTAAGGGTTTGGATAGACCGCGCCTATGGTCGGGGTAGGCTTCTTTGTTCCAGTTTTCTTAGGATCCGCTGCACCTTTGTATGGGTCTTCAATCTTTCCTGACCGAAACCCTCGCTCAATCAATTCGCCTGTCATGATGAGATTTGAAAATTCCGCTGTGGATTGACTCATCATTTGGGTATAATATATACCCTTAAGAGTGCTGATAAAAATCGGGACTGCCTCGTTCTGCCCGAGAGGTGGGTTCATGCAGTTGGCCTTTCCCCTCCACTCAGACACATATTCTTTGAAAGATTGTCCCTCTTTCATCTCCATAGCCTGAAGATCAAGGCGAGTTGGAGCGTTATCCAGATTATGCTTATATCGGCGGTGGAAAAGCTTGGCCAGCTCCTCCATATTTGGCACTTGCTCTGTTCTTAATCCTGCGAACCAGACCAGCGCCTCCCCTTTCAAACTTTCCTGGAAAGTCTGGACCATCAACTTGGTATACTGTTGATATGGAGTCATTTTCGCCATATAGATCTTAAGGTGAACAATCGGATGTCCTGTTCCATCAAACCTTTCAAAGTCTGGCACCTTGAATTTATCAGGCATCGGGATTTCCTGAAATAGAGCCAGATCAGAGAAGTTCAGGTCTCCCAATCGATCTACTCCTTGAATAGACCTCATTTTTTCTTCAATCTGCTTCAAACGCTTGTCTTGTTCAGTCTCGATCGGGACAACTGTGACCGAGTAATTGGGGAGACCAAACGCGGGTCGTGCGACCTGGTTGGGATAAACAGGTATCGGAGGTGCAACCCGTTCATGCTTAAGAGGAAAAGCTTGCTCTTGAGGGCCATGTATAGGTAGTGGAACTTTATTAGGACAGTCATATGTAGGAGGTGGAGCTTGGTTGGGATGGCCATATGTGGGAGGTGGAGCTTGGACAGGATGACCATATGTGGCAGGTGCAGCTTGATCAGGATGACCATATGTAGGAGATGGAGCTTGCTCGGGGTGACCATATGTGGTAGGTGGAGCTTGGTCGGGATGACCATATGTGGGAGGTGGAGCTTGCTCGGGGTGACCATATGTGGTAGGTGGAGCTTGGTCGGGTAAGACCAAAGTACTTGGAATGGATTGATGAGGTACTACTGGCGGAGGTGTTGCTTGAGAAGACGAGGTGGCTGCTTGGGCGTTTAGAAAAACCCACATTTGATCGAACCGGGATGTCATACCAGCCATGCCAGCATTCATGCTGTGTATAGTTTGTTCGAGCTGGATGATCCTCTCTTCATATTCTTGAGGTGCCGGATTTGTCAACTGTCGCACGGGTTCCGGAAAACCTGGTGGAGGGTTTTGATTTGGTTGCTCCATTCACTCCCGTTGAACGAAACCGCGAGTGCGTATCGGGCTTGTTCTTGCCAGATGTGCCTAAATCATTCAAATAACATAGTAAGAATGGTAAATACACAATTGATCATGCATGTTTTTGTTTTAATATGCATGTTCCGTTCATTCCATTCATAGGCTTTGATGACATATACGACAAAAGTTTTTTTCAAACAATACTCTAAAAGGAGTTGGTCAATCAAAATCTAATTCTTAAGACGTTTCACACGACGACGCAGCTCGTTGAGTGCATTTGTCGCTTGCTCCTTGGTTCGAAGGAAGGTCGGGGACATGCATTTCGAAAATCTTTTTAATTGCCTCGCCCTTCGTCTGGACTGTTCAAGGGTGCCATTCAACTCATCTATTTTGCCCTCACATTTATCCAAGGTGCGATCCCGACTTCTCACTTCATTTCGCACACACCGTACCTCATTGCGCAGGCGTTGGATTTCTTTCTTGGATCTAGAGTGTTCATCAGCCCAAGCAATACTTTGAATTTCCACCCTAGATTTCATGATCGCGTAGATGTCCTTGTGAGATGACGGTGATTGCTTGGGTCTATCCCCGATTATCTCCTTCGGGTCAAAAGGCGGACTTGCGGGTGCCGAGTAGAACTTATGAATGTACTCTGTTGTCGCATGGTAATCGTTTTCCTTTGTCGTGGAGCCTTCTATCAGATTTATGAATAGTGGGACTCGGTTTCCCCAATCATCATTCACTTGTCGAACTGAGTCTCGTAGTGAATTTGCAATGTCTGCTCGGCTGTGCCACTTGTATGATCTTGGGGGTCCATGAATGTGCACCGGAATATCTTGGAAACCACCGAATTGTCGAATAACTCGGGAAGGGTAGGTAGTCATGGATCCTCGATGGCTGAGAAGCGAAACTCCCTCGAAAGTTTTGCATCTAAGGATCGTAGAACGGTGGATGGGTAACCATCTAGCCGTCCATAAAATGTCCTTATGCGTTAATTTTGAAATATAGATTTTCCAATCGAGGGCTTTCCATTTTTCAGCTTCGAACAATGATCGACCTAACATTCTCGAGATAACCCTTTTGTCACCTAAAAAGTTTGCCCGGGGAAAATTCATGCCAAATTCTTTTATATGGCTTAAGAACCAAATCTGAAGTAAGGCCGGACTTGCTTTCAGTTCTCCTTTCCCTTTGGTTTTTAAAATGTTTAGAGATGCAATGGTTTCGGCGAGCAATGCCGTCACGAAACCCTTGCCTTCTATTACTTGGGTAACGACTTTAGCCATAGCTGAGTCGATGAGACCATTAGAAAAGGGAAATACGACCGTTCCCAAAACAAGTAAAATAAAAGCATGGCATCTCCCCGGGGCATTTGTTTTATCGACAATTTGGTGCTCTATCCAATATACCAAAAGTTCAATAGATAAGCCATGCCCCCCATTCAACCTGAGCTCGGTGGACATTTTGTTTGTTGTGACTTTGAGCAGTTTGGCCAAGGTACTATCTTCGCCTCTTTGTTGGAGGTCGGGTTGAATAATTCCACGATCCCAATCTACCCCTTGAACGAGTTGACGGTATTCTTCGAGCGTAGGTGTGAGTTCATTGTTGTTTATCACGAAGACGACGTTTTTTACATCCCAAAAATCAGACAAAGCATCGAGGAGAGCCCAATTGACTTTGTAGTTTGCAAGTTCATGAACCTCGCCAATGTTCTCATTCACGTACTTCTGATCCTCTTTTGTCATGGCTTTCCATATTCTGGCAATTTCGACCGTGGGGGGCTGAATGGCCTTGGTGCGAGGACAGTGGTTTGTCTGCTTCATCCTTACCAAAGATGATATGTAAAACGTCCTAAGGATACAAGACAAAATGAACGGAACTTACATTTTTTTTTTTTTTAGAAAAATGCAATGCAAGTGCGAGAAAGTAAATGTCATTACTAAGTTATTACATTTACAGAGGATTATGGAATACAAAAGGCCCAATCCTATACATATCATAATCTATGGCCAAAACAAAACACGAGAAAATGAACAAACACGAAACTGGTAGAAGGTTAAGCGTGGTGTGGAGCTTTTGTTCTAACGGGATGGAATTTCTAGGTCCTCTGAACCGGCGGAACCTCACCCCCTGTAGAGGATCATAGGCCCATTCCGATCATCGAGTTGAGTTTTTTAGGTGCGTGCCGGCGGTCCAAACCGCTCCGGGCGCATTCCCATACTAAACTCCCTAAGCTCTTAATGTGCTCCAGGTCCGAGCGGGTAATGGTAACCAACGTGGTGTGTGCATAACGAGGATTTACATCATTTTGAATTATTACATTTACATTGCTTTTCAGACAAAAATTTAAAACTGCAAGCATGAGCAAACGGTCAAAACAAATAGGTAAAAATATAACATGGCAAAGCAAACATGACAAAGCCTAAACCCTCTAAAAAACATCCCCAGCAGAGTCGCCAAATTGTCGGACGTCGGATCCGACTTTCCCGACCCGTTTTGGAAAATATTTTAAATTATCGTTTTTGAAAATGTCGGGTCTTGGCGAGCGACGGGTCCGGTCGAGCGGGGTCATCAACCAGACCGAAAAAATTGAAAGAGTCGCCACCGATTAATTGAAGGCTAATCGGAATCCTAAAATTGCCTAGGGTACATGGAGTTTACATCCTAGGGCTTAAAACGGTCTACGTCCAGAGAATCGAGTTCGGGGGTTTGATTACGTCTTTAAAAGCTCGCGAGCTTATAATCCGCCCTTTCGGTACTTTAATTTTGCTTTTGAAATGTTTTTTTTTCAATTTTTGCCCGAATTGCCCGTTTTAATCATGCTTGGCCCAAAAAAAACTACATACATTTTCTTTAAATTAAACAAACCATGTACAAACAATTTTTTTTTTTTTTTAATAAACAAGATAGAACTAAAGTTAATCGTGCTCGAAAGAAAATGGTTCAACTCTCGAGCCATTTTAAACGTGTCAAAACATTCACGAATAATTTTTTAAAATATTAAGCTCATTGGACTAATTTGTCCCGTTTTAAGAAGTTATAGGATGTCCAAAAAAATATAGGGACCAAAATACAATTTATAAAAATTTGAGCTGAATTGGACAAATATTTTCGAAAATTGCAGAAATGAACCTAAACTATTCTGGACTTATTTGTAACACTTGGTAAAGTTCTAAAATAACCCGAAAATTATTCTAGACTTATTTGTAACATTTTGAAAAGTCATGGAATGTCCAGAAAAATTTAGGAATAAAAATTGTAATTTTCGAAAATTAATATAACTTAACTGAATTTTTTTTTTTAAAATTACAGAATTGACCCTAAACTATTCTAGATTTATTTGTAATACTTGGTAAAATTCTAAAAATAACCCGAAAATTAATCTACACTTATTTGTAACATTTTTTGAAATCATGGAATGTCTAGAAAAGTTTAGAAATCAAATTGTATTTTTTTTTAAGAGCTGAATTAAGAAAAACAATTTGCACAAATGGCCCAAAACTTTTCCGGTTTGGTTTATAACACTCGATAACGTCCCAGAAATGACCCGAGAGTCCAAGGACCGAGTTGTAACCTTCATCAAAGTTTGGGAATGACCTAAGTCAATTTTGAAATTTTTTTCACATATACATAATATATATATATATAGTATTACATAGACATAATATAAATAGATATTATACATATAGATAAATAGATAACATAAACATAATATAAATATATATTATACATATAGATATATATAGTAATACATAAACATAATATAAATATATATTATACGTATAGATATATATAGTAATACATAAACATAATATAAATATATATTATACGTATAGATATATATAGTAATACATAAACATAATGTAAATATATATTATACATATATATATAATAGTATAAACATAATATAAATATATATAGTAATACATAAACATAATATAAACATATATTATACATATAGATATAATAGTATTACATAAACATAATATAAATATATTATACATAAATATATAACATATGTATCTAAATTCTTCTCTTTTTTTTTTTTTTTACATAAATAATAACATTAGGAAATACAAATACAATATTAAATGCAAGAAAAATATACCTAAATCGTTCGGAACTTAAACACCGTACGAGAAACCGAGATCGATAATTACCGATATATTTTTTTCACTTTTTTTTTTTTTACTCTCTCTAATCACTTTTCTCTTCCTATTTCTCTTCCAATCCTTTCCTTACCCTCTCTCATTTCTCACGACAACTAACCTCTATTTATACACAATTTGCATCTTATTTTATTATTTTTTTTATTATTTTATTTTTAAAAAAAATAATAAAAAAGACCAAGTTGTACAAAAAGAGGAACATGGCCATGTGGCCATGTTTCACGTTCAGATATTTTTTTAATTAATTTAATATATCTTTTTTTTAAATATCGATTTCTCTTGGCTCGATTGCTTGCGTACGGTATTTGACCATGAGCCAAAATCAGGTGTTTACACATAAATCTTAGCAGCTCATGCGCCGAAGTGGCGTCGACTAGTTGGTCAATTCTTGGTAAGGGATATGAGTCCTTAGGACAATCTTTGTTTAAGTCTCTGAAATCGACACACATTCTCCATTTACCGTTGCTTTTCTTCACCGACACTGGGTTTGCGACCCATGTTTGAAATATGATCTCCTTGACAAATTTAGCGTCAATCAATTTTGCCACTTCCTGACGAATGGCTATGGCCTTCTCCTCCCCCATAGGTCGATGCTTCTGAGCTATTGGTTTTATGTTGGTGTCTATGTTTAACTCGTGGGTAATTACCTCTTCACTTATACCCGACATATCGCTAGGTTTCCATGCCAAGAGTTCTCGAAATTCTATTAATAGGAGAGTCATAGCACGAGCCTGTTCTTCGGGGAGCGTCATTCCAATCTGGATGACCTTATCAGGTCCATCTATCGATATCTTCACCAATTCATATATCGGTGTTGGTCGAACCTTCAATTCCCTGGGATCCTCCTCTGCGTGGATGGGCATAGTTTCCCTCCTCAACACCCGGTGTCTCGTGGATTGAACGTAACAAGTTCGTGCACCAGGCTGGTTTCCCTTTACCACTCCTATCACATGAGGCGTTACTGGTGATATGTTGAATGAACCATGCGGTGAGAGTTTAAAGTAGATCGCCCTAATATAACGTTGTAGGCAGTCGGGGCGTCGATTACAATGAAGGTGACGTCTATTGTTAGGGATTCCCATCCCTCACCCAAGAATACTGGCAAAGTGATTGCTCCTATTGCATATGTAGGAGTTGAAGCAAAACCCAAAACTGGGAAGTTCACCTTTTTGAGATCTTTCTCACTCCTTCCCATCTTCTTTAGGGTGTTGATGAAGAGAACGTTAGTCAAAATTCCAGAGTCAATAAGTACTCTATCCACATCGTAGCCATCAATTTCAGTTGTGATGACCAGTGCATCCTCATGCGGGCATGTCACATGATCCATTTCATCCTCCCTGAAAGTAATGCTTGTCTCATCTTGTGATCTGGGGCGCTTCCCTGCCTTGGAGGTACCCGATAATTGGGTGGCATAGACTTCTCAAGAACTGCTAGTCTCCCCCCAAGGTGACGCCACCACTAATCACACACACATGTCCTCTTTTATCTCGGGACCCATCCTGTCCCCTTTCTCTTTTAGGCGACACCCTAATTTCCCTTCGAGGACTAGGACTTCGATCCATTTTGGCCACGAAATTCTTGAGGAGTCCTCTTTGTATGAGCGCCTCAATATCCCTCTTTAAGGTTTTGAAATCATCGGTACTATGCCCCTTGATTCGGTGATACCGACAATACTGCTCATGATAGGGGCACATAGGTCCTCCCGTTTTCCGAGGTGGTGGAGGTGACGCCCAATCTTTCTTATCCATCTCATTCAATACGACCAAAATTTCTTGGTTTAAGGGCGTGAAGACCTCAAAGACGACTCTCATTGGGCCTATCCTCTTGAGGGCGACTTCTTTGTGGTCGTTGTTCCAGTCTTTTTCCTTCCTGTACCTCCTTCATGTGATCTTTGTGGGAGTTGTTCCCTCTCTGGCTATCTCGAGGTCAATGTATGACTTGACTATCGCTGTCATATCCTTTACAGTGTGGGCAGGTATGACGCTCAAACTGTCATATAAGGTTGAACCCCTAGGACCCAATGCCGAACAAAATCTCGAAAGGTCTCACCTCTAGTGATGACCTGATCGATACTAGCTAAAGTTGTATTAAAGCGGGTGTAAAAATCTCCCAGACTTTCTTCACCACTTGCTTAATGTGGTCTAGGGTGCCAACGCTCTTTAGCAATTGTCTCCCGCCCATATATTGGGCGATAAACTTATCCTTCAAGTCTCCCCAAGATTTTACAGACGTTTTGGGTAGGCCAAAGAACCAATAGGGATTATCGTCCTTAGTTCTGCAAAATGAGAAGAGAACTGCAAAATGATTATCGTCCTTAGTTCTTCCCAATAGGGATGCTTCATGCCTCTGAATATGCTCTACGAGGTCACCTCCCCTCTATAGGAATCAATCTTCACGGTTTGAATAGACGTTGGCACCGTTACTTCCATAATTTCTGGGGTAAACGGGTGCGGCGCTTTGTCCCTCAACTCGGGCATCACTCTGCCCTTCTGCTCCTTAACCGCTTCAGCAACAATCTCTCTAACATTCTCAAGGCTTATCATACCCGGAGAAGGAGCCATTGTTATTGCGGGTAATTGTGGGGTTTCGTTCCTAGGCGAAGGAGCCACCGGGGTGGTGGTCCATATATCGGTACTGTTTGAGGTCCCGAAGTTGCTTCCTCCGTGCGATGATGCTCGTTAAGACGAGCATCACGAGTCGCAACCATAATCTCTCTTTGCTTTAAGAGTTCGTCTATTGCCTCTATAAGTACATGGGTAATGATTTCTTGGGCACTCTGCACCACGGGTGGTGCTCTTCTTCTTCCTGAAGATGCAATATGGGATTGCGCTGGTATGGGCGGCGCCTGATCCTGTCGAGGCATTGATGTCATTGGAGGCTCTACTCCTGACGCCCTGACAGATAGAGGGGCTCTTGCATGGCCTTTTATCAGGACTGAATCACTTGGTAGCGCCGCTACTATGTTGCGCTCCAGGCGCGACATAATAGCTGAAGGGATCAGGTGTTGCTGCAAACTGTGGAGTGAATTTCCTTCTTCAGGTTGCTGGTTTTTCTTTGCTCGTGTATTGGCGGGAGCCATGACAATATTTCGCTCAAGGGTTCCCACAGACGGCGCCAGATGTTGGATCTTCATAATCTTTTCCTTAAGCATGCGTCGCTCTCCTTAGCACTGACCTACACAGATAAATAACCTCGGGTTGATAGTTTTCTCCACTCTGAAGCTTAAGTCAATCTATGCTTTTTGAGAGATTTTATATGTATGTGGTAAAATTTCTGAATGTAATAAATGACAATGAATGTCTGTATTTATAGTATTGGTTTAACCTGATGAATATTGTTATATTTTTATCATGGTTAACCTTTTAACAGAAGTTAAACTGAAATTCGGATGGGACAAAGATCTTATCCATAAATAACATAGATGTCTGATCCCCATTTAATGTTGTCTGACCCCCATTTAATGCGGTCTTATCCTGACACCTGGAGGCGACGCCTTTGTATAGGGTGACGCATCTCTTGACACTATGTGCTACGCCATATGGTGGATAACATCTTATGATTTTATTTAAAAGGTCAGTGATAAATGATTATTACATAATGCGTCCCTTATAAACCCCATCAGATTAATTGAGTTATAAACTTTACAAAATTGGTCCTAAGATTTTGTAAAACAAGTTTAACAACTTTTGTAATTCTTTCTGTGGTCTCCCGGTCAGTTGATGCGCTAGAGCATTTCATTTCTTCTAATAGCAAATAAAGGAAATTACTATATATCTTCACATTAACAAAACTTTGTAAGAAAATCATAAATTTTTTATAAAAGCTAAACGTTCATATTTTAATAATATTAAAATTTAATTAATTATATTTGGATTTTTCATATTTGAGTTTACTATTTTTTTAGGGTTAATTACCTCAACTGTTACTTAGGTAGTGTTTGATTGGATGTATTAGTTAATACTTGTATTAGTTAATACACGTATTAGTTAATACACGTATTAGTTAATACACGTATTAGTTAATACACGTATTAGTTAATACACGTATTAGTTAATACACGTATTAGTTAATACACGTATTAGTTAATACACGTATTAGTTAATACACGTATTAGTTAATACACGTATTAGTTAATACACGTATTAGTTAATACTATGTTTGAATGGGACATGTATTAAGATATACTTATACGTGTATAACTTAATACAATGTTTGATTCAATATAAAATTATTCGTAAAATGACAAAAATACATTAATACCCTTAAATTTATTTATTTTTAATATTAAAATTGTGTACACATAAATTGATTTAATATTTGCAAATGAACACCAGAATCACTCAAGTGGAGTCATACAAGACCATGACAGATTATAAGTGGCATTCGATAAGATTCATATGACAACAATAAACACGAGGATCATTGACCATAACAGGTACCCTGGAAAGGGGCGTCGTAGAGGGTGAGAGGCTCGTCGTGTCTGGACCCTGTCGCACCACGAGGCGTTGTCGATGAGTCGGGTTGTTTAAGAATTCAGACCCAATCGGGCGGTAAATTCTGTCCAAGGCTAAATACGGGTGAGAGACCGATAGCAAACAAGTACCGCGAAGGAAAGATGAAAAGGACTTTGAAAAGAGAGTAAAAAAGTGCTTGAAATTGTCAGGAGGGAAGCGAATGGGGGTCGGCGATGCGGCCAGGTCGGATGTGGAACGGTGATGAGCCGGTCCACCGAACGATTTGGGGCGTGGACCGATGCAGATTGCGGGGGCGGCCCAAGCCCGAGCCTTTGATACGCTCGCGAAAACGTCATCACTGCGATCGTGGTAGGCAGCACGCGCCGCTCGGCGTGCTTCAACGCCTGTCGGGTTCGAGTGTGAGCATGCTTGTCGGGACCCGAAAATGCGGTATTCGGTTACCGATGGGGTCCCGATCAAAATCGAGTAGCTTAATGGCGTGTGAGGACCAAGAGTAACGGTGCCATGACAGAAATTGAGACAAATTGTTAAAAAAAGTGATGAACAATGGTGAGAAATATTTGAAGAGATGGAGGTTGATAAAAAAATCGGGGAATTAAGATGTAAAACGGTGTTTTTAGAATAAATTAGTGGGGCAAATGCCTTACGGTAATGGATTGCATAGAATTCGAAAAGTTATGCGGTTTCAAAAAAAAAATCGTAAAAAACAATCAAGTAATTGAGTTATAGATAGGAATTGTGTGGATTAATTGATGGTAATTAGGTAATTTTTTATTATGTATTAAATAATACCATGGTTATAGAATGTATTAGTTAATACACAATTAACACTAGAAATGTGTATTAGCTAATACATAGGTATTAATTAGTACCACATATTATTTCTAATCAAACATTGTATTAGTTAATACATGTATTAACTAATACTAATACATAGTTAATACTTTAATCAAACACTACCTTATGTTTGACAATGTGACTGAACCGTTCAAACTAAACTCAACCGTTACTTAAGTTGACACATGTGACTGAACCGTTACTATCACCTAACTGTCGTTATTTCTTCCCGTTAAGTAGTGACATGTGCTTGTCACGTGATTAACTTGTAAGTTAAGTTCCCAAACTACCCCCAACATATTGTATACTTAACAGCAGCTGATTCTTAGAATCGAAGAACATGAAGAAGAAGTTTGCGCGCGAAGAACAGGAAGAATCGAAGAACTGAAGAACCGAAGACACAAGCCATGAAGTCTGCAGATGAATGTTGTCCTATGGGTTCTGAGAACCGTAGAAAGGTTAGATCTCGGTCCATCTCTTCTGCGTCTACGAATGCCAACCACAGAGCTTCACGTCTGCGAATGTGTTACTGTGGGCTTGTGTGCTCCGTGAAATCAGCTGGTACGTGGCAGAATTTCTCGCGCCGATTCCATGGTTGCCCCAATTTTGAGGTAATTTGACAGTGGGTAACCCTAATTTGCAACCCTAATTCGTTTTGCTGCAGTAATTTGAACCGTAAATCCTTATTCAACAAAGAGAGAACAATTTGAAAGAACAATTGGAGGTTGCGAAAAACTGAGCTGTTGAAAGTCGACCCAATCAGAAGTTAGTTGTAGTCTTTGTCATTGTTGTTGTTGTTGTTGTTGTTTTTGTTATAAGTTCAATTGCGAATAATTAGCAGAAGTTAGTTGTAGCTATTAGGGTTGTTCATGGGCGGGCCGGTCCGGTCCTGAAGGCAAGACCGAGACCGAAAATTCGGTCTTGCTTTCTGGAGGACCGAGACCGACCTCAGCCAAAAAAGCCCGACCGAGTCGGTCTTCCTTGACTCGGGCCGGTCTCGGTCCTGGACCGAATCTGCCCAAAAAAAAACAACTAAATTTGTCCAAACTCCAAATACAAACATACAAAGTACAAAATACAAATCAACCAAGTAACAAACATACAACAAAGTTCATTTTCTCCCAACATTACATAAAAGTTACAACAATACCGTACAATAATCAAGATACATTACTGGAATCAAAATTCGCGTAAGCCGTAGCTCGTAACCATGTTTCCCTAGTAATCATAATCCAAATTAGACAACGGAAAGGTTTGTGTCAACTCCAATGTCACCTCGGCAGATTCTGCAATTATAAAGAATAGTATAATACAAATATACAATTGACTAGTACAATACAATTGAACTAATTGATGATTTGAGTACAATACAAATATTAAGATAAGTATCTGACTCTTCTAATGGAGTTGGAGTTGACCCAGCATCACTTGGAGCCGAGTGCGAACTTGGAGCAGTGGATTCACACTCACCCACCAAAGCCATCTACATAATCAACAATTCAGTAAATCAGTTCCATAAATCAGTTCCATAAAGGCATAAATCAGTTTCTTTTTCTAATCTTGTACATGCAACTCTGGATATTCAAGTCAGTTGGAGATTAACAGAATGGTAATGAATCAGTTGTACATGCAACGCTGCAAGTCTTCCTCGTTTTGGAGTGAGTGAATCAGCAAGTAATGAATATTCAACATAATCAGCATATTATAATCAGCAAGTCTTCCTAGACTTGGTTTGACTTATCATCATCTAGTTTTGTACTGATCACAGGGACGGAGCTACAAGGGGACTAGTGGGGGCAATTGCCCCCCCTCAACTTTTAGTTATGTGTAAATTTGACCCTAAAAAATGTAATAATTTTCAATTTAGCCCCTTTAAATCATATATTTGCCCCCACTAGATTTTTTTTAGTTCAACTATTTGTCATTACTCTTATATTTGCCCCCACTCGATATTTTTTCTGGCTTCGTCCCTGACTGATCATCTATTTGTGGAGGCCTCAGTAGAGTCAGTACTGATTATCTAAGCAACGACATGTGATGCATTTAAAACAACATATATTTAAAACAACATATATTTAAAACAACATAGAGTCAGTACTGATTATCTAATCCACCCTATATTTGCAGAAACAACATATTATAATTATAGATGAACGATGCCCTTCTCTGTAAAACAGATGAACGATGCCCTTCTCTGTATAAAATCTCAAATCTAAAAAATGATGACTATCAGTACAAGGGAGAAATGACGAACTACAGAGTCTCATAAATGACTATCAGTATTCAACATACTAGAATTAGACGAACAAACTAATTGAACGAACTATCAGTATTCAACATACCTCCCAAACCTTCAGACGGACGAACTAATTGATTCGATTAACTCCTAATTGAACGAACGAACTGGATTGGAAGCGAGCTGCGTTCGGAGCTGTCGTTCTCTATGACGAGCTGCGTTCTTGGAGGCGGCTGGATTGGAAGGAAGGAGGATGTCGTGGAGGCTGTGCTACAGAGAGTCAGAGTGAAGTTGGAAGTAATGAAATTGAAATGAATGAAGTGCGGCGTTACCGAATGAAGACTGAATATTTTAAATTTTAGGATTTCACTAACTTCAGGCCGATCCGGGCCTAAACGGGCTTTCGGGAAAAAAGCCCGAGCCCGACCTTGAAGAAAAAAACCCGCCCGCTCGGTCTCGGTCCTAGTCGGGCCGGTCTCGGGCCGGTCTTGTCTGGAAATAGGTCCTACAGTCTTTTTTGATCACCCCTAGTAGCTGTGTCTGTAACTGAACTGTGTCTGTAACTGAAACTGAAGGATGAAGAACAATGTGTATTTTGCGAAGGTGGTGACTTATCTTTGTGGACATGTTGTTAAATGAAGTGTTATCTTTTCTGAACTATGATTAAAAGGTGACTTAAGTTTGTGAATTGTGATTAAAAGGTGACTTATGTTCGACGTACCGTGATTAAAAGGTTACTTAAGTTTGAACATTTTGTTACCCAACCGTTACTAAAATACAGAATACATCCGAAAACACAGAATCCATAATAATCCATCAAAATTCAGAATTCAGAATACATCCCAAAACATGGTCCATCCTATAATCCCAAAATAGGTTCTGTTAATGAATTGTCAAAGAATTCAACACAAATACATTCCATGGTACCCAAATATGTCTTTCCTTTGGGTAAATTCCGCAAGTAGCACAACACTACATGCCACAGCTGCCTGCAGCATTTTGATACATTTACTTACGGTCTATAATCTACCTCCCTAAATCCAGACCATTCACTTTTCATTTATTCAGAAGAAACATTTCAGGGAAGCAAGCTGTCAAAGAATGGAACAGAAACATCAACAACAGAACTTGATGCTGCAATTTGCGAAACTGTTCCCTTGGTGGTGTGTTCTTGACAGGTCAGCAGTTCATCTTAGACAGTTCAATGATTGGCGACTTCGTTCCCTGTGGAGTGCGAGTCTGATCTGCATACATCTCCACAACAAAGTGGACATACTCTGAATAAAAAACAACACACTAATGTCATGAATCTATCCAAAATGGGTTTTGTATATAAAAAAATGGTGCTGATTATAATTTTCAGATCTCAGCCATCTATATGGACCCTAATTTCACCACTAATTCACCACTAAGCTTCAATGCAGCAGACCAACTATTATAATTAACCCACCAACATAAAGCAAATTAAACATTTAAAAAACTAATTTGTTCAATCTCATTCTCGTCACTCTCACCCACTTCATCAAGTTTGTTCAATCGATTACTGCACATTTCATCGATTTAACAGCAGAATCATCACCACCACCCACTATCTTCACGGCAAACAACATATTATGCAGCAATTATGCAGCAATTTACAGTAATTTACATCAATTATGCAGCAATTATTGAATACACGCCCAAATACGAACATATTATGCAATAATTTCATCATTTCGTACCGCAAACCAACATCAAAGCCCTAATCTTCAACCGAATCGAAGATTAACGAAGTAAAACAGGGTAGAAGAACACAAACCCAAGTCCGAAAACAGAAAGAATGCGAAAAGCCAAACAAACCGAAGTTCAATCGAAGCAAAAACACAAACTTACTTCCACTTGCAGTTCCGAAATGCAATGTCGCCGAGGAGGGTTCCTTCTGTGCTGAAAATCGACACTATCGGGGCGGAAAGAGGTCTGCAAGTTTCGGTTGGAGGGAAATGGGAGTTGATAGGAAGTTGAAGTGTGGAGATGGTTATCAAACGAGGGGGAAACGTTGCAAAGTGACAAGAGGGCATTATTGTTCTTTCAAATGTCTTCAAATCGTTTTAATTAGGTCATGTGTTGTGCACGTGACACTTTGACGGTCAGATTTGACGGAAAGTTCACGGAGTAACCTTTCATTCACATCTTCAAACTTAAGTAACGTTTCAGCTACACAAAAAAAGATGAGTAACCTTTTAATCACATGGGCCAAACGTAAGTAACAGTTGAGGTAATTAACCTTTTTTTTTTATTTTAATTTTGGAATGATTTTTTTTCTTCCAGATAGTCTCCAGTGTTGAAGAGTCTCTTAGGGGCCCTCTACAACATGCATGACAAAATAAACTTGTTGTTTTTCTGAGTTTACTACATTTATTTATTTTAATTTTGGAATGATTTTTTTTTCAAGATATAAAGTCGTTGCAAAATGAATTTTGATAAGGAAACATTATAATGAAGCTTATGATTTAATGCGTGTGCGTTAATTTGAAAATATTTCGAGACACTTTTTGATAAAGATGTTTTGTTTTCAGCTCAATGTCAACCACACAAGACAACGTATTAATACGGTGAATGATCCTATGAATGAATGATTTGTCGGCTCGAACTAGCGAGAGATCTGGAGACTTGACCAACGGGGAAATGCTGGAAGTTGTGTATGTCAAAGAGTCGTAGAAGTAGGGCTTGAGCCATTCAAAGGTTAAATGGAAAGATTACGAACGTATTTTTAATGTGTTTTGAAAGTTTTGACAGTTGATTTAAATGTGGTTTTAAGGCTACAATGCAACTATTTTAAAAGAGAAAATTGAACCAACGTATTTTTGAATGCATGAGTGATTTGTTTGATGCATTACTTATTGAAATACACTTAACGATACTGAATCTGGTAGAGATAAAGTTAGGGTATTTACTAGGTTGTACCACAACCTAACTCTCCATATAAATTAGGCTTCTTTATGAACTGGTTCGGGATCGAACCGATTCTGAACTGGTCTGGTTTTAAAAAAAATAGTATTTTTTTATGTTTCTAAAAAAATTGGTATGGTTTAAGGAAAAAGGATTTGGTCTGGTTCGAACCGATTCAAAACCGGTTCAAACTGTTCTGGTCTATTTTTTTAATAACAATTTTGGTTAGGAAATAATTCGGTTCAAACCGAACCTAAACCGGCTGAAAATCCTGTCTAACACACTGAACCGTCTGAAAAAAATATTGAACCAACTGGAAAATACTGAACCGACTGAAAAAACACTGAACCGACTGAAAAATACACCGAACCAACTGATAAACACACTGAACCGATTGAAAATATGTTCCACAACTGACTAAAGTCTTGTCCTACATCAACATACGAGAGTCCAACATATCTCTAGGTTTGTTTTATTGAAGACATCTCTAACTTTGGTTTAATTTCAGACCGGTTTAGTTGATTTTGCTTCAAATCGGTTCTAAAATTATATAGGTTTAAAGTGGTTTGATTTAAATTTAAGTATAAACCAATATAAAAAAATGATTCGAATCGAACCGATTCGAATTGGATTTTTGGTACTATTTTGAACTGGTCTATTTGAAGCCTAAAAACACTGGTTTAGTTTTGGAACTAGTTCGGCCGAACCAGTTCGAACCAAACAAGTTCCAGACCAGCATATTCATCCGAACCGGTTAATTTGAACGAGCCTAATATCAAAGTACAGTTTCAGTATAGTATGAATATGATAATTATGAGTCTTTCAGAATAAAGAATGAACAAGATTAATTATGATATCAAAATGTGTAGTAAAAAAATAGTATACGTACGGGAATCATCCCAACGAAAATTTCATTACAAAATATATCTATGTATAAAGTCAATTTTTTTTTTTTGGCCAAATATAAAGTCAATTTTAGTATTAGATTTTTTTATGTTATAAATAAAGTTAGGTTTAGCTATTTATTAATAAATAGTGATCATCACCGACTTTCCATGTGGATTTGGGGTTTGACAAACCCTACTTTATACTATTTTCTTATAAAAGTGTAGATCAACAAAAACTCACGACATTATATGAGGGATACATTACCATCCTGCATAACTAACAAACACTGATGTCCACGAATTTACAACAATTTTTAATTTATAAACAAAGAACATTACGTCAATATACATATATATGAACACACAAATGCAAACCTTTTCAGGTCCAGTTTCCGAAGGTACATCATTTTTTTTGGAATACACACACATATATAATATAACATAAACAGACTTGAACTTTATTTTCTTCCATGGTGAGGTGGAAGTTCTTTTATTACTGACAAAGTCAACCGACTGTTGAGGTAGACAACCAAAATGACCCAAAAGAAAAGAAATGTCATCAGAGTGCAGCAGATTCCCAACTCTTTCGGTCATGGATTATGTACTTCTGCCACCAAAGAGAAAGAACGGTTGAAGGGAGTGCAAAATGAACATTCCAAAATCAAATGTATGTCTTGAAGTGAGGATTATGTGTTTGAAAGAGAGTCAATATTACTAGAGCTTAGTACAACTTACTAGATCATTGCTCTGCACTTCGATACTTGGATTTCTGATGGGAACAGACGCATCTTCAGACATCTCTATCAAACTGACGTAGAACAACAGAAGTATACAAGTAATATTCTGTGGAAAAGGAAATCTGCAAACATATAAAAGTAGTTCTGATCCAATGATGCGAGCTAGCTTGAGAGACGCATCGCCCAAAGCCCTGCAGTCAAAACAAGAACATATCTTATGTTATCGTTCAATTGTGGGATTAAAGATTGTTCCTTCCAAATCATTCTCTAGCTGTTTATTACAATTTATGCACCGTCATTCCTTGAAGCTTCCACCCGCTGCACATATCTAAAGGGAACAAATATTCACTCTTGAATTTATATTCCTAACTGTTTTACATCAATATGACTCGCTATGAATTGAGCAGAAAAGTTAATGTCATACCTATACCATGTCATAATGTGCTAGCCTCTTCTGGAATCATTATCATCATCCTCAGTACCATCGGTGACATTGCTACCATCATCAGTACCATCGATGGGGTTACTATCATCTTCAATACCATCGATAGCGCCATCTTCATTGCCATTGATGATGTCACTGCCATCTTCATTGCCATTGATGATGTCACTGCCATCTTCATTGCCATTGATGATGTCACTGCCATCTTCATTGCTATCGATGCTGCCATCTTCATTGCCATCGATGACGCCATCTTCATTGCCATCGATGACGTCATCTTCATTGTTATCATTTTTACTAGTAGTATCCTCATCATGATCTTCCTGTTTTTGTTCCTGCGCATTAGTCTCTTGTGTTAGCTCTATCTTTTACACCTTAATGAGCAATTGCAAAAATGAGGGAGAAAGTAAGTCAAAAGTTCTACGGGGCCGGAAATATGATCCATCAACTTACCATAGAGATCTGCTCTGATTTCTCTTTTATAATGGCATTAAGATCAGAAAACTGTTCAACGTCGCTGCCATCCTCCTCATCGTCACTGCCATCCTCCTCATCGTCGTTGTCTTCACCATCCTCATCTTCATCCTCATCTTCATCTTCATCCTCATCCTCATCCTCATCTTCATCCTCATCCTCATCCTCATCCTCATCCTCGTCACTATCGTCGTCCACCTCTTCGTCCGAATCCGCGCTATTCAGCTGTATTGTACACTTAATTTTTTGTGGTATATTTACAATACCTTCCGAGAAAAACTTCATGTCTGGGCATTGAACAATCTTAACGTCCTTCAAACATGAGAAGAGGACGGAGCAACTCGTAGAGGAGAAGCACACAAGATTTGGAAAATTGCGCAACAACAAATATTCCAATTGCTTGAAAGTTGAAATCCCATCGTCTGGTCGCCTCACAACTTGTTCTATCTCCTGACGTACTGATGACTGGGTTATCGCCATGCTACCATCAACTTGCACCCCATCACTTTTGGATGCGACTTCATGGACGTGCCATATTCTCTTCATACTGTCCATATTGTGGATAACCATTTTCTCCAACTTAGGAAATGCATCCTGCCAACACTTGATTTAATTATTAAGCAAGTAGAAGAACTTTCACCCAGATATAGGGAACACCAAAGTTGTGTGTATATATTTAAAGTACTACATCTCACAGTATACTTAATGGTTGTGGAATCAAATTCGACCTGTTTCGGAGAATCATGTTTCAACATCACTGCAGAATACAATGCAAGTAATGATTTTACTACGTACCTTGCCAATCAAGAAGAGAGGTTGGATCTCATCAACAGTTTGAACTTCGGTGTCACTCCTCTTATTTTGGTATTCTAAAGCAAGCGTCTGGACTTCGGGACAGCCTTCCACTTCCAACTCTTTTAGCAACAGCCATTCGGAAGTATAAAATATTCCCGAGTAGAAACACTTCAGTTTTAGCAACCTCTTCAACTTCAAGATGGTAACTTTAGGAAGTACAAACCTCTCACCTGTTTTAACAGGTTCTCCCACTCGAACGATTTCTTCTAAACCATCACATTCTCTTATCTCGAACCTTTCTAGGCTTGGAAGATTTGTTGCTGCAGAGGCTACGTACTTTAGAGCAGGACATTTTCGGACATAAACTTCCTTCAACTGAGATTTCAAATACTTAGGGGGCCATATTGTGTTCGACCCATGCACATTGATAAGTCTTAGTACCTCCACGCTGGGGATCAGAACCTTCAATATGTTCCATTAAAGTTCATTGATCAGTACTAATCTGAATGAATTTGATTGAAAGCGATGAAATCTCACTATCGTTCATTCAATTTTAACAATTTCTCCCTAGAAGGATAACTCTTAAAAAGCTACTACTCATATCAAAAGCACCAACAAATAAACTACTTCATCCTTAAAAAAAATCATTGTGTTGAAAAGGAAAACTGACCTTGTCGCAAAAGAAAGACTCTTGGGGAATGTCGAGATCAGAAATGAATGTTTTCATCTCAGCACACTCTTTAATGGAAATCCTTTTCAGAGATGGAAGATTTAAAGTACGACTACTCAGCTGGCAGAATCTTGCCAATTTTGGCAAACTTTCAAGTCTTAAGGTTTCTAATATGAGAAATTCTATTGCACGCTCCTTTCTCTCCTTGTCATCTTGTCGTTTGACAATCTCCACAAGCTCGCTACAATTAGCAATATGCATTCTTCGTAGTAGAGTTAGATTCAACACCATATTTGTGGTGAATATGTATTTGAGATTATTGCATCCAGTAATAGTAATGCTTCGAAGGTTCTTGAAGTATGCCATCTTGTTGATCTTTCTTTGTCCAACCGTATAATTTACCCTTTGAGTTTCAAATACTAAGGGCAATGCATTGCAATCTCTTACCTCTAAGGATTCAAGACTACTTAACATAACTGCTTTATCAAATGGGACAGCTGCAGATAAGTTTGCTTTGTCAACATCAGACACGACGAGTGTTTTCAGCTTCTTGAATGAGCTTAGGGGAAGCTTAGCAAACCATTGTTCTCGCCACACAGGGGAATCAGATAGATCCAATGTTTCCATACACGCAAGCTGCATCGACGAGAATCAGTAGTTTTACGAAAATGTACACACCATATTTTAAAACAATAAGACATGTAGTATGTTATATAACATGATTATGTGTTTGGGTAATAACTAGCGATCTCAGAATTCAAAACTATTTGCTGCTAACGAGGCTTGCAAATAAATTAAAAAGCAAAATGTATGTCCTAGGAAATTTAATGTTTCACTTATTAAATAATTGAAATATTACAAAACCTAATCCCTATTACTATTGAAGGTATATGAGCTTATTTATATATGTCGAGCAAATAGAGTACCTTCTCTATGAAGAACCGCATCAGTGTTGTATTAAGTCCGTCTAATACTGAGAGTAAACCTTTTTCTGTCTGAACAGTCTTCAATTTAGGTGGGCTCAATGCTGCTGGTGTGGAGCTGAAGCTTTTAATCCAAGGACATTCGCTCACAACTAGTTCTTCCAAGAGTGGAAAACTCAGTTTACACTTTGCCGAGCAAAAGGAAGTTAAACTTTCCAAGGAGGAGAGTTCCAAATACTTCAACTTACAAAAAGTAATTTCTTCAATAAGTTCACTACCAGTCTTTTGTACTAGAATTTCAACCAACTTGTCACACTCGCTTATTTTAATGCTCGACAGTTGCGTGAGGCTTTTTGCTGTTGGAAATGTCATTAGTGTTTTCAACTCCCGACATCCTGATATCACTAAAGAAGCCAAATTTGAGAAAAGCATTGTAGATGGAAGCAGTGTGGTCAATTCGGGACAGTCCGACACTTGGAAACTCTTCAAATTTGTGAACGTTGATGCATGTTCATAGTTCTCCTCCCATATGCTGATCAGTTTCGAAAGGTTATTCAGCTCTAACTTTGTAAAATGTTCAACTTTAGGGTCTCCTTGCACTTCATCCTCAACAGTGCCACGCTGAAATAGTACTTTACATGAAGCTTCAGAGATCATCAGCTTCTCAGTTTGTACTTTGTGAATGAAATTGGATCCTAAATTGAACGGTTCGTCATCACAACCTTCCAAATTCAAAACTTGCAGTTGAGGAAATAGTTCAGGATTGGAAAATTGAACACTCCATTGTTGCTCCATGGTGTCATTCCACACTAAGGTCAGCTCCTTTAGAAGGCAGAACGTGCTCTGTACGTAATTAAAGAACATAAACTTATCAAATACATATCTAATATATAGTCAATATAAGTAGAGGATCTACTTTTCAAAAAGCCTCCCAGCTCAGTAAATAGTTGATATCCAAGATGTAGCTAGCTCAGAAAAATGTTTTGAATAATTAGTTTCCAAAAATACCTTGCAAGTCCAAAGAATATATAACATACCTTGTCAGCCCAGAACAAAGGGGGTTGTGTTACAGTATCGGCACCAGTGCCTTCCAAAAGTTTCTCCTGAAAATCATCTCTAAGTTTCACAATGCTGGTGCAATTAGAGATATTCATATTCTTCAAAGATGGAAAACGAGAAATATGTGGCCCTGGATAGAGACTTTTGAGCTCAGGTAAATATGAAAGTTCTATACTTGTAACTCGAGGGAATAGAAGCTTTGGGGCTCTGCCAACCCCCACAGCTTTTCTCCATTGTTCAGTGATTTCCTCCAACCCTTCCCTAGCTGAGAAGAGATACTTGAGACGCTCACATTTGGCAACAGTAACTGAAGATAGATTCTCAAAGCTTAAACTTCCTTTTAGTTCCCCATTCCATATGTGCTCCAGGTTCGATAATTCGCTGAGATCGAGTTCTTTCAGTTTTAATTCACCTGTTGTACATTTTACTGCGACGTGTTGATCTTGATTGTTGTACATGTTTTGCACACTCCAATGCACATCATAAATCACTTTTAAGGTACTGCATTCTGTTATTTTTAGCACCTCCACGTTTCGAAATATTTCCACAGTGTCAGCGTTGAACAAAGTCTCTTCCAGGTCATTACACGCATATAATTCGAGTTCTGTCAACTTGATGAAAGGACTCGCATTGAGGTTGCCCCCATGCTGCCATATCCTTCTCAAGCTAGAGGAATTAGAAATGACCAGTTTCTTCAAGTGAGGGAATGAGTCCTGCGGCAGCACACATAAATCAATGATCAGGTTTGCTTTAAAAATGTTTAAGATTAGGGTTAATAACAAAATTGTTACCCGAACTTTGAGCATTTTACAAATTACTACTTGAACTTTGATTTTTTAAATTTTGCTACCTGCACTTTTAAAGTTAAATTGCTACCTCAATTAAGTTTTCCGTTAAATATGAACGGAAAATGATATGACAACACATGATTGATACATAATTTATAAACTAAATGATTTTTTAAAAATACCAAAAAAATAGAAAAAATCGTAAAAATTAACGGGGAAAACAAAAGCTTTTAATATAGTATGTTTATTAAAAATAAAATTAAAAAACTAATTTTTTATTTCATATTTTCAATAAAATATTATATTAAAGATTATTATTTTCTCTATTAATTTTTAAAAAAACAACAGAATTTTTAGGACTTTTCTAAAAATAATATAGTTTTTTAAATTATGGACCAATCATGTGCTGCCATGTCATTTTCCATCCAGATTTAACGGTAAACTTAACTGAGGTAGCAATTTGATCCAAGTGTCAAAATTTAGGCAGTAGTTTTAAAAAAAAATAAAGTTCATGTAATAATTTATAAAGTGTACAAAGTTGGGGTAACAATTTGATTATTAAACCCTAATCTTAAACATCTAGTATTTAATATGCGCGTTGTATTTGTATGGTTCAAAAAAGCATGTATAGTATTTTATATGACAATATTCAGGTACTAATATTGTATAATACTAAAGCAAAATGCATGACATAAGCAGATGAAATGTTCGTTTGGCTATAAAAAAAAAAGCTTTATTATATATATAAAAAAAACTACTTGAACTTTTATGGGTTTGAAAAATTTACCCGAACTTTAGTTTTTCAAATCTAAAAATAAATTTATGTGTTACATGATTGGTCTATGGTTTATCAATTATATTATTTTAAAAACATATGAAAAATTGAGGATAAAATTTTGTATTTTTTAATACAATACATTTTAATGAAAATAACAAAATAATTGAAGATGTTCTTTATTTATTTCATATTTTTAAAAAATATTATATTAACAACTCATTTTCATCATAATTTTTTAGATTTTCCCCATATCTTTTATATAATTAATATAGATTTGTTTACATTGTGAACCAATCACTTACTGTCTCGGTCTAATTCCGTTCACATATAGCGAAAAAACAAAGGGAGGTTAACCTTTTGCCCTACCTCTATGTAATATGTAAGTACAAGTAACAAAATTAGTAAATACGAGGAGATATATTTGAGACAAAGGTCAAGGATCAAATGGCCCAATCACGGAGATAGGAACTCAAAGTTTTTCCATCAAACAACGTTAGATAGAAGAAGGAGAAACAAAATACCGAGGCTTCGGGATTCGGAGGGAAGGTGGCTAGAAGATGAACCGGCCATTATCAATGAAATTCATGGGTTCTTCTCAACATTATTCTCAACCGAGAGGATAGGGGGACATGACATCCATGACTCGGCTGGGGACCTCATGAGCTGCCTTCAATTAGATGTATCAGATCGGTTCAATTTGGTTTTAACAAGAGAGGCATCGTGGCAAGAGGTGAGGGCGGTGGTTAACCAGTTGGGGGGGGGGGGGGCAAAGGCACCGGGTCCGGATGGCTTCTCGGGGACATTCTACCAACGAAACTGGGACGTCGTAGGCCCAGACATCCTCACTATGGTCAAAACCTTCCTCGCTACAGGTATTCTTCCACCTTTCCTAAATGAAACAGATATTGCTCTTATACCAAAATCTCATAGTCCAGAACATGCTTCCGACTTTCGTCCTATAAGTTTATGTAATTTTGGGTATAAGATTATCTCTAAGGTTCTGGCAAACAGACTCAAGGACTGTTTGTCGGACCTTATCACCCCATATCAGAGTGTGTTTGTAGCAGGTAGACAGATCCAGGACAACATTCTTATAGCGCACGAGATGATCCACCACATGAAGGTCAATAGGGCGACTGGAACGGACGGACGACCTCGGAGTGCGCTATCAAACTCAACATGCAAAAGGCGTACGACAGAATTGAATGGGACTTCCTTCTAGCAACGATGGAAAGACGAGGGTTTGATCACAAATGGGTCAAATGGATCAGATGATGCATCACCTCGGTATCGTATCGAGTTATAGTCAATGGGAAGTGAGACGATCATACCGACTAGAGGTCTGAGACAAGGGGACCCTCTCTCCCCGTACTTGTTTATACTGGTGTCGGATGTACTATCTAGGAGGGTGGAACAGAAAGTCTGAGACAACATCATTATAGGGATAAAGCCAAGGAGGACTTGTCCAGAGATACATCACCTGTTGTTTGCAGACGATGCACTCTTCTTCCTAAGGCGGATCACAAAAAATGCACAAGCACTCAAGTATACGCTTGATGAGTACTGCGAGGCTTCCTGGCAAAAGGTAAATTTCAGTAAGTGTACGGTTTATGGGGGGCACGGAGCTCTTGGCGGGACATTTGAGGGAGTGGCCGAAATCTTTGGGATGCCTTTGTGCCTGGATTTGGGAAACTACCTAGGTCTATCGTCGGTATGGGGAAGATCCAAAGTTGAAGCGCTCAATTTCTTGCAAATGAGGATATCAAATAGAATCAGGGGATGGAGCTCCAAACTTCTCAACAACGTCGGGAAAGAAGTGCTAATCAAAGCGGTAATCACGGCAATACCAACATATGCTATGAGTGTTTTTCAACTACCAAAGACGTGGTGCAAGAAGATAAATGCGTTAATTTCTCGGTTTTGGTAGGGACATGCAAACAGAGATAGAGGCGTCCATTGAAAAAAATGGGAGACTATGACGCGTGCAAAACATGACGGTGGACTCGTGTTCCAGGAGTTGGAGAGTTTTAACAAGGCATTGCTGGGGAAGATGGCTTCACGATTAATGCAAGAACCGAATGCATTGTGGGCTAGGGTTCTTAAAGGGATATATTCCCAATCCCAATACAGCATCGGAGGGACGAGATGAGGTGGCCCTTTGAGAAGGGGGGGATAGCTTACAGCCAGATCAGCGTACCGTTTCCTTAGGGAGACGGTCAGTGGGCGAGCTACGGATGAGCTACCGACCGATCATAACTCACCTGGCAGCTTGTGGAAAGCGATTTGGAGGGCTAAGGTGCACCCAAAGATCAAGATGTTTGCATGGAAATTGGCGGGGAAGGCAACGAAGGACCGACGCCAGCTTTACAGGGTGGCTCAAGGTGGGACACCACCATAACAACGTGCTGGATGATATGGAAGGCCATGTGTTGTATGTTGTACCAGGGAACGAGGCCAGACGAGCTGGTGGTTGCTGGGAACGTGAGGAAGATGCTCGTCGACCACTCCCATGCAGTAAACCACACTCTTACACTGCAGAACCGAACCTTAGCACATTTCCAACAACCGCAGCACCAGCAGACCGGAATTCCGACCGGTTTATTGCAGGTCTGAGTGAGGCCGAACCAAACGTCGATCAAAATCAATTGTGATGCGGCGTGGTCGTGCGAGTCAGGAAGAGGTGGTATTGGTGTAATCGCTAGGAATTATGCGGGGGAGATAGTGGGAGTGGTGATGAGGTCGAAAGTTTCGGATAATGTTCCATACCTAGAAGCCATGGCGGTCCTCGAGGGAGTTAAACTGGTTGTGGACAAGGGTTGGGATGAGGTGGAAATCGAGACGGATGCAACCGCGGTAATCAACCATATTAGAGGAACCGACAATTTTTGGATACTAGAGACAATCTTACAAAATTGTCTTCCTTTAGCGGGATCTATTAGAAGAGTTTCGTGGAAACAGATTCTGAGGAAAGCGAACCAGTGTGCGGACTGGGTTGCGAAGCAGGCACTTGCGGGGATGAGTCATGTCGACTGAGTTTCACAACCACCATCCTCGCTTTATAATCTTTTGTTACAAGACTATGAGTTGTATTTGAGACCTTCTACACTTTTATGAGGAATATATCTCATTTGACCAAAAAAAATAGGTAAAATAACTAACATATGATAGCTTTTTGGTAATTATTCTTAAAAATGAAGAAATGACGCTTAACCAATCCCAGTATTTATGCGTTTCATTCTGAAGTTTGTTTAAAGATTAGAAAAGCGATAACCGATTTCCAAACAATAGAATGAGTTTATTTCTTCTCTGTGACAGAGACCCTTAGCTTTCCTAGGTCAAGGTATTGATCTCTTAGCTATATAGAGGTCAACCCAATTCAAGGATCCGAACCATAGCCGTGGGTTAAAGGTTACGGCTGACACTTCTTAAGTTCTAATTGGAACATTTCTTTTTTAAGTTTACAATTCTTTTTTATTTTATAATGTTTTATCTTCATAGTTTGATTTTTCATTTTTTTTCTTCTAGTTTAAATGTTCATCAAGTTTACTATTTTTCATGAATATAAGATTTTATACAGACCTAAGTCGGAGTTGATCTTTGCAGAAAGAAGCACAAAATTAATTATGTTACTTGCACAAAGACCTAGCCGTTTGCGTGTGATAAATTATTTTCCCATTAGAAAACTTTACTAAGACTTCCGAAGATCTTAAGTTCAATCCCCACAAACATCAGTTAAAGATATTCTACGTTTCAGTGGAAAATTGATCTAGTTCATTACTCCAAGATATTTAAGTAGTGATATTTTTTTCAAAATATGAGTTAGTATTTGCTTTAACTAGGAATTGTCAAAGAAGTAGTAGTCCGTAAAGTACCTTGTGAACCAGAAATAAGGGCGTCTGGACTGGAGTATCTTGTTGAAGTTCCATCTGCACCTGGAATGTTGTCGCGTATGAGGCAAAGGCGTCAAGACTGTTGCATCCATTTACCTCTAGCTCACTCAACAATGGGCATTCTACAGTGTACACCCCATTAGAGAAACTCTTGAGGTTCTCTAACTCCTCAATTACCAATGTATCAAGCAGAGGGAATATAAATTGTGGAACATCTTCTGTTAGACCTCCTTCTACTCCCACTCCTGATACAATTTCCTTCAACTCACACTCACGGATGTCAAGTAGCTTAAGTTGAAAAAGACTTTTGGCTACAGAGGATCGAAATATGTATTCCAGCTTCCTACAACTCCAAATCTCAACTGAAGATATTTTTTCCAAGTTAAGGATATCGTTTGGGTCATATCTCCATATATCACTAAGACTTGGCAAATAGTAAATGTCCAACTTCATTAATTTCGCTGTTGTGGTAGCAGCAGAAATGTATAAATTTCCATCTGATGAACCATCCCTGCAAAAATCATAGATCACTTCGAGCAAATCACAACGCCATACAACTAGAGTCTCCAGATTTGTGAGGGTTGGGAGCACGTTGCTGCCGAACATGGTAACTAGTATGTCACAATCTAGCACCTTGACGTCTGATAGTTTGCTCAAACCATCTACAGAGACTTGCCCATAAAATATAAAGCTCAATTTCTCACCATCTGTAATCTTCAGTTTCTCCAGATTGGGAAATGCAATCTGCAGGTTCACAATTTTATGTTTTGAGTAACAATCATATATTCAAATGGAATAGTGGATGTCAAAAAATAATCTGCATTGAGCTTTCTAGTGGAAAAAGATAAAGTCATACCTCATTATTAAACCAGAAAAGTGGTTGCTTAATTTGAATGTTGCTGCAATTTGAATCTGCTGTGTCAGTTGCCCCTGCACCATCATCATCCTTCACTGCTGCAATTCCCTCCACAGAAGGACATTCTTTGACAACCAGATGATTTAATAAAGGTAACTTTGCGGCCTTGCTCCCCGAACAGAAGCTACAGAGTTTTCGCATCATCTTCAATTTTAGGTAAGTCAATTTTGGAAATGAAATCATTCTTTCATCTGATTTTCCAGCGATATGTTCTACTTTTTTGCAATTAATAACGATCAAAGATTCCAGATTCCGTAGCCTTTTCAACATAAATGACGGAATAACATTCTGGAGCTCGTGACACATTTCCACTTGAAGGCTCTTTAAGTGCCAAAATGAGCTAGCAAAGGGTTCAGTGCTCCACAACTCTTTCAACTTCATTCTCCTAATTACCAATTCCTCCAGTTTTGGAAGCCCAACCTACATGACAATTATTCATTTATTAATTATATAAATAAAAAGTAGAAGAGAAGAACAAACCGATCCAAGGTCATTCTGTACAATTCAACCGGAACGGAAGCCATGAACTTGACATATAACATACTTTAATGAACCCATCCACAGTTTAAAGTCCATTCCTAGTAACTAGCTAGAACATATGTGAATTGAATAATTGCATAACAATTGAAGACAAAACAGAGAAGAAATGTACCCTTTCGTTGAACAGAGATTGAAGCTGGGGTCCTGCATCTTCAAATTCAAATCTTTCAGAAGTAGGCACCGGGCTGAACATCTTCATTTTCATGCAATTCTCCACCGACAAAATCTTCAGAGATGGAAAGTCCAACTGGTATCTTGCGGAGGAGAAGTGAACCAAACTGTCAAGGTCTCTAAGCTCTAACGAGATTAAAAGGGGAAAGACGACATCATCCAACAGGTTCTCTTTGTAACCACTGCCCCCAACCACTTCCTTCATCTTGCTGCAGCTGCTTAGAGTTAGTGTCTCAAGGTTTGAAAGACTTGTTGCAGTGGCAACTGGCATGAGATCTATCAGCATGTGACAAGATGACACATCAATTTTCGAAAGACTTGGAAAACCCACTAGAACATGGTCGTCCTTTTTGACAAAATGTTCGAGTTTCGACAAGTTTGACAAAATCACATCTTTCAGATGGGAGAATACCATATGGTTGGACCTTTTTGCATCAATATTGTTCGAGGGTTGGAGCTCAAATAGTACCCTCAAAGAGCGACATTTACGTATTTCTATATCTCTCAGCTGCTCCAACCTATCCAATATTCTTGCAGGAAAGGCAACAGTGAGTTCCTTGCAATCTGAGACATTGATGCTTGAAAGTTTACTGAAGGATCCTTCTGTTTGGGGTTCGTTGTGCCATATCTTAGTGAACTTTCCAGCTGAAGAAATCTTTAGTTCCACCAAACTTGGAAGATGAACCTGAAAGGATTAAAACCGTAAAGAAAACACCCAGTCAAGCACACAGTTTTACAAATAAGAGGAGAGAAGAAGAAGGTTGAGCTCGGATTAACACGAATTTCGGTACCCAAGATGCCTGCATCAAGATAAAGCAAAAGTTCTAGTATAATGAAGATGTTAGTACAAAATACAATTTTTAAGCCCTTTGAGTAAATTATTGGGACGATACACTTCATTTTTTTGAAAATCAAGAACAAAATTTTTATTCCGTATTTCAACTACCAAACATGTCATTAGTGTGGAACATAGCAATCAACTGATGGAAATGTTATGATGACTATATATATATGGAAAATAATAAAGAAGCACGTAATACCTTTTGAGTAAAGAAAGTTATAGGTTCTTCTGTGATAGCAGTCTTACGCTCGAAACTAACTTCAGTAGTCATCTCTTCTGTCCCATAACACAAAAGATATCTCACCATGCTAGGTTTGGGGTCTTTACTTGCAACGATTTTTTGTGGCGGGATATCTTTATCAGGCACCTCTAGCTTAGCGCTTTGTCTAGAGAATCCTCTCATTTCAGGGCACTGGTCTATCTTCAATACCTTCAAGGCTGGGAACTCTATCTTGCTTCCCACTTGCTCTCCATCTGAAACCTCATCACTCACAATTGCCTTCATCTTGGCACAGTCTTCAATATTTATATGTTCCAGTTTTTTCATAGCTTTAGCCATGGAGGAAGTAAATAAGTATTCCAACTCTCCACACCCAACGACATCCAACGAAGACAAGTTCTCAAATACCAATAACCCTCTTGGGTTCTTTTTTGATACAATATACTTCAAGTTCGATAGATTCGTTAATTTGATTTTTTTCAGCTTAGGAAGAATCTTCCTTTTTGTTCCGCTTCCACTGCTCAACGGTTTGAGGTCAAAGACCACTTGTATCAATGGACATTCATCAATAGTTAATGATTCCAACTTTTGGAGGTACTTTTCAAGTAAGTTGGGATGGAAAATGCGTAAGAGACTGGTGCATCCTTCCACCGCCAGAGACTGTAGATTCCCCAAGTCTACAGGAGTTTCAGTAATTTGCCATATTTCTTTCAATTTTTCAAGATTCCGGAGAGACACGGACTCCAACTTTGGGAAGGAAATCTGAAACACAATGCAACATGTACATTTAACAAAATATACTTTGGGCCGAACCGCTTCATATTTCTTCCAGAATATCATATTACTTTCAAATCAGTTCAAAAGAGGTACATTTAACAAGTTTTATGAAATCCTTAATCTTTTAATTTGGATCCTACTGTTTTTAGATCTAGGCTTGGAGGACTAGTTTTGTCCAAACCTAGTGACTTAGCTTGGAGGACTAGTTTTGGTCGATCTATGGGATGCGGACAATCTAGACTTAATCTCCTACTCAGGAAGAGCAACTCTACATTGCTCTCAGCTCATGAATTGATCCATTACTTGGTCAATCGAATTTAGATCCGTATTTTTTTGTTTCGATAATCGTAGATTAAAAATAAAGCTGCAATGTTATAATTTTCACTTAAAAGAAAATAAAGTATACTCACATCTTTTTATTCATGAGGTGTAAGAGAAGCGACTGTTTGTATTAAATTTATGGAAAAGTTGAAAACAATCCAACTAATCAGCCTAAGAGTTCATGTAACATATATTAAAAATAAAAGGACAAATATATTTAAGTTAGTAATCTATCTATCTATATATTAATTTGGTCAGAATGCATATAATTGTGACAAATAAGCATTTTGATACATTTTCTCACTCCTAATGTCATAATAATTAATTTTAATTAGTTCATGTCAAACATACAATTCTCACTCTTAAGTGACATGTCATGTAAATCACTTTAAAATACTCCAAACCTAACATTCTCATTCACTATCAAGATAAGTTACAAATTTTTAACATTTTTTGTTTATTTTTGCATATATATTTATGATTTTATCTTAAATATATTGTATTTAGTAGATTTTATAAAATACTAAAATACATAATATTATAATTGATGGATAATAAGTATGAACATATAAATATTTTTCAATTAAAAATTAAATAGATTAATTAAGTATAAATTTAGATTATTAAATAATAATTTTATCAAATTGCATATCAACATTGTTTAACTTATTATAATTAAAATTGTAATATAAATCTAGCATATGAATGAATAATAATAATATAATATGAAGATAATTGTTTTACATTTTTATATAAGTATATAAAACTAATAGAAGCAGTAAAACCATAATAATTAAGTTAAAAGCATTATAGATGGCCAAAAATAGTTAAAAGCATTATATGGACATTAATATATTAACAAAATATTATTATTTTTATATTTATAGACTTAATTTATTTTATAATAGAAAATAAATAAAATTTTATTTATAGTATTTTTACGATCATTTTCATTCACATATTAAACAAATAAAAGTGACAAAATCACAAAAAATAACTTAAAATTAGTAACTAAAATCATCAAGAAAATAAAACGATAGAAAAATCTCCAAAATAATTAAGAAACAGTTACCTTATCACCACCACAGAAAAGGAAAGTTGGAAGATTATGAATTATGTCCTCCCGTTCGTTCTCCGTCGTCTTCGGTTTTACTTGGGCGAAGAAGGTGGAGAAATTTGGCGAGCTTTCAATTATCAAATCACGCAATTTATGCATGGTGATTTTACCATCTTCAGGGCTCACTACTTTGTCCGAACTATGGACTGCTGCAGCTAGAGCTGAATTTTGGGTCGTCGTGGATGAACCAACGACCTTGGCCGAGCCAGGAGACTTATTGAGCGCGACTGCAGGAGACTTACTTGCAGGAGACTTACTTGCAGGAGACTTACTTGCAGGAGTGACTCCAAGAGACTTACTGAACGAGAGTTCAGACACTTGATCGTTCTCCTCCTCTTCATCAGGCTGTGTAAGGCTACGAGTCTTATCTAATAACGTGGCACGACCGACACGCACTTCGTCTTCTGTTCTCTCATCAACAATAATCGCTTGCAGCTGCTCACATTCATGTATCTCAATACGCTCAAGCTGGCTAAGGCCGTGTATTGACGAAAGGCAGAAGAGACTCTTGAGATTTTCACAGCTTCTGACCTCAAGAGTTTTCAATTTTGCGAATGACTTAGGTGATAAAAGACCATGCCCAATCTTCTCCAGATTCATCAAGCTGTCGAGAGAAAGAAACTCCAGACATGTAAAAGCGCTGCGTGCAAACCATTCATTTGAACGGACAACATAATGAGTGGAGGGGCAATTTCGTATCTCCAGACGCTTCAAATCCTCAAAACCTCCTGATCCTCCTCCTATGCAGAGCTCATGAATGCTTCTCTTGCTGTCTGTCAGCCCTTCCAGGTGAAGTTGTTGAGTTCTTTTCATTGTAGCTTGGAACCATCCATCGAGAAGGACACGGCTGGACTCCAGCTTGAGCTTCAATGTCCTTGATACAGCTTGATTGTAATTGTCCAGTAAAGGGTCAGTTTGGCTGCTGGAGGAATCCCACTCCCCGATATATAGACTGTATCTCTCAAGCACACTGAATGCAAGATGTTCAGGCAACACGGACGGATTTGGGATGCAGACATCTAGAGTTGCAAGGCGACGCAAACTATTCAACTCGACAAGGCTTGCATTTGTCTGATGCGGTGTTCCGTCTACTTCCCACTTATCAAAAGCTCTCCCCAGATACAGTTCTTCTAGGCTAGAGAGTCCTTCCAATGCGCCAGGTTCAATCTGCTCTAATCGGAGGCACCCCCTGAAATCCAGTGACCTTAGGTTTTTCAGCCCTCCAACTTCTTTTAGAAGCTTAGTAACTACAGACCCAAAGAAGCTAACAACTTGCAAACTCTTCAGGTTCCCAATTCCAGTCATATCCTTCACATGACAATTATGAAGACATAATGTGACGAGGTGCTTGAGAATGACTATTCGACTTTCAACCGATGAATAAGGAAATAATCCTGCAGTAAAAAACAAGTTCTCCACGTGCACAACCTTAAGTTTCTCCAATATTTTTAACTGGAAAAGGGATTCTGTATCACTTGGGGTTGGGGCATCAACACGAGCTTCTGAATATGAGATAAATATACTTGCCTCCTCCTCATTTGTCAACACCAGCACATGTCGTCGTCCTTCAGACGTCTTGTTCTCCCACTTTTCAGTAAATTGAGGCACCAGTAAGTCATGTGCGATTTTGGCAGGACTATGATTACTAATGTGGTTCTTCTTAGTTTTCCTCTTTGGGGGTACGCCCTCGTTACCACCACCACCATGTGAGATAAATATCTCTAGATTTGACAAGTGGTTCCCATCAAACACAGGCAGGTAGTGGCTTTTGAAGGCACATTTGACAGCAAAGTCGCGCCTCGCATCTTGGATCGTAATGTGATTGTTGTCCTCAGTACCCAACAACAGTGACGAACCTAGAAGACTCTTCAGACCCTGGCTCAATTTATTTCTCGTTGCCGTCATGCTAGTAATCTTGTCAAATAAACCCATTCCGACACTGCACCTGTGAAAATGTGAAATGATTGAATTCATCATCAAGACATTCCAGTTTAAACAAAATCTAACTCAATAATGCAGAGAAATTATTGTTGCATCTAGCATGATTAGTTCACAAACACATTGCTCATTGAATAGTTTTAGTGGACCAAGCATCAAGAAACACAAACACTTGCAAAGTTGAAGTCCAGTCAACTTCGAGTTAGGCTGCAAAGTCCAACTCCAGTCAATTCATCCTTTTGATCAGTTTTCGGGTAAAGTTTTTTAGAAATTAATAAATCGACGGTTTGATACTATTTACAGAAACCTTGGATACGTTAAAGATACCAACTGTACTAAAATCTTAATTTTAAAAGGTTACGTGAGGATTTAGTTAATAATTTTATTATCTAACATATTCCGTCACATGAATACTAGTACTAGTTGAAGTCTGGTGCGTGTATAATGCATTAACTTTATTTATACAATGTGATTAATAATGCATTTACTATTTTTATAACCTTTTTTTTTTACCAACCTATTTTTATAACCTTAGACATCACGATCATAAAACTTTGATACCTTAAAATCATATTAATTATTCTAAAACCTTATAAAATGTTAAGTGAATAGTGAGTTAATAATTATATTAATTAATAAAAGCTAGTTGCTATTGAAGGGTGAGTAAATTCATTAATGCTTTAGTTAGATTATTTTTACCTTTTTTTTTTAACTATTTATTTTGTTGGAAGAAAACAAAAGAGTAATAGAATTCAATAGGGTACTTAGAACATGGTAAAGTCGGGTTAGAATTTGGTTGACCATCTTGTTCATGGGTTGAGGTTGATTTGGGTTTTAATTAATATAGTACCTTAACCCCTACTATTGGTTGATTTGGGTTTTAACACAGACTTTAACCCTACAATTGGAGGTTCACTCACTGATAATATATAGTAAAATTATGAATGGTTAAATTGTCTTACTATTATTATATATTTTTTTTAAATTTCAAAACATATTTTGTTAAGTTTAGATAAAACAAATTAACAGAATGAGAAAACTCGACTTATAATCAAATATAAAGTAAGGAAAGTTTCGAAAAATAACTTTAAGAAGAAACTCGATTTTAACTTATACATTAGGCGATACAATTGTATTTTACCATTTGTGTAAAATAAACTATGGGTAAAATATGACATTGTCCCCCGATATTTGACCAAATTTCGAGTTCCCCCTAAAGTTTAAATCGTAAAATGTTCTCCCTCACGTTTGGCTCAAGTGCAAATTTGTCATCTCCGTCAACTTTTCCATCCAAATATAACCGAATAAGTTTTTTAAATTTCAGAAATGACAGAATACTTTAAAAAATGTCACAATTTAACTATCCCAAACTTTTGCAAATGTTATGACTGAGTCCCAATTTGAGGGTTTGAGTCTGTGTTTCACCGAGACTGATCCCCATGGGCGGTCAACCAAGTCTGGGTCAAGACGTAGAATCGAGCCCCCAAATTGGGGTCAAATCAACCTCCATTTCGATTGGGGCTTGATTGAGCCCCAATCAGGGGATCAGGTATGGATCTTGACCCAAACCTGCTCCCTTATCTATGAGGGGTCAGTCTGGTTCAAGACCTAGATGCGAGCCCCAATAGAATCAGGATTCCACAGTAATATTTGAAAAAGTTTAAAATGTTTAAATTGTGTTTACAAGTTTAATATTTCTGTTATTTTTGCAATTTTTAAAATTTTTCCTATTAAATTTGGACGGAAAAGTTGACATTTGGAGCAAACTTGCACTTTGACCAAATATCATAGAATAAATTTTAGGAAAAAATTCAAAATCTGGTCAAATATTACAGGTTTAGCAACAGAAATGCACCGTTGCCAAAAGTCGATTTATCAATAGGAATGCCTGAAAATAATGATACCTGAGTAGATGTTGAACTTGTATTGTTTGTCCTCCCAGAACAGCACATAATGAGAAAAGGAACTTGACTTCATCGTCCAATTGCTTGTAAGTCAACTCCAAGATCGTATCCACACTGTCTAAATTGCGTGGAAGTTGATTTAGAGCATCTTCCCAAAGATTGGGTGAATTGCTTCTCTTGATAATCTGGGCAAGGGCTTCGATAAACACAGGCAACCCTGCAGAAAAAAAAAATGATTTCGAATTTCATTAAATAAGTATTCTAAAAGAAATTAACCCGATTCTTTACTTAAAACATCTATCTATCTATCTATATATATATTAATTTGGTTAGAATGTATATAATTATGGTATATACATAACTTCTCACTCTTAAATTTATAATTTCTCATTGTTTCATGTAAAACATATAATTTTCATGCATATCTCACATGTCATGTAAGTTTCTTTAAAATCCTTCAAATCTTCTAATTAATTATCCACATAAATTAAAAAAATTCAATAATTTCTCTCTTTCACATGTGCATATATTTTATTTTATTCAAATACTAGATTTTGAATATTATGTTTCATAAAAATCAATTAAGTGCACATATGAAATTTTGTTATTAAATTTTATTTCTAAGACTAAATTATAATTAATTTTATGTATTACATGTATTTTGTTTCAAAATTAATAGTTGCAAATCTAACATTATGTACCCAATAATTATAATTATGCATACAATATAAATTTTACCACACATATAAAAAATAATATTAATATTAGTTTATTAATACTTTTTATATAGCTATGTAGAGCTTCCATTTTTAGAAATAATTCCTACTTACTTCATACGTGAATTTATAAATTTTTATTAGTTTTTTTTTTATTGAAATACTAAAATTGATAATATTATACTTTATAAAAAATCAATTAAGTACACATATTAAAGTTTGTTATTAATATTTATTGCCAATACCAAATTATAAGTAATCTTCTATGTTATTTATCTTATATATATATAAATTTATAGTTCTATGTCTAATATTATGTACTCTATTATATTTATGTGAGGCAATATAAAATGTAATACATGAAGAACAAATATTGATATTATTATTATATTTTCTAAATATTTTTTTTTTATAGTTGTGTAGAGCTTTATTTTTAGACTTGACTAGTTACAAATTAGAGAAATATTGAACATAACTGACTATTACTATTAGCAATGTAAACATAAATATTTTCAACATTATAACTATGTAATTTTTTTAAGTTAAAAATATTAATTAGCAACATGTCCATAAATTATTAATATTTATTTTTTATTATCGAGTTATGCTGATTTTATTTACTTTTATAAAAATATACTTATGCTGCTTGTTTAATAATATAATTTGTATAATTGAAATACAAGTCTAATTTATGTACTTAATTATAATTATGCATGCAATCTAAAATTGAACACATTAAGAAAAAAAAATTATTAATATATTTTCTTAGCACCTTTTCTTTTATAGTTCCATGGAACTTTATATTTAAATAATTTTAGATTTAACTTATTTCATGGAGTAAAAAATATTATTTGTATTACTGAACAAAAGTAAAATTTACTATTAGCAAAAATAAATATATTTTAGCTAATACTTTTAACTTTTTATTAACTATACGACAATAGTATAGAAATATCAAAATTAAGTTAAAATTACTAATTAGTATCATATCAATAATTAATCATATTCATTTTTATTATATAATTTTAAACTTTCAGTTATTTTAATAAAAACTATATTTAATCCTTATATTTGATGAATCGTATAGTGAAAATACAAATGCAATTATTATTAAGAGAATAATATATGTACTATATTTTTAACATTTTGTTAAATACAATTCAAATATTAAGTTAGAATTAAAATAGTAATTAGCATTACATAAATGATTAGTGATATTTATTTTTTACCATCAACTTATGTACTTTTAAATTATTTTTATGAAAAAATACAATTAATCTCTATGTTTTGTAGTATTCTTGGTATAATGGAAATATATGTGAAATTACTATTAAAAATAATATTTTTACTATTTTATTAACAATTTCTAAATTTGTTTTTTAATTCTTTATAATGTAATAATGATATATAATATATTAAATCACTAATAAATGCTCATTAAATTTTTTATTAATATATTTATATTTATTAGTAATTATATATATATATATATATATAAACATATGGCGCAAATCGGGAATTAGATTTCTAGTATAATCATAATTAATGAAAAATAACAAAAAGGAAGAATATATTATATATATATATGTATATATATTTACCTCCACAACGTTTTCCTAGTTCTTCATCTGTGATGTTCCCCAGTTTGTCTGCCTTGTCTGGACCTACCAACCTGGTTAACAATTGCCGTGCTTCTGGATCACCCAGAGCATTAAGTGGTAGAATGGGATGACAGTTGATTGACGATAGCAGCTCGGGTTTTTTCGATGTAACTAAGAATTGTACCTTCAAATTCTTTCTGCTCTCTATATATGAAGCCAAGTTAATATCCTCTGAGAGATCATCAATAATAATGAGGACACGCTTGTTTCCTGGAGAATGATCGTCGCCTGTTTTGGTATCGTCCTTACTACCCTTCTTATCCACCGCGTTTTCTTTTGCTTGATCTTCAGTCTCTTTCGGAACATCTTTTGGACCTTCGTCTGCATTCTTATTGTTTTTCGGACCATCACCTTCCTTCTTGATTTCCTTGCCTTTATTCTGCTGATCCTCATGAGGAGCATGGCCTGGGGCCTTCTCCTCGTTAGGTTTCTGCTCTTTTGGATTCTTCTTCTTGGCTTTATTCTGATCATCAGTCACCTCAGCCTCGGTCAGAAAGTTTACGATGGAGGCGTGAAGATTGTTGACGTCTGGAGTAATCGAAACCATAACGATTTCAACCTTATCATACCTCCCTGACTCACGGACTCTTGACGCAATCGTCCTGACCAGAGTGGACTTGCCGACCCCTCTTATTCCATGAACTCCGATTATACCCGTAGCATCATCACCGTCTAGCACTTTGAACACTTTCTTTATGAGTCTGGTGTGAGTTTCGAGGTCGATGAAGACGGTTTTAATCGCCGAACTTCCTCCCACATGATGATGGATGCGGTAGGAAACTTCCGCCATGTCTTCCTTCTCCCTTTTACAGCAGTTATCCACATCCTCCTTATTCTTGACTGCTTGCTTGGCTAATGCATGTCGCTCCATGGGACGTGGGATTTTCACCAGTCCGTTGAAGAATTTTGCTGTAGTTCTACTTTCGTTCAGCTTCGACACAGTTTCTCTAAGATCTCTTACTTCTTTGAGCCACTTCCACACATCTGTTTCGATGCCATGTCCACTGTTCTTCGCATCATCGATTCTATGCTGAAGCCTTTTTTCAGCAGCATCCAGGTTCTTGAGCGCATTTTCGAGATCTTTGATGTAGCTTTCCGGGGATATCATATACTGGGCGTGTTTTATAAGGATAGGACCGCATAATTCTGCAACTTTGGCTACAATGTCTAAGACCGAAGCCATTTCTTTTTTGAGGGGTTTATTTTCTGTTTATATCAATATATACATACAAATGACAAACAATAAAAAGGAAAAATGCAGAAAAACTCCTGTTTCCACGAAGAGAAGGTCTGTCTGTCTAGCTCCTGCCCGGGAGAAGCTGCCGGCGGCGGCGCTTGGAATTAATCCACCTGCTCCTACATGCTTCTCTAGAAGAACAAATAAATAAACAAAAAATCAAAAACTGTGGAAATCTCTTTGTATATAGTATGTTTATATCAAGAGTCTCACAACTAAGGATTCATGATAGAGATGAATATCAATGAAGAATCATTGTCGCCCTCTTACAGTGGCTTCAACCAGATAGAGACGACCTGGCGACGTAAAATGTTTTGGAAAGAAAGGGATGCGGTTTCAGTGGATCAAAAGGAGAAATGCGAGAGTGCAGAAAGATTGTGAAATTTCTATCCACAATTGCCTGTTTAAATATTAAAGATAACGAAGACCTCGTAACATAGACGGTATTCTTTTATTCGCAAGTCAATAATAACTAATAATTGGAGATGAAAGCTGGCAAATACATACATTAAATTCACACCTAACGAGATTATAATTGCTTAATCGTGCACTCATCACTAAATCAGGTAGATGACTGGCCCTGGCCGTAAATGTTTCTCATCGTATAATACTACAAGTTAAGTAGACTCCTTCGAATCTTCGACCGAGGGAACTTTCCAACGGAAAGAAACAGAAAGTTACCAACTGATCGAGACGTATTACAAAAAACAACATTGTGTTATTGAATTATAGCAAGTGCCAACCGCCTACTATTTGTATTGTTGCTGAATTTTCAAACTCGGAGATGTTGAAAATTTGCTTGTTTATTCACATCACCGCTAACCGTGTGTGTTGGTTGGTCCCTCGGTGACTTTTTTTTTTGGCCAACGTCCCTCGGTGACTTATAATGAGTCTCTCACCACGGTGAAACAGTTTTAGAAACTATTACTGTAGGATCTATTCATATTTCATAGTACCACACTGCACTTCATACACGAACTCCAACATAAGAGTCTGACGTTACTTCTACAGTCACTATTGACTTTAGTATCCCTATTATATGGAGTAGGTATGAATTAACTCTCTGGTAAAGTAATCATTTTTTTATATACCATGTGGGTGGTTTACTTGTCCATGAGTCTTGTTTGCAATTTGTATAATATTTTATATAGCATGTGGGTGGGTTACAAAGTGATGAACCCATAAAAAGGTAGCACAAATATGCATATGAAGCATGCAAGGTACAAAATAATAGAATTATAAACTATAAAGTAGTGTTATTAAAAATGAACCGACCCTAGAATCGATAAGGGGATCGGTTTCCGGTTCGATCGATCCAACCCGGACAAATCCGGTTTAATGTACGGTTCACTATTTGTAAGTAAAAAAAAAACAAATTTGCCCCAGCCCTCCGCCCCAACCCCATCCCTCTAAACCCTAGCCCCCAACCCCAACCCTCCACCTTTTCCCGCCTCACATCCCAGCCGAGCCCTCCAACCCACCTTCCCTACCCCTCCACCCCTTCTCCTTCTCCTTCTCCTTCTCAACTCTTCTATTCTATGATCGTTTTTTTTGTTTTTAAAAAAACTCCCCCTAAAAAAGTGAATCGAAAATCGACTGTTTTTTTTAAACCGCCCGATATTGCAAAAACCAGTCCAACCCGATTTAAGTACTGTTCATATGCATTTTGATTTTTAACTAAATCAAACCGGACAGGGGTTCGGTTCCCGGTCGGACCACCAGTCCGGTTTTGATAACACTGCTATAAAGGAATGACGCTTATATGCAGATGGTAAGTACATAGTACAGTTGAGTATGAAATTCCCAAGTGCTGACTTGACAGTGAATTGAATGCCAAATGATTGATGATCACACACTTTCGCCTGAGCTCCGATGAACCTGCAAGAAGGGGAACACAACAGAGGGGGTGCCTCCGGGTCTCACTCCGATGCTTAAATGAGTATACAGTGTGTATGAACTCAAAACGTAAAGAACGTATGTAAAGAAAGAGTATTTATAGAGTTAGGAGATCAAACCGTTATATGCAGCTGAATATCTTTGTGAATATTGTGCCGGTGAAGATTAGGATAGCAGATATTACGGTTATGACGTAATATTGCAGTTACCTTATGTAATCTTTATAGAATATGTGCCTGATATACGCGGGATATCGTGGATGTATATGCGATGTCGGTTCTGGGACCAGAGTTGAGGGTTTCGACTCTCTTGACAAGCGCTCCTATGGCGAGCAGTAGGAGGCTTTAGCCTTGGCCGATGGCGACCTGAAATAGGGCTTTGGCGTCCACTTTAGTTTTGGGTTTGGTACTGGACCGCTTTATGAGTGTCAGCTTAGCCTTACTGTGGGTCAACCCGGTTATGAATGATATGAGTTTTACCCCCTGCAAAGTTATTGAGCCTCTTTCCCATATTTGGCCGTCACTATTGATTCCCAACATTTGCTCCCGAAGCTTGAGTTAAGTTTCTTCGGTCGAGCTTGATTATGTGGCAGGGTTGGAGATAGTGACTTTTGGACTAGATCTTTTGTTGTCATTGCCAACTATTAGTGCCTTTGGAGGTTTCGTACTCTTTAGCGGACAGATTTTTGGCTGCTTAGAGTTTGTGGGATTTTTAATCTCTTACCCTATTAGGCGAACACTTTGTGGTTGCCAGAGTTTATGGATGTTCATTCATTACTCTTTAGGCGAGCACTACCGTTGAGAGGATTTTAGGAGAGGCTTGGCATAGCTTTTGGCGATCACTTTTTTTTTGTGTAAGATCTCGAGCATTTAATGAATGCACCGTTATCAAGAAGTCAAAAGGACATTTGAGGTATGCCTGTCTTTTTGTCTTATGTAACCAGAGGGTAGGCTGGCAGTTTTTCGTACTGTTTCAACCTTTTGTCTCCCCAATGTGACCCTTGGAATTTTGACATTGCTTCGATTTTACCCAAAAGAGTGTAATCGTTACTTGAGCCGTTTCAGACGTGCACGTTCAGTTTCCCCCATTTTGGCTATAAAAAACCGAACTTTGGCATTTAGTCTTTTACGCACTGAAGCCATTTGCATTCCAGAGCTCAAGTCTTCTTCAACCCTCTGTTCAAACTTTCCTTCCTCTTTGTTCATCCACGATAAAGCTTTCTATTTTACCATGGCTAGCAAGAATCAATTATCCGGCAAGGGATCATCCAACAAACCTTCTCCTACCCAGCCTTCTCCTAGGCAAAAAGTTGTGGCTAGGGCTACAAATGCTCCTTTAGTCATTAAGGATGCTTCCTCCCTGGCGCAGGTCCGGAGAGTTCCTGCACCAAAACCAATTTCTGGGCAGTCGACGGTTGCACCGGTAGTGGTGGACGTGCCCGATACAAATGTCTCTGTCTTTTCCCCGACAGGTAATTTCTTATGTCTTCTTTTTAGGCGGTAAAGCTTACTCCTTTTAGTTATTTTAGTATTGTTCTTGTCATGCCATGGTATTTTGAGTAGATATCAAACCCAATGAGTTGAAGTCAACTCAGTTCAAAGCAGTGGTCTCCTTGACTGGTTTAGGAGAAACAGATGCACATAGGTACCCAGGTTTATGTCTGCATTATCCTCACGAATGAGAGGTTTACGTTTATGCGGCCCATGTCGATGCTGGGTTGCGTTTTCCTCTCTGCGACGATTTGAAGGAGCTTTGTTGCTACTATGGGGTAGGCCTTACGCAACGGGTGCCCAACGCCATTCAGATGTGGATTGAGTTCAAGTTTATGTGTTTACGTCAAGGATTGACGTATTCACTGACCCTATTCTGGTGCTTTTACCGGTTGGCTGATGGGGCTAACCACCTTCATCATTTCCAAACTCGCTGGCCGAAGTTCGAGGAATGGAGGGGTCAGGCATGGAACTGGAACGTCCATTTTGGCCTGGTGGATGACTTCCGGGCCACCAACTCCAATTACAAGAAGTACTACTTCTTTTATAAGGGTAGTGTGTCTTGGGTGCTTTTTCAGTAAGAACGGGATACTCCTCCTAGCTTTGGCGAGCTGTCGGGGAGTGATCAGAATGCCATTGCTGACTTTTTCCGATGCCATAGGAAACTGAACTTCTGTTCAATCCGCTCAGTGGCGGAAACTTCAGAGTCGATGCTTAGGCTAACGAGCATTCATCACTCCGCGCCAGTCTCTATTGATTGGGTAAATTTCTGACACTTTTTCTTTGCTGGTTTTGTGTTGTAGGCACTTGGGGGCCTAAACTTCTCAGTCTGCTTCCAAGCAGGCTAAGGCGGGGCTATCAGCTACCCATGCGTCTTTGAGTCCACCTCCTCCTCCTTCTAGGTGAGCGACCAAGCGCAAGCCTGAGGAGGAACAACATAGGGTCGTTTCTGGCGATCGCCCAAGGGGTATGTATCAGACTATGCCTTTTGATTTTATTTTTATGCTCCAACCTTAGGTTTTAATACCTTTGTTGACTGTTTTCAGGGAATGTCGCAGCTGAGGTGACTGCTGCTCCTGCTTCTACCAAGAAGGCAAGGAGTTCTGGCGAGGAGCACCCAACTTCGACCGAGGGATCTGCTGCTTCCCGGGGCAAGGCCCTTTCCACTGGGAGGTCGTTGCCCCTGTCTCCGATCTTGCTGCTCCCAACCCCTCCAAGGGAGCTGAGGCTCGGAAGAGGGTCCAGACCCAGGGTGCCGCAACGGGCACTTCCAAGACTCCCTTCACCCGGAAGTACTGTTCCCTAGTGGGCTTATTCCAGCCACCGAAGGTGGCGGTCCCAAGGGGTCACTGGGCCCCTTGGCACAATCTCCAGAAGTGGAGCTTTCTGACAAGTCCATGCTTCGGGGTAACCCATACCTCTGCATGCATTTGATGGATGAGATCCTTCCTCCTCAGGAACGGGTGGAGGTCCCTTCGGACCTGAACGACATCGATGTCGTCATGAGGTCGCATTTTGAGCGAATTGCCTTGGTAAGTCTTTCCTCTATGATTCCTTCTTTAAATATATCCCTGATTCTTTCATTATTCGCTTTTTTTGTCGCTCCTTGACCTCATTTAACTTTATTCCCCTTTTTTCCTATTGTCAGCTCATCCGCGAGGAGATGGCGATCGAGCGGATCGTAGTAGAGCTCGCCGATAAGCAAGTTGATCTGCCTATCAAGCTGGAGCAGTTCCGGAGTTTGGGCTATAATCCTGAGCAGATGGAGGACTTGAAGAAGAGGGCGGATGTGACCACCATGTTGGTGGAGCATGCCCATCGGGAGTATTTTGAGACGGAGATGAGGCTGCTCGACACCCTCAAGGTGAGGGGGATCAGATGGCTCTCGCCGAGGACAAACGGGTAAGGGATGAGCTTCGGATCAAGGAGGCCGACCAGTACTCCGCTCGGCTAGAGGCGGAGAATGCTGACTTCAGGGCTCAACTGAAGGAGGGATGCCTCTGTGGCTGAGAAGGAGCAGATCGCCCTGAAGCTGAAGGTTGTCCCATCCCCCCTTAGCGTGGTCGAGGACTTTATGAAGTCCGAGGATTTCTCCGACTGCGCCTTGGAGGTGATGAAGGTCGAGGTGGATGCCTACCTCCAGGTCTTGGTCGACGCGATTCAGGGGATAAATCCCAAGTTTCCTCTCCGGAAGGTGAAATCTCTTCAGGACTTCATTGAGAGCGGCTACACCAAGGAAGCTCCTTCCTCTGCTATTGGCAATGAGGCTATCCCCGGGGCCGAGAAGGAGACCGCATCCCCTGATGAACCCATATCTTGAGGTCTCAGGCCCCAAGCGACCGAGTCGATGCAGAGTTTCAAGTCAAGGGAGCCTGTTCGTCCTCCTCATGCTTTTTAGTCCTCCTTCTTTCTATCAATAATCACTTTGATTTCCCTTTGTTTTTGGGATCCTTGTAATTAATCTTTTGAATTCAGACTCGGATTTGAATTATAATGAATGTCTTTCATTTCGTAAGTCTTTACTCTTGTTCGACTTTGAATATGTTTGGTCGTTCTTCCGATGTCGTTTTGTTTGAATGCTTTAGGAAGTTTTACCATATCTGTTTTCAACTTCTCTTTAGATTATGTAGGATTGTCTCGCCATATAGGGTCTTGGACCTTCTCTTGGAAGAAACATTACCTTTTTGAAAAGTCCTTTTCGCTCCTTTTAGGTTTCGAAGGAAGGATCGTGACTCTTTATAGAGCCCTCCATTCCATTCACCAAATTTTCTTAAGGGAACTGTTACTCAAGGATTGTGCCTTTAAGGAAACTGTTATTCTTTATGGATTCGTTCACCTTGTAAAGGAACTGTTACCCTTGATTTGAGTTCATTCGCCTTTTATATCACGACTTATATGGTTCGTTCGCCTTTTATATTAGGACTTATATTTTTGCCCAACTTGTAAGAGAATTGTTACCTTAACGGTTCGTTCGTCTTTTTATAGTAGGACTTATATTTTAGCCCAACTTGTAAGGGAACTGTTACCTTAATGTTTCGTTCGCCTATTATATCAGGTCTCAGTTTTTTGCCCAACTTGTAAAGGAACTGTTACCTTAACGGTTCGTTCTCCTTTTACATCAGGTCTTAGTTTTTGCCCAACTTGTAAGGGAACTGTTACCTTAACGGTTCGTTCGCGTTTTATATCAGGTCTTAGTTTTTGCCCAACTTGTTAGGGAACTGTTACATTTTCGGTTCGTTCGCCTTTTATATCATGTCTTAGTTTTTAAAATTAGTTTGAGGGGAACTGTTACCTTGATGGTTTGTTCGCCTCTCGTTCTAGGTCTTCATGGGAAAGGAACTGTTACCTTAACCAGGTTCGTTCGCAATCCTCTTTTTCTCTTGATAGGTTGCCCATTCTTTGGGACTTTTTGTTTTGGTTCGAGTGACTATGCTTTGTATGAAGGAATGATTTGTTTATTGACATAACATTTTGATTACAATCTATGCATAAAACCTCCGTAAATGTTCGGAGTTGAATGGACGAGGTAGCCTTATACTTTCTGTGGTTTCCAAGTAGTAGGACCCTGGGGCGGCGATCTCAACTACTTTATATGGACCCTCCCATTTAGATGAGAGTTTGTTTTGTCTGTCCAATTTTGTGAACTCATTCCTTCACATAACCATCTTCCCCACGAAAAATTGGCGAGCACTGACTTTTCTGTTGAAGTATCGAGCGGTCGTCAGTCTCATTCCTTGGGCATTGTCTGATTGCTATCGCTTTTCTGTTGCAAGATTGAGGTCTGTACGACACCCAATTTCATTTGCTTCGACATTAAAGTGTAGGATCCTGTGGGTAGACACCGCTATTTCGGCGGGTGCTACTGCTTCAGATCCGTATACCAAACTTAATGGTGATTCCCCCGTTGCTGTTTTGGGTGTTGTTCCTGCGAACGCCAATTTGCTCAGAGAGTCAGCTAGCTGGTTGTCTTGGCGAGAAATGGAATCAATCGCGAAAGTCGGGATTTTGGCGATGAGTTATTTAGCAATATCTAGGTACTTCTTAATCTTTTCCCCCCTTTGCTTCATAAGTTCCATTGATTTGGTTGACGATTAGCTCTGAATCGATTTTTTCTTTTAGTGACGTTATGGCCATTCCCTTAGCGAGTCGTAGTCCATTGATAAATGCTTCATATTCGGCCTCATTATTGGTCGCCTTAAAAGTAAGGGTGATCACATATTTTAGGGGCTCACCCTCAGGGGGGATGAGAATTAATCATGCCTCTAAGTCATCTCTTGAAGATGATCCATCAGTATAGAGTTCTCAGCCTTTGTTTGTATCTTCTAACTGTCTTTGCCGTTTTTCTACTTCTGCTAGACCATTGCCGGTACTTTCCACTATGAAGTCTGCCAATGCTTGACATTTGATGGTCGTTTTCGGCGTAAATTTGATATTGAATTCGCTCAACTCAATCGCCCATTTAACCCTCCTTCCTGAAGAGTCTGGCTTCAGCAGGAAGTGTTTAAGAGGTTGGTTGGTGAGGACTGTAATGGCATGAGCGTGGAAGTACGGTCTTAACTTTTGAGCAGCAATAACTAAGGCATAAAGATACTTTTCAATCTTGATATATTTTATTTCAGCTGAATTAAACAATTTGCTTACAAAGTATACTAGACTATGCTTATTTTACTTTTCTCTTATTAAAACGATACTGACTGCAACCTGGCTAATACTTATATAAAGAAAGAGTTGATCGCCGGGAATGGGCCTCGCCAAAGCTGAGAGTGTCTGCAGGTGCTGCTTGAGTGATTCAAAGGCAGCCTCGTACTCCGATGTCCATTCGAACTTGTGGTTCGCCCTGAGAGTCTTGAAGAACGGGAGAGACCTGTCGCTCGCCCTTGAGAGAAAGCGATTGAGTGCGGCCAGGCGACCATTCAGAATCTGGACTTTGTTGTGGAAAGTTGGGGACTACATTTCTTCAATGGCTTTGAGTTTTTCAGGGTCCGCCTCTATTCCACGCTCGCTGAGATCTACCTGTTTAAAGGCGTGAAATACTCGGGGACCTCTCGATGACTTGGTCTGATTGGTTCTGATCTGGGCTTTTCTTGACTCTTCTTATCCTTCTTCTCCTTTCTACCATCGCGTCGGGGTTCTAAAATAACCCTTGGCGAGGTTGTCAGGAGATTGGCTTAAGAGTTTCCCCTTTCCAGGTCTATGAAACATTTCGCCCTTACTGCTAGCTGTTCCAACGTCTCTATCTCTTGAACGTGGTAGTTGTTTGGCAGTTTTCTGGAGGCTTTGTTGGCCACATCAAGTCCTCTATAAAATGCTCGAATGATCTCCCCATCCGTGACTCGACGATCTATTTCTGTAATGTTTATGTGAAAACGCCCGTAGAAGTCAGCCAATGTCTCTCTTGGATGTTGTTTGACGGCGTCCAAGGCGACCACACTTTTTAGCAGTTGGCGCTCGCCCATATACCGCTCCATAAATTTACTCTTTAACTCGGACCATGTCCCTATTGATCATGCAGGGAGGCCGAAGAACCAGGACGACGCCGAACTCGAAAGGGTGGACGGAAATAATAGGGCTAAGTGATTTTCATCATTCGACTTACCCAACAGAGAAGCTTCATGCTTATTGACGTGGATTATATGATCTCCTCCGCCACTGTATTCAGGAATGGACCTCGGGACTACATCTTTTGGTATCATGACCGTCATAAGGTCGGAGGTGAATGGATGAGATGATCGCTCTCGGAAGGGTGTCATGACAGTTCCGCGTTGTTCCCTGAGTCTCTTATTGATAAGCTCCTCAACTTGGTCAATAGTGAATTGAGGCTGATGTTCTCCAGTTGGTGAGGTACTCGTTGGGTTGACGGAGTGAGTGACATCTTTTGGTATCATGACTGTCATAAGGTCGGAGGTGAATGGATGAGATGATCGCTCTTGGAAGGGTGTCATGACAGTTCCGCGTTGTTCCTTGAGTCTCTTATTGATAAGCTCCTCAACTTGGTCAAGAGTGAATTGAGGCTTCTGTTCTCCAGTTGGTGAGGTACTCGTTGGGTTGACGGAGTGAGTGACTGCCGGCATCTCTATGGAAGCCAGAGGTAGGAAGTGATGTCCAAAAGTCATCTCTTGATATTCTTGAGGAGCAGTGGTGCCTGGATTTCTAACTTCTGCTTCCTGGGGCCTCGCGGGACGAGGATCTTCATGAGGAACAGGAGCTTGTCTACGAGTCTGTCCTATGATGGTTTCCAAGAGGGATATCATCTCCGCAGTTACCTGAATGGTTTCCCCAACCACTTGAACGGTCGGTCGAACTGGAATCTCTGCGGCGTTTGGAACAGGGTCCGGTCTCAAATTGACAACATGCTCACGTGCCGGCATCGGAGGGACGACATCAGGGATTGTTTGGCTAGCAGGTTCTTGGTGGAGCGGCGAAACGGCGGCGGATTCCGAGCTATGTAAGGATTGCTCATTAGCTTGTTTCCTACGATTGCGGTTAGAGCGAGTCTGCATGACTGTTTGCTCGTATTCCCACAGACTGCGCTAAATATTGGGTCTGAAATTCTCAGGTGCTGACTTAGCAGTGAATTGAATACCAAAGGATTGATGATCACACACTTTCGCCTGAGCTCCGATGAACTTGCAAGAAGGGGATCGCAACAGAGAGGGTGTCTCTGGGTCCCACTCTGATGCTTAAATGAGTTTACTGTGTTTATGAACTCAAAACGTAAAGAACGTATGTAAAGCAAGAGTATTTATAGAGTTCGAAGATCAGACTGTTATAGGGAGCTGAATATCTTTGTGAATATTGTGTCGGTAAAGATTAGGATAGCAGATATTACGGGTATGGCGTAATATTGCGGTTACCTTATGTAATCTTTATAGAATATGTGCCTGATATACACGGGGTATCGTGGTTGTATATTCAGTGTCGGTTTGTGGGAATAGAGTTGAGAGTTTCGACTCTCTTGGCGAGCGCTCCTATGACGAGTAGTAGGGGACTTTAGCCTTGGCCGATGACGACATGAAATAAGGCTTTAACGTCCACTTTAGTTTTGTGTTTGGTACTGGACCGCTTTATGAGTGTCAGCTTACCCTTATTGTGGGTCAGTTCGATTCTGATTGATATGAGTTTTACCCCTGCAAAATTATTGGACCTTCAGGGTCTTTTCCATATTTGGCCGTCAATATCGCTACTTAACAAGTACCACTAGCAAATTAAACAACTATATAAACAAACATAAGGACGTCTTATCTCAATTAACAATGTTAAGTCAAAATTAGCGGAATTATGAAATCAACTAATTAAAACGCGTCAGAAAATCAAAGTTTGAGAACATCATATAGTTGATAACCGTTGGAGGACCAAATCAAACTTTAACCGGATTAGTCTATAAGTTCAGATAGATTTATTTTTATTTTTGGCCAAAAAAAATCTATGACTTTTCTTGAAAAATAAATAAATAAACCCCTTGATACTTTTTTTATAGCTCATTATTCCACTACAACAAATATTTACATTCATAGAATATATGATAAAATGCCAAAAAGATATACCTAACTTATTCTTGTAGTCAATCCTATGTACACTAATTTATTTACGGGTTAATTATATATACAAAAAAAAACTTTGAGAAAAAAACAAATATTAAACTATATTTTTTTTTTACGAACAACAAACAAACTTTTGGAATTTAAAAATTAACAAACCTATCTCAATTTTTTATTATGCCTGAATTGATTTTTCAATATTTGAGAGAAATATTATAAGAAAAGGATATTACGACTTAATAACTCACTTAAACATTGAAAAATCAGTTCAAACGTAATGAAAATTTGAGATATATTTGTTGATTGCTTAGTTCCAAAAGTTTAGTTTGTTGCTTGTAAAAAAAAAGTTAGTTTGTTATTTGGTTTTTTCTCAAAGTTCGTTTTTTTGGTAATTAGCCCTTTATTTAAACGGTTTTTATACAATAAATAAATAGACAACAATCATTAATATTTGGAAGGAGTAACGGTGTGTTTGTTTGACGGAATTCGGAATTCGGAATACGGAATACGGAATAGGAATTGGGAATAAGGAATAGAAGTTAAGAATATGAAGTTGTTTTTTTAGTGGAATTGAATAGAACGGAATAAGGAATTCTGTTGTTTTTTTGGTGGAATTGTGTACGGAAAAGGAATGGAATGTGGTCAAATGACATATTTGCCCCTCTTTATATATGTATAGTATATAATAAAAATAATTTATATTAATTAATTATAAAACTTAAAAATATTAAAAACGTTTATTTAAATAAAAAAAAATTAAAAACGAATTTATTTATTTATTTAATTTTTTTAAAAAGACCAATTTATTAATTATATTTTAAAAAAATAAAGAATGTAAATTGTCATGCCAAATAAAATTTCTGAATCAATCAATTGATTACATCACATTAACATGATTAGAAATATCGATAAATATAATATTCGCAATATAACGTTTCATGAACGTACAACAAATCGAAGTTCCGAATAAGTGTTAAGTCATTTGATTGAAACCTAGCAAACATGACCACATACATAATACAAAATGTTGTTAGTCACCACATACATTATACAAAACGTGGGTTTGTCCTTAATCAAAATTATACATACATGTCGATCCGATAAAACTATGATAAATCTACATCTTAATTGCCTGCAACCAATCGAGCCGGTTGGCAGGCGCCATCCCAAAAAATATCAGGACACTTTTCTCCTTAGTGAAGAACAGATTGTGAGCCTTGTGCACATCCTCCCTCGTGACACAATCAGATTATGATACTATGCCCTGCTCATAATGAAAAATGAAACCTTTATATGATAATTAAACTATCAAAGAATAAAGTTCACAACAGCTTCCTTCATAGTTCACAAGCACTTGAAATTATCAAGGATGACATTTCACAGATTAAAACTCCAAATAAGAACAGGAAACAATTAGCATCGAATGGTGATTTGCAAATACAACTGAAGATTCAGTATCCCAAAATTTCCACTATGCTTACTAAGTAAATAGTCAAAAACCAAGAAGTGTAGATAAATAGTTATGCATACTATGAAATGTTCATATTTGAGATACGATGAATCATATCCGGATTCCTTTTTGCAAAAGTCCCGCTTAGACCTCTTGGACATCAAAGAAATGGCAAAGATTCAATTACATCACCCACATAACATATTTGAACACAAGGAATTCTTGCATATGATTCCATTAGATTTGCAGCATTCGTTTCGTAACCAACGCTCCTAAAAGACTAAAGTTGGATACAGATATACAGCTGCCTTGTGCATATGTGATACACTTGAATAGATGCTACAATGACTTACAACAGATGCAGATGCCTCCTTGCTACCCCCATACAGGAGTCCCGCAAAACATTGGATAGAAAATGAATGCTGCAAATCGAATCAAATGAAAGAATTTCACTTACGAGACTCAAATTGTAGTTCTTAATCATGAGAAAAGGTGCAATTATGAACCAGAAGATGCAATCGGTGACTACCACTGCACCAGCATTCACCTGGGAAGGCCACATAAAGCATCACTTCTCAAGAAACTTATAAGAATTAACTGTGTGTAACTTTGAGTAAATACTGTACCTGGAAAATAATCTGAAAGGCGTAACCCCAAAATCCTGCGATTTCGCAAACATGATCGACTTTCTGGGCAGAGATTTCTGAAGTTTCAGGTGTGTTCGGGTTCTTGCGAATAGGGAAAAAAACTGGAATTCCTTGCTCTGGGTCTACCTCCAAATTTGTGACTTTGTCCCCTCCAGATCTATTATGATGTTTGAGACATCCTCGGATTGAAAGCATCACACCGAGCTATATAACGTACATGCAGAAGTAAAGAGAAGATGCAGCAGAGATAAAATGCGAAAAGAGCAAAAGAAATAGCTTTCCTAATGAGCAACAAGACAGACATACTGCGAAATAGGCTGTGATCAACGTGGACGTCCATCTGCAAAAAGAATGACAAATTCTGTACTGATTAGAGGTATGAATTTTGTTATTTGTTTAAAAAGAATCAATCTCGACAAGAACATCTTGAAAACCAAGAACTTGGTGCGGCATTCAAATTTCAAGAAACTCAGGAGCTTCAAGACAGATCCTATCTACTTGGCTCCCTTCAGGGATTGAAGAAGCGAAAGTAATTAAAGTTGTATTACAAATTCAATTAGCATCAAACACAAAACAGAGTCAAGCAAAATGAGACCGGGCAGAGAAATGAAGGAGAAGAGATAGAACGAAGAAGAAGCAGGGAGCTTCAGTCCGAGAAGAGAAATGAAGGAGCTAAGGCCAGTTCGGGCAATATGAAAATATAATGAGGGCAAAATTGTGATTTGTGCACTTATTCTTAATTCCGGGCGCTCTAGGCTTAGCAAATCCGAACATTTTACCCGGAATGTCTAACACTAGCCCTCTAGGATTCCGTAAGCCAAAATTTTCCAATTCCGCGAAAAGAACAACTTCTTACGGAATCCGTAACACCTATTCCATTCCTATTCCGCGAAAGAACATGCCATAAGTGTTTTTTCCGGGTATTTTCGGATAATTATTACGATTAATTTAAATTTAATAAAAGATAATATTAAATTTATTAGATGCATGATGTAATATTAATTAATGTTCTTTAATTTTATTTTAAATATTGTACAACCATATTATAATTATATTTACTACATATATGTTAAATTTATTTAGTAAGTTTACTATAAAATAATATCACTAAACTACTCTATTCAGCAGTGGTTACTATTTCAAAAGTAATTGCCAGATATTTTTATTTATAATTATTAATTTATCTATTTCCTTATTTGCAATTTTCTTTATCATATATATTAATAAACATATCCCACGTTAATTATAAATGCCAGGATGAATTCATGAAGGAGACTCGAGACAGTCCAGATACGAAGAGCAAGTAATGATAAAAATCTAGGTAACTTACCGTGCTTTGCGCATTAAAAGTAAATTTAATTTATTTTTTATAATATATTATAAAATTTATTTAATCTTTAAATAAATATAAATTAGAATTTGGTTTACTATTATAGAGTTTAAATTGTTTATAATAAGCCAAAATTATAAATATACATGTGAAATAAATAAAAATGATTAAAGTTTTGTAACTTATCTTTAAAATGAATGAGTATATTTAGAAGTTTTTAAAGTTACTTATGTGACATTTCAATGAGAATTGTATAATTGACATTGATATATTGAAATAGATTAATTTAACAATAGGAGTGAGAAAATGTATCAAAAACCTTATTTGTCACAATTGAAATTAATAGATATAAATTATAACTGAATTAGTTATAACAAATAATATCAAAATGTTTTTAATCTAAAGTATAGTTATTACTATCATAATTATTATAATATCAATTTAATATGTATTAATATTTAAGGGAAAAATAATTAAAAGTAGATGATGTATGTATGTATAAAATAATAATTATAAAGTGAATTGTTCAACATAAATTAAGTATTTAGATAAAAAGAAATAATTATTGAAAAATTGGTTGACAATTAATTTAATAGCCAAATATTATAATAAAATTATATATAATTGAAGTATTTATACAGTAATATTAGAATTAATTACACATGTATAGAAAAACAATAATAATACTAAATAATAATTACTATTATTATTATATAGTGCTACCTTAATAATGTTGTGATTATATATATATATATATATATATATATATATATATTTATCTATTAGTATTTTGAATATATACTTTTGGGTTGTTAAAAGTAAGAATTTTTAGATTACTTAAAAAGTATACTGTATTTTAATAATGGACAAAAGAAAAAAGATGAATAAATAATATATTTGAAATCTCATGATATTAATTTTAAAAATAATTGTTTTTGTCAAACATATAACTATATTAAAAACACATTTAATTTATAATATTTTTATTTTATTTGTAATGATTATGAGATAATTTATATAAAAATAATTTTTTTAAATAAAATTGGCTCAAAATATCAAACTTATTAATAAAGCGTTTTTTTAACAAATATACAAAAACAAAATAGAGAACTAAGTTTATGAAGAAAAAGAACATTTTAACAATTATTTTTTTAAAGAGAAATAAGTTCTAAATTAAGCTAAAATAAAACGGTTTTCAAGATTGAATGATGATTTTTGAAATAATTTGAACATGTTCACTTAAGAAAAAAATGTGAAGTCACACATCTACTTGTAACATATAGTAGTGTTGAACTAATTAAATAAATGAAAAAATTCAATTTGATTACTTGTCATCATATTATGTTTGTTAATATAGATATGTAAATTTGTATGTTTAAATATTATAAAGGCGGCAGAAAATTAATTCAGTATTCTTATAATTAAGTCAAACTCATTAACTAATTAGAGATACTTTTTTTTTTGGCCAATACTAATTAGAGATACTAGCTTGCAGCTTCATCGTGCGCTTAAACATAAAGTACACAGGAAGGAAAATTGGAATAGTATAAAAGTGCCAACTATCGTGACAAGCTAAACGTCACGTTTATTTTTAAAAAAACAAACAATAGTAAAATGAATTATAATAAGTGCCAACTGCCTACCATTTGTACGTATTTCAATAGAATTTACCAAGAGATTATTATAACACGATTGAAACTTCACTTGTTTCATCTTAAATAGATCAAATCAGAAATTTATTTCACTAGGGTAAAAATTAGGAGTTTTTTTTCTTCAAAAAGTAGGCAATGTGCCAATTTCTTTTGAAAAAATAAGTATACTGAAAAAATATTTAGAAATCTGTATATAAACGCTAATATGGGTAGTGTTTATTTATTTATTTATTTTCTTCTTTTTTGACGGCTCGATGTTTAATTAAAAATAAAAGTATGTATCTGTTAAATATTTTAAAAAAATATATTGTACGTAGATATTTTAATTACGATTCAAATGATGCAAAAAATCTTAAATTTGGACTTACGGATTGACTGTACGTTCTGTCGTAAGTTGAGATATGAAAATTTGACTTAAAAAAATATAACTCACACACTGTAATTCCAAACTCACCACGGTTAACGTCATTTATGTCGTAATTCAGTTATCTACCTAGGGTAATTTTTTTGATTAGAAATACAGTGATTTTTTAAGCTAACATAGTTTGTTTTATAATTTGATCAAAATAATTAAATGCATTAGGTGAGAAATTCAATTATGTAATTACTCAAAACAAATCAAAAAAATTACAGTGCATAGATAATTTAATTACGAATTAAATGACACTAACTAGACATTAATTATTTTACTTTCAGACTAACCGTATAATACGACACGTAAAATATTCTAAATACGATAAAAAAAATCTAAATATTGATTTAAACTATTTAAACAGTGATTTGACTAGTTTTGTCAGGACTTTTTTCAAAAACTGTTCAATTTTGAAAAAATATTTGAAAAAGTGTATATCAAATTTTTTTTTTTAGAAAAGTATGTATACGCGCGACGCGCCTATTGAATAGGCGCATCCTAGGGATGCGCCTACTGCAATAGGCGCACGCCAGGGGTGCGCCTATTGCCTAAATTTTTTTTTTTTCGCAAAAACACCAGTCTATCAGAAACCACGTTGATTTTAAGTCTGCTTATGGTTTTCCTCCTAAATAGAAATTGAGAGATAGTCTCACGCGTTGCTTTATCTCAGTATTCACAGGTTTTCCTCCAAATTTTCCAACTTGTTCTGAACAACAATGAAACAAAGTTGTTTATTCACAAGTTTCTGAATGAGACTTTTCTTCAGATACACTAGCTAGTTTGACATTTTCAGGAATTACTCCTGCAAAAGAGATCTTTGGGGTTACTTTAGGTTCATGTCCTAAATTTTCCAACTTGTTCTGAACAACAATGAAACAAAGTTGTTTATTCACAAGATTCTGAATCTTCCGAATATCTTGTAAAGCTTCTCCAATGACTATAGCTTTTTATCTGAGTTCAAGCCTGCTTATGGTTTTCCTCCTAAATAGAAATTGAGAGATACTCTCTCCAGTAAAGAAGAAAGGAAGTTCTAAGAAGAAATGGTTTTCCTCCTGAAAATGTCAAACTGGCTAGTGTATTTGAAGAAAAGTCTCATTCAGAAACTTGTGCATAAACAACTTTGTTTCAGTGTTTTACCTCGCGGATGTTGTTCAAAACAAGTTGGAGGGCAGGAACCTAAAGTACCGATAAATTTCAAAAAATAACTATGTCAGAATTTTTTTTTGAAAAAGTATGTATGCAAATTTTTTTTTTAGCAAACTATGTATACGCGCACCACGGGGTCGCGCCTAACGGACATAGTTACTTTTTGAAATTTATCTAAAGTAACCCCAAAAGAGTTATTTTGCAGCAGTAATTCCTGAAAATGTCAAACTGGATAGTGTATTTGAAGAAAAGTCTCATTCAGAAACTTGTGAATAAACAACTTTGTTTCAATGTTTGACCTCGCGGATGTTGTTCAGAACAAGTTGGAAAATTTAGGGCAGGAACCTAAAGTATTTAACTTCTTAGAACTTCCTTTCTTATTTATTGGAGAGACTATCTCTCAATTTCTATGTAGGAGGAAAACCGTATAAGCAGGCTCAAAATCAGATGTTTTTCAAAAAGTAAGCATATAGTAGGAAAAAAAGCATACATGGAGGAATTTGGTGCGCGTAGAGGAATTTGGACTTGTGAATACTGGGATAAAGCAACGCGTGAGACAATCATCTCCGTGGTTTGTTAACAAATTGATCTTCTGTCCTCTTGATCCAAGACCCTTTTGTTAACAAATTGATTTTCTGTCCTCTTGATCCAAGACCCTTTTGTTAACAAATTGATTTTCTGTCCTCTTGATCCAAGACCCTTTTGTTAACAAATTGATCTTCTGTCCTCTTGATCCAAGACCCTTCCTAACCATTGGAAGGGGATCAACTTTCTTCTGTCCTCACAGTACGACTAACCAATACAATTCAAATTCATGTACGCAATGATCTCCTAAGCAGACTTAAAATCAACGTGGTTTCTGATAGACTGGTGTTTTTGCGAAAAAAAAAATAATTTGGGCAATAGGCGCACCCCTGGCGTATGTCCAATAGGCGCGACCCCGGGGTGCGCGTATACACATTTTGCTAAATATTTTTTTTGTATATATACTTTTTCAATTTTTTTTTCGAAAATACATACTTTTTGAAAAAAATCGTATACATATCCCAGATAGATGTGAAGAACTATGAAGAGTAAGTACACGATATGAAATATGTAAATTTGTCTGTTTAAATATTATAAAGACAGCGGAAAATTAATTCAGTATTCTTATAATTAAGTCAAGTCATTAACTAATTAGAGATACTAGCTGGCAGTAGCGATCAAGTATTATACATCCCTAACAAGTTTACAAATGCTTCAATCGTGCATTTAAATATAAATGTTTAAAACTAATCGTGACGTTTTTTGCTTTAATTAAAAAATAAACATTATTGAAATGAATTATAACAAGTGCCAACTGCCTACCATTTGTACGTATTTCAACAGAATTTACCAACTAAGAGATTGGATTTTTTTTCAAAAACTATATACTTTAGTTTTTTTATTTAGGAAAGTATGTATAGAAAAAAAATATTTGAAAAAATAGATATACGCACACCCCCAAAACGCGCCTTTTGGCAATACGCGCACCCCCATAACGCGCCAATTGCATAGGCGCATGTTGGGTGTCACCTTTTTTTTTCTTTAAAAAAAAAAAAAAATAAATTTGTTATATAATGACGACTCGATGTTTAATTAAAAATAAAATTATGTATCTATTAAAAAAATTATAGTAAGTAGATATTTTAATTGCGATTCAAATGATGCAAAAAATATTAAATTTGGATTTACTGATTGCCTGTACGGCATGCTGTAAGTTGAGATATGAAAATTTGACTTAAAAAATTATAACTCGGACCATGTAAGTCCAAACTCAACACGGTTAACGTCATTTAGGTCGTAAATCAATTATCTACGTAGGATATTTTTTTTGATTAAAAATACAGTAATTTTGTTACCCCACATCGTTTACATCCAAATTTGACCGAAATAAGTAAATGCATTAGGTGAGAAATTTAGTTATATACTTACTCAAAAAAAATCAAAAAAATTACGGTGCGTAGATAATTTAATTATGAATTAAATGACGCTAACTATGTGTTAATTTTTTACTTTTAGACTGACTGTATAATATGGTACGTAAAAAACTCTACATACGATACAAAAACTTCTAAATAGTGTTTTGCATAGTAAAGTTACTGTTCAAATAGTAAATATCACTGTGTAAACAGTAAATTTACTGTTCATAACACTATTTGGAAGTTTTTGTATCGTATGTAGAGTTTTTTACGTACCGTATTATACAGTCAGTCTAAAAGTAAAAAATTAACACATAGTGAGCGTCATTTAATTCGTAATTAAATTATCTACGCACCGTAATTTGTTTGATTTTTTTTGAGTAAGTATATAATTAAATTTCTCACCTAATGCATTTACTTATTTCGGTCAAATTTGGGTGTAAACGATGTGGGGTTACAAAATCACTGTATTTTTAATCAAATAAAAATATCCTACGTAGATAATTGATTTACGACCTAAATGACGTTAACCGTGTTGAGTTTGGACTTACATGGTCCGAGTTATAATTTTTTAAGTCAAATTTTCATATCTCAACTTACAGCATGCCGTACAGGCAATCCGTAAATCCAAATTTAATATTTTTTGCATCATTTGAATCGCAATTAAAATATCTACTTACTATAATATTTTTAAATTTTTTGAATAGATACATAATTTTATTTTTAATTAAACATCGAGTCGTCATTATATAACAATTTAAAAAAAAAAAAAAAGGTGACACCCAACATGCGCCAATTGCATAGGCGCATGTTGGGGGTGCACGTATCGCCAAAATGCGCGTTTTGGGGGTGTCGTATATCTATTTTTTCAAATATTTTTTTTCTATACATACTTTCCTAAATAAAAAAACTAAAGTATATAGTTTTTGAAAAAATTCAAGAGATTGTTGTAGAAGTTTTTCAATAAGTAACTACTGTGAATAAATATTTGAAAAAGTGACTATTTAAAAAAAATATTTAGCAAAATGTATATAAACGCTACTGGAGGTAACATTTTTTACAACGTACATTATTTTGAGTAATATTTTTCAATAAACGCTACTAGGGGTAGCATTTTTCATAAAGCGCTACTTGAGGTAGCGTTTTTATGAAAAACGCCACCCCTAATGGCGGTTGACGTTTTTTTTAAATGTTTTTTTTGACACTCTATATTAATATTTCCTAAAATATGTTGCAGAGTTGTTAAAATATGTATCGTTGTTAAATGTTAATGGCGACTCTTCATTTTTCCAATAAATTATGTATATGAAAATTATTAATTATGTATATGTAATTAAGCATTGATATAATAAAAATAAAATATATATAGCTATTAAAATAAGCATTGATATAATAAAAATTAAGCATCAGTATTAAATTAAACATCGGGGAAGGTGACAAGTAGGGGGTTTAATTATTAAATAGAAGATATTAGAATTTTTCAACGAAAAAATAATAATTCGTTTGAGATTTATTTGTGACTAATTTAATACCAATGCTTATTTTTATTATACCAATACTTAATTTTTATTATACCAATGCTTATTTTAATAGCTATACATATTTTATTTTTATTATACCAATGCTTAATTTCATATACATAATTAATAATTTTCATATACCTATTTTATTGGAAAAATGAAGAGTCACCATTAATATTTAACAACGATACATATTTTAACAACTCTGCAACATATTTTAGGAAAAATTAATATAAATAGTGTCAAAAAAACAAAACAAAAACGCTACTAGGGGTGACGTTTTATGAAAAATGTTACCCCAAGTAGCGTTTTATGAAAAAAGCTACCCCAAGTAGCGCTTTATGAAAAACGCTACCCCTAGTAGAGTTTTTCAAAAAACGCTACTCAAAGTAGCGCACGTTGTAAAAAACGCTACCTCTAGTAGTGCTTATATATATTTTGCTAATTTTTTTTTGTATAGTTACTTTTTCAATTTTTTTTGCACAGTGGTTACTTTTTGAAAAACTTCATTGTTGTAACACGATTAAAACTTTACTTGTTTTTCTTTGAATTATCGAATTAGGACCGACATTAGTTAGGATATGGTGCGAGTATAATAAGCATGATAACAATATTATATTTTTAAATTGCATGCAATAATCATAACCATAATCATTACATGTACAATTTCCAATACCATAATTATATCTATAACTGTGGTTATTAACCACGGTTTTAACCAGATGCTCATATTTATTAACACATGTGAAATGTAATGCAACACAATGAATGTTATATTAATAAGGATTATTTACCTGAAACGTTGCACATGTTTGACCAATGTGATTAATTGGTTACATATGTTATAGTATGTGACTGATTGGTTACTCCGTAAGTCAACTGTTAAAACTTCTCACCTAATTTTCATGTGTAAATCACGTGATAGGAGTTAGTTTATTTTAGGATATACTAAATTACATTGAAGACCCTTAGGTCCTATTTCTTCACATTCCATCAACCAGTTTCTCCCCATTTCTTTCTATTAGACCCGTTCTTCTCTTCCTCCTTCGGTGACTTTCCAACTTCTTTTATTATTCTTCAACTTCTGTCGCAAAGCCGCACCCTGCATTTCCGAGGTAATGTTCAACTTATGTGCTTGGTTCAACTTCCGTTCGTGTTCAACTTCTCTGAATTGTTCAACTTATGTTTCGCCACGCTTCAATTTCCTCCGACCGTCGCGATTCCCAGTAGAGTCGTTCGTTTTCAGCAACAAACGATCTTTCTGTGCGACAGAACTTCGTCTCCCCTGCTGATCGATCAAAGCTTTGAACAACATTTAGGGTTTATTGAATATTTGCGAAAGTTTGTGTGTGCAAATTGTTTTTTTATTCGGAAATTGTTGTTGAATAAGTCGAAAATAGCATACTTATGTGTTGTAGTGCCTAAAGTTTTAATTTTTCGGCCAAATTTGAACTTGTGATGGTGCATTTGTCTAATTTTAAAGCTGGAAGTTAAAATTGTAATCTTTATAAAACTCAATCAAACATAGTTATTAGTTATTTTAATATTTAAAAGAAAATCATGATTTTTTTAATTAGTAAAAGTATATTACTCATACACAAAATAATATAGATTAAACGATTGATTGTTTAATTGATAGAGAATAATTATTATTTTAGGGTTAATTAATTGAAACGTTACACATGTTTGACCAATGTGATTAATTGGTTACACATGTTTTTTCGTGTGACTGAAATGTTACACATGTTCCAGCATGTGACTGATTGGTTACTCCGTCACTCAACCGTTAAAATTTTCCGTATATTTCGCACGTGACAATCATTTGACCCTTATGAAATGACGGAATTGCCCTTCTGTTACCTTTCATGACTCTCTCCCTACATTCCCTCCATTTCTTTCAAACTCCATCTTTGCGTTTCTGATTTTGGACTCTCTCGTTCGTTTGACCTCTTCACAATTGATCCACCTCCAAACTCACCTCAGGTAATCTCCTACACCTTTCCTCTTCATTTTTCTTTCAATTTATTTTCTTTCTCCGAAGACCATTGCGATTGCGATTGTTGATGTGTCGTGCTGGTTCAAAGGAACCAGTATCTGTTTATGCAAAATTACAAATAAATTGAATTGCTCAATCAGTTTCCAATTTGGTCGATTCTTTAGATATACCTTTGTACGCTGTCAATCCTGTCATTGTGTCGCCTATTCTTGCCATAGTCCATCGTTCAGTTTGCTCAGAGATTTGGATTTGCTCATTTTTGGTCTCTGTCCCGCGTCTCAGCGTCTCGGTCAACAATCGTCGGTGGAATCTCTTCGACACATCTACCCTCTCGCCAATCAATGTATTCTTCTTTAGTTTCCTTATGTTCTTTCACGTTTGTGTGTCAGCTCACCTGATTATGATTTGAGTTTGATTTTGATTTAATTTTTAAATCTGGGATTCTCTTTGAAGATTATGGAGCTGGAGGAGATGTACAAAAATTCAGATTTAGCATATTCCAACAGATTTGGAAGAAGAAACATGGAGTACTTTTCCCTTGGATGTGATATTCTCCTTGTATTAGGTTAATCATTAATCAAAACTACATTCCATAGGTTAATTACTTATTTCAGTGAGTAAATTATCTCAATTTTTTTATGTTGTTGTTGATTATAGCTTAGTTTCTTGTGTTTTTACTGTCAGGTTGTGGAGGATGGATATGAGTTCTTTGGTAATAGACAATTAGTAACTATATTCTCTGCACCCAACTACTGTGGTGAATTTGACAATGATGGGGCCATGATGAGTGTGGATGATTCCCTAATGTGTTGTTGTATCTCCACTTCTTATTATTATCTGCCTATTTTATTATTAATTTTATTTTTGTGTTTTCAGGAGGCAGAAGTTCCATGCGATCTGATTACCATTGCAATTTTCTTCACAAGGCTAAAGCTAGTTGGACCGCCACAATAGATATCTGTTTGTGTATGTATCTGTTAGTGTCTTAGACCACCACAATAGATATCTATTTATTGTTTTACAAACACTTACTGAACTTCTGGGGCAACTGTGCGATCGAAGTACTGAACTTCTTATGTTTCATGTCAATTGAGAATTCTTGATGAATTGAAATATACAATAATGTAGTATTTGAGATAATTGAAAATCTGAGTTTAGCCTCAGTAATAATGCTCAATTTAAACGTATTAATCACATTTTAAGAAAACATATGTAACCATTTAATCACATTACAAGGAACATACATAACCATTTAATAACGTTCTAGTGTAACATATGTAACCATTTAATCACATTACAAGAAACATACGTAACCATTTAATCACATTCTAGGATAACATATGTAACCATTTATTCAAATTTCACGTTAGAATGAACTTTTTAATTTAGATACTATTTAATGAGACCCAGGATCTGAAGAACTGAAACCCATGATCTGAAGAACATCAGAACTGAAACCCATTTCAACAACAAATTCAGTTGGCACAAATCGAAGTTCCTTTTGCTGTTTGCTCCAATTTCATCAAACATAACCAAAAGTTGAAGAAAATAAGCATAATGTTTCTGAAACACATCATTGTATTAATAACTACAGTTTACAATTCAATTGTATATCCAATCCAAACAAATTGAAAGTGAAATTGAAGAGGAAAGACACTGATTCCATCTCCGACACCAATTTCCTCTCTAGCTTCCAATCCCAATCTGCAGCAATTGAAGCTCTTCCACAGGGGCAGATGGAGGAGTTACTCTAGCTTCCAATCCCAATCTACATCATTTTTTAGAGATCAACACTACTCTTTTTTAAACTCAGTAATAATGCTCAATTTTAACGTATTAATCACATTTTAAGAAAACATAGGTAATCATTTAATCACATTACAAGGAACATACGTAATCATTTAATCACATTATAAGGAACATACGTAACCATTTAATCACATTCTAGGATAACATATGTAACCATATAATCAGATTTCACGTTAGAATTAATTCTTTAATTTAGATACTATGTAATGAAACCCAGGATCTGCAGAACTAAAACCCAGAATCTGAAGAACTTAAACTCATTTCAACAAAATATTCAACAACAAATGCAAATTCAACAACAAATACATAAAACGATCTTCTTCTCATCGAAATCCTCAATTCGGTGCATCTTTTCCACTCCCACCTCGGTCTGTTTTCCAATTTTGAGATCTCCCTTATTAAGGTTCTTACCCAAATTAGAGTTTTTTCACAATCGAAGGAAAAATTGGGACGGAATACTCAAAATGCTTGCAATTACCTTAAAATTGGAGTAACCATGGAATCATGGAACCTCCAGACTCACGACCTAATGTCTCTGAATGACCAAATTAAAGTCATGGGGATGATCGGTTCATGAAGGAATGAGCTAAGGAACTTTGTTCATCTAGAGGATGAAGAAGGGTCTTCATCTTCTTCTTCCTTTTGATTGTACTTAATTAATGAAGGTAAGGGTAATTTGGTCATTTTATGTATCCAAATAGTGATTTAACGGTGATTTTTAACGATGAACAGTAAAAATGACCATTTAGTCACGTGCTAAAACATGTGTAACCATCATGCACAAGTTATAACCTATTAGTCACTTGCGCAAACATGTCTAACGTTTCAGTTAATTAACCCATTATTTTATGATAAAGTTTAAGACTTTACGCTGTTGTGATAAAACCATTATAATTAAGAATAATGTTTTCTTTGTCAAGTGATGATAAGTCACGATTAGGATTCAAATTACCTTTCCCCTTTGGATTAACTAACGCCCATACATACATAGACAATTTGTATTCATACAAAGGATAGTAACTGTTGGGTATTAATAGTGACATCCCAATATGGAAAAGGTCTCAGAGGCCCAATAACTTCACACGGGGGTAAAACCTATATCATTCAGACCTGGCCGACACACATTAAGTTTAATCTGACCCTCATAAGGCGGTCCAGTATTGAACCCAAGCCAAAGTGGACGCCAAAGCTCCAGGCAGGTCGCTAATAAACAAAGGTCACAGCCTCCTACTGCTTGCCATAGGAGTGCTCGCCAAGAGAGTCTAACCTCTCATCTCTGGCCCCACCAACCGTCACTAAAGATATGACCACGATATCCCGCGTATATCAGGCACATATTCTCTAAAGATTACATACGGTAACTGCAATATTACGCCATAACTGTAATATCTGCTATCCTAATCTTCACCAACACAATATTCACCAAGATATTTTGTTGCCTATAACGGTTTGGTCTTTTTACTCTATAAATACCTCCGCTCTTCAATACGTTCATTAGGTTTTTGAGTTCATACACACAGTATACTCATTTAAGCATCAAAGAGGGACCCAGAGACATGCCCTTTGTTGCGATCCCCTTCTTGCAGGTTCATCGGTGCTAAGGCGAGAGCAATCCTCATTCATCCTTTGGCATTTAATCATCTGCCAAGTCAGCACTTGGGAGATTCAAACCCAACATTTGGCGCCGTCTGTGGGAATCGAGTAAACAATCATGCAAACTCGATCCAAGAGCAATCGCCGAAACCAGGCCAATGTGCAGTCCTCAGACAACTCTGATTCCGCCACAACTTCGTCGCTCCCCCAAGAACCTGCTATACAAGTAGTCCCTTATGCCATCCCCCCAAGACCGACACGAGAACATGTCGGCAATTCCAGACTGGCTCCCGTTCCAAACGCCATGGAGACTCCAGCACCGCAAACCGTCCATGTGGTTGGGGAAAACATCCAGTTGACCCCGGAGATGATATCACTCCTGGAGACCATCTTAAGACAGGCTCGCAGACAAGCCCCTGCTCCTCAGGAAAATCCTCGCCCCGCATCCGCTGGGCCAAGACCAGCAAAAACTAGAAATCTGGGCACCACAACCCCTCAAGAAGATCAAGAGATGACCTTGGAACACCAGTCCTTGCCTTCAGCTTCCACTAAGGCGCCGACAAATACCTATCTGCCAATCCATTAAGTTCCATACTGAATGAAGGGCAGCAGAACCAGTGCACTCTTGACCAAGTTGAGGAGCTTATCAGTAAGAGGCTCCAGGAACGGCGAGGGACCGTCATGCCTCCATTTAGGGAACGATAACCTCATCCCTTCACCACTAACCTGGTCACCATCAAGATCCCAAAGGATGTTGTCTCTAGGGCCATCCCCGAGTACAGTGGTGGAGGCGATCCCATCATACATGTTAATAAGCATGAAGTCTCTCTGTTGGGTAAGTCGACCGATCCGAATCACTTAGCCCTATTATTTCCGTCGACCTATTCAGGTTCGACATCGTATTGGTTCTTCAGTCTCCCTACAGGATCGATAGGGATCTGGGCTGAGCTCAAAAGAAAATTCCTGGAACGATACATGGGCGAGCGCCAACTTCTGAAAAGTGTGGTCGCCTTGGACGCAGTCAAGAAACAACCAAGAGAATCACTGGCCGACTTCTACGGGCGTTTTCATAAGAACGTCACAAAAATAGATCGATGGGTCATAGATGGGGGGATAATTCGAGCTTTTTACCGAGGACTTGATGTGGCCAACAAAGCCTCGAGGAAACTGCGTAACAGCTACCACATGCAGGAGATAGAAACGATGAAAGAGCTGGCAGTAAGGGCGAAACATTTTATAGACCTTGAGAGGGTGAACACCGCAACCAATTTCCTGACAACCTCGTGGTTCCGGAGCCCCGACGCGATGGTAGGAAGGACATTAGGACAATAAGGGTCGAGACATCAAACCCCGAACAGGAAACCCATGACCTAGACATCCAGAGGTCGCCGAGTATTTCACGCCTTTAAACAGGCAGATCTCGGCGGTACTAGTCGAGATGGAAAAAAGGTCTCTGGCAAGGCCACTGATGCCACGCAAAAGTGCTAAGCCCATGAGGAAAGACACCGAGAGTTATTGCATATATCATAAGTGCAAGGGCCATAAGACCGATGATTGCCGCATCCTCAAGCGCGACATCGAAAAGCTGATACAGAGAGGAATGTTAAAGGAGTTTGTGGGCTGGACGAGACAGGAGTCGAACGCCACCACGTAGAAACCACTCGCCAGCTCCGCCTGAGCAATCCGACCCATCCCAGAGCAGGAGGGTGATCAACCTAATTGCTGGAGGGTTTGGTGTCGGAGGCGAGGGGTCGCATGCAAGAGAGGTTACATGCAATTGAGATCTCTACAGCTGTCCAACTGGTAAAGCGACCTCAACCTGAAGAAGACATTGTCATCTCATTTTCCGAAAATGACTTGGCACATGTCACCCCCCCTCATAATGATGCGCTGGTTATCACAGCTGAAGTCGATGGTTGCGACATGAAGAGATTCCTGATCGACGGAGGAAGCTCGACAGATATCCTATTTTTGGACGCCTTTGAGAAGATGGACAAATCCAAGCGTGACCTTAAGCGAGTCGACTTTCCCTAGAGAACAACTTATCCGTTGGGAGCCATAACCCTTCCGTTAATTCTGGGCGAAGGATGGAAGAGCATCAAGGTATCAATCACCTTTTTAGTGGTCGACTCGCCTACATCATACAATGCCATCCTGGGGAGGACCACAATTAATCCCCATAATATTGTGGCCTCCACAGTCTGCCAAAAGATGAAGTTCCCCACACCAAATGGGATCGAAGAAGTTCTTGGCGATCAGCCCTCCTCACGGCAATGCTACGCGAATTGCGTGCGCAGGAAGAACCAAAGGGAAACCCTCGCCATCGAGACAGAGGCAGACCCTCGTGAGGACCAGGATCGACCAACACCAATGGAGGATTTAGTAGAGGTCGAAATTGATGGTCCGGAAAAGAAGGTGCGCATTGGGACCACCTTGAACGACGACCAGAGAAACGCCATGACTGCCCTCTTGAAGTAATTCAAGGAACTCTTCGCCTGTAAACCCAGCGACATGCCTGGTATCAGCACCGACATCATTTCTCATGAGTTAAGGATAGATCCCTCGATAAATCCGATTGCTCAAAAAAGAAGGTCATTCGGATCAGACAAGCGTTTGGCGATCATACTGAAGGTAGGCATGCTAATCGAAGCCGACTTTGTAAGGGAGGTGAAATTTCAGAGCTGGGTCGCCAACCTGGTTCTTGTCAAAAAATCAAACGGCAAGTGGAGAATGTGCATATACTTCCGCGACCTGAACAAAGCTTGCCCGAAGGATTCCTATCCCCTTCCTCGAATTGATCAGCTCGTCGACGCAACCTCTGGTCAGGAAATGCTAAGATTCATGGATGCCTACTCATGATACAATCAGATTCGGATGCACCCAGACGATGAAGCCCACACAATCAGATGAAGTCACCAACTTGCCACAGGGTGGTTCACTGTCTGAATGGCCGCCAGGCCGCACTCAATCGCTTCCTTTCCAGGTCGAGTGACAAATCACTTCCGTTCTTCAAGACTCTCAGGGCCAACCGCAAGTTCGAGTGGACGCTGGAGTGCGAGGCTTCCTTCCAATCATTAAAGCAGCACCTTCAAACACTCCCGGCTCTGGCAAAACCTATTCCTGGCGAGCAGATCTTCCTTTATTTAAGCATTAGCGAGGTCGCATCTAGTGCCGTCTTACTAAGAGAAGAAGAAAATGTGCAGAGTCTAGTGTATTTTGTTAGCAAGATGTTTAATTCAGCTGAAATAAATTATGTACAGATTGAGAAGTATCTCTATGCCTTAGTTATTGCTGCTCGAAAGTTAAGACCATACTTCCACGCACATGCCATAACAGTCCTCACGAACTAGCTTCTCAAACACTTCCTGCTGAAGCCAGACTCTTCAGGAAGAATGGTTAAATGGGCGATCGAGCTCAGCGAGCTCAAGATCAAATTTGCGCCGAAAACGACCATCAAAGGTCAAGCGTTACCAAATTCCATAGTGGAAAGCACAGGTAATGGTCTAACATAAGCAGAAAACCGACCAAGTTCATCAACAGACACAAGCCAAGGCTGGGAACTCTATACAAATGGATCTTCTTCAAGAGAAGGCTCAGGGTCAGGACTGATTCTCATCCCCTCCGAGGGCGAGCCTTTGAAGTATGCGATTACCCTCACATTTAAGGCGACCAACAACGAGGCCGAATATGAAGCACTCATTACTGGACTCCGACTTGCTAAAGGAATGGGCATGACATCACTCAGGGCAAAAAGCGACTCTGAGCTAATTGTCAATCAGGTTAATGACACTTATGAAGCAAAGGGGGAAAATATGAAGAAGTACCTCGAAATAGCTAAGAAACTCATTGTCGAAATCCCAAGTTTCGCGATTGAATCTATTCCTCGCCAAGAGAACCAGCTGGCAGACACTCTAAGCAAGCTGGCGTTCAGAGGAACAAGAATTCAGGACGTGCAATTTCTGGAATAAGCCTTATATTCAGTTCTCGACAACCGAGCAGAAGTCTTCAACATTCAACGGCAGGTAACCTAGATGACTCCATTCCAGAACTTCTTGAAAGAAGAAATTCTCCCAGAAGACGAAGGTGAAGCCACAAGGATAAGACGTCTCTCAGCAAACTATCTTCTCATAGATGGAGAGCTCTATAGGCGAGGATATTCAACTCCCTATCTAAGGTGCATCTCTCATCCCGAGACAGAAAGGGTTCTTCATGAAGCTCATGAAGGAGTTGCCGCTTGCCATGAAGGTGCACACTCATTGACGCGAAAAATCTTCAGATTAGGCTACTATTGGCCAACCTTGGGTAAAGTAGATACAGAATTAACGCATAAGTGCGCGACTTGTCAACACTTCGCACTATGATCCGGTCAGTACTTGACCTTTCGCCTAATGGGGAATAGACATATTAGACCCCATTCCCATCAGTACTGGGCAACGTACCCACATCATAGTGGCGATCGACTACTTCACCAAGTGGATAGAGGCGAAAGCTTTGGCCTCTACAACCGAATTCCAAGTGATCAAGTTCTTGAAGATCAACATATTTTCACGATTTGGCATTCCCAAGATACTCATAAGCGATAATGATCCACAATTCATAGGAAAGGAACTTAAGTGGCTCTGCGAAGAATACCATATCGATCACAGATTAAACTCAGTGCATCATACTCAAACGAATGGGCAAGCTGAAGCAGCCAACAAAGTTATCCTGGCAGGACTCAAAAAACGGGTCCAAGCATTCAAAGGAATATGAGCAGAAGAGCTGGAAAATGTATTATGGGCTATTCAAACAACACCCAAAACAACCACGGGGGAAACGCCATTCAGTTTAGTTCACGGATCAGAAGAAGTAGCACCCGCCGAAATAGCGGTGCCTACCCACAAAATCCTAAACTTTAATACTGATACGAAAGAAATCGAGCGCAGAAAAGACCTCGACCTTGCAGAAGAAAAGCGATGGCAATCAGAAAAAGCCCAAGCTAAAATGCGACTGGCAACCGCCCGATACTTCAACAGAAAAGTCAGCGGTCACCAATTTTTTTTGGGGAGATGGTTATACGAAGGAATGAATTTACAAGACTGGACAAACAGAACAAGCTTTCAGCTAGGTAGGAAGGACCATACAAGGTAGTAGAGATTGCCGCCCCATGATCTTACTATTTTGAAACCACAGAAGGCGAAAGGTTACCCCGTCCATTCAACTACGAACATTTAAGAAGGTTTTATGCACAGCTTGTAATCAAAATGTTATGTCAATAAAGCAAATAATTCCTTCATAAATCATGGCTACTCAAACCAAAACGAAGAAGAAAAGACCCAATAACAAAATTGGGCGAAAGACCTGATGACCGAATCAGGCGAAATACCTAGCACCAAAGTTAGGCTAAATAAAAGACCTAAAGTCAAATTTAGGCGAAAGACCTGACACCAAAGTTGGGTAAAAGACCTAAAGTCAAATTTAGGAAAAAGACTCGATATCAAAATTGGGCGAAAGACCTAAAGTCAAATTTAGGCGAAAGAGCTGACGCCAAAGTCAGGCACAAGACCTGATATTCAAATCGGGCAAAAAGACCTAACTCCAAGATTAAGCAGAAGACCTGACAACAAAGTCATGCACAAGACTTTTTTATCAAAATCAGGTGAAAAGACTTAAGGAAAAAGTTGGGCAAATAAGACCTGATATTAAAATCAGGCAGAAGTCCCAACGCAAAAGGCGAGCGATCCGTCAAGGAAGCCGTTCTCTTATAAGTTGGGGAAAAATGTGAGAAGGAACATCCAAAGCGAACGAATCCATATTAAGGGTAATAGTTCCTTTGTGAAACAAGCTCAATAAAGTTTGGGAATGAACTTAAGGCGATCACTTAAGAAGAAGAAGCATTGAGTAACAAGTTCCTCATGATTAGGCGAACACTCAAAATGGTCTAAACCTTAACAAGGTAACGCATCTTCACAAGATGATAGTTTTCCTTAAAGGGTTTAGACTTGGCGAGGGGAATAGATAAATCTATAAAGACTTACCATTCTAAGCCTAAGGAAAGGTCCAAGACCCTATGTGGGGAGATTATCATAAAGCGAAGAGAAGTCGAAGTAATTATGATAAAGACATCGGAAGAATCGCCAAAACATTCAAAGTCAATTAAAAGTAAAGGCTTATGAATATACATGCATTCAATATTATAATAATAACATAGTCTGAAATAAAAAAAATTACAAACATTCCCGAAAAACAGGGGAAGACAAAAACTATCATCAAGAGGAAGGATAAAGATATGATCGCGGGGGAGTTGAAGACTTCAGGACTTGGGATCTTCAGGGACAGCGACTTCCTGCTCGACTTCGAGGGCAACCTCTTCGACAACAGCAGTAGGAGCCTCCTTGGAGTAGCTACTCTCGAGGAAGGGGTTGAGAGACTCAACCTTCCGGAGAGGAAATTTCGGGTCGATCCCCTGAATATCATGATGAAAAAACTATTCAAGAAGTAAGAAAATATGCAACTAATGAAGTTGATCATGATGCAATGACTACTGTTGATTTTTATCACCCTCTATACTTGCACCTGAGTGATAACCCTGGGACAAATATGATATCTACTGTTTTGACTGGTCCCCAGAATTATGCAATGTGGAGCAGGGCGATTCGTTTTACTTTGTTAGGAAGGAATAAACTTGGTTTTATAAATGGTAATTGTACTCGTGAGAAATATGAACCTGCATTCCACCATTTATGAGATAGATGTAATGTTGTTGTGTTGGGATGGATCACAAATTCTGTTTCTAAAGATTTAGCTGGGTATGTGAAGTATACCGAGGATGCTTATTTGGTATGGAAATATTTGACAAAAATATTTGATAAAGTTAGTAGTCCTAGAACCTATCAATTGCATATGGAAATTGTTATGACCCGACAGGGGCTTGATTCTATTTCTGTTTTATTTTCAAAATTGAGAATGTATTGGGCTGAATATGATTCTGCATGCGCTCTTCCTCATATTGATCATGAAAATTTCAAAAAGCATGTTGAACACAAAGAAAATCAGAAGTTATTTTCTCTCTTGATGGGACTGAATGAGAACTATTCGAATATTAGAAGTAATTTACTACTTTGGACACCCTTGCCTACTGTGAATCACGATTATAACTTGTTGATGCATGAAGAAAGTCAGAGAGGTATTACCTCCAATATGAATGCAGCCTTAGCTACTAAGTCTGTTAATGTTTCTTTCAATGTTGACAAGCCAAAAGGAAATCCAAATTTGGAATGTACTTTTTGTCATAGACGTGGGCATACAGTTGATCGTTGTTATACCAAGGGATGTCACTTCTGTAAAAAGAAGGGGCATGCCAATGACAACTGTTTTAAGTATAAGGAGTTTATAAAGGCAAAAGGCAATAATGCTAAGGGAAATGTTGCCTCCGCGACAATGACCTTAGCACTATGCATAGTGTGACTAATGATATGTGCTTGAATTCTGGTATGCAGGGTGGGATTACCTTCTCAAAGGATCAATTTGAGAAGTCTTTGCAGACCTTGGGAGGACTAGGAAGCATTGCATTGAGAGCAAGTGCTACCGTCCCTCAGGATTTGCATGCAAATAGCTCTCGTATCTCTTTAAACTCTGTTTTTTTTCATGAAAAAGATAATTGGATCTTAGATACAGGAGAAACCAACCACATGACCAACATAAATGGTTGGTTGTGTGGGGTTAGGGAGGTTCCTGGAACCAAGGTTCAATTACCAAATGGAGGGTCCTCAAATGTGCATAGTATCAGAAACATTTTATTAGACTCAGAAAAAAGGTTGCATGATGTTTTATATCTGCCAGATTTTAAATACAACCTGCTTTCTGTGTCAAGACTCACGAGTAACCTAAACTGTTCTGCATATTTTTACCCAAACCTTGCTATCCTGCATGACCTCTCAAATGGGAAGGTCTTGGGGACTGGTGAAGCTAAATCTGGATTGTACTTCATGAATTTGGCTAGGAGACCAACTAGTTCTTTTGTAAATAGTTCTGTCATGAATGATATTTCTTTGTGGCATAAACGTTTTGGTCATGCATCTATAAAGGTTTTGGAACATGTTGGTTGTTTGGATGTGAGCAAAAGCAAATCCTTTGATATAAATGGTTGCCCTATTTGTCCCAAATCTAAGATTGTGAGGAACTCTTTTCCAAGTTCGAATGCTAGAGTAGATACTACATTTGACCTTGTGCATGCAGATGTGTGGGGACCTTACCATTTACCTACAAATAGAGATAAGCGATATTTTTTAACCTTGGTGGATGATTTTTCTAGAGTAACTTGGGTTCATCTCATGCATTTTAAATTTGACGTTTTCATTGTTATGAAAGATTTTTTTGCTATGATAGAAACTCAATTCGGTAAGAAGGTCAAGTGTTTAAGAACTGATAATGGGAAAGAGTTTTTTAATAAGCACATGAATAGGTTGCTGTGTGATAAGGGGAGCACTCATCAGAGTATTTGCCCTTACACACCTCAACAGAATGGAAGAGTTAAAAGGAACCACAAACACTTGCTTGAAATAGCAAGGGCACTGAAATTGCAAGGTTCAATCCCAAATATTTTCTGGGGAGAATGTATCCTTACTGCTTGCTATTTGATTAATCTCATGTCAACCAGATTATTAGAGGGGAAATCCCACACTACAAGAAACTCGAGCATACACATCGGCAAAAATGCTTTGCTCACTGCATAAATACCGTTGTTAAGGCTTAACAGCGACGAAATCTTCGTCGCGGTAGCCCCTGTCGTTAAAGGTCTATAGGTCGACAATTTGTCGTTGTAAAAGGCTTGCCGCTGTTAGCATGTGGCTCCCAACGTCAACTTTACAGCGGAATCAGGTTGTTGTTAAACACAAATGAACGACAACAACACTTTACCGATGTTATAGATTACTCTTATTGATGACAATTGTTTGTCAATTTCTTGACCGATATTTTGGTTGATTTTTTTCTACGATTTTTTGGGCCGATTTTAAACTATTTGTGTTCATCCATGGCTTCTTCATCCTTCTTCATCCATGGCTTCTTCCTCCTTCTTCATCCATGGATTCTTCATCCATATATCGTCACTTCATCATCTATGGCTTCATCCATGGCCGATTTTTTCATGACACTTCATCCATGGTGAAGGCACCGGAGAACCAGTACTTCTCGAGCTCCATCTCGCCTTCTATAGGTCCAGCTCGACTTCTCCAGCTCCATCTCGACTTCTCCAACTCCAAGTCGCCTTCTCCAGCTCCAGCTCCAGCTCCAGCTCCAGTAGGCCTTCATCCATGGAACTTCGAGCAGCTCCAACACTTCATCCATGACAGGTCGGTCGAGCTTCAACTCGCCTCCAGCTTAAGGTCAAGCTTCAACTCGCCGAGAGGAAGCCGAGAGGGTGAAAGGAAGGGAGGGTGAGCTTCAATCCTTTGGAAAATATTTTGAATGAAGGGAATGTGAAGGGAAGGAAGGGAAGACAAGAGGAAGTTCTGTAAAACGTTGATTTGTTCTGTAAATTAATATTAATTTTTATATATCAGTAATTCGTAAAATATTATTTCAACACGATATTGAGGTTATTTTAATTTGTAGTAAAATATTTTTGTTACGTTTTTCTCGACACGTAATACTTAAATTTTGGATGATATTAGTTTGGAGTAATAATATATTAACAACTTTTGAAACCTGGAATCATCTATGCATTCATATTAATAATACTAAAAAAATCTAATTTTTAACAATTTAATAATCTCATTATTTGAAAATACTATATAATACATAATTATCATTAAAACAATATATACATTAATCAAATATCCCCTTTCAATTTGGTTTTAATCTTTCAAATTTGATAAAATATTTTTGTATTTATTGCTTCACGCAATAGATTATATTCAACATATAAATATACGTCAGTTTTGATCGATTTTAATTCTATTCTAATTATTTAAATTTATAAATGAAATGTATTTTTATAACGATAGCGCTCACAATTCAAAAGATCTTTAACTTCTTGGAAAGAAGAGATAATGTTTTAAAGAAAACAATTCTATATAATTGTAGAAACATTAAAAAGTCACAATTCCCAATAATTATTTGTTATCGAGATAAAAAAATTGTGCATGGGAAAAATGGAGGGATAGTGCTAGAGAAATATATAATTATCATATTGTAAAATTTGTAATGTTACATACGTGTGAAATGGTTAATATGTATGTTTTTAATGTAGAAGATCATATGTTTGAGTCTCCGTGCATATGGTTTTTTTATAACATTTTTAGAAGACATTTAAATGACCAAAATAATCATGTTAAACATAAATTAATTGGATTAGTAAGGGGTATTTGTGTAAATTTAAAGACGGCGGTTACCAAAAAAACATATTTCCATTAATAATATATATTTAAATTTCAAACTTGACATATTAATTCAATTTAAATTCTCTCAGTTGTACGTGAAATTATAACTTTTATAAATGATCTAAGTATTTGGATGCACTGTTATCTTAATGTACGATAACCCTAAACCCTAAAAAAATAACTTTATTTGTTAGCGGGATATTAAAAAAAATGGTGCATGAGAAAAGATGGAGGGATAATGATAGAGAAATATATAATTCGCATCTTGTAAAATCTGTATTGTTACATACATGTGAAGATGGTTAATATGTATGTCTTTAATGTAGAAGATCCTATATTTGAGCCTCCGTACATATGTTTTTTTTATAACCTTTTGAGAAGACATTTAAATGACCAAATTAGTCATGTTAAACATAAATTGATTAGAGTATTAGGGGATATTTGTGTAAATTTAAAGGTGGCAGTTACAAAAACCATTTCTCCCTTACTAATATAAATAAAGAACGAAAAATTATTTCAGTATTCGTACAATTTAGTCAACTCGTTAACTAATTAGAGATACTAATTGGCAGTTTCATCGCGCATTTAAATGTAGAGTACACATAGGAAGGAGAAGTGGGATAGTATTGAAGATATTCAACAAAGGTGTCCAACCTTTAGTCATCAATGTCACCTATAATAGATTGTCAACAATAGTGTCTAACCTGTTTAGTAGACTTATGCATTTGTAATGTATTTAAATGAACCTAGAGTCCTTTAGTTAATAACACAATAGAACACAATGTAATCCTTTAAGAAAATTAGTCATTGTCCTTCTTCTTACCTTATAGAGAAGTGTTTTTCTAGTTATCTTAACAAATACGATAGAAGTGCGAACTATCGTGACAAGCTACTCGTCATGTGATTTTAAATATATATATATATTGAAATGAATCTCTGTGCAAATGATTTTTTATAACATTTTGAAAACACATTTAAATGACCAAAATAGTCATGTTAAACATAAATTAATTAGATTATTAAGAGGTATTTGTGTAAATTTAAAGGTGATGGTTACAAAAACATATATCCCTTAATAATATAGATTTAAATTTCAATCTTTACATATTAATTCAATTTAAATTCTCTCATTTGTAAATGGAATTATAACTTTTATAAATGATCTAAATTTTTAGATTCACTGTTATCTTAATGTCCGATAAAGTAAAAATATAATTTTATTTGTTATCAAGATATTAAAAAAAATTGTGCATGAGAAAAGATGGAGGGATAGTGATAGAGAAATATATAATTATCATCTTGTAAAATCTGTATTATTACATACATGTGAACATGATTAATATGTATGTTTTTAATGAAGAATATCATATGTTTGAGTCTCCGTATATATGCTTTTTTTATAATTTTTGAGAAGATACTTAAATGACAAAAGTAATCATGTTCAACATAAATTGATTAGATTATTAGGGGATATTTGAGTAATTTTAAAGACAGCTATTACAAAGATAGCCGAAAATTAATTCAGTATTTTTATAATTAAATCAACTCATTAACTAATTATAGATACTAGCTGGCAGTAGCGACCAAATATTTTCCATCCCTGACAAATTTACAACTGCTTGCTTAATCGTGCACTTAAATATAAAGTTTAAGTTGACCAAAAAAATATATAAAGTTTACAACTAATCGTGACGTTTTTAAAATTAAAATATGAAGAATATTGAAATGAATTATAACAAGTGCCAACTGCCTATCATTTGTACGTATTTCAAAGGAATATACCAACTAAGAGATTGTTGCAACACGATCAAATCAGAAATTTATTTCACTGAAGGTAAAAATTAGGTGTGAACATAGAAAAGTTGTTCATTTGATTCAGACCCTAACTTATGGGTCAAGATTCAGACCCTAACTCATTTGATTAAGACTCAATTGAGCCCCAATTATATCGGAATTTAATTGTAACATTTGAAAAAAAATTGAAATTGTTAAATTGTGACATTTTTCTGATATTTTTATAATTTGGAAAGTAATTATGTTAAATTTGGATAGAAAAGTTGACGGATGGGGCAAATTTGCATTTTTTCCAAAATGAGTTAAGGAAATTTTACAATTTGAACTTTAGAGAGAAAATGAAAATCCGATCAAACATTAGGGAACAATATAGTATTTTACCCATATTTAAAAGAAAAATAACGAATTTTTGTATTAGTAAATGTATATTATTACTCATACTCATACTAAAAATAGTGTACAAACACAGATTGATTGATTAAATGATTGATTGTTTAATTGATAGACAATAATTATTATTTTGTGATAAAGTTTAAGACTCTGAGCTGTCGTGATAAAACCATTATAATTAATAATAGGGTTAATTGTCAATTTGCCCCCTAATGTTTGGACCGAATTTAAGAATCCCCCTTAAAGTTTAAAATTTTAAATTTTAGTCCTAATGTTTGGACGTCATCAAAAATCGCCCCATTCCGTCTTCAGGCCGTATGATTCAAACGGAAATCCCGTCACGTGCCTTGCACATGCGTTTTCTTAAAATACAAAGACAAAAATGTCCTTCCACTGCTTCTTCTCCATCTTTGATGATGGACACAGTTCCTGGACAGACACAGTTCCTGGTCATGAGTCACCTCGGCTTCGTTCAGAAAGTTTACGATGGATGTGTGAAGATTGTTCACGTCTGGAATAGTTGAAACCGGAACCATTTCAACCTGATCGTACCTGTCTGACTCATGAGCTCTAGCCACAATCGTCCTCACCAGAGTGGACTTCCCGACTCCTCTTATTCCATGAATTCCGATCATACTCGCATCATCATCGCCGCTTTCTAGCACTTTGAATACTTTGTTTATGAGTTTGGTGTGCGTTGGGAGGTCAATGATTGCGCTTTTCAATGATTGCGCTTTTAGAACCCTTGGGTCCAGTTAGCGCTGCCACCTCCTGCTTCTCCTACACCGCCACCACCGACTTGCAGCTGCATGCGTGCCGACCCACCACCGCCTTCTTTATTAGCTGTTTCTTCCATGGATGCACCTCTCCGCCTCCACCCAATGAAGAGTCTATCGGAGTTGATGCAGTGGCGGTCGAAAAGGATCACGTCGCCGGCGTCGAGCTGCTTGTCCTTGACATATCTGCTCCATCCCTTGGTTAACACGTAGCTCTGGCTACTGCTCCAATACGAGTACCTAACGATGATTGAATGCAGAAGAGTTTATCATCTTAATTAGATTCTCACGTGTTTTCTATTTCATTAACGCGTCCTGCACCGTCTCCGATCCACTAACGCACAATTATTAACAAGTACCGAGTTCTGGTCACCTGAACCATCTTTCCTGAACTGACCGACACAGGAAGCTCCGATCAGCATCCTGAAATCTCCGGTGTGCTGTTGAAGCTGAATGCGAAGAATATGACGTCAGAATCCGACCCGACAGCATTCTTGAATCCCTATACGCTTCACCAAGCTCTGACCGGTCACAAACGCGCGCTCTTCGCCGTCAAGTTCTCCTCTGATGGACGTCTCCTTGCCTCGTCCTCCGCTGACACCACCATCCTCACTTACTCAACCTCCTCCTTCAATACACTCCACCATCTCACGGGCCACGCGCAGGGCATCTCCGATATTGCTTTCTCATCCGACTCCCGACTCATCGCCTCTGCCTCTGACGACAAGACCCTCCGTCTCTGGGTGTTTTATAAGGATAGGACCCTCCGCCTCTGCCTCTCTCTCTCTGTCTCTCTCTCTCTCTCCCTCCCTAAAGAATAGCTCAACAGTTCTGCTCAGTTCAACAAGCAGCACTGATCCCTCGCCGACCTCGTCCTGACCATCGGCGACACGGATGGGTTCCTAGTGCGGCTCTTGACCGGAGTGCACTGATCGAAGTCCAATGGCACCGACTTCAACACAAGAGGCGACGAAAGAGGGTTGGAACAAAAATGGGCCTCATCTCCACCGCCAGTGCCGGCACCAATCCCCCAAGAACTTCTCTTGGACGCTGACATCATCAAAGATGGAGAAGAAGCCGTGGAAGGGCATTTTTGTCTTTGTATCTTAAGAAAACGCATGTGCAAGGCACGTGACGGGATTTCCGTTTGAATCAGACGGCCTGAAGACGGAATGGGGCGATTTTTGATGACGTCTAAACATTAGGACTAAAATTTAAAATTTTAAACTTTAAGGGGGATTCTTAAATTCGGTCCAAACATTAGGGGGCAAATTGACAATTAACCCTTAATAATAATGCGTCTTTGTCCAAGTGATGATAAGTCACGATTAGGATGCAAATTACCATTTGTTGGGTCGGAAACTCATATAGTGCTGACTTGACAGTGAATTGAATGTCAAAAAAGTAATGATCAACGCTCTGGCCTTAGCTCCGATGAAGCTGCAAGAATGAGATCACAACAGAGGGGATCGCAACAGAGAGGATGTCTGTGGGTCCCTCTCCGATGCTTAAATGAGTATACTGTGTATGAACTCAAAAACGTAATGAACGTATTGAAAAGCAAGTGTATTTATAGAGTGAAGAGATCAAACCATTATAGGCAACATAATATCTTAGTGAATATTGTGCCAGTAAATATTAGGAGAGCATATATTACAGTTATGACGTAATATTGCAGTTACCGTATGTAATCTTTATAGAATATGTGTCTGATATACGCGGGATATCGTGGTCATATCTTTAGTGATGGTTGGTGGGACCAGAGTTGAGAGGTTAGACTCTCATGGCGAGCACTCCTATGACGAGCAGTACAAGGCTGTGACCTTGGTTAATGGCGACCTGTGATGGAGCTTTAGCGTCCACTTTGGTTTGGGTTCGATACTAGACCGCTTTATGAGGGCCAGATTAACTTTAATGTGGGTCGGCCCGGTCTGAATGATATGAGTTTCACCCCTGCAAAGTTATTGGGCCTCCGAGACCTTTCAAATGTTGGGTTGTCACTATCAATACCCGATATTTGCCCCTGAAGCTTGAGTAAAGTTTCTTCGATCAAACTTGATTATGTGATAGGGTTTGAGATAGTGACGCTTGGATTGGATGTTTTCTGTCCTTATCTGCTATTTGTGCCTTTTTGAGACTCCATATCCTTTGGCGAACGGTTGTTTGGTCGCCTAGAGTTTATGGAATATTCGATCCATTATCCTTTTTGGCGAACGCTTGGGGTTGCTAGGGTATGAATGCTTATTCACTACTCTTTGGTGAACGCTACTGTCAAAAGGCTTTTCGGAAAGGCTTAGAATGGATTTTGGCGACCACCTTTTCTGTATAAGGTCTTGAACATTTAATGACTACACTGGTACCCAGAAATTGAGCAGACAATTGAGACATGTCTGTCTTTTATTCTTTCGTAGCCCGAGGGTAGGCTCACAGTTTTCGTACCATTCCAACTGTTTGTCTCCCCGAGGTGTCTCTTGGAATTCTGATATTGCTTCGATTTTTACCTAAAAGGGTGTAATCATTCTCTGAACCGTTTTGATCGTGCATATTCGGTTACCTCCATTTTGGCTATATAAGAAACCGAACCTTAGCATTTTTGTCTTTTACGCGTTCCAGTCATTTGCTTTCCAGAGAGTTCATTGTTTCTCAGTGCTTTGTTTCCAACTTTCCCCTTATCCTTCTTCGATTTCGAAAGGCTTTCTACAATTTCTAGGGCTGCCAAGAACCAATCTTCAGGAAAGGGGTCAGCCCACAAGTCTTCTTCCAACCAACCTTCCGGTCAGAAGGCTTCAACCGGGGCTAATAATGCCCCTCTAACCATCAGGGATGGTTCCTCGCCGGCGTAGGGCCAGAGGAACTCTGCCCCCAAGCTGATTTATGGTCAATCAGCCGCCACGCCGGTGGTCGTGGATGTGCTTGACACCAAAGCCCCGCCTTCTCCCCAACAGGTAAATTTCGATGTCTTCCTTTTGCTTCTTTTTAGGCGGTAAAACTTCCTGCTTTTTATTATTTTTATATTAATCTTGCCATACCCTGGTGTTCTGAGTAAATATCAAACTCAATGAACTAAAGTCGGGTCAGTTCAAGGCAGTGGTCGCCTTGTCTGTCTTGGGAGAAGTCGATGCCCCCAGATATCCAGGCTTAGGATTGCATTAACCTCGCGATAGAGAGGTTTACGTGTATGCGGCCCAGATCGATGATGGGTTGCGTTTTCCTCTCTGTGACGATTTGCAGAAGCTTTGCTAGTAATACGGGATAGGCCCTACGCAGCTAGTACCCAACGCCATCAGGATATGGGTTGGGTTCAAGTTCATGTGTTTACGTCAAGAATGGACGTATTCACTGGCCCTGTTCCAGTGTTTTTACCGATTGGCCGTCGTGGCGAACCATCTTCACCACTTCCAGACTCGGTGGCCCAAGTTTGAGGAATGGAGGGGCCAGCCTTGGAACTAGAATGTTCACTTCCGTCTAGTGGATGACTTCCATGCTACCAACTCCAACTACAAGAAGTTTTACTTCTTTTATAAGGGTAGTGTGTCATGGGAGTTGTTTCAGCCTGAAAGGGATACTCCTCTTAGATTTAGAGAGATGACAGGGAGCGATTAGAACGCCATTGATGACTTCTTACGATTACATCGGCAATCGAACTTCTGCTTGATCCGCTCGGTAGCGGAAACTTCAGACTCGATGCTCGAGCTGGAAGATATTTATTAGTCCTCGCCAATTTCCATTGATTGGGTAAATTTCTGACTGTTTTCCTATGTTGGTTGTAGGCACTCGGGTATCAAAACTCATTGGTTTGTTTTCCAAGCAGGCTAAAACGGGACTGTCTGCTGCTCAGGGGTCCCTGAGTCCTCCACCTCCTCCTTCTAGGCGATCGTCCAAGTGTAAGCCTGAGGATGAACGACCTACGACCGTTTCTAGCGATCGCTAGAAAGGTATGCAACTGCCTTTTAACTTTTCCTCACTCTGTTTTTGTCTTTGGTTTTTAATATCCTTATTGACCTTTTTCAGGGAACACTGCTGTTGAGGAGGCTCCGAGTCTGGCTCTAACCAAGAAGGCCAGGATCTCGGGGGAGGAATGCCCTGCTCCCTCCGGGGGTCCTGCCTCCGAGGGAAAGGTTGTCGTGGCCGCAGAGGTTGCCACGCCTGCCTCCGACAAGTATGTTCCCGATCCCTCCAAGGGGACCGGGGTTCAGAAGAGGGTTCAGACCCTCGGTGCCGCCACGAGAACCTCCAAGACTCTTTTCGGGGAGTATTTCCATTTGATGGGTTTATTCCAATCGCCCAAGGCAGCGAACCCCTAGGGCGTTTGGGCCCGTTGGGGAAATCTCCAAAAGGTGGAGATTTCCGATCAGCTGACTCTCCGGGGTAACTCGGATCTCTGCAGGCATATCCTCGAGGGGATTGTTCCTCCTCGGGATAGGGCAATGATCCCATCCGAGCTGACCAGCATCGAGGGGGTCGTGAGGACGCATTTTGAACAGATGCCCCTAGTAAGTCCTTTTTCATTTATTTACCATTAAATCACCTTTTTGACATCTCTTTGATCTGATTGTACTTTTACCTCTTTTTTCCTGTTGTCAGCTCGTCCGTGAGGAGTTGGCAATCGGTCATATTGTAGGGGAGCTCGCCGATAAGCAGACTGACCTGCTTATTGTTGGGTATCGATAGTGACAGCCCAGTAAGGAAAAGGCCTCGAAGGCCCAATAACTATAGAGGGGGTAAACCCATGACATTCGAACCGGACCGACCTAAGTACGAGTTAAACTTGGCCCTCCATAGAATGGCCCAGAACCGAGCCCAAAGTCTCTGAGGACGCCCTGAGTGCTCGCCATTCTTCACCAGGCCGCGACCTCTCACTGCTCGCCATGAGAGTGCTCGCCCCGAAGAGAGCCCTGCCTCTCTCCTCTGGTCCCACTAAACCATTAATAAGGAAGTGACCATGATATCACGCGTATCTCGGTCACATAATCACTAAAGATTAGATTTGGTAACTGCAATATCTCGCAGTAACTGCCATATCCCACGATCCGAATCTTCAGCAACACAATATACATTAAGATATTCAGCTGCCTTATACGGTTTGATCTCTCCTACCCTATAAATACCCTTTCTTTACATATGTGCCTGACGTTTTGAGTTTTATACACACATATACTCATTTAAGCATCGGAGAGGGACCCAAAGACACCCCCTCTGTTGCGCTCCCCTACCTGCAGGTTCACCGGAGTTGGAGCAGAAGCGTCTTTCCGTCCTTGTCTGACATTTAATTCACTGCCAGATCAGCATCCAGGATCTTACGATCCAACATTTTGCGCCGTCTGTGGGAACGAGGAATTCAGCCATGAGAACTCGATCCCAAAGCAACCATCGGAACCATACCAGGGAGCGATCCTCAGATAGCTCTGATTCCGCCGCCGCTTCACCGCTTCAACAGGAACCTGCCAGCCGAGCATGAGCCAATGCCGTTCCTCCGCGAACAACTCTAGAGCACGTCGGTGATTCAAGACCGACCCGCGCTGCTGATCAAAACGGAGCCCCGACACCGCAGACAGTCCACATTGCTACGCAAGACATCAATTTAACCCCAGAGATGATCTCCCTGCTGGAGGCCATCCTAGGACAGGCGCGCCGTCAAACCCCTGCTCCTCAAGAAAACAATCCCTCTGCTCCTTAGGGAAACAACCGCCCTGCTGTCACAGGGCCCTTACCCTCTGAAGCGGCAAATCCTGGCCCTACACCAAGGAGATGACGTCAGGACAGCAGTCCCTACGTCCAGCATACACCAAGGAGCCAGCAGCCGCATACACTGCCAACCCTTCCGGTCCTCCTCCACCCGGAACCTTGCCTATGTACTGCACTGTGGATCAGATGGATGACCTCCTCAATAAAAGGCTCCAAGAAAGACAGCTGACAGTCGCAGCTCCCTTCAAGGAGCAGTCTGCTCACCCTTTTACCGACGGGCTCGTCGCCATTAAAATCTCAAAGGATGTAGTTGCTCAGGCCATACCTGAGTATAGCGGTGGAGGAGATACCACCGTACATGTCAACAAACACGAGGCCTCTCTTCTGGGTAAGTCAAATGATCCCAATCACTTGGCTTTGTTATTTCCATCTACTCTTTCGGGTTCGGCTTCGTCCTGGTTCTTCGGCCTCCCTGCAGGATCAATCGGAACTTGGGCAGAGTTAAGAAGCAAGTTCCTGGAGAGGTATATGGGCGAGCGCCAGTTGCTGAAGAGCGTGGTCGCCCTGGACTCGGTCAAACAACAGCCCAGAGAGTCGCTGTCCAACTTCTATCGACGTTTTCATCAGAACGTCACGGAGATAGATCGCCGAATCTCGGATGGGGAGATCATTCGAGCATTTTACAGGGGTCTGGATGTGGCCAACAAGGCCTCGAGGAAGCTGCGAAACAGCTATCATGTGAAGGAGATTGAAACGTTGGAGGAGTTGGCGTCCAGAGCAAAAGGTTTCATAGACCTTGAAAGAGCGAACACAGAGGCTAACTTCCTGACGACCTCGCTAAGGGTGGTTCATGAACCCCGACGCGATGGTAAGAAGGAGGTGAAGAAGGAGAAGAAGGGAAAAGACAGCAGGCCCCGGGTCGAGTCTAATCCAGCGCCTCGCCATCCAGAGGTCCCTGAGTACTTCACGCCTTTAAATAGGCAGATCTCAGCGGTACTAGTCGAGATGGAGAGGAGATCCTTGGTGAGGCCACCGATGCCTCGTCGAGGTGGGCAGCCCATGGGAAAGGATGTCGAGAGCTATTGCGGATACCACAAGTGCAAGGGCCACAAGACAGATGACTGCCGCATTTTGAAGCGAGATATAGAGAAGTTGATTCAAGGGGGGATGTTGAAGGAATTCGTGGCAGGGCGAGACAGAAGTCGAACGCCCCCCAGGTGACATCGTTCGCCAGCCCCTGCAGAGCAAACTGAGCCGTCTGGAAGCAAGAGGAGGGTAAATCTGATTGCAGGAGGATTCGGTGCAGGCGGTGAGAGGTCCAGCGCAAGGGAGGTCTATGCCACTCAGATCTCCACAGCAGTTCAGTTGGGGAAGCGGCCCCGACCTGAAGAGAACATTGTCATCTCATTTTCCGAAGATGATTTGGCACATGTCACCACCCCCCACAACGATGCTCTGGTTATCACAGCAGACATTGACGGCTGTGACGTTGCAAGGATTCTGGTCGACGGAGGCAGCTCGACAGACATCTTATTTCTGGACGTTTTTGAGAAGATGGGCAAGTCCAAACGTGACCTGAAGAGGGTCTACTTTCCGCTGATTGGGTTTGCGGGAAGGACAACTTATCCACTGGGGGCTATAACCATGCCAGTGATTTTTGGCAAGGGATGGAAGAGCATCAAGGTATCGGTCACTTTCCTGGTGGTCAATTCACCTACATCTTATAACGCCATCATAAGGAGGACCACGATCAATCCGAACAAGATTGTGGCCTCCACAGTCCACCAGAAGATGAAGTTCCCCACTCCCAACGGGATTGGAGAAGTGCTCGGAGATCAGCCTTCCTCGCGGTAATGCTATGTGAACTGTTTGCGCAGGAAGAACCAAAGGGAGGCGCTCGCCATTGAAACAGAGGCCGACCCCCGCGAGGACTTGGCTCGGCCAGCACCTATAGAGGAATTGGAAGAGGTCGAAATCGATGGTCCGGACAAGAAGGTGCGCATTGGAACCACCTTGAAGGAGGCCATGACCGCCCTCCTCAAAGAATTTAAAGAGCTATTCGCCTGGCAACCGAGCGATATGCCAGGAATCAGCACAGATATCATCTCCCACGAGCTCAGAATAGACCCTTCCATCAAGCCGATCGCCCAAAAAAGAAGATCATTCGGGACGGACAAGCGTTTGGCGATCAGGCAGGAAGTCGGCATGTTGATTGAGGCTGACTTCGTCAGAGAGGTGAGATTCCAGAGCTGGGTCGCAAATCCAGTTTTGGTTAAGAAATCAAACGGCAAGTGGAGGATGTGCGTCGACTTCCGCGATTGAACAAGGCTTGCCCCAAGGATTCATATCCCCTTCCGAGGATTGATCAGCTGGTCGATGCTACCTCGGGTCATGAGATGCTGAGCTTCATGGACGCCTACTCAGGCTACAACCAGATCAGAATGCATCCAGACGATGAGGCTCACACCGCTTTTTATGCTAATGGGGACATTCTGTGCTACAAGGTGATGCCCTTTGGCCTTATCAATGCTGGGGCAACTTATCAGCGGATGGTTAACCGGCTGTTCCAGGACATGCCGGGCAGGAACATGGAGGCCTACGTGGATGATATGCTCGTCAAAACCATCAAGGGCAATACTCAAAAAGCGGACCTCCGCGAAGCTTTCGAATGCATGAGGAGACACAGTGTTCGCCTGAACCCTGCCAAGTGCGCCTTTGGGGTCAAGTCCGGTAAATTTCTGGGTTTCATGGTCAGCGAAAGGGGAATCGAAGCAAACCCAGAAAAGCTAAAGACCATAGAAGAGATGAAGTCGCCAACCTGCCACAAGGCAGTCCAATGCCTGAATGGACGCCTAGCTGCTCTCAACCGCTTCCTCTCCAAAGCGAGCGACAGGTCCCTCCCATTTTTAAAAACTCTGAGGGCCAACCGCAAGTTCGAGTGGACGCCAGACTGCGATGAAGCATTCCAATCCTTGAAGAGGCATATCCAAACACTCCCAGATCTGGCAAAGCCCGTTCCAGGCGAGCAGCTTTTCCTTTATCTAGGCATTAGCGATGTGGCAGCCAGTGCTGTCTTAATAAGGGAGGAAAATAATGTTCAGAGTCTAGTGTATTTCATTAGCAAAATGTTCAACTCAGCTGAAATAAAATATGTCCAGATTGAGAAGTATCTCTATGCCTTAGTTATTGCTGCTCGGAAGCTGAGACCTTACTTTCATGCGCACGACATCACGGTCCCCACCAATCAACCTCTCAAAAACTTCCTGATGAAACCAGATTCTTCAGGAAGAATGGTCAAGTGGGCGATCGAGCTCAGCGAGTTCAAGATCAAATTTGCTCCAAAAACGGCCATCAAAGGTGAAGCAAGTCGAAGAAAAAAAAACTGACGCCAAAAGTCAGGCAAAGACCTGATAACCAAATCGGGCACAAAAGCCCTATCGCCAAAGATAGGCCAAAAGCCCTAGCAACAAGGCTAGGCCAAAAGCCCTGACGCCAAAGTCAGGCCAAAAAGTCCTAACAATAGAATTAGGCAAAAACAAGCATATTACCATGTTCATCAGATTTTTCAAATCCAGGTGGCTGAATCATGTACACATCTTCAGCAAGCTCACCGTGCAAGAAAGCATTATTTACATCAACATGTCTAAGCTGCCATTTGTGTGTTAAAGCCAAGGTAAGTATGATCCTCACTATGGGTGCTTTGACCACACAACTGAAGGTATCCTGGAAATCAAAACCTAGTTTCTGTGAGAGGCCTTTTGCTACCAATCAAACTTTATATCTAGCAACAGTTCCATCAGAATTCTTTTTTATTTTAAACAACCACTTGCACCCTATCGGTATCCTTCCTCCAAGTAGAGATACTAAGGACCAAGTATTATTATTTACTAAAGCTTGAAGTTCATCTTGCACAGTCGAAGCCCAAACAGGACACTTCATTGCCACATGAATATCAACAGGTTCATTCTGATCCAAATTAACCAGAAGAACAGCTGAAGTAGCCAAAGCATCAAGAGTCCTAGATTTAGATCTAGTCTGCATAGCATGCTTATTTTTATTTGCAGAATCATGCATAGAAGACTTAGTAGGTAGATCAGAGGCATTGAGCAAAGTAGACCCAACATGCATCACAGAATGAGGCATAGGTGCCTGAGCTGAATCAGTACCAGACTAAATCTGACTAGCAGGCACCATGACAGAGTCTTGAAGTACATACCTTACCATTGGTTGATCAGAATTTATACCAGGAGATGTTACCTCAACCCCAGTATGTGCTGGTGCAGTCTGCTGCAAACCAGCTTCTTCACATGAAGACTCTGCATTCATAGGTAACGAGTCAGCAGGTGAGATAATATCAAGATCATGAGCAACAACAGAATTATGAGATATATTCGATGCATCTTGAACACCATTAACGTGAATTGAAACATCAACCGGATTGCAAATAGAAGAGTTAAAGGGCATAATGAAAGGTAAAGATGTAGAGGTATTTTTCACAGCAACAGACTGCATAAATGCCCCTGACTTTTCTGCAAATGGAAACACAGATTCATTAAACCGAACATGTCTTGAAACATACACTCTACCTGAATCATCCAAACATTTGTATCCATGATGATTAGCACAATAACCAATAAACACACAAGGAGAAGATCTTAAATCCATTGTGTGTCTATTAAATGGTTGAAGTAAAGGAAAACATAGGCAGCCAAACACACGAAAAAAATGATAATCAGGAGGTTTTTCAAAGATTTTTTCATGAGGGGACAAATCATTTAACACCTTTGAAGGAAGCCTATTGATTAAGAATACAGCAGTAAAGAAAGAATCACTCCAATACTGCAAAGGTAATTAAGCTTGTTTCAACAATGTAAGCCCCATTTCTACAATATGGCGATGTTTGCGTTCAACAATGCCATTTTGTTCAGACGTATAGGGACAAGTCAGTCTATGATGAATACCATATTGTAACAAATAAGGAGCTAAAGCTTTAAACTTCCCTCCCCCATCAGTTTGAACTGATTTAATAGTGAATCCCAACTGATTTTCTACAGCTTTGTGAAATTGAGGAAAAACAATTGCAACAACACTCTTTTTCTTTAAGAAATAGATCCAAGTATACATGGTGAATACATCTACAATACTAAGGTAATATAGATTACCATTAGATGAGATAGGTGCAGGTCCCCATACATCCATTTCCAGCAATTCCAAAGGTGTATGATATTCAGTAGAAGATGCTGAAAACGGGAGTTTACAACTCTTCCCTACAGCACAAGCAATACAGTCTGAAATATTAGAATTCAGATTTAACTTGTTTTTCTTTATGACCACAGATACAGTGTGATTAGATGGATGACCAAGTCTTTGGTGAAGAGTAACAGGAGACAGTTTTATTGTTGTCATATTACAAACAGTTTTCGAAATGTTACACAAACCATAATCAACAGTTTTATTCATCCTAGTAGCAGCTAGAAGAACATTTGAATTATTCCCAAACGGACTAAAATCTAGTCTATACACACCACCACTCTCTGATCCATGCAACAGAACTTGATGAGTTCTAGAATCTTTGACCAAGCAATGCGAAGGATGAAACTCAAAATAAACTTCGTTATCCCTGGTAAACTTAGATACAGAAACCAAGTTTTTAGTAATAGCAAGAACACATAATGTATTATGTAGCATAAGAGGTTTAGCAGCAATATTAATAACAGAAGTACCAATGCTGCTAATGTCAAGAACATTACTATTTGCTACCTGAACCTTACATGATCCTGAGTACGATTGAGCTCCATGCATTTTGCCTTGTGAGAAATGATTTGTAGCTCCCGAATCTGGATACCAAGCTTTGTCAGTGATATTGGATCCAGATACTGATGAGGATGTAGCTAAATGAGCTTGAGCAGGGTTGTCTAGCAGAGTTAATGTTGCAGCTGAACTTAATAGAGCAGAAGGTATAACAGACTAGTACTGATTTATTGCAAGATGAAATTGGTTCATTGTAGGTTGAGTGGCTAAAGGAGAAGGTAGGGTAAACATTTGAGGCATGACAGAATATGGTTGATATTGGATCATTGGTGGCACACAAGAATTGTAAGGAGGGGTGTTATAACCAGGTATGAATATAGACGGAGAACTTGTATTAACACAAGCAGCATTGTTCACAGAAGCAGACACACAACTCGAAGAACCAGCATTGTTACCATTATGATTTTGACCTTTTGACGAAACAGAACTGGAGTATGAAACAGCATCTTCGTCATTCCATTGCAAAGAAGAGAGGTTGGCACTCATATTCTCATTCGCCTGAGCTGTAACACCCTGAAAGTGGACATTGAAACGCTGATAACATCGATGAACTAAATGGCTGAACTTACCACAGAGTTGACATTGTGGTTTGTTGTTGACAAAACCTCGTCCCATGCCTCGTCCTCTACCATAAGCAGGTTGATTCGACTGATATTCTAGAGGAGAAATGACATATTGATGTTGATTCACTTGGCCAGATTCATATCCATTCGCCTGACCAGAATCAACAACAGGCCTTGTACCTTGTTCAACACTCTTCACTACCACATTCGCCATAGTCATTGGAATGTCAAACAACATATCTCTTTGTCTTGCTTCAGCATCAAGCAAAACATATGATATAGAGACTAAATCGTATGGATTACTGCTAGCATGAATTACATCAACTATACTATCATATTGACATTTCACTTCATTCAATATGATTGATATTTGCTGTATTTCCTCTTTAGGATGACCGCAGCTTGCCAAGCTATCACATATTAACTGAATATCTGTTAAGTAATCTCACATAGCTTGAGTAGGAAGTTTCCAAACATTTAACATGTCATACAGGCTCATGATGCATGTCGTTGATGAAGAAGAGAAGTTTTGATGCAGTCTGCTCTAGATTGATGCTGAGAACATGCATTCTACTAATCTTTTGTTTATCGGATACGAAATTGAGGCCAATAGCCATGATGCTAATGACGAATCTTGTTGCGAAAACTTCAGATATTCAGGATTATGAACTCTGTTTCCATCTTCATCTTCAATATGCCTTGAAACCTCCAATGTACCGAACAGATAGCCTTTTAGATTTAGTCCTCTGACAGCAAGGAGAACTTGCTGCTTCCATGACTGGAAGTTATCTTCTCCGGTCCTTTTAGGCGCGTGACCAAGCATAGGCATGAGGAAGAACATTCTGGAGTTACCTCTTGCGATTACCCAAGAGGTATTATTCAGTATATGACCTCTGTTTTTTCTTCCTCTAATTTGTCTTTAGGTTTAATACCATGTTTGCTTGTTTTCAGAGAATGTCACGGCCAAGGTGGCTCCTGCTTCTGCTCCAGCCAATAGGGCGAGGAGTTATGGCGAAGAGCGCCCTGCTGCTGTCGGGGAATCTTATGCTCCCCGGAGCGAGATTCCTGGCCCCGGGCAGGTTGATGCTCCTACTTCCGATCATGTTGCTCTCAACTCCTCCAGGGGATATGGGGCTCGGAAGAGGGTCCTGACCCGGAGTGCCGTGTCGGGCAATTAGAAGACTCCCTTCTCTGGGGAGTAATGTCCTTTGGTGGTTCTTTACCAACCGTCGAAGGTGGCGGACCCGAAGGGTCTCTAGGCCCCTTGCTACAGTCTACGGAAGGTGGAGATTTCGAACACAACGATGTTGTGGGGTAACCCAGACCTTTGCATGCATCTGCTGAATGGGATCCTCCTTCCTCAGGAACGGGGGGAGTTCCCTTCTGATTTGAACGACATTGAGGTTGTTATGAGGACACATTTTTAGCGTCTTGCCTTGGTAAGTTCCTTTCTCTTGGTTCTTCCTTTATAGACTTCCCTTTATGCATTTCATTGCTCGTTCTCTTTTAACTGCTGGATCTCTTTTAACTTTTATCCTTTTTTCATTTTGGCAGCTCGTCCGCGAGGTTACGGCGATCAGGTGGATCGTAGGTGAGCTCGCCAATAAGCAGGTTTATCTGCTTATCGAACTGGAGCAGTTTCAAAGTTTGGGCTATACTCCGGAAGAGGTGGAAGATTTGAAGAGGAAAGCGGAAGCGTCCACGGAGTTGGTGGAGCAGGCTCGTCGGGAGTCTACAGAGAGATAGAAAGAGTTGATCGACTCAATTAAGATGAGGGAGGATCAGGTGGCGCTCGTCGAGGACAGCAGGCTCTGGGCTGAGCTGCGGACCAAGAAGGCTGACAAATACTCCGCTCAGATGTAGGCGGAGGTCACTCGCCATCAGGGCGAGCTGATGGAGGTTTGGTCTGAGAGGGAGGCCTTGAAAGCTGAAAAGGAGCAGCTTGAGCTAAACTTGAAGGTTGTCCCATCCCCTAGAGCGTGGTCGAGAACTTTAAGAAGTCTGAGGAGTTCTCCGACTGCGCCTTGGAGGTGATGAAGGTTGAGGTAGCTGCCTATCTCTAGGTCTTGGTTGACGAGATCCAGGGGACAGATCCCAAGTTTCCTCTCCAGGAGGTGAAGTCTCTCTAGGACTTCATTGAGAGTGGCTATACCAAGGGAGCTCCTTCTGCTGCTATTGGCGGGGAGGCTGCCCCCAGGGCCGAGAAGGAGACTGCAGCCCCTGATGAACCCATACATTGATGTTTTGGGCCCTAGGTGACCAAGCTGATACAGAGCTTCAAGTCGAAGGAGCATGTTCGTACTACGAAGGACTACAACCTTGCCTCCTCATGTTTTTGCTATTCTTTCTTTTGTATGTTGACATGTTGTCCCCCCTATTATGAATGATAGTTTACTTTAGTTTCCTTTTGTTTCGGAAACTTTGTAATTATTTCTTGATCATTGACTCATATATTTTCCTTAAACATAATGGATGCCTTTTTTATTTTGTAAACCTTCGTTTCTGACTTCGAATATATTTGGTTGTTCTTCCGATGTTGATCTTTAACTGAAAGCTTTAGGAAGTCTTACCATACTTGCTTTCAACTTCGCTTTTAGCCTCTATATAATAGTCTCGCCTTTTTGTTCAAAGGGTCTTGGATCTTTTAGAAAGAAACGTTACCTTTTAGAGGTTCGTTTCGCTCCTTGAGGCTCCTGAGAAAGGACTGTTGCCTTTTATAGGTTTGTGTGTTCCTTTCGCTAAGCTTCTATTAGGGAACTGTTACCCAATGACTATGTCTTTAAGTAAATTTTTATCTTGGTGGATTCGTTCATCTTTTAGGATGTTAGTCCTTGGATTCGTTCGCCTAAGAGTAAGGAACTGTTACCCAAGATTCGCTCGTCTTTTAGGAAGTTGTTACTTTAGATTCGTTCGCCCATTGTGCTTTTCAGAGGAACTGTTACCTTAGATTCGCTTGCCTTTTAGGAAGCTGTTACCTATGATTCGTTCGCTCTCTTAAGTTTTTATTTGGAGAGACTGTTACTTTGTTAGTTCGTCTGATCTATTGTGCCGAACTTGTAAGGGGACTGTTACCTTGACGGTTCGTTCGCCTTTTTTATCAGGTCTTGATTTTGCCCAACCTGTAAGGGAACTGTTATCCTTGATGGACTCGTTCGCCTTTTATATTAGGTTTTGATTTTGCCCAACTTGTAAGGGAACTGTTAGCTTGACGGTTCATTCGCTTTTTATATCAGGTATTTATGTTACCCAACTTGTAAGGGAACTGCTACCTTAATGGTTTGTTCGCGTTTTATATCAGGTCTTTATGTTGCCCAACTTATAAGGGAATTGTTACCTTAATAGTTCGTTCGCCTTTTATAGCAGGTCTTTATGTTGCCCAACTTATAAGGGAACTGTTATCTTGATGGTTCGTTCGTCTTTTTAGTGTAGGTATTTGTTTTGCCTAGTTAGGGGGGAACTGTTACCTTTAATGGTTCGTTCGCCCCTCGTTTTAGGTCTTGATGGGAGAGGAATTATTACCCTTTGAGGTTCGTTCGCAATCCTCGCTTTGCTTGACTGAGGAGACAGTCACCTTTCTTGGTTTGTCTTCCCGTATGTGTCAGGTCTTATCTTTCGATAGTCCGTCCATTCTTTGGAACTATTCATTTTGGTTCGAGTGACTATGCTTTTTATAAAGGAATGGTTTGTTTTATTGACATAACATTCTGAATACAAGATATGCATAAAAGCTCCGTAAATGTTCGGAGTTAAAAGGACGGGGTAGCCTTATGCCCTCTATATTTTCCAAGTAATAGGACTCTGGTGCGTCGATCTCTACTACTTTGTTAAAAGGACGGGGTAGCCTTCCCATTTATCTGAGAGTTTGTTGTGGATGCCCAAATTTGTGAACTCATTCATTCACATAGCCAACTCCTCCACGAAAAATTGGTGAGAGCTGACTTTTCTGTTGAAGTAATGAGTGGTCTCCAGTCACATTTTAGCTTGTGCGCTGTTTGATTGCCTTCGCTTTTATTCAACAAGATTGAGGTTTGTAAGTCCCTCGATGTCGTTACCTTCGGCATCAAAGTGTAGGATCCTATGGGTAGGCATCGCTATTTCGGCGGGTGCCACTGCTCCGGTTCCGTACACCATAATTACTGGTGTTTCCCTTGTTGTTATGGGTGTCGTTATAATAGCCCACAACACATTGTACAGCTCATCCGCTCAATTTCCTTTTAAGGCTTGAACTCTCTTTTTAAGTCCTGCTAAGACAACTTTATTGGCTGCTTCGGTCTATCCGTTGGTTTGGGATGATGTACCGAGTTGAATCTGTGATCAATATGGTTCTCTTCATAGAGTCACTTGAGTTATTTTGCCATGAAATGTGGGCCATTATCGCTTATAAGTATTTTGGGGATGCCAAATCGCGAAATTATGTTGACCTTTAAAAATTTGATCACTTGAAATTACGTTGTGGAGGCTAATGCTTTCGCATCTATCGATTTCGAGAAATAGTCGATCACCACAATGATGTGGGATGTTTGTCAAATTCTTATGGGAAAGGGTCCCAATATGTCTATTCCCCATTGGGTGAATGGCCAGGCGCCACCATTGGAAATAGCAATGTTGGTGGTCGACCAGATTTTGGTGTGAACTGTTGACAAGTTGCGCACTTTTTCGTTAATTCTGTCGCATCTTTGATCAAGGTTGGCCAATAATATCCTTGTCTAAATATTTTGTGCGTTAATGAACGTGCACCTTCATGGCATGCAGCGACTCCTTAGTGAGCTTCGCGCTGAACTCTTGTAGTCTGAGCATGGGAGATACATCTCAGATAGGAAGTTCAGTATCCTCATATATAGATTCTCCATCTATGAGAAGATAGTTTGCGGCTAGGCGACTTATTTTTGTGGTCTTGCCTTCATCTTCTGGCAGGTTTCCTTCTTTCAGAAGCTTATGGAATGGAGTCATCCAATTATCCTGCTCTTGAATATTGAAGACTTCTGCTCGAATTTTGAGAACCGAGTATAGTGCTTGTTCCAGGAATTGTATTTTCGGTACTTTTGTTCCTCCGAACGTCAGCTTGCTCAAGGAGTCTGCTAGCTGGTTATCTTGGCGCGGAATTGACTCGATCGCGAAAGTCGGAATTTCGGCAATGCGTTTTTTGGAAATGTCAAGGTACTTTTTCATTTTCCCCCCTATGATTCATAGATGTCATTGATTTGGTTGACAATTAGCTCTGAATCACTTTTTTCCTGTAGTGATGTTATACTCATTCCCTTAACGAGTCGCAGCATAGTAATAAGTGTTTCATATTCATCTTCATTATTGGTTGCCTTGAATGTAAGGGTGATTGCATATTTTAAAGGCTCGCCCTCAGGAGGGATGGGGACTAATCCTGCCCCCGAGCCTTCTTTGGAAGAGGATCCATCTGTATAGATTTCCCAGCTTTTTCCTTCGTCTTTTGGATGTTCTTGTCGTTTTTCTACTTCTGTGAGATCATTGGTAGTACTTTCCACTATAAAATTTGCCAAATCTTGATCTTAGATGGTTGTTTCTGAGCAAATTTGATCTTGAATTCGCTCAACTCAATCGCTCATTTGACCATCCTTCCTGGAGAGTCTGGCTTCATCAGAAAGTGTTTGGGGGGCTTGTTGGTGAGGACTGTTATGGCATGGGCGTGAAAGTATGGTCTCAACTTTCTAGCAGAAATAACTAAAGCATAAAGATACTTATCAATCTCGATATATTTTATTTCATTCGAATTAAAGAATTTGCTAACAAAGTAAACTAGACTTTGCTTACTTCCCTCTTCTTTTACTAAAACTACACTGACTACGACTTCACTAATACTTATATATAGAAAGAGTGGTTCATTGGGAATGCGCTTCGTCAAGGTCGGGAGTGTCTGCATGTGCTTCTTAAGTAATTGAAAGGCATCCTCGCACTCCGACATCCACTCGAACTTGCGGTTTGCCCTGAGAGTTTGGAAGAACGGGAGGGACCTGTCGCTCGCCCTTGAGAGGAAACGATTGAGCGCGGCCAGGAAACCATTCAGAATTTGGACTTCCTTAGCCTTGAGATTTTCACGGTTTCCCTCAATGTCTCTTTCGCTGGCCATAAAACCCAAGAATTTGCCTGATTTTACTCCAAATGTGCATTTCGTTGGATTCAGGCGAACACTGTGCCTCCTCATGCATTTGATAGCTTCTCAAAGGTCTTCTGTGTGAGGGCTCCCCTTGATTGACTTGAAAAGCATGTCGTCCACATAGACTTCCATGTTTCGCCTCAACATTTCTTGGAACAGTTGATTTACCATTCGCTGATAGGTTACCCCCGCATTTATCAAGCCGAAGGGCATCACCTTATAGAAAAGTATATTGTCATCAGCATAAAATGTTGTGTGGGCTTCGTCGGCTGGGTGCATTTGGATCTGATTATAGCTTGAATATGCGAACATGAAGCTTAGCATTTCGTGACTAGGAGTTGCATCCACCAGCTGGTCAATTCGCGGCAGGAGGTACGAATCCTTGGGGCAGGCTTTGTTCAAGTCGCGGAAGTCAATGTACATTATCCATTTTCCGTTCCACTTTCCGTTCGACAATTTTGCCTTCAAGTAGTCTGCCTACTTCTTGCCTGATCACCAAGCGTTTGTCTGATCTAAATGACCTTCTTTTCTAAGCAATAGGTTTGATCGAAGGATCAATCCTCAGCTCATGGGAGGTGTTGATGTACGGCGTGTCACTGGGCTTCCAAGCGAACAATTCTTTGTATTCTTTCAATAGGGAGGTCAAGGTGTCCCTTTGGTCGTCGTTCAAGGTGGTTCCAACGTGCACCTTATTTTTTGGATCATCTATCTCAACTTCTGCCAGTTCTTCCATTGGGGCTGACCGAGATTTGTCCTCGCGAAGGCCAGACTCTGTCTCGATGGAGAGAGACTACATGTGTTGCTTCCTGCGAAGGCAGTTCACATAGCATTTTCATGAGGACGGATGGTCATCTAGAACCTCTCCAATCCCATTCAGTGTGGGAAACTTCATTTTTTGGTGGACTGTGGAGGCCACGATCTTATGCAGATAGATGGTGGTCCTCCCTAGGATGGCGTTGTATGAGACGAGTGCGTCGACCACTATGAACGCGACTGGCACCTCTATGTTCTTTCATCCTTCGCCCAGGGTAACCGGCAGGGTTATAGCTCCCAAAGGATATGTTGTTCTCCCACCAAAGTTGATGAGTGGAAATTCAACTCATGAGATCTCTTTTGGATTTGCCCATCTTTTCAAAAGCATCCAGGAATAGAATGTCTCTCGAACTCCTCCATCGATCAGAATTATTTCATATCGCATCATGCGACGTATGTTGTAATGACTAAAACATCATTGTGCGGAGTTGTGACATGTGTCAGGTCTTCTTCAGAGAATGAGATAATGATATCTTCCACAGGCCGAGGTCTCTTTCCCAGTTGTGCAACTGTGGAGATTTGAGTGGGGTATATTTCTCTTGCATTTGACCCCTCGCCTCCGGCTCCAAACCCTCCAGCAATTAGGTTTATCACCCTTTTGCCCTAGGATGGGCCAGATTGTTTTGGGGGAACAGGTGATTGGGTTCTACGTGGAGGTGTTCGACTGCGCTTTCTTCCTGCCACAAACTCGTTCAGCATGCCTCTCTGGATAAGTTTCTCAATGTCGCGCTTGAGAATATGGCAATCATCGGTCTTATGGCCTTTCACTTTGTGATAGCGACAGTAGCTCTCCAAATCTTTACCCATAGGCTGATCAATTTTTCGGGGCTTTGGTGGTCTTGCTAAGGACCTTCTTTCCATCTCGACTAGTATCGCCGAGATCTACCTGTTTAAATGCGTGAAATACTGGTGAACCTCTCAATGACTTGGTCTGGGGACTTCAGATATGAGCTTCTCACGACCTCGTTTGTCCTTCTTTTCCTTTTTTCCATCGTGTCAGGGCTCTGGAATAGCCCTTGGCGAGATTGACACAAGGAAATTAGCTTCAGAGTTTGCCCTTTTCATGTCTATGAAACCTTTCGCCCTTATTGTCACCTCTTCCAATGTCTCTATTTCCGGAACATGGTAGTTGTTGCGCAGTTTTCTTGAGCCTTTGTTAGCCAAATCCATCCCTCTGTAAAAGTCTCGAACGATCTCTTCATCCGTGACTCGGTGATCGATATCCGTGACATTCTTATGAAAACACCTGTAAAAGTCGACCAACGTTTCTCATGGTTATTGTTTAACAAAGTCTAAGGCGACCACACTCTTCAGCAGTTGGCGCTCGCCCATATATCGCTCCAAGAATTTGTTCTTTAACTCGGATCATGTCCCTATCGATCCTGCAGGGAGGCCGAAGAACAAAGATGATGCTGAACCCGAAAGAGTTTACGGAAATAGCAAGGCTAAGTGGTTATGATCATCTGACTTACCCAAAAGAGAGGTTTTATGCCTATTGACATGGATCACAGGATCTCCTATGTCACTGTATTCGAGGATGGGTCTTGCCACCACATCTTTTCCTATTCTAATTCCTATGAGTGCAGCGGTGAATGAATGGGAGGATCGTTCTTGAAAGAGGTTTATGACGGATCCACGTTATTCCTTCATCTTTTTTGTTGATGAGTTCCTCAACTTGGCCAAAAGTGAATTGCGATTGCTGTTCTCCAGTCGATGAAGCACTCGACGGATTGACAGAGTTGGTGACTGTCGGCACTTCCTTCGAGGTCGGAAGCATGGACTGATGTCCAAAGGTAATATTTTGGTCTTCTTGAGAAGCGGTGGCACGCAGATTTCCAGTTTCTGCTTCTAGTGGCCCCCACAGGACGAGGATTTTCATGAGGAGAAGGGGCTTGTCTGCGGGTCTGTCCTATGATGGTCTCCAAGAGGGATAGCATTTCCTCGGTTACCTGAATGGTTTCCCCAGCCACTTGAACGTTTGGTCGAACTGGAATCTCGATGGTAGACGGAATCAGGGTCTGTCTCAAATTCCTAATGTGCTTCTGTGCCGGTCTCGGTGGGACGACATTAGGGATTACTTGGCTAGCAGGTTCTTGTTGATGGAATGGAGAAGCGACGGCGGATTCTGAGCTATCTGAGGATTGCTCGATAACCTGTTTTCGACGATTGCGGTTAGAGCGAGTCTGCATGATTGATTGCTCGTATTCCCACAGACGGTGCCAAATAGTGGGTCTGAATTTACCAGGTGCTAACTAGATGATGATTTGGTAGTCATCTGGATGTCAATTGGTTGATAACCACACGCTTTCGTCGGAGCTCCGATTGACCTGCAAGAAAAGCAGCGTAGCAAAGGGGTTCCTATGGGTCCCACTCTAATGCTTAAATGAGTATACTGTGTGTATGAACTCAAACACGTAATGTAAGGTATGTAAAGCAATAGTGTTTATAGGGATGCAAAACCAAACCGTTTTAGGCAACCCAATATATTTGTAAATATTGTGTCGTTGTAGATAAGGATAGCAGATATTAACGTTATCACGTAATATTGCAGTTGCCTTATGTAATCTTTGTAGAATATGTGCCCGTTATACGTGGGATATCATGGTTGTATATTCGGTGTCGGTTGTAAGACCAGAGTTCAGAGGTTTGACTCTCTTGGTGAGCACTCTCATGGCGAGTAACGTCTAAGGAATGTTGGATCTGAATCTCCTGGATGCTGATCCGGCAGTGAATTAAATGTCAAAGGAAGGATGAGGATTGCTCTCGCCTTAGCTCCGGTGAACCTGCAGGAAGTGGATCGCAACAGAGGGGGTGTCTCTGGGTCCCTCTCCGATGCTTAAATGAGTAAATGTGTGTATATGAACTCAAAACGTAAATGAACGTATGAAAAGCAGAGGTATTTATAGAGTAAAGAGAACAAACCGTTTGAGGTAACAAAATATCTTCGTGAATATTGTGTTGGTGAAGATTAGGATAGCATATATTACGGTTATGGCGTAATATTGCAGTTAGCGTATGTAATCTTTAGAGAATATGTGCCCGAGATATGTGGGATATCGTGGCCATATATTTAGTAACGGTTGGCGGGACCAAAGATGAGAGGTTAGGCTCTCTTAGGCGAGCACTCCTATGGCGAGCAGTAGGAGTCTGCGATGAGAGGTTAGGCTCTCTTAGGTTCCATACTGGACCGCTTTATAAGGGTCAGATCAACCTTAACATGGGTTGGCCCGGTTCGAGTGACATGGGTTTCACCCCCTGCAAAGTTATTGGGCCTTTGGGGCCTTTTTCTTATTGGGTTGTCACTATCAATACCCAACATTTGCCATCGAAGCTTGAGTGAAGTTTCTTCGGTCAAGCTTGATTCTATGATAGGGTTTGAGATAGTGACACTTGGATTGGATCTTCTTTGTCCTTTTCTTCTATTTGTGCCCTTTTAGATACTCCATGTTCGTTGGCGAGCATTCGTTTAGTCGCCTATAGTTTATGGAATATTCGATCCTTTATCCCTTTTGGTGAACGCTCGGAGTTGCCAGTGTTTATGAATGCTTATTCATCACTCTTTGGCGAACACTGCCTTTGAAAGGGTTTTTGGAAAGGCTTATAAGAGTTTTGGCAATCACTTTATCTGTATAGGGTCTAGAGCGTTTAATGACTGCACAGTTATCCAGAAGTTGAACAGACAATTGAGGCATGTATGTCTTTTATTCTTCCGTAACCCAAGGGCTGGCTGACAGTTTTTGTAATGTTCCAACTGTTTGTCTCCTTGAGGTGTCTCTTAGAATTCTGACATTGCTTCAATTTTTACCCAAAAGGTGTAATCATTCTCTGAGCCGTTTCGATTCTGTCTGTTCGGTTTCTTCTATTTTGTCTATATAAGGAACATAACCTCGTCCATTTTTGTTTTTTACGTGTTCCAGTCATTTGCATTCCAGAGAGTTCAGTGCTTCTCAGTTTCTCAGTGCTCTGTTCTTCAACCTTCACCTTCCCTTCTTCGATTTCAAATATTACTTAGTATATCAATGGCCTCCAGGAACAAATCCGCCAGAAAAATTAAGGCACCAGCCCACAAATCTTCTTCAAACCAACCCTCCTCAAATCAGAAGGTGTCTACAAAGGTCACCAACGCTCCCCTGAAAATTAGAGACGGTTCCTCGCTGCTTCTAGCCAAAGGAACCCTGCTTCCGGACCTATTTCTGGACAATCGGCGGCCACACCGGTGGTGGTGGATGGGCCAGAGACCAACGTGCCCGCCTTTTCCCCGAAAGGTAAACATTGATGCTATCTGTTTACTTCTTTTTAGATAATGCTTCCTGCTTTTTGTTTTTATAATGTTCTTGCCATACCCTGGTTTCCTGAGTAGATATCAAGCCCAACTAATTGAAGTTGACTCAGTTTAAGGCTGTGGTCGCCGTAACTGGCTTGAATGAAGCTGATGCCCCCAGATATCTGGGCTTAGAGATGCATTATCCTCGCGACGGAGAGGTTTACGTCTATGCGGCCCAGATCGATGCTGGGTTGCGTTTTCCTCTCTACGAGGATTTGCAGGAGCTCTGCAGCTATTACGGGATAGGTCCTACGCAACTAGTACCCAACGCCATTAGGATGTGGATTGGGTTCAAATTCATTTGTTTACGTTAAGAATGGACGTATTCACTGGCTTTGTTCCGTTATTTTTACCGACTGGCCGCTGGAGCGAACCACCTCCACCATTTCCAAACCCGGTGGCCCAAATTCAAAGAATGGAGAGACCAGTCGTGAAAATGGAACGTCCACTTTCAGTTGGTGGACAACTTTCGCGCTACCAACTCCAACTACAAGAAGTTCTACTTCTTTTGCAAGGGTAGCGTGACCTGGGAGTTATTCCAGCCGAAAAGGGATACTCCTCCTATCTTCGGGGAGTTGACAGGAAGTGACCGGAACGCCATCGACAATTTCTTCCCGTTTCACAAGCAATCAAACTTCTGTTCGATCCGTTCGGTGGCGGAAACCACCGAATCGATGCTCAACCTGGCGAGCATCCATCACGCCTCGCCAGTTTCTATTGACTCAATAATTTTCTAACTTTTTCTTCTGTTGATTGTAGGTGTTCAGAGCCACAAACTCATTGGTATGTTTTCCAATCAGGCTAAGGTGGGGATGTCTCCTGACCAGGCGTCACTGAGCCTTCCTCCTCCTCCTTCCAGGCGTTCCTCCAAATGCAAACCTGAGGAGGATCGTCCCTCTACCACTCCTGGCGTTCGCCAGCAAGGTATGCAGCTGTTTTTTAGTTTTTTCTTTCCTCTGTTTTTGTCTTAGGTTTCTAATACCTTTACTGATCTTTTACAGGGAAGACCACTGCTGATGTGGCTTCTAACCCCACTCCTGCCAAGAAGGCCAGGAGCGCCCTGCTCCTCTTAAGGATCCTACTGCCCCCAAGGAGAAGGCCATGGTGGTGGCAGAGGTCGCCCACCTTCTTCCGATCGAGCTGCTCCCAATCCTCCTAAGGAGACTGGGGCTCGGAAGAAGGGGTCAACCGCCACGGGCTTCTCGAAGACTTCTCTCGGGTAGTACTGCCCCCTAGTGGGCTTATTCCAGCTGCCAAAGGCTGCGAACCCCAAGAGCGTCTGGACCCCTTGGAGGAATCTCCAAAAGGCGGAGATTTACGACCAGAAGACTCTCCGGGGTAACCCGGATTTGTGCATTCATCTCCTCGAGGGGATTGTTCCTCCTCGGGACAGGGCTTTGATTCCCTCAGAGCTGCCCACCATCGAGGGGGTCATGAGGTCGCATTTTGAGCGGATCGCCCTGGTAAGTTATTTTGTCTTTACTTATCTTCAAATCATCTTTTTACCTTTCATTGAACTAATTGTACTTTGCCCTTTTTTCCTTGTTATCACCTCGTCCGGGAGGAGTTAGCGATTAGTAGGATTGTAAGGGAGCTCGCCGATAAGCAAACGGACCTGCTTATCGAGTTGGAGCAGTACCGGAGTCTGGGGTTCTCCCCTGACCAGATGACGGGCTTGAAGGATACGGACGAGTCGGATGCTTTTCTGGTGGAGCATGCTCGAGAGGAGTATTTCCAGAAAGAGCAGAGGTTCCTCGCCTTCGTGCACGAGAATGAGGAAGAGGCGACCCTCGCCAATTATAAGCGGACGAGCACTGAGCTCCAGCTTAAGGCGGCCGACCAACACTCTGCGGAGGTGGAGGTTGCCAATGCTCGACTGAAGGCCCAATTGAAGGAGGTTGAGGCCCATAAATCCGCCGCCGAGGCTCAGAGGGTTGTTGTTGAGGCCAGGAGGGAGGCCTTGGAGAAGGAGAAGAAGCAGCTTGCCCTTTTGCTGAAATCTGTCCCATCCCTCCAAAGCGTGGTCGAGGACTTTAAAAACTCCAAGGAATTTACCGACTGTGCCCTGGACTTGATGAATGCTGAAGTGGCTTCCTATCTCCAGCTCCTAGTTGAGGACATTCAAGCGATCGACCCCAACTTTCCCCTTTAGAGGGTGGAGTCCCTCAAGCCCTTCCTTCAGAGCAACTACTCTACTGAGGCTCCACCTGTTGCTGCCATCAAGAAGATTGCCCCCGAAGTCGAGCAGGATGCCTCCGTCCCTGAAGAGCCCAAGTCTTGAAGTCTCCAACTCCCCCCGGCGATCATATCTTTTACTTTTAATGATAGTTTTTTTCTTCCCTTATATTTCGGGCATGTTTGTAATTATTTTTTGATTTCAGACTCGTTTATTTTTATAATATCGAATGTCTTTATATTCATAAACCTTTACTTTTATTTGACTTTGAATGTGTTGGCGATTCTTCTGATGTCTTTATCATAATTACTTTTGACTTTCTCTTCGCTTTATAATGGTCTCGACCCTTAGGGTCTTGGACCTTTCTTTATGCTTAGAATGATATTTCTTTATAGATTTATCTATTCCCCTCACTAAGTATAAACCCTTTAAGGAAGACTATCATCTTCTGAAGATCTGTTACCTTGTTAAGGTTTAGACCTTTTGGAGTGTTCGCCTAATCCTGAGGAACTTGTTACTCAAAGCTTCTTCATCTATAGTGATCGCTTTAAGTTCCTTCCCAACCTTCTTCAATTTGTTTCACAAAGGAACTGTTACCCTTAATATGGATTGTTCGCTTTGGATGTTACTTCTCCAATTTTGCCCAACTTATAAGAGAGCGGTTTCCTTGACGGATTCCTCGCTTTTTGCGTTAGGACTTCTGCCTGATTTTTATATCAGGTCTTATTTGCCTAACTTTTTCCTTAGGTCTTTTCGCCTCATTTTGATAACAGGTCTTGTGCCTGACTTTGGCATCAGGTCTTTTGCCTAACCTTGGTGTTAGGTCTTTTTTGCCCGATTTGACTATCACGTCTTTTGCCTGACTTTGGCGTCAGCTCTTTCGCCTAATTTTGACTTTAGATCTTTTGCTTGACTTTGGCGTCAGGTCTTTCTCCTAAATTTGGCTTTAGGTCTTTTTTTTGCCTAACTTTGGCGTTAGGTCTTTTGCCTAATTCGGTCATCAGATCTTTCGCCCAATTTTGTTATCGGGTCTTTTGTTTTGCCTAACTTTGTTGTTAGGTCTTTCGCCTGATTCGGTCATCAGGTCTTTCGACCAATTTTGATATCGGGTCTTTTTTCTTCAATTTGGTTCGAGTAGCCATGATTTATGAAGGAATGACTTGCTTTTATTGATATAATATTTTGATTACAAGCTATGCATAAAACCTCCTTAAATGTTCGGAGTTGAATGGACGGGGTAACCTTTCGGCTTCTGTGGTTTCCAAATAGTAAGATCCTGGGGCAGCAATCTCTACTACCTTGTATGGTCCTTCCCACTTAGCTGAAAGCTTTCGCATAACCATCTCCCCCACGAAAAAATGGCGAGCGCTAACTTTTCTGTTGAAGTATCGAGCGGTCGCCAGTCGCATTTTGGCTTGTGCTTTTTCTGATTGACACCGCTTTTCTTATTCCAAGTCGAGGTCTGTTCTGCGCTCGATTTCGTTCGCTTCAGTGTTAAAGTGTAGGATTCTGTGGGTAGGCACCGCTATTTCGGCGGGTGCCACTGCTTCTGATCCATACACTTAACTGAAGAGTGTTTCTCCCGTAGCTTCTTTAGGCGTTGTTCGGATAGCCCATAGTAAGTTTTCCAGTTCTTCTGTCCAGTTTCCTTTAAATGCTTGAACCCATTTTTTGAGCCTTGCTAGGACAACTTTGTTGACTCCTTCAGCTTGTCTATTCGTTTGAGGATGATGCACTGAGTTAAACCTGTGATCGATCTGGTATTCTTCGCAGAGCCATTTAAGTTCTTTTCCTACGAATTGTGAACCATTATCGTTGATGAGTATCTTGGGAACGCCAAATCGCAAAAATATGTTGATCTTCAAGAACTTGATCACTTGGAATTCCGTTGTAGAGGCCAAAGCTTTCGCATCTATCCACTTGGTGAAGTAGTCGATCGCCACTATGATGTGGGTACGTTGCCCAGTACTGGTGGGAAAGGGGACCAATATGTCTATTCCCCATTGAGCAAAAGGTCAGGCACCCGCTATTGGGGATAGCAGTGTTGGTGGTCGACCGGATCATGGCGCGAACTGTTGACAAATCGCGCACTTCTGTGTTAATTCAGCCGCATCTTTGCCCAAGATTTGCCAATAGTAGCCTAATTTGAAGATTTTCCGCGTCAATGAGCGTGCACCTTCATGGCATGCGGCAACTCCTTCATGAGCTTCACGAAGAACTCTTTCTGTCTCGGGATGAGAGATGCATCTTAAATAGGGAGTTGAATATCCTCGCCTATAGAGTTCTCCATCTACAATTAGATAGCTTACTGAGAGACGTCTTATCCTTGTAGATTCATCTTCGTCCTCTGGAAGAATTCCCTGTTTCCCTCTAGAATGGAGTCATCCAGGTTACTTGTCCTTGAATGTTGAAGACCTCTGCTCGGTTGTCGAGAACCGAATATAAGGCTTGTTCCAGAAATTGCACGTCCTGAATTCTTGTTCCTCCGAACGCCAGCTTGCTTAGAGAGTCTACCAGCTAGTTCTCTTGGCGAGGAATAGACTCAATCGCGAAATTTGGGATTTCAACGATGAGTTTCTTAGCAATGTCGAGGTACTTCTTCATCTTTTCCCCCCTTTCTTCATAAGTGCCATTAACCTGATTGGCAATTAGCTTAGAGTCACTTTTTGCCCTGAGTGATGTTATGCCCATTCCTTTAGCAAGTCTGAGTCCAGTAATAAGAGTCTCGTATTCTGCTTCGTTGTTGGTCGCCTGAAATGTCAGGGCGATCGCATACTTCAAAGGCTCGCCCTCAGGGGGGATGAGAATTAGGCCTGCCCCCGAGCCTTCTCTTGAAGAAGATCCATCTGTATAGAGTTCCCAGTCCTGGCTTATGTCTGCTGATGAACTTAGCCTGTTTTCTGCTTCTATTAGACCATTGCTTGTACTTTCCACTATAAAATCAGTCAATGCTTGACTTTTGATGGCCATTTTCGGCGCATTTGATCTTGAACTCGCTGAGCTCGATCGCCCATTTGACCATTCTTCCTTAAGAATCTGGCTTCAACAGTAAGTTTTTGAGAGGCTGGTTGGTAAGAACTGTAATGTCGTGAGCGTGGAAATAAGGTCTTAACTTTCGAGCAGCAATAACTAAGGCATAGAGATACTTCGCAATCTGGACATATTTTATTTCTGCTGAATTAAACATCTTGCTAACAAAATACAATGAACTCTAAATATTTTCTTCTTCTCTTATTAAGACGGCACCGGTTGCGACGTCGTTGATGCTTAAATAAAGGAAGAGTTGCTCGCCAGGAATAGGTTTCGCCAGAGCCGGAAGTGTTTGAAAATGCTGCTTTAGGGATTAGAAGGCATCCTCGCACTCCGGCGTCCACTCGAACTTGGGATTGTCCCTGAGAGTCTTGAAGAACGGGAGTGACCTGTCGCTCGCCCTGGAAAGGAAGCGATTGAGTGCAGTCAGGCGGCCATTCAGACATTGGACCTTCTTGTGGCAAGTCGGTGACTTTATCTCCTCGATGACCTTGAGCTTTTCCGGGTTCGCCTCAATGCCACGTTCCCTTACCATGAATCCCAGAAATTTTCCAGACTTGACTCTGAAGGCACACTTTGCTGGGTTTAGGCGAACAATGTGTCTCCTCATACACTCGACGGCATCTCTAAGGTCCGTTGTGTGAGAACTTCTCTTAATTTTTTTGACGAGTATGTCGTTCACATAAGCCTCTATATTTCTCCCTGGCATGTCTTGAAATAGGCGGTTTACCATCCGCTGATAGGTCGCCCCGGCATTGGTTAGACCGAAGGGCATCACTTTGTAGCAAAGTATGTCCCCGTCTGCATAGAAAGTTGTATGGGCCTCATCGTCTGGGTGCATCCGAATTTGATTATAGCCTGAATAGGCATCCATGAAGCTCAGCATCTCATGACCGGAGGTTGCATCGACCAACTGATCAATTCGAGGAAGGGGATAAGAATCCTTTGGGCAAGTTCTGTTCAGGTCGCAGAAGTCGACGCACATTCTCCACTTGCCGTTTGATTTCCTTATAAGAACTGGGTTGACGACCCAACTCTGAAATCTCACCTCCTTCACAAAGTCGGCTTCGATCAGCCTGCCTACTTCCTGACTGATCGCCAAACGCTTGTCTGACCTGAATGACCTCCTTTTCTGAGTGATTGGCTTGATGGAGGGGTCTATCCTCAGCTCGTGAGAGATGATGTCGGTACTGATACTAGGCATGTCGTTGGGCTTCCAGGCGAAAAGTTCTTTGAATTCCTTCAGGATGGCAATCATGGCATTTTTTTGTCGTCATTCAAGGTGGTTCCAATGCGCACCTTATTTTCTGGACCGTCAATCTCAACCTCTATTATCTCCTCCATTGGTGCTAGTCGAGCTAGGTCCTCACGAGGGTCAGACTCTGTCTCGATGGCGAGGGTTTCCCTTTGATTTTTTCTGCGCAGACAGTTCACGTAACATTGGGTGTGGGGAACTTCATCTTTTAGTGGATTGTGAAGGCCACAATCTTGTGAGGATTGATCGTGGTCCTCCCCAGGATGGCGTTGTATGATGTAGGCGAGTCGACCACTAAGAAGGTGATCGATACCTTGATGCTCTTTCATCCTTCGCCCAGAATTACCGGCAGGGTTATTGATCCCAGCGGATAAGTTGTTCTCCCAGCAAAACCAATCAGCGGAAAATCGACTCTCTTTAGGTCACGCTTGGACTTGCCCATCTTCTCAAAGGCGTCCAAAAACAGGATATCTGTTGAGCTTCCTCCGTCGATCAGAATTCTCTTCACGTCACAACCGTCGACTTCGGATGTGATAACCAAGGCATCATTGTGAGGGGTGGTGACATGTGCCAAGTCATCTTCGGAAAATGAAATGACAATGTCCTCTTCAGGTCGAGGTCGCTTTCCCAGCTGGACCGTTGTAGAAATCTGAGTTGCATAGACCTCTCTTGCATGTGACCCCTAGCCTCCGGCACCAAACCCTCCAGCAATCAGGTTGATCACCCTCCTGCTCTGGGATGGGTCGGATTGCTCATGCGGAGCTAGCGAGTGGTTTATGCGTGGTGGTGTTCAACTCATGTCTCGTCCAGCCGCAAACTCTTTCAACATTACTCTCTGTATTAACTTCTCGATGTCGCGCTTGAGGATACGGCAATCATCGGTCTTATGGCCCTTGCACTTATGATATCTGCAATAGCTCTCAGTGTCCTTTCCCATGGGCTGACCACTCCTCATGGGCATTGGTGGCCTTGCCAAATACCTTCTTTCCATCTCGACTAGTACCGTCGAGATCTGCCTGTTTAAAGGCGTAAAATATTCGGGGACCTTTGGATGTCTAGGCCCTGGGTTTTCTGTTCGAGGCTTGATGTCTCGACCCTTCTTATCCTTCTTTTCCTTCTTACCATCGCGTCGGGGATCAAAAACCACCCTTAGCGAGGTTGTCAGGAAATTGGCTTCGGCGTTCGCCCTCTCAAGATCTATAAAACCTTTCGCCCTTGCCGTCAGCTCTTCCATCGTTTCTATTTCCTGCACGTGGTAGCTGTTGCACAGTTTCCTCGAGGATTTGTTGGCCACGTCCATTCCTCGGTAAAAGGCTCGAATTATCTCCCCATCTGCGACCCAGCGATCTATCTCTGTGATATTCTTATGAAATCGCCCGTAAAAGTCGACCAATGACTCTCCTGGTTGTTGCTTGACTGCGTCCAAAGCGACCACGCTTTTCATAAGTTGGCGCTCGCCCATGTATCTTTCCAGAAATTTACCCTTCGGCTCAGACCAGGTCCCTATTGATCCTACAGGGAGACCGAAGAACCAGGACGACGCCGAACCTGAAAGGGTCGACGGAAATAACAGGGCTAAGTGATTTGGATCGTTCGACTTACCCAACAGAAAGGCTTCATGCTTGTTGACATGTATAATGGGGTCGCCTCCACCACTGTATTCGGGGATAGGCATGGCGACGACATTCTTTGGGATCTTGATGGCGACCAGGTCAGTGGTGAAGGGATGAGTTGATTGTTCCCTGAAGGGAGGCGCGACAATCCATCGCCTTTCCTGGAGCCTTTTTCTAATAAGCTCATCCACTTGGTCAAGAGTGCGCTGGTTTTGCTGCCCTCCATTCGGTACGGAACTTGATGGATTTACAGAATAGGTGGTTGTCGGCGGCTCAGTGGAAGCCGGAGGTAAGGACTGGTGTCCCAATGTCATCTCTTGATCTTACTGAGGGGTTGTGGTGCCCGGATTTCCAGTTTCTGTTGGCATTGGCCCTGCGTTTGCTAGTGGCATTGGCCATGCGGTTGCGGGGCGACAATTTTTCTGAGGAGCAGGGGCTTGTCTGCGAGCCTGCCCTAAGATGGTCTCCAGGAGTAATATCATCTCTGGGGTCAACTGGATGCTTCCCCCAGCCACATGGGCGGTTTGCGGTGCTGGAGTCTCTGTGGTGTTGGGAATGGGGGCCGGTCTAGAATTGCTGACATGTTCTCGTGTCGGCCTCGGGGGGACGGCATTAGGTGCTACTTGGCTAGCAGGTTCTTGGTGGAGCGGCGAAGCTGCGGCGGAATCAGAGTTGTCTGAGGACTGCTCATTGGTCTGGTTCCGGCGATTGCTTTTGGATCGAGTTTGCATGACTAGTTTGCTCGTTCCCACAGACGGCGCCAAATGTTGGATCTGAATCTCCTGATGCTGATCCGGCAGTGAATTAAATGTCAAAGGAAGGATGGGATTGCTCTGGCCTTAGCTCCGGTGAACCTGCAGGAAGGGGATCGCAACAGAGGGGGTGTCTCTGGGTCCCTCTCTGATGCTTAAATGAGTATATGTGTGTATATGAACTCAAAACGTAAATGAACGTATGAAAAGCAGAGGTATTTATAGAGTAAATAGACCAAACCGTTCGAGACAACAGAATATCTTAGTGAATATTGTGTTGGTGAAGATTAGGATAGCAGATATTACGGTTATGGCGTAATATTGCAGTTACCGTATGTAATCTTTAGAGAATATGTGCCCGAGATATGCGGGATATCGTGGTCATATCTTTAGTAACGGTTGTCAGGACCAGAGATGAGAAGTTAGGCTCTCTTGGGCGAGCAGTAGGAGTCTGCGACCTTGGCTAATGGCGACCGGTGATGGAGCCTTTGGCGTCCACTTTGGCTTGGGTTCAATACTGGACCGCTTTATGATGGTCAGATCAACCTTAACATGGGTCGGCCCGGTTCGAGTGACATGGGTTTCACCCCCTGCAAAGTTATTGGGTCTCTGGAGTTTTTTTCTTATTGGGTTGTCACTATCAATACTCAATAGGGACTTTGACGTTCACTTTAGTTCTGGGTTTGGAGTTGAACCGTTTTATGGGTGTCAGCTTACCTTTACTGTGGGTCGGCCCAGTTCTGAATGTTTTGAGTTTTACCCCTCTGAATGTCATTGGGTTTTTGAGGCATTAGTCATATTGGACGGTTACTATCAAAACCCAACAAAAATAAAGAAAAACAAAATTATAACAAGATGACGTAATCATCAATCTTTACTATTACGAATTCACCATTGTTTTATCAACAATTTTCAAAGTGGACATTTCCTCAGGTACCTGAATTTCTCGCTTCTCCATACATCTCCTTTTAAGATATTTCATTACTTATGACGATTTGATATTCATGTTGTCTACTCACGCACCATATGAACGACATCCACTTTGATTATTTTAAGATTTCAAACTCACATCATTCAAACCAACAAAATGTACCCAGTTGAATCTACTGCATTCACCACAAGTAGTAAATTTTTGTTGATGCATGGTGAGAACATGATACACTTGCAAACATGATTGGTTACTGCTACTATTCATCATAACAATACATTCTACATTCTTTCCCCTGGTGCTCATACATGTCGAAGTCGTGTTGCAAAAGTATATGTGAGAGAGGTCTTCGCTATAAAATATTTGTATCAGTCTTCATTCTCAGTTAATGTATTAGACTCTATTATGTCCGACATAAATTATGGATGTTTGCATGGATCAATCATAATTCAGTGAATTTTATCTTTATATGTATATATTTATATAAAAAATATCCTCTTTATTAGTACCGAAAATATTCATCCACGTTCTTACCCGCAAGCGCCACGTCACTAGGGGAACATCCGAAACCAACCAATAGAATATCTTGCTGAGATAACACAAGTTCCTACGGCCATCCACCTCGTCATCCTTTTATCTTCTTCTTCAGACTCCATTCTTCATTTCAAGCCACACAAAGATTCCTACTCTGTCCAATATAATTCACACTCACCCCCACTTTATCACTTGATTCTCCTTCCATCCACCTCTAAAACCAGAAGCCTCTGCCTAAAATGGCCGCCGTCTCCTCCACCGCCGTTGCCATAAGATCTTTCACCGGTCTCAAGGCCTCATCTCCTGCCGTGTCCCCCAAGACGGTGTCCATCCCGGCCAAGGCCTCCTCCAGGTCGTTCTCCGTCAAGGCCTCTCTCAAGGAATCCATCGGCGCCGCCTTCGTGGCCACGGCTGCCTCCGCTATGCTCGCTGGAAACGCCATGGCCATCACCATTCTCCTCGGCAGCGACAACGGGGAGCTGGCATTCGTGCCAAGCAACTTCTCCGTGGCAGCCGGAGAGACCATCGAGTTCAAAAACAACGCGGCGTTCCCACACAATGTGGTGTTCGACGAGGACGAGATCCCAAGCGGCGTGGACGCGGCCAAGATCTCCATGTCGGACGAGGATTACTTGAACGCGCCTGGAGAGGTGTACGCCGTGAAGCTATCGGAGAAAGGAACGTACAGCTTCTACTGCGCCCCACACCAAGGCGCCGGCATGGCCGGAAAGGTGACCGTTAACTAATAATACAGATGGAAATGATTCAAAAGTGTCCGGTTTTGCTGTCGGAGAAGTTGTCAATAGAGCTTTCGTCTACCTCTGTCCTTGTAATTCTTCCCCTTTTCTTTTAATAAAATAATAATTAATTCTTCAACGTGTAAATTTATTCACTGTATTCTAGTTTCAGTATTTCTTATAATTATCGTTGACAATCGACAATGGTCCTACTCTAAAAGACAACTACTCTCTGTACAAGATTGTGAAGGAAGAAGACATGTTGAGTTGAGTGTTTTGTCTACTATGTCGTTAAAGCATCTGGCAGATTCGTTCTGCATCCAAGGACCTTCCCTCCGACGTCGGTGAAAGTCTCTTGACCCGGCAATGGCCCAACCTTGCCTTGAGAGTCCACCTTAATCGGATACTTGAGCAAATGGCCTTGCAATGGCGTGAACCCTTCTGCATTGAACTTCTGCAAGTTCTCTTCTGCAATCTCGTTCACTCTCCTCACACAGGACAGCTCTTGGGGATGTTGGAAGCACTTCTCCAATTTCTCTAAGTGCTCCGCCCATAACGACATTCGGTAGCCGTAGATCTACAATCGGAGTCAAACACAAAAGATGATGGTTGGGTGAATTCAGTAATCTGTGAGCATGCAATAAACTCGAAAAGGAGGCAGAGACTCGAACCTGGCCAAGTGGGTGTTCTTGTTTCTCACCCCAAGTGTGATGAGGTTGATAGGCTCCCATGGCAATCTCGGTGTCTCTCGAGCCAGCCATGGACCGTTGGTTAATATTTGCCGAACCAAGTATTATAAACTCATCGTCCACTATCATTCCCTTGGCGTGGACATATATCATAAATCTTCGATACTTTTCTGTTGCCGAAATCTGAAATAAAACAATGTCAATACTCCTCTGGAAGAAGAAGAAGAAGAAGACACCGAAGAAACAGTGAAGAATATGTTATATACTGTGGCATTGCCGTTCGATGTTTGATCGTTGGGTGGTGAGAGCTCTTTGGAGGGTTCTTCGCGATTGCCAAGACAGTAAAAATTTAGGTAGTCACAAGGATGTCTGTCTTTGTCTCCTGTCGACTGCAATGCGTCTGCTATGATTTCAAACATCATCTGCATTGTCTGTCCCTGTAAAACCATATGAATTACATGGTAGTTTCGAAATGATTCAGTCGTGATTGAAGAAATTCACCAATAAACTGAGTTACCTGCCAATAAAGAATTTCTTGCACTGAAGAAGATGACGGAACGCCTTCTGGCCACATTGGTATCACCACATACACAACAAACCTTTCGCCAGCTCTAATTTTGCTTGCAATCTTTAATGCAAGTTCCATTGGGATGAGATTATCAGCTCCTAATGTGATAAAACGAAAAAAAATCAGCACAAAAACTCCTATCGATGAAATGAAATATTCATGTAACTACAAACAAACCGAACCTGCATTTTTGTAACATGGCCAATTGTATGAGGATCCGACAAAATATTGGTTCTCGATATATATGAAATGTTGGGCAGATCTGATTGCTTGGATGTATGCTGTCTGAATGCTCCTTTCTATTACTAGATTTTTCGCACATACAAGGTTCTGCATTAAGAATTAAGTTGAAAAAAAACGAATACTTGTATATGGAGTGAATATTCAATAACATAATAGCAATTTAGATTAACAATGTCCTAACCTGAGATTCTGCATCATAAACATTCTTCGGAAATCCCTTTAATGACCCGGAATCTATTGACCGAAAAATCTGTGGACCCGAGGAACTTCGATTAGTATCTAGCAATGAAAGTGTTCTAAGCAATCCTCTTTGTTTTAGAGCTCCATTTTCTGCATCAATAAAGTGAAAAGAAATCGTTGATTTTACCTGAACATTCCATCTCTCAGGATCGTTCTCCTTGGAAACCCATAAACGAGGATCATCTTGCGAAATTGATTCAGAAGGGCTAAGAATCCAGGAAATCCGCTCCAACTTGATCAAAGCATCATCATGCCATCTAGAGACTCTCTTGAACCGTTCTCCCAATTCAGACCATCTTGTCGCCCTTTTCCACCTCTGCTCAAAGTTCTTTAGAACATCGTATGCAGCTGGGCCTTCAATTTTGCAATGTAGATCATGCCATGGCTGCCTTGGAGCCTTGGTCCCTGCCTAATTCACCCAAACAATACATTTATGAACTTACTTTTACGACTGATTTAAATTAAAGAGCTTCCGGGGAAGATTTACTCACAGAAAAAGTCGGGTTATGGTAATCGTTTTCAAAAACTGTATCGAGATCCTTAAAGAGTCGATGCTGTGGAGTATCGTAGCGGCCGTCACAAAGGTCTAACCCTCCAAGAAAGGCGCTTATTTTCCTATTGTTACCAGATGCTTGCGTGTCAACAATAACACATTTCTGATGATGAGTGAATAGAGTTCCGACCACCTGAAACACCACAACAAAGAACCAATAACATATTGATATGATCATCCAATTATGGTTTCAGATTTTTCAAATTATTTATTGCTTAAAAATACCAACTATGGTATGTTCTTGCCTGTTGCTTGAAAATGCTAAGCTTACTGCTAGCGTATCGAGGAGACAAGATGCAATGAACCGATGAGTGTTTGAAGAACTTTCGTGTTTCTTCATCATGTGTTTGCATCACTCCTTCCTAAAGAAATGCAGAAAGAAAAATTGCAGTGCACAGATGAATCATGATATCAACCAATTACATGATTTATGTCATCAAGACCTAGATTCATCAGCTTTCCTGTTATAGTCTTAAAAAGGAAACCTTGGATACGAGAAAAAAAAATACCATTTTAGGCTGTCTGTAATCTGTATTCAGATAAGGTAACAACCAATAAAATATAAATAGCTAAGAAAAGAAATGAACTGCAAACTAAAAAGGAAGAAACTTCCATATACATACCGTGCGGAAGAAGAACTTGCTGTGAGAGGTCTTGTCATCCCAAACCAGCAACAGAACTCGAACCCCTTCCTGAGACTTATACTTCAGCAGCTCTCCAAGATTCAGATCGCCACCGTTGGGCAGCGGCCGTGTCGGTTCCCTCACCAACTTCACTTTGTGGTAGATCGACCACCCAATAATGTACACCAAATGGTGAGCCTCTAGAATGGCGTGGCATATATCCTCCCAACACTTATCGTGGTGAAACGCATCTCCACCGTCGAGTTTAATCTCCGGCAGCATTGAATCCTCCACATGCGCGTCTTGGTAAAGAGTTACAGCGCCGCCGTGCCTCATTGGAAAATAGCAGTTTTCGATTCTGAAGTCGCTTCCGATATTGTTGATGTACAGTGGATTGACTTCGCACCGCGTGAATTTTATCTCCAGAAAGATGGCGGAATTGGGTTTAGGGGTTTTACCGTTGGAGCCGATGATGGGGAACCACTCGTTGATGACTTCGCCGGAGGCGAGCCGAGCGGCAGGGACGATGGCGACGCCGATATGGTCTGCACCGAGAAGGTCGTCGTCTTTGACGTGGAACTCGATGTGGGTGACGGGGTGAGCGAGGGGAACATTGAAGCGCTCGTTCCAGCGAGGGTTCTGAGAGTTGGAAATCACTCGTGTGCGCGCCACCGTGGCTCCGGCGAGGCATACGGTGGTGTACGGGTCGCTGGTGATGATCTTGCGATGGCGGCGACGGTTGAGATATGATTCTGTTCTGGTGAAGGGCTTGCGGCACATGTCGAACGCCGCCACACAACGACGGAAGCGCTCAGAAAGGAGGTCCATGTTGGGCAAGCACCTTGCCTCGACGATCTTCAGATCGAGGTCGCCGTGGAGCAAGACGACGGGATCCAAGGTCTTCTCTTTTTCTTCCGCCATTGCAGTTGTTCTTCGATTGAATCGAAGTGGATGGTTTGAAGTTGTGTTCGTTCAATCGTATCAAAAAAAAAAACTGTTGATTTTGCAATTAAAAAATTGAACTGCTGAAACTTTCTCCATTTTCGTGCCAGCAAGAATAAAACTGCTAGGTTGTCTGGGCTGCGCTGTCCAGAAAGAGGTTGACGATGAAGGAGAGTCAGACAGATCAGCAATAAACTATTTCTTTGAAGAGTCAACTATGGAATTACGGTGTAAAAACGAAAATCAGGTGATTCGGGTTGGTCCAGTTGGTTGCCTAATTTGGAACCAATCGAAGTGTTCGCCGGCGAAAGCTCCGACGACCAGAAGGAAGTTGGTTGTTTTCTAGTGAAGAATTTGCAGAGCAATCCCTGATATAGTGATGGCCAAAATAAACTGATATTTTGAGTGGTTTGAAGATGTTTTACTTTTTCTTGTTCATTTGTAGTCATTAAGTCTTACCTAAATACTAGAATCGGACCCACAATCGTGCACTCAGGTTAATTAACATTACGGAACTGAGTAGAGATGGTAAGTTTCTAGCCATAAATGACTCGGGGCGGGTCGAATTTGCTTCTTTTTTTTTTTGGATAAATGAGAAACAACAACAAACCAAAAGCAAAAACTAATTGTCTTTAACTATTCTAATTGTGGATTTTCCTTGACTATCAAACATCAAGAACTTCAAAATGTCCGAGGGAGGAATCGTTAGTGTATGGAAAGTCTCCTCCAGATTAACAGCTCCCTTAGTCAAAGCATCTGCCACCCCATTTGCTTCCCGGAACACGTGTCTGATTTTGAATTTGTTAAAATTCAAAACAAGCTTCCTGCAATCCAAAATGAGAGGTATTAGTGGTCTATTTGCATCTGGATCCTCAATTATCAAGTTAATTGCTTCATGTGCGTCAGCTTCGACGTGCAGATTCTGCACACCCATATTCACTGTCATGGTTAGTCCGTCTCTTATAGCCCACAGTTCCGCCACAAGACTATTGGTGATTCCGATACGTCTTTGAAATCCTTTTAGCCAGTCTCCCCATTCATTTCGCATTACCCCCGCTCCTCCTGCCGGGCCTGGGTTCCCTATTGCTGAGCCATCTGTGTTAAGTTTAACCCATCCATGTTCCGAAGGTGTCCAACCCACTCGGATGGTCTTTCTTCTCTGATGAATATATTTCCTCTTGATTTCCTCTTGAAGTTGTCTGAGATGTCCTTTGCCTGAATCATACTTAAAATAGGGACATCAACTGAAATAGGAGGATTATTGAAAACATATGAATTTCTGTTCTTCCAGAGGTTCCAAATGGTCGCTGGAAAAAT